>CM053792.1:30614403-32099403 GCA_028749045.1 Cupressus sempervirens
CCACAGGGAAGATGAAATACCAGCATGACAAGGAGTTGGCTCATGTGATTGCATCACTCGTTTCATCTCCTCTGGATCAAGTATCAGATACGAAGATTGGGCACACAGACATGGCTGATTTCTTGCTAAGAATCGAAGCCCCCGCTAGCAGGGGGATGGGACACATTAAAAAGAGTAATATTCATCTAGTATCTACTTTTCTCATGGCTGCCCTAGAAGTTGAGTTCATCTTGGAATGCACCCGATGTTTTAGACCTAAGACAAAAACAATCAAGAATGTGGATGGCAAGATTATCATTAGCCTAGATCTGGATGTTGTTGAACAAATCATCAAAGTTCCTCAGAATTCAGAATGTGTAGATTTGTCTAAAGAGATGTCTCTGCAGTTGTGGAATCAAAACAAGTTGGATTATCAAAGACACACAAATGCATACTGGTTGGATAATAAGAGAACCAACTTTTCTAAGTAGTCCAAAACAATAAACAAATTTGACTTCAAACCAGAAGTTAAGGATTTGATAACTCTCCTTAGTAGAGTTTGTGGCCTCAAGGAATCTAGTGATTTTAAACCATGGGTCGATAAGTTTATTTGTTAGAGCTTTGATAACAAGGAACCCATCTACTGGGGAGAACTTATAAGCACAACGCTATGTGAACAATTGGTTAATGTGGGAACATCGACAACTTTCTACATGAATTTTGACTTGGTCTACATTGCTGCGGCCATGGGAATGTTCTCAGGACTTTCCATCAAGGGGGATCAAACTCTAGTTCTCGTCTGGGACTATTATGATCAGATTACATTGACACAGAACAAATATCATTACAAGAGGGTCCAAGATGCATTCTTTGGACATTTGTCAATTTGACAAAGAGCAGGTAATCAAAAGAGTATCGATGAAGCTTGGGAGAGGGTAAATCAGTTCGGCTGCATCTTCTTGTAATTTCCAACGTCCCCCTATTTGAGAGTTGGTTATTTTCAAGGGGAACTATATACCTTACCAAGATATCCTACTGATAGGATTATTCTGATTGAGTTGGCCAAACGACTCATGGAGATGCAATCATGCCAATACAGGCCAAGGTTCAACATTACCAATGCCAAACCTCGTGAAATTGGTCAGTATATGCTCAATTCGGTATAAAAAGCAAAAGCTATGGAAGCATAACTTAAGCTTATCACCTTGACAAAATTCAAAGGTAAGTTCAACTTCGATTACCAAGGAATGCATTCAAGAATCAGAAGAGCATTTACCCATGTTCGTTGCATGGAGGATGTATGGATTGACTTGTGCACAAAAGTGGACATCATGAAAATGGACTACTGCAGGCTCACATTGCAGCAAATCATTGACCTCAACATCGTTGAGATTCCACCAGGATTTCAGGTTGAAGATAATGGTGTCATCCTAGATCTAGAATATCACAAGGCTGGCTTTGACAAGCATTGTCCATTTCCTATTTAGTGGCAACAAGAAGACATGTTCATCTTTGATAGATTCCAATCTATCTTAGTAAATGCCAACAAGTGGCTGAAAATCCAAGGCCTCAAGAGAGTACATCCTAAACTCGAGGTAGAAGTGCAATCATTTTGTACCTATTGGAAAAATGTCTTAGGTGGAGATTACAAACAAAGAGAATTCATCTTTTTCAACGCTGGCTAAAACTCTCAAGTTCAAGCTCAAAGTCAAAAAAAGATCCAAACCACCTTTAGAATCTTCTCAAGCACCCATGCAAGCTCAAGAATCAGAGGAAGAATTTGATGAAGGAGATGAAGGAGAGGAAGGAGAGATAATGATCATATGTCCCCCATGGCTAATAAAAGATCAGGATCCATCCATTCAGGAAAGACCCATCTTGGATGCCATAGACAACGATGTGGATTCATTCTCTACTATTTTCACTCCTACCATTTCCGTCTTGTAAGTGAACATGTCGACACTCCCTATCTCTTCGACAACTCCTATCATTACAATAGAGCAGTGCGAGAATTTGGGAAATGTGTTTGAGGATTTATCAACTGTCACAGAGGGTCAAGTTTCCCAACTTGATACCTCGGTTGTAGGATTTGAGATGTTCATGACAGAGTCATCTCAGAGGACACCCATGGTTCTAACCACACAAACTGAAGCATGCACAATCACAATAGAATTACAATCAGGATCAATATTTGTTGTAGCTATTGTCCTTGTCTTAGCAGATGAAGGTTTTAGTATGCCTGCATGGTTGGTAAAAATCACTATGAAGAGAGGGAAGGTTGTAGTACCTCAAGACAATTTCCCTATCAAGAAGACTCAGTCTAAATCTTTAAAAGCCAAGTTTGTTTGAAGAATTGTTGTTGATTTTGGGAAGAGCAAGTATGCCGAGATTGTAGAGCCTTTGGTGGAGGAACCAGTTGAGGAGCTCAACCACTTAAATTACAAGTTCACCAAAATTGAACTTGGTAAACAATTGCGGCTAGGGTGTTTGAAAGATGCCCAAGATGCACTCGCCAATTTATCAACTGAAGCAAGAGGTTGCTCGTCTTAATGAGGTCATTCATCAATAGTCTTCATAGCCTACAGTCATCACATCTTAGACAACTCAGGAGAATTAGAGAGCCAAGGCAGCAAAGGCTTGGTTCAAAGAAGTTAGATCTGAAGGAGTTTAATCCATCAAGGATGCAATCAAAGTTCTTAAACGTATCAAAGGTGTTGAAGAGCTACTACATGACATGATTGCCTCTTTTAATCAAGAAATCAATACCTTGGAAGAAATCTTGGGTGTTTGGGATCAAATGGTAGACGTTGACCTGGATGCCTTGATTTCATGCGACATCATTCCTTTTTCTGACATGTTCTACATATATCAGGGCCTTATGGGTCATAAGGAGGAGATACTTGGAATTTTTTTCAAAAAGTTATGGGGAGCCTTAGAAGGTTGTCAAATAGTGGAAATTGAGATCATGTGCGATCTAGAGCAAATGGGATTCAATGTCCTTATTGAACATGTCAACCTGTTCACTCAAGAAGAAATGATCTCAAAATATACTGACAGAGTCAATGTTGATCTTGATTCTGAAGAATTTGGACGATGAATAGGTTCGCTACATACAAATCTGTAGCAAAGCAGTTGTGGGATTTTCTTGCAGAAAACTACAAAGTCATAAAATCAGCACATGCAAATGAAGCCAGAATCGAAGCTATCTCAAAGACAATGGAGATCCAAGAGCTTGTTATAAAGTAAAGTCCACCAAGATAACTGAGGGGGGGGGGGGGGGTGGGGGGGTTGAATCAGTTATCCAATTAAAACGAATCTTATTAACCTAATTAAATATGAAACATGTAACCAACAAGTGCAATAACCACAAGAAGATAACCATACATAATAACACTAGATTTGTTAAGTAGGAAACCCTTGATTAGAGGAAAACTTCGGTGCGGATGGTACCCACAAAATGATGTACTAATATATAAGTTCCTTGTAAGAGGATGGACCCTGTCAGGAGTCAATGAAATACAATCAATACATATCAATCCCTGTTAGGAAACTTTGAATCCTTGTGAGGAGATTCCAAACTTGTTAGGAGTTGTGGAAGGCAGAAGGACCCACTGTCCAAACAACTTCAGTGGAAGCCCACTGAATTCATAAACCAACTGGCCTTTGTACTATCCTACACAAAATAATACCAATAAACAATTGTCCGCTGAAATCTCTTTACCAAATACAGTCTCTCTATTAGCTTGCCATGCTTTATCCTCACCAAACACTTCTCTGATCTCAATTTTCAATATCAGGTTTGTTGGATCTCACATCTAGGTTGGCTCATTTGCATTACACATTCATGCACTAAAATCACACTTACAATGGCACTCATAATCACAATCACATTTAACCACAAGGAAAACAACTTTTCTTTATACCAAGTCCTCAAACTAATTAACTAAGTCAACCTTGGAGCTTTCTCAATTTACAATTAATATAGGACCACATTAAGATAATACAATACACGGTACAATACATCTTGTCATAATTACATAACATTGTTAGCTCACAGTCTTCACGATTCTTCAAACGTGCAATCCTCGTACTTAGCGTGATCAACCGCGTCATCTTCAACATGTCATTTTTTTTGGTAGTGGGCCAGTGTCCCTCACAGGGTTTGCGACATTGCTTAATCGCCTCTTGTGGCTCTATAAGACTATTGGTTGTATCGAGCATTAATAGGTCGATCTTTTGGTGCAACAGTAACCCTGTCCTTTCTAACAATTGGTATCAGAGCTTGGTCATAGGTTCAAATCTTGCAAGCCATGGCAAGTGACATTGGGAGGGGGATTGTTGGCAGTGGGCCAGCATCCCTCGCAGGTTTTGCGACATGGCTTAATCACCTCTTGTGGTTCTGTAAGACTATTGGTTGTATTGAGCATTAATAGGTTGATCTTTTGGTGCAACAGTAACCCTGTCCTTTTTTAACAATTTTCCTCTGTACAACTGCACTTAACCAGATTCTATCTGTATTGGGAGATATAATCCAATTAGTAGAATTGCTTCTCAGGAGCTCTTTTAGAACGTTGTCTTCAATAAATCTCAAATAACTGTCAATTGTCTTCATATTTCTAAATGCGCACTGAACCATATGATCACCACACTTTGTAGAACATGTCTGCAACTGTGCATAACCTCATCTTCAATCCTCAAACCTCACAATCTCAATCTTTGTCTACTACTCTACCAATCTTCATAGAATAACCAATATTTTGACATCAATGACAAACACTGCCATGAATGCAACATATAATCATGCTAACAATCTCCCCAATACTCTAACAATACTAGGATACTCCCCCATAGGCATATCATCAACATTCATGCTAATAGATCTTCCTATGGTTAATGATTGTATCGCCAAATATAAGGCTTTTCAGAACAATCTTTATGATTGATTCAACTTTTTTCGTCTTGTTTTAATTTTTAGTATTTCATGTTTGTAGTTGGAGAAGATGAATTGCATGCAATGCAATTACGTGTGATTTGATTGCATGTCCTTATGACATGTCCAATAATTCTTCTCACCTAGTTTTATCGGATCAAAGTGGTTGAGTTGCTCCCAAAATTTCCTCCTTTTTCTCACTTCTTATAGTATATAAGAAGTGCACCCCTCATTGTAAAAATCATCTTTTATTATATGCAAGAAAGCTCTGTAGAATTGTGCAAGCATAACTTTGATTGTGTAGTACCGTTTTAAAGAAAAGTGAATACAAAGAAACAATTGCAGCTGAAACTTTGATTGAGAGCAATTGTGATAGTGCAAATTGGAAGCTTTGAATGTAGTTTGCATCTTATCTTTGATTTATGTTGTTGTTGTATGTCTAAATGATTGAGCATAAAGAGGTAAGAAGCAATCGGAGCCGAAGCTTTGATTGTGAGCGATTGTAGTGATACATAGACTAGAAGCTTTGACTGTAGCTTGTATTACCTTCTCAATTTACAAAATAGTTAGAATTCCCTACCTTTGGAAGTCTTTGCGCCCCAATGGAAGAGGTTATTTTTATAGAATAGATTAAAATAGGACTTAGAGCCAAACCAATATGCTTTCAACCAGCCTTTGAGTTGGTGTTATTTTATCGGTATTATTGTTTCTAGCTATTAGATAGAAGTGTAGTTAGAGATTTTGTCTTGTCCATCACTCGCTCTATAGGTAAGTGAATTCTTTTCTAAAAGTTAAGAGGAAAGAATATTAGTAACACCCTTTCAAAATCTCTCAAATTCTTGCTTACCTTGAGTTGATCCAAGGAATGGTGAGAAGGGGGAGCCTTCCCTTAAAGTTAGGAGAGACTCTGTCTCATACGCTGTGGCTGGTCTATCTATTTTGTGATTGGATTTTAACAAATTGTCGGTTGCAAAATATCCACTCAACAATATGGTAAGTATCATTGAGGATACATGTGTGTTGTGAGGTTTTCACACATCGCCCCAAATCTTGGGGACCCCCTTTTTTTTTTATCATCTCGGCAAATTTTTGGATTGCCCAAAATTTTTTGAGTTTTGAAAATGTCACGCCTTGGCACCTTCAAGACAGATATGGGGAGGCTTAGCTTATTTTCACCCGGTTTTCTTAACTTGATTTTCCAGAGCTATCAATTTTATCCCTAGGCCGAATAATTTTCTAAGTTAATTTCAACTTGGCAGGATAAAATTGTGAATTTTGTACTTAGACATTTCCTTTTGAAAATTTGGTTTTAACTCTGTAAATTTGGATAATTCTCAAAAGAGAAATTTTAATTAGACTTAAGTTTTTGGAAAATCTCAAATTTTTCTTTGGTAAATTTTTTTTAATTTTGTTGAGGAAAAGTGCAAAAAATCGATTTTTGGTTCTAAATGCAATTTTAATTTTTTAATTTTTAGCTTGGCAAAATCGATTTGGTAGAAAATTGCAAAAAATTGGCTTTAATTGGATTAATTGCCTTGAAAACTTTTAAGTTTTTTAATGAATTTAGTAATTTAATATTGAAAAAATGGCTTTTGGTTAGCCAAAATCCAAATTTAATGACGTATTAATTACTAAACCCTCATTAAATGGAAATATTTAACACCCTCAAGGCCATTTAATTTCGTTTTGCAATTGGAGCTAATTGGTAAATTTAAAAGTGCAATTTTCTTTTGGCAAAATTAATTTTTTTGAGCTAAGTATTTAATTGTGGGCCTTAACTTGAATTTAATTTTTATTTTTTGTTTTCTCCTACACCATGTAGGCCAGCTTTATGGAGAAAGAAAATTGGCTATAAAGGGAGTCTCCTCCCCATCTCATTTTCACAAATCATTTCTTCCTCTCCATGTGGGCGAATTTTGTGGAGGAGCAGATTTTTTTCAGACTTGGGCGAATTTTGTGGAGGGCAGTTTTTTGCATGCTTGGGCAATTTTTGCTTGCATTTCTCCATTTTCAGACCTTGGCGATTTTTCTTGTGGGCAGATTTTTGCATATTTTGGTGATTTTCTCCTCCATTTGTGGGCTGCGATTTGTGCCCTAGGTAGCATTTTGGGCAGATTTCAGACTTCATGCATGGGCGAATTTGAGACAAAGGCAAAATTTTCCATTCTTGGCATTTTATTGAGGCAGATCTGATTCTGATTTTTGAGCAATTCATGGTGAAGGTC
Source organism: Cupressus sempervirens (assembly GCA_028749045.1). Lineage (NCBI taxonomy): Eukaryota > Viridiplantae > Streptophyta > Pinopsida > Cupressales > Cupressaceae > Cupressus > Cupressus sempervirens. Next base: position 30,621,538 of record CM053792.1, read on the forward strand.
TGATTTTTTCCTACTTAGGACTGCATTTTTATACCAGATTTTGGCAATTTTGTTGGGAGAAGAGATACATATGAAAGTTTGATTTTTGCATAGAAGACAAGTGTTGGATAGTTTTAGGAGTGTAAATTTCTATTTGCAAAGGGATTTGAACTACTTGAAAGTCATATCTTAGGTTCTGAAAAGTCGCTGTAAGTTTATTGGTTAAGGTGAATTTTCATCATCTAGAGTTGCAAGGAGTGCTTAAGCTGACATCCATCTTTCGTTCTAGTCTAAGGATTGCTCCGCTTGGTTCTTCTTGCCTTTTGGTCCACCACTCTACCATCTCGTAATAGGGCGACGAGCATGGAGGATGATAGTGCAAGTAAGAATCCCAAGTGGGTGAACACTAAGAAAGACAAAGAGGATGCGATGCCCAATACTTCCTTCTTCTCAAAAATGAAGAGAATAACCGACACCAATATCTGTACAGTGGACATGATACGGATGAGGGACAGACTGAAGCAAGGACAACCCCCTTGGCAAAAAGGATTTACAAGAGTGGAATTGTACACGCAACGGCCTTTCCTCCCACATTGCCTTGTCCAGAATTGATTATGGAATGTGCATCCAGATTTGATCTAAACAGTAATTCTATCATTTTTGATGAAGAGAAGAGAGTTTTGGCCAGCATCAGTGAACAAGCAATTGAAGAAACATTTAACATTCCCCAGTACAAGGGCATGACAATTGTAATGATGGATCAAGCAACTAAGTCATTTCAAGATAACCAAGAGGCCTATTACACGCATCTAAAGCAGAATTGGATACGCAAGGGAAGAAAAGGAGTTAACAGATCATCGAGGCTTACAATGGCAAATTTCAAACCAGAATATGGTGATCTTGTTGTTCTGCTTAGTCGGATCATGGGCCTAGCTCAAGGGACAAGATTTGAAAACTGGATGTACTTCATTGATGAGATTGAGAAAGGGAAAAGAAGGTTTGATTGGGCCAAGATCATAAGCGAGAACTTAGAATTGCAACTCAAAACTGTGCAAAACCAAAGGCAGTTCTACATGAGCTCCTATCTGTTCTACCTAATTGCTAGATTGTACAAAAGTCCAAGACTTAAGGCCTTAGGAGAAGTTGGTAGTGGACCAGGGCAATATTTGGTACATGAATGCTATCCGCAGCTCCATTTGCACAATAACAAAGATTACAAGATATTTTGCGATGCCTTCGCCACGAAGACAGTAAGGGTGTTACAAGGGACACTTGCTAAGAGACTTTCATCGGAAGCAGAGACAAGAATTATGAAGTTTGGGAGTTGGTTCATCCAATTTCTGCAGTTTACATACATTAGAGTGGCAGGAAGTACAGTTTGTCCCAAGAGGCTACCAAGATACCCACCTGACAAGGTTGTTTTGTTAGAATTGGCTAGTCAACTTGAGCACTATGATAGAATATTGAGAAACGAAAAAAAAAAGGCATTTCATTCTCAATCATAATTGGCAATTATAGTTGCCCAAATCGGGCCTCCTTTGAAGCCGCAGAAAAGGAATTGGAATGGTATCATTTAGGATGGTACAGAGCAAGGCAAGGGTTTGACCCTAATGGTCTTATCAAGGCATCTCATGGAAACGAATTTGAGCATGTTCCCACAATGGAGGACTTTTGGGCCAACGCCAAAGATGACTTTCATGTGAGAAAGCTAGCTTTCTCAAGGCTGACGGTGAACATGATGAGGGCTATTAGATGGAGAGGCCTCGATATTTCGGATCAACTGAAGGATGATGGAAATGTGTTGAGAGAAGACTATGATACAGTAGAAGGAATAGAATTGAATCCAGTGGATTGGAATGACCATCAGGATCCTTCTTTGGAAGCACTTACAAGGGTAGTGGATTTACATACAGAGTCATGGTATAATGAAGGACTAAGAAAGCTACAAAGGCAAAGGATTCCCCTTACCTATGAGATGATGAAACAGAAAGAGAGACAAACAGAATCAGTTGGGCACAGGAATGAAAGAAATAGCCGGCAACAAGAAATGATTAGAAATGGCAAGAAGAAAGTTTTGGAGGTAGAGAAGGGCAAAGAACATCTAGAGCCTCCAGTTAAGAGACAGCATGTAGCGCCATCAAGAGAGAGTATAGTTGAGGCTAGAGGCCAAGAGGTCAATTCGAATGATAAAGGGGCCGTGATGGAGGTGAGCTTTGATTCGAAATCAAGTGGCTATAGTGAAAGCACCGAATACTCCCCTCTCTCGGAGAACCAGCAAGGAAATGATATGGAAGAAACTAGTAGAGAAGAAAATGGACCAATTGACATCGAGGCAATAAGTCAAGAACCCGAGGCAATTGGTGATGCTTTGTTAGTCGAACCAAATCCAGTTTTGGGGAGATGCACTGCACCACTGTGGTTAAGACAAATGCTTATGCCAAGAGGCGAGGTAGTAGCGGCCCATACAGCTGAGGACATACAAGGGTTAATAGAAAAGGGTGATAGCGAGAACCAAAAACAAATGGCAAGAACGGTGGCAAGGGTAATCAGGAGCGACAATGATGATCACTGAAAGGTTCAGATTGCTATTCCAACAGTCAACAAGGCAGTGAATGAGATTGCGGCCCAAGAATACGAGATAGTAGAACATAACTTGGGAAGGAATACAGATGATATGGAGTGTGAGGAGGTCCAGGAAGGTATAGCATCAATCAGAGAAAGGTTAAGGAAGGCAAATGAAAGGATAGTAAAGTTGGAGGGTGAGAACAAATATTGGAGAGATAGCCAGCCCATCCGACAGCTGCACCAGGCAGCCCTTCCTCAAGACAGCGGGAGCAATTCAGGAGAGATATCAGCTCAACTACATGAAGTCAGGGATTGGGTCCATGATACAATCCAAGATGGGCGAAATTTCTTGCCTTCCTTCATCTCAACATTCTAGTCATTAGTGGCCGTTAGAGACAAGTTCAGGTTATTCAAAGAGGAGTGGAAAGGTTTCCTTCCCATCAGAGATTTGGCTATTCCTAGGCTACAGGTGTTCATTGGGCTACTAGAGGCACATTTGCAAAGGGCCAGGTTGGTCGATGAGAGAGGATTGAGTATAGTTGAATCTTGGTTTGTTGCGTTGACTACCAGATTTAGAACACTTGAAGAGATACATAACGAGATTGCATGATACAGTCCAAGCGTCGACACTTCTCAACCATGATGAGTGACGTTGGGGTGGCACTTGATTTTGAGGATATCAGAGAAGAGGATGTCAATGAAACAGATTTCGGATCAAGATTGGATAAGTTGGGAAAGGTTGCTATCAAGAAGATGCATTTGGGCACCCTTTCCTCTCTCAGTGCTTTTATTGGATTTGTGAAGGAATATGAGAAGGATCATGAAAAGATACTACAAGCAGCGAACAGCGTGGTGAAATCAGCGGAACTCAAGGCGAAGCACACACCTTGTCCTCCTATGGGAGAAGTTAATGAAAGGCTAGCTAAGTTCATTGCCTTAACTAAGAAAATGAAAGAAAAAGGAAGATTTATATTAGAAGATCATTTGATGTAAGCCCAAGTGGCAATTTCCCTTTCTTCTAGAATATGACAAGTGTCTATTTTTGATTGGCCACCATTTTGGTGCCTTCTCATTGGTTGCCACTTTTTGCACTTTTTTTATTCGTCCATTGATGAGGTGGCAACTTCTCATTGGTTGATGGGGTGGCAACCCTAATTAGGATTTTGAGGATCCAATCTGGATCGTTGATCTTGTTTTGATCTCCACCGTTAGTTGTATTTTTGGCCCCTATAAAAGGCCATTTGCGCTCATTTGTAAAGGGTCGGAGAAATTGTTGCGAAAATAATACCAAAATTGCTCTCTTTTTCATTGTTGCAAGTGGCATGTTGATTAAGAACATTGGGTATTATTGCATGTTTTCTACTTCCACATAGTTAGATTTCTTTTCAAGTTGTTGAAGCAAATTTCATTTCAAGTTATTTAAGTGAGAGTAATAATTCTGATTCATTATGAGTGAATCAATATTTCCTAGAATGTAGCTATCCAAGTCATTTTCTTCTAGAGCCAATATGATTCTAAACTTCCAAGCTCTGAAGTTTGAGACACCTTTTAGCCTATCCTCAACCTTCAATCCATTCACCGTCGTGACAGTAAAGAATTTGCAGAGGAATGGAGATCAAATGTTCAAATTGCATAAGTTATATGTCTGATTATGATCTTCAGAACCTGCTATGATAGGATGCTGAATTTTATATCAGACTAATGGCAATTTCAAGTTCTATATATATAAACATTAATTTATTATATGTTATTACTTTGATTAATATAATTAATAAGTTTTACATATATAGGATAAATAATTAACAATAATTAAATAATTAATATAATTAATTATTCAATTATTAAATAAAAGTAGTTAAATTAATTAATCTCTTCAAACAATGCTTCATATTTCTTGAGACATATGTAAGCCTCCTGAAGCTATCTTCAACAATATATCCATATACTAGGCTTAAGATGAATAGATAGACAGAAGGCTTTGAAGAAAAGTGATGTGGAGATTATTCCAGTTGAGGATAAAAATGCATATTCAGATCTCATGAGCCATGTTGAGAAACCTGGAATGAAGATTGGGAGTTTGGAGTTAAGATACCATATGGTTGCTTTGTAAAACAGACCTAATTAGGCCTAATTGCAGCATACCAGTCAATTTTTGAGGGTTTTGTTCCAAAACAACCCTACCTGAATTTTTGATATGTTCTCAAGGGGCATCAAAGATACTTAAATGGTAATTAGAATTTGAGTACTGGGTCTGCCTTGGAAGATGTGCTAGAAAAACCCGTTGCGAAGTACTACTAGGGAGATTAGGCCATAAAAGGAGAAATCCAGTGCTTGAAAGTTTGAAACTTGCATTTGAAGGTTGAAAACCATCGTTGTTGTGAAATATGTTATCAATCATATGGAAGCGATCCTTACTCTACATCAGATTGGCATTACACTCTCTTTGACATGACTTTTATTTGGTAATCATCTTATATGTTGGATGTTTTCCCACATTGGTGCTGCTAGAGTTTATATGACTTCATAACCTGCATTCAACTCACTCCTTCACGAACATAGGCCCATGCCTATTCTTGTCTTCCTCCCTTGTACTAGGCATCATGGGTTGCGCACTACGCCTGATGTGATGCTGCTTCCTGGCCCTATGTGGTGATTTGGCAATGTTTGACCAATTAGCGACTTGTGCATTTGATTTGGGGCTTGTTGTATTGGCTTGGTGCATGGTCATGGTTGCTTTGTACTAATTGGTGTGATTTATTTTCCAATATATCATCCATCTTCCTTAAAGATCCCTACTTTTTGTAGCAGTCAGGTTATTTGGAAGTTATATGATTATGTATTGGCTTTATCTTTGAGCTTTATTTTGAAAAATTATCGTAGATGCAAATGGATTTTTCTTTTATCTTGGAGAGGGGGAACTACTGGCAATGGAGAAATTTAGAATTACATATCTTAATGAGTGTGATTTATTGCCATGTTTGTATAATAGTCTTATTCCTGGCACTCCTTGTGAGAAAATTAATCGAGGCTAATGCCTGACATACTCCCTTAGGCACTGCATACTGCTATATTTATAGAAGGAGCTGTTGCAGAAATACTCGAGTCCAATAGAACATGCCTATGATTATCTTATAAGGTGCCCTCCAGCTTGTGGTAACTTGCAGATCTTAAATTTGAATTTAGTTCAATATTCTGTTAAGAAAGAGAGAAAAAAAAACTATATTGGTGTCTATAGATGGTGGAATAGGTCAATGGGACTGTAGCTTATGTTACAAGCTAGGGTTGCCTTTGCACCAAAACTTCGATATGTTAATGCCCAATACAACTGCTAGACTTATAGAAGACACATGAGGCGGTTAAGCCATTGTGAACCCTGTGAGGGATGCTGGCCCACTGCCAACAATCCCCCTCCCAGCATCACTCACAGTGGCCTGCCTAGATTCAAACCTGTGAGCTAGCTGTAATACCACTTGGTACAAGCTAGGGTTGCCGTTGCACCCAAAGATCAACTTTTTAATGCCCGATATAACCTTTAGAGTTATAGAAGATATAGGAGGCAGTTAAGCCATGTCGCAAACCCCGCAAGAGATGCTGGTCCACTGCCAGCAAATTACAACTAGAGTATACAAAGAGAGCATTTAATAGGGTGTACAAGACTCGTACACACATATTATCTATTAGTTTTGAATATCATATATAAACCATATAGAAAGAAATATAGAAATTAGATTAGTGTCTGTGGATGACAAAATAAGTTGATGGGATTTAAATCACCGTCTCAGTGTAGGCAAAGGAAACTTTCAACAGGCTGAACAAACCTGTCAGCTTCAAATATCACCTATTAGCCTGCCAATTTATCTTTTAAAAGACTATTATAAAATTTCTATACTCCATAATTATAAATTTCTCAAAACATCTGCCAGCTCGAATGATACATCAGTTTTATTGAGCAGAGTCGCAACAAAACTATATGACAAAAGCATGGACTCAAAGACTGAATATTGTGATGAAAACTTACAGTTTATCTTGTGTTGGCAACAAGTGATCTTCTATAAAGATTTTGATCGGACTTTTTTTTCCATTTTGCAGCTGATTACTCTCCCTTTCTTGGCATTGAAAAGGGAGCTGTCCTACAGGAAGCTCGTGTTTTTAATGATCCTCAACTGGATGCCAGACGCTGTGCACAGGTTTGCACTTGGAGCATTTCCTAGATTATAAAAATTTAGTGTGAAATTTCTGCATTGTTTTTGCTGAATGGTACTGATTTTATCATTGGGTTTCAAATTCGTTTGTTGGAATGTTAATCAGGTGATCACCAAGCTTTTGTATTTGATCAACCAGGGAGAGACCTTTACAAAGGTTGCTATGTTTATCATTATTTGAATATTTTTTTGCATCTACATGATCTGGATCTTATGGATTCTGAAGCTTTTAGATAGTTCTTGAGACTTAAAAAGATTGTTTCCTGTTTGTATCAGGTTGAAGCTACAGAAGTTTTTTTTGCTGTCACCAAGCTTTTCCAGTCTAAGGATACTGGTTTGAGAAGAATGGTTTATTTGATCATCAAGGAGCTTTCTCCTTCTGCTGATGAGGTGATAGGTTGTTAATTACCCGTCTTTTACATCTTTGGATCATCTGATTTTTTAACAGTATAAATTTCTTAAAATTCATGACATGTTTCACAGGTTATTATTGTTACAAGTTCATTAATGAAAGACATGAATAGCAAAACCGATATGTACAGGGCCAATGCGCTACGAGTTTTATGCAGAATCACTGATGGTGCTTTGTTGGGTCAAATTGAGAGATATCTAAAACAAGCCATTGTTGATAAAAATCCTGTTGTCGCCAGTGCTGCTCTTGTCAGTGGAATTCATTTACTTCAGGTATAGTTGCAGTCCACCAGCAGCAACAAATTCAATTAATTCATAAGTTAGGTACCTTTCTCCTTAATTTGCTGCCAATGCATTTGTAGACCACTCCAGATATTGTGAAGCGTTGGAGTAATGAGGTACAAGAAGCAATTCAGTCCCGTGCTGCTCTTGTACAATTTCATGCAGTAGCCTTGCTTCATCAGGTTTGATTACGCACCCTAATTCTTACATGCTGAAATCTAGTTTATTTGATTTTACACAGTTATTTGTATATATGTTGACTTCCTTCAATAGTTCTAAAGCCAGTTGAGTTGCTTTGCTCTTATCTAGCATAGTTTTAGATTGCATCTTTGTTTTGGTGTTTTCCTAAGTTTTAGCCCAATGGCTGGTCAGTGCGATTTTATTTGTTTTTCAGCATGCATATAAAACTGGATGATTTACCTGCATTCATGTTCTTTCAAGGTTTAAACTGATTTCTTTTCTTTTTCAAGTAACTTTTGTTGGTTTAAGAACTTACAGGCCATGAAAACTATTAGTTTATTGAATATAAATAAAACTGGCATTAACTGTTGGTTATTTGCTGTGTAGCAATGATATTGTGTTGAGTTGGACCACTGAGCTGGTATTTTTAATGAAACTGGAGTTTATACAAAAAAAATTGCTTTGTTTTGAAAAATTCACCAAAAACCCACAATTTATTAAATAAATCATAAGAATTATTAAATGTACTGCAGTTCTTGGCGGGGTTTTAAAAAAACTGCCTTCTTTTTTGCTTTATTTTTTACTGTTTACACTCTAAGAGTTAGAATTGTGTTTTTGATGTTGTATTGTACTCTTAATAGAAATTGTACTTGATTTAGAATTTGACACTTTTTTATAATATTTGAGTCTTAAGTTATAGACATAGTTTACCATTTGTAATTGGCAATATTATACATATTCTATTTTTATATTTGTTTATATTTTTAAGCACTATGTTTGTTAAGAATTAATGAGAATACTTTTTTCTCCATTTGCACAGATGGTTGATCGTTTTTCCGTTTACTGATTATCTTTCACATTTTAAATCAAATAATTTTATTCCACTTACACTATCAGTTTGCAATGTAATGTAATGCTACTGTGGCTTTTGCCATTATGGTATTATCATTACCCTGTTTATGTTCTTAAATAGTAGGATGAAAGGTATTAGTAAAACATAAAGAAATGGGCAGCTGTTAGATATCTGGTACTGGTTTCTTAGACATTTGAATCCATGGATCACTGTGAGCCCAACACATGAAATTCATTTTTTACCTAAGTCACCCTGTGTTTCAGGGACAGGATAGAGCAGGGACATCGGGATGAGTTCAAGTATGGGGACATGAAGGAGCCTTTTTTTGGGGAACGACAGGGGGAGACTATTAGAAACTAGGAAAAATGTAAAAAATATAGAAATTTTCTGATATTAACATGAGAGTAGTCATAAGACAATCATCATATACATTATAAAACCTCAACACATAATATTTTAATTGCATTCTATGATGAAAGCCATATTACGCAAGTAATTGGTAAAATACTTGCTTGTTATTAACAGAGACCGGACGGTCAATTTATACAAAAGAATGAGATGATGTTTCCTTAGGAAACGATCGTAAAGAATAGAAACATTCTATTCTATAGAAAGCAAAAAAAAGAGAGCAAACTAAAGCTAATTAGATATTTACAATAGATATCCATTAACTAATATGGACGACTTATCTATTATTGTAATACCCTCCCTTAATGGTTTATCTATGCACAACACCAAGCTGTCCTTTGAATTTGACAAACTTATCAGGACCAAGAGGCTTGGTGAGAATGTCTGCAGTCTGATCTATGGTAGGAACATATTGCAAATCTCTATTCCCGTCTTCAACCAATTGTCGCATGTAATGACAGTGAACATCCACATGCTTGGTTTGTTCATGGAAGACTGGATTTCGTGCTAACTTGATAACGCCTTCGTTATAAACAAACAGAGTAGTCGGTCTTGTTGGTGACATCTGCATATCCCCAAGCATCTGACGAAGCCAAACAACTTCACATCTTGCCTTAACAGTCCCTTTGTATTCAGCCTCTATAGAAGAGAGAGAAACTGCCTGCTGCTTCTTACTGGTCCATGTGACTGCACCGAGTCCCAAATTGAACACATATTCAGATGTTGACTTTTTATCATCAACAGAGCCTGCCCAATCTGAATCTGTGAACCCACTAAGTTTAGGATTAGAACTTTGAGAGTACAGCAGTCCATAATCTGAAGTGCCCTTCATGTAATGAAGCACAAGTTTTGCTGCCATCTAATGATCAGCCTTAGGAGCTGTCATAAAATGTGAAATATAGTTGACTGTGAAGCTGATATCAAGCCTAGTAGCAAAGAGGTAGATGAGGGTACCTACTAGTTGCCTGTATGTAGTATCAACGGAAGGAGAATCAGACTTTGTTGATAACTTGAGACCTTTCTCCATAGGTGTAGATGCAGGTTTGCAATCCTACATATGGAATTTGTCTAACATGGCCTTGGCATATTGGACTGAGAGATGAATATACCAAAAGATTGTTGCCAAACTTCAACACCTAGGCAATAATGCATGAGCCCAAGGTCAATCACATCAAAAGACTGGCATAAATTCTGTTTGATTCCTTGAATCAAAGATGTTGAAATGCCAGTGATGATCATATCATCCACATAAATAACCAGAAGGATGATGTCACTGTCAATAGTCTTGATGTATAGATTTGAGTCTGAAGAACTCCTCTTGAAGCCTTGATCGCTGAGGTACTTATCAATTTTTATGTACCATGTCGGAGGGGCCTGCTTCAAGCCATAGAGAGCTTTTACCAATACGAGAACCTGATGGTCTTTACTAGCAACCTTGAAACTAGGAGGTTGCGTCATGTAGGCCTCTTCATGGAGATCACCATTCAGGAAAGAACTCTTGACATCCATCTGATGAACCTTCCAACCAAACTGTGCTGCCATGGCTAGAATTGATCTGATGGTGCTCATCTTTGCAGTAGGAGCAAGGGTCTCCTCATAATCAATGCCCTGACACTGAGAAAAACCCTTCGCCACTAAATGAGCTTTGTACTTATCCAAAGTACCATTGGATTTGTATTTGATTTTGTAGACTCATTTGTAGCCAATGGGTTTCTTCCCTAGTGGAAGATCAGAGAGGACCCAGGTGTTGTTCTTTAGCAGACTTTGGTGTTTAGATGTCATGGCTTGTTCCCACTCTGGAATTCCTTTAGCCTCAGAATATGTTTGAGGTTCAAACACACTGTGAATGTTGGCCATGAGAGCAAAGTTAATAGAATCTGTAGTTTTGCTCTTTTTCCGAGCAGTTTTCCCATCAATGAGCTCATCATCATGAAGATCAACAAGCATTTTAGCCCACCACTTAGGCCGGATAGGAGACTGACCAACATTAGTACTAGGAGATGCTTGATCAGCAAGATCCTCATTAGAAGAATCTAGATCAAACTCAAATGAAGCATCTACAAAGCGAGGTGATCTTGTAGGAGAAGCCAGAGGTGTTTGTACAGGTATCATTGGTATAATTGGAGTTGCAGGAGCTATTGGAGCCGAACTCCCAAATCATGAGCCTGCATAGGCTGGTTTGTTGGATCAAGAACAGGAGAAACAGGTATGAAAGGTTCTCGCTGCTCATCAAAGACGACATCACGACTGTAGATGAGACGAGATGTCTCAACATCGATCAGGCGATAGGCTTTGTGAAGACTGCTATATTTAGCAAGCACGAGTTTCTAACTCTTGGCATCCAACTTGGTGTGTGACACATTAGGGATCCAAACAAAAGCAAGGGAGCCAAAAATCTTTAGGTGACTGATTCTGGGCTTGTGACCTAACTAGGCCTCTTCTGGAGTTTTACCTTTGATTGCCACTGTGGGTGATCGGTTCAACAGATAAATAGTAGTGTTAACTGTTTCTACCCAAAACTGTTTCAGAACATGTCTGTGTTCGAGCATGAAACGAACCATCTCGGTGATTGTCTTGTTCCAATATTCAACTACACTGTTCTGTTGTGGTGTGTGGGGTGTGGTTAACTGGCGTTTGATGCCATGTATATCTAAGAAGCTGGAGAAAACATTAGAACAAAATTCCCCCCCCCCATTGTTTGATCTAAGAGTAATAATACATTTCCTAGACTCTTTTTCAACTAAAGGTTTAAAGTTTTGAAATGCAGGAAATGCATCTGATTTCTTTTTAAGGAAATACACCCACATTTTTCTACTGAAATCATCAACAAACAACAAAAAAATATCTGGACCCAAGAACAGAAGGAGTGGCCATAAGGCCGTAGATATAGGCATGAACAAGTTGAATGTCATGTCCCCTTTCTAAAGTGGACATCAGAGACGATAGAGTTAGCTTATCAGGGAGTCTGGTAGGTTGACAGTGGTGTTTAGAGACCCAGTCAGGGTATATAGTGTTCAGATTTGGAGTTTCAAACAATAGGAGGGCAGTTGAGAGCAGTTCCTTAATTGTAGGAGTTTCCTACATTTTAGGAGGTGGAGATGGGTTATAGTCTTGAGTCTCTACGAGATCATTCTATGGTTTCAGTTTTGGGAGATTCAGAGACGTTCCTATTTTTTTGGAGTATCCCTAATTTTGAGGGATGAGACTGTCTGTTATTTCAGATTATTTGGCATCAGTCACAGGAGGTGACGAGTTCAGTTTCACCTTGTAGAGGTGTTTTGGCTATCAGTTCGCTATTTGGGAAATATTTTAATATATTTAAATATTCTCCTAGTTGGCATTTTAATAATTTAAATAAGGCTAAGTTATAGCCATTTTGGAGTAATAAGGGGTTTTTTGGCCTCATTTGAGTGAATATCCCTTGATGTAATAGCTCGTTGGAAAGGTCTTGAACTTTTCTAAATATTTCTCTTTTGACTCGGAGTATTTCGGTGAATGGATTTCTTTCTATTGGGAAAAAGGTCATTTTCTGGATACTTCCACTTTAAAAATGAGAAATATATTATTTTATAACCCAACGCCACATGGGGACACTTTTAGGGTTCGAGCTAAGCTTGGTGGGTTATAAGGAGGTAAAGACAAAGTTCGAAGGCATTATTGACATATTACATCTTGGATTTGTGATTTGGGCTCTGATTGAGCTTTCAATACTTGGGACACCAACCCTACTTGCTTTGCCTGTTTGGGACGTAACCCCCAAAATAGTGGTTTGGATTTGTTGCAGTCAGAAGCATCTTGGAGATTGTGCATTGTTTCTTTTGGAGAACGCAATATTGAATCAAAATTTTAGCTGGGGTTTGGACATTCTATCTACGTGCGGGCACTTTGCAGCTATATGGCAGCACCTGGCAGCCATATTCCTTCCCACGTGCAGCATTAGAGAGCTGGAACTTGGCCGTAGCTTCCTTCTGGGCTTGTATTTCTCCTTTATGCCTTCAATTTGGGTTTATCCTTGGTTGTAATCATCTAGATATTATTGTAAATCTTCATCTGGTTACAAATTAGGTTTTATATTCAAAAATCTGCGTGAAGCGAAATTGCTTTGATTGTATTTGGAATATATTTTCAGAATTGGTTCATGTTATTGTACTTCTATTAATACTTGTTGAAAAATCATCAAAAACATAAAACAATCAAACTCTTCTACAACTTTTGTCTAGTTTTGCAAGAAAATTTTAATAAATAGGGAAAACAAATTTAAAAATATAAAATTACAGCAGATCAGGGGAAGAGATCCATCTTTCCTTGAATTACCTGAGAAGCTTACCATGAATCGCTAGTGGTGAAAGGTGTGCGATGTTGCTTCCCAGCCTGGCATGCATCACAAACTCCAAGCTGTTGAGTTTGAATCTCTGGCAATCCAAGAACAAGTCCATTTCGAGCAAGCTGTGAGATATAATGCACATCTAAGTGCCCATATCACTAATGCCAAAGTGTGTTGACAGAAGATTGCCGAGCAGCCATAGCTATGTCCTAAGAATCACTAGAATCAATAAGTTTGAAAAGACCATGATCCTCTAGACGCACTGCAATAGTAGACTTAGTCGTCCGATCAGTGATCGTGCATTGATGTGAACTGAAGGTGACTGCCAAGTGTGGAGAATGTCGCAACAACTGACTGACTGAGTGTAGATTTAGTTTCATCCCTGCAACATAGTACACATCAAGGAATATGAGATTCCTCCCAACAAATTGAATCTGAATGTTGCCTTTACTGTTAGCTGTGTACTCTTCTTTGCCACCAAAAATAACAGAGTCTAAATAAGGCTGGTAGTTAGTAAACTAGTCTTTGCGGTGAGTGAAATGACGAGAAGCACTTGAATCAATGTACCGGACAGACGACTTCACATGATCTGCAGGTCTTTTAGCCATGAAGGCGTAAAAAGCAGATTTCGCCTGCTCAGTGTGCTCTGCACTGTTTGCTTTGGGCTGCGAACCTGATTGCTTAGACTGTGTGGTCAAGTGTTTTCGATATTCAACCTTCATGTGTCCAAACTTGTGGTAGTAGTTGCATTGAATGTTCTTCTTTTTAGAACCATCTGATGCTAGAGTAGAAGAGTTCTACCGAGATGGCTGCTGAAACTTGCCTTTATCCTTCTAAAAGGATTTTGCAACAAAGGTTTGCTCTGTGGAGGTGGAACTGGAGCTGCTACTGAATTGTTGTTTCCACCGATTTTGCTGAAGCAGCAGTGTGCATATATCAGTGAACTTCAAATCAAAACTAGAAGATGTGATGTTGAGAGTCTCGATAAAATGCTCATAGGATTTTGGTAAACTCCAAAGAGTGATAACCACAATATTCTCTTCCTCCATCTTGTGACCGATGGTAAGTCTCATGAAGACTTTTGAGATGTGTCCAGATCTCGGTAGTTGTCTTGCCGGATGGAATCTAAGAAAGCTGATCATTAGCCACAGATAATTTGAGAAGCATCACTGCCTCTCGATTTCTCAAATCCCATGTATCTTGATCAGGACCAGGAGAAGTCGGATGCTTCATAACAACCAGAACAAGTTGATTGGTGTTCCAATATTAAAAAATTGCGATGATCCGCTGCTTCCAGGTGCCGTAATTTCAACCATTGAATTTGGAGTTATGCTCGAGCAGAATGTTTGTCAAAGATGCCATGGCACGTTTTTCAACGAAAAATTGTGAAAATCTATGCAGGCACGTTCTTTGAGGCAAGAAACAAAAGGCCTAGAAAAATCAGAGGGGGACCCAGAAGAGAGCTCGAAAAACTCAAAAGGAATATGTTGTTTTCTAGATCCGTTGGCTCAAAAATCGAGGCACCCAGAAAAACGGATGACAACCCAGTTGAGCTCTCAAAAAACCCACCAAAATTTTGAAATCAAAAAAAAATTTCGAACATAAATTAGTGTTTCGAGCAAAAAATTTAGCTGGCGGCCATGGAGGTTGAATTTGCAAAAAAATGTTGATTTTTTGGAAAAATGGTCGATTTGGCAGTGGCAGGTGTTTGTTTTGATTAAAAAACACAGAGCCGTCTAAAAACGACTGTGTTTGACCTCAAAAAAATGTGGATTCGGCAGGAGCAGAGCCATCTAAAAACGACAACCAGGAACAACTAGGTTGTGTGCCGTAGCAGAAGAAACTAGACTCTGTTCCACGATTTTTCAAGGGAAAAAAACGCCAAGAAATATCTGCGAGCTCCATGTAGATACTTGGATAAAGAAAATGGACCATGATTTGTACAGGGTTTTCAAACCCGAGTTTTGGCTGATTTGGATTTCTCCAGGCAGAAAACCCTAGGCAGGTTTTAGAGAAATTAACTGAATTTTTTTTGAAAAAATTTAAACAAATAATTTTAAGAAGAAATTGTAAATTTTTCCAAAAAAGTTTAAGTATTAGCTCTGATACCATATTATGAAAGTAATTGGTAAAATACTTGCTTGTTATTAACAGAGATCAGACGGTCAATTTATACAAAAAAATGATACGATGTTTCCTTAGGAAACGATCGTAAAGAATAGAAACATTCTATTCTAGAGGAAGCAAAAAACGAAAGCAAACTAAAGCTAATTAGATATTTACAATAGATAACCATTAACTAATAATAGACGACTTATCTATTATTGTAATAAGCCACAATGACTAAACAATAAACTGGAACACATGCCATATTAATTATTATATAAAAATTTCATCAAAATGCCAAAAGCCAACAAGTTTCAAGTTTCAAGTTCAACTACAAAATGACCTGAAATAAATAGAAATATTGAATATATGACTGTCCCTAGTCTTCCACCCAATCATTTTTGATCAATTTCTTTGCCACTTTTTAAAGCTAGATTAAAGGTGAGGCTGAAGATTATGTGCCCATCAATTTGAAAGCAGCAATGGCAGCAACAGAGGACACCAATAGAGCTACCATTATCTTTCTCCTTGACCAAAATGTCTTGCCATAATTCCAATGATAAATAATGTTACTGTACTTATCAATTCTAGAAGAAAGTAGCGTTTCTGATTCTTGCTTAGCATGATTAGTATCAAATGTCTTGGAATGCTCCTCTTTTTCTGCAAGAGTTGGGGACAGCCAATGACATTACCAATATGTCCCTGCGTTCACCAGACGTTTCCACTCTGGGACATCTATTATTAAGTCTGGTATGCATCTCCGTGTTTCACTGTTTTTGATTTCCATGTGTTATCCATTTTGAACATGACCATACTTTACCAGCCCAGCTGGTTATGTAAAGAATTCAGACTTTTTAATGATTTTGATATAATATATTACATATTTGGAAACCCCTTTGGCCTCAAAGGACAGTCGTGGTTCATATCATAGGGTCCTTTGTAATAAAAATAAGGTTTTTTCTTCCTTAAATTGTTCAAGGTCTCTCTATCCAAAGGAGCAAATGATTTATCTTTATTTTTAGCCTTTGTTTCATTCCTCTTAGGTTTCTTGAAGAATGGTTTGTCTTTGCTAGGTGATGCACCTTTTTACCGGGGCTACTTGTTCCATACTTCTAGCCTTCTTAATTGCTTCTTGCAAATTGAATGGATCAAAGGTTTTTATCTAACCCTTTAGTGGTTTGGATAATCCCTCCGTGAACAAAACAACCAATCTCCTATTTGATATATCTGGCACCATAACGGATAGCCTCTGAAAGTCACTAATGAAATACTCCAATCCGCCTATCTATTTCAACTGTGCCAACTCCCTGAAGTAGACTTCTGGATCTTTTTTATCAAACCTCTCTACCAACCTATCCACAAAGTTGTGATATCAAGTCACTTGGTTATGCTGAAGGGTAACCATCCCATGGTACCACCAATCATGTGTAGCTCCCTCTAAATGTAGCATGGCATATTTTATTGCCTCCACTTCTGTCATAGGTCTCAGTGCTAAGAAGGTATCAAGCTAGTGAATCCAAGCCTGCATTGTTATTTTGCTACTCCCATCAAATGTAGTTAAGAAAAGCTTCCCTATAGCCTGCTTTAATTCGTTATCTTCGCCATGAGGTCTCCTATTTTGTCTGACTGTACGGTAGTGTTCTTTTCTTTGGTTCACAAACCTCTCAAAAGTCAATTCTCTCCGATACCTGTGGTGCCAATAATTCCCATTCATCATTAGCATCCATAAGGATATCTGTAAATGTCCCATCCTCAGCTTCATCTACTGGCTCCTGTACTAGTTTCTCTCTAACAAAGGTAGGAGGTGTGGGCCTGTCTGTTATTCTGGAAAGAGTTCTATGAGCTCTAGGTGATCTCACTACACTCATGTTATCCCCTTGCTCCCGATTTCGTCTATCTTGTGGGTTCATGCACTCAACCATGGTGGTGAGGGCTTGCAAAGCCTGAGGCATCCTCTCTTGTTTTGTAACCATTGCTCTAAAAAATTCCCTTGTTTCTTGATTCTCATTCCTATTGTCTCTTGGTGGGCAACACTCTTGCTTGTCACCCATGGTGTTTGGCTACTTGTCAAAATCGTGTTCCTTGTCAATAAAGCTCGCCTACGAGTGTAAAATCTATGAGAGCCAACCCCAGGTGGCTGCATGTGATTGCTAAATCCTTAGGATGGCAAGATTTAGCTTTGATATCGATGTAATAACCCCAACAAGTTATAACTTCGTCAAACACAAAGTCTTCTCTAATTCACTTGCTTTTCATTTTGTCAAACACTTTGCAAGCAAGAGATATATTGCATATCTAAATTCTAATTGCTTTCTAAATGCCAAACTTTAATAAATATGCTTGCAAAGAACACATTAAACATCTAACAATGAAGATGCAATTGTTTTTGTATAACATTGATTACAAATAGGAAAATATGCATCTACATCAATAAGACATTAGGGCAACAAATTCTGATATAAAACTTTGATATAAATAAGATTACAACTTATTTTACAAACCCTACCAATGCCCTAAATATCTACACTCAAACAATGCAAAATGTAGTAGATAAAAACTTGGAATTGCTCCAAAATATGAATTTTCCTATAGCAAATCACTGTAGCGACAACACTGTAGCAGTGTCACTATAGCAAAGTTATTGTAGCAATATCCAACTTATTTCTACTCCACAAATCTGGCCCTAGGCCACAAATTTGACGCAATGAAAAGACTGATTTGTCTTCTCCAACAGTTGCAACCCTTAGGAAGATATTTCACCACCTTATTTATGCAAATCAATGCAAATGTTCGTTCCCAACGATCAATGTAGCAACTGCAGAAACCCTTGGCTCCACAAGTTCTCCAGAAGAGTAGATGTCAACACATTCGATGCTCAACAATGAAGTTGCCCTCCCTATTTATTCCTTTCCTCCAATAGATGGATCTCCTTTTAGTAGAAATAAAATAAATATTAAATTCCTCTTAGAAGATTCTTTTAATTTATTTATTTAACTTTAGTCACTTTTAATAGAATTATTTAAATATAAAATCACCTTTTAATTTTTTAATTTATTTAATGACTTTATAAGAAATTAATTTAATCAGTTTCTTCTTATTTCTCCACTTAGCCTTTGGAGAATGTAAAGGCTAAGAACTCCACTGAGATCCTAAAAGGATGGGGATATTACATTGCCTTAAACAAATGCACTGATATGATCATTGGTTGTAACCTTTCCATCTCCTGCAAATTTGGGGAGAATCTTCCATGAACCGACGGGCATATCGTGCAATTGATTGCTCAATGCTAACCGGCCAATAGAGTGTAAGGGAGCTAAGGTGCACAAAGTCGCTTCTTACACTAATCTTTGAGGGGACAATTATGGAAATTCAACTAACTATTGCAAAGATCTCAATAAATGCATAATAACATAATAAAAATAACAATGAACGCATAACACAATGATTACCGTGGGGAAACCCTTCCGGGAGAAAAACCCCACGCTCCAAAACCCGCACAATGTATTCTCAAATCTGGAAGATTATAGCAAGTTCTTACAGGAGCGCATAACCACAACTCGAACTCGGACTTGGACTTGGACTCAAAGAGACTCCTTCTAGCACCAGTCTTGCAAACTAAACTTGATGATTCAAACACCTCCCCAAGCCCTCCTTTTATAGTGATTTGCCACTTGGAAACCATTTGTGGTTTTACAAAACCATGGGCCAAAACCATGGGCAAAACAACTATGCCACATGTTACTCACTTGTAATTTGTAACTCTGAGAATACCATTTTCGTGCATAATTTTGTCCTCTAGATCCCCATAAAAGTCATATAATGAGTTGTTTACACTCAAAAAATAGCCCATCTACATTGTTCTAGATACTAGACACATTTTTAAAAACTCATACACCTTTTTCCAACTCATAAACATGTGGAAAACTACCACAAACAAATTCTAGAATTTTCTAAAAAAAATTTAGAGTTTTCTGGCTAAAATTTTCTAGAGTTTTCTGGAAAAAGCTTGCAAGGTTGAGACACAATTCTCAACATTCTCCCACTTGTCAAACATCTTGCAAGAGTTAGGGGATCCACAGTGTCATGGACTTAATTACTAGGGGCTAAGAGGCTCATAGAGTTCGAACGCCATCTGAACTTCTCTATGCTCATGGGTGTAGTTAATGCATCAACAACATTCACCAAATTCTCCACCTTGCCGTCCTCGACCATATCTCTCACAAAATGATATTGTACATCAATGTGCTTGGTCCTGGCATGAAATGTCGGGTTCTTCGCTAGGCTTAGCTATTTGACTATCACTATAAATTGTCACTGCACCCTGTTTGAACTCTATATCTGAACACAGTCTCTTAAGCCAGATGACTTCTTTGCAGGCATGAGTAGCTGCCATATACTTTGCCTCTGTAGTGGACAAAGTGACCACAGCTTGTCGCTTGCTCATCCAATTGATTGCACCACCGAATAATGTAAACATATATGCATTGGTGGATCTTCTTCTATCAACATTGCTAGCCCAGTCTGAATCCACATAGCCTTGCATATCTTGTTCTATGAAAACATATAGAAGTACTTTGAGGTACCTCACAAGTATCTGAAAACTCTTTTTACTGCATCCCAATGTGCTTTTCCTGGATTAGACATATAACAGGAAAGTACTCCCATTGCTTGAGCAATAACTGGTCTTGTACAGACCATAACATTCATCAAACTTCCAACAATACTCTGATACGATACTTGTCTCATCTCTTGCATCTCCAATAGGGATGAAGGACATTGTGAGCTAGAAAGCTTTGTTCCCATAGTAACAGGAACACTCAATGGTCTGAAATTCTGCATATTGAATATTCTTAGAATATTACCAACATACTTACTCTGGCATAGCCAAAGCTTTTTGTTTTGTCTATCTCTTATAATATCCATTCCCAGAATGTACCTTGCTGCACCAAGATCTTTCATTTCAAACTTTGCTGAGAGTTGAGATTTTAATTCTGCAATCAAACCTTTTCCTTTGCCAGTAAACATGTCATCAACATACAAGGCAATAACCAGGAAATAATCACCATCAGACTTGTAGTATATACAGTGATCAGATTTGGATTGCACAAATCCCAAACTCAATACATATGTATCAAATTTTTGGTACCACATCCTAGGATTTTGTTTTAAACCATACAAGGATTTCTTCAATTTATCGAGCAAATGACTTTTACCTTTCACCAAATGCTCTGGCTATGTCATATAAATTTCTTCCTCCAAATCTCCATGAAGGAAAGCTGTCTTCACATCCATCTGCTCAACTTCTAGATCATAAGTTGCTGCAATAGAAAGTAAAAATCGAATGGATGTCATTTTTGTTACAGGAGAAAATATTTCACCATAATCAATTCCTGCAACTTGGGAGTACCCTTTTGCAGCCAATTGTGCTTTATACTTCTCAATGCTTCCATCTGAATCCATCTTCCTTTTGAACACCCATTTACAACCAATAGGGTTCCGTTCTTCAGGCAATGGTATAATGTCCCATGTGTCATTCCTCTTAAGAGCTGTCATCTCTTCTTCCATGGCTATCCTCTAGGACTCTAAATCATTCATACCAATACAGATTTCGGTTCATCAATATTAACATTCAAAGCAAATATACACCTCCAATCATTAGGAGAATATCCATACCTTGCTAGTGCTTTCCTTTGTCTACTAGACCTTCGAACAAGATCTGGTTTAGGTTCAAGTTCATGATTAGGTTCTCCCGCTTCCTCTGATGATTCAAAACTCGAAGAGCTTTCTTCAACAACTTGTCTTTCTAAGGGCCTCGATTCAACTTTCTCAGGTGTAGCAGGAAGTTGAATCACATCTTTTTTTTCTTTTATCCGTTCTGGCTGCACTATAACAGAAAAAGGCTCAGTTTCTCTAAAAATAACACTTCTAGAGTAAAATACCTTTTGCGCAATAGGATCCCAAAGCTCGTATCCTTTCACACCATAACTATATCTGATGAAGATACATTTGATAGCTTTGTTGTCCAGTTTTGTCCACTTCTCCTTTGGCACATGAGCATAGGCCTCACAACCAAAAACTCTCAGATGTCTAAGTGAAGACTTGTGGCCCGACCATGCTTCCATTGGTGTCTTATCAAGAAGAGCTGATGTAGGAGACTTGTTTATCAGGTAGCAGGCAGTGGCTACAGCTTCAGCCCAAAACTTTTGTTCTAGTCCAGCTCCATTCAACATACTCCTAGCCTTCTCCATCAAGGTCCTGGTCATTCTTTCTGTAGCTCCGTTCTACTGTGGAGAATACAGAGTTGTCATCTCTCTTTTAATATCACAATCTTTACAAAATGTGTGAAAATCATTAGAGTAATATTCACCACCATTATCAGTTCTCAAAAGCTTTATCTTCTTTCCAGTCTGCAACTCAACCATTGCTTTAAATTCTTTGAAATGGCTGAAAACTTCAGCTTTAATTTTAAGAAAATAAACCCATGTTCTTCTACTGAAATCATCAATGAAAGAAACATAATAAAATGATCTACCAATAGAAGGAACATTAGCTGGACCATATTCATCTGAATGGATTAGATCCAAAATACATGAGGACTTATGAGAACTTCAGTAAAACTGAACGCGGTTTTGTTTACCATAGATACAATGCTCACAAAAATCAAAATCAAGATTGCAGTCATTCAACCCATCAACAAGGTTTTTATTCTTTAAGGTTCTTAGACCTTTCTCACCTATGTGGCGGAGTCTTCGGTGCCATAACACAGTCTTCTCTGCAAGTAACTTTGATTCAATAGATAGAGCACCCTTGGGTACCCAAAAACCACGACCATCTGTTGAAAGAGAAACCCTCTCCTCCTACAAAGTAGTCCTCTTCACAATCTTATCAGAAGTACTATTGCACTCAACCGTAAATGCATCAAGCTGGTAAACGTACCTGATCTACTTCCTCTCGCTATTACCATAGCACCTCTCACCATTTTTACACTTCAAAAAAATGTACATGCACACCTGCATCTATTAGTTTGCTAATAGATAACAAATTCTTTGCTAGTCCCGGGATATGTGAGACACCATCAAATCTTCTAATTCTACCATCAGAAAATTTCACACGAATACTTCCATGACCAACAATATCAAGAACTGAGTTATCACCCAAATACACCTTACCACCATCAAACTTTTCATATTTACTAAATCAATTTCTATTAGGAGTCATGTGAAAAGATGCACCTGAGTCTATCAACCATGCATTATCACCCGCATGAGTGGCCAAGGCTGCGATGAAAGCATCTCCATCTTCCTTCTCGGACTCATAATCATAATCTTGCTTCTTTTTCTTTTCCTCTTTGAAGTCCTTTTGGAAGTGTCTAGGTTTGCCACAATTCGAACAGATCACCTTGGACTTACCACAAGATTTTGATCTCCCCTTATTTTGGGACTTAGTACGGCCATGTTGGTTCTCGTTCTTGCCTCTTTCCTTTGGTCTTCCTTGAACCACTCAAAGCCTCTTTGGCATTCAGATAGACCTTCCTTCTCATCTCTTCAGAAAGTAGAGAACCAACAACGTCTTCCATCTTCAAGACAATTGAAGTGCTCCCTATGGCCATGACAACACTGTCCCATGAGTTTGGCAACGAACATAGCAATATTTGGCACCTTTCTTCTTCATCCATCCACACCCCAATTGAGGTCAACTGAGTCACCAACATATTAAAACCTTCAAGATGCTCAGAAATTTGTCCACCTCTTCCATTCTCAAGTAATACAATTTCTTCCTCAAGAAAATCTTGTTCACAAGTGATTTCGCTTGATAGATCTCACTTAGCTTCTTCTAATGCTTTTTCGCAGTAGGTTCTTCATGGACATTAATCGGTATAGAGTCTGCAAGGCACAATCTGATGAGACTTTTAGCTTTCCTGTCTCTCACATCATACTCTGCGGCTGAAGTTGGATCTGTGGGCCTCAGCTTCTTTTCATCAATTGCATCCCATAGATCCCGATCAATCAATAGATCTTCCATCTTCAATTTCCACATTTCAAAGTTTGTGCCAGAAAACTTCTCTACATCAATCCTCCCTGATGTGCTTGCCATCTTTGCAATCCTGCAACACAGAAATAAAAACCTCTGCACAAGCTCCCACTCAAACCTTGATTAGCTCAAAAACCCTGTACCCAACAAATAGAACCAAAACTGTCTAGGCTCTGATACCACTTGTAAGGAAGCTAAGATGTGCAGAATCGCATCCTACACTAATCTTTGAGGGGACGATTATGCAAATTCAACTAACTATTGCAGAGATCTCAATAAATGCATAATAACATAATAAAAATGACAATGAACACATAACACAATGATTAGTGTGAGGAAACCCTTCTAGGAGAAAAATCCCACCCTCCAAAACCTGCACAATGTATTCTCAAATCTGGAAGATTACAATACACTTGCAGTGCGCATCACCACAACTCGAATTCGGACTCAGACTCAGACAGACTCCTAGCACCAGTCTTGCAAACTGAACTTAATGATTCAAACACCTCCCCAAACCCTCCTTTTATAGTGATTTGCCACTTGGAAACCATTTTGGTTTTACAAAACCATGGGCAAAACAACCATGCCACATGTTGCCCACTTGTAATTTGTAACTCCAAGAATACCCATTTTCGTCCACAATTTTGTCCTCTAGTTTAGACCCCCGTAAAAGTCATATAATGAGTTGTTCACACTCTAAAAATAGCCCTTCTACATTGTTCTAGAGTCTAGACGCATTTTTAACAACTCATACACCTTTTTCCAACTCATAAACATGTGAAAAACTACCACAAACAAATTCTAGAATTTTCTAAAATTTTTCTAGAGTTTTTCGAAAAGGCTTGCAAGGTTGAGACACAATTCTCAACATAGAGGCTTCCCATGGGACTAGTAGTTGCTCTACTTGACGTGCCATTATCGATGTGATGAATGGCTGAAAATTAACATTTAGAGGAACAATAGTGTCATGTAAGACTATTGCTTGCAATGAAGATGGCAAATGGGCAACTTTGGGTGGTGAAGAAGGCCACCTTGCTGATTTGACTTTTTTTGTTCTTGTTGTAGGCAAGTGAGATGAAAATTTATTCTTTGGAGTTTATCGAAATCTGGGTTAATGATTCCTTTGCTCCTATCTCCTTTAGCGTATCTTTTAATGAGAGCTTTAATGGTGAAGGATTTAGATTCACCTGATCTTGGATGTACCCAAGATTTTTTCCTGTTTCTTTGAGGGATGACAACTATCCTTTCAACTACAACAATGTTTCGACTGACAGGTGCTCATCTCAATAGTTCTTCTTCTTCTTCTTCTTCTTCTAAGACTTGGTTAACCTGATGGTATTGCTCAACACTTTACCTACACCTCCGAGCCGAAGTATTCAGATCAGAGGTTGTGTCTTCTTGAGTATCTTGAAAACCAAGATTTGGGCAGAGAACTGAAACTATATCTAATGCAGAAAAATCATCTTGAATTATCATAGGCGACTGGTCTAATCTTTCTTGTCTGATTGTCCTTAATAGAGTCACCAAAAACCTATCAGTAAACATAATTGTCACTTTTAAAAATTATAACACATGCCCATTGGAAGAGTGACAAATTGAATATAATAGTTGGATAGATCACCTTAGGGGTATGATCTTCCTCTCCGTTTTAGAGGGGCACGTCCTTCATATGATATGGGTGTTTGGTATTTTGGGGATTTTAAAAGAACAAAGATATATAGTGTAATACAGGGACTCGCACCCCCTTCCCAAACCTTAAAATACCCGTCCCCTAGACGTACTTGCGTACCTAATTACCCCCACCTCCATCATTTCGCAACCATGTTATTGGTGGGATGGTACTTGAATTTCTATTTGATTTTTGATTTTTGAATGTTACTATGTTGAAAGTTCAACGGTTCTAGTTCATGTTGCAATTTTTCTATGTTCAAGTATTTTAATTTTGTATGTTCTACTGAAATGTCATTTCATAACAAGCATTTCAAGTTCTATATGTATACTATACAACACCCCTTCCTTTCCCCATCCTCCCATGGTCGTCCCCTTGCCATCTTGAATATGAGGCCCATTTTCACCCCATCTCGGAAACTTGTCCCGATGTCTCACTGTCTCGATGTACCCCAGTACTAGGGTTACATTGAAGATAAATGGAAGATAGTAAAGGGAAAGAAAGCAAGCAATATTGTTAGGCTGTTAAGCTCAAAGGATTCAACACATCTTTTAGATACCGAAAAGAGGAGAAGTTATATCAACCCACATTCAAGAAAAACAATAAGTATCGCTAATGAATATACAATCATCAGCAATAACATATGAGAACTCTTTTGAAACATTTCAAAAAATGTTCTTTATTGCTTTGCTCGAAAATACCATTCAAGTTTCTTTACAATGTCTTCTTGTGAGAAAAGTATGCAACCATTCTTTCCATATTTTACTAATACTAGGCGATATGTTTTTCTCTTGGCGATCGAAACTTGTGAAAGTTCCAAAATCAAGACATTGATGAATTCAGAGCATGCACTCATCAATGGATCAGGAAATATTTTAAAAATTTGAGTTGTGTTTGCAAACCTGGGTATCATAGTGCACTCCGTGTCTTTTGTAAAGCTTTTTACTATAGCAAATCAAATACATCACATCCTAACACATATGATGTGGGAGCGATCCCGTGATCCTTTTTGTATGAGATTAGACAATGCAATTAGTTAACGTTCCCATCTACCCTAAAATGCATACATCCCATAAACAAAAGACAAAGCCAAAACAAAGGACTATGAACCATCCTAACCACTCCTCATTATTAAGTGACATCTTCAAGTAGCATAGGAACATGGTGCTAGAATGAAATCAATGAAAGATAAGACTTACTGAACCAAGCACACCAATAGCCAGTCAAATCTAATTGAGAAAGGTGATAGTTTAAAATTATTGATAATATCAACATCCAATATGCTTGATTTCGGTAAGGACACATCCTGCATGAGACACATGATGAATAATAACAATGTCAAGTTTTTGGAACGACACATCACGTATAAGATGACGTCGATAGAACAAATGACAAAAAATTGCATAACGATGATTGATTGATGATGGCAAGTCTGGTTGAGTTGATTGCTGACTTCATTGGATAGGTTGTTTATTAATGCATGATTCATGAAGTGCACGATTGTACATCTCTTGATTGTGTACGCTGAAATGTTTGTCTAGTTGCAAATGACAACTTTTTGAAAATGGAACAAAATGACATTGGTGTCGAAAACTGACACTTTTTTGTTTTAGATTTTTAAAAGTTATTTAATATATTTGAACTTTTAAGTTTTTCTTACTCTTTTTTTAAGGAATTTTTTTCGTAACATTATTTAAATTTTAATAATTTTTAATATATTAATGCTTGAGCAAGATGTATTTGGTTGCCACCAGTGTCTAGCAAGGTAGGGGCGTTATGAGTGGATTGATGGAATGGAAATGGATGGAGAAAAGATGTTTGTAACTTTAAAATAGCATTGAGGATAATTTGACTCCTAAAGATTATCTTACAAGGGGATCACATATTCTAATGGCAAGCCAAGGGTTTAGAATTGACAAGGTAAAGTGATGACATTGTGTGGTAAATGATAACTGGTGCATCAAAATGGACATGTCAAGAGGTTTATAAAAATATGGCTTTTGCATTTTGTGTCCTCATTTAATATCAAAATCAAGGGATAAATTTGGATAGGACAATGACAGGACATTAAGGGATAAGAAAGATCAAAAGGATGGATAAGCAATATAACTGAAGGGTCAAATAAGGCAATGGTAAAGACTAAAAAGAATGCCAACCGGATTAACATTAAAGACCAAAATGGATATGGGCAATGTGAAGCAAATAAAATACATGATGCATATGAAAATCCTCATTCTTTCCAAAATCAAAGATGGAAAAGGGAAAGCATATGCCAAGAAGGATGATGGATATGAGGGACAAACTATAATGAAGTGTGTGACGGAAGCTCATGATGGATATGATATGATAGGGTAACATGAATAGACCTACCACCAAGTATGGAACACAAGATGTTCATACATTATGGATGACGCCTATTTGCCAAGTTTTCATCATGGTACTTATTCAAAGCACTTGTTTGCGAAGTTTACACTAATGGACGAATGCCTTTTCTTCACCTTTTTTCCCTTTTTTTCTCCTCATTTCTTTGACTTTCTTTTTTCCTTTTTTTTTTTTTCCTCTTTTGAGATTTTTGGAAAATAGCGAACGCATATAGGAAATGGATAACTCACGTATCTTATGATATTGGCAGGGCAAATGGATGATTGGATATAAAAGGATATGAATTTATGGAAAAGGTTTGATAGGATTGACGTAAGTATTGGAAGTAAGTGTTGGATAATGACATGTGTGTGATAAGGCTTGATTTTGGTTGAATGGAAATGTGGGCAAGAACCACATCGACACACCTTGAGGGGTGGTAAAGTGATGGAGGATAAGCAAATTTGGAATTTGGAGGAATGATTGTGGATTTTGGGACATAAGGACCCAAAATGGATTTGGAAAATGGAAGATGTTTCGATAGAGGGATAATAATTTTGGATGTCAGCGTTCATTTTTCTTTGGGAAGTGCTTCAAGGAGCTGTTTGGGAATCCACATGATTTATGATTTTTTTTGTGGTTCCTTGGAATGCAATGCTTTTGCACGAGACATAGGAACCTATATAGGAACTCTTTGAATTCTTCTTTTTCTTAGTGGGCCTTTGTGGCTTTTTGAAATTTTCCTTCTTTTTCTTAGTGGGACCTTGTGGCCTTCGGTATATTTTTCTTTTTCTTTTTGGATCATATTTTTCTTTATTCTTGCATGTTAGTTAGACTGGACATGTTGATCCTTGTCTGCTTGGGGATTGCTGGAGTTAGAAACCTTATGTTTAGCATCCATATTTTTAGGAGAATGAATGAGATTGATGGATGGATATGAATGACATGGGGCTTTCTTGGATGGATGGGAATAATATAGAGTTCTTTTGGATGGATAAAAAGTTCTCAAAGATGTGTGCCTTTTCTGATCTTGATTCAAAGAAGGATAATTTGATTGTGAGCTAATGGATGAAGGTATATATGTACCTAAGATAGGTGGAAGGGTTGAAGGGGGAGGTATATTTTGAATTTAGATTTTGTTAGGATACCATCGTCTCAAGAATGTGGTATATAATAAAGGCCATGACTATTGAGATTTTCTTTGATATGGATGTGTTTAAATATACCTTTCTCGTGGAGGTCTAACCCTTTATCTTGATAATGCATGCATTGACAACTACCAACCAAATAATGGTTGCTTTGGGACCATGAAATGGGTATATGAGGAGGCGAACATGGTACAAAAGACATAGTAGGTGTAGGAAGTAAACCAAACCAAATATAAGTGGAGGAACCTATTGACGTGGCTTTGTTGTTCACTATGCAAATAGGGTTAATAAGTTGTCATCGGGCACCAATGTGCTGGCCAATTATGTCTGAAGAAGCTTAGTAGAGGACGAGTCCTAACTTCCAAACAACTTGTAATTGAGTCTTAACTGTGCGGGGCTAGCTGAGTTGGATATGTGACTGTTAGTGTTTAAGGGGCTTGGTGGTTGTGATTCACCTAATATTGGCACTGAAGTTTATAATGTTTTACGAGTAATGATTGAACTTTAGTAAAGAAAACTCAAAAGCTACGATAGGACTCAAAGATAAATCTACCTACATTTCATATCATTTGCATTTCTATCAACAATACATGTTCAAAAAACAGTAACCTACTTCACATATACATGATCACCAATCAATAACATAAGAAAGCAACAATGAAAATCATTCCATTTACAATAATATCCCATTTCTTACAACATTTGAGACAAGGACATAAATGCAAACAACTTGAAAAGATCTCACCAAATTCAGAGACAAAGAACATAACACATGAAGCACAAGTTGAACTTTTTATATTAAAATCAGCTTAATGGGGCTAACATCACTAATTCGTACATATATCACAGCTTCAAGGGAGAATCAACTTCTATTGGAACTAAATTACCGAAAGCAAGAGAATTGGAAATACTGAAATGCAAGAACTTCATGTATATGGACCACAAAAATAATCAATTTCACCAACCGTTGTAGGGTTGAACAGATTTCTATTTATACACAAACTGACTTATTTTACATCAGGATTTGCAAACCCTACCTGCTCTTTACAGACAGGTACTCCTAGCACAAATGCACAACCTTACTATAATTACGTCATTAAATGGGACATCAGAGAAGAGGGGAAATGAGAAAGGGATAAAAGTTTGGGGAATTTGTCTCCGAGGAGGATCACCATATGTGTAGTTGTCTATCTGTCAAGTCTGGCATTCCTCTAATCGTCCACACAATAAATCCAACTACGATTCCATGTCTTCAAGTATCGCTCAGTACCATCAACCTTAAATGCATGATCAACCCATGAAGGAATGGGTGTAAAAAATAGGCAATACTGGGGAGTAAATCAGTATTGCATCAATTTTACACCAATTAATTCACTCAAAACTTAACCATCTAAATCCATAAAGAATAATATTGAAAAGTAAAGCTCATAACAATAATGAACTCGTAACACCATGATTTGTTTTCGAGGAAACCCTGCTAAAGGGAAAACCCTGGTGGGGATGGTACCCACTACTATGTAAAAATATGAAAAGACTATTAAAAGTTTAAACACTATTAGGAGTCATTACATACATTTAGTATGTTTGTCCTTGTTAGAGGTCTCAACCGTGTTAAGACTTGTGTTACAATGAGAGCTCACTTCTCAACAAGGACTTACTGCCCAGTGTACAAAAAGTTAACAATTACAACACCAAAAAAATGATTGTCTTGACATCACAATGCCTAATTACTCTTTAGTATATCTCGCATTTGATCTAACCAAAACATCAAGTCTCTCATATGACCATTAATTGGGCATCATAGCATCATTAGTACATCACATATTATGTTTGCATAACATTATAATACCTTGCATCTAAAAATTAGCTTCCTCTATACCCTGCTGACTTATTTTCTCAGTCGGCCAACAAAACTGTCTTTTACAAAATGTGTGGAATATTAACCAAAAGTTGATATTGGAATTTGCTAACCAAGGGTTACCATCTAGGATGTTGTCCATTTAATGCCAAGTAATTGAATTGTTTTCAAGTTGACCAATTACTAACACTTACTATAATAATTGCAATATCAACTTGTCAACATATTATCTATCCAAAATATGTGCCAACCACTGTCTAAACACAAGCAAACATACTTATACCATATGTGGACCTTATATTGTCATTACCCAAAATTGTGGCCATTGGTAATCGTCCCGCTAAGCTTGTTGACAAAAATAAAATGACTATTCATTGTTTCTTGTATTATACACAGACAAGTTTCATTACTAAGACTTGACAAAAACTAGATTAGAAGTTAGGTGATCATTTTATCTATCCTAGTTGCCATCAATGACAACATTTAAGTCTTCATATTTGATCACTTGCCAATGGTGGGAAGGCGTCAATGTTGTATGCTTGGATCTCTTGTCACATTGGAGTCAGATGGTACCATCAACCTTTTGACATGACACCTCTTGTCGTCATTTCTTTGTGGTGATGGACAGTCAGCTTCGGGAGATCATCAACACAATCCATTAAAAAAGTGAAAGTGTCAATGAACGGCTAGTTCTGGGGTCCAAAATTCCAAACTCCACAGAACAATGAATAAATAATTAGGATCAGGGAACAAAAACCCCATCACTTGGAGGATTCCTTAAACTTCTTGTATGCCTCAAATATCTCATTGATGGCCTCCATGTTGATGTCTTTATACAGTCAAGGAGGGTCTTTGCCTACCCCAACTGTTCATCAATTTCCTTTGCTACATCCTTCATCTTGCTGGTAACTTTACCAATACTAAAAGTCTTTTTCACAGAACTGGCGATTTGTCATCACCTCACAATCAAAATTTTTCGGAGGTCAGAATTTCCTCTTTGCATGCTCATCAACTTGGACGAGTAAAGAGTCTATGAGCACATACTTGTCTAAAGCCCATGAATTTGGCAAGGTGGCATCCTGTACAAATCTAGCGAACTCATCCATTGGGCCTTGGAGAGTTGCGGTTCGAGGGTGAGGTGTCTCAATTAGAGGTTTTAGTGTTTTAACTTTAAAGCTCAATAGTTGGTAGAGATCCCTAGGGAGGCCTGTGGTTTCTATCCCTGAGATCTCAAACTTGTATTTTGCCACTTCTCCTAGCGCCAAAATTTTGCGAAGGAGGTCATGCTATCTGATATGCTGGTTGACATCTCCTTGCCATAAAACAATTGCCTCACTTAACTGATGGGCAATCTCCATTACTTGAATGGATTTTGGAATGGGCTCCGCTAGAAAGCCTTGTGCAATTGCAAGCTGCTCAGAGATCCATTCGTCTACTGCCAACACTTTCTTCATCATCCAAAAATTGTCTACATCGCCCTATGGTAGCAATGTGTCTGATGTTGATGCTCCAACAACACTGTAGAAAGTGGCGATGCTCCAGCTTGGATCGTTTTCTTCTTATATTCTTTCTCATATCACTTGTGGGTGACGTGATTGACATCATCAAGTAGATTGAGCCCTGCTTATTCCTTTGGCCCAAGGGAATCCGTGCGACTGTATAATTGTCAGGATCATCCTAGCCCTCTGGTGACACGACTGTGCTAACAGTCAACTCCCCAATTGGCAAACTTTAGATAGAATGGAGTGGCCATGCCCTTTTTGTGTCGTAGGTTTTGTGAATTCTTCCATTAGTTCACTCAGTGACGTTGGGGGCAGAAAATCATCTGCTCTCTTCCTTCGTCTTGACTCCACAAGCCATTAAGGTGGGTCATCAAGTGCTTGGCCTATTTCTCCTAAACCCAAATGTACATTTGTAGTGGCCCTTTGTGACGGTTCTGGCTCCCTATCCCTATCTCTTCCTTCAGAGGATGAACCTCTAGGTAAATCTATTCAGACTTCAATGTTAGGTCTAGAATCTTTTGGTTGTTCCCACGTGAGTATGATCATTGGCGGCAATCTAGGAGGCTGCATTGTATCTTGGGCCCTTGATCTTTGTCGGTTTCTTATTCTATGCATTTTTATGTTTTTTGGTCACTTTGCATTATAGGGAAATTTATTGGTGACTTAGCTCGACAATTTTCTTTTGGGTGTTGACTCATTCCTTCTTACATTCCATAGAGGTCTCGCATATCTCCGTTTTTATTCTTGGTTATGAGATGACGTCTGTATTTAATACAAGGGAACTTGAATCAAAGCCATTAAATTTTAGTGAAGCTATTGAAGATATACTCAGCAATACCCATGAAGGATGAATCGAATAATATTCTGACCAAGAGAGTACAGTCATTGATGGCTTACTAAGTCAACCACTCTACCTAAAAAGAAAAAGGCCATAGAAGGAGTGGGTGTGTCATCAATGGTGGATCCAAGAACTCAACTATATAATACGTAAGAGGAAGCAAAATGTGCAAAAGAAGGCGTCTGTGATAATGCCGATATACACTATGTAAGGAAGAAGCTTGTGACTAATGATGTCTTCAATAGTGGATCTGAGAGCTCAACTCTATAATACTGTAAGAGGAAGCAAAACGTGCAAAGGAAGGCATCTATGATAATGTCGATTTACGTTGTGTAAGGAAGAAGCTTGTGACCCATCATGTCTTCTCTAATATAATTTTGGTTCCATCTGTGCATTAAAAGAAAAATATTATAGAGTTACAAAAGAATGGATGTTATGAAATCCAACTTGATGCTTATTTAGAAAACTGTGACAAGAGGTTGCTGGGGGCAACTTATTTAGAAAATTGCGTAAGGAATAAGCTTGTAACAAATGCTGTCTTCTCTAATAAAATTTTGGTTTTGTCTATGCATTAAAAGAAAAATATATTAGAGTTACAGAAGAATGGATGCTATGAAATCCAACTGGATGCTTATTTAGAAAACTGTGACAGGAGGTTGCTGGGGGCAACTAAATTGTATAGGAAATCTAGACTTCAAAGAGATGAGTATCTGATGATTATATTTGGAATGTTGAATTTCAGTTATAGTACTGGGAATAGTATTGCTTTGAGCATTAATCTCTATATATCTCTTTATTTTAGACTGATGTAATGAATTACTATTAATCTCTCTTGATTGCAGGATGCAATGGGATGATGAGAGGCTATGCAGACTGTATAAGGACACTGCTGACTGAATTAATGATGCATATTTGCATTCAGATACGAGACTCATAGGGAGCTTGTGATTCAGGGGGAGATGTTCAGCCTCAGAGGGAGGTTATGTCAACTACCTTATTGTGGTGATTTTTTTTGTGATTATGAGTTCTTATTCACATGAAATCAATAAAGCTGTAAGGACAGCTATGATAACTCTTTTTCTTGTGAACATCTTGTAGAGAGAGTCCATGATGTCATTACGTTGAAAGATTTTGTGATGAGAGTTGAATGTCATGTTGAGAGAGTCTGTGATGCAAGCTGGTTATGATCCTTGCAACCTTGTCATGTTGAGAGAGTCCACGATGTAAGTTGGTTGTGATCCTTGCGAGCTTGTCATGTTGAGAGAGTCCATGACAACATCACGTTGAGAGAGTCTGTGATCTGCACTGGTTGTGATCCTTGTAGGTTTTTTATGTTGAGTGATTCCGTGAATTATGTTATGCTAACATGACATGTCTTTAATGAGAATCCAGGTGCCGAGGATTTATCATTGACATTTTTGTTGCAGCCATGTGTAACTGCAATGCTAAAGATCTCTCTTGGTAAGAGGGAGTCTTAAAGATTGTAGGTGCGAAAGAGATCTTTATCTACGTTTTAGAAATATGATCATTATAACCATTATGGTTGTCTTCAATTGAAGAAGATATTTGTGATAATAATTGAGATAATTTTAAATATAAAGTGATGTGTCATGAGTCATGCAAAGAGGCATGTGTATGGAAATATGGGAGTTGTATATTGGGAAATTGAAGAAACCTTTGGTTGCGATGTGAAGAGTCTCTCTATTTGTTATATATATTGTATCAAGTGAAAGGCGTTGTACACTGAACATTTTTATTAACAATAGAAGGGATATTTTTGTTGTTGTGCTGGGTTTTTCCCTCCAAGTTGAAGGGTTTTGCCCTTGTGTCTCTTGTATCTATTTTTGCTCTTCCTTATTGTTTTTTATCTTTATTTTCTGGGTAAAACTTAACAATCGTAAGTCCAAGATTATGATGACAAAATGGTAACAAGGACAAGGTTCTAAATGAAACATAAGGTGATAAGCTAAGAGAAGTGAAATAGATGAGTTAAGAGGGTATGCAAAAATGGATTAAGGAAATGACTAAAGGGATGACCTAGGATGCAAGTGAGGAAATCTAAAGGACACCTATGGAAAGTTGAAACAAAGCTGCAATGTTTGAGTTTCCTAAGTTTTGAAAGTTTGTACAATGTTTTTGATCAAGGTTTGATAAAAGTGTTTGTGTAAATGTTTGAAAGTTTGGGCAAGTGATGGTTAAATAGGATTTTTTTTTTGAACACACGCCAAACGAAGTGTTTTCTTATGAGAATGAAGACAAGCACAACCTATGGTTAGGCAAGGGTAATACTCACTTAATTCCCACTTGGACAAGTCCAACTGTGCCTACCCATAGTGGATAGCCTAGAAGCTTGGAGGCACGGGCTCTCTTGTACAATGCATTCAATTCTCAAGCACACCAAGCTTCAAACTCCAAGGGTCATCACTTCCTAAGGAATTGCCATCTCTACTAAGAATCACGAAAATGTGGGATGTCTTTGGGGTTTCCCATTGCATCTATGAATAAAAGGATTTTGGCCACTACAACAATTATTTTTAGTAAGGGTATCCATTTGGGTGTCTATGCTCCTACAGTATTTGCAGTTAAGGGGTCTCTCCTAATCCGTTCACAGTAAAGTGTTTTATGTCTTGTTGTGAGGGATTTTACTACACCATATAGATACTAGAAGAGACTTTTGCCGCCATAAATGACTGTACCCCTTGATTGTGAGACTAATTACAACCACATTTCTTATATAGTGGTTCCAAAGTACTTGGCTTTGGCTGTAACTGCTGAGGTCATGTTTTGGGGTGAGCACCTCATTTAGAACTAACCTGGCCCTTCAAAAGATAAAATAAATTTCTCTTGCACCCAAGATCCATGTAGGCAAGGGGAGAGGATACGTTTGTTTATCTTGGGTACTAAACAAAAAAAGTGCCAATGCACCAAACACATCAAACACTTTGTAAATCTTAAGCATCAAATTGAAATGTTAGCTAAACGAAACAAACATTTGGTTTCAAAATAAAGTCTTTTAACAAATGTCCTACACCAAATGTCATTGGCAGTTTCAAAATAATGTCTTTGCACCTACACAAGCCACAATTTTTTTTTAGCTTTCCCAGGAAGAAAATCAAAACAAAAATAATAGAAAATTCTAACTAATAAAATGCAAAACCTATACTAACTAATAAAAATTACCTAAACAAAAATTAACAATAAAAAAATCTAAATTAGTAATCTAAAATAAATAAAAAACAAAAACAAATCCAATTCAAAAACTTAATCTAAATTAAAATAAATAAAACAAATTAATTTTTTAATATAAATTAAAACTAATCTAAACTAAAGATTAATTTAAATTATTATGTAATAACCCCAATAGGTTATAACTTCGTCAAACACTAAAAATCTTTATACTTTAGTTGTTTGACATTTCGTCAAACACTTTGCAAGCAAGCTCTGATACCACTGTAATGACCCTCCTCAAATCTGCCCTCAAAAATGCTGATGAAAGCTCAAGGAATTTTATCAAACAATTCACATGCAAGGGATGTATGACTGATATAGTATTTCAGCTAGCTTCAAATGACTTTTTCTTCAATTTGTATCAATGAGAATCTTGTGTTAGAAGACTACAATGGACTACACAATGACCTAACATGAGTGTGCTACTAATTTTGACAATATTCAGTGCATATATATGATCTAAGCATGAAAAATGAACACCTACAACCAACTGGCATTTTTACAAACAGTTGGTATGCAAACTAACTAGCTGATAAATAATGATATTAAATTGCTTAAATGACACTAGCAACTATTATCTTCTTAATTGCAATGAAAATTACAATGCTCATGAAATATGGCCAAGACTTTGGCATTTACATGGATTACAAAAAATGATAATGCTGGTATAATGCACACCTATAGCTGAAACTTATCACACCTAAAAAAAAAAGCAATACTAACAAAGGAACCTGGTTGTAGATGGCTGTAATAATTTTCTTCAATGTTGCCCCTTCTGTTTGTTTTTTTCCGATCTGCTTTTTCCACTTGCTATTTCGATTCTACTTTTTCGGCCTCTTGCTTTTTCGAATTGCTTTTTTGGTTCTTCTTTTTCGGCCTGCTTTTTCGATTCTGCTTTTTCGGTTCTTCTTTTTCGGCCTGCTTTTTCGATTCTGCTTTTTCGGCTCCGCTTTTCGGACTGCTTTTTTCAGCCTGCTTTTTCGGTTCCACTTTTTTGAACTACTTTTTCGTATCTTCTTTTTCGGACTGCTACCATGTTGAATCTCAAGACCATATCTTTCAATGGCGTCAAGATTTCCAGCTTGAAGGGATTTCGTCCTTCAAACTATTGAGACATAATCTCTTGAAAATTTTCCAATTTCTTTGATATTTCCAAGCATACTAAAAAGAAGCTCTTCCCTTTCTTTTATAGTGTTCTCACAAGAGCTCAATCCTTCGTTTTTTCAATGTGGGATAAAACATCACTCCCTTTATGTAACTTATGTCTCCAATGTGTTATAAAATAAAGGGGACTCTTTTAATTTAAATATTTCCCACAAACTATAGTCTATGCATTAATAAAGTTAAATATTTAAATTTAACTTTATAAAATAGCTTTATCAATGCATAACAAATCTTATCAATGATAAACAAGTCTTCTTGCCAATTTTAAACAAATTCCATTGACATACCGCTGCCACTGGATGTTTGACCATATCCAAGATGACTTACTATAAATAGTAAGTATGCCCAAAGTTGCCTCAAAACCCCTCAAAAAGACCTGCAACTGAAACTATCTAGGTCAAATGGCCTCCAAGTCCCTTTAATGTCCTGGTTAGCCTACGGGACCGTGGGGAAATAGGCTAACGACAACATCATGCTATGAATGCTAAAAAGGGGACATTACATATTAAACTAGTTATAAAATAAAAATACTAATCTCAAGTTTTAAAAACTTATCTAATTTAAAAAACAAACTAATCTAAGAAGAATAATATAATAAAAGTTAGATAAGTTACAAACCTTAGAGTAATAAGGTATTTTTTTTATTAATTAAATCATTTTGATTTAATTGTTAAGTCACTTATTATCTCTATTTACTTAAGCTAAAATTTAGGCATATAATAATTAATTCTTTTATTTATTATTGTCATGCAACCTAGATTAGTTACCTTTAGGGTTTTGATCTCCTTTACAAGGATGAATCTCTCTTCATAATCAACACTTTTTAATTGAATAACAATTTCTCTTTTGCACATCAAGAATGTTTCGTCTTTCATGGATCTCTAAATTCAAGCCTCCATAGCTTTGCTTCTCTCTTTTTGTCACAGGTGTTTGCATGAAGTGATTCTTGGGAGTTGTGGGTTGAACTTTCCTCAACTTCAACTCAAACTAATGTAAATTAGCAATTAATCTTAAAAAGCTAAAACAAATAGTCTAAGAATATGAATAGCGTGACCATGAAAACCATAAAAGAATCATATTAAAACTATCCCAATCATTCAATAAAGCTTTTAAAATCAAATTTGCATAAAATAACGTAAACATGTAATGCATTTAATGGTGAAAATGACATTAATGAATTTAACAATGTAAACTAAATGAGATAAATTCATTCAAAACACACTTTCACTCAAAGCCATTCAATAGAAGAGAAAGAGGGGCTTCCAAACATAACTCAATGCAACTCAAGTTACATTAGTAAAATCCAAATAGGATGAAGGGATGCCAATACTAAACCCAAATTATACTAATGAGGTACGCAAGCAAGTCCTCTTTCATGCAATGTTAATTAATTTTAAATGTGCAATATAAATGTAAATTGAACAAATTGATTAAATGACAAGTAAAATATATCTAGGAATTGCATGTGTGTAATCAGCCCAAATAAAATGTGGAAATAGGTCTATGCTAAGAGATAAAAAGAAGGGTGGAAAACTGACCTTGAAATATGCAAAGGAAGATGCTTTTTTGCTTTGAAAATCATGGATCTGAAATTGCTGCGAAAAACTTGATTGTGAATTTGTGATTAGAGCAAAAAACTTAGAAAACCTTAAAAATCTTAGATCTCCAGATGTAGGTTGATTTGGGTAACGTCTACCGCTAGGTTTAGGGGACAAGGGACACGTTCTCGAGGCACCGTAACAAAGTTGCCCCAGATTTTTCCGAAAGCCCTCAGCTAGTAGTTTTCAGGTCTGAATCCACAATTTTGATACCTTGTCCCTACACAAGAAAAAATGATTTTTATTTGGGGGTAGTGGCTTGTCTTGGTCAAGCCCTTGTTTAGGAATTAAATTTGAAAGAAAATGAAATGTAAAGCATGTAAGGAAGCAAGACAAATGTAAATATTCACCTTTCTTCATTAAAACTCTTTTTAATAAGGATTTTGCAATGCTTGAATGTTGTACATGTTGAATCTTCAATGAAGGATGTAGGAAATCTCTTTAAATACAAAGTATCTGCCAAAACAAAATCATGGAGCTATGGATTTAAATGTGCACAATGAAAGATGAAGACAATGAATTCCACAATGTAGATCTCCTCGATGACCAACAAAACACCAGAGCTTGAAAAGGAAATGCTCGCAAAGGATTCTTGAATCTTTGGAAACACCTTGAATGCTTGAAATTTGCTAGCTTGTGTGTCCTAATGCACGTAATAGATGTCTTGCGATTGCTAATAGATGAGAAACTGAGGTGTCTAGGCTTCCTTTTATACTAGTTTTCGGGCACAAAAACAAAACAAGTCGATGGGGACACCTGATTTTCCAATTTAAATCCCCGAGACAAAATTGGCGCTAGGACTAAAAATGTCCAGGGTATAGGTCGACCTCTACTAGTATAGGCCAACTGGGTCAACCTATACCAGGTTGTCCCTAGAAGGGGTAACCCTCAAGTCTCAGAAATTGTATAGATGAAACTAGAAAAGAAGGAACTGAGTGGGAGAAAATGCTGATTGAGCACAAATGCATCCATGGTCCATAAAATTACTAAAGGGCAAGAGCTAAAAGGTTTTAAATGATGGGTGCGTCCATTTTAAGATGGTACAAAATGAAATCATGCAAAGTCTATTGTGCTCCATTGTTCTTCTATCTCCTCTGATTAATGTTGTTCTCTATGACAAGTGCACTAATATCACCAAAACAAGGAACAATAAAATGTTAATAGCAAAGTGAGGATACTTATAGTGGTTA
This sequence comes from Cupressus sempervirens, assembly GCA_028749045.1. Taxonomy (NCBI): domain Eukaryota; kingdom Viridiplantae; phylum Streptophyta; class Pinopsida; order Cupressales; family Cupressaceae; genus Cupressus; species Cupressus sempervirens. The sequence continues at coordinate 30,661,435 of CM053792.1, forward strand.
GTCACAAAATGGAAGGAAAGCCCATAAAATAGAAAACTGACTTGAAAATGAATGGACATGAAATGAATAGTCAGTGGGAAAAGAAGAGCCAAGAGTCAATAATTAAAGCTCAATAATACAACAATTTTTTTTTACTCTCCCTCCAGAGGACCCCAAAGGTCATTTAAATAATAAAATATTAAAATGTGAAATAGAACAAGACAATAAAAAGCCATATGAAATCGAAGATGAAATAAAAGACAAGGAAGCATAAATAAATAAATTTATTTATGCAAAAGGGGGGTATTTACTATTAGGACATAGGGACATTATATAAACAATCAATCCCCCAGACACACACATGAGGACATTAATTAAATAACTGTGAAACTTAATTAAACTGAAGACAAAATGACAAACTAATCAAAATAAATGAAGAGATGACAATAATAATGGATAAATGAAAATAATTAAAATCACTCATAATTGATAAAAAATAGCTAAAATTGACCAATGACATGAGACGATGAAAAATGGAAGACGGGCAATTACAACTGTTAGGCGTCTACACAGATTACTCAGGTCACATTGTATTTGTTTGAAATGATAATAATGTTAATTTCATAATGGCTGGTATCCATTGGTTTCTTTTTGAATCCTCTATTTTTTCATTTTGTCATATGAATTATCTTTGGATTCCATCACATATTTCTAATGTTAACCAAAATAGATGCGTTGCTGATTGGCTGTTTCAACAGAGGCTGTACTTTCTTAGTATTTATTGTAAATAGAACCAAGAAATGCAATAAAAGTATAATGAATTTGAAGGACATGTTAAATAAAAAATTGTAGACAACCTGAAACACAGTTTGCTATAGATCTCCTGGGTGTTGTCCTGCTTATGCTTTATGGGGTTGAACTTATTGATCATTTAGGCCTTGGGCTTTGATTTTTGCAGTCTTGCATTTGTAAACTGCTTTGACATGTTGATTGCAATCACTTATAATTTAATCTGTCTAATTCCTACTTATATTCTATATTCAAAGAGCTCTAGTCTTCTATTATTACACGTGTCTTTCTGGTTTTACAGTGCTATTATTTTAGTTGATGCTTCAAATCACATCCCCTGATCTGTAATCAGAAAGAAACATATGCAATAATGGCAGACAATAAATCTTTTCATGTATATAAACAATAATAACTGAGAAATGTCTTCATGATGGTTTACTGTGGGGAAATATCTTGAATTAATGTACGAGATTTGCATTAATCATGCATATTTAATGATTTATTTCATGTTCTATTTATGGCCTATCTCCTTAAGGAATTACATAACTTTTACATCGGCCAGGATGATTTCGCAGGTATTTTCCATGGCAGTTGTTGGTTGAAATGGTTTGGCTAAAATGGAGTTGTAACCTGTGAGGTTATAGGGATTTTAATTTGCTCTTGAATCAAGGATTCTGATAGCAAATTTCTGATAGATTTTACAAAAGAAAATGATGCACGTTGTTTCTAATTGCTTCCACACAACTATAATCTGAATGATGACATTTATAATTGATACTCTTTGTGACAGATTCGACAAAATGACCGCTTAGCTATAAGCAAGCTTGTGACTAGTCTAACCAGAGGAACAGTTCGCTCACCTTTAGCTCAATGCCTTTTGATCCGTTACACCAGCCAGGTAGAATACGCTTTCCTTCATTGATGGCTAGTACATTGTACTTTTGCAAGTATAGCTCGTTTAGTTCTTCTAACTGTAAACTACTTGCTCCTCAGGTTATACGAGAATCAAATATAAATTCACAAACAGGTGATCGTCCGTTCTATGATTATCTGGAAGGATGCTTGCGCCACAAGACAGAAATGGTCATATTTGAAGCCGCAAGAGCTATAACAGAATTGAATGGTGTGACCAGTCGAGAGTTGACACCAGCTATTACTGTTCTGCAACTGTTTTTAAGCTCATCAAAGCCAGTCCTCCGGTTTGCAGCTGTTCGTACTTTGAACAAGGTACACGTCACCTAATTATTTATGTTTGAATGTTAGGGTTATTTTTTCTATGGCTTGAGATCAGGCGAGTCTTTTTTCTTCTCCAATTTTCCTTCTCATTTCAGTTCATGGAAGCTTCTCTAGAGTCTAGGGAATCAAAACCTAGAAACTGAATTTTTGTAACATTTGCAATGGATAGTTTCCCCAATTTCAAGACATAAAATTTAAACAGATAATTTCATGCAATATATTTCAAATCAACCAGCAAAATACCAGAAAATACTCAGATGAAAATATAATCTCAGAAATGTATATTGCAACTAAATCTTCAAAACAATGACAAAATCCAATCGTAGTTATAGAAATTACAGCAAGATTGGATGCCAGAAATGAATCTGAAACAGTGCGAACTCCTTTGCGGATTGACCTCAATAGATGAACTTGGTTTCCGTTCAATCCACCAAGAAAGCCTGAAGGTTTCCGTCCTCAGGTTTCAGAATGAAAAGCTAGAAGCTTCCCAAATTTCTCCAAGAGAAATCAGTAATCGAAACATAATTCAAACATGCTGAAATGAGCTTTTCTTTGTTCTTTTAAGAAGCAGCCCTGTGACCCTTAAGTTCCCAATTTCTGTCTTTCCGCCTTCTTCCCCTTTTATCGCTTTATGAAACCTTCTTTTAATATTAAAATGACCTTTTTGTTAATTTGCATTAAGCTTCCACATAGTTATTTTTAATATTTTGGGAAGTTGGCATTAAATTTTCTGAAATCCCCAAAAAAGGAACATTACGATTTCCTATTTACCTGCTTTACATTTACTCACTAAAATATTTCAAAACATTTTACTATTTTTTTTATAATCTCATGCTCTAGTTGATTTTTTGCAGACTTTAGCTATTGAGAATATAGTGCATTCTGGGTTGTGGATACTAAGATTTTCATTAGATTAGCTTTGAGGCAAGTTGATTTCAAGTTTTCATTAGATTAGATGGAAATCCATAATGGTATAGGCAGTGGTGCTAACCCTGGTTGACTGTGGTCGTGTAACAACATATTTGTCATTCATTTTGTCAACTCAAGTAAATGGTCCTGACACTAGTCCAGATTCAGTTTCTGGGGTGCGGTCAAAATTCCTTTTGGGTTAGGTTCATTTGTGTTCGTCCTGAGAAAGGCATATAAAAATTAAAAAATATATTCGTAGCAGTAATTTAGAATCCACACATGACATCATATAATATATAATAAACAAAACCACTACAAAAAATGTTACGATGTCAATTAGTCAAACTTAAATATCCTGATATATTTTATTAATAAAAATATAAATATTATAATGTCATGATTCAATACTCAGCCATCACTGATCAAGCATCATTATATGGGTCTTCAAAGCATCATCATCACCAAATCTATTAGATGATGACGGTGCTAGTAAATTAGTGCTTGTTAGCTGGCTTGTTGCAACATCAAGGCAGCAAGGTGGGTATGGAAGCATCCAAGTCCTATGCTTTGTCTCGATATCCTACTTCATTGTGTCCCTTTCCTTGTAGAGACTTTGTTTTTGTCAAAGGACCACAAGTTTGAATGCATGTATATTAAGTCCTTTCCCTTTCTTGATCGATTTTACTTTATTGAGGGGATGCTGGATCACATGCTTCAATTACTATAAGATGTAATGAACTATCAACCTATTAAAACAAAATTAAAGTGTTAAGGTTGTAAAATATGAATGAAACATAATTTTTATTTAGAAGTTGTAGGTGTTTGAATGATTGCAGATGAAAGTACCACCAACTATGAGCATAAACTTTTTACTTGTCATGGAAAGCATCAACATTAACTTGTCAGTGCACACAAAATCTATGAAATCAATTCTTGTTGAATCTGGCATGTCAGGAACAACAAAGAGTCTATTAAGTGCTGTCTTGTATCTTTGGTTGACCTCATCATCTTTATAGTGGGCAGTTTTTTTTGACGTAGGAAGGAGCTCAATGCTATGATGTTTGGGACTCATGGCCATTTTGTTTCGTCTCTCTTCAATAATATTGTGTAGTTGTTTGAAGAGAGTTTCTTCAAGATTTTGCTTGTTTGCATTTACAATGTCTTTCATCCTCTCAATCATTGAGTCAATGCCACAATATCTTTTTCCTAAACAAGGTCGATCCATGTTAGTTAATTGATTGTACTCATACAAGATCAATGAAATGAGGATATATTCAACACGATCCCACCAAATGTCATCTAAAATCATTTGCTTAATATTTGTTGCCCATGTAGTTTTGGATTCTCCATATGGACCAATCGGGTTGATGGTCATGTTAGAAAGTGGCTCATGAACAAGTCATCTCAAGACATTGTGTTGGAGGGCATAATAGGTCTCCACAACTAATTTGAAAATCAAATTTTTTTCGTTGAAGTGAAACATATCTATTAAAATAAAATTGATTGCTTCACTTACCTTGAGCTGCACAAATTTCAAAACATATTCAAAACTTACCTTCAACATTATGCTGCAATATGATTATCAATGTCCTAATTTTTTGTGTATTTTTATATATTTTAAAATTTTTTAGAAATGTTTATTTTGATAGATAAATGACCTATAAGCCTTGATACATCATGAAGTACATAGATATATTTGGATAATCAAATTTTAGTCCATAGTTACATTTATTCGCCTTCCTTCTTTGTAAAACTAGTACTGGGGTGTGTTAGGACGATGGGATGAGTTTTCGGGACAGGAGGACAATGGGCCTCATTTTCAAGACGGTGGGGAGATAGCCAAGGGGTGACGACAAGGGGAGGATGCGGTAGGCAAGGGTGTTTTATAGTGTACATATAAAACTTGAAATGCCAGTTATGAAATGATGTTTCATTATAACATACCAGATTAAAATACTTGGAACATAGAAAAATTGTAACACGAACTAGAAACATATTACTTACCCAATAGTAACATTCAAAAATCAAAATTCAAATAGAAATTCAAGTACCCATCCCAACAGTGGCATGGTTGCAAAATGGCAAAGGTAGGGGTACTTGGGTACTTAAGTGCTCGGTATAGGGACATTTGGAGGACAAGTACGTCGAGGTTTGAGAGGGGTACGAATCTTCATGTTTTGATTGCCATCCTTCTAGGTCCCTCCTCATCCTTACCTTATTCTTTTGCTTCCAATCAGTATCTGTATATAATCTAAGCACTACATCTTGCAATTCTGTTAAGGATAAAGCTTTGAAAAGTCACGAAACATGAATATAGAAAGAGCAAAGAAAGGAAATGTAGAGTGAGGGTAAAGAGGCTCCCGTTATACTGAATGTCCATCGAGTCCAAACTGGAAGATTCCATAACCTCCAAATTCACCTGAAACTCATTTTTTGAAGCTTCAACAATATCTTCCACAATGAAGTTGTCTATCGAATCATATTGTCTTGGGATGCGAGATGTAGGCAGTGCGTAAAAGCTAAAGAAAGACCCCTGAATCTTCCTCGAGATAATGAGATGTAAACTATGGTTGAAATTTTGAGTACTTATGTTTGACCTTTTTCTATACCTATATTAGCTAATTCATCACTTTTTGATTATATGATTATATGGAAATAGGTTTATGCTAAGAGATAAAAAGAAGGGTGGAAAACCGACCTTGAAATATGCAAAGGAAGATGCTTTTTTGCTTTGAAAATCGTGGATCAGAAATTGCTACGAAAAACTTGATTGTGAATTTGTGATTAGAACAAAAAACCTAGAAAACCTTAAAAATCTTAGATCTCCAGGTGTAGGTTGATTTGGGTAATGTCTACTGCTAGGTTTAGGGGACGAGGGACACATTCTCGGGGCACTGTAACAAAGTTGCCCCAGATTTTTCCGAAAGCCCTCAGCTAGTAGTTTTTAGGTCCAAATCCACAATTTTGATACCTTGTCCCTACACAAAAAAATGATTTTTGTTTGGGGGTAGTGGCTTGTCTTGTTATAGAATCCCTCATTAATTGAGTCCAGTCTCCAATTAATGAGGGATCCTTTCCCTTTAGCATTTATTACAGTGTTACCCGACGCGGGGGTGCGGCGGTGCGGGGGGACGTCGGGACGAGTTTTGGGTGCGGGAAAAAAAAGGCCTCAATTTGGGGACGGCGGGGGTGCGGCAGCGGGGGAGTGGGGGGGGGGGGGGGTTTCGGTGGGGGGGAGGAGAGGGAGTGGGGGGAGGGGGTTGCATAGTATATATATAATATTATTAATATATATGATTGAAAATGCTAATTATGAAATGATACTTCAATATATTATATAACAATGTAACATTAACATACCAAATATAGTTGACTACAATGAATAGAGAAAATTAAAATGTGATTCATAAACCATAAGTTCAAACTTGAAACTTGAAATTTCATAACCATTACTATTACTAATGATCATTTGACAAATTAACTTAGTTCAAGATGCAAGATTCAAAATTCATTGTTCAAATATGATTTTATGAATATCATATATCATAAAGATGCTTATGATGACAATGAGCCGAATAGCATGAAACAGTGAAATAATAATAATGTATCATAGCCATATCAAAGTGAGTATAATCAACAAAATGACAAAATGCCAATAATGAGAATGGATGATTCTCAAGTGCTCTCTAATCATCCCCTATGCTGAAGTCCTCATCACTGGAACTACTAGACTCCTCCTGGGTAAGATCTTGATCCTCTAAAGGAACACCAACTAGCCCTACATTGGCTTCTGCATCAGCATCCTCATCAATCTGAGCTGGATCCTCTGGCTCCACATCCCATCGTGCTGCAGGGCTCTCCTTGTACTCGCATGTCTTGCGATCTTTGAGCCGCAAGTGACCATGTACAGCAATCAGCTTCTCCACTCTCTTAGAGGTAAGTCTGTTCCTCTTAATAGAGTGAATGAAGCTATAGGTGGACCAATTCCTCTCTGCAGCTGAGGAGCTAGACACCTGAGATAACAAAGTTGAAAGTTTCAACTTACAAGTTACAAACAAATGTTCATACAATTTGTAACAAATGATAAATGGTAAATCAATGATTAATAATTATTGAATCAATGAATCATAAATTAAAATCAGCAAGGTAAAACTCTTCAAGTTAAGATTGTAAAGGGCTGGAATTAGTTATTAGTATTACAAACCTGAGAAAGCAATCGAATGGCTAGTGAGGTGATTTTTAACTGTTGTGAACCATGACATTTCCACCATAAAATGGGATTCTTTTGTGCCATGGTTTTCGGATCCACTTTTGCAATATCCGAGTATCCTACAAGTTACAAATTTTAAAGTTTACAACATAATATTAAAATTATAAATAACTTAAATAAAGTTATAACTTATAAGTAAAGTAACAATTAATTATTAAAAGAACTTATAATTTAATAATTATAAAGAGTTTAGAGCACTGAATCAAGATTTAAGGATTCCCTGAAAGACTAGCAAATTCAGACCACTCGGTGCGAATCTCACTAGCGATCTCAGTATCATACATTTTGGCAATGCATCGGAAGAACCCATTCTTCACCTCATCATCGCAAAGTGGTGTGACTCTACCAGGCCTAGGTATGTACCACTTCGGGTTCAATGCATAGGCAGCCATGTGCAAAGGAGTGTTCAACTTCTCCCACTTGCGGTGAATGATAGGCTCAATGTGCTTCGTATAGAATGCTAGAGTGGGGTCTCTCTCACGTACAACAGCCCTCATCTGCCCAAGCATGGAATCAATGCACTCATAAACCTCTCCAAGGCTAGGTGAATTTGCATCTCCATATCTGATCACCTGAAACACTGGAGTAATGATGGAAACTATGTATTTTGCATCACTCCAAAACTGATCACTCTTCACTATCTCCTTTACCCTATTCCCCTGCTCTGTTCTGGACTCAAGCCATCGATTCCATTCTTGTGTCATAACCATGAGTTGCAATGGCTCTTGCAACTCAATCATTCTCTCCAAGAGAATATAATATGATGCATACCTGGTCTCAACTGGTTTGAGGAATTGCTTCTTTGCGAAGCTCTTGAAAAGTGCATGTGAAGTATGGTGATTGCAGAGAAACATCTACACCTCTCTCCCATCATTAACCACCTTTCTAATGCACTCTATTTTCCCCATGTCTTTGAGTGCATTGTTCATGGCATGCACACAACATGGAGTCCACCAGATATGCCTATAAGCTGCCTCAACAAGCCTCCCTGCAGCTTTGCACACATGTGATGCATCTGTCACAACTTGGACCACATTTTGTGGTCCAAGCTCTTTGATGGCTTCCCTAAGCACATGAAACTGAAAATCAGCATCTTTACGATGCCCTGAACAATCAACTGCCTTCAAAAAATATGGGCCCTCCGTGCATGTAATCATAATGTTGATGAGTGGACGATGACTAATGTCCGTCCACCCATCCATGATAATGCTGCAACCTGACTCCATCCAACATGCTTTCATTTGCTCCATCAAGATCCCAACCTTGTCATAGGCTCTATCCAACATTGTAGTCCTCAGCTTTTGGTCACCTGGTGGCACATATGATGGCTCTTCCTCATTCATTGCCATGGTCATCATCCTCACAAAATAGGGAGATCGAGCCACATGTGTAGAGATGCCATTGGAAAAGAAGAAATCACCAACAACATCATCTAACCGGTCCCTTGCATTTATGTTAAATAAATGAGCAATGGGGTTACTATCACTATGACTTGTGGTTGCTTTCCGTTTCCCCCTACTGCTGTACCCTGCTGAATTGTGTGTAGGTGAGGTGAATGATGGTGTAGGTGACATAGTCCCTGCTCTCTGATGCAAGATACGAGTAGATGTATCTTGCTGCCCCTGTAACTGCTGTATATGCTGTACCTGTTGCCTAGCAGACAAAGATCTAGGCACTGCAACGTCACTATCATCAGGAATGCCCCATAGTTTATTCACTTCAATTCTGTATTTGACATTCTCAGGATTTGACAAGAACATGCATGGGTTCACACCATAGCCACTCTAAAAAAGAAGGTGTGAATTAACTCTTGTAATGCTGCCAAACCATTCTGCTCCACATATATTGCACTTTCATTTGCGTGTGCCACCCCCTGAAGGTGTAGGACGTGTAATTTTTGTAGCAAATTGTTTCAGAGGGGACTTTGAGTCATAAGGACCCCTGGCATACTTCCTCAAAATCTCTGAAGGGCAATCCATAGAAGGCACCCTTGGTGCAACATAAGGAGGCTCTACCTCAGGCTCAGATTGACCACCTATATCAGCCCCATGATCACTTCCTTCAGGCTCATAATCAGATGCACTTGGCTCATTAATTTCCATGTCTTTTGCACTTTGGCTGGATCTAGAAGCCATTTATAAAACTGCATTTCACAAAATGAAAATAAAATTATAAAAATGATCATGATACATTTCAGCCCAAGTAAAAATAATTTAAAACTTAAAAGTTAAAACTTTACTATTTAATTTTAGCATTTACTATTTAAAAATTTAAAGTATTAAAAAATGAAGCTAAATAGTAAACACTAAATAAAAATATGGCAATATGGCATATGCTGAAACGTTTTACTAAGTTACTTTCAAGTTTCAAGTTTCATTCTTGAATGTTGTTGATAGTTGAATCTTCTTAGTTCTATGATTTTTTATTTTATAATTTATCATCTATATTAATTTTTAGTTTTTTTCATTGTTCTTAAAATAAAAATATGGCAATATGGCATATGCTGAAACGTATTTTACTAAATACGTTTCAGCATATGCCATATTGCCATATTTTTATTTTAAGAACAATGAAAAAAACTAAAAATTAATATAGATGATAAATTATAAAATAAAAAATCATAGAACTAAGAAGATTCAACTATCAACAACATTCAAGAATGAAACTTGAAACTTGAAAGTAACTTAGTAAAACTAAATAGTAAATAGTAAATACTAAATTTAAAAATTATTATTTATAAATTGATTTTTAAAACCAAAAAAACTAAGTAAAATAAAAAAAACCCTACTTTGAAGGCTTGAACTTGAGGTGACACTTGCCAAATCGAACTTTCTTGCTCCTCTTGCTCCTCTTGATCTTGCAATCCCTTGCAAAACCACCCACTAATCTCTCACAAGCTCCTCCAAACACTCTTTCTCACTTAGCTCCTTGCTGCTCTAAAATGGTGAAATGAAAATGAGATCTATTGGTCTTATTAAGCCTTCAAATAGACCACATGGGACCCACAACCAATTAGGGTTAGCATACTTAAAAAACAAAAACAAAAAAAAAAAGAAAAAAGTATTGTTTTTTAAAGTTTTTTTTGGGCCTCTTCTCGGCGCACCCCGCGAGCACCCGTGGTGCACTCGAGCACCACGTCCCACCCGTGTGCTCGATCAGTGCGGCGGGAAAAAAGCCGCTGGCGGGGGTGCTTGGGTGCGTGACACACCCGCACTGGGTGCGCCCAGGTTTTGACCCGGGTGCACTGATTTATTATAATTGCAAAATCTCCTTCAATCTCTATATTCTTGTAACCGAGTGTTTTACTCAGTTCCAGTCCTTACTAAAGTCATTAATTCCACCCAATTATTTGTACTTATTCCTATATATCTTGCTAACTTTTCTATCTCCATGCCTTTTGAGTTATGGGTACTACAACCAATGCTTACTCTGCTTGGATTCCCTCTTGAAGCTCTGTCAAAATTGAAGCAAGCTCAATTACACAAGTCTCAATTTTAATTAGAAGTTGTACTACAGTCATCTTATCCTAAAACATTCTTCGGTTCCATTACTTCCATAATTCCCATAGGACTATGGAAGGTGGAGATATCCATAATGAGCTATAAAACCTATCCTTTCGAAGGAGGGACCAAGGATGAAGCATATTTATTATAGTTCTTGGAAATGCTGATATCCATCCCAATTGTGAACAGAGCCATTTCCAACATTGACTCAAATTGGGCAATGCAACAAAAGGTGGTTAATTGATTCTTCCTCATTTTTGCATAAAGGACATCTACTTGGGCCTTGGTATCCCATTTTTAAAAATCTTTTTGAGTTAAAGACCTTTCTATTTAAAACTAACCATGTGAAAAATTTCTGCCTTAGGCAGACAAGCTTTATTCCAACATAAGGTTGTAGGGAGGGAGTCTTTTGTGCTCATCTGGAGAGACTTGAGGAATTTATACCCTTCCTTTGAGTTGTATTCCCTGCTCTTGCTTCCATCCCAAATCAAATTGTCCTTGCCAAAATTAAGTTACTTTCCTATTTGATAAGATTTTTTTTAGATCTTTCGCTTCTTTAGGTGGGAGGTTCATGTCCTTAAAATCCTTCCCTTTCCAACCTTTTCCTCCATCCTCAAAGGTCACATAAATTATAACTGTTTTTTCTCCATCTAGCTTCAAGTGTCAACCTTAATTGGGTTAGTTTACCATCCCTTTCCAAAGCACCATATCCTCCCCAGGAGTCTTCCCATAAGAGAGCTTCTTCCCTAAGTGTGCTGATCAGATCAGTATTGCTCAGATATTTCTTTATTAGGATCTTTGCCCACTTGAGGTGTGAATTCTTGTACATTCTCCATGCTGGTTTAGCTCCTAAAACTTTATCTTATATTTTGATGTCCTTGATCCCTACACTCCCCTTGTCGTTTGGTTTGCATACCTTGCCCAAGATAACATGGAATTTTTTTTTCTTTTCCCCAGTCCCTACCAAAAAGAAACTTCTAAGGAGTTTATTTATTTCTTCCCTATTTTTTCTCAGGAGATTGATACGAGATAATCGATAAATAGGTTGTGCTGAAAGGACAAACTGTATTATCATTGCTCTACTCGCAGAAAAGTGCCATTTTCCTTTCCAAAAATCCATTTTTCTTAATGATCTTTTTTGTTTTTTGATCCCACAGTTTTGTTGAATGTGCCCCTTTGTCTAGGGATACCCAGGTATTTACAAGTTAAACTTCCTCATCTGAAATTCAAAATTTGGCAAATCTACTGATCTAGATTAGGTTGGGTACTAAAGAAGATTTCTGATTTCTTGAGGTTAATCTCTTGACCTGATGCACTAGTATAATATCTTAATATTGTTTTATATGCGTCTTCCTCCTCTATGGTACTTTGTCCATAAAGCATAGTGTCATCAACAAACTGTTGGTGGGTTGTCGGATCCAGGTCACTAGTGATTCTTATTCCTTTAATAGCCTTCTCATACCTAACTTTGTTTATTGATCTTCCTAATGTTTATGCCATTAAGAGGAAATAAAAGGGAAAATCAGATCCCCCTTTCTAAGTGCCTTGCTTATTCCAAAAAAGCCTTCGGGTGATCCATTTACCAGTATTGATAACTTAGGGGACGAAATGCATTTAAAGATCGAATTCACCCATTGTTTACGAACCCAAAGGCCTCGAGGCATTTCCTCAAAAAGCCCAAATCTACTCATGCCTTTTCAATATCTAGCTTAATTTACATACTAGGCTCTTTTTTGTTTTGAACGGTATGTATGGCCTCTTGGGCAATAATTACTCCATCGAAGATAGATCTACCCTGTACAAACCTTGTTTGTTCCTCGCTAATTAGGTTTGGGAAAAGTTTCTGGATTCTCATTGCCACAGTCTTAGTAAATAATTTATAGAGAATATTGCAAAGGGCTATGGGACGCTAAACATAAGGGTGATAAAGGTATTATTCACCTCCCTAAGGAATTTACCTCCATCCCTTTAAAGACCCAACATTATTGAAAGAAACACGTTGGAAACACATCAAACCCTTTTTCTTAAGGGCCATACTTACTTTTGTTGGGTGGATATTTTGCAACTGACAGTTTTGGGTAAAAATCCAGTCGCAAAATAGGATGACTAGCCACAACGTGTGAGACAGAGTCTCTCCTACCTTAAAGGGTAGGCATCCCCTTCTCACCGTTCCTTGGATCAACTCAACCTAAGCAAGAAGTCGAAAGATTTTATAAAATGGGTGTTACCAATATCCTTTCTTCTTATCTTTCAAGAAAGAATTCACTTTCTCATGGAGCGAATAATGGATAGGGTGAATCTCTAACTACATTTCTATCAAGAGCTGGAAACAGTGATACTGATAAACCTTCACTAACTCAAGGTTAGCTGAAAATGTACCAGATTGGCTCTAAGTTCAGTCGTACTTCTATATGAAAAAACTTTACAATTAGGGCACAAAGACTCCTAAAAGTAAAAATGACTTAACTATTTTGTGAATTAAGAAAGATGTATAAGCTATAGACAAAGCTTTTAGCTATATATTTCCACAACCATTCCCAGTTAAAGCTTCAGCTCCAATTGCTTTTTAAATCACTATGCTCTATTATTGAACACACAATAATAACATGAATCAAGACAATAGGCACAAATTACAATTAAGGCTTCTAATTTGCTCTATCATAATTGCTTCTAGGCAAAGCTTTGAATCCAGTTGCTTCTTTTATTCGCTTTTCTCCCAAATTTGTGCTACACAATCAAAGTTATGCTTGCACAAATGTGGCAGAGCTTTCTTGCATACAACAAAAGATAATTTTTACAATGAGGGGGCACTCCTTTATATAGGCACATGAGTTGAGAAAAAGGTGGAGGAAAAAATGGGAGCAACTCAACCAACTTTGACCTAGTCTAACTAAAAGAGAAAAAATAGGCTTACATGCAACTGCACATGCAACTCGCATTACATCTTTACATACACAGGTAACTTGCATTACGTGTAATTACACATCTTCATGTAATACATCCTCTATAATTACAAACATGAAAGAAGAAGAAAGAAGACAGAAGAGAAGGAAATAATCCTAGGTATTTTTCTAAAGGTTCTTGTACTTGATGATGCAATCCCGAATGATCATAGGATTGGAAGTTCATGTACTTTGTACTGCTGCATTCACCTTGATAACCATGGTCTTGCGTCTTTTGATAACCTCTGACTCTCTTTGATGAATTGTCTGTTGTCATTTGAAAACTTTGACATATTCAAGCTTTCCTCGTTCAAGTTGTCGTGAATTCTCCTTTGTAGATTGGCACATTCTAGATTGATAAGTAGGAGATAATTTCCACAGTTAGTCAAATTGTGATATTGCTATCAGGATTTAACTGTTTGATTTTTGAGATGGATTCATGTTGAATCACTACTCATGAAACATGGGTCAATGAGTTTGACTAAAAAATCACAGAGTTAAATCTTGATAGCAATATCACATTCTGGATTCTTTGACACTTTGAAAACCTTCTTGATGATGTTTGGATGTAAACTCAGAATAACTTTTCATCAGCATCTTTAACTTTTTTTTTTGAAATAAAGTGCTTGATGCATGGGAATGTGTGCAAATGGAGATTGCTGATTTTCAAACGTGACTTAGGGTCTTCAAGAGGTTATTGCATGAAAAATGATTACATGTAAGTGCAACATGTAACAAAGGATGAAGGATGAGATGGAATGCAAAGGTAGATGGTGGACGAGCTTTTACATGTAAGTGTGAATGGAAGATGAGGTGCAAAGCATGTAAAGAGCGGAAAATGAAAAAATATGTATTTGCTCATGAAGGCACAAATGCATATGGAGAGGCGAGAACGGAAAATGAAAGAGGGATAATGAGCTTTATAGTCACCTTTGGTGAAAAGGTGAACTCAAAGTACATGGAAGATGAAAATGACATCTTTTTGACTTTTCAAAAAGTGACTTTTAATCAAAATCGGACCTTTTAGATGCAATTACACGTAGGGCTTTCCGTGTAATCGTGTTGTGCAAGTGGATGCAAAAAGTGAGATGAGTGAAAATGGAAGCGGAAAATAGGATTACATGCATGTGCGGATGGTGAATGAGATGGAAAACATGTAATCACATTCATCGAATGAGAGGTGAGGTGTTGTGGCATTGAAGATGGAAGTGAAACATGATGATGCTTTTGATGAAGTGAAGCAACAAGTTCTTGCGAAAGAACTTATAATTTTTTCCAAAAGAAGAAAAACAAAAAAGCAAGCAAGTAAAAATCGAAAAACAAGCACAAAACAAACACATGCCTTTGGTCTTAAACTCAAACATGTCAACAAGCAAGTTACTTTCAAGTGCAAATTCGAATTTGGAATTTGGGGAAATTCCAAAAATGTGAAAATGAGAGTTTTCATCATTTTTAAAAGCAAAATGCACTTTTCATGGCATATATATGGACAAGTGTGCAAGAACAAGCCATAATATGTATGGAAATAGCAAGATCAGCATGAATTGATAAGCAAATTTGAAAATGTCCACTTATTTGGAGGTTAAAGAGCCAAAATAACAAGTTTTATAGACTTAAAGACCAATTCTTCATCAATTCCGGATTTTCAAACAACTTTTTGACTTTTTTCGTACTTGCATTTACCAAAAATTATTAAGCAATGAATGGTCGAATTTGACATGAAAGTGCTAAATACATGGTCTCCAAAGACAATATCATGCATTTAAAACTCAAAAACAATCCCTCTTGATCAAAGGGTTATGGGCTGGAAATGTCATTTTTTGAGTTTTTTGAACAAAAACATTACTTTTAAATGCAAAGATCTGGGCCGTTTTTGCAAAAAACGTGGCCAAAAAATGCATATTTTTTAGTCATTTTTGACTTGTGAATGCAAAAACTACTTCTCCAAATGTATATACATGGATCAAAATGCAAAAAAGTGGATAAAAACCCCAAATTTCTAGGTGTTTTTACCAAAAACGTGATTCATAGAAGGCATGAAATGAATTCGTTTTTGGCTTCCAAGTGCAAAAATGTGAGCCAAGATGTATTGCAAATGATTTAAATCACTCTAAATGGATTTATTTGAAGATTTTTCCAAAAACATGCCCTTGGAAGGAGTTTGAAAAAACATTTTTTAGCAAGATAAATCCATTTTTGATGTTAGAAAATCCATTGCCAAGCAAAAACGACCCTATTGAAGAAGACCTCATGAAAAACTATCAAGTAAATCTTTCACAATCTCCAAAATCGGGTTCTTGGAGGCCAAATGCATGCATTTCTTCAAAATTAGACTTTTTGGAGGTCAAGACACATTTTAAAACATGCTTTTAGTGAAAATCAGACCCTTTTGGGTGTATAGCATGTTTTAAAATCTTTCAACAAAGCAAACGGGTCAATTACATGTTTTAAAATGTGCAAGCAATCAAAATTGGACCTTTTGGAAGGGAATGCACATTTTAAGGTATATCTCACATTTTGGATGCAATGACATCAAAAAGGTCCACCAAGTTGAACTTTATATGTAGTGACATGTAAAATGTTCACTTTTGATGGATTTTACATGTAATTGCGTATAAAATGTCCACTTTTGATAACTTAAAGTCATTTAATCCTCTTAAATTTATAAAAATGTTGCTAAACCGGTCATAAACAATATTTAGCTATCATATCTAAAAATATAACATATAAACATCATTTAAAAAGTAACATTTAAATGAGCTTTTAATTTAAAAATAAAAAATTAAACTAGAGTTATATAGTTATATAGTCATTTTAAGTGAAAAATTAAAAAGTAGCTCAACTTAAAATTATAACATAAAGTGCACTATAGTCACTGCAAGTTAAAAATTTAAAGTTAAAGTAACTTAAAAACATAACAAAAAGTGAATTTAAGTTATATTTATCAAAAAGTGAAAGTCAAATTAAAAATATAACATTATATTTTTAATTCGTGCTGTTGCACCAAAAAAATCCACTTTTGAGGCACTAAAACGGGCATATCTCTTGATTGACAACTCCGATTGAGCTCTAAGTTAGACCGAATCGAAGGGAAAAGCGAAAGGCGTGACATGAGCAAAACCAAAAGACTAAAAACCAACAAATGCAAACTCAAAAGCAAAGAAAGGATGATGAAGGCTTCAAAAATCAAACAAAGGCTTGAAAGGAAGCAAAACCAAAAAGGCTTGACAAAGGTTTTTAGTAAAATGATTTGATATACGAATTGAAATGGATCAATCAATCAATATTAAGCAATTGAATATCAAATTCAAGCTTAGAGAAACGTGAAACTAGCTTGGAAAAGTTTCGTGCTATTACCAACATTTTGTGGTGACTTAATGCAGGACAACAACTTCCTCAAAAGCAAGTTTACCCAATAGTGTTTTATTTTTTTCTTTGGATATGAGCTTTGAGATGTTGTTAATGATGTTTTCTTGTGCCCTCAGGTTTTGGTTACCATTATTATTGAAGAATTCTTCAAAGTATTTTATTTCTTCCTTTGCAATATCATTTGGGTCCTCTAGTTTTTCCCCATCCTTATTTTGAATGGAAGTGATTCTATTAGCTATCTATTTCCACATTGTTTTATATTGTTGTGAAAGAATTGTGTTTTTATCCCTTGCATCTAGCCATGTTTCTTTTGTTTTTTGTCTCCAAAACAATTCCTCTATGGTTAAGATGTCATCATAGTCCTTCATTAGGCACTTCTCTCTTTCATATAAGGCTGAATTCATCCGTTTCTCTATAACCTCCTTGTTTAGATTCTCCAATTCTTCTTCCAATTCTCCCTTGTTTTCAAAGATATACCCAAATTGTTCAAAATTCCATACCTTAAGCCTTTGCTAAATACTTTTTTAGTTTGTTAACTACTTGGTAAAGTTTAGACCCAAATAACTCATTTTGTTCCACCATTTTTCTATCATCTTTAGGAATCCCTCATCTTTAAACTATATTTGCTGAAATTTGAAAGGACAATTGTTTGGCCTTTTATTCTTTATGATGCGTAATTCAACTGAGTATGATCGGATCCTAAGATGGGTTTTACGTTTCATTCTAGAGTAAAGGGTAGTTCTACCATATCCCCATTTAAAAGAAATCTGTCCTATTTCTCTACAATAAAACTGAATCCTTTTCTCCTATTATTCCAAGTGTAGCTATCTCTGGAAGTGGCAATATCCATTAGTCCATTTCTGTTAATCCATTCGTTAAAATCTATTGCTGCTTTAGGGAGTTTCTGAGTTCCACCCCATTTTTCTGATGCTTTAGTTATATTATTGAAATCCCCTCCTATGATTGAAATCTCTCCTTTATAAACAATTAATTTTTCTTCAATTTCTTAAATTTTCTCCATATTTTAAATAGGGCCATACACATTAAAAATCCTAAAGATCAACTTCATTTGGGAGCTTCTTACTAAGCCACAACTCCAATTTTCATGATCTTCTAAAGATGTTATAGTTAGAAACCTCGGGTCCCATATGAAAGCTATACCTCACAAGGCTCCCCTAGTTGGAGATCCCTGTATCTCCCTAAATCCTAGCACCTTTTTTAAATCCTCTAAATCATTCCTATCTAGCTCTGTTTCTTGTAATAAAATAAGTTTTGCTTTTGTTTTTGATATGCGGCATTTTAAGACCTGCTACTTGTTAGGAGCATTTAAACCCTAACATTCCAAGTTAGGACATTCATGGTGACTTCGGAAGGATCTTCCCCTTCCCTGCATTAATGATATTAATTAATTTGGATTTAACATGAGCACATCCATCCCTCATTTTCAGGTCTTGTAGGGATTTTCTTCCCCTCTTTTGATTTAATTTTGCACAATCAAGGTTATTCTTACTTAGCTGATTCATGGCTATCCCCGTTTGTTCCTGATCATTTAGTTCTTGATCTTCTAGTTCTGCTAGCAGCTATTCCACTTCCACTTTCTCCATCGGATCATCACCTTCTAGAATTTTCTTGATCGACAATTCTTTTTGTCTCAGTAGTTCTTCCTCATCACAAATTTCATCCACAAATTCATTCATTAGTTCATTAACTACAAACTCGCATAAATGCTTAGAAATGATCCTAACCTCTTCCTCCACTCTAGCTTGCCTATCGGATTCCTCATTTGAAGGGCTTGATGGACATAATGTTTTCTCTTGGATATCTATGTCATCATCCAGGGGATCCCCTCCTTTGTAATCCTTTTCCTCTCTCCTTTGACTTGTTACACTTTTGAAGACTCCTTCCTCAATAAGAGTATTATTGCCATGTCTTTCTGAGGCTTATCCCTTTCGGCATTCCTACCCCTTGTCTTTGTGGTTTCTACCCCTACGTTTTTGCTTAGATCTTGCTTGGAACTTTCCTCACCTCTTGTTTTCTCTACAACTATCTCTAACTCCAGCTAGTCTGATAGGGTTGCATTTATTATGAAACTTGAAGCCTCCCCTCCATGATCTGTAGAGATAACAATTCTCAATATAACTGAGGGGAGTGAGGGGGCAACTTCTCTTATTTCCCCCTCTTCCAAATCATCTCCTACATGGGATTTCAGAATGTCAAAGCTTCCCTTTTCCTTATTAACAATAATTTGTGTGTCCAAAAGGAGGATAAGGAAAAGAAGGGATCCGATTCAAGATCAAAGAAGATGATGCAAGGTCCTCTTTGAAAGATCCTTTCGTGAATCTCGGTTCTATTATGAGTGACCTTCCTCCAATGCAGATCTATAAAAGCTTAGGTTTACATTTGTTGGCATATCCATACTGACTATGACAATTGGACTGGAGAAACTTAGTTCAGTTTCTACCCTAGATATTTCCTTAACTTGTTACCTATCAATTTAAGAGTTTGTTTTGTTAGTAGTTCAATAGGGAGATTAAGCACTAACAACATGTTCTATTATTTAGGAGCCTGGGTTATTTGGGTTAAAGAAAGGCTACCAATCAACGACTCTAAAAGACTTGCCTTTGAAAACTATGGCATTATTAAATAAAAATTCTTTTTTCAAACTGGAGCCCAAAATAGTTACTTCCAATTTCTTACCATAAGAGTCCTTCAACCACGTCACAATTGATTCTAGCTCTGTACTTGTTCTCGTCCACCTGACATAGAGTCTGTACTTCTAGCATTGTCGTTGATTATATTCCACTTCATATCCTTGAAGCTCTAGAGTGGGGATTTCCTCCTTGTCATTTGCCACTGGACTAGGGACGACCACTTCCTGTTGGCTTGTTGGGGCTTCCTTCCTAGCTAGTTCAGCTATGGGATTTGATTTTAATTTAGGCAAGGGTGATCTCAAAACCAGATCTCTCAAAGGAATGAAAGGATTAGAATTCAAATGATGTCTGAACAAAGTCGAATCCGGTCTTCTTGTAGAGGGTGGTTTTGACCTACGCGAGTTCTAAGGATAATGGTGGGAAGGAATTCGAGTTTTTGGGGGATTAAACGCTGCTTCTTGTCCTTTAGATCGTTTAGATTTTACAATAATCTAACCCTCATCCTCATATTCATTCTTTGCTGGTTCAGAAAGATTCCGAGGAACCAAGTCTGAATCAATTCGCAGCAAAAGGGGAGGGCATATTTTGTGTGCCAAAAGATAAAACATTGTCTGCCAAATTTTGCCTTAGCTGCTTGGTTTGCATAGGTCGAACAAAACACAGAGTTCGTAGGATTCGTTTTTGCAGTTAATGTTCTATGTTTAAGTTAATTCCAATTGGAAATCTAAAGTTTATTATCATCACCCAAGCAATAGAATTCGTTGTCTAATCTATGAGTATCACTTATAATTAAAATTTGCATCTGCATTTTGAGGAAAAAATTCTAGCTTAAGAAATTAACATTTATGACATTACCTAACTTTCCTCAGAAAAAATAATAACATAAACAAGAAGTAGCAAGCAGAA
The DNA here is from genome assembly GCA_028749045.1 of Cupressus sempervirens. Lineage (NCBI taxonomy): Eukaryota > Viridiplantae > Streptophyta > Pinopsida > Cupressales > Cupressaceae > Cupressus > Cupressus sempervirens. The sequence goes on from CM053792.1 coordinate 30,681,989, forward strand.
TGGTATTGATATATTATATTTTAAGAATGACAGGATGCAAAACATGTATATATTATATAACCAACAGAGTGTACACCTGGAATCACTACCTATATGAAGATGTTTGCTCCCTAGAATGCAGAGCTAAATCACCCCTAATCTTGGGTTTAGATGAATGTCAGGCTGTTGCCAATATGGGTGTATTGACGTTGCTTCCTTCAATCAGAATTATTGAAAGCAATATATCTCCCTCACCCAGAATTATAGTTTCTCAAAGATTTTGTGTCACTCCAAATGTTGATCCACCAATCTCTGTATTACTCCAGCACTCTTGGAAACAATTCGCTCTCATTTTGGGGAGGTCAATTCACTGCCTAAAATCGCTTCAATGGCAGAATTCTGTGTTTTATATGAATGTCTCCAAATATTTGAAAGCCCCTGGGCTGCAGAGGCGGAAAAGTAGATCAAATTGCCACTGAGAGACCACAAACCTCTAGAGGGGCATGCTGGTCCAATCGGAGGGACGAAAATGGTGGAAAGGAATCCGATCCTGCCGCTAAACCCTTATATTTTCCCAGATCCTGATGAGAAATGCAAAGAAAAGACAAAGAAGTAGGGTGAGCGTGTAGAACCCAAGCACTACTAAGAGGTTGGGGTGGGAGTTACTGTGTATAGAAACTTTAAGCCAATTTAAACCTGTAATGATTTTTTGATGAGTAATCTGATTTATGTATAAAACAGCAACAAAAGTAAATAAAGGCAATGCAAGAAATGATGCACAAGATGTAATGTGGAAACCCAATCCGGGAAAAACCTCCAACTCAAGAGTGCTAGGATCTACTCTCCTAATCCAGTCTTATGAATCCTTAACCAATTAGACACTTACGGGCTACAACCCAAAGGATTCTCCAAACTCCTAATATAAGAGCAACAACTCTTCTCAACTGAGTACAAAGTTTTAAGGCCCCAACCTTACGCAACTTTACAATGCATCAACTGTATACAACCTGTAGATGAGTTATTAATAATGATGAACCATAATTTCTGCATATAAAACAATATCAAGATTATAGGCAATTTCTAATCATCAGCCTTTCTGACTTCAACCAGCGTCTGCATATCAGACTCAATTTGCCATCATTCTTTGAATAATAAAAGTGTTCTACAGGACTGAATTGAATGTATACACTATCTGATATTAATTTGGAACTTCTATAATACATCTCTTGATTGCAGCAATATCAAACTTGTAAACAAAATAATATTGGAAAACTATAGTGCAGTTATAGACAATCTTCAAATCATTAGTTACTGTATATCACTGATAGAATAACATACAGTCTCAGCAACAGTAATGAATTTAATTCTTTGGAGATATCTAATCTTCTACTGTATAACCAGTCATTACCCTTCACAGATTTTAAATCATAATTATCTGAACAATACCTGTATTCTGAAGTATGCTCCTCCTTCCATCTCAGAGTACTTCCCAAACACATCTATTCATTATTGTTTCTTTTCATGATCTTATATTAGACCAGATTATATGCACTGTGGATAAACATCTGTCACTTCTCCAATTTACTGCTTATCATCTGATAGAAGAAAGTATTTATAATCAAATATCCCAGTTGGAATCTTTGAACTGTCTTAACTGACATGTGAAATCAATCTGAAATGTATAACTCTTAGAAATATTTTCTGTTTGATTCCATTTTCTGATAAGCAAGTCTCCTGTCTGAGCGCTTCTTTTGTTCTCCTCTCTTTATGCCTTCATATAGGTTAAATATTTCTTGTCTGCTGATACTTGTTATTTCAAACTTCTTCCAATGCATAAATGTCCCTTTTTGATATAATTTACAACATAATTTTAAAGACTAATTATTCAAGTCACCATGAATATATTCTTTCAGAGAGCACAGGACTTCTTCTCTTCCAATGCATAGATATTTTTTTCTCAACCACATTCTACCTTTCCTTCATGGCATTTCGATATTTATAACCTGTTTAGCAGTTATGAACTGTTCAACTGTAAACCATTACCAAAAATTAATTATAAACATTCATGGCTGAACTGTTGTTTGCCGTGGCATACAAACTTTGTCTTGTTTAAAACAAAAACTATATTAATAATCTCTTTGACTCCCGATGATATGGATGAATTTAGACTTTGTTACATGTTGCAAAACAGAACTGCTAATTTGTGTACATTGGTCATTTACAAAGCACAACAGGGTTTTTAATCAACCAATACACCTCTTCAGAATGCTGCTTATTCAAGAATATTCACCCAACTAAATAATTGCTTGCATTTTGATATTATCAAAAATCTGTCTCTTGTTTTGGGAAAAAACAACCAAATTTGTCTTTTATTAGACTGCACTTATCATAGAAAATTCACCCGATACATATTGTTGAGTCTGAAAACCAGACAGGATGCTTAGTCACAGAAAAGACAAAAGTTTATTTCCAGGCTGCAACCAGGGAAGATTCTTAGTTAGAAAAGACAAATAATTTATTTCCAGCCTTCTAGCAAGACAAAAGTAAGCTACGTGGCAGATGCTCTTGAAAAAATGCTTTGTCTTTATTAGCACCATTGTTCCAAAATAGATATCGAACACATATCTCAGCCAAGCACATTGCTTCCTTCAGAAAACAAATATTTCCTGGTATTCATCATTGGGAAATATAACATTCACCATGACTCTCAGCAACATGGCAATTTCGGTCAAAGACATTCTGAGAACAAGTAACATGATTCTGACAGCAACCAAATGTACAAAGAACAGAGATCTGTTGCAGATGAAAAACTGTAAATACTCTTCTCAATATACATATCTATCATTGTTTTCCAGTTGACATCAATGACATTTAAGTTATTTAACAGAGTGGTCACATGCACAAGTTGCTGATGTGCACGGCTGGTTGGCAAAAGGGGGTTTCCCTGTGATCGCCCCGTAAATGCCCTGTCCTGAAGCCTGGTCTGCTTGGATTCCTTTGCTTGGCTTTCCATAGGCGAGGGAAGAATGGAAAAATGCAACGTGGTGGATGACTCGGCCCCTCCTCTTTCAGGCGACTCTCTCTCTTGATCTGAATGGATTTTTTATACTGCTGTGATTTGCTTCAAAATAATTCTACTATCCCCTACTGTATTGATAAAGTACTGTTCTATCTTGACTGATCCACTTCGCATTCATACTTCTGCTGTTTGCCATTTGCTATCTTCTTCTGTTTGCTACTTCCTTGATAAGAAATGAACAGCGGCTTTTTTAATGTATTTTTGTTGATAAGAAATGAACGATAGTAAAATGGGTCACTGAAATACAAAAAAATAACATTGCACAAATGAACTATTTTTCTATTAAGCTAAGTTGCCGATTCAGATTTGGGGATGGGTTCGGAAACCAGAATGCAATTCCTGGATTCGTGATTTTTTTCCCCATTATGATTCATATGGATTTGTGCGTGTGTATGTATATCAGTATATTTATGGATTATATGTATGGATTCATGCGTATTCAGGCATTATATATATGCATATATATTCCTGCAGGTCCCTGGGGATCTGTGCAGATTCTCTAGGGTTCGCATGGATTCGGGATGGACTCGTACAGGATCCGAATTTGACCCTGTGGGTTTGTTTGGATTTATGGATTCGAATGAATCCACAGGTTCAAATCCGGACCCTATGCAACTCCAGTACGTACCTGGTTCGTGAATCCCGACCTGGTAAGGACCCCAATCTGGTAACATAGAAATTAAGTTTAGGAAGGTTGATGTCAAACCATACAGTTTCTAACATGGCTGCAAAATTAGCTTTATGGGCAGGCATATGTACAATATCCAATGTGTATCCAAGAGGCATTGTATCCATATCCAATTGGATGTGGTGATGGAATTGCCTAGGGAGAGGTGCGGACATATCGAGCTACTCTGGACTAAAACATAATCTATTCAGATTGATCTTAACGAATATAAAAAGATTTCTATAATACACATGGCAAACCAAAATAGCCTCATTCTAAAATAGAATGTGTGCCAGGAAGTAGAAAATAACTGTTAATGTATACAGTTTCCAAGCTAGAACAAGAAGATAAGAATCATCTCATTAGCAACCCCACAGACACAGGTTCATGTGACTTTGAATGCAAATGTGGTCAAAAGATTAGCAAGGCAGAAAGTTACTTAGGGGTGGAAAATCCTAGCGTGGTGCATTACATTCAATTTTCCTGTTCCCTATAACATTCCTAAAGGTGCTTGTGTCCTAATCCAAAAAGACTGAATACTTTCAACAAAGATTAGAATATATCTTGTCCAGTTCCACTCCCTTTGCCTTGTAATTATTAACAACATACAGGAGAAGAAGAAATATCATAAGTTAAACATGTACCATCGTCTTAACATTAAAAATGCTGCAAAAATTAAAAATCTGAAGTTACGATTACTTAAACATTGATTGATGATTATCAATCTGGGGTGACCATTAATCAAAGGCTTTTCCATGATGCCTAGAGATTTCTTCTTACTTTGATTTATTGTATCCAGTTGGTTTGTGACAACTCAACAACTCATAAATTTTATCAGGAAATGGAGATGTAGAGATTTACACCATATGCAACTTGCATGGTTTGGTTGCAAATGGATGTATTTAGTGAAAAGGAAAATATGATCTTTATAGAGCAGTATCAAAGTATTTGTTTATCTCAGACATGAGCCACTTTCAGATCAGACTGTATGTAATGGTGATGATAGTGTTGGGTGATTGAAGCAATCGTTTATGCCTTCTTAATGATTTCGATATTTCTAGTCACTGATGGCAGAGGATATAAGTATTCAATTGAAGAGTCAATGTCCACAGAGGTTCATGACTCTCCCGTGGCATATGCCACGGAGAGTCATGGCCCTCCATGGCTTGACTAGAACATTTAAGACACCAATCTTAGACTAACAGTTAGGCTAAATAGTCATGCGAATACATTAGGTTAATATAATTAGTTTAACACAAATATATATATATATATATATATATATATATATATATATATATATATATATATATATATATATATATATATGACAATTTCAATCTGAATGAATCTATAACCTTAATGCTCCCTCTTAGAGGAAGGAGGATTGAAATTATTCAACTCAGTAATGCACTATTGTCAAATTTAGATGATGAAGATAACGAGATCTTCAATCCATCACAATTATGACACAACCATTATCAAAATTCCAGACTAGTTTGGAGCTAGATCCAGTGATAATACTTATATCAAGATATCCAACACAATCTAGGACTTCAACTTAATGCAGTCAATTTTGATATATCCATCATCAAGTGTTTTAACCAATATAGTGACTTCTGATAACAGGTCAAGCTATTGATAAGATCGTCACCTTGCAATAGCGACCATATCCGCATAAAAGATCATCATCTTTCATGCCACAACACCTCCACAATATTGCAATATTAATGTTATTTAAATATTCATGAATAAATTGCATAATACGAAATTCTAATCTCGAGTTTACAGTTTAGTCATACCAAGTTTATTTATGAAGTATTCAATTTTCAACTTTGCAAGAGGCTTAGTGAAAATGTCTGCATTTTGTTCTTCAATGCTAATGTAAATCAACTTGATAACATCTCTGTCAACCATATCCCCTATTTAGTGATAAGGAATTTTTATGTGCTTGGACCTGTTATGGAAAACTGATTAACTTATAATTTATTACAGGTTTGATTGTCACAGTGGATTATAGTGGGCTTTAGTGGTTTTCCAAATAGTCCATATAGAAGTTTCCTTAGCCATACTCCTTCACATGCTTCCATAGAGGCAGCCATATATTCAGCTTCAGTGGAGCTCTGAGCAATTGCTGATTGTTTTCTATTGAACTAGGATATCATGGCAGATCCAAGACTAAAACAACATCTTGTAGTACTCTTACGATCAATAGAATTTCCTGCCTAGTTTGAATCAGAATACCCTTGAAGTTGTAACTCTGTATTCGTATACTTTTGTCCAAGTCCAATAGTTCCTCGTAAATATCTTAAAATATGTTTGACAGCCATTAGTTGGATCCTTTTGGGTTCACACATGAAATGGCTTAACACATTCGTAGCATAGCAGATGTCTGGTCTTGTATTTACCAGGTACATAAGAGACCCAACAATTTTACAATAATGAGTAGGGTCTATAGTTTCTGAATCTGCAGCTTCACTTTTAAGCTTATGAAGATTTGTTTCCATTGGAGTTGAAAGAGGCTTACAGTCCATCCAGAATCTGGTCAATATATCAGTAGTGTATTTTCCTTGATTTAAGAAAATATAGTTCTCTTTCTGCCACACTTCTAGACCCAGGAAATAATGTAGAAGTCCAAGATCCTTCATATCAAATTCAGGTTTGAGGTCTTGTTTGCATTTGGTTACAAGGTGGTCTGCACTTGTTATCAATAAGTCATCATTAGATCTTTTGAAATATATGTTAGGGTCAACTTCATTTTTAGAGTCTCCTAACTTGGAGAGATAGCTGTCTATTCTCTCATACCAAGCCCTGGGAGCTTGCTTAAGGCCATAGAGAGCTTTCTTTAGTTTGCATACATAATGTTTCTTGTCATGTGTGGTGAACCCTTCAAGTTGTTCTATACATACTTCCTCTTCAATGATTTTGTTTAGGAAAGTTATCTTTACATCCATCCGATGTATTTTCCATCCTTTGGATGCAGCAATGGCAATTATCGTTCTTACGGAGGTGTAACGTCCAACTGGAGCAAATGTCTCTTAATAATCATTCCGACCTTCTGAGAAAAACCCCTTGCAACAAATTTGGCTTTGTGTTTTTCAATGCTTTCGTTAGGGGCACACTTGATTTTAAATAGCCATTTTGAAGATACGATTGATTTGTCTTTAGGTTTAGGGACAAGATCCCATACATCAATTTTTAGAATGGATTGATATTCCTCTACCATTGCATCTTTCCACACTTGACTTTTTAAAGCCTCCTCAACATTAGTTGCTTTTGTTTTTGTGAGTGTTAATAAGGCAACATAGTTTCTCTAGAAATCTCATCTGGTTCTAAATTGTTCTCTTCAATCATTTTTCTGGCCCACAGTGGTCTTTTCTTGTGATTTAGAACTTCATCATTTTTAGCATTTGGTGCAGATATGTCTCGTCTTCGAAAAAATTCTCCCTTAGATTTCGAGATGAATTATCTTCTATAGTATTCTCCCTCTGATTCTCAGTATTATGATCATCTTCTATGATGAACTCCCTCTAATTCTCAATTTCCTCATCTTCTTTGTTTAAGGATCTTTTGAAAGTAATGTCTTTGTCAAACTTGACATCCCTAATAATTTGAATAGACTTTTGTCTTGGAATATATACGTTGTATCCCTTAGTTGTTTTACTATAGCCAACAAATATGCCTTTCTTTACAGAAGATTCTAATTTAGACCTTTTCTCTTTGGGAATGTGAATGTAGACTAGACAACTGAAAATTCTCAGATGACTAAGATCTGGTTTGTTCCCTGTGAAGGCTTCTTTGGGAGTTAAATTTTTTAATGTTGCACGAAGACTTTTTTTTTGAATGTATACTGCTGTACTTGCTGCTTCGGCCTAGAAAGAGATAAGGAGATTTTGGTCATGAATCATGGCTTTTGTTGCTTCTATAATAGTTCTATTTTTTCTTTCTGCAACCCCATTTTGTTAAGGATTATAAGGTACTGTAGTCTCCGTCTTAATCCCAACAAAAATACATAATTCTTTGAAGATGTCAAATGTGTACTCACCTCCATTATCTGACCTTAATGTTTTTATTTTCTTTCCAATGTGATTTTTCCACTAGGGCTTTAAATTCTTTGAATTTTTGTAAAAATTCACTAGATTCTTTATATTTAAGAAATTATGTCCATGTTTTTCAAGAGTAATCATCAATGGAAGTTACATAGTACAATCATCCCCCTAGTGAAGGTGTTGACATGGGTCCACACAAGTCAGCATGAACAAGTTTTAGGACAATTTTAGACTTGTGTTTATTTAAAGGAAATGTCCTTTTTTAATTTTTTCCTAGGGTACACCCTTTACAAATACTTATGTGATCTGATTTGAGATTAGGTATGCCTGTAGTGATTTTCCTTATGATAGGAAGGGCACTAAAGCCAAGGTGCCCTTGCCAAAGTTCATTTGATTTATGGACTTCATGATTTAGTGCTTGAGGTTTTGCCTTAATTTGTACAAGCTTCCATCTCTTGATCTTGTACTAATGGCATTCTTTATGTTGGAGTTTTTAAGCCATAGTAACACTTTATCGTCATTGAAGGTGGCAAGATATCCTTGATCAGCAAGACTCGAAATGGAGATTAGGTTTATTTTTATCCCTGGTACAAATAGTACATCTTTCAATTTAAGAGTTTCTCCTGTTTTTATTTATAGGGAGCAGGTCCTAATTTATAGGGAGCAGGTCCTAATTCCTTTTAATGGATAAGTAGAATTATCTCCAATTGTGACTTCTTATGTGTAGTACTCTTTGAATGTTTCAAATTGATTTTGAATCCAGTTACGTGTCTTGAAGCTCTGCTATCTATTATCCAAGTATTATTACTTGTATTTAATTCACTTTACAAGGCTAAATAGAATAGAGGATTTTCAACTTCATGAGACTCAACTAGAGTAACTTGATTTTCCTTCCTTTATGGACAAAATTTTCAGATGTGACCAAACTTATCACATCGATAGCATTGGACTTTTGATAGATCTCTTTCTTTGTGATTTTGAGAGTTATTTCCTCTCTTGGATTTGAATTTTCTCTTCTTACCTTTGTTTCTAGAGTTTGTATGTACTGCTTGGATCTCTGCTTTATTTGTGCAGATTCCTCTTGAAATTAGCTGTGACTCCTCTTGAGTGCATTCATTCTTTATTTGATCAATCAAATTTTGGAAGAGAAGGTCGACTTACAGATTGAATGAATGATTCCCATGATATAGGTAGTCCTCTTAGAGCAATTAGTGAAAGTTCTGAGTTGTCAACATTGTTTCCAATGGTGGCAAGTTGATCCTTTATTTCAGAAATCCTTAAGAAGTAAGTCATTATTGCCTCTCCTCTGTTTATTTTCATATTGATGAGTTGCTACTTTAAGGTCAATATTCTGCTTGCATTGTTTATTTCAAATGTATCTTTTATAGTTTTAAATACTTCATAGGCTGTTTTCAAATTTGCTATTGAAGGGAGAATATGATCTCTAACAGCATCGATTATAATTTTCTTGGCTTTTCTGTTTCGTCTGTTCCAAGTAGTTATTTCAGGTTCTTCTTCAGGTATCTTTATATCTTTTTCTATGAAGGATTCTAACTCAAGTTCTTCTAGTAAGGCAATAATCCATATTTTCCATGAAGAGAAGTTTCCAGCCCCTTCCAGTCTATCTTCTACTTTGATCCTGTTCACCATTGTATTCTGACTGATATTATAAAATTTTATACTGATACATTTCCAATGGATAATCCCGACCTGTCTCTGAACCCGTCTGTAATAATAAGGTTTTAAATTGATTCTCCTCTAACGAATATGATCTTTATAGAGAAATATGAAAGTATTTGTTTATCTCAGACTTGAGCCACGTATCAGACTGTATGTAATGGTGATGATAGTGTTGGGTGACTGAAGTAATTGTTAATGCCTTGTTAATGATTTTGATATTTCCAGTCACCAATGACAGAGGATATAAGTATTCACATGAAGAGTCAGTGTCCGTGGAGGGACATGACTCTCATATGCCACGGAGAGTCATGGCCCTCTGTGGCTTAACTAAAACATTTAAGACACCGATCTTAGATTAACGGTTAGTCTAAATAGTCATGCAAATTCATTAGGATAATTATAATTAGATTAACACAAATATATATATTAATAATGTGATGATTTCAATCTGATTGAATCTATAACCTTGACATTTAGCACATGTTTCAAGTATTACTTATCCCTAGGATGATCAGACTCTAATTTTGGTATTTGAGTGGATGAAACTAAAAAGAGTTTAGGTAGAATTCGTTCGTTTTAGTTGTTAAATCTCTGTTACTGCCACTGGCACTGAAAGTTCTATCACAAATTGTAACGTAGATTGAAATTGCTATCACACAAACAATTCAGTCTAACATCAAACTTTAGTTTTGTCATACAGTGTTACACTGTTTTGCCTGATGCAAGGTTTGCATTCCTGTAATGTGTGATATTTGAATCTCCCATTAAATATCAATTCTTAGAAATATTTGTTGTTTATTTTCTCAGGTGCGTTTCATAGAATATATATTTTAAATACTTTCATGTATACTACAATTTCAGCTATGCTTGAATTACTTGTGATAAACACAGGTGGCAATGACACATCCATTGGCAGTTACAAACTGCAACATTGATATGGAGAGTCTAATTTCAGATCAAAACCGGAGCATAGCCACTCTGGCTATCACTACATTATTAAAAACAGGAAATGAATCAAGCGTGGATCGTTTGATGAAGCAAATTACAAATTTCATGTCAGATATAGCAGACGAGTTCAAGATTGTTGTTGTGGAAGCTATTAGATCTTTGTGCTTGAAATTCCCACAGAAATATCGTACATTGTGAGTAGATAGTAGCTGTTGAACTTGCCTCTTTAAGTTTTGTATTTTTTTTCTTTGAAAGTTATTATATAATTATGATGCTTGACTAATTTTTTTCCTTGTCCTTTTTCAGAATGAACTTTTTGAGTAATATACTCCGAGAAGAAGGAGGATTTGAGTATAAGAAAGCTATCGTAGACTCTATTCTTATTCTTATTAGGGATATTCCAGAAGCAAAGGAAAGTGGCCTGTCTCATCTCTCTGAATTTATTGAAGATTGTGAATTCACCTATCTTTCAACACAGGTCTGTCATATAATCCTAGCACTTGGTGTAATCATCTCCGTTATTTTTATTGCTTTTAGTCTTGACTCTTGACAGTTTGAGATATGCAAATAGTGACTGAAGTTTGCGAAGAGTATATTGGAAAAACTTAATGGACAGGAAAAGATTATGAATGAAGTGTCAAACAATTCAAATTTAAGTGACACAAACATAATATTCTTACCTGTAGCAGATTTATCTGATGAGAGCTAACACCAAGAAGCTCCTTTGGGGACCTGTAGATTTATATTCATGCACTGTATTATCCATACCAGTTGTCTAATACATGATTGTTATTCTCTGCTCATCAGCTCGTTTTTATCTTTTGTTAGGTTGTAGTTACCATTTGACATTGCATTTCCTACTGCTGCATGCAAATCTACTTCTAATCCTTATTGACCAATTTTGGAATCAGTGGATTTTGATATAATTCCTTTTCCAATTTCTCTTCATTGTTTAGGATCATTGTTTGAAGGTGTGTTTAAACTTCAAACCAAGAGAATCAACCTGAATGAGATTTTGTAGGAATCTATTTTAATGCAATATGACATCTGTTTATGAACTTGGGATTTCGATCAACCCATCAATTCTCTGTTTGATATAATAGACATCGTCTGAGCTTTGATGTTTTGGAATTGCACTCATTATTTTAATCTGCAGTCATTTCTTATAAAATTATTGACGCTAATTAATTTTATTAGATTAAATTTCTTTGCATTTGTTATTGGAGATACAATAATCACTCTGTGGATATGCAAAGAAATGCAGTTGACATATGGAATGCGTATGTTTTGTTCCATTTTGTTTCTCTACAACTGTGCAAGACTACTGAACTAGAAAACAAGTAGGGATTGGAATGGAAATCTGTAGAAGGCAATTGACTAAAGATTATTGTTAACACAGTCAACACCAGATTAAGTAACAGGTAGATCAAAATACAGTCATCACCAGAGGTATCCTGGGAAGACCCTCGTACTTGAGGGAAAAACCCAGCCACACCTAAAAATCTCCTTTATTGAATGCTTAAACAAAAAACACATTGATATCAGGCTAATGACTGTTAACTCTTAACAGTTGAACAATAAGCCTTATGCACAATTCATACCCATACTGTGATTACAGTTTGAATACAAAGCATATAATGCTCTAAGCATCTCACAAATATTACACACTCTCGCACAGAATCAACTGCAAAAATATATATCTTTGAGTTGATCATATACAGATCGATCATATTAATGCAATATGCCCAACAAAAAACATAATTCTCTGTCAAGAACTAACTCTACATGCAGACCTGAGACAACTAGCTCTGCAATTAGACTCGGCTCACTTTATTTTTCTCCTGGCCTTTTATTCAACGAAACAAACCAAGAATGAAGAGACTTGCAGGAAGGCAAAAAGTTGTTGGTTGCAAACACTGACACTCATAATGGCTGTTACGGTGAGAGAAAAATAAGACCAACGGCAACCTTTATAGAAATGAACCGATGTTACTTATAACATGCTGATAGTGATGTCAAAACATAATATGCATGATGCCAACCGACACACATATAGTGCCAAGTCAATCACAGAAACGGTGCCATGTCATTATTCTCTCAACGGACAGTAGGAAAAAAATAAAAGAGAAACCCGATAAAATACGGAATCGAACAGAAGCGATTCCCAGCTGAGTGGAAATGATAATTCCAACAGAATGGCTCTTCAGTACAGGTAAGTATGAACTCTATCACAGCTACTCAAGTATAACAATTATTCAGTAGGAACTTTGATACTAACTTAATACTGAAGAAAATGATTTTTTAATTTTTTTTTTTTTGAGTTAACCATATAATAGATTGCTGCAAAGATGCCATAAACCTCATTTAGTACTAATTGAAGCGATTGCTTGCTGACGCAAACTGGAATTACTGTATTTTTTTCCACTGTGAGGATGCCAACCTTCGTTAATTTCAAATTTCCACCACCACCTGAGATACCCGTCTTCAATATATGCTAGTAATCTCTTTCTCTCACTCACTCACTCACTCACTCATATTAATTAAATTTATATTTTTTGACACATTCCCAATATACATGTGTATAAATGCATGCATACACTTCTAATGTTACCCCCTTCAGATTTGTCACAGATACAGTGCATGTGTCACTCCACATAGTTACCAAATCACCTTTGATATAATCTTATCAATATGTCCCATTCCAAATAAAAATAAAATCACCTTGGGTGTGATCAGATTAGGACGTCAGAATTAATGTATCTAATTTTGAAATAATAATACTCTTACCATAAGATACATTTCCTATTAATAGGAATAATATTTTTTTGTGGAGTGGAAATTTATTGTATCTATTTTTGTTGTCTTTTCAAATAGTTATCAAGATTAAAAACTTATTAAATTGTGATACATTTAAAGTCAATTTTAATAAATTCAGAAAAATCTTTTAAGTTATTAAAGCAATGAGAGTGTTACAAAGTAGTAAATGTGCTATTGTATGGCCTATATTCATATATTTGAATAATCCTACTGGCCAAGCACTTCATAAAATGAATTTAATGGGAAAGCGTAATTCATAGGGCTTGGCCAATAGGGCTATTTGTTTGTATGACTATCGAGTATCAACTATCAAGTAGCCCCTTTTAGGTGCTTTTACAAGGTATACTTTTTTAAGGCTCAAGTCATCTTTCAACATTCCATATGCTACTGTCCCATGCTTATGTACTCACCCCCATTGACTTGTTTTGGAGCCAGTGGATTTTGATATAATTCTCAAAGAAGCAAAATTTAGACTGCCACAACTAATCGCAGAAGGTGAACTTCACTTTTTTTTTCCAATAAAAAACGCAATTTAAATAAATGTTGACTAGTGATTTCGATTGGTTTGTCACAACAATTGTTTATTTTTCTGACTATTCTTGCAACTTATTGGAGTTTTATATTCTATATTTCACTTAGGCACAGTTGGTAGGGTTTACACCAGCATTTTTGTGGACGTGTTAGAGGTCACTGTGACTATGTTACCTAGTTGGTTTGCTTGCTTCAAACTAACCCTAAGTTCCTGTTCGAGCTCAAGTTTGTGGTTTTCCTTTTCCCAGTTGTAGTGATGCTTGTGGAATGTCGTGATATATTGGGCAAAGACTATCTGGGTGACAGTTTTGGGTTAATAGTTTTCATGATTTCTTAATGACATAATGCCAAATGCATGGATGACATCAATTTATATTTTGATTAAACTAAGCTTTAGGGCCTAGCTAACCTCAAGAGAGCACATCTAAGCAAACATCAATCCTTCTTTGTGTATACGACATTTCAAAATTATGACTTAAAACCATTACATGGTTATATCTTCCCATATTCAAGTAGTTCTTAACTTGTCCTTCAATGTTAAAAAAATTGTGATAGATCTAATTTTTCAATACCATTAACATCCAGATGGCTGCAATAGGTTTCTGTATTTTACTATTTTGTTAACCGTCTGCCCAACACATAGATTACGAGACAAATCACATATTAAGGTGCAAATTTTCTCATGGTTTGACAATCTCTTAATATAAAGTTATCAATTTATAAAATCTATGGGTACCCATGCCCGTGACCCAGTCGAGGGGGTTCAATTATCTATTCTTCCAATGTGACCTATCCATGATCAAGGGATTTGCATTAATTTTAGAAGATTGTCTTTCTTCCAATGCGACCAAGACTGCTCTTACTGTTGTTCACTCAAAAGAAACAGTTACATTTAGTATAAGTATGCACTTTGCAATCAACATAATTAGTGATTTGAACATAAACAATAAAAGTTATATTCCATGTATCATGGGATGAACTCTATTTTATTTTCTGTCTGTATCTCTATCCAGTTTAAGTTAAATGCCTTGAATATTTCAAAATCTGTTTTTTCCTGTTTAAATTGTGACTTTTAAAAGAACGTTATGGTTTGCCTGTCTTTTCTCCAAAGGATTTTTGCTTTTATGGTACGAATTTTCCATCATGATAAATCATTACTCTGAAGTTTGGATCATATTATACTGATGAGCTATCTGTGTTGTAGATTCTTCATTTTCTCGGTCATGAAGGACCAAAGACTGCAGAACCTAGCAAGTATATTCGTTATATATACAATAGAATCATTCTTGAAAACCCAACAGTTAGGGCAAGTGCCGTGAGTGCACTAGCAAAGTTCGGTGCCCTGGTTGATTCTTTAAAGGTGTGCATTCTTTGCCATATACCTGATGACAAGATATTGAGTGGTTGTCACTCTGAAAATATTGGGCTGCTATTTTTTACAGAAGATATGCTAACAAGTCATTGCCAATGCATTGTACAGCCTCGCATATTTGTACTATTGCGTCGATGCCTCTTTGACAATGATGATGAGGTAAGGATTTGCTTTTTTTAAGATTTGAGCTAATTCTAAGTCAGCAGTTGAGTTGTTAATCTTATTCTCTGTTTTGTAGTAAAGCCAGTACATGGTAGACTTTAGCAGCTAGGATAGTTTTATCAGTCCTTTGCTTTATGCCTTCCTACAAATTCCTTCTTTTTCTTTCAATGCTATTGTCAGCTTTTGTGGATAATTTTGTTGCTTCTGGTATATGGGGCCGTCATTTTACAGGATGCAAGTTTGCTAGAAATACAATTTTCTTTTGTTGTATCAAATCTTGAACTTGGTTTGGTTCTCCAGGTTCGGGATCGAGCAACCCTTTGCCTAAATGCACTTGGTGGAGATGCTTCTTCAGATGAGACTGACAAGGATGTTAAGGATTTCATTTTTGGTGCCTTGGATGCCCCACTGGTTAACCTTGAAGCAAGTTTACAGGCATATGTAAGCAAAACAATTGTTTAAGCTTTTTCAAGGCATTGCTGAAGACATGGTGGAGGCTGATTTGTTTTCTTATATCGTTTTAACTATTTAGGAAGCTAGTGAAGAACCTTTTAGCTTGGTTTCTGTTCCAAAGGAGGTCAAACCACAGCCATTGGCAGAGAAGAAGGCTTCTGGTAAAAAAACAGCTGCTACAACTGTTGGGTTTATTGCTGTTAGATCTGTTGCAGAGACATATGAAAGCTCACTTGCTTCCATTCCGGAGTTTGCAGCCTTTGGCAAACTTTTCAAGGTTATTTGCCACTTTGATTTTTTTAATTACCTTTGTTTAATCAGTCACTTTTACTCCATGTCAAGACTTGAGCCATTTTTGTTTTTCACTTACTTTCTTAGTGCCATTCATATTTTCACCACTCACTTTCTTATCTTTGCAGTCTTCAGCACCTGTGGAACTAACTGAAGCAGAGACAGAGTATTCAGTGAATGTTGTGAAGCATATCTATTCTAATCATGTGGTGTTTCAATACAACTGCACAAACACTATACCGGGACAAGTATTGGAAAATGTAGGTGTCTCAATGAATTGATTTTATTTACTTTTGTAGTGCATTCCTCTCATTTTTAGGCTTTATACACAATTTACTTTGCCCGCAGATCTTTAAAATAATCTGATTAGATGTGGGATCCTTTGAACTTTAAGATGATGTTTACCACAATCAGTTTTGAAATACTTTAGCATTTAATTGTCTTAATATTTCTTCTTGCATTTACAGTTATGTGTAGAAGTGGATCCATCTGACCCTGATGACTTTATAGAAGTGGTATCCAAACCTGTGAAGTCACTGCCATGTGATTCACCTGGGCAGGTCTTTGTGGCTTTTAAAATACAAGGAGGAGCTCAGCCTACTGGAAAATTTGCGAACTTGTTGAAATTTATATTGAAAGAGGTACTTTCTGAAACTTGATGTTTAGCAACAAGGATGTGAAGATTAGCATAGTCTATCTAAAGCAAAGTAATTTGGCAGGAATAGCAAAAGGAGAGACTAATCAATAAGAAAAGTTAATATCTTTAGCAGCATAAGAATCAGTTGCTATGTCTCGTCAACTCCTCTTTTGTGGTTGAGAGAGAAACATTGGAATGCCTAAAAGCTCATTAAAAATCCTATACATAATGTTCAAGTAGAAAAATGGCATGTAGGTGGGATGCTTTTTTTTGGTTTTTGTTCTAAACATGTGTAAGGGAAAGTGACCCATGGAGGACTATCTGCCACAAATAACCTCTCGAGGACTATCTGCCACAAATAATCTCTCACTACAGTCAGGCAAAAGGAGAAACTAATCAATAAAAAAAGCTAATATTTTAGCAGCATAAGAATCAGTACCTATGTCTCATCAACTCTTTCTTTTTGTGATGAGAGAGAAACATTGGAATGTCTAAAAGTTCTCCCAAAATCCTATACATAATGTTCAAGTAGAAAAATGGAATGGAGGTGTATGTAGGTGGGATGTTTTTTGTTTGTATTTTTTCTTAACGAACGTAAGGGAAAGTGACCCCTGGAGGACTCTCTGCCACAAACAACTTCTCATTACAGTAAAGTTTACACCATCTTGGAGTGGGAGAGAGGTGGGCAATCAGGATGTAGGTGGGAATTTTGTAGAGGGTTTGAATGCAATTTTGATTCAGAAAAGTTGTTGAAGTTGACACTTCAGAAACATGCCTAGCAGGGATAATTGGAAATTGGTTAAATACTACAGGTTATGTTCTAAATATAAATGGTAGAGATGTTTGAACTCCTTGGTGCTTGTTGGATGAGTTGGGCAAGTTTTATGGGACTTTAGTTCTTACCATACATTCCCAATATGGTTTTTGTCCTCATTTTTTAGATCAATAATTTTTGTCATGTACCAAATGAGTAGTCGAATTCACTACATTAAAATGGTTTCTTTCCAGTCTACTGTAGTTCATCAACAAATTGCAGAGGCACACTTACTTTTACATGAAATTTAAAATGGAGACTTCTTATCTCCTAGGAGAAACTTAATAATTGTATCTGTCTAATTGTTTCCATTAACGTATAAAGAGAGCAACCATCATTGATGGGAAAGGATTTATCTAAGGAGATAACACACTGAATAGTGCCAACTAGATATTGTGTATTTGCACATACCAATACTGATTAGAGTGATGCCCATTTATAATTAACTTTGTTGTAAAGAATTGAAGAAAGTCATTCACTTTCCATTATTTGATATGCTGTTTATTTGGCTTGTCTTGCCGTATACTTTCTGGAAATTTGCAATATATGATACAACTTGCTATTCTGAGAGGAAAACCTAACTGAGATTGTGTTTCAGGTTGATCCTGCTTCTGGAGATGTAGAAGAAGAGGGAGTTGAAGATGAATACCAACTGGAAGAATTGGAGGTTGTACCTTCTGATGATAATTCTATTATATACATGTACAGAAATACTTATAATTTATTTACAAGAACATAAATGCTAATAATATAATTTGCATAATTTTTTAATGTTTATTCAGGTGAATCCAGCAGATTACATGTTGAAGGTTGGGGTATCAAATTTCAAAAATGCATGGGAGTCATTAGGGGCAGACAATGAACGTGTGGATGACTATGGTCTTGGTGTGAGGGAGAATTTAGTAGAAGCTGTAAAAGCCGTAGTTGAGCTTCTTGGAATGCAGCCTTGTGAGGTAAGACGGATATATCATATTGTGCCTTTTGAGTTTAGATATATAAAATTATGCATTTGAGTTTTGGTATTTAATTACAATTATTTTTGTTCTTGGCTAAAATTTATTGATGTCATGCAATCCAAAATTTCTTAGTGTTTAAACTGTTCTTACCTTATTATTGTTTGACAGGGGACTGATGTGGTGCAAAGCAATTCAAGGTCACATACTTGTCTATTGGCTGGTAGATTCATTGGTGATGTTCAAGTGCTTGTTAGATTGTCTTTTGGTATTGATGGGTCTAATCAAGTTGCCATGAGGGTTGCAGTAAGGTCTGAGGATGAATTTGTCAGTGGTGTCATCCATGATATTGTTAATGAAAGCTAAGGCTGCAGAATTTTTTGGTTAGTATAGTTGTTAGTTGAAGTTGACATGTTAATCTTAAATACACTTAGTATTATGTCCAAATGGACATTCGTGTATCATGACCACATCAATTTTCCATAGTAGGTCCCCTTAGCACAATGCAGAGAAATCATTTGATTATTATTTCTCTTTTTGGTTTGGAGTTTGAATTTAACCTGCTGTTATGGGTTTATGCAAGAGTTAATACTTCTTCATTAATTTTGTATCATAAGATTGATTACCATGTGACAGAACACGTGTTCTATTCAAAGATTGATGATTAAAATGTAGCATTAATGCAAGTTCTTGCAATGTTAGATTTGTGTGTAATTTTTTTTGAAATTCTACTTTTTAAGGATATAGGTAGTTCCAGTGTGTGACGATTACTTCTAATGGTTGAGATTCCAAACAGCAGAGCATGTATATAACTTACATATTGCCATAATCTAATATCAGTTTCTGTCCATCCATTTAATTCACATTGTTTTACAAAAACTTGCTGATTTGGATGACTCGGGGAAAGATTCTAGGCTTGCACTTCCTGCCATCAACATCATCATATGATATGAATATGGTCAACTATCTAGCTGTATTGGTAGGTAAGTCTTGATGGCGACAGTTGAAGGAATTAACGAAGAAAAGAATAAAGAATACTGGAACCTGTACACCATTCATCGATGAGATCTCAGAGTCCCTTTGGAATCCATGAATAAAGAACGAAGGAATTTGGGGATGTAGGACCAATCACCTCAAGGGGTTGACCTAACCAAATTTTTGGATGCACTCATCAATGGACTCCTTGTATGACTCTTTGACCCATTACACCCAGTGTCTTGTCTCCCTTAGAGCAACCTCAGCCTTGTTCATGTGTTCCACATCTTCACAACCTTCTAGACACTCGTCACCTCTTGTATATATGTTGTGAATTTTGTAGCGTGCTTTTGAGTTAATGACGGATAATGAATAATTCACCTCCATGTGACACTCATAACATCCAACTTGAAGCTTAGCTTTTAGACACTTAAGTAGAGTATGGAACCTCATCTTCGAGGATGTTAGATCCGGTGAGCTCAGCGCTACTTAGGGTACGTACCGTTTTCATATTCTTTGCTTGCCTATTGTTTTGAGCAATATTGGCATCTTGAACTACCATTGCTTCTCAGACACTCTTCTCTACCTAAATTGCCTCAAAATAATATTTAATGGACTTGAAAAAGAAAGCCCAAGAGCTTCCCACTTGCTCAAAGATCCACTAATTCATAATAATTTCTTTCTTCATTGTCTTTAAAGAATTCATCTCTTCATGTAGGGTAAATGCTAGTGTGGATGCGCCTAGAGCCTAGGAGGGAATGGGAGAAGCTAACTCCTGAAAAACTTCCTCATACTAGGCCACCTTTGCATTTAACTCCTATTTCTTTTTATACTCTTTCTCAACCCTCTCATGCACAATGCTCTCAGCATCATCAAGGTTATCGGTAGTTTGATAGTCAATTACGGTGAGCTCAAATTGGTCCTTGTCTGAAGGTTTTGCAGCTACCCCAACCATTGTTTCTCATTTGTTATTCCTTCTAGTGGCAACATCAACATTTCTTTCTTTCCTTTCCTTTTGAAGGTTGTAAGTTCAGGCATGATGTCTTATAGGGAGGGTACTTGGTGCTATGCAAGTTACTTCCTTTCGAATCTCATCACCAAACATTTAGGCAGAGCTAGGGCATTGAGTTCCACTAATGTAGTGTCTTGGAGGTGGACATCATACCTCCTAGCCATCCTGTTTGTTTGTGAGGATTTCGGGGGCCCCCTCTTTCCTTTTACTAAGGAGTTTGTTGCGGAGGAGGCAAAGGGTTGACAAATTGTGGGTTTACGGTTATTCTCAAGGGTTTAGTTTATGCTTGTACTTTTGCTTGCTCTTCTGCATTTTTCTTTTCTTCCTTTCTTTTCTAGTGATCTCATCTTTTATATTTTACTGCCTTAGTGGCCTTCCAACAAGCTTCTTTTCTTTTCTTTTTTTATATGGCCTCTTACTCTGCCACCTTTTTCGCTTCTTCTTCAAGGTGCAATGTTTCAATGCTTTCTCTTTTTGTTCTTTGGCCTTCTTGCCCTCCTATTCTTTGAGTAGTCAAGCCTCTTATTTCTAGGCTACATGTTCACTGTAAAGATTTACTTCCTCCTATTTTGTTCATTCCTTCTCTTCAACCTCTTATTGTTCCTTTGCTTTGTGAAGATCCTCTTTTTCCACTTGCCTCTAGGCTTCCATCTCCCAAGCGTGTCGTTCATACACAAGGCGGTCATCTTTTGTCATTTTGTCCTCTTGTTCCTTTCAGGCTCACACCTCTTTCTCTTTCTATTTCTCTTCCTCTTTTGATGCTTGAAAGAGGGTGGTGTGTTCCTCTAGTGTGAGCATTATATTTATATTCTTGGATCCTAGAGGATCAAGCTTGGATTTTTGGGAAGGGGACCTATTTTGGGAGGTCCATGAAGGTTGTACTTGCTTATTTTCTTTTCGGCCTTATTTCAAATATTTGTATGCCAGAGTAGAAGAGTGAGACGTCATCATTAGAGGATGTTTCTTCTCCTTGTCCACATTTATAGGTTGTACCTTGGGTTGGGAAGAGGAACCTTCATTACTTGGAGTGATCATCGTGGGAACCAAATCACCAGGAAATTTCTCTTTGGGGGTCCTAAGAAAATTGTTAGGTATGGAGGGGCCACATGCACCATGAGTACTACAGAAAGCCCATATGTGACTCCCTTCTTGACAAAGGATACACGTACTCGAACATGAGGCATCTTTTTTCCCAACTCTTGAATCAATTTTTTTTCAAGAGCACCTTTGAGGGGGGTTTGTTTTACTGGAGGGTTTGCCAACATTATTTTTCTTTTCCCTTTGCTCATATTCTTATAGGGATTGTTTATTCTTCACTTGGAGGGTTTGCCAACATTATTTTTCTTTTCCCTTTGCTCATATTCTTATAGGGATTGTTTATTCTTCACTTTGAATCTTTGGTTGCCCTTTTGGGAGTTGGTGATCAAAACTATTATTATTGCGGGAAATTTCAAGCTTCGACAGATTCCAATGCATTAGAGAGAGGCATTGTTGGCCTATTTGATCCTCTTTGTTAGACGGGTCTAGAATATCCTCTTTATCTTGAAAAATTTTCAAGGACTTTTGGAGCTCAAAATCCAACATTTGCACGATAGCCACCATGTGAAACTGACATAGACGCTAGTCAAAATTGTCTTGCAAATCTTCCCAACAATCTTCAATGGTGGGCTTTTGTGTAGTGTAAGCATTTGGAAGAATACTCTTTATTTTCCTTTCTAGGTCATAAGGATCTCTTTCTAACTCCAACTTCTAGAGATTCAAATTCTCCAGCTCAAAACTTGTTTTTGTGTTGTATTAATTGAGGCACACTTGTAATGCCGAAGGGAGAAGGGGAATCCATCTCTAGGCTTATGCATCTTCATCATTAGTGTTTGTAGATACAAAATTTGTCACAAATTTCTAACAAAATTATTTAATTTGTATAATGTTGTGAGAGGAGGAAATGCCTCCTAGGAAAACTTATTATTCTAATATATGTACAAGTCCAAATGTTGTAAGAACCAACATCCCCATACATTGACCGATTTCATTACATAATTGGATAGGTGGTATCCCACATTACCAATTAATCTTATCATTGTCAAAAATAAATGCATCATTGACATGGCAAGAATTAGTAGCAAGTTTTTCCAGCTGTAGCTATGGATAGTATTTGGTGTTTTGCAAAATTTTAGAGGCCATTATCCCTCCATTCTTATGATCTAAGGAAATTAACAAGGAAAACCTCTACAATATTGATCATTGAATTCTTGCATGAATTATAGGACATGGATATACTGTAGGAAAGATTGGGTTCTGATCATAGTCAACATTTAATATGGGGAAGTTTCCAAGGTAGTCTTGATTTGGGTTCTATCTGTCCTTATGATGGTTTAGCTTAAGGTGTGGATCTTAGGGTTCTTCTCGAACATTCCTTTGATAATCTCTAGGAGGTTGATATTGGCAGATTTTGTTACTCGTGCTCCTAAGGGTATGATGTAGGAGCATCTTGGGGATTTTGCAAATTTTGTATCTTGGTAGTTTGATTAGATGTGGTTGGTAGTTACTTTGGAGTTGTAGGTGGAATATTCTTGTTGATTCATCAAACGAGCTCAATCTCTTCTCTGATGTTTCTTCATCGAGAAAGCTCGATTACTTATTGGTCGTTCCCTCTTCATTGAGTAAAGTTAATTATGTGTTGGTGTCGCTTCACTAAGTGAGTTTGGTAGTGTTCTCTATTTCTCTGTGTTGTTGTTCTCCTTGTTTTACCAAGCAATTTATTTTTGGATCTTTATCAAGGCCAACCTATGAATTTAATTTGTGGTCATGATTTAATAAAGGGACCATTCATTGGGAAACATGTTGGCCTAAATTTGGGTTGTTTCTTTCTCCAATGCTTGATCTAGAAGGTTCTTTGAGCTATTTCATTCAATATAAATAGGTAGATTTGTTCTAGGTTTTAGGGGGGGTCAGTTAAGTAGCTAGTTAGTAGGAGTTAGAAGCAGGAGTAGCGATAAGATACCATGGATCTTGCATGTATGAGGACTACTTTGTTCTGTAATTGATTATATTGTATTGGTCATAGCTGGGAAGCCCTCACAACCTGACATGTATCAAGTTCGAATGTTTTAAAGAAAGCTTTGTACTTTTTCTTGGTGTAAGCTTCCAATGCCATAGACCCTTGTTGTGGTCTTTTGTTGGACATTAATATTATTATCTTATCTCTCCTTTTCTATGTTATTGCTTTCATTGTGTGACTTTGCAAGGTGGTCTATAATTGGGTGAGCCTTTGGTCCCACCTATCGATCCTCTCTTTCGTTAGGGTAGTAGTTAGATGAAAATTATAGGTTGACCTTATACCCGTAAGTACATTGAATAAGGTTGTTTGAGGAGGAAGTAGAACCATTGTCACATTGTATAAAAAAAGACATTCCAAACCTAGTGACTATATGGTCCCTGAGGAAGTGGATGACCACATGCATGGTATAATTTATAATTCTTGTAAGCGACGTCTCCATTCCACCTTGTATAACTGAATGTTGTGGTGAGGATGGACTTAAGGTTGAGAGAGGAGTTGGGACTGATGAAAGTCTAAATCCCATTGGGAAATTAGTCTCACCTCATATATTGACACAACTAAGATTAGTAAATCCCTAAGGGAGATGTCTAACCTTGTTGATAGAGAGAAAAAATGGAAATGCACAAACAAACTCAACAAGAAAGAGACAAAAAGGAAAAATATCACTTGATTGTCAACAATTTGGCCTACAAATGCATTTATTACATCACCCTTGTCAATACAACAAGTTTGTACCTGACCATTCCTCAAACTATAAAACTAACCTACCAAATGCTTCTAGCCTATCTTTGGAAATCTACCAATTTTACCACACTTTGTGATGTAGCACTTCTAGGCTCTACCTTGTGCTACTACCTTCGCCTCCCAATCTAGAACCTCCTAAACCCACTTATATACAAATCACCAACCACAAGTAAGCTTATTTGATCATCAAATCCCACAACAAAGGAAATTTATAATAAATAGATAAGTCAAGACCCAAATCATTAGAATAATCCTCAAATGGATACATCAGGTCGTGCAAACAAACAATGAAAGGGGTTAGTTAACCAGTAAAATATGTATATGAAATCAAAACATTTAACTAAATCCAACATTGCAAGAGAATGGGACTTGAACTTGATAAATAAACTTCTCACACAACCTTAGAGAAACTCAACAAGGGCACCCAAGCCTTCTTGTTTTACTCACGGATGAGTTTGTAAATGTGCTCTCTCTAATACATTTAAAATCCAACAAATTATTTGATATGAATAAAAAATATAAATGCAAAGAGATATTGAACTAAGTTGAAGATTATTGAATGCTCCAAGAGGTAGTTGTGGAGTTGACTACTCTTGACACATTCAAGGAAATCGATGAAGATGAAATGAAACTAGAACTAGGGTAAGTGCAAGAGTATGCAATATTTAACAAGTTTTGAATGCAACTAAAATATTAGATGAGTAAATGAAACAAACAATTCTAAGAACTAACAATGCATCTACCAAACAAGGTTCATAACAAAAAGCTCTAAATACTGTTAACAAAATACCAACATAATAACTCTAATGCAATAATGCAAGAGAAATGCTTGAGATAGGGGCTCTATTTATAAGATTTTGGGGAGGCCTTAGGAGGTGACATCTATGTGGCATCCACATAAGTTCCACAAGGGAGACACATGATCCATGCAAAGTTAAAGGTTTTCTCACACATGTGATCAACTTGGGTTGTGATTGGTCAAAGTGTTCTCCAAGTACACATATAAGTGGGTGTAAGAGGTGTATATGCGGAAAAGGCCAATGAACACTTTTAGAAAGTGTAAGAGATGTCACAAGGCGTGTAAGAGTCCCTTGTTTGGAGAAAATAAGGTAATTTGATTTGAAAGGTCAATATTTGGATATTTTCTCACACATGTATGAGCAAACAATTAGGACTAATAGTTGTAAGAAGATGGAAATTAGCTTAATAAATCTTAATTAATTAATGGGTAGGGTCATTAGATAGAAATGGATGTTAGTAGGGTAGGATCTAGATTAAGATAAAATTAAATAAAATTTTATATAATAGAGGTTTACGAAGAATTCAGTCATATGAGAGAAATAAATAAATAAGATTAATTTAAAAAGGGATTTTGTGAAGAAACTTATATTAAATTAAATTTAATACATCAGGGGATAATATTTGAATTAAATTCAAATACATTAGGAAATGCACATATTTAATTAATAGATAATTGAATATAAAAAATATAATTAATTATAATGTTACTAGAGTTATTTGTTAGAAAGTTAAGTCTACCAACACAAGTGAGAGGGGGAGGGGGGATGGGTGAATTAGTTGTGCTTAAACAACTTTTCTAAACTTTCAAATCTGAAAGATATAATCAATAGATGCAACAACCAAAAAATTATAGCCATGCATTGCGACACAAGATATGTTAACTAGGGAAACTCTTGATCAGAGGGGAAAAAACCCCGGGGGAATGTTGCCCATATGATGCAATGCAAAGCAGGAGAATCACCAAGGGAGATGTCCTAGCCCCTAGCAATTAACCAAATGATGGAATATAAATAATAACACAAAGATTTAGATCCAAAACAATTTCAATTTTCATAATAGAATCATTAGATTTACATCCAACATGCCCGACTGTAAGGCCTTCTGGGTTATGGCCAAGTACATAAACAATTACAATAGTAATTTTGCAAGACCTCGCAAAATCCAACCACCAGCTATCCTAGATACACAATCTAGTAGAAACTCCAAGAAGAATCTAAACTTGTTTTGGCAAGCCACCAAGCAACCTTCTTGTTTTCCCAAGCCCACACTTAGCTACTCGCTTTGCTTAACTTTTCTCCTCTAAGCTACTCCATCTTCTACATGCTAAATAATGACTCTAGACTCTACAAGATCATCTACTTATACTAAACCAAGCCACAAGTCATCCTAGAAACCCTTACATTAAATAAACACTCCTATTAAATAAACCCTCAAGCCACAAGTCGACTTGGAAACATACATTAAATACAGGAAATAATTAAATACTTAGGACAGGCCCCAAGTTTACAATGCATAACTAACTCATAAGACAACATAAAAGTATGTGCCCTTAGGCATAGGTCAACGTGTCGTCTATCGATACAAATCCAAGAGCACACATGTCAACTCCCTCAGATCGAAGCTTGCAAATATAATCTCCAATGTCTGCCAATAAATCCAGAATATGCGACCAACAGTCACCAAAATGGCTCTAACTCCAAAATAATAACTCCATACTCTATGCACACTTAGGACTAGGTTTCCCAATATGTCTTGAACACATTCCCAACCGCACGAACCATAACTCCACAAATTTGAGTTCGATGCTCCTGCATACAAGATTGTTGACTTCTTAGGATGCTACTACATTAGACACCCCAGTTGTGAAGAAAGATGTTCTCAGTAGATAGAAGAACATATTTCAGAGTTCAACATATAAACCCTGAATAGGTTCTTTACATACATGTCCACCATATCAACTTGGACACTCTTGCCTTTGTTCCATTTCTTCAAATCTTTTCTAGCAACTGTCATCTTCACATCTATCCTCATTGTGCAACAAGTCTATTTTCCATGCTGATCTCTAACCCCTTGAGAATCCTTCAACTCAACTCAGCTACCAAAACTTAGGTTCCTCTTTCAAAGTTTTGCATCATGCAAAGGAATCATGGAATGTTTCCTACCGCCCTTCTCAACAATAAAGACATTCTTGACACAATCATGCATATCCCAACAATCATATTGCCAAGGTCTATGAGTAATATGTGAGAACTACTCATGTCCACAATATCACATAAAACTTGATCAACATATTGTCTAATCTAAAAATTAACAAGACATTTCTCCTTTACTTCCATAGTATGCTCATCTCATAACTAGTCAATCCTAAAAGGCCAAGGATGTCTCACTCTCTTCAAACCAAGTTTCTGAACCACCTCCTCAACAACTAGGTTATCAGTTTTACCACCATCCACAATTACATTCCAACATTTACCTCTAGACTTACAACGAGTTCTGAACAAATTACTCCTTTGACAAGGTTCCAACACCTTCTTTCCAAGAAACACTCTCTAAATCAACAAGTTTTCCCCATACTGGTCGGGTTCATTTACCGAATGGTTAGCCTAGTTCTTCTATCGCCAACCTTCTATGAACATTCATAAGATCTTTCCTTCACCACATTTGTAGCAAGTAGCCTTAAATGCATTTTGTCTGTTCTCTTCCTTTGTTCAACAAGTTTTGGTTCATCTTTAATAAATTTTTTATTCTTCTCAGAATGTTACTTCTTTTCCTTCCCTCAGGGATTACCTTGATGTCTTTTCTTCAACTTCTCTTCTACCCTTAGAGCATACTAATAGGCATCCTTAACTAAAACAATATTCAACATACCAATCTCATCCTACATATTGAATCTCAAGCCATTAATAAATCTAGCTACATTTTCCTTAGAAAGTTTATTATGTCATGACCGAATAGTTAACGTGTAGAACTCCAACGTGTAATATTTCATAGACAAATCCTTCTGCTTTATATATTGCAATTACTTTAAATAATTTGAGTTCATAATCAACAGAAATTAACTTAGCCTTCAATTTTGTCACCATCAATCTCCAGCTAGTGATCTTTATTTCACCTTCTTCTTCTCTATCTCTTTGCAATTGTTTTCACCATATAGAAACATGTCTTTTCAACTTAGCACATACCAACCTCAGTTTGAGCGGATCTCCAATATCCTCTAACTTAAAGTAGTCTTCCAACTTACTAATTCAATCAATCAAATCTTCAGGATTCAAAGTTCCTGAGAAATTAAGAAATAAGAAAACATCCATCTTATGCTTTAACTTCAACTAAGATCTAGATCTATCCAACTAACCAACCCTATCTTCCATAGGTCTCTCCATGCGATTAGTTGCATCTTCACCACTAGATCTAACAGCTTCAAAGTCTTCAACAACTTCCTCATAACCATCTGCAGTACCCACATTCCTAGGTACACTAGCAATAGCTCTCATGATCTCATTCTTCATCAACTCCATCTCAGATCTAAAATCTTCTTTAACCTTCTCTAAAATCCTAGTCTCCACAACATCATAGAGATCATCAATCGTCCTAGGGTCCAATCTTCTCGGAGGCATCTTCCAAGATATTCTCAAACCCAAAGCAACAAATCTACAAGATCTACTAGCTCCAACCTTCTCTATGATACCACTTGATGTAGTGTAAGGAAGGAGAGTCCCCAGTGGAGATGTCCCAATCCTCAACAATCAACACAATGAAATATAAACAATAACACAAAGATTTAGATCCAAAACAATTTGAATTTTTATAATAGAATCATTAGATTTATATCCAACACACATGGTTGTAAGGCTTTCCAAGTTACGACCAAGTACATAGACAATTACAGTAGTAATTCGACAAGACCTCACAAGATCTAACCACTAGCTAGCCCAAATCCATAATCTGGTAAAAACTCCAAGAAGAATCTAAATTTGTGCTCACAAGCCACCATACAACCTTCTTGTTTTCCCAAGCTCACACTTAGCTACTAGCTTTGCTTAACTTCTCTCCTCTCAACTACTCCATCTTCTACATGTTGAAGAAAGACTCTAGACTCCGCAAGACCCTCTACTTGTACTAAAGCAAGCCACAAGTTTTCCTAGCAACCCTTACATTAAATAAACACTCACAATAAATACACCATCAAGGCACAAGTTGGCTTGGCAACAAACATTAAATACAAGAAATAATTAAATACTTAGGACAAGCCCCAAGTTTAGAATGCATAACTAACTTATAAGAAAACATAAAAGTATGTGCCCTTAGGCATAGGCCCACATGCCATCCATCGATCCAAATTCAAGAGCACACACATCAACTCCCTTGGATTGAAGCTCACAAATATAATCTCTAATGTCTGCCAATAAATCAGGAATACACAACCAATAGTCACCAAAATGGATCTAAATCCAAGATGATAACTCCAAAGTCTATGTGCACTTAGGACAAGGTTTCCCAATATGTCTTGAACACATTTCCAACCGCGTGAACCATAACTCCACTAATCTGAGCTCGATGCTCCTGCATACAGGATTGTTGACTTCCCTAGGACACTCTTACGTCACCACTAGATGATATACTAATATAAAAGTTCCTTGTAAAATGTTAAGACTTTGTTAGGAGTCAATTACATATAATCAATACATGTAGTCCTTGTTTGGAGACATTGAATCCTACTAGAAGATTCCAACCCTATTAGGAGTTGCTTCAATCTTGTTAGGAGTTGAGAGGAAGACAACTGAACCCCTTATCCAAATTGCTTTAGAACTGACTTCACAAACAATTATTAGGATAACATATCCAAGGATGAATTGACCAACAAAACAACTTATCTTTCCAACACAGTTCCCTTTAAGTTCTCAATACATCATCCTCATCATCCTCTTTTCCGATCTAATCAAATTTTCATCCACAATTCACATACAACAATGTATCATATAATACAACACACATGACACTTACAACCAAGGAAAACATATTTCATTTATACAAATTCATAAAATAACTAATTGAGTCGGCCTTGAGGCTTCCCCAATGTACAATAAATTATATAGGACCTCAATAATACATTACTTTGCACTTTACATAAAAAATATAACTTCCCAAAATGATATAACCAAAAGTCATCCTCCAAAGAATAACCCACACGCTATCCTTAATACCTATTCACATAATAATTAAATTATTCTATTATCTCAAATATATCACCATGAACATGTCTCCAAATGAAATCCAAGCCCACTAAACAAGATTCAATCTCGTGGAATAGATAAAAGGATTTTTCCCAAAGCTCAGCTAGACCTTATCATTCCTTGAAATATCTATAGAGTGGCCTAATTTAAAGGACTTACAAAACATTCAACATAATATCACCATACAATGGATTTACAAATAAGACTGTTAGATCCATTTGGTTAAGAGATTTTCTGTGAAATGGTTAGAGAGTAACAACGAAATAATTTGTTAGATTTTAGCAATACCTTGCTTGTTCAGATCTCTGTATTGCTCAATCGCTTTCCTCTTTCAACCTCTTTCTTCATTTTGATATCTTCTGGCTGATCCACTTACTCATACATCAACTTAGCACTTCTCTTGCTTGATCTTCACAATACATTTCTACTCGGTTATCCTTCTGGTTATCACTTTCTTCTTCAACTTGATCAACAACGATGAACATTGTGTTCATCCTTTAAAAAGAGAACTTTTTTCCGCTCCTCTTGTAATACCCTTTCTTTGTTATCATTGTAGACTTAATTGTTAAAGTTCCATATGACTCTTCTATAGATGTGTTAACCCTTATTTGATATTTGAAATGCAATACTTTGATATGTTGAGTAATTGATTATTTTAGGTTGTAACAATTTCTTACTTGCAGTGATAATGCTTTAATTGCTCTTAGTTAGTTAATGAAATTACTTTTATGATGATTTCATATGGTGTGTCTTAGAAAGATGTTTATTATGTCCTCACAATGATGAGATATTCATGTTAGATATGATGTTATTTATATTTAAGATTTACTATTATACTTACCCCATACTTTCATGTGTATGGTGTGTGTTTCTGTTTTATAGTTATGTTTGGCGTGACTGATATGGTTTAGGGAGGGAGTCATAGTCACTTGCTAGTTAGGATCTACTCGATGTGTCACTTTCTGTCATTGTTTGTTTAGCCTAGATATATATGCACATGTACATGCTCATAATTTATATAGATTTGTGGGTACTGGGCATCGACTTCCTTGAATTGCCAGGATGAGCATGCCCTATTGCAATAACTCAATGGTAAGAACAAGGAGATAATGTTCAGGTCCAATCCTAGCCATAGCCTAATTACTTGTCTTGAGGAGGACATGTATTTGACTTTCCACCTTTTTTAAACCTATGAATTTATCTTTGTTTATGTTGTTTAATTCTGAGTTTTGGTCAATTTTGATAATATTGCTTGTATGTGAATTTGGTAAATGATTTAATTATAATATTTAGATTAATCATATAATATTGAGAATGATTAAATATTATTTGATTAAAAATGAAAATATTAAAATATGAGAATATTTAATTAATTAAGTATATGCTTTAATTTAAAATACCAAATTTGGAAGTCTAATTAAAAAAATTGGTTAAAGAGAAATTAAAATAAGATGACATTTAATTAAATATGTGTTCCAGTTTAAAATATTTAATTCAAAACTCAAGTTGGATAAACAAAGAATTAAAATATTAAAAGATTAAAGATTTAATATTGCTTTATTATAATTATTTAATTAATAATAATTAAATTAGAGTTGTATTTAAATAATAAAATATACTTTAAATAGTGTTTGCACTAATTAATAAAATGAAGGAAAATAAAATAAAAGAATATTTTAATTAAATTTTTTAAAGTGTGCATGAAAGGATTTAACAATTAAAATATTAATATTTTTAATAAAGTTAGTGGCTTTTGAAATATTGGAGAATAGATTCCCTAGTTAGGGTTATGGCTCTTTATTAGGGGGTTGATAGTTCATTTGGGGGAAATAGAGGTTTTTGGGAGCAAAATTCAAAATTGGATCAAAAAAATCGTTGAAAGTTTAAGAGGGTTTGGATTTGCATGCCTTCGTAGATTGTCTAAGATTTTAGCCATAGTTTTGAGGGAGGGTTTGAAAACTCATTGTAAGTTTTTATTGAAAAATCTGTTTACTTCGTCTTTTCCTGAGTGCTTGCATAATGCTTATTAATTTATTGTATTGATTTTTTGGGTAAAGAATTATGTTGTACATCTTGAAAATGAAAACTTATTGATAAAAAAAACTTGACTGAGAAAAATTGTAGAAAATTTTAAAAAATTATTATGATTGTATTTTTAAAATATATTTTCTAGTATATGAATAATTCGATTATAGAAAATTGGAAGAAAACAACAAATTGAACAACTAGAGTTTCAACTTTAAAATTGTTATTAGAACCATGTGATTATCATGAATTTTTTAAATAAAGATAAATATTTATTCTTATATCAAAAATAATTTGGTTGCAAAATTTATTGGAAACACAAAGGATTAATTGAGAGGAAAGCATGTTGTAACTAAACTTATACATGCACGTGAAAAAAAATATACTAAAAATAAAAAACTAAGTATAGTATGGTTGCGTGATTTGAGAGATCAAAGACATGCAAAATTACTACTTGTATGTTTATTTATTTATTTATTGTTGGTGAAACATTATATTTATATTAATAATAACTGGTTCAAAAAAGCTCCTAGAGAAGGGAACAAGAAAAGAAAAACTCTGGTTATTGCCTGATACAAAAAAAAAAGATGTAGAAGAAGAAATACTGCATCAAGAGAGAGTATCTATCAACACTAATGAATCTTGTCCTATAGATTCCTAGATCAAGAATATAGTAATTACAAAGAGCCCAAAACTCATATAAATACAATTCATTTATTGGTGCCAGAGACAAGACCTAGAGCCCAGCCAAAAATTGTCACAGAGATTACCATGACTAATATACATCCAAAACTTCAATTAAGACCATGATATTAGAAAGCCATCTGATGCAAGTGTAATCCAAGACCTTGACCTACATATAATATCTCAAAAGAACAAGTAAGATCCATAAAAGAGAAAACATGTAAAATCATAAAGAAGTCATGATTTACTATCAAATAAAATATGAGGACGACTCAGCCTTATTCTAAACATATTCTTTTGTCATAATATTTATCAAGTTGGGGAGATCAAGAAGGTTAAGTGGGGAAAGTAAAGAGTTAATATAAACCCCATCAGTACCCAAATTAGCTAGACAATCAGCTAAAAGATTGCCTTCTTTATAAGTTTGCATGATGTAACATTCAGAGATTGAATTAAGAAGAGACCATACTTGACGTAATATTTACTGTACAGACCAATTATATACATGATGTTTAATACACACACTAATAATAATGGATGAGTCCCCTTCAACATGTAACTTAGATATAGAAAGTGATTTTGTAAGTTCCAAACCAAAAAGAAAGGCCAAGGCCTCAGCTTTGTTATTAGTAGATTGTGTGAAGAACCTCCTTATAGCAATATCGTGCGAATGCTCGAAATAACAGAATACAAAGTGATAGCAGAACTCAGAATGAATCTACTGATCGTAGGCCACTTCGAGGGGGTAACCTCCTTTGAGCAAGCTCAATACAATAAATTCGTCCATGCCCATCAAGGGCCTCAACCTATTCTAATATACTGAGTACGATCTGGAAAAGTAATACTACCTATGCATGTGGGATAATAAAATATACTCACGGGACGACTTACAAAGCATATGCGTCCAACAACACTACTCTAACAAAATAAACAGAAGGAACACACAGGTTCCTAACATCCCCTCTCCCTTAGAAAAAAGCTTTGTCCTCAAAGCTTAAGGTGTGGAAATTGTTGTTGAATCTGAAGAAGGGGTTCCCAGGTAGCATCCTCTGGTTGCATGCCATGCCACTGAATCAAGACCTCAGAGATGGAGCGAGAGCGAAGCTGGCGAGTGCGCTGGTCAATGATTGCCACCGGCTCCAGGATAATGGATCCTTCCGTATCCATTTCAGGGAGAGTAGTTTGTGCTCTGACAGTGGTACCCAGAACTTTCTTTAGACAAGAAACATGAAAGACTGGATGAATGCGGGAAGAAGGAGGAAGTTCCAGTTTATAAGCAACTAAACCAATCTTCTGCAGAACCTTATAAGGCCCATAAAATTTTGGGGCCAACTTATGACGCCCTTTCAGCTTTAGGGAGGATTGTTTGTATGGCTGTAGACGAAGAAAAACCATATCCCCAACTTGAAATGAGCGCTCAGAACGGTGTTGATCTACTTGCTGTTTCATCCGATTACGGGCCATGTGAAGATTATCCTGTAAGGTACGAAGAATCTGATCCCTGCTGCGGAGAACTATGTCAACTGCCTGGACTGGTGAGCTATTGGGAGTGTAGGGAAGGAGCACTGGAGGTGCCTGACCATAGACTGCTTCATATGGAGTCATTTTAGAGGCAGTGTGGTAAGAGGTATTGTACCACCATTCAGCTAAAGGGAGCCACTTGGCCCACTGATGTTGCTGTTCGGAAGTGAAGCAACGAAGATAAGTTTCCAAGCATTTATTGACAATTTCAGTTTGACCATCAGTTTGTGGGTGATAGCCCGAACTCATCTTCAGTTTGGTGCCAGTTTTCTGGAACAGTTCAGTCCAAAAATGACTGGTAAAAGTTGCATCACGATCAGAGACAATGGAAGAAGGGAGTCCATGAAGACGAAATATCTGGTCCATGAAGATTTGTGCAACAGAGGAGGCAGTATACGGGTGGCTGAGGGCACAAAAATGACTATATTTCGAGAGACGATCAACCACAACCAAGATCACTGTCTTGCCACCGGATTTAGGAAGCCCTTCAATGAAATCCATAGAAATATCAGTCCAAATCCGTGTAGGGATGGGCAATGGTTCGAGCAAGCCAGGAAGGAGGGTCGTTTCACCCTTGTGGCATTGGCAAGTATCACATTCAGCCACCATCTGTTGAATCGTCTGTTTCATCCCTTTCCAAAAGAAGTTTCTCCTTGCTCGCTCATAAGTTTTGAGGAAGCCTGAGTGCCCTGCTGAAGGAGAAGCATGGAGTTCATAAAAAATAGCATGATGTAGAGCTGGGTTCTGAGGAAGCACTAGCCGACCCTTGTATCGAAGAGAAGCACCATCCCAAGAGTAATGTGGTATAGCAGAAGGATTATTGGCGAGCTGGTGAATGATTTGAGATAAAGAAGAGTCACTGTCATAGCCCTGCTGAACAGACGCTAACCAATTGGGAATGGGCATAGAAATAGCGGAAAGGGAAGCTTGATTATCAAATGTGCGAGAAAGAGCATCTGCCACAATATTCTCCTTACCCTTCTTGTAGGTGATCGCATAATCATACCCCATGAGTTTGCTGACCCATTTCTGTTGTGTAGGAGAGGATACCCGTTGTTCCAGGAAGTATTTCAGACTTTGGTGATCGGTTCGGATGCAAAAATGACTCCCTAAGAGGTATGGCCGCCACTTCTGTACAGCATGCAAAATAGCCATCATTTCTTTTTCATAAGTAGAGAGGGCTAGATTCTTACCAGAGAGGGCTTTGCTAGTGAACGCAATAGGATGGTCATTTTGCAGGAGAACAGCACCCAATCCATTGCCGCAAGCATCACTCTCAATAGTGAAGGGTTTGGAAAAATCTGGCATCGCGAGAACAGGTGTACTGCACATAGCCTGTTTCAGTTGTTCAAATGCAGTCTCAGCAACAGGGGTCCAGGAGAAGGCATCCTTTTTTAACAGAGCTGTCAATGGTGCTGCAATTTTTCTGTAATCTTTGACAAACTTGCGGTAGTAGCCAGTCAACCCCAAAAAACCCCGAAGGCTCTTGAGAGTTTTAGGATGCGGCCAAGTTTTCATGGCATCTATTTTTGTAGGATCCACCCGCACTCCATGGTGTGCAACAATATGCCCGAGATACTCCACTTCCTCCTGGCCAAACACACATTTAGATAGTTTTGCACAGAGTTGATGATCAGAGAGAAGTTGCAAGACAAGCTCCAGATGATGGAGATGCTCAGCCCAAGTTTTGCTATATATGAGGATATCATCAAAGAAGACCAGAATGAATTTCCGGAGGTATGGTCGAAATATGTTATTCATCACTGCCTGAAATGTTGAAGGAGCATTCGTGAGGCCAAAGGGCATGACTAAAAATTCATAGTGACCATCATGTGTGCGGAAGGCAGTTTTAGGTATATCCTCCTCATTAACCCGAATTTGATGATACCCAGAACGAAGATCTAACTTGGAGAAAAAATGAGCCCCATGAAGTTCATCAAGAAGTTCATCAACAACTGGAATGGGAAACTTGTCCTTTATAGTGAGATGATTAAGTGCTCGGAAATCAATGCAGAGTCGCCATGACCCATCTTTTTTGCGAACAAGCAGAACTGGAGAAGAAAAGGAACTGGTACTAGGGCGAATAATACCTTGCTTCAGTAAGTCACGGACAAGTATCTCGATTTCGGTCTTCTGATGAAATGGGTAGCGGTAGGGCCTGATGTTGGGCGGAACACTGCCAGGAAGGAGCTGAATACGGTGGTCCTCTGGACGAGAAGGAGGTAATCCCACAGGTTCAGCAAATATACCAGAATACTTGTCCAAAATGTGTTGGAGATCGGCAGGAGTGCTAGAGACTGCTGATGGCTGCATCTGAATGGAATGGAGCTGAGCGATGACACCATGTGAATTCTTCTTAAGAAGTTTTTCCATACGGTGTGAACTGATGATGCTGAGAGACCCTGGTTGTAAGCCTTTCAAAGTGTGTTGGTGCCCCTCGGCTGAAAACTGCATCCAAAGTTCAGCAAAATCCCAGAGAATGGGGCCAAGAGTGCGTAACCATTGGGCACCCAAAACCACATCACAGCCACCTAAGGGTAAGGCAAACATGTCAGAGCGCATGTAATAATCTCCAATAGAGAGACGCACATTGCGACATTTCCCTTTACAAGGTAAAGTGCCCCCATTGGCAATCATGACTTCAAAGCTAGAGCAGGGATGGATAAAGCAATCAGCCTGTTTGGCTATTCGTGGATCAATGAAGTTATGAGTGCTACCAGAATCAATGAGTATAGTAAGAGGGATCTTCTTGAAGAAACCCTGGACCCGCATGGTTTGTGGAGTAGTGACTCCTGCCAAAGCATGGACAGATATCTCTGGTGGAGCTTCTGGTGAAGGAGGTTCAAGCTGGTGAGGCTCAACCTCATCATCCATTGTTTCCTGAGCATCTACATATTCTTCCAGTTTCGGTGGAGAATCCACATCCAAGAGATAGAGCTTTTGTTGAACACATCTATGGCCCCGAGACCATTTCTCATCACAATTATAACAAAGCCCTTTGTCTCGCCTGACTCGCATCTCTGTTTCAGACAAGTGCTTGATCGGAGTAGTTCTGGGAGCTGGTATGACTGGAGGGTTGTGAGAACCTGTATTTCTGAATGGAACAAAATTAGATCTGGAGCGTTGTAGAGCACTAATCTTGTCTTCCACTAACTTAGCCAACCCAAGGGCTTCCATCATTGTAGTAGGTCGAAACATTTTGACTTCTGAGCGAAGTGCATCCTTCAGACCACTGACAAAACAACTACGGAAGAATTCATCAGACAAGCCCTCTGTGTAATTAGCTAATTTTTCAAACTCTGTCTGGTATTCTCTTACAGTGCCTGTTTGATGCAGTTTAGTGAGTGCTCCTGTGAAATCATCAAAGGAACTAGGGCCAAAGCGCTCCAAAATGAGGGTGCACAATTCTCTCCACGTTGGGTCTACATTAGCCTTGATGTACCAACGGAACCATTGAAGAGCTTCATGTTCCAAATGAAAAGATGCAAGGGAGACTTTGTGGTTATCCAAAGTATTATGCAAGCTGAAATACTGCTCTGCCCTATAGATCCATCCAGTCGGATCAGAACCATCGAAGCGTGGAAAATCAAGCTTTGGTCCCCGGAAATTGCCAGAAGAGGACCCAGTATCTCCTGAATGGTTTCGGCTCATGGCTGACTGCTGAAAGTTAAGACCCAGAATTTTGTCATCCAGATCTTGAAGTTTGGTTTTGAGGGATGCAATTTCCTCTTCCATGATTTTTGCTCCTGTACGCGTAACAACCATAAAACAAGGTTTTTTTTTTTTTTTTTTTTTTGGAATGGGTAGAAGATGAGAAACAAAAACTTTTTTAGTTACGGCAAACTTGGATTTGGGTAAAACTCATATAGGAAATGGGTGTTCGACGGGTGGTAGGAGACTATCTGGGGACAAGGGAAAAAGAAAAATGAGGGTTTCAAGGGTAGGGAGGCGAAATGAGGCGAACAGTCCAAGAGGGATAAGGGAGCAAAATGAGGAATTGAATCTTGTGGCTCAGTTTGGTGGCGATTGGATGAGAGGTGAAAAAAATAGGGCAAACCCTAAAATTAGATAAATGAGGGATTTAGGGCTTTGATATGTAAAATTTGGGGTTGGGTCGCCAAGGAAGGAAGTATGCGAAATGATATTGCAGACGTTCGGCGGAAGTATGAGCAGAAACAGAAAGCAAACAAGGAAGCTACGACTAAAAAACAGAAAAATTTTTACTCTTTTTTTTTTTTTTTTTTTTTTGAACAGTCGACTTAGAAAAATTCACTCACAGACAGAACAACTGAAAAGAGTTATTGCAATAACAAGAGATATTAGAAGTGAGAGGAACCTGAAGGCCACGACAGAAAAAAAAATTTGATGTAATTTCCACCCAGCGAGCCCAAGAGAGTGCTCTGATACCAGATGTGAAGAACCTCCTTATAGCAATATCGTGCAAATGCTCGAAATAACAGAATACAAAGTGATAGCAGAACTCAGAATGAATCTACTGATCGTAGGCCACTTCGAGGGGGTAACCTCCTTTGAGCAAGCTCAATACAATAAATTCGTCCGTGCCCATCAAGGGCCTCAACCTATTCTAATATACTGAGTACGATCTGGAAAAGTAATACTACCTATGCATGTGGGATAATAAAATATACTCACGGGACGACTTACAAAGCATATGCGTCCAACAACACTACTCTAACAAAATAAACAGAAGGAACACACAGGTTCCTAACAGATTGAGGGAGAGAAGATGATTTTGCTACAATCACATGACCTTTAAAATCTCTAATGACTATGCCATAGCCTAACTTGCCTAGATTTCCTCTAGAGGCCCCATCAAAATTGAGTTTGAAAAAACCCTCACTTGGAGGAATCCACTTGGATTGTGCTCGGATAAGAGGAATCTTGGATGGACACAATGGCGCAAGAAGATGAGGAAAAAGTAAACCCTTCCACCACTGAATAACATAGCCATCCCAAGGAGAAAAAACATGTTTACCTTTATATTTACTTACTGAAGCATTAACAAGCTCAACAATTGATCTCTCTAATCCTTCCAAAAATTGAGGTATTTGAGATGATGTTTGTCTAAAAATTCTCTTGTTTCTTTCCCACCAAATTGCTCATACTATAGATGTAGGGATGCACTTCCAAAGACATGAAAACATTGATTTAGAGTATAAGATTGGCCATGCTTGGAATATTTCCCATAGAGAATTAGGTAATGGCATATGGAAATTAAACTTATCAAGGAAAAACTGCCAACAATCTTGGGCAAAAGGGCAGTTTAAGAGGAGGTGATATGTTGTTTCTATCACTTGTAGATAAAGCACACAGTTAAAGGGATTAGAAAATGTTCAATTTGTGAAGACGATCACTAGTTAAAATTTGGTTCTTTAGTGCAAGCCATGCAAAACATCTTGCTTTTGGCAAAATTGAGCTATTCTAGCAAAATTCAAAAGCACGATATGTGGCCTGATTATACTGGTTGTATTAGAGAGCCAAGTATCCTAGTTTAATAGAGTGTTTACCATCTTTTGTTGAAACCCAAAATTTGTATGTTTATTTTTATTTTATAAAAATATAATTTAATTTTCGGATTCATTTATTTAAAATAAACAAACAAAAAACACTTTATTTCTAATGATTAATTATTAATTTTAGAAATTTAAAAAAAAAATTTAAAAAATTATTTATTTATTTTTATAATAAAATAAATAAATACTATTTATTTTTATAATAAAATAAATAAATACTATTTATTTTCTTATAAGTGAGTTTTTAATATAAATTACTTTTAAAACTCTTAGTGAGATATAACTTATTATATATTTATTAATGCAAGTGGAGTTATAAATTAATAAATATATAATTGTGGTTTAGTTATATTTTAAGAGAAGCTATAGTGGAGTTCACTATATAACCATCTAGTTATGGATATTTAATATTATGAGAGAAATTGTAGATAACTTAATTAAAATTATAATTTCAAAATTGAGTTATCTCTAGTTGCATCATGAATTTAAAGACAAGTAAATATTAATTTTGGACTTAAATAGAAGTCAAATTAATATTTTAGAAATGAAATTGATATTAATATTTAATTTAATAATATACATTTATGTTATTAATTAAATCATTTATGATTTAAGATTATTTAAATTAATGACATGATAATGTTGCATGATATTTTATATGCACATAGAGATTTGACATTTAAATACTTATTGATTTAAATAAGTATATTAACATAACAATTTATATTAATATGTATATTCTTACTTTATTTCTAAACACATCCTTATGACCCAAAATAAACAAGAGAAATTGCTGGAATTAAATCATATGGCTGAAAACTACGTGTTTTCTTATAATCTGTTTATAGTCTTGATATGTTTATTTTCGTGATGGTTTTCTTTGTGGGTTGTTTAGTTGGCCAAATTAGGATGTGCACAAGAGGCATTTTTGAGATTTCTTTTATGATTATTTGACTTGATGTCATGATGTACTTTATGATTTGCATTGAGATTTATGTTTTATGAGCTTTATGCTATTGAGCATTTATGAGAATTTGAGTTTTGAGAACCAATGTTATTTTTTGGGTTGTTTTTTAAGGAATCAAATTTAATCAGTATTACTTTTATGATATGGGACACAATTGTGGTTTGTGAGTTTTGGGAAGGTAGTCTAGGTGCATGTATGTGGGAGTAGCTTGCAATGGGGGTCAGGGCTCAAAGTGACTACCAGGGTAACTCATTGTAAGTTGTGTAATAAGTGATAACATAGTAATTTAAAATATTTAGACACACATTAAAAAAATAAGTTAGAGATATTGCCTCGCCCATGCCTTGAGCACTTGTATAGGCTAAAGATGGGAATGGGATGATACTTAGTGAGAGGTATGATTAATTGTTCTCATCTTCATGAGAGGGTATTTTGGTTCTGCATGTGTCACGTTGAGGGTATGGGGTCCAGAGTGACCAGTCCAGGGCAACTCAACACTTGAGGGTCCAATGTCTATTGAGAGACCAATCCAAGGTAACTCAAGTAGTTTGACCATGAGATGACACTCCCTAATATGTAGCATGCATCTCCTTCATAGTTTTTTAAATATTTGCTTCTTATGGTGTACTTGTTGGATGTTACTGTGATGGGTATTTATTGTGAGTTGTTACTCATTGATTATATGTTATTTATTGTTGACAGTTGACATTTATTAATGAGTGTCGACTATTTATTGGTTGTGTACTTATTGTTGGTGATTTACTTTTATTGATGTCAGTTGTTATCTATTAATTACTTTTCTTGGACATGTGGCCCTTGACTTAAGGTGGATACATTTCATTGACTTTATCTTGATTTGATATTGTATTGTATTTGATATCTGGAAGTTGACTTGGGATGTGGTGTTGGTATTGGATTGAGTTCCCTTTCAATTTTAATTATCTTTTTTTCTTGAGTAGTTTGTATTATCCTTGAGGTACTTTTGGCTATCAATATTCCTTACCTAGGATTGTTTTATGATTTAATTATATATGTGTGGATCACATGTTATCTCTCTTGCATGGTGGGAATGGGAGCCTGATTAGGTGACCACGGGGTCGGGAGGTAGTGTCTTCTTACCATTTCAATCCCCCTCATATTTGTAGATGTTGGATGTTTATGGATGTATTTGTATCATTATTATTCTTATTCATATCTCAAAGACTTCTATTTAGTTGATGTATGTATGTTATCATGTATCTTGTATTTTGATGTGCTTGTATCTATTCTCACATACCTTGCGACATGTGCAATGGATGTTATTCACTGGATGTATTTTCATTGTATTAGGTGTACCTATGCATTTTCTTATGGGATAATGTAAATGTTATCTCCTTATGATTCATGAACATGTACTAAAGACTTAAACTAATTATTATAAACTTCTTAAACGTGACTCAACGTGAAGGAACCCTTGAGGAATCAAAAACAATATTTTTAATTGCTTATGTGTACTTGATGTGTATGTGTATATTGCTTTTGCATTGGTAAATTGTGTTGTTTAAACTTTAGAAGAAAAAAATAGTTCAGTAAACATTGAAACATGTTAGGTTATTTCTCTTGGGTTCCTAAGCAGTGTGTTACACCTCTATAATCTTCCAAGTTTTACCACTTAATCACAATTTTCAGATCTTCATCAAGCTCAAGTACATTTATTTGTTGACGAGACTTTGTTTTATGTACTTCCAACAAAGCAAAAATAGTCACCAGACTCAAATGTCTGACCAATATCACCTTAAAGAGTGGGAAAAAAAATGACCCACTTCCAAGCTCTTTATAGACTGGGTCTCGATTGTGCAAGAATAGGAAAAGTTGGATAAGGAGGTGATTGACTAATAAGGCGAGCATAAGCTTCATCATTTTTCTCTGCATTTTGGTTGGTACATGGATCACTTGAACTGGGTTGGGAAAATATCTTTGGATGGAACTAGGGGGCAAAAGGAAAGAAAATAATAGAGCCTACAAGGTTAGAAATTTAATGTACATATAGTCTATTTTTGTGCTATTGTTATCAACAATACATGCTTGAATGGTGGGATAACTTAGATACATGCTCGATCAATACATTTAACATGCACAAGTGTTGCAAATAAAATGGTACCAAAGTAAACATAAATCATTTAATTTTGATCCAAGCCAAGGAAGATAATAGAAATGAAATAGAAATATCTCACTATTTTTAAAGATAAATGAATCCCATAGTAAGCACTCCAAGATCCTTCTACTCAAAACATAACTTAAAAACACCAACACACACTAGGTGAAACAACAAATATTCTAGAAAAGATAATACTTCTTGCATTCATGAAAAATGGTGTTAAAATAGTATGGAAGATTAAATCATCAACTTTACTAACCCTAAAACACTCGACATTATTTTGATTTATAGG
The DNA here is from genome assembly GCA_028749045.1 of Cupressus sempervirens. Taxonomy (NCBI): domain Eukaryota; kingdom Viridiplantae; phylum Streptophyta; class Pinopsida; order Cupressales; family Cupressaceae; genus Cupressus; species Cupressus sempervirens. The sequence goes on from CM053792.1 coordinate 30,725,402, forward strand.
CGAGTATCTAGAATTTGGGTGGGAAACCAACTTTTTTCCCTAATGAACTTACCTACCATGTTCTCATGCTAAGTGGTTCTCATGTTGTTGATGCCAATACACTCTATTATCATCTATGTTCCATTATAACTTCTAGCTAAATACTTTTCCTACATTACAAATGGTGCTTAATTAATGTCAAAATAATTTTACTCTAAAAATACCATTTCTGTCAAGATGTCCATTACATTTTATGATGCAAAGAATTGCAAGAAAAAGGAACCACGTAATTATTGTGTTGTAAAATATTTACTCTCCAAAAGCTAAAGGACAAAGGATAAATAATGGTTTGCAAATTCTTCAAATCATTCTCTTCCAAATAATGAGGATCAGTTTCTACATTTTGGCAAGTTTGTTGATAGTCTATTTTAATATTAGTAAAATAAATCTTATTTGTAATGTCCCATTTCAGGGGCATCTTCAGATTTAACATTTATTTATATCGATTTGATAATATTTCTTATGATCCCTTCTCAAAATTGACATTCGATATATATACATCATATATCATAGAGACATGCCCTTTCAATTAAGTCAATTATATTATATTAATAATTATTATTATATTAATTATATACTTATATTTATATATTAATAAACTTTGATTATATTAATTAATATCATAAGATATACTATATTAACAATTATATTAATTATTATATCATATATTATTTTAATAATACATCAACTAGATATATTATATTATATTATATTATATTACCTCAATAATATAGTATTGCCCTATTATTTATTATTTCATTCGTATTTTTATATTACTATAATAATACAACATATATAATATGATTATTACTTGTAATGTAATATTAATATTTTAATATTACTTTATAAAATATTTTTTTATAGTAATGGCCAAAATGGGGACATCACAGTACTCCCCTCTCAAATTTGCTTGTCCTCAAGCAAAATCATTCATACATAAGCTTTTTCATAGACAAAACATATTTGCATTCAAAAAGACTAGAAAGATTTATGAATGAAAACATGAAGCATACACGATGTAGATAGGTCATGAAAACACGAAGTAGACATGATGTAGATAGATGAAGACATGAAGCAAACACAATGCAAACACATAAGACACATTATGCATTTCCTTAATTGTGACCCTGCAACCAAAAAAAAATCATTAGTACACATTATATATAAATCAATCCCCTGATAGGGTATTTATAGTCTCAATCCATTTATTAATTTCTCATTTTCTAAATATGGGAGGAGGAACCATAATAGGGTGCCCTGTTACCTGATGAGTGGGCCTCACCGTTCTCCCTCATTATCGTTACCTCTCTCCGATCATCATTTCCAAGAAGGTGCCTTTGTATAATGTACCCTGAGATGTCCCATCACCGAGGCCATACCCGATACCCATAGGCTTTATCCGGTACCTTGCGTGATGTTCCCCAGTCCATTCTACCGCAAGCCTTATCTCGACTTGGAGAATCATGAGCTTAAGGTGATTCTATCAACTATTTTCCAATAAGAAGTCTTTTAAAGCATAATCTTTGAAATATCAGATAGTTAATCTTATCATTCAATTATAGGAGGAGTAACCATAATGGTGTGCCTTGTTACCCAAATTAGTGGGCCTCACCATTCTCCCTCATTGTCGTTAGCTCTCTCCAACCATCATCTCCAAGATAGTGCCCTTGTATGATGTACCCTGAGATATCCCGTCACCAAGGCCTTACCCAGTACCCATAGGCTTTATCCGGTACCCCGAGTGATGTCACCCAGCCCATTCCATCACAGGCCTTACCTTATCTTGGAAGATCATGACCTTAGATAATCTTATTAATTTTACTTAACAATATTCTTTGGTTATTACATATCAACTAAAAATCAATTTCATTTTATTGTAACTAGAATAATTGATAGACTATTCAATATTCTTTACAATAACAAAATGTGTCAATACTAAGAAAGACACTAACAATTATTTCATAGTGCATAAAGTATATAACTTACCTCCATACCTTATGTGATGGGGTGATGATGTAGGTGTGCATGATGGGCTTGCTCTCTCATTCCACATTAAGGTGTTTATCCTTTAATCATATACATTTTTCCATCGTTGACTTTGATTACTTCATTATGATTATATGATGTCCCAAATATGATCTTCTCTTGGTTTACTTCTCGCTCTCAATTTAATAGACAATTTAAAAATATATTCAAAATCTCTTTAAGTAAACGAGTAAATCTAAGGTCTTATTATAGGTTCTCTTAATTAGTAATATATACCAACTTAATACTCCTTCCGTATCGATTTTCTTATAAACTTGACCCTTTGAGTTTCTCCAAAAAAATCATTGTGGCTTCCATATTATATGTTTCAAATTTTGTAAGTATGTTTTAATCTTTGCATTTATATCAACTTCATTCACCAAACTTGGTACATCTCCCTTCAGTCCACATCTTGGTTCGGTAGTGATGATGTGAGACTTAATTTTGGATGTTTAATGCTTTCAATTTTGGTGGGCCTTCGTTATATACTAGTTCTCCGTGAGCTATTAATTACTCTTTCTTTATAGCCATTTGAATGCAATGCCTTTTGTCTTGACTTTCTATTTAATTCCTCCATTTACAATTGACTTGCAACTCTTGATCATTCCAGCAGGGGTCATGGCAGGGATCACCCGAAAGGACAGCAATATCCTTATGGTTAGTAATCGCCTTGAAACATTCCTGGTGCACAACATTCAAAGCCATTTGCACACTCTTCATCTTCAAAGTTGACACACTCTTCATCTTCAAAGCAAGGATCAACTTCACCTAATATCATGCCCACTCTAATCAATGCCATCATGATTATCATCACTGCACAAAACAATTGCATTCCCTTTGCCATTCTTCTCTTCACACAAATACAATCCCCATAATGCTCTCCTATTATACAAGGAAATCGCCCCAAGCTAGTCCAGAAATCCACATCAGAAAAGGATGAAAATTCATTAACATTGCTCAGAGATTTAATCAAGAGTTGAATCTTCTACCACTTAACATTTGTTTAATATTCATTTGCACACAAAGTCTGTTAGGAATGTGTTCCAGTCTTGTAATATTAATAAAATCTCCTTACTATGTCTCGACCTTTGTAAATGCAATGACTTCTATTCAATACCAGACGCTTTCCTCCTACATCCTTTATTCTGATACGAAACTCGGCTATGACGACCTTGGCTTGAGCCCGACCTGCGAGTTCGTTGCTCCTTATTCAGTGGTGCTACACATATTATTTATGATTTATTCATGCTATCCCCTCTTCGATGTGGCTTCTGAATGTGCTTTCCTTCCGTCGCTATTATGCTCCTCGATGGTGTTCCTTTTTTGTGATGTTGCAAATAAACTAGATTATCCTCGAAACTTCCATGAATGCGAAAACAACCTCTTTCTTTTTATTGTCTTGCCCACAGTCACTTTTTTTCTGCCATTATCACTCCTACCAAATGAATTTGCGGCATACAATGGTTTGACAAGTCAAATAGCTGGCAATATCTGGATTTGTTGTGCACTTGTATTGGAGCATGATGCCAAGGCATAATATATATTTGGTGGTGTTTCTAATTTTATCGATTGACTTGTTCCAATCAAGTGTCTACAGTAGCATGTTTTATCGATTTCCTAAAGGCTTTTTTTTTTTTTATTGATTTCTTGATGCTAATTCATTGATCTATTTATAAGTGCTTTACATCTCGTTTAAATTCTTCTGCAATATTACAGGATGGTAGAATCGATTGCTCTGATACTACTTGTAATGGCATCTTCAGATTTAACATTTATTTATATCGATTTGATAATATTTCTTATGATCCCTTCCCAAAATTGACATTCGATATATATACATCATATATCATAGAGACATGCCCTTTCAATTAAGTCAATTATATTATATTAATAATAATAATTATTATTATATTAATTATATACTTATATTTATATATTAATAAACTTTGATTATATTAATTAATATCATAAGATATACTATATTAACAATTATATTAATTATTATATATTATATTATTTTAATAATATATCAACTAGATATATTATATTATATTATATTATAATACCTCAATAATATAGTATTTCCCTATTATTTATTATTTCATTCGTATTTTTATATTACTATAATAATACAACATATATAATATGATTATTACTTGTAATGTAATATTAATATTTTAATATTACTTTATAAAATATTTATTTATATTAATGGCCAAAATGGGGACATCACATTATTATTAGTAAATTGGTGGAGAAGATATATCTATGACCCACATAATATTTGCATGCATGGACATGGTTTCATGTATTTAAGAAAATGGTTGAAACCATTTTCCTCCATTTCCATATTCATATAGTTATGTGTATGAGTGTCATAAATCATCTATAAAGGTTTTATGTGGTCCAACATGGATATCTTCTTGTATATTTTTAGTGAGTCAATTTAAGTTCCTTTGGAAGGATTCTAAAGTGAACATATGAACAATTGTTACATGGTATGTGTGAAAGGTTATAAAAGACCATTATATATTCGCATAGAGATATGAAATAGTAATGTTGGAAGATACAATGTTGTTGTTTTGAACTAATTTAAGATCTTTGTGATCTTTGTGATTTTGTCTCTATAGACTGTTTGGGAGGAAGAGCGCCCACTCTTCAACAACTGATGGACTCTAAATAATTTGTCATTTATATTTATGTGTTTTGATCTTTGTTCATTATATTTTATATTTTTATGTTTGTACAATTGTTATTTATTAATAAATTGTGTTAGTTAATATTGCATATTTATGTTTAACAAGTGAAAATAATTTGTGTGTTTTCATGCTACAAATCTAGTTGATATGGTTTTCAAATCTGATTTTTGTTTCATAAACTATCATAATTTATATGTAGTTCTTGTTGCATTTTAATCATAGAAATAGAAAAACAAGTTAAATAAATTGTGCATCAAGGAAATTATTTTCTTACCAAATTAACCATTCATACCTTATGCACTTTTGTGATCTGCAAATTAGTCTTTATATTTCTAAATTTTATTTCTAGAATTAAATTTTTTAAAATTGTTGTTGCTAGGAAATGATAATTCTTGTCGCAAGGAAGTGACAATTCCCATCACTATTTTTGTCTTGGTTTGTTGTAGGTTTATTTCAGTGTGTTCTAACTACACTCATCTCCACTCGGCATGTTATATTCATCCCTTGAGAAGACAACCACTATAGCTTACATCAATCTATGACCCCAGATTGACATTTAGATGAAAGATGAACTAGTTCATAAACTTTATCAATTACTATCAATATTAGAACCAAAGTTTGTCCCTACATTTTTGTCATTGTTTTCGAGGAAAGGTATTAAAAGAGTGAAGCCATAGTGAGCCAAGTTAGGAACAATGTGCCTTAGATAGCATTTGATCAAGTGTCGAGCTTGCTTAATCTGGTACCTTAGGTGTGCATTGTAGTAAATCATATAAGTGCATTATTTTAGAGTTTGCAAGTAGGTCTTAGAAGTTAGATTCATTTTATGGTATCACTAGTTGTGATTTATTGGCAAAGAAAGGGAAAATTTGAAGAAATAATGTTAAAAATGATACATTTTCAAGGTAATTCACTCACATAAATTTTTGGTGAAAAATACTTTTAAAATGCAAAATTTGCAGGGAATATAGGGAGCAAAATGTGCTTGACCCCACTACAAGTATTCATCCCCAAATCCCTGCTTTCAAATTTAATAACAAAAGGAGAAATTGGTGGGGAAATCATGCCCAGTAAAAGGTGATATTTTTAAAGACTCTCTACCTAATGAATTCAATTTAAATGATCTTGATCTTCCATTGTCACAGGTATGTCCAAATCTTATTTCTATGTCTAACCAAGACCATATAATTGATGAGATTTTAGGGCAATGCAATTTTGAGAATGATAATTTAACCACATGTTGTTCTATTTTTTATAGACAAGATGATAAGTGCATATGCCCAAACAACTAATATGGTGAATAAAGTACAAGTTACTTGTGAGCCTCACCATAATAAGGATGTAATTGAAAAACTCTTCCTTGTAAGTGATGAACCATTTCAAATACTGGCTCAAGAAGATCAAGGTATGAAATATGATGGTAACATGTATTATCACTCAATTGCATTACAAAGACAACACGTTTCTTCAAAACACACTTCTTTACATAGTATGTACGATGAACAGAATCATGGATAGTCACAACAACCACTATATTCATCCTTACCATCTTCGTTCCACCCATCCTACTATTCCCACCTACCTTATCTCTTCCAAAATTCTTACCATTTTAATTATCTGATTCACACCATATACTAGCCACTCCACCATATCTAACTATAATGTTGCCTAATACATTTCATAATAAGGTGGTTGAAACTGCATCTAATATTGAAATTTCAAAGATCCCTTACCATCTAATCATGTGCTTAAAATTAGTAAATCAATGTTGGAATGTACTGATGCACATAAGGGATGTGATTATGGTTTAATTGGCTTAGAAGAACAATATAATTTATTGAATTATAATCAACTTTGTTCTTCTATTCTACTTAGTGAATCACAAATGCACACAAATGAGGTCATACTTCAAAGTGAGTCAATCATCAAACTCATAACTATGTGTGTTGACATTAATCATAGACTAGGAAATGTTAAAGTCTGTGCATTCCTCACTCCAAAAATGTGTTGTGAGATTCTCCAGGATCTATCTTTCATTTTTCTACTTATCCATAATGATCTTTGGAGGCCTCTGGTTAAAATGTGCATTGCTCACATACTTTTTGATTTGAGATTGCTGATAATTGATTAAGCACAATCATAAGGGATTATATGCATTAATGGACAAGTAAAAAATGTTGTGAATGGTTGATCTTTAATTTCAAAAGGATCAAGTATGGAGTAAAGTTGGGGGGAAAACCAATTAAATTTTATAATTTTTGATTGATTCCTAATAAACCCTCCTTGAATTTTTCATTGGTTCCTTTGATATTCATAAATTGTGTGACACCCAGATAACATCAAGGTGAACATTCTTGTGTTAGTTGATATTTATCTTTTATCTATACAAGAATTTTTTATCAAGTAAATATTCATATAAATAACTCTACCATTCATATTCTACTAAATACATCACATATCGTGGTGGAGTTATTAAATAAATAATTACTATACTTGATCTACCTGGTCTTGAGAATGTGGTTATGGTCTCTTCTAGTGATTATTCAATAATGTCACATACATGTCAATTGATGATTGCTTCCTTACATAATAATAAAAATTGGTCTTATTGGGAGGATAAAATGATGCTCCCTTTGTATTTCCCTCATAGAAATTACAAGTATATTATTGGGATATATGTTTAATATTCATGGATACTAGCTCCTTTGTACCACCTTGGATGCCAGATAATGTGATGCTTGGTTTTTGAGATCCATGGGCCTTATATATTTGGCCAATTCTTCATCACACATGGTATGAAGACATAAATGGGGAATCAAAAGAATCTAAGTATGTTCTCATCATGAGTTGATTCAACGACCTATCGAAAGCCATGAGGATGAATTGGAGTTCTATATTGGTATTTCTCTACATTGCCTTCACTATGGAAAATTTCTTCTACAATTAGTAATCATGTTAACCAAGTGACTGAGCATGTTTTCTAAAGTTCTATAATCAAAATTTTAACTTGGTGGCATGTATTCACTAGGATCCAACATTCTTATAACACTCATGCTATGGAGATATGAATGTTCACTCTTGGTGATGTATATTTCTTTCTATTGGTCATCATTACAAGATCTACAAGAAATTTATTTTATCTATGAATTTCATGGAACTTTATGATTTGGATAGTGTTGTTTCTAAATGAGAATTTCCATTTCTTTGGTCATTATATGCAATTTCTCAAAAATAATAAAAAATAAAAAATGAACCAAAAAATTAAAAATTAAAGATCTAACAATGAAAACCTTCGGGCATTGTTGGCCAGTTAATATCTAAAAATCAATTTTTGGCAAATATTAAAAACAAGAATAACTCATTAGTGGTGAAAACTATTTCTACAGTGTCATTAAGAGGTGAGTGATTGAAAACTAGGCTGCCAACAATCACTTGTTATCAAAAAAATGAAAAAAAAACAAAAACAAAAACAAATGGAAAATTGAAAAAAAAAGGAGAAAAGTGCAATAATTGTTTCTACTTATTATTATTTTCAAGAATACTCCATGGATTTTGTGCTTCTTTCATTTTTGGCACTTCCTATTGCTCACTCTTGAAGCTCTACTCCTATTTAGCGTGGTCATCATAACTTTGATCACCTATAGTATGTGCATTGAATGTTCTACTAGCCATTTGTTCTACAATGCTTCAATTAGATGATGGTGGCTCATAAAGTTGCAATCTCTATCTCAACTTTTGGTTCCTTCTAGCAGTATGCTCTCTAGTGAATTCTATCATATGGTGGTCTTTTGTGGGGTTGTAGTTCTTGGTGTTGTTCTCAGTTCCTTGCTGACATGCTTTGCATTCTAGCCTAGTTTCTTTGGACATGCAAGTTGGTAAAATATTTTATTTTATTTTTCATTATTTTATCTTTTAACTTAATTAATTTTTCTTAGTATCGTAATCATATTAAGCATCTTTCCTTGTATTCTCTCCTTATTATCCAAGGATGGTCAACCCTTTCAGTTGGGGGGAAGTCAACGATCCATTTTTCTATCTTTCCCCCATTTTCATCCTTATTCATTCCCTATTGTTATCCACTATAGATAATTTTTATACCTCCTTTATCAAGACGTTTCCAAAAATGATGCTTTAAAAAAAGGAAAATTTTGAGAGAATCTTGAAATAAAACATGAAAAGAGAAGTCATTACTCAAAGGAGAAATGCATATTTGAAATGAAAATAAGAAAAAGAAACTTGTTATGGAGAGCTATGAAAAAACAACCAATGGATAACCATGAGCTATAATGTCAAGGGTAAAAAGAAGTCCAAAATATGTTGAAACATTAATCTTTTCTTGAATGAATGTAATTTGGGATATTCCAAGGATCACTACATGTTGCTAGTCCACATGTGATGACATGTTATTTACTTGTCCTCTTGTCCATGTGTGAGGACAAATCATTTTTGTAATTCCTTTTATAAGGAAATTAGTTTATCCTCCTTAAGAGGATCTTGACACTTTGCACACAATTATTATAAATGTGGCATTCATAGAAGTTGGAGTTATAAATGCAACTCATTTCTCATCTCTATAAAAGAGATTCTTCTCTCTCATTCTTCTACACATCACATTGATTTTATTGTAATGAGCCAATCTCTCTCTCTCTCTCTCTCTCTCTCTCTCTCTCTCTCTCTCTCAGATTTTCCTTTATTCATAATATTACATGGTTTTTTTTCTTTCCCCTTTCAAATCTTTGTCTCCTTTTGTTAATTATTTAGTCCATGCTCATGGAAATAGACTTATTTCATGGTAACATATCTTCTCAATTTTCTCACTTGGATTCTTTCATATATGTATTTTCATTTAAACATTTCTTATATGGTATCAGAGCTAAGGTACTAATCCCTATTTTGAGTTCTTGTATTGAAGATTTCCATTCTTGGGAGCTCATCTTATTAAGTGACTTTTTTGAGAGAGAAATTTTATTTTGGTAGTTTTTAGCTCATTCTAACACTTTGTGTGTGTAGGTTTTATTATTTATCTTCTTTCCACTAAGCCCATTTGGAAGGCTTGTTGGCAAAGGTTATTTTGTTGCAATTTTTTTTTCTCTTGTTCTAGAAGGCTTGCTTGCAAAACAAGAGATATTTAGCTCTATCTTGTTGCAGGTTACACTAAGAAAAATTTGTATTGTTGCACTATATTGCTATTTTACTAATATTGATCTTGTAGGAAAATTTAAAAATTTGCTCTTGATTTTCATTCACAATATTTAGTTGTTAATCTTCTACTCTCTATTTTTTTTTTTTAATCAAATAATCTATATCAACATAACATATTATTTCTTTGAATTTGGGATAAATCTACATCTATTTATTTTCATCTACATATATTTTATCTTCTATCTCTAATCCTATATTTCTCTGAGTGGTTTTTGTCAAAGTAATCTAACTCTAATACATCTCTGAGTTTTTTCTTCACATAGTATATTGGCATCTCTCGTCTGTTGAGGCATTTTTTTCCATTTCTTATATTTCTTTGTGTATTTCTCTATCCCACCTTTAAAATTCCTTTCATTTAATTCTAAGAGTTGATGTTGATTTCATTATGGTTTCATTTACTCTTGGGTATTTATCCCTCTACTTCTTGTTGTTTGTTTTCTAAGGATCACTACAAATGTATTTACACTGCCATAATGTTTGGTATGTAATTTACAAATGATATCATCATCTTGTATTTGTATGAGGTATAAACCAAGATAAGATACATGTCCCTTCATGGGATATGTCTATTCATTAATATAATAAATATAATGGAGAACTCAATTAGTTGTATATATTGTTAGAATATTCAAAATAATTGGGGGGATGAGGTCTAGATGTACCAATTAAACTTTTAAAAACTTCAAATAACTAAATGAATATAATAAAATCACTCAACCAATATAGAAACTTATCAAGAACTTAACTTATTCATTCATCACTAGCTCTCTATTCAATATATGTCGGCTAACAGTAATAAAAAAAAAAAAAACTTGCATCATGAAAATAACATTCACACATATATGGCACCATGATTTAACGTGGAAAACCCAATTTGGGAAAAACCACCAAGTAACATGCTACAACTTTTCACCCTTCTAAATTAAGCTCAATTAAGAGACAACCTTGTTAAAGGTTACAAAATACATTATTACGTGTGACCCTATTAAATGATTTAATCACCTTGTTAGGAGTGGTCTGGTTAGAGGGCTTTGGATCATTCCATTAGAATGTCACCTTGATTAAAGGATTTACAAATGACTATTAGGTCAACATTGATTAAAGGATTTTATGGCCACAATGTTTATAAAGTAACAACTAGGTTTGATCTATCAAGATACAACTCACTTTGCAAATTCAGATTTCTATTCAGCTCAATTGCTTATCCATTGATTGGACTTCAATAAACTCTTTGTCTCTGATCTTCTTGGCAACCCTTCTCACTTTTCCTGTGCTACTTTTTTCCTTTACAAGTTCTCCAAAAAGTTTCCAATCAACAATGAACCAACCTAAATAAACATTCATTGTGCCTCCATAAATGGGTAGCTTTGATCTTTTTCTGCTTAAACACCATCGTAGATCTTAGGGTTTGATCATATTCATTGAATCTATCCATCATTTTTCCCTTCTTCTACTTCCTTGAAATTACTAGAAACTTCTCTTTAAATCCTTACCTTGACCCCATAATAAAGTCAATTAATGCATCAAATATTGGGAGGTTGGTGCCTTTTTCTCGTCTAAGTGAAGGTATTGTTCAACATACACTAATGGATTTGTGACATGTGCTTAACCACCTCCTATGGATCCATATCTCTGGCTATTGTGACATTCATTGATAGTTTGAGCTTTTAGTGTAACAACTATGGTGATTCCAAAAAAGTTGTATTAGACCACTGTGTTATGGGTTCAAGTCCCTTGGGTCATGCTGATCGGGGGATTTTTGGGAGGTTGTTGCCTCTGTCACCTCTAGGCGAAGGTAATGTTCAACATAGACTAATGGATATGTGAAATGTTCTCAATTGCCTCATGTGGATCCTTGTCTCTAGCTATTGTGACATTCATTGATAGTTAAAGGTTTTTGTTTCATGACAATGGTGATTCCACATTAAATATGTCATCTCATCAATCCTTATCATCCATGTGTTTTGACCAATCCAAAAATTCAATTATGTTAGTGTCAAAACTTGATTCTTCACAAACTATTATTTTTCTGACCTCACTCATCATTATGTTCTTCTACTCAATCATCAGTTATTGTCATGTCTCACTTGACTTACACTGGCTCACTCGGTTGCTACTACATTTTCTCCTTCATCTTGCTTGGCCATACCTATCACTCAACTGATATTGTTTGCTCGACTATCTCTTAAGTACCTTAATCTTCTACTTCATTGACCTAGTGAAACTATCACTTGATCAAGCTTAATATTTACTCAACTTCTTGCCGTGTCTTCTATATATCATTTCAATTGTCTTCTTCACTTTATATAATAATTAAACAACATATTATGTTTTCAAATAATAATTGATCAACTTCCATTGTAATTCCAACATACTTACTCCTCTTTACTCAAAAACTTCACTAGTTCATCTTGTTATCTCTCTTTTCAAATTATGTTCATCAATCAATTGATATGATACTCTACACTGTTAGTAAATGTCTCACTAGTAAGGTTTGACATCAATGACAATAATAAAATTGGTTTAATTTTAGTTTCCAATTGTTGGAAGCATGAATGATGATGATACTTCTATGGGGGAGCATTGTAGAAATATGATGAGATTATCATCATGATGATATGTTACATTCATGACTATGTTTTTCATTGATGTCAACATAGCAGTTTTCTGCAATATCTGATAGAAGAACAACAGTAAAGATCAAGTTGGTATAGACAAATAGTTGAGCATTTTTACTGAGCGAGGGTAAACCAAGATACTACTAAGTGTCTAGTATATGCAGCTAACCTCAGAAGCATAAGATATTAAGTCTAGAAGAAGTTATGCAAGTTTTGGTGAAGATTGTTTTGAGGTAGAGTTTATAGAAGCATGTTTTGGTAAACATGTTATATCTCTTAGTAGAGTTATTATTCTAAGAAGCAAGGTTAAAGACATGTAGAAGAGATGTTGTGGATGATGTTGCTAAGCTAGCTCATCATAATATCACATGTACAAAAAGTTATTCAAGTTACAAGGTGAAAGATTAATGTTATCACTAAGTGTAACATGTGCTTAATGAGGTCATGTAATAATTAATTGAGAAGGTGTAATAGCTGACTCAAGGAATCATTTTATGGATTTAGTGTAAAGGAAGGACATTTTCCTTTGTTATGTATGAGTGTATGAACAATTGGAAGAGGTACAAAGAGTGGAATAGAAGAGAAATAAGTTGATATGCGAGGATAAAAAGAACTAAGAAAAGTTGGAGAGAACTTCATTGCTGAAGTTTTATTCTGAGATTTGAAGTTTGATAGTTGGATTAGCGGTTCATGACCTAGTCTACAAGGTTTGATAGTGATTGGTCCAGTTGACAGGACGAAGGAAAGAGGTTAAAGTATAGTATGAATAGTTATTCTACAAGAAATAGTTGAGAGATTAGTTGGACAATGAATTTAGTGGTCTTTCCTTAGAAGTTGTTTGGACAGTGGGTCCTTCTGCCTTCTACAACTCCTAATAGGATTGGTACAATTCCTAATAGGGTTGGAATATCCTAATAGGGATTCAAAGTCTCCTAACAAGGATTCTTATGTATTGAATGTGTTTATAGACTCCTAACGAAGTTCATCCTCTAACAAGAAATATATATATATGTATGTATGTATATATGTATGTCTTTGTGGGCATCATTCCCACCGGGGTTTTCCCTCTGATCAAGGGTTTCCCTAGTTAACAAATATGGTGTAATTGTGTATGTCCATCTTCTTATAGTTGTTTACTTTGATTAGATGGTTAAGATTAATTAAGGTTAATAATTGTTTTAATTGGATAATTGATTCAACCCCCCCTCCCCCCCCCCCCCCCCCCCAATTATCTTGGTGGACTATTGTTTCTAACAATTGGTATCAGAACATCAAGTCCTAGAAGATAAAGTTTAACAAATTTGGGAGATCCATGGTGAACATATTCAGAAAGGATAGTCTAAAGTTTGATGGAACAAATTTTGACAGTTGGAAGGAAAAGATGAAGATGCATCTATTGTGTATGTGTCCATGATATTGAATCTTGACAAAGTTAGAAAAGACAATTATTGTTGAAAGTGCTTTAGAAACTTGTACCAAGGATGAGAGAGAACTTTTCATGTGCAACATGAGAGCTAGAGAGGCACTATTGTCTGCACTTCCTAAAATAGAGTACAACTATATAAATTCACTTAGTACTTCTCATGAGATTTAGGAAGCTTTGGAAAATAGTTTTAAAGGTGATGAAAATTCTAAGAAATTGAGGCAACAAAGATGGATTTATGCATTTCAAGATGTTAAAATGATGGAAGCTAAATCTATAATAACATATGTAGGTAGAATATTAGAAATTACTATAGGTATCAAATCTCAAGGAGGAACCAAGGAAGATGTTGAGGTGATCTGGAAGATATTGAAGAGCTTAATGCCACCATTTAAGAAAGCAACACAAATGATATAGTTATTGATCTCTTATACCAAATATTTTACCAAGAAAATATTACTTGGGAGACTTGAAGCAGTTAGGAATGATCTTAGATAGTCTGAAGAATTGACTAGAACAGAGACAACTTTTAGTGCCCTAAACATTCAACCTAGTCTGTCAAGGAGCACAAGTGCTAGAGAAGATTTTGCTAGTAGTATTAGAACTGATGAGGACATAAAGATAGAAGAAGGAGAAGCTCTTCTAGTGAGAAGAGAAAAAGATGGTAAGAAAATCTTTAAATGTTGGACTTGTAATGACCTTGGTCATTATCCATCTAAGTGTTGTAAAAGAGAGAAAAAGTATAAAGGAAAGTTCAAACCTAGAAGAGATAGAGATTGTTTGTATGCCAATGAAGAAGATGAATCTGATGAACAAGAAATAAGTGTTAGTGATGATAAAATAGGATTTGTGGCTATTAAGAAGAAAGTCTAAAGAAAATGGTTTGGTATCACAGGTTGAAAAGAAATCTGATTGGATAATTGATAGTGGTTGTTCACATCATATGATTGGTGATATGAATAATTTTTTTGACTTCAAAAGTTATGATGGAGGCATTTTCAGAGGTGGAAATGATGCAACTTGTCATGTGAAAGGTAGTGGATTTACTCTTGATGGTAAGACTAACACTGAGGATGTATATTTTGTTGATGGTTTGAAACAAAATCTTTTGAGTGTTGGAAAACTAGTGGATAAAGGTTATGATTTATAGTTCATAGAGAAGACATGCATGATTAGAGACAAAGATGGAAAGGTAACTGGAATAGGATCTAGATCTAGAGGTAATATATTTTAGTTGAATCCCACTAAAATGACATGCTTGGTTGCAAAGGTTGATGACAGTTGGTTATGGCCTAAGAGATTTTTTCATACAAACTTTGACAACATTGTGAAAACTAGTAGCATGTTTGTAGTTAGAGATTTTCCTAAGATTGTAAACCCTACTAACACAATTTGCAAGGAGTGTGTATTGGCAAAACAGACCAAAACTTATTTTCCTAGCAAGAAGTTTCCTCCTACAAAAAAGTTGGAAATTGTACACATAGACCTTAGTGGTCCTATGAAGACTAAAGGATTCTGTGGTGAAAGTTACTTCATGATTATTGTTGATGACTTTTCTAGAATGATGTGGGTTGCATTTCTTAAAGAAAAATCTAAGGCGTTTGATAAGTTCAAGATATTTAAGAATAGAGTTGAGAATGAATCAGGTATGAAGATTAAATGTTTAAAATTAGATAGAGGAGGAAAATTTACTTCAAATAAGTTTAACATCTTTTGTGAAGCTAATGGAATCAAAATACAATTTTTAGCTCCTAGAACCCCTAAACAAAATGGCATTGCAAAAAGAAGAAATAGGTCAGTAATAGAAGCAACAAGAGCTATATTAGCTGAGAATGATGTATCCAAGATGTTTTCGATATAATTTTTGAATATAGTAGTCTACACTATGAACAGAGTGTGAATCAAGAAAGACACAAATAGGACCCCTTATAAACTGTGGTTTGGTCACTCTCCTACAGTTAAGTATTTTCATAATTTTTGGCAAAAAATATTATATCAAAATAGACGATGATGTTGGTAAATTTGATGCTAGAAGTGATGAAGGTATGTTTCTTGGTTATTCATTGAAAAGAAGAGCTTATAAATGTTATCATCTGAGAACTAAGACTATTGTTGAAAGTGCAAATGTAAGAGTTGATGAGAAATTCAGGATACAAGAAAGAATAGTTGACTACAATTCTGATGATGAGAATTTTGTTACTAAACCAAGGAATGATGAAGTATAATTTGACACTAATAATGATTTGTAGAATGAAGGAGAGATAAGGCAGGAACAAAGTTTAGAATCTACAATAGAGCTAAGAGTTGAGATAACAACTCCTACTTCTGGTAAGAATATGACAAAGAATCATCCACCAGAGTAGATCATCAACAACAAAGATAAAGGTGTGATGACAAGAAGCAGAATCAATGAAGAAAAATGTATGATATCTCAAGTAGAACCAAAGAATGTAGATGAGGCATGTAAAAATAACTATTGGAAGTAAGCTATGAAAGAAGAATTGGATTAGATAGTAAAGAATGAGACATGGGAATCGGTCCCTAGACTGACTGACAAGAATGTGATAGGAACAAAATGGGTATTCAGGAACAAGATGAATGAACAAGGTGAAGTTGTAAGGAACAAAGCAAGATTGGTATGTAAAGGTTACTCACAACAAGAAGGAATAGAGTATGATGAAACTTATGCTCTTGTGGCAAGAATTGAAGTAGTAATGTTATTCTTAGCCTATGCAACACATAAGAAATCCAAAATGTATCTAATGGATGTCAAGTCAACATTTCTGAATGGAGAGCTTGAAGAAGAGGTATACATAGAACATCCTAAAGGTTTTCCCTTAACAGATGATAACGACATGATATGCAGATTGAAGAAAGCATTATATGGATTAAAACAAGCACAAAGAACTTGCATTGCAAGGTTGGACAAGCATTTGAAAAAATTTGTATTTATCAAAGGTATGGTAGATAGTAATTTATACTGGAAAGAAATAGATGATGGATTGATGATTTTGGTAATATTTTTTGATGGCATCATATTTGCAGGAAATGATGATGAAAGTGACAAGTTTGCAGAAGAAATGAAGAAGGAATTTGAAATGAGTATGATAGGAGAGATGAAATATTTCCTAGAATTACAGATTATGTAGGATAAAGGAGGAGTCTTTATTTCTTAGACTAAGTATTTGAAAGATCTATTAAAAATGTTTGGTTTTGAAACATGTAAAATGATTGGAACACCTATGGTTGTATGCCTAAAATTGGGCACACTACTATGGGTCATTATATCCAAGATTTCTCAAAAGTGAGGTCTCGAATGGCGACTCATAGCTCTCTATTCATGGAGTGCAAGGATTTGCAATGGAGACCCTCAGTTTGACCTAGTTCATGCCCATGAAAGTACACCATGAAATGAGAGATTAAAAAAGGAAAAGCAAGAGTGCTATTCTCCATGATCATCAAATATTTATGAAAATGAAGATGCAAGCTAATCTAAATGATAACAATGCAAAACAAAGCAAGATCTAATCTATGAAAGCAAATATGACTCTAAACTAATATGAAAATGCAATGATAAAAGCCCATGATGAAAGCCATGGGTGCAAGAGAGAATGAGACAAAAAGATACAAGTTCTCCATAAAAGCTTTAGCATTCAAGACTCCTTCAAAATTTTCTCTCCAATCCTGCAGCATAACAATAGCATAATCATGGGTATCCAAAATGAGGAGAGGGCTCTCCCTTATAAACAAGATTGGATGATCTAGATTGAGAGGAAAAATATTTAATCAAGGGTGGAGAAATAATGATCCATGTGAAATAAGGATCCACCAATGAGAAAAGAGGAGTGGTTGAGAAGAAAGTGGAAAGATAAGTTCCACTTAGAAATATGTGCATTTAAGTGTAGAGAAATTAAATAAAAGAATTTATCTTATTTCCTTTTTCATCAAAAAGAGATATTTAAGTGGGATTTTCATTTAATTAAAAGGGAGCAAGTTCTTTTAATTAAATAGGAGATATTTAATTAAATTAAAAGAGAGGTTTTTCTCTTAATTAATTAAATGTGGATGAATTATTTAATTAAAAGAGAGGTTTTCTTTTAATTAAATGGGGATTTATTTTATTTAATTAAAAGAGGAGATTTTCTTTTAATTAAATAAGACTTAGGATAAAATGATCAACCTTAGAAAAATAGAATAATTGAATTTGATCAAGGAAATTGATTTAAATTGATTTAATAAAATATTACACACCATTGATTCAGGAAATTTGATAAATTGATAAATTGAATAATGGGGGCCCATAGTCTAGGTGACCATTTTAGGGTGCATAAAATGGTAACTAGACACAAGTTATCTACAAAGGATGAGACACCTACTATTGAGTAGAAGTACAGATCTATGATTAGAGGATTGTAACATCTAACTCACACAAGGTCGAATATAGAAAATGCAGTTGGAATTGTTGTAAGATTTCAAGATGATCCTAGAGAAGCACATTATGTAGTAGTTAAAATGATATTTAGATATCTGAAAGGAACACCAGAGTTTAGATTGTGGTATGACAGGTCTTATGGTTTCATTCTATGTGCTTATATTGATGCTAATTGGGCCGAAAATATGAATGATAGAAATGGCACCATGGTGGAGCTTTCTTTCTTGGAGGAAGATTGTTTTCTTGGTTAAGTAAGAAGCGAGACTATATCTCATAAAGTACAACAAAGGTAGAATATGCTACAGCAACAAACAATTGTAATCAAGTTGTTTGGATGAAGTAGATGCTGAAGGATATAAAGATAGAATTCAGTGAACCTATTGTCATACATTGTGATAACACAAGCATAGTAAATATGTCCAAGAATCCAGTGTTTCATTCTAAGACTAGGCACATTTCTATCAAATACCACATATTGAGAGATAAAGTTGCAGAAAAGGAAATCAGATTGGAGTATGTAAGCACGTACGAGTAGATTGCAGATATTTTTACTAAACCTCTTCCTAAAGATATTTTTAAGTATTTGCAAGGTATGCTAGGGGTTATTCCCCTACCTACATCAAAGTATATGATGCAAGAGTGCATCAGTCTAGTGGCACTATTGTTTGTCTAGACTGTATTTTGATGCTTCCTCCATGGGGGAGTATCTATGACTGACAGAGTCATCTAGGACTCTTAATAGATGTTGTTTTGGATAGTGTCCTTGGACACTTGAGCAAGTCAGAGATAGTTGTTGCAGACATAGATGGTTGTTGAAACCTTTGACATTGATGTCAATGGGGGAGAGATTACAACATGAATTTTTTTTTATATAGAGTACTTTGAAGGGAGAACTTATAACTGATACAAAGCACATTGAGGCATATCAATGGGGGCGAATGATTGATGAAGAGGATTTGAAAAGAAAGGATAACAGTCTTTTATAGTTGGTATTCTTGGAATTAGATGTTTTTCATCTATGTTGTAATTAGTGTCAAAGGGGGAGATTGTTGGAAGCATGAATCTTGATAATACTTCTATGGGGGAGTATTGTAGAAACATGATGAGATCATTATCATGATGATATGTTACATTCATGACTATTTTTGTCATTGATGTCAACATGGCAATTTTCTATGGTATCTGACATAAGAATAGCAGTAAAGATCAAGTTGGTATGGATGGATAGCTGAACATTTTCACTAAGCAAGGTTAAAAAAAGATACTACTAAGTGTCTAGTATATGCAGCTAACCTTGAAAGCATAATATATTAAGCTTGGAAGAAGTTATCCAAGTCTTGGTGAAGATTGTTCTGAGATAGAGTTTATAGAAGTATGTTCTAGTAAAATTGTTATAACTCTTAGTAGAGTTGTTATTTTGAGAAGCAAGGTTAAAGGTGTATACAAGAAATGTTGGAGATGACATGGCTAAGCTTTCTTGTCATAATATCACATGTACATAAATTTATTCAAGTTACAAGTCAAAAGATTAATGTTATCGCTAAGTGTAATGCATTCTTAATGAGGTCCTATAATAATTAATTGAGAAGGTGTAATAGCTGACTTAGGAAAATTTTTTATGGATTTGGTATAAAGGAAGGATATTTTCATTTGTTATGTATGACTATATGAACAATTGGAAGAAGCACAAAGAGTATAATAGAAGAGAAACAAGTTGATATGCAAGGATAAGAAGAGCTAAGTGAAGTTGGAGAGAACTTTGTTGTCAAGGTTTTATTCTAAGATTCAAGGTTTGATATTTGGATTTGAGGTTTATGACTTGGTCTACAAGGTCTAACAGTGATTGGTCTAATTGATAAGATAAAGGAAATAGGTTAAAGTACAGTAGGAACAATTATTCTACAAGGAATAGTTGAGAGATTAGTTGGACAGTGAGTTCAATGGTCTTGCCCTAGAAGTTGTTCAGATAGTGGGTTCTTCTACCTTATACAACTCCTAATAGGGATTCAAAGTCTCCTGTTAGGAGACTCTTATGTACTAAATGTGTTTATAGAATCTTAATAGAGTCCATCCTCTAAAAAGGAATATATATCTATATATATATATATCAGAATATCTTTGTGGGCATTGTTACATATTGTGCCCTCGGCCAAATATTTGCCCGCCCAACGATCACTTACCAGTTTAATGTTATTTTAAACATCTCAGGAATATCAAAAAAATTAAATGATCGAACCTTATGGTATTCCTTATTTCCTAGGTTCATTTCTACAGGCTCGCAACTTCCCCATCATTAGATCAAAAGATATCTATGGTTGGCATTATCTCGCTATGGGAAGTTGCAGAGTCCTTTGCCATAGCGACATAGTGCCTTCTCACCACGTGGTAGGTGGGTCCACAATTCACAAGATTGAGGTTATCATGAGGGTGGCAAAGTGACAACACCGGAGGGTGCCATGGCGCTATCAAGAAATTTCTTCTTCTCGCCATTAGCGACATAGCGCTCGGCCAGTAAAAGAACATGGTGGGACCTCAAGAAATGTGGGAAAGTGACTGCGATCAAAGGAGGATTTTGATTCATTGTCAGCTGTGTAGATCTTTTGATGTCAATAGTTACCTGGACCCACGCCCCTTTCAAACGCATGAAGATTTCCTCACCCTTGGATCAGTCTGGATCGACGGTAGGTGCTATCTCACTATGGAAAGCTGCGAGGATATTACCCATAGTGACATAGCACCATTGTGCCATGTCGATCAGTGGGACTAGGTCACGCCAAGATGAGGATGTCAGGTTGTGCCAGGTGGTTGCCAAGTGTTTTGTGGGCTCAGAATTTTGAGGAGGCAAGCGCAATATTACGAGGATCTTCTACGATCATTGATCTCATGGAGATCAACGATCGGTGCTTTCCCGTGAGATGAAACTACGATGACTTATCAGACGGGTTGGCATGTGGCCAGTTTCTTATTCGTTGGTATACTGATAGGTCAGATCCATCTTGCTCACCACTAGATATTGAAAAATCAATGGTGGGCGCTATCTCACTATGGAAAACTGTGAGGATATTACCCATAGAGACATAGCACCTCGGCGACACATGGAAAGGTGGGGTCGAGTGTTATGAAACTACAGGGATGGTACTAGATTGGGTCAAGTCCGATGCCAAGTGTGCTGATGTTGGTTTGTGGGCTTAGAATTTTTAAGGGCAGAGTGCAGTAATACGGTGAGTCTTCACGATCGTCAAATCAGTCTAGATCCACGGTGAGCACTATCTCGCTATGGGAAATTGCTCAGAGGATACGCATAGCGACATAGCACCTAGGTGACATGTGTCCTAGTGGGTCCAACAAAGGCAATAATGGTTAGTGACTGGTAGTTAATGTGACTATCATGGTCAAGGTTTGCAAGGTGGCACGGTCAGTTTGAATATCTAGTCAAACTCGGGGAGATCTGCAAGGTGGCATAAAGAAATGAACTGATTGGTCTGCGTGGCCTATTTCGCTTGCAGTGCTTAGCTGACTCGCTGACTCTACTGATTCATGCACCCAAAAAATGATAAGATGTCAGGTTTTCTGCACAAATCTAATCTTCATGATCAATTCCAACCACCATAAGTAAATGTGAAGCATGCAAAGACACTCTACCCCCTGATCTAATCTATCTACTTGGTCAGAGCATAGTTATAGCGTCGCCTCTGTCTTCTCAAGGCCCTATTTTAGTTAACAATCAGATTTTGTGGTACCTAAAGCTATACTTTTCTTGTACTAACTTCTTTTTTTTGTGTTCAGAACTTTTTTTATCACAATATATCACTACATGTTTAGTAATATCCTCCTTTAAACCTTTCAACAATTGTTTGATCCACACAATGTTTGAACAATTAATTGTTGTAGCAACATACTCAACCTCTATTGTGGATTGAGAAATACAATTTTGCTTCTTGGTTATCCATTAAATTAATTTCTTTACTTGAAAGAAAGAACCTCCACTTGTACTCTTGTTATAATCCATGTTTCCAGCCCAATCAATATATATGTAAACTTTCAGGTCAAACTTTTCATTCTTCCTGTACCATAATCCATAGTCTTTTGTTCCTTTCAGATATCTCAATATCCTTTTCACAACCATCATTTGATTTTCCCTAGGATTAGCCAAAAATCTTTCAACAATACCAATAGCTAATGCAATGATAGGTCTTCTATGTACAACATATTGCAATTTTCCAATCATTAGCCTATACAATGTATGATTTACTTCAGCAAAATCATCATTCTTTGAAAGTTTGTGACCAACCACCATAAGTGTTACAAATGGTCTTGAATCTTCTATTCAAAAGGTCTTCAATATCTCATTGATAGACTTTGATTGTGTAATGTATATAGCTCTCTTCATCCGATAAACTTGCAAACCAAAAAAGAGTTTAATCTCTCCAAACATTGAAGTTTTTAAAAAAATAATCTTCTTAGCAAACAATTTTCACAAAATATCATGTACTCCAAATATGATATCATTAGCAAATATTTCAGCTAGCAATATCTTACTCTTAGATTCACTTTTCAAGTATAAATTTCTATTGTCATTAGTTATTGCAAAACCAATTTTTAGCAAATAAGTGTGTAACCTTTCATACCATACTCTAGGTGCTTGTTTCAAACCATATGATTCTTTGTATACTTAACATACCATGTTCCTCTTGTCAGGATCAAAAAATCCTTTAGGTTTTTCATTGTAGACTTCTTCTTCCAAGATTCCATTAAAAAATATAGATTTCACATCCATTTGATATACTTTGAATCCTTTGTAAGAAGCATATGCAAGAAAAGTTCTCTATTGGAAATATTCAAGACTATACTAAGTTACTGAGAAGGGAGGGGTGAATTAGTAACTTCTAAAAATTTAACAATTTCAATTCTTAATCCAATAAATCAATTAGCACTTAGTTCATCACATCTGATCTAATTGCATGCATAAGAAATTGAAAACATGAAAGCATCGATAACACTTGAACACAAAGATTTGGTGACCCAAAAACCTTCCAAATAGAAAGTAAAACTAGGGTGGGGATGATACTCACAAACTTTAGTACTGCAGCATAAAGTTGGCCTATTAAGGCTTACATTGATCACTTCTGATGATCTACTCTGTCAGGAGCAAATAGGACTTCTAGGTCCATCTTGTGAGAGGATTTACAAACATACAATGAAGTATGCACTTAGTAAAGAGATTTATCAAAGACTGTTAGGTCTACCTTGTTAGAAGATTTTGATTGGTTCACCTATTAAGATGAAGCAGTAGATCTTTGATTTGCAACTAAGTTTGTTGATAGAGATTACTTAGTGTACTGATTACTTTTCTGTGATAGATATGTCTTTGTTGCTCCTTATATTGTTATGGCCTTTATAATTCTTTATACACACACACACACACACACACACACACACACACACACACACACACACATCAATCCAAATTGCAAAATTACAAAGTCAGCCATGACACAAGTTAACACAAATATTTAAAAGTTGGCCCACATAAAGATACTCAGGTTCTAAAGGCTGATTTGGTGAGGTTTTGATACATGGCATCCACTGTCACTGCTCGGCATCATCATGCTCTTGGTAGATGTAGAAGCTCGATCCATACTAATCACTTTCAAGTAGTCTTGAACTTAGTCTGCACTGGTGACTCAGTAGATATTGTACAACTCGGCAAACACTGAATCACTTGGTTAACATAAAGTAGCTCAATTAACACTGGCTTCACATCACATTAACTAAGAACTCAGTAGACACTACAATGCTTGATAACCATTGATAAATTCAGTGAATATTGAAATACACGATTTGAACTATTGAACTTCACACTAACTGAATTTTCTCGGTAACCACTGGGATTAGTCTAAAAGACTTGGTAGCAACTGTAGAACTCAGTGACTACTAAATTACATGGTAAACACTCTAAATTGTTCAATGATCTTAGTAGCTATACAAAATATGAATAAGTGTGTGTCACTAATAACAAACTTGACTGATATGTCAACAATCTCCCCTTTGGCATTAGTGACAAAATATTTATTAGCCCAAAACTAAATACCTTGTATTCATCACCACGTGATACTAGCTCGGTATATTTTTTTAGATTTTTTGTAATTGATCTTTGTAAGGTATATGCAAAGTAGTTCTCCACCATAGTATATTTCTCTACCATACTATGTGTTCCTCTATGTACATGTCTTGCTTCCTCATAACATATAACTTTTCTCTTATATACATATTCCAATGTAACGTTTCTCTCATATCTCCCATATAATAACATATCTCCCCCTTTTTTATAGTAATGCCAAAGATTTATTCTAACATATTTACATAGAGACACCAAAATGGATAAGAATTTAGAATGTACCTCGAGGGTGTTTGCCAAGGTTTTATCCCAATTTTCTTGCAAGACCTTGCATGTATGAATTGTAATTTGCATTTCTACTGATAGTTCAATCATGTGGTCTACAACAGAGAAGTTATTATCATGGATCAGAGTTTTTGAATATACAATATGTTTTTATATAGCATCCATGATTGGAAGGATCGTATTTTGTATGTCAATCAATGTTGAGCGGATCCTTGCTTCTTCTCTTAGCAATTTAGCTTGCATGTCTGACAAAAATTTGATCTTCTTGAAATGTGCAAAGTTTGAACTAGGGTCAAGTTGCAGCTGTTGAGCACTTGCTTTAAGATCTATATCAATTTTGGACAATTTTTTTGTTACTCCCTTTGTATACTCAGTGACATCACATAGTTTCCCAAAAAGTGATGACACATTTGAACAGGATGCCTCAAGATTTACCAAAATTGTTGAAAGCTCAATTTGATAAATGGCTATTTGCTAAGAAATGTTCTCTAGCACTTTATTGTTAAATTTCTTTTCAACTTTTTCAACTAGCTTTTCTGACCTTTGGTGTCCTCATTGAAATTTTAGACTACCTCTCCTAACTAATACAAAATAGGTTGAGAAGAACCAACCTCAATTCCTATTGCCTCAATAAAAATATTCTTGGCATCATCAATTATATTATACTCTTTGTCTCTTTCCTTTCTTAATCTTTGTTGTTTGGCCTTTTTCTAGAGGAGTTCACCAAATATGTGCATTTGGTCTATAGAAAGATTGTAAATATCCCATTTGGGAATTACTATTTCCTCATCCAAATCTATATCTTCCTCTATCTCCTTTCCTTTCACCAAAAATTTTATACTCGATTGAGCCTTAGGCTCAACTATCCTTGCACTTATTGCTTTTGTACCTAAAATGGAAACAATAGTGGATAGACTTGGGCTTGCAGTAAAAATTGATACTATACTAACTGATGGAATAAATTGATGAAGTCAAAATTGTAGAATGCAAAACTAAAGTAGAAAAAACTAGAGAGCATGCCATGGATGTACTCAAAACTATAGAAGTCAAAATTGGAGAAGTGAAGATTGAAGAACTCAACTTGGTAGATGAAGAAGGAGTTTGTAGCTCAGTGGATGAAGTGGAAGTCACTTCTATCAATGATATGCTAAGCTGAGTTGGGGCAAAGAGTGATTGAACATGTGATGTATCAATAGTAGTCACAACCAAACTTGTTGAAGTTGTCTCCATACTTGATTTAGTCAATGGTTTGCTCAGGGAGTGAGGAAGTGAGGCAATGACTATTGCAGCTATCTTGACTGGGTCAGTCTCCTCATCATCTTGATTTTCTTCCTCAGTAGCTTCTGGACCTTGATCCTCTTCGTCTTCTTCATTATCAAAATGAGTCACTTCTTCAACATTTTCCTCCTCATCTTTCTCCTTATCTTCTTTTTCATCATCATCCTTTACTTCAACTAGGAATTCACTTGGTTTATGAAGATGATAAATATTTTTCCAAGTGTTTGTAGCATTTTTAACAACATGCTCTATGTCTTTAATCAAAACCAAACAAGTATTAAACCTTAGAGTCAAATTTTCTTCATTTTTCTTTAAAGACTCTTTCACCTCAGCATCTAATATGATCAGTAGTAACTACCTTAGGGTTTGTGCATAAATTTCTTTGACTATTTGCATATAAAATCCCATCTTGGCTTTATCTTTTCTAGTAATTCATTGGATACTTGAGAAGCTATCTAGTTTGGTGAGTACTTCCACTTACCCATTTTGCTCAGCACCAGTTCTTCAACTTGCTTCTGCTCTGCCTCAATCCTGATCTCATAATTTAAAGATTTAAAATTTGTTATTCCTACTCCTTCTTCCAATTGCTTCAACTTGTCCTAGAAGGTGGGTGGAGGTTTGTTGAATACAACGTCACTTCCTCTCTTTCATGACCTCCTTGTGAAGACTGCAATGGATGAGCTTATAGGCTTGGTGATGATCACCTTGTCCTTTTTCTTAAAAGTTTCTTCTTCTTTCTTAGATTCTTCCTCATCCTTTTCTTGCTCCACATCCTCACCTTTGCCCTCGATTAACAAGAGAGGTGCACTTGATTTCAGTTTGGCTATCCTTCTCTTCCCTTTGTTAACCACATGTGTTTTGGCCTTAGCTTCTTCATAAGTTCCAAAATAAGTGGCCTTGGGATCAATAGGTTCATTGACAAGGACTTCAATGATATCTTTGGTCTCATCAATATTCACCTTATAGTCAAGGGGTTTGACCCACACAACTCTAGGTTTAACTGCCTAGATATATACCTTGTCATAGTCCACCATGAAGCACACATCATCCTTGTAGTCTTCAACTAAATTCTTCAAAATTCTAAACCTATTATTCATTTTCTCTTTCAACACATTGAATTAGTTGTCCATAATGCTTCCATAGTTCTCACCCATTTCTGCAATATATCCATTTATTTGGTAAAGCATAGGCACATCTTTTCTCTAGACTATAGTGTCTTTAGAAGGGAAGAACTTCTGAACATAAAAGAATAGACAGGTTAATAGTGAACCAAATTTGCATGGGTTGTTCTTGGATGTTCTAATACTTTCCATATTTTTGTTGAATTGCCTCAACAATAGGTCAACAAGGTCATATGATAGGTTGTTCTTCACCACTTTATACGCCAAATCCATGGCTTCACATGACACACTGTTAAGACGGCTTGAACTGTATATTTTATGTGCAATAACATGAATTCCAAATTTCAATTCTACATCTATAATACTGCTTATTTTCATACCTCTGCAATCCCACTCAGCTAGGGTTTTCTTCTCCAACTTTACCCAACCTAGGGTTTTCATTGTTTTGACTTTGGCAAGCATGGGAAGGCCATTGATTCGATGAATCATCTTCTTGGTTATTAGAATTCACTATTCTAACCATAGCTAACCATTATGCACCCAACTAAGGATAAACCTAATCCATTTAATTTGAAATTCTTGAGGCATATGGGGAATATGTATCAAACCTTTTGCTTCCAAATGTTGATGCTCGAGTTTTAGGGTTCCATCAAAAACATAACTAACTTAGGGCATCATCCATCTCCAGAGTACCAATTTGTTGAATAACATATTTAAAATGAGTATGAATTTCGTTAACAAGAAGTACCTTAGGAGAGATTTGGGATTGAGATCCGCTTGGTTCTAGGGTTTCAACAACTGTAGGCGTGAGCTTGAAATCTGGCACTTTTCATTCAACTCCTTGAAACAACATGTCTGACACTTTCTTGACCTTGCTACTATTGGATGCCATTTCACTCGGTAGCTTAAGAGAACTTTGAAAAACTTTTGCAAGAAATTTTCTCAAGTCGCTTGATTGCACTAAAAATAGCTCTTCGCAATAGCACTTAAAAAAATCATGGCAAGAAATGAATTTGATTCCATGCCTTTTGTTAAAACTTCACCATTAATGCTCGATATAGAGGTAGATAAGTTGACAGATTGTCATCCACGATATGATATTGATTACTCGGCGATGTCTCCATGATTTGGTAACCATAAGTGTCTTTGTTACTCCCAACCTTGCACGGTAGAGTCTATGACCTAACCTTACTTGGTAGAGAAGGTAACTCGATAATAATTGATACTGATCTTGCTCAGTGATCCCTTTTGTATCTTGTATAGGAATTTGGATCTTTGTCACCTTTCAACTGGAACTAATTGAGATGTCTTCTTTGATAGCTTGGTTCCAATTCTTTGTTGAGAACTTAATTAGGAATGGTAGAGTCACCCAATTCCTGAGTGACTTGACCATCATTGCTCAGACTAGTATCCTTGGTAGACTTAGGAATTCATTGCTGTCTCATTTTCTTTCGGATGTTATTAGCCCTTGCTTTCTTCTCATCTTCAATTTTACCAGTATTCATACAATTCTTGGCAAGATGACCAAGTTTTGTACAAATAAAACATCTTTTAGTGGTATCTCTTTTCCTTATATGATGTTTAACACAATTCATACCAATGTATCCAAATTCTCCATAGTAATGACATCTACACTAGGTATTGTAGTCCCAACCAAATATTGCTTTCATAATCTATTCTACAGGATTCAATGTCTTTGTTTTGCATTTTGATGCCTTATGTCCATGTTTCTTACATTTATGATAGTTGCCTTCAAATCTTGGTTTTTCTTTGCATTCATTAGCCCTATGACCATGTTGCTTGCAATTGTATCATTTTCTATTGAATTTTCATTACTCCAACATTTATTTGATGTATGATCTATCTTACCATAGTGATTGCAAGTAGGTCTTACATTCTTTTGAGCACCTTGTTTGGAGGATTCACATTCTTCTTTGTATCCAATTCCTAATTTTCCTTTTTGCCTATAGAGGTTTTGTTCATTCATTTGATCCATGTCTGCTTGAGATTTCATAATTCTCTCATTGATTTGCTTCTTAGTGTTCAAGTCATTTCTCAATCTTTCATTGATTTTTCTTTTAGATCTCAACTCATTTTTTATTCTTTCATTAATTTTCCTTTCAAAATTTAGATCATTCCTCATTCTTTCATTTTCAAGTCTTGGGCTCATGATTTCCTCATTTACATTGGAGAGCTGATCAATAAGGTCTACTTATTGAAGGGATTGGTTTTGGATTTCATTGTTCCTTCCATCCATCTCTTCTTTTATCTTGTTTCTCTATTCCAAAACTTCACACAACCTTACTGACTAGATTTCTTGTTGTCTTTTTAGCTTTCTTACTTCTTCTTACAGGGAACCATTCTTCTCTAGGAGTTCTTTGATTGCATCATTTGCTTCATCTAAGCTACTTGAAGGGTGAAATTCTTCAATTCTTTCTTCAATGTAAAGATGATCATTCATTTGATTTGCAAGTTCCTTTCTACTTTTTAGGGATTATGAAAGTTGCTCCTTAGCTTTCTTGAGTTGGGCAATGGCCATTTCCAGCTCCAACTTTTCATTGTCAATAGCTTTGTTAAGTCTGAATATTTCCATATCCTTGATCTTTGCTCAAGTTGTTAAACTTTCTCTTGAGAACTACAAAGCTCTGATACCAATTGTTGGAAATATTCAAGACTATGCTAAGTTACTGAGAGGGAAGGGGTGAATCAGTAACTTCTAAAACTTTAACAATTTCAATTCTTAATCTAATAAATCAATTAGCAATTAGTTCATCAAATCTGATCTAATTGCATGCATGAGAAATCGAAAACATGAAAGCATCCATAACACTTGAACACAAAGATTTGGTGACCCAGAAACCTTCCAAATAGAAAGTAAAATTGGGGTGGGGATGATACCCACAAAATTTAGTATTGCAACATAAGTTGGCCTATTAAGACTTACATTGATCACTTATGATGATCTACCCTGTTAGGAGCAATGTGAGAGGATTTACAAACATACAATGAAGTATGAACTCGGTAAAGATATTTTGTCAAAGACTATTAGGTCTACCTTATTAGAGGATTTTGATTGGTTCACCTATTAAGATGAAGCCGTAGATCTTTGATTTGCAACTGAGTTTGCTGATAGAGATTCCTTAGTGTACTAATCACCTTTCTATGATAGATATGTCTCTGCTGCTCCTTATACTGTTATGGCCTTTATAATTCTTTATCTGCTACTATCATAACTTGAACTTTTTGCATCCACATTACAATACATATGCTCACACATTCATGTTCTCACACCTACTCACTATATGTGATACAATATATTACATATATATCAATCCAAATTACAAAATTACAAAGTTGGCCCACATGAAGATACTCGGGTTCTGAAGATTGACTCAGTGAGGTTATGATACATGACATCCACTATCACTACTTGGCATCATCATGCTCTTGGTAGATGTAGAAGCTCAATCCATATTGATCACTTTCAAGTTGGCTTCAACTTGGTCTGCACTGGTGACTTGGTAGACATTGTGCAACTCGGCAAACACTAAATCACTTGGTTAACATAAAGTAGCTCAGTTAACATTGGCTTTGCATCACATGAACTAAGAACTTGGTAGACACTGCAATGCTTGATAACCATTGATAAACTCAGTGAATATTGAAATACATGGTTTGAACTATTGAACTTCACATTGACTGAATCTTCTCGGTAACCACTGGGATCAATTCAAAAGACTCGATAGCAACTATAAAACTCAATTGCTACTGAATTACATGGTAAACACTGTAAACTATTCAATGAGCTTGGTAGCTATACAAAATTTGAATAAGTATGTGTCACCAATAATAAACTTGACTAATGTGTCAACACTCTCTCCTTCCAATCTTCCAACTAGGGAAAATGCCTCTCCATAGTTAACTCTTCCTCTTGTGCATATCCCTTGCAAACTAGTCTTTCTTTGTTCCTTGTGACTTTACCTTTCTCATTCAGTATTTTTCTGAATATCCACTTTTTCCTAATCACGTTTTTGTCCTTTGGCCTTTGTTCCAATGTCCATGTCTTTTTCTTCTCTATTTGATCAATTTCCTCATTTACTGCTTTAATCTGATCTTCATTCTCCAGAGCATCTTTAACTAATATAGTCTCAAACTAACACAGTAAACATGTATCCTTCTTCAACTTATTTTTTTCATGAGTCCTAAATCTTTATCTCCAATTATTTGATCTTTAGTATGGTGTTTTCTAACATTTTTTCCTAAGATAGGTTTTGGTCTTCTCTCTTCTTGTGGTAATTCACTTAATCCAACTTGCTCATTTTCTTTAGGTATCTCTTGTTGTAACTTGACATTTTCTATCTGGTGTTTGACCTCCTCCCTCTGAAACTCAACTTCATCTCTGTGTGACTTGACTCCTATAGTCTATTGGTTGATGAAGATTTTATGTTGAACTTTTTCAGTGCCTAGTTGTTGATGCTCGATAATTTATTTCTCTAGTTCAGATAATATACTAGATTTTCCTTCATAGATGTATAAAAAATTTATGTAATCTTTAGGTCCTTTCTTGCATTCTTCTTCATTCTTTTTTGCAAATTCATCAACTTTAACAATTGCACTTTCCACAAATTTTTTAGTGTTAGAGTTCAAAGACTTGTATACCTTAGGCTCACTTTAAATGGAATATTTTAGGAATATACCTTTATCATTGTTTGCATCAAGTTTTCTTTTCCTTGCATATTTCAATATATAACACTTTCTTCTAAGGACTTTGAAATAATTGGCATTAGGAGCATAACCATACCAAAGTTCAAAATGGGTTTTGTTTTTACCTTTCTTAACTTGAACTCAGTTTAGTGTATTAAAATAGTACTTACTACTTCTCTCCAATACTTTTTTGAAACATTATTTTCCATCATCATTGTTCTTTCACAATCCATGATTGATCTATTCCTTCTTTTAGCTATCCCATTATGTGGTGGAGTCCTTGATGCACTCATTTGTCTCTTGATTCCTTTGTCAATGCAAAATATATTGAACTTGTCTAATATGAATTCACCTCCTCTATTTGATCTTAAGCATTTCAAACTCTTACATGTTTCCTTTTAAACTCTAGCCAAATACCACTTAAACATTTTGAATGCATCAGATTTTTTTTAAGAAACATCACAAGCATCATTCTAGAGAAATCATCAAAAAATAGAATAAATTATTTGTCACCATAATAACTATACACTCTAATAGGACAATATAAATTAGTATAAAACAACTCCAAAATATCATTAGAATAATAGGTCTTTCTCTTGAAACTAGACTTTGTCCTTTTTCCTATTTGACATTGTTTGCACATTACTTTATCAAGTTTTCTCAATCTTGGTAATCTTGTTACTCTTTTCATCTTAGTTATGCTTACCAGATTATCAAATTTCACATGACATAACCTCTTATGCCATAACCAAACATCTTCAAATTGTACAAATAGACATGTATCTTCAAATAGTTCTGGATAGAACAATTTGCCTCTTATTTTCTCTCCACTTCCAATTAGTTCACCAGTAGTATCATAGATCTTTTCCTTCCCATTTTGGAATTCAACTTGATAGATTGAACTATTCAATTGTGCCACATCCAACAAGTTATATTTCAAACCATCAATGAAATATGCATCATCACATTTGATCTTGTCATTTAATATAACTGATCATTTACCTTTCACATAACATGGCGTATCATTTCCAAACTTAACACTACTTCCATTATAATGTTATAGCTTTCTAAACTTACTTGTATCACCAGTCATATGATATGAGAAAGCACTATCAATTATCCATCCATCATTCTAATTCACATGTGAAATTAAAGTAGTTTTCTCATCTTCATCAAATTCATCTTTCATTGCAACATAAGAAATTTCTTCATCATTTTCATCAGTATCACTATCAACACCATCTTCTTCAACAATGTAACATGATTTCTTACCTTTTTCCCTTGTAGTCTTTATTACCTCGGTTGTCTCTATTGTATCTCCTTCGTTGGTAGTTATTGTCTTTCCTTTCTTACTTATCATATTTTTTAGACATCTTGCAACAATATGACCAACTTTATTACATGTAAAATAGATAATAGGAATTTTACCTTTGTATTTGCCTTTTCCTCTTGTTAACCTTCTTTCCAATAATGCTTCTAAATCATCAAGTTCATCATATGATTCAATATCACTGTCCACATGCTTATTATTTTTCTTTCTTTTAGATTCATCAATGGTTAGTTGAGACTTGAAACCACATTCAATAGTAGAAGGTGTATAGTTATCAAAATTTGACAATTCAAATGAGTCTACCAATTAGACAATCTAAGGCCATATCATTACCAAGTGTACATCTCATTTCTTGAATTGAAGATACTCTAATTACATATATAGGAAGTAAATTCCTCAATACGTTTCTTATCATGGTCTCATCATATATGTCTACTTCATCTCCTCTAATATAATTCACAACCTCCTTGATTCAACCACAATATTGTGCAAGAGTCTCTCCTTTTTTTTCATTCTCATGTCATCGAACTTGTCTCTTGAACTTTCTTCTTTAGCCCATAACACATTTTTGTCTCCTCCATGAATTTGTGCAAACTTATCCCACACTTTTTTTGTAGTATTGTAATCCTTCACATCATAAAAATCAACATAACTCAGGGAAGATTCTAGATCTATCATAATTTTATTGTTCTTCTACTTCTCCTTCATTTTCTCAATAGTCATGGGTCTAGGTACTTTAATATATTCATTGTCCAAGTAGTATAGGTTTGTCCTCAATTTCTTCTTCATCCTCTAATTCAATAATTTTCAGAGATTTTCTACACTTTCCCATTTAACTTGTTTTTTGCTTGACTCTGTTTCTTTTAGGGGACCCTATAGGTTCAACTTTAACTTTAGTAAGTCTCTCCAACTTCCTTATACTTGGAGGAGTGATAGATTTATCCTCAATTATTTTCACTTCTTCATCATTTTTCTACCTTTGAACTAGGGTATGTTGCATTTGAGAAACTACAACATAAGGTACATGTTGGTCTTAGAATAGTCTTAACATTTGAGTGTCAACACACTTAACCAATTTCACCATATATGTCAAGTACACTATGTATGCTGAGTGAGTTATAGTAGTTGCCGAGTCAAAATCTTAATAGGTACCGACTCACAGTTCATGCCAAGCAAGATAGAGCGTAGTATGTGCCAACTGATTTAGGAACATTCATGTGCCAAGCAATCCAGAGTGTAATAGGTGCTGAGAAATCCAGAAATGTAACATGTGCTGAGTGTTTCAGGAACATTCATGTGCCGAGCACCAGTAATATAATATGTGCCGAGTAACGCAGAATCAACGTAATAGTTTGTGCCTTCAAAAAATAAGATGTAAAACCATTTTTGCATGACTCATGAAGGGATAAGAAGATAAGATCAAGTCTTTGCATATATTTACGCGATCTACATGTAGCCAATTAGAAAAATGGAGAAGGCATGCAACCAATGAGAAAAATGCAAGGTATGAGTTGAAATTTGAGATTCAATATGGATGGTAGATCCATACCTAACCCTAAGTCTTCACAAGCTTTAAAAGGAGGTCAAAAAATCCATTATGTGGGTGAGAATAGTGTATGGGGAGATTATAGAAAAATTTTAGTGTGAAGAAGGAAAGACTTAGAGGAACAATGCAACAATCACATATCTAGTTGATCAAAACATAACAGGGGACACATACAGAGATCAAATCAAGCAAGGATCAGAACAATAAGAGCAGATCTAGTACCTGAACCTAGCAATTGAAGATTGCACTCTATTAGATCAAATGTTCTAATACTTTCTTACCATTGTATTAGATGATGAAAATCCTATGTTGATAGGTTAGCTTAACAGCTAGGTGGAAAAACTTGGAGAAGGTGATGAAAATCCTATTGAATTAGGTGGATTTAACAACCTATTATAAATCCTTTAACAGGGTGACACTTCTTGTAAAGTGTCTGTAAATCCTCTAACTAGGTCACTATTGACACAGTGTAAAGCCTTTAACAGGGTAGACCATCAGAAGTGGTTGAACATATTGCTGCAGTAATTTTTGTGGGTGTCATCCCTACCCCAATTTTACTTTCTTATTCCTGGAGGGTTTCTGGGTTACCAAATCTCTTGTGTCATGTGTTGATGCATGCTTTAATTTCACGTTTGCTTATGTGTTTACATGCATGCAGTTTATTTTTTAGTTATATGTTTAAAGGATTGAAAAAGGTTAAAAGTGCGGTGCTTCTAGTTCACCCCCCTCCCCCCCAGAAGTATTCTTCCCATTTGAACATTCCAAAAATTGGTATTAGAGCTCTTGGTTCTCATAAGAAAGAAGCCTAATAGCTTAGAGAAAAGGTCTGAAGATGGAAGTCTTCAAACTTGGGGAGATTATCGACAATCAAGTGATTGATGTGCATCTCGCTCTACACAAGGTAGAGGAAGCTAGAGAGGAACTAAGAAAATCCTTGAAAAGAAGAAAGGACATAGCCATAGCTGAGAATGACACACACTACAAGGAGATTGACACCACACAATTTTTTTCCAATGGAGATTCCAAGGAGTTTGATGTAGCAATAACAGAATTGATGGAGAAAAATAGAGCTCAAGCAAAAGAGATAAGATCTCTTAAAATGGAACAAGAATCACAAGCCATGATGCTATGTGAAATAACTAAACAAAAGAAGAAGAAGCAGATGAAGATGAAGATTAGAGTGAACAAGAAGAAGAAAAACCAAGGCAAGGGCCATTGGAATTGACACAGGGCCTAGGAGAGGACAAAAAAGAAGGTGTTGAGGAAGAAGAAGCTGAGGAAGCACCCACTAAAGCCAAAGCCACCAAAGAAAAGCCAAAGCTCAGCCTACATCCCAGCCCAAGGCAAAGAAGGGGACAAAGCCCATTGTAGTAAAAAAGAAGAAGCCTACTACAAGGGCTACCACCAGGGCTGCAACTCAAAAGGCAAAAGATGAAGCCAAAGAGAAGAAGAAAGACACAAAGCAGGCTGGTGAAGAACCAAGGAAGAGAAGGAAATATGTTACCCAGCCAGACTTAGATGAAGAAAGAACATAGTCAAATGACAACAACCAGTTTAGAGTGGTAAGTCATCCCCCCAAGTCTGCCATTGACAAGTTATGTGTAAATATTAGAAAAGCAAACTTGAATGATTTAAAGACTATAGACTTAAATAAGCTCAATAAAGAAGAGAAAAATAAAATAAAGGAATCAGTGTATGCAATGATGGCCGAATACAAACACACACCTCTAGAGTTAGATAGTAAAATTCCCAAGGAGCTATAAAAGATAGTTGAAGATAAGTGGCATTTTTGTTTACTAATAGAAAAGGAGATAAGAGAATCAACCCTAGCTAGAGTGTTTCCAAACTTGACTAAAGGTCAAATAGCTAAGGCAAATAAAAGGCATAATAGAAAATTTTCTCCCAAATATAGAGCATTTTGTATCCTCCAAAATAAGATAGAGGATGTTGTAAATAAATCCACAAAATTATGAAAGTCAATATACAAGAAAATTGATGATGTATTTGACAAGGAATATAAGGTAGATGCTAGCTCAAAGAGAAAAGAAGCAAAAGAGACAATAGAGAAAGTGGAAGAGAAGAAAGATGAAGAGGAGAAAGAAGGTGAGGAAGGAAGAGTAGAAGACGAAGTAAATAATGAGGAAGAAGAAGAGAATACAACTAAAGGAGAGGAAAAGGCATTAGATGGATAGGAAGAACAAAGTCTACAAGACACATAAATGCCACCTCCTAGCCTTCCTCATGCCACCGTCACACTATAGAAACCATAAAAATAAAGGATGTTATTGATACTTCATGTCAAAACATCAATCCTTTAACTATAGAGGATCTCTCAAAGATCCTTGATCAATCTACACAACAAGCTTGCCTATGTACAAACCCAGTGTTGATCAGTGTTGATGAGTTAAAAAAGGTAGTAGCAAATCCAAAAGAAGTCAAGGTGCAAACACAAGAACCACCCTCAACCTTTGATGCTACTAAACTCCTACTACTCCCACCACCATCTCCACCAAAAGTATTAAGTGATGCACTTCAGATGCCGGGTGTAGCAACAAGGGAAGATACAACTAAAAAAGAATAGTCAACAGGTTCACCCCCAACAATTGTCAGTGATAAAGAGAAATCAAAAGAAAAGAAGGAAGAAACAAGAGATGAGGAGCAAGCTGTAATACAGACATTGGTTGAATTACCAAAAACTGGTACTCCCACTCAGACTCTTCAAAAGCCAAGCATTGATATGATATCAATACAAGTTCAAACACTAGGCTTCTGCTCTAGAAAGGTACCTAGGATACTTCACTATGGAGATCCTGAACTCGATGAAGAGATCATCATTCCCTCCTATGAATCTAGCACCCTCACCATAGAAAAGATAAATGAAATAAAAGGTGCACTGGATCGGAGAAAGAGACAAGAAGTATTGA
This sequence comes from Cupressus sempervirens, assembly GCA_028749045.1. Classification (NCBI taxonomy): domain Eukaryota; kingdom Viridiplantae; phylum Streptophyta; class Pinopsida; order Cupressales; family Cupressaceae; genus Cupressus; species Cupressus sempervirens. Next base: position 30,763,146 of record CM053792.1, read on the forward strand.
GAAGAGAATACAAATATAGGCAAGCATTGAATGAGATAAAGGACATCTTCATGGATGCCTTCAGCTTGCAATCACTAGATGAAATAAGACCTATAATAGAACAAATATCAGATATAGTTGACTAGGTGACTAATGTGGACCATGATACAAATGTAAAATTAATGGAATGGTTGGAAAGAAAATTCCAGGGAAATGTAAATGAGAAAATATCAAATGATATAGCATTAGCACAAGTTGAATTGGCTAAGAAACTAGAAAGAGTAAAATCATCATACAACAAACTATGTGATTTTTCCAACTTCACACAAGAGACTAGCCAAATAATAAAGAGCTTGGAAAGAAATCTCAAGATTTCTAGCATGCAACTTCCAACCAATCTAGCTTAGAGTGAGAGGCATTTTGCACAGACACTTCACACACAAAGGGAATTAACTGTATTAACAGTAGAGGAGGCAAACATAAAGGAAAAATTGATGCAAATCCAGTCCTCCATAACCCCACACTTAGAGGTCCTCCACAAGGAGCAAGCATATGCAGAAATAGTCCTAAAGAAAGATCTAGATCTTTCTACCCTAGATGGAATTGTACACCTTACTACAGAGACTACCATTCGGCACAAGTCACTGGACATTGCATAGGAGAATTGGGATGCAACTCTGAAGATACTTCTGGAGGTAAATAGTACATTTTTGGCTAAGTATGGTATTACTCCTTAGAACCCTTTGACATCAGTGTCAAAAAGGGGGAGATATGTATATATGGGGAGATATATGAAGATATATGGAGAATACCAAATTTTGATAATTTTGATTACATTCTTTCATTCATTTTGAGAATAAAGTGGAAAGTCTATAGATAGCCAAAAATGGGGAGACAAGAAATAAGACAAAGTGAGGGGAGATGCAAAATTTTAACAAGCATGTGGAAAATAGATCTGAAACAAGGAACTCATATAGATCAGATACAGTATACAAGCACAGGGAACAGTAATAGAACAAAGGATAGAGAGAATCAAGCACATCAGCACAAAATTTTAATTTCAAGAATGGACTAGGCATAATCAACTCAAGGGGAGTCATAATGTGTATTGTCACTCACAAAATTTTGCATGTATGTTGAGCAAGAATAAAGAATGTACTCAATTATATCAGTTCATTAATGCATAGTTAAGTGTTTTTGACACTCATGTCAAAGGGGGAGATTGTTGGTCTAAGAATGGTCTTGACATTTGAGTGTCAACACACTTAACCAATTTCACCATATATGTCGAGTACACTATGTATGTTGAGTGAGTTATAGTAGTTGTTGAGTTAGAATCTTAACAGGTGATGAGTCACAATTCATGCTGAGCAAGACAAAGCATAGTATGTGCCAAGTGATTTAGGAACATTCATGTGCCAAGAAATCTAGAGTGTAATAGGTACTGAGCAATCCATAAATGTAACATGTGCAAAGTGATTTAGGAACATTCATGTGTCGAGCACCAGTAATATAATATGTGTCGAGTAACATAGAATCAACATAATAGTTTGTGCCTTAACAAACTAAGATGTAAAACCATTTTTGCATGACTCACGAAGGGATAAGAAGATAAGATCAAGCCTTTTCATTTATCTATGTGATCTGCATGCAACCAATTAGAAAAATGGAGAAGGCATGCAACCAATGAGAAAAAGGCAAGGTATGAGTTGAAATTTGAGATTCAATATGGATGGTAGATCCATACCTAACCCTAAGTCTTCACAAGCTTTAAAAGGAGGTCAAAAACTCCATTAGGTATGTGGATTAGAATAGTGTATGGGGAGATTATAGTGAAATTTTAGTGTGAAGAAGGAAAGACTTAGAGGAACAGTGCAACAATTACATGTCTAGTTGATTAGAATAGAACAAGGGACACATATAGAGATCAGATCAAGCAAGGATGAGAACAGGAAGAGCAGATCTAGTATCTGAACCCAACAATTGAAGATTGCACTCTATCAAGTCAAATGTTCTAATACTTTCTTACCATTGTATTAGATGATGAAAATCCTATGTTGATAGGTTAGCTTAACAACTAGGTGGGAAAACCTTTAGAGAAGGTGATGAAAATCCTATTGAATTAGGTGGGTTTAAAAACCTATTGTAAATCCTTTAATAGGGTGATACTTCTTGTAAAGTGTTTGTAAATCCTCTAACCAAGTCACTATTGACACAATGTAAAGCCTTTAATAGGGCAGGCCTTTAACAGGGCAGACCATCAGAAGTGGTTGAACATATTGCTATAGTAATTTTTGTGGGTGTCATCCCCACCCCAGTTTTACCTTCTTATTCCTAGAGGGTTTTTGGGTTATCAAATATCTTGTGTCATGTGTTGATGCATGCTTTCATTTCATGTTTGCTTATATGTTTACATGCATGCAGTTTATTTTTCAGTTATATGTTTAAAGGATTGAAAAAGGTTAAAAGTGTGGTACTTCTGATTCACCCCCCCCCCCCCCCCCCCACCTCAGAAGTACTCTTCTCATTTGAACATTCCAATAGTATAGTAGGTATCTATGAAGATGGCTCTATTATAGTAACTCCTTTATAAGGTCTTGCTATTGCAAGGGGTGTGGCTAACAAGATCTTTGTTTGTCCACTTTCCTTCATTTTTAAGGCAATCCCTTTAATCTCATTGAATTCTTATCTAGTAATAATAGATTCCTTTATGATATTTTTTATCTTCTTATCTACCTTCTTCTTAATATCCATTGTATAGAGTTCAATATGAACTTCTCTCATATTTTTCTCATATGTTCCCCGTCTAGGGTATTCCTTGTCCTTCCCTGATTTGAGTATGATCTTCCCATACCCTTCAATTAGGTCTTCACTCATTTCATAGCTCATAAGATCTATGAATTTAACTCTTGACTCAACTACCTCCATAAAACTAACATTTATTTCAATCATGAAATATATGTCATTTTTGTACTTCTCCACTAGTGATGGAGGGATCTTGAATATTTATTTCGTTGTTGCTTGGAAACTTTTCATCATTTTTTTTATGTCAGCGACTATCATCTCCTCCAATTACTTTCTATAGTAGTGAGGCACCAAGTTCATGGTACATTGATTATTATCCCATTCTCTATCAAAAATACCATGGAACTATCTAACTACCTAGAAGAATAGGTGTGTCACCAGTGCTTCTAAATTGAACACCGCATTCTTTGTCTTCTTCAATTTCTAAATGTTATCTAAGAGTTGATGCCTTACTATCTTGCAAATATTAAATTTCTCTCTCTTTTCTGCCATAATGTATACATTTGCATGGATAAACCTAGAAGGTACCGAGTTCAACCTAGAACTATGGTTTATTTTGTAGCTAGTGATCTTATTGATTACTCTTACATCAGTTTTACTTATGAGATCAATCCTCATGTTCCTTCCATCTAATTTAGTCTTCACATTGGTTTCTACCATTTTATTCACATTCTTCTCATTAACTAGATTAGTACCTTCATTTCTCAATCATGTTAGTTTATATATCATTGCATTGTCAATCATGATAGGGATATCTCCAACCCAAAAAATTCCTTCATGGATTTGGCTTAGAATAATTTTTCTCCACTCATGATTATCAAAATTTTTACAGAACATATAGTTCACTACATCCAACTCCTTTAGGTGTGTGAACTCTTGTTTCAAGGATAAACCTCCATTACAAACTAGGTCTAAGTCCTTATGAATATCATTGTCTCCAATGCTCTCAAATTTACAATGTATATATGATATGATATCCTCTACATGCAATTCATTTTTTGAAACTTGTGAAAATGCTCCTAGGGGATCATCAACTTGAGATATGAATGGGTGTTTCTAACATGTATCTCGACCTCTCACTTACATCAAACATAGTAGGATTCTCTGTTTAATCGATTCAAATACTTCAAAAACTTCATAAAAGTACCTAAATTTGTGTAACTAAGTATTTTCTTACTTCGCACTATGAATGCTTAATTTTGCATTTACTTTGTTGTCAAATTTATCTCTATTACTTCTTAATTTTTCACACGATCCAATGGTACTCAAAATCTTGTATGCATCTCTTAAATCTTTTCAATTTGAACATTGCATTGATTGTGCATCTACCAAATTTTATAAAATTTATTTTTTGATATCTTTGCTCTCCTTCATGTAAGCTCCAAATGATTTGTGCTCTTAACTAAAGATTCCTTGTGATCTATTTAACCTTTCCTCAACTTCACAACTTCTAACTTGACTTCTAACTTATGTTTCATCTTTTTGTTCTCTTTGATAGAAATGTGTTCAATTTAAGTAAGATGAATCACACACTATGGTTGATTTCAATCTCTCTTCAAACCACATGTGAAGTTTTTGGATCTTTTTCCTTCACAAATACTTCCTTGAATTCTTCAACATGCTCTTTGAGTGCTTCTTTTTGACTCTTGCTACTACTATCACTTCTTTTGTCATTTATGTTACTATTCCTTCTAAAGTTTGGGTTTATGTTGAAGTTCCTTCTATCCATTCTATACAATCTCACTACATGTCCAAATTTATTGCATAATTGACATAAAGGTGTACTCCTTTGATTAGGTTCATTTTGATTATCTAGTGCTCTGCAATTCCTTTCAATGTATCCAAAGTTGTTACACTTGTAACACACAAAATTTCTCCTTGATCCACTACTTCCTTCTTAATCATTGGATCTACTTCATGATCTCCTTCTTTAATTACCTACGTAGTTAGTATCCATTAACATTGTACTATATTTATTATTACTATCAAACTTAGATTTCTACAATTTACCGCTTTATGTCCAAAACCATGATAATTATAGTAATAGAAGTTACTACTAGGTTTGAAAGAAGTACTTGTGAAATCTCTCTTCATATGACCAACTTCATTGCATACAAAACATCTACCTCTAAATTCATGTCTTACTTCCTTAGGTGGATCAACTTGCTCTGTTTGTTTGGGTTTGTCACATTTCTCAAGTTGATTTACTTCCCAAACTTCTTTAGGTACTTCTATAGACTTGCCTGATTCAATCCTATTCTAATAATTTTCTTTAGGTTTAGGGGTTTCAACATTTGGATCTAGTTCCTTTCTAACTTTAGTTTTTTTTGATGATTTTTCTTCAATAAGATATCCAAGACCTATCTTATCATAAGAAGATCTCTAGTAGAATAGTTCATAAATTTTCTCACCAATGGAATATAACTTTTCTAACTATTTCTTAGCCTAGGTCAATTCTCCTTTCATAATAATATTGTACTTCTCTAATTCAGCATGCTCTATTCTTATAGAATCTAGTTCATATGTGTATCATCTTAAAATGGAAGCACTTCCATATTAAGAGTGTTTAGCCCTTCGAGTAAGTGGTATGGGGTCATGTAAAGCATCTTGAATGGTTCTTTGCATGGATTAGGTTTTTTTTCCCCTGTTCTACTTCTCTCTCTATTTCCAACCTGTTTCTGATAAAGTACTTTGTGAAACTGAGGACTTTAACTTCTGGATCAAGGATGACCCAGTGGGTCAAGATCGACCTCAACCTTGACCTATATCAAGGATGACCTTGACCCTTACCTAGGTCAAGGATGACCTTGATCCTAGCCTAAGGTAGGGTTGACCTCGTCCCTAACCCCAAGTTCACATTTTTCAATTTCTAGAAGTTTTGGGATCTTGGGCTTCAAAAAAATTATTTTCTTGCTTTTGGGTATGCTTTTTCAAGTTTCATAATGGTAGACTCTTAAATCAAAATTTAATCTAGGTCCATTTCTAGGGGAATGGGCTTTATTTCTCCTATGTCAGCCTTCTCTAAAAGTTAGTGCCCTAGATCTCTATATAAGGAAGCCTTTTTCCCTCATTTTGACATCTACTTTCCATCCATAATTTCATGAGAACATCCACCTACATGAATTAAAGATCTACTATCTATCAAGCATTCAAGCATTCAAGTGTTCAAGCATTCAAGATTCATCAAGGAGATCCATTTTTAGCCATTTAATTATTCAATCTCTATGGAGCCCTCTTGTTGAAGATTTCTCCATCCATATTCATCCAAGCCTTTTCTTATGCAAAGATAGATTCAAGATTGGTGTTGAAGATGTAATGCCATTGATTTGAGACATCCTACATACATATGGAGCGGTTGTACTTGTGGATTCAAGGATTCTAATCCTCCACAAGGATTTCAATATAATCAAGGTGAATTCTTTCATTTACTTTGTTTACATATATTGAAATTTCAATTCAATTTCAAGGTTGATTCCAAACTAGGGTTTGACAAAGGAAAACCCCCTATCCAAACAAACAAACCATTATTCTTGTAGATGTAGGTGTGGAACAGTGAATTGAAGAGTAGATTTAGATACCCTTTTTGTTGAACTTGTGGGATCCACGAACAGAAATTTCATTGGAGTAGTGCAGGTCATGGTTGACTTTTTAGGGTATAATTATACTCCAGGGTGAGATTGTGCTCCGATATCAATGTCAAAGTTGACCTCCCTTCAAAAAGACAAAAGATTTTTGGGTTTTCTCTATCTTGACATTTCCAATCCGAAATAGGTTATAGAATTCCCAAAAATTGTATACACACATTAGAAAAACACTTTCCAAATTCAAGGTTAGTATTTGTCTTTTATCTATTTTAGGATTTAAGCACATGCTCCTCATAATAGAAAGACCATTAAACCTCCTTTCTCCCTATTATCCATCACATGATCCATTTCTGTATTGATAACTTTCTTGTGCTTAATCAAATTGGATCATTCCTTTTGGAAACTAGGGTTAAGAAAGGAAACCTTTATTTTATTTCTATTGGTGAACCTAACACACTTACCCTCTTTTCTTTTGTGGAATTAGATGCCCTATTGTGTTTTGCGGTGTTATAATTCATTTCATACGTGTTAGGTATTTTATTTCATTAAGATTTGATTTAGTTTATGCTCTTGCATTTTAAAATTCAAAAATACAAAAAGTTGCAAAATCTCTTTCAAAATACAAAAATACTTATGCTTTATGTTTTCTTAGTTTGGTTCATTTACATTGCATTGGTTTATGAGCTTTATTACTTCTAGTCCTACTTCTAATCTTAGGGTTAGATGTTGTAGTAGACTTATGGGTACCTTTGAGCCTAAGTCTTCTTCTCCTTTCCTTAGGATCCCGGATGACACTTTTATTCTTCCTGATTCTAATCCTCTTATGGAGAAAAACTCTTCTCACTCTTCTCATGATGAGGATGATGCTTTAAGAGTTCCTCTTGAACAAGTCCAAAAACTTTCAAATGAACTTGATAAAATGGCTTCAAGAAAACCATAATCAGGATTCTATTCAAGCTATTGAGGCTCTTAAGAAAGTTCTTCATGATAGTCACCAAGGTGTTAGTCTCTTGCATGGTATTATTCACCTTGTGTATTCCAATGTTAAACCTTTAGCTCAAGAAGCTCAAGATTTAGGGTTGTTTCCTCCTGTCAGTAGTGTGAAAACTTCTTCTATTCCTCTTCCTAGTGTTCTTATTTATACTCCTTTGATGACTGCGATGGTTCTCTCTATTCCTATGAGTGTTCCTCATTTTTCCCTTCCTATGTCACAACCTTCTTATCATATTGTTCCTTTTACTTATTCTACTCCTTTGCCAACTGTAGTTCCTAGTGTTCCTCTAGTTGTGTTGTCTATCCCTAGAGATTCTTACACTTTACTTAGTGTATCTAATATTGTTATTTCTCATATTTCCTCTCATGATTCCATAATTATCAGTTTGGTTCAAACTGTGTCATCTTTACAACAATAACTTGCATCCTTGACTTTAAAAAAGTTTAGTATGCCTACTTGTGACATGGGAAGTCCATTGTCTCAGGATATTATTCATAGTCTTGTTCCTTAGCAAGCTGATATGCCTCATTTTGAGAATTATAATGGTAAGGGAGACCTTGTTCATCATGTTAAAACATTTCAAATCCTTTGTAGTGATTATGCTCATGATCATAAGATTTTATCTAAATTATTTGTTCAAACTTTTCATGACAAGGCCTTACAATGGTTTTGTTCTTTGACTCCTTATTCTATTCATTCATTTCCTCAACTTGCTAATGTTTTTATTCAACAATTTCAAAACATTAGCTCGCAAGTGTCTTTGACTAATTTGATGCATTGTAAACAAAATTCTAAGGAAAAATTGATTGAATTTATTGGTAGATTTAAGAATTTGCATGCTCATATTTCCTATCCTCTTCCTAATATTGATATTCAATGTATGTTTATTTAAAATTTGCAAAATGATATTAGAGATAAGATTCTGCTTACTAAATTTATTTCTTTTTAACATCTTTGTGCAACACTTCATCATTATCAATTACAAGTGAGTCAATTTGAGAGAACCACTCCAATGGCTCCTATTCCTATTGATAAAAGTGATGTTGCTCCTAATCCAAATAAAGTTCAAAAATTCAACAACTATGTCAAGATAAATAAACAAGCAAATGTAGTTGTTGATTAAGTTGTTGTTGCATCTCACAATACCACTTTTGCATCCACTATTTTTCAATTGAATCATATGTTTACTCCTCTCTTTGAATCTTTGAATTCTATTTCAAATAGGTTTTTAACTGCTAATATGATTACTTTACCTCCTATTCGACCTCTTTTACCTACTACAGTGATGGCTAAATCTTTGGATCCGAAAGATTTTTTTCAATATCATCGCCAGAATGGTCATGATACTGAGAAATGTTATTCTTTAAAGCATAAGGTTCAGGACTTAATTGATTCTAATGCTTTATATATTGATAATTTTTATGATAGTGGCAATAAGTTTGTTCCTCCCCCTAATCAAAATTTACAAATCTATACGAATCCTTTACCTACACTTGATGCTAATATTATTGTTCATCCATCTTCTATGGATATTGTATATGATTCAAAGATGGCTGATCTTAATCATGTGGTTAATCAAGTGGAGCATATGGTTCGATTTGTATCTCCATCTCAGTCTCAACCTCTGCTTCTCCACCTCAATTGAAAGCTAATCCTAAATTGAAGCCTCAACCTAAACCTTGACAACAACCTAAGAAAAATGACCATGGAACTTTTGATTACCTTCAAAATTATTCTAAGACTATTAAAGCTCTTGATGGTCCCCTTTATATTTATGCTAAGATTGTTGAGATACCCACTTTTGGTTATCTTGTTGATCCTACTTCCTTAGTCAATGTTATTATAGAAGAAAATATTTTTATGAAAAAGTTCGCAACATGATTTTTATGATAAATCAGATGTGTGGATTCAAACTTGTAATGGTTTTCTTTATCCATCATTTGGATCTATTGATTTATTGGTTCAACTTTGTGGAAATATTGTGAACATCACCTTTGTTGTTGTTCCTACTTCTGATCAGTTTTAAGTTAAGCTTGCTTTACCATGATTAAATTCCATGCATGTTGACACTTCATCTATTCATAAATGTCTTAAATTTGTTTATAATGATAAAGTGAAGATAGATAATCATAATTTTTATCATACCTCTAGGCCCAGGGATTTTGCTATCATTGACTTCTTTTGGCCTTCCTTGCCTAATTCATGTCCTTTTCAACTTGATCATCTTTTATGTTCATATCAAGTCTATAAGCATCATAAGATTCTCAAGTTAAGTTTACCTCATATGGATCTTAACCATGCTCTTTTGCCTACACCTTCCACACCTCCTTTATCTATGGCTTCTACAACTATTAATCAAGCTCCTCTTGTTGCTTGTCAGTCTGTTGATAATCCTACTAATCCTCATATAGAACCTATGAAGGATCCTATAATTTTTCCTCCTAGTTCTCAACAAATTTTAAGTAAGGAAAAATGTAATTAATCTACTAACTAATATCGTAAAAAGCATCGTGCTCAAGCTAAATCTCATAATTCAGTTATTAAAAAATCTTTACCTCCTTTGGATGAAACTAAGCATGATGTGTTAGAAGAAGTTGTTGCTAATAATGATGTTAAGCTACATGATTTTGATGATTCTATTTGTATCTTAGATCTTATTTTTATTTATTTAGATGAAGAAGATACTCTTGGTTATGTTAATGATGAATATGAAACTATTGACATTGACATTGATTTACCTAATATGATTTCCTCACAATTGACACTTACAACTAGTATTGAACATTGTGATTCTGAAGAGGATCCTTGTTTGTAATTGGTTATCATTCCTACTATGTTAGATATAGTCTTTCTTACAATTTACCCACCTTTCCTAAATGATATACAATGAGATGGGGAGAGTAGGCAACACACTTGATTGGCTTGTTCTTCATGGTAGCCTTTGTTGTGTGTTTGTCTATTGTATTGTATTTCTCTCATTATGTATTTGTTAAATGTTGTTAGATTATTTTATAAGATCTTTGTTGCTTTTTTGGTGCAAGGTGATAAAGGAATTGATCTTGTTGTACGATTCCTCTATATGTATCTCTATTCTTCTATATGTTGTTTCATGTTATGTTGTACTTGTGCCATTTTTCATACATGTTTCCTTGTGTAATCTACTTGAATTTGTGGCTTGGTAGCACTGATTCTTTTTGGTCTCTAGCTCATGGTCCGAAAATATTTTTCTTTATATTTCTTATGTGATCTTTCCTTCTTTGTAATTATAGTTCTACTTTCTTTGGGGAATGATGTCAATTCATTTGCAATTTCATATATATATATATATATATAATCTTATGATCATACTAACCCCACAGTAGGTGGATCCCTTATGTGTTCTTTGTATGTTTATGTGGTGTTTCCCTTGATTTTTCTTCACCTAGGGGCATCTTGTATGGAAATGTAATCAGTAGAGTTGTTTATGTTTCCATCAAAGCCATTGCTCCTATTAAAGTGTTAGTAATGACTTTAACATGGGGGTATACACTCTGCTCACCTATTCCACACACACTTTTCAATACATATATATTATATTTCAAGATAGATTTTTTTCTCCCTTTTTGGATCAATAATTAATCCTTAAAGCATGGATTCATATTTTAGGTTCTCTTGATCCCTCCAATTTTAAATATATTTTTTATCCCTTAAGGTTGAATGTGTCCTTAAGATTGGATCTCTTTTTACTTTTTGGTTTTACTCTTATAGAATAGAATATTATTAAGAGTGAATCCTTGATGGTTTGACCAGTGAGTAGCCACATTCACTAGGTGGTTCAATTCCATCTTTCTAGTTAAACAATTTCCTTGTGTGGTTCATAATGGGACATAAGTTCTCATTGGGCAAGATAATCACACTCTTTTTCTCTTTTTCTAGAGATGTCTCTCTTAGTGTGATCTTAGATTTGACAAAGACTTAAGTCTCTGGGGACTTGACAATCTCTTTGTCTCTTTGATTTTAATAAGATTATCTTTTCATTATGATCTACTTTACCAAGAGTTTGCATCAAGTCCATACTCTTACTAAAGTGGGGGCTAAATGTATCATTTTAAAATGGAAGCACTTCTATGTTAAGAGTGTTTAGCCCTCTGAGTAAGTGGTCGAGGGTCATGTCAAGCACCTTGAATGCATTTTTTATTGAACTTGGCTATTTTTTCCCTATTTGGCTTCTCTCTCTCTATTTCCAACCTATTTGTGACAACTTGCACTATAAAACTAAGGACTTTGACTTTTAGGTCAAGGACAACCTGGTAGGTCAAGGTTGACCTTGACCCTGACCTAGGTCAAGGACGACCTCAACACTAACCTAGGATAGGGCCAACCTCGTCCCTAACCCCAAGTTCATTTTTCAATTTTTGAAAGTTTTGGGATCTCTAGATTTAGAAAGTTTCTTTTTCCACTTCCAGTTAGTTATTTCATGTTTTAGAATGGTAGACTCTTAAATTACATTTAATCTAGGTCCATTTCTAGGGGAATGGGATTTAATTCTCCAGTTTTGGCCTTCTCTAGGAGTTAGTGCCCTAGATCTCTATATAAGGAAACCTTCTTCCCTTATTTTTACATCTACTTTCAATCCATAATTTCATGAGCACATTCACCTACATGAAGTGAAGATCTACTATCTATCAATCATTCAAGAATTAAAGTGTTCAAATATTCAAGATTCATCAAAGAGATCCGTTGTTAGCCATTGAAGGATTCAATCTCAATGGAGCCCTCTTGTTGAAGATTTCTCCATCCATATTCATCCAATCCTTTTCCTATGTAAAGATACATTCAATTTTGATGTTGAAGATCTAATGCCATTAATTTGATACATCCTACATGCATTTCTACATACATTTGGAGCATTTGTACTTGTGGATTCAAGGATTCAAATCCTCCACAAGAATTTTGATATAAGCAAGGTGAATTGTTTCATTTACTTTGTTTTGCATATATTGCAATTCCAATTCAATTTCAAGGTTGATTCAAAACTGATGTTTGACCAAGGAAAACCCCCCATCCAAAAAAAAAAACCATTTTTCTCGTAGATACAGGTGTGGAACAATGAATTGAAGAGCATATTTAGATACCTTTTTCATCGAACTAGCGAGATCCACGAACAAAAATTTTGTCAGAGCAGTACAGGTCAAGGTTGACTTTTTGGGGTATAATTGTGCCCTGGGTTAAGATTATGCCCCACTATCAGGGTCAAGGTCGACCTCCCTTAAAAAAGACAAAATATTTTTGAGTTTTCTCCGTCTTGACATTTCCAATCTAGAACAAATTACAGAATTCTCTGAAACTATATACAAACATCAGAAAACAACACTTTCTAGATTCAAGATTAGTATTTGTCTTTTATCTATTTTAGGATTTAAGCACATGCTCCTCATAATAGAAATACCATTAAACCTCCTTTCTCCCTATTCTCCATCACATGATCCATTTCTGCATTGATTACTTTCTTGTGCTTAATCAATTTGGATCATTCCTTTTGGAAATTAGGGTTAAGAAAGGAAACCTTATTTTCTTTCTATTCAAGATGTCACTTTAGTCAGATGAGATCTTATAACTACATTCTCAGACTTCAGATCTAGTTTAGTCTTGCTATCATCTTTCTTCAGACTCAACTTTAATTCAACACTCTTTAACTTACATTTCAAAATTTTATTTCCTTTCTTAAGGGTTTCTACCTCATCACTATCACTAGTATGTTCTCTAGGTTCTTTTTTGTATTTGAGGTGATTGATCTTATCTTTTAGTTTACCATTCTAATCTTTTACATCTTCATACCTTTCTTTCAGATTGTCTCTTTCTTCTATAAGAAGATCAATTTTCTCAAGGGCTTCTTCAAGATTCCTCTTTAACTATTCCATATCCATAGTGATCTTACTCAAGTTGTTAAGCCTCTTCTGAGAAACTATGCTTTGATACCAATTGTTCAAAATAGATAATACTGAAAGGGGGGTGAATCAGTAATCTACAATTTTTTCCCAAAACTGGATATTATTAATTACTTTACAACATGCATATGAAAGTAAACCAATAATGCTAAGAAGTAAATATAACCATACACAAAGAGAATTCATAACATTTTATTTTGTTAACTAGGGAAACCTTGGCCAAGGGAAAACCCCAGTGGAAATGGTACCCACAAGATGATCCACTACACAAAAGAATCATGTCAAGGATATTGACCATTAGGAGTCTATGAGTTAAATATAGTGTCTCAATCCTTGCTAGAGGACTAGGTCCTATTAAAAGCCTCAAACCTCTTAGGAGTTGCTTCAACCCTATTAGGAGTTGGTATTACAATTACAGATGTATGCAAGAAGAGCCCACTGCCATTTAATGCTATTATACAATTAAGTGCCTTACTTAAAATGAGATAGATACAATAACCTCTTTTTTGTTAAGTGTTGCACTTCACATATCTAATCTTACATCAAAATTCACATCATGTATCTTTCATACAAGTACGCATATATAACATATACTTTGCATTCGTAACACACTACTTCACATGTAATGATTTCTTACTTATACCTTTTTCTTTTACAAAACTCTATCCAGTCGGTTTGATGCTTCCACATGTTTGGCTATATAAAAAATTAGCCCATGTCAACTTAGGGTAAACAACTAGGATGTTGTCCCTAAATAATTAAGTAATCATATTGCACCAAAATAATTCCTTAACCTATTGTTAACTCTTTCCTATTATACTCTATTTTATTTTGTTCACTACCCTTACTGGTATTTTGCCTATAACTTGTTCCATATTGCTTGTACTTATATGTGTTCTTGACCACATCATCAAGACACTCTGTACTACCTATCCTTAACTGCACATGTGCCAATTGTCACTATAGACTTTTCAATATAAAAAATTATCTCTGTACTGATATTAAAATTGTCTAGAACTTAGACAATTTTGTATCTCTGAACATAGGATCTTTAGCTATACATTCTATCATCACTTTATAGATATATATTGCCAAAAATGACAACCCTTAACTCCACTTACTTAGCCATATTTCCAACATGATCTATATCTCAATCATTTGATTCTCAATAATCTTTCCCAATTTGTAAGCCTCCATCTCCAAGATCTGAACTCTCAAGCTGTTAGACTTCTTTCAAGAGAACTTAGCTTTGATATCAATTGTTGGAAGTCTTATTGGGAAATAATATACTAAGAGCGGGGTGAATCAAGATCTACAAAATTTTCACTTCTAGAACAAAATAATAGTTTAATTGCATTTACTCCTAATCTACCTCATATCTTAGACCATGTATCATATAATCATCAACTATAAAACTAAAATGAAAACTAACTAAGCATAACATCCATCAACATGAAAACGTAAAATCACAACACAAAAATTTTGGTAACCCAAAAACCCTCCAAGGTGAAGGAAAACTGGGGTGGAGATGACACCCACAAATCTTTACTACTGCAATAACAAAGTTTGCCTGTTAGGACTACAATTTGATTACTTCTATTGATATACCCTATGAGGGTTCTTCTCGGTTAAAAACATTACAAGACTATTAATTTTACCTTGATTAAAGGATTTAAACTTACAATGAATTAAGAACTTTGTTAGGATATTTAACACGGTTTGTTAAACCTCTTTGTTAAGAGATTTTCCCTAATACACTAATTAGAATGTCTCAATACCTAATCCTTTGGTTTTCTCTATGAAGCTTATTAAAAATCTCCTCTCTTCAATGTTTAGATATGATTTCCTAATATGATTTTCTCTATTCTTCCCTTCACTAATAGGGGTCTTTGTCCTTAGCCTTTTTTCTCATTCACAATCTTCCTTAACATACCTTCACACTTCTTCATGCTTCCATATGGTTTTACGCTTTGATACCTTCTTAAATAGACAATCATGGAAGGTTCTAAATCATAATCAATGATCTAGAATACATTCTTTTTATGTTTAACCCTTATGATTTTCTAATTGATTAATCTGTCTTCCTATGGATTAATGCCTTCTAAAAAGATGAGTAATTTGCTCCTTTATTGTCTCTACAATCCATAAATGTCACATAGAATTCAGCCAAAATTATTTAGATAAGTGTTTGTGCCATTACAAACACATAAATTGGTTTACTTGGTAACTAAATGTTTTGAAACTCGGTCATAACTAATATTCATGTTGTTTCTCGGCTTCTATACACTCAACATAAATTGACTCACTCAGCATAAGTTAACTTTACATTACTTGTTCTCCAAATGGTTTACTCGACATATATAGTAGTTCAGTCTCTACTAAGGTGCTCGACAACCTTTGACTTGCTTGACATGTAATGAAATATAAACAAGTCCATGTAGCTTGGCCTCTGTAGGATGGATCGATTGCAAAGATAACTGACTGATGTTGCCTAAAAACTGACTAAGTGTTGGAAACTAATAGGAAATAAGGCTTAGAGATCAACACTTCCTTTTCCAATATTTTGATATTTTCCTCAAGTTATTAGACTTTCCACAAAGAAGGTCAAAGCTCTAATACCAATTGTTAATATAATGAAGGTGTTGGATTATTGAAAGGGTAGGGGGTAGTGAATCAATAATCACCAACTTTAAACTTAAATCACAACTTATGAAAATTGAACTTATCATCTATTAATTCATTCATCCATTCATGTTAACTTGTGAAAATTAATCATTAAGTAACACGTAAAAGCATCTACACAAGCAACACAATAACACATATTTTTATCATGGCAACCCTTGGTCAGGGAAAAACACAGTGTGAATTGATACCCACAAGTATTTTGCCCTCTTCTTAAATGTGTTTAGTTAAGAGCTTAGCACTATTAAGAGCTTACAATAATGTTTGGTTAAGAATAAACCCTATTAGGAGTCACCTAGCAAGGGGTTTACCTCTATCCCCATTAGGAGAATTACCTTATTAGTGGTAATTGTAGACACCTAAATATGATTACATCACTAGGTAATTATATTTAGTTATTTCCTAGGACATTATTGATTAATTATTTACTATTTAATTAATTAATCATCATCCTCTAGTTAATTAATTTATTTAATTAACTATAGTCCAATTGATAAAATCAAATGATAACCCAAAATCAATTTATCAATTAAATCCCTATTCCTCTATTAAATTAAATAAATCCTCAAATATATTTAATTTAATCTTTTATCCCTATTTTATTAAATAAATCATTTAATAAAATATCTAAACCCTTAAAGCATCTCGAAACCCTATCCTAACCCCTAATCCAACCCATTCACCTATACTAACCTCACTTAGCCACCTAACTAACCCATCCCATCAAAGCTAAATCACTTACCCCCTAACCCCCTTTCTAAGCTAATCCTAATCCCCCTCTTAAACATGTGCATAACTTTAAGCAAGGGTTAAGACTTGCTAACCCAAGCTAAAGTCAAAATATCTCCTCCCCTCACGCTCCAACATTTATGGCTCTTACATCCCCCTTTATGACTCTTACATGCCTCTTACATACTCAACCTCCCTCTTTACTCCCTTGACCAACCCTTATCCTATCCTCTTAAACTCATCCTCTTTGTGACAAGTGTCACTTCCCTATTGGCTCTAAACAAGCACAATCCATGAGCTCCCTTTTGAGTGCATCTTGACCCTTCCTCACTACTTTGTCATCCTTGCATCTTGACCATCCATCTCTCTACCCCTTGGCCTATAAATGAAACCCTCTCCCTTCACAAAGATCATCCACCTTTCATGCAAAGTTATAATACTATTTTGAGAGCCTAAAAACTACCAAAATACTATCGTAATGCTAAAATCCCTCCATACCTCCATTGTTTGAAACCCTCATCCATACACACTTGGTAAAAACCCCCATCCTTTGGAAGCTTGAGCACATGAGCATACATCCTCTCCCATCAGGGACACATCCACTTCATCATGGGTTATACCATAAGGAGCCTACCATTCTTAGTTTGCTTCCTTTTGTGGTGATAACTTCTGTCCTATCTTAAGTGTTAACTACTTTGGTTTTGTTAATACTCTCATTTAATAAGTTAGTATTCATGTTACATTACTAGATTAGGTGATACAGTAACCTTATGGAAGGATTTTCTAACTCAAATTATTTATCGACCTAATTACAAGAATTAACTTTAGATGTCACTAAAGATCCCACTCACCCTGTTAAAATTGAACTTGTTAGAGGCTTTTGACTAATCAACTTATTAGGATTGACTGAGTACAGTAATCTGGGAATATCACTTCATATTTTCTTGTACAGATCCTTTTCAATTCACCATCTATATCTCCTTGCATACATTTGGCTATCAACCTAATCACACAACCCTTTTCAACCCCAATCTCTTCAATTGATAACTCCACTCTCCCACTCTTATAAATTAGCTCTCTTCTATATACATTTCATTATTAGGTAATCCTCACCCTAAATGTGTTATACATAGAAAATCTAACAATGTTTAGGAAAAGTGTGTTATTGTTAGATGGGGGGGGGCGAGGGGGTCCACTTATCTCATAGTCCCTTCACACTTTTTAACACCATCAAAGCAACATAAACATTAACAACAATAACTTCAATATATCCAATCACTTGGTAGACACATCCAACTTAATACTTAACTCATACATCCACTTCTTTCTTGAATGTTATCAAATTATTCCTTGCATTAGCAACTGTCAATAAATTTGTAGTTATTACAAAGTGATATCTTAGTTATTACCGAGTTGTAGTAAACTATAAAACAACTTGCAACACAAATAGTACTGATACAATTAACAACAAAAATTTTTTACGTGGAAACCCCGTTAAGGGAAAACCCACCTAGTACTGACAACCCAAAAATTTCACTATTTTGAAGTGATCTTTGTTAGGAGATTACCTTGTTAAAGGTTGCATACACTTTGTTAAAGTGACCTTGTTAGAGAATTTCACCAAAATATCATCTAGATCTTATCACTCCATGTCCTTGACTAAAAAGAGTGGCCTTGTTTAAGGGACTTAATGTTGACTAAGGGAAGTATAAATAGGATAAAAAGATACTAATAGTGGGGGGTGGGGGGTGTGAATCAGAAGCTCAAACACTTTTCCTTTTTCTTTAATTCATTCACACATTCACCATTTGTCTTATGCATGTAAAACTTATAAAAGTAAACTTGTTCCAACCTTTAGATCTAATCTATCACATGCATGAAAATAAACACATATCACAATGTTTGTTACCTAGAAGCCCTCTAAGGTGAAGGTAAAACTGGGGTGGGGATGACACCTATAGATCTTTATTACTATAGTAATAAAGTTAACCTGTTAGGGTTACAATGTTTGACCATAATTTATGAACTACTCTATGAGGGTTCTTCCTTGTTAAAAGCATTCGAGACTATTAGGTCTCACCTTGTTAGAGGATTTAACACTTACAAAAAAGTAAGGGATATGTTAGGAGATTTAAAAGATCTATTAAGACCACTCTATAAAGAGATTTACCCTTATTCAAGTTGTAATGTCCTTGTTTTGGCTGACATCATTTTGCATGCCAGATCAGTCTATCACGGACTCTTGTAGATGGGTGGTTGTGATGAGAGAATCATTTTGGCATTTATTTGGTGATTAGATGGCCCATTATGCTATTGGAGATATTATTTTATTTATATTTTATCATCATTTTTATACGGGGCCTACATGTTATGATTCTAAGTCGAGTTGGACTTTTTTATAAAGTTATTTATTATAAAAGTGCATTATAATAGAATTTTATAATGAATGCTTATAATGAATGAGTTCTTAGTAACTTCTTAGAAAAGGATGCTTCTAGAAGTTCTTAGTAACTTCTTAGAAAAGTAAATAAATGGAGGGTTTGGCCTCTCATTTGGATAGACGAGATTTGGTAACTCAACTACATCTTCTATGAGCATTTGTGGAGTTTGATAGTTTGCAAATATTTAGCATAATCCTTGAGAACAATACCTCTCAAGAGATTGCATAACTGAGGAAGTGAAAGACCTTCTGAAGGGTTGCACATTGGAAGTGGTACTCAGCCATTTCATGTTGATCATCATTGGTATATCCAGTTTGGACAAAGATTTGATTGTGGGTTTGAGAGATTTTGTTGCGAGTAGACTTGTGCTTTATTGATACATCAAGAGGATTAGTTTTTGTATACTCAGACTACTTGAGGGTTTGAGTTTTTGGAAGCAGTCCAAAAAAGTAGTTTGAAAAAGCAAATCCAAAAAAGTAGTCCGAAAAAGTAGTCTGAAAAAAGCAGTCCAAAAAAGCAGATCCGAAAAAATAGTTCAAAAAAGCAAAGCGAAAAAGCAAATCTGAAAAAAGCAAGTGAAAAAAAGCATATCGAAAAAAGCAAAGTAGAAAAGGCAGCATTGGAGAAAATTATTACAGCCATCTACAATCAGGTTCCTTTGGATATTACATGCATTGTTCTTATCATTTAGATGCATATTAGGAGGTAAGGCTATAGGTGAAAGTTTTAACAGATTTAAGCATTATTCATGCAGATGTAAGCCAAGAGTCTTGGCCATTTCATACTAGCATTGTAGTTGACATTTTATGTGCAATAAAGGAGATATATAATGACCCTACTCAAATCTGATCCCAAAATGTTGATAAAGGTTCAAGAAAATGCTTTGCATACAAGGGTCATATGACTGATATAAAATTTCAGTATGATTTTATGGCTCTTTCCTTCACTTAGCATCAATAAGAATGCTTGCAAGCAGACTCTGAATTGACTAAACAATGACCTAACATGAATGTGCAACTAATTTTGGCAATATACAATGCATATATATGATCTAAACATGAGAAATGGACACCTACAACCAAATGACATTTTTAAAAATAGTTGGTATGCAAACTAACTAGCTGATAAATAATGATATTGAATTGCTCAAATGACAGCAGCAACTATTATCTCCTTAATTGCAATGAAATTTCTAATACAATGCTCATGAAATATGGCCAAGACTTTTAGCATTTACATGGATTACAAAAATGATAATGTTGGTATAATGCACACCTACAGTTGAAACTTATAACACCTATAATGCAATGCTAACAAAGGAACCTGGTTGTAGATGGCTATACTAAATTTCTCTAATGTTGCCTTTTCTGCTTTGCTTTTTTCGATCTGCTTTTTTCACTTGCTTTTTTCGGATCTGCTTTTTTGCTTTACTTTTTTGAACTGCTTTTTTGGATCTACTTTTTCAGACTGCTTTTTTGGATCTTCTTTTTTGGACTGCTTCCAAAAACTCAAACCCTCAAGTAGTCTGAGTATACAAAAATTGATCCTCTTGATGCATCAATAAAGCACAAGTCTACTCACAACAAAAACTCTCAAACCCGCAATCAAATCTCTATCCAAACTGGATATACCAATGATGATCAAAATGAAATGGCTGAGTACCACTTCCAATGTGCAACCCTTCAGAAGGTCTTTCACTTCCTCAGTTATGCAATCTCTTGAGAGGTATCATTCTCAGGGATTATGCTAAATATTTGCAGACTATCAAGCGCCACAAATGCTCATAGAAGATGTAGTTGAGTTATCAAATCTCGTCTGTCCAAATGAGAGGCCAAGCCCTCCATTTATTTTCTTTTCTAAGAAGTTACTAAGGACTTCTAGAAGCATCCTTTTCTAAGAAGTTACTAAGAACTTCTAGAAACATCCATGATAAAATCCCATTATAATGCACTTTTATACTAAATAACTTTATAAAAAAGTGCAACTCAACTTAGAATTATAACATGTAGGCCCTGTATAAAAATGATGATAAAATATAAATAAAATAATATCTCCAAGAGCATAATGAGCCATCCAATCACCAAATAAAATCCAAAATGACTCTCTCATCACAACCACCTGTCTACGAGAGTCTGTGATAGACTGATCCAGCACACAAAATGATGTTAGCCAAAATAGGGACATTACAGTACACCCTTCCAGAAATTGCTTGTCCCCAAGAAATGTCCGAACAACAAACCAGTCAATCCTCCTGGATCCCAAATGAAGTAGTATGTGACATCCTTGTGGAAATTAAACCAACTACAAATCAACATCATCAAGACCAACCACATGTCCTGTAACATAGCACCCAAAACTTGTGTGGGTGATGTAGAAGTCAGAATGACACCAAAAGGCAACACCGTAGAAGATTTAAGAAATCTCTTCTTCCTTGTATCTACCCACATAATATATATTGGACTGGAATCCTAGTCATCACCAACATGCATTGAAAAAGATGTAGCTATAGGCAAACCATATGCATTCATGCTAATTGTATCAACAATAAGTGTTCCGTATCAAAATATATGGACATAGGAACAACACTAACAGCTGCAATAGAAAACTTAACTAAATTTGGAATTGATGAAATCTCATAATCAACATGTGTGCCATCATTAGAACACGCATCAACCGCTGTATGCATACTGCTAAACTCCTCATTAGATGGTTCAACTGACATAGAAGTGGTTGTTGATATGACAGTATCCTCGCATTCTCCTAATCCCACTATTGTTGCATCGTCATCTGCTGACAAAGTTTCATATGTGGACTCCTGACTCTGCTCATATGACTCAATGCCAGATTGTGAATCAATTATACTAGAGCATAAACCCACATTGACTAACTCTGCTGAAACACCAACATCATAACTGGGTGGCTCTATACATGTCTTGATCCCACCTGAGGAATCAACTACCTCCTACATTGGAGCAACATACAAATCATCAATATTGATGCCCATCTATCTAGCCATAAGCTGCAACATCATATCCATTCGCCTATTTTACTCATGTTGCATCATATACATTTGCCTATTTTGCTCCTCTAATGTATCCAGTAACCTGAACATTATATTTTCCTGATCTGGACTATTATACATTTTGTCAAACATTTTTTTTCTCTCTATCTGGCTATTCCAAATTCCCAATAAGACCTCCACAAGATGGAAGGACTTATAGCTCTGATACCACTATAATGACCCTAAAAACCTATATGGGGGTGTTGTGTAATAACCCCAACGAGTTATAACTTCTTCAAACTTTGCAAGCAAGCTCTGATACCACTATAATGACACTGCTCAAATTTGATCCCAAAATGCTGATAAAGGTTCAAGAAAATGCTTTGCATACAAGGGTCATATGACTGATATAAAATTTCAATATGTTTTTATGACTCTTTCCTTCACTTAGCATCAATAAGAATGCTTGCAAGTAGACTCTGAATTGACTAAACAATGACCTATCATGAATGTGCAACTAATTTTGACAATATACAATTCATATATATGATCTAAACATGAGAAATGAACACCTACAGCCAACTAGCATTTTTACAAACAGTTGGTATGCAAACTAACTAGCTAATAAATAATGATATTGAATTGCTCAAATGACACCGACAACTATTATCTCCTTAATTGCAATGAAATTTCTAATACAATGCTCATAAAATATGGCCAAGACTATTGGCATTTACATGGATTACAAAACTGATAATGTTGGTATAATGCACACCTACAGCTGAAACTTATAGCACCTAAAATGTAAAGCTAACAAAGGAACCTAGTTGTAAATGGTTGTAATAATTTTCTCCAATGCTGCCTTTTCTGCTTTGCTTTTTCCAATCTGCTTTTTTCACTTGCTTTTTTTGGATCTACTTTTTCGCTTTGCTTTTTCGAACTGCTTTTTTGGATCTACTTTTTCGGACTACTTTTTTAAGATCTGCTTTTTCGGATTTTCTTTTTCAGACTACTTTTTTGGAAGCTTCTTTTTCAGACTGCTTCCAAAAAACTCAAACCCTCAGGTAGTCCGAGTATACAAATTAAGCTCAACTTGAAATGGTTGAATACCACTTCCAAAGTGCAACCCTTCAGAAGGCCTTTCACTTCCTCAGTTATGCAATCTCTTGAGAGGTATTGTTCTCAAGGATTATGTTGAATATTTGTAGACCTAGATGGTGCCACAAATGCCCAAGAGAAAATGTAGTAGAATTATCAAATCCAGTCTATCCAAATGAGAGGCCAAGCCCTCTATTTATTTACTTTTCTAAGAAGTTACTAAGGACTTCTACAAGCATCATTTTCTAAGAAGTTACTAAGAACTTCTAGAAACATCCATTATAAAATCCCATTATAATACACTTTTATAATAAATAACTTTATAAAATAAAAAGTGTTACTCAACTTAGAATTATAACATGTAGGCCCAATATAAGAAGTAATGATAAAATATAAATAATATCTCCAAGAGCATAATAAACCATCCAATCCCCAAATAAATGCCAAAATGACTCTCTCATCACAACCACCTATCTACAAAAGTTCGTGATAGACTGATTTGGCACTCAAAATGATGTTAGCCAAAATGGGGACATTACAGTCTGCCCTTCCTGAAATTGCTTGTCCTCAAGCAATCCAACAACACAATGAACTCCAACCTCCACTTGGATCCCAAATGAAGTAGTATGTGACATCCTTGTGGACATTAAACCAATTGCAAATCAACCTCATCAAGACCAACCTCATGTCCTATAACATAGCACCCAAAACTTGTGTGGGTGATGTCAAAGTCAGAATGACACCAAAAGGAAACTCCGTAGAAGATCTAAGAAATCTCTTCTTCCTTGTATCTACCCACATAATATATATTGGACTAGAATCCTGGTCATCACCAACATGCATTGAAAAAGATGTAGCTACCAGCAAACCATATGCACTCATGCTAATTGTAACAACAATAGGTGTAGCCGTATCAAAATATATGGACATAGGAATAGCACTAATAGCTGCAATAGAAAACTTAACCAACTTTGGAGTTGATGAAATCTCATAATCAACATGTGTGCCATCATTAGAACACACATCAACCATTGCATGCATACTACTAAACTCCTCATTGGATGGTTCAGCTGACATAGAAGTGGTTGTTGATATGATAGTATCCTCGCATTCTCCTAGTCCCACTATTGCTGCATCGTCATCTGTTAACAAAGCTTCATATGTGGACTCCTGACTCTACACATATGACTCAATGCCAGATTGTGAATCAATTATACTAGAGCGTAAACCCACATTGACTAACTCCACTAAAACACTAACATCATAGCTGGGTGGCTCTATGCATGCCTTGATCCCACCTAAGGAATCAACTACCTCCTGTATTGGAGCAACATACAAATCATTAATATTGATGCCCATATGTCTAGCCATAAGTTGTAACATCATATCCATTTGCCTATTCTGCTCATGTTGTATCATATCCATTCACCTATTTTGCTCCTCTAATGTATCTAGTAACCTGAACATTATATTTTCTTGATATGGACTGATATACATTTTGTCAAACATTTTTTTCTCTCTATCTAGCTATTCCAAATTCCCAATAAGACCTCCACAGGATGGCAAGACTTATATCTTTGATACCACTATAATGAACCTGCTCAAATCTGATCCCAAAATGCTGATAAAGGTTCAAGAAAATGATTTGCATACAAGGGTCATATGACTAATGTAAAATTTTAGTTTTCTTTTATGGCTCTTTCCCTCACTTAGCATCAATATAAATGCTTGCAAGAAAACTTTGAATTGACTAAAAAATGACCTAATGCAACTTATTTTGACAATATGCAATGCATATATGTGACTGAAACTACTTGCAATATGCAGCTACAACAACTAGTAATTTTGAAAAACACTTGGGATGCAAAATTATAACATTATTTATGCCAAAAAAGAGAACCTACAGCTAATTGACATATTGTCAAACAATTGGCATGCAAACTAATAATTTGATCATGAATGATAAATACATACTCAATTACACTATATCAAACTAGCAACGTATATCTCCTTTATTGCACATAAAATGTCAACTACAATCCATAGGATGGCAGGACTTATAGCTCTGATACCACTGTAATGACCCTGAAAACCTCTGTGGGGGTGTTGTGTAATAACCCCAACAAGTTATAACTTCTTCAAACTTTGCAAGCAAGCTCCGATACCACTGTAATGACCCTACTCAAATCTAATCTCAAAATGCTGATAAAGGTTCAAGAAAACGCTTTGCATACAAGGGGCATATGACTGATATAAAATTTTAGTATGCTTTTATGGCTCTTTCCTTCACTTAGCATCAATAAAAATGCTTGCAAGTAGACTCTAAATTGACTAAACAATGACCTAACATGAATGTGCAACTAATTTTGGCAATATACAATGCATATATATGATCTAAACATGAGAAATGAACACCTACAACCAATTGGCATTTTTACAAACAGTTGGTATGCAAACTAACTAGCTAATAAATAATGATATTGAATTGCTCAAATGACACCAGCAACTATTATCTCCTTAACTGCAATGAAATTTCTAATACAATGCTCATGAAATATGGCCAAGACTTTTGGCATTTACATGGATTACAAAAATGATAATGTTGGTATAATGCACACCTACAGCTGAAACTTATAACACCTAAAATGCAACGCTAACAAAGGAACCTGGTTGTAGATGGCTGTAATAATTTTCTCCAATGCTGCCTTTTCTGCTTTGCTTTTTCTTATTTTCTTTTTTCACTTGCTTTTTTTGGATCTGCTTTTTTGCTTTGCTCTTTCGAACTGCTTTTTTGAATCTGCTTTTTTGGACTACTTTTTTCGGATCTGCTTTTTCAGACTGCTTTTTTGGACTGCTTTTTTTAGAGCTACTTTTTCAAACGTCTTCCAAAAACTCAAGCCCTCAAGTAGTCTAAGTATATAAAAAATTGATCCTCTTGATGTATCAATAAAGCACAAGTCTACTTGCAACAAAAACTCTCAAACCTACAATCAAATCTCTGTCCAAACTGGATATACCAATGATGATCAACATGAAATGGTTGAGTACCACTTCGAATGTGCAACCCTTCAGAAGGTCTTTCACTTCCTTAGTTAAGCAATCTCTTGAGAGGTATCATTCTCAAGGATTATGTTGAATATTTTCACACTATCAAGCTCCACAAATGCTCATAGAAGATGTAGTTGAGTTACCAAATCTCGTCTGTCTAAATCAGATGCCAAGCCCTCTATTTATTTACTTTTCTAAGAAGTTACTAAGGACTTCTACAAGCATCCTTTTCTAAGAAGTTACTAAGAACTTCTAGAAACATCCATTATAAAATCCTATTATAATACACTTTTATAATAAATAACTTTATAAAATAAAAAGTGCAACTCAACTTTGAATTATAACATGTAGGCCCAATATAAGAAGTAACGATAAAATATAAATAATATCTCCAAGAGCATAATTAACCATCCAATCCCCAAATAAATGCCAGAATGACTCTCTCATCACAACCACCCATCTACGAAAGTCTGTGATAGACTGATCCAGCACGCAAAATGATGTTAGCCAAAATGGGGACATTAGACAAGTTGACTAGAACTTATCTAGTATCTAATTCTCGGTATGCTCTATAAGTTGATTTTGAGTCTCCTCTTTGAAAACTAATCCTCTGTTTGATCTGATAAAGCTTTTATTCTCCTTCACTATACTAATTAGGTCACTTGCTCTCTTGAGAGATAACATAACACTTCCACTTGACTTCTAATTTGATCTTGATCCTTCACTTCACCATTCACATATTACTCTTTGTTTGTCACACTTGTTTGCATCTCTTTTCTCATCACCATTTTATCTAGGTTAAATCTTCTCTATTTAAAGAGTTCTATAAAGATTTTCCTAGATGTAGTGCCTCTCCCATTTGACTTTTGTAAGTCATCCTGATGGATGCAACCTTGCTAATCTTTTTTTGTGATGGGAATCATGATTGTGACCTTGAGTGGTCTACACCGTTGAGGTGTTTGGATTTATGTTTCTTTATCAGTTGCTTTGATTATGCTTTTGACTGATCTTTGAGATTATGATGTGATTTTTGGTTCACTAAGGTTTGTGACAGTGGTTACCAGGATCGATGTGGTATCATGAGGTTGTTCCATGATTACCCTGAGATATGTGCAGAGATTGCACTATGTTCTATTACCATGCTACACTAGACTAGGTTCCTGTAGCAGTGGTTAGTCATGTTTATGACTGTGTTTGCTTATGTGTTTTAAGTACCTTTTTAGGTCAGAGTAATCAATCCTTATTAAATGTGTAAGTAATTAAATGGATTATTTGGTTATGTGATGCGGACATTTACCTTGTTACATTTTGATATGAGAGATATATGTTCTTATGTGATGTTTTACATTTGAGACGACCCAAGGGTCAGATGTTATACCTTGATTTTAGTATCATAGATTTTAGACTATTATGCTATTTAGTTGATCTTATTGCATGATGATGCCATTTTGAGATGACAATGTGTTTTATGATGATATCTGGTTATTTGGTATTTGGACGTACCTCTGATTATGTTATGTGATGGATTTAATGCTATGGTTATTTACTTCATTCCTGCGCTATTATGCTTTATGCGAACGTGAGTGATGTAAATAGATTATTTTAATATAATTAAATAAATGGTTAAATTAGGTGATTTAATGCATTTATTGCTTTCGCTATGTTATTATATGCAATTGCACTTGATCATGTTGTTTAGTGTGCAGGATTTATATCCCTGGCAGTGGCATATGGAGTTAGTGATTCAGTCGTTCATATTTTACCAATGTCGTCCTTATATGGTTGATGTATCCTTTATTAAAATGTTTAAATTAAACCTTTCAGTGATTATTAAATCCAAACTCATTTGCATTATGTGATTAGACTAGTAAGCGTGTCTGTGCATTTAGAGGTTCACATTGTCGCGAAAGTTATTAAGGAGATTTATGTGTTTTTGGGTTTTCGGGCTTTTTAATTATTTTATTTTAATTTCTGGCAGCTTTTCCATAGATGAATTCCTAATTATAGGAATATCCTATTTTCGTTTGGGTCAATTCGGGGTTTAACTAGGTTGGCTGGTTATTTGCCCTAATCGATTATTCACTCGAAAAGTGAATAAATATCCAAAGAGGAATTTAATTCCTCACTTCTCACTTTCAAATTGGAAAGTTCGAGAGTAAAACCCAAAATCCTCTTCATGAGGATTTACTATTTTTTTCGTTGTGGGAGCTACGGGCGTGGGATGGTCGCGAGGTTGGGCTTGTTGGATCCAGCTCGGGAAAACTTTAGATTGTCGTAATTTTTAGCTACTTTTGTGAGATATTTATTTTATGGTTCAGATTCTCGTTTTGCCTTTTTGGCTGTGAGGTAGGGCTTTCCAGTTTTATTGTTTCTGCTTCTATTTTTGGTAGCCATTTGTTTGGAGGCTGAGAACTAGTGTTCCCCTATGTTTCTGTATGCTAGTTCTACCCGGTTGGGTGGGTATGAACATTTTCCTATTTTTTGGGTTGAGGGTTTGGGATTTTACACCGTTATGCTGGCCATTTTTGCATACGGTGCCCGATTCTATTTATTTTTGAATTTTTTGGATTTTTGAACCCAAAGGTCAAATGGGTTTTAATTTTGGAAGTTTTCTAAAATTTGGAGTTTTTACCTCATTTTGAGTATCACCCTGTTTTCTCAGGTTTTCTTGGCACAATCTGGGTCGTGGACCTAGATGATCCGTTTGGATATCAGTTAGACCACTTTTGCACCTTTTGTTGCATTGGGATGCATGTTGCACCTGTACTCTCGACTTTGTGTTTGGTTGAGTGATTTGTTACCTATTATGGTTTCTTTTGGACCTTTGCTTTTGTTTCATGAATGCTAGGATTCGTGTAGAATCCATACTCTCAGATTGAGGTCGGATGAGTGAGTTCATGATGTTTGGTCTTGTTGCATCATTGGGATTCGTGTAGAATCCATACTCTCGGATTGAGGCCGATTGAGTGATTTAATGATGTATGGTTTTATTGGCTTGGGATTCGTGTAGAATCCATCCTTCCTGTGTTGCTTTCAGTTGGGTGTTTTCTTTGCATTGTGTTCTCATTCCTGTCCTTGGGTTATGATCTTCGTGATGGTGGTACGCCACACACAAGTACATGTACGTACATTTTTTGGGTGACTTGTGAGGCCCGATCTTCCATGAATTTGTTGGAAGTTATGATCATTGGGGTTGGGATGGGAGTATGCATGCCCACGGGCACTTGTCGTAGGATGAGCATGGGTAGCATATGGAGGGGCTTCTATCCTGCAACCTGGTGACTATTCCCTGATTGGCAGAAGAAGTTTTATATAAGTGATAATAAAATGTGTGGGTTGTGCGCCTTCTATTGAGAAGAGTAGCTGCCCTGGGTTGTGCGCCTTCCGTCGTGAAGAGTTGCTGCCCTAGGTTGTGCGCCTTCTGTTGAAAAGAGTAGCTGCCTATGCTAGCTTGGGCTTTTGGATGCCAAGTGACTCTCCATGATGTTAGCCCCTACTTAGTAGCCTTTTGAGTGTCTGACTAGGACCTGTACTCCTTGCATTGTCTTAGGTTCTTGGTTGCAGCCATCATACTATTTGGCGTGAGTGTTAGCCTTGGATGTTGTGCTTTTTGTGTGTTTATGGTTGGATCTTTATCTCCATCAGCACGGCGAGTGTGGACCTATGGGTGCCACATGGTTGGGAGGCATAGCTACCTTCACCACTGCTAGGGATCGGTGTACAAAGATGATCTTTTGTCCTAGTGCGACTGTTGTTGGATGTCTTCACTTGGTACTTCGGGTTCCAGAGTATGCTTTCTTGTGATTTATGCTTTCATTGGGATGATTGTATATCATGTTTAGATGATGTTATTTTATTTGAGGCATTCCCTTATTATGATGTTTAGCATATGATTAGATGATGTGAATTGTTATATTAGCATATCTGTTGCTTATTGTTGTTTAGCATGTGATAGATGATGTTATCTACTGTAGGATTATCTTATGCTTTTCTACTAGCATGTTAGATTTCTTTATGCTTATATTGTTGCATGTTTTTAGTAGTGACATCCCTATTACGATAGTACCGACGATCTGGTCGATGGCTTGGGATGTTACGCACAAGGGATGGCTAGGACCCACGATGGTCTTATGATGCTATTGATGGTTGGGAGGAACCATGCTCTTAGTTTGGTTGTTCAGTTCACGGCGATGTTTATTTCAGTGTGCTCTTTGTTGCTGTAGTTTAGATGGATAGATGTTCTTCTTTCTGTGTTGTTCTTGCACTCGAGTGTTCATTCCTCAAGTCTTTGTGGATCCAGTACTCCTTGGTGTGGAGGTTCTTTGGTCTATTCTTCGCCTTTCTGAGTCTTGGAAGTGTCTTTGTTTTCTATGGGCAACATTTGTTCAGCATGGTGCGACACTTTAAAAAGTATCACACGCCCATGCAAACTATGTCGTACGACACTATAAAGTATCACATGCCTTCTTGAGAAATGTCGTACGACACTGGAAGAGTGTCGCACGCCTTCTTGAGAAATGTTGTACGATGCTGAAAAGTGTCGCGTGCCTTCTTGAGATATGTCGTACGACACTGGAAGAGTGTTGCACGCCTTAAGGAGAAGTGTCGCCCTCCCTTAGTAAAAAGTGTCCCACGGTTTTTGTGAAAAACCTGCGCATGCTATCAGCGAGCACTTTTCTTCGTGATCCAAACTTTTTGAGAGTTGATTTGGATACCCTTTTGGGCGTTCTTTGACTCTATGGTGTTGCATTTTGAATTCTGTCGGTTTCTCTTGATATCCAATTTTTGTGTTTCTGTTTTTGTCTCTTGGGGGTTTAAAATATATCGTTAAAGTATAAGTTGACCTATATTTAATTTCTTATACTTAAGATATATTTTAATATATGCGACGAATCTTTTGAGATAGGTTTCAGACCTCTCAGAGATAAGTTATGAATTCTAGGAAATTTCAGGGCTTCAAAAATCCAGACTTAGCCCATTTTTAGGGCTTCAAAATTTTAGGGTTAGCCAAATTTTAGGTTTCTACATTTTACCCCAGCTTGGTGTTTTGTTGATGAGTGGTTTTTTCTTGTGCCCTCATCATGCGCATTGTCATTGTTGGCCTTGTTTGTGTGAGTCAGTTTGGTAGTGGCG
Source organism: Cupressus sempervirens (assembly GCA_028749045.1). NCBI lineage: Eukaryota > Viridiplantae > Streptophyta > Pinopsida > Cupressales > Cupressaceae > Cupressus > Cupressus sempervirens. The sequence goes on from CM053792.1 coordinate 30,794,567, forward strand.
TTTGGAGATTCGTTGGTTGCTGGGATGGTGGTGAAGTCTTCCGTTGTGATCGTTGTGATTCGTATACGATGTTGTCATGTGCATTCATACTTGTTAAAAAAAAAATCTTGGCTTGTATTTCATCCTTGTTTCCAAGGATCTCCAGGTAGGGCATTACACTAGATGCTTCCATATTTTGCCTCTTCATCTGAATTGTTGATCACAAAACATAGGGATCTATTATCCACTTCATAAACGTGTAAAACTCTCTTTAACAACCTCTACAAATATTAAATGTTCCTTCCATGTCAACTTGAAAATGGTTTACCTTAAATTTTGTATCATTTCTAACTAATATGTAAACTCTGCATTGCTTGGCACTTACTATCTCTGATACTCGACATTGTTGTTGATGCTTAGTCTGTAATGTGCTTGACACTTACTATGGAACTCGACACTTATATGCTTGAATTTCTTGGTAAGCATTGAACTTGGCTTTTATAGAAGTACTCGGCATCCACATACTTGCTCAACTCCTATAGAGCTCTCTATAGACATACTTATGTACATGACTTGGCCTATATAGAGTAGCTTGGTCACAATGATGACTGTCTAACTTTGCCTAGTAAATGACTAAGTGTTTGACACTAATTGGAAACAATAGTTAGATATACCAATAATCTCCCCCTTCAAGTTCAATGCAAAAACCACTTTGTTGTGATTACATTATTACAAATACAATCTGATATGAGTACTCCGCCTAAGTCTTAAGACCCAGTACAATGTAAAACTTCAAAACTATGACTCATGTCAAATGAATAATGAATAAATAGTATATAAATACACATTACTCTAAATAGTTTGATATCTCAGTGTCATACCTTGTTTACTTGCTTAACTTTTAACTTCATTTCCCATTCCTATTTCAACTCCTCAACTACTTTCTCTACATGAAAAACATTCCCCCTTATTTTTGACACTTATTTTATGACTGATGGGTTTGAATGGGTGGAAGTAAACCATATTTATGAATGAATGTCTGATGAAATTGGGTGATCATGTAAATTGAATGATCCTATGTGGTCATTGATGCCTCCAAGATGTGATTCTGCAACTGTAACCATGCTTCTAAGTCAATTAAGCTATTAGCCACACAAAGATTGTGATCCTCGTTAATAAGATCTAGGGCTGATTGTATTTCCCATTGCATTACTTCTAAATGAGGTATTAACAATTCTTGAATAGATATCAATTTGGATCTCATGTTGTTGTTAGATGCCTGAAGCTTGACCAATTCTAGTCTTCTACATTGGAATTTGCTAACTGTGAAATAATATTAGTAGATCTCTTCATCTCAAAATGAATCTATTGCATTTGTGCCTAAATGTCATTTGACAAAATGTTGTAATCTTTGTAGAAGTTCTGTCATATTCTATACATGTTCTTGTAACTAAACTTTCTACTCAACAATTGTTATGGAAACTTTATCCACAACCTTATTCTCAACTTTTCTTTTTGACCAATCCATTAATTTCTCATTGGATACTATATCACCAACATTGACTTGTTCAACAATATTTACAAGCTGGGAAATAATTGGGGCCTCGCCATCAAAAATTTGAATATCAAAAGTGTCAAAAAAAATGTTTTTAACTTCATATAATTGTTGGAATTACTTTAGAATAACTAAGAGGGGGGTGAATCAGTTATTCAAGGTCCAGAGGTATAAATAAATCTTTTCACAATTAAGTAAACCCTTAAAACATTCATATGCATGCATGCATCCATTGTGTATTTACTAAAACTTGTATGTTACTGTCAAATCAATTTGTAGAAATGTAAAGCATGAAACACAACACATTCATCAGCACACTTGACACAATGATTTACGTGGAAACCCAATTCAGGAAAAACCACCGGTAGCATGCTACTCATTTTCACTCTTCTGAAGTGATGCCCTATGAAAGGCCAACCCTGTTAAAGGTTACAATACACACTATTAAAGGTGATCCGGTTAAGGGATTTCAATCACCCTGTTAAAAGTGAACCTTGTTAGAGGACTTTAGGCCATTTAGTTGGAATGCCACCCTATTAAAGGATTTTCCAATGACTATTAGGTCAACCTTACCCCAAAGGATTTACTCTAGACTAATACAATTATTAGAGAGTAACAATAGAGCTTTGATCTGATAAAACTTACAACTTCACTTGCAGATTACTAATCTCTGTTCAATCCTTAATTCTGCTTGGCTTTTATACTTTGTAGCTTTGATAGCTTGTTCACCCTTCAAGCATTCATCTCCTTAAGCCTTCTTGCTTAATATGCCATTGCAAACTCTTCTCTTGGGTTACTTGATGAAGAAAAACCCTTAATTCTTTCTCCTCCTTAGGTTCTTGCACATGACACCAACCTCTCTCTTTGTTTCATGACTAGAAATTCCTATAAATAGGAAATTAGAATATTTTTCTACTCATTATCCATTGTCCAAATTAGGTTTTTGGATGGATTAGGTAGGATACAATGTATCTACCCCATATATTTTCTTTTCTAGAAACTTCTCCTAGAATCCATTTGAATTCGCCTAAAAATGATTTACATCAAATTTTGTGCCACTATCTGATCAATCTTATCTTCCTCCTAATTCACAAGCTCCAAAAAAACAAACTTGTCAGCTTAGATTCAGCGAATCTTTGATCTTTATCATAATGCAGCAACTTGACATTATCAATCTTCTAATGCTTGGCACACATTGCATTGTTCGGCATCAACTTAAGTTTATTGGTGCTCAGCATCAATTGTTTTTCTTGGCATCCCCTAGATTTTACTTTTACTCGGCTCCAACTGACTTTCTGCTCAACTTGCACTAACTTTGCTTGACACCTACTGTCCACTTAGTCAAGCTTGGTAGACAAACTTTGTTTAACTTATTCTTCTAAATTTTCTAAGTGTAGCCAACCATTTTGTAACCTTAAGTAGATCATCAATTCATCATGTCATCACTATCTTAACTAATTCTTGTACTTCATTACATAGTCATAACTCAACCTTTCCTCTAGGTGCTTTTGTTACATCTTGTTGATCAAATCCTCATCATCAATCAACTAAGTGATAGTACTTGAATCTTATAAGCAATTATCTTACCAACAAATAGCAGGTTTGACATCAGTGACAAAACAATGATTGAAACACATAGTCTTCTTCAACAATCTCCCTCTGTTTCAATCAGATTTCAACAATAATACCTACTTTTGTTTGTGCTCTCTTCTTAGCTCTTCTTTCTTTTCTTCTTTACCAAAATTTCTTGTAACAAAATTGTCTACTCCAACATTAGATTTGGAAAGTCTAATTGTGGCATTTCAATTACGTCATCCAGACTAACTTCAATATTTGGTGAGGTGTCAATTGTTGACTTTCCTATGCTCAATGGAGTGTTGTTTCTCAGCACTTCTTTGGGAGTTGGTGAGGAGGTTTCACCACTTGGTCATATTGGTGTATTGGTTCTCAAGACAACAATGGTTGCACTTGGCTAAGCTTTACTCACCTCTTTATTTACCTCAATGTGAGGTGCTCACATGGTTTGACTATTTGTACTTGTGTTCTTCATCTTTGTTTCTACCTCTTTAGCTATGAGCCTTGAATGCTCTACTTCTAGAGTGTTAGGGGTGTCGGCATGTACTAGGGACATGATGCCTTGCAGACTCAGCACATTTAAACTTTCTCCACTATTGTGACCATCTTCGATGGTCACCATCTTAGTTCCTTTCTCTATATCTACTCCCTTAATGGACAACCCAAAGATGCTTTTCTAAAGCAATTAATCTTGTTGTTATACAATTTTCATTTAATTTTGTAACATAAAAAAAATCTATACTTAGGAACAAATCTACTTCTATATCTCTCCAAAAATGTTTCCATCTGATCTATCTTGAGATAGATCAGGCATAACTCTAACTAAAGTGTTAGTTCTTATCATTTTCTCTTTCTTCTTCTACCTTCTACCACCTTCTTTCCAATCTACCAGAAAAATATATGGGTATTTTCTTCTCAATTTCACTTGGAGCTAACTTATGAGTTGCAATCATATCTATAATAGCCTCCTCAACTTTGGTTCTATTAGTATTTTCTATTGTATCATATTTTACAAATCTAAAATTAGATAATCTTGAAGATCTTCTAAGATTTGTACATACCTCATCAATAGACTTTGTTCACCCTGTGGGTGGTCCTTTGACTAATCTCCTGCTCTTTGGTTTAGATGTACTAGGATCAATAGTCTCTACTACTCTTTGTTTTGCAATCTGCTCAACGCTAGCAATTGCCTTGGTCCTTGGTTTAGTAGATGGTGGAGGAGACAGGGCTGTCACGACTAACTTCTTTTCAATTCTCTTAGCCTTCTTGATAGGTGCAATTACAACAATTGGGTCTTTACCCTTGTCTCCATTTTCTTCATCTTCTCCAAGATCTTATGTAATCTGCAATGGTTCCTTTCCCTTGGCTAAGGTACCTAGTTTTCCTTCTAGGTCTTCAATAATTCTCTAACTTTTCTTCTCCTTAGAAGCTATCTTAATATTCAAGTTATTTTGGCCTTAGATTCCTCATATTTTCCAAAAGATTCATCCTCAGTGTTTAGTTCTTCTTTCAATAATGCAACTATGCTTGCATTCACTAAGTCACTGTCAATTCCATAATTAAAATCTTATAACCAAGCCTTCCTCACCTTTACGACTTGTACAAATGTAATATATGTATCTATAAGGAAATATATATCATTGTAATACCTAGTTACCAATTCTTCACTTATTCTCATCCTCATCTTCATTCTTTGATTGAATTCCTCAAAATAAGTATCCATGACATTCTCAAACTTTTCTCCTAACTAAGTAATGTATTCACTTATTTGTCTTGTCACTAGTTTTTCTTGTTCCCAAGCAATGTTTCCAATACCCAAAAAATATTTTTATATATAAAAGAAAACACACATAATGAGGGACCCAAACTTACACATTGAATTATTTTCTTTCCCGATGGATGCCAGATTTTGTGCCAATTGTAGTCTTTGAAGCTCGATATTCATGATCTTTCATTACTATTCTCCATGCTTGATCCACTACCATACATGACACACTGTTCTACTTGACTGGTAGAATTTTTGATCTATAACTCTCACTACAAATTTGATTAGTGGAATAGAAATATTTGTAATTGACAAACCTCGTCCCTTACACTCAGCACTAGTGTTTTCCTTAATTTCCTCTTGACTTAGGCATCACATGGTTTTCTTCTTTTCTAGGGTTGGATAGCCTGTAACCTTGTCAATTATTTTCTTTGTAATCTCCATGGGTCCATTCTGTAACCAAAACTTCATGTTATGGATCATGCTTAGAATTATTTGATCCATTTAGCCTTGAAATTCCTTGGAAATTCTACGGCATGCGTTAACCCTTTCCTTTCAACAATGTTGAATTCATCCTTCAAGATTCATTCATTACATAACTTCTCATATGCTTCTCAAATTTAATAATCTCCTACTTCTCCAACATTACACATATAACAACTCCTTACACTACGAATCATAATAACTTTGGGTGGTATCAAGGATAATGCACCCATTAAATCTCCTTTCATTGTAATTTCTAGAATAGCACAAAACTTTGGTGGAGGACAAGCATCACTCTTCACCAATTGAATTTCACTAACCTCTTGGTTCATACCAGTGGTAGATGAACCTCCCATATTCTATTTTTTAGGGTTTGAAAACTTTTCTTTCTTCTTAATTACTCGACATGCCTCAGATCTTCGCTCAATCAATCTTCTCATCTTACATTTGCTAAAGATCTATCTTAAATCTCTTTGCTAATCACCAAATTTCTCTGTGCTCTTGAAATCTATATGCAGGGTATGAAATAATGTCTTCAAATTTTGAATATATACCTTCTTTTGGTTGAATTAGGGTCTCCTTTAATGTTGTTTACTCAAGTAGGTGGAAGCCAGTTGTCTCAGTCGACATTGGTGCCTTCGAACTAGGTCTTTATTATATGGCTCGGTCTCTTCCATCTAAATTGACTTCTACTATCTGACTCAGCCTATTAACCAATTTACTTCTAAATTACTCAGTCCATGTTGCAATTCTCAGTCAACATAGATGATTTTACTAGTGTTCAGCAGTGACTGTATAAATGACTCTTTTGTACTAATCTTTTCACAAATTTGTTCTCATGCATCTTTACATATGAAAATATGAACTTTGACACATTTCATCTAAAGAAATGATGTATGATATATCAATTAAGCATATAGTTCCATACAAACCTCTTTTTCTTAGTATGAAATGACATGATCGCCTTCTCCATTGGATTGGGTGACCTCAACTCCATTTGCTCCACTATTTCCATCTCCTACTTTTGTTTTCAATGTTTGATTCATCTCCTTATTGACTTGTTCAATGTCCACTTTTCCTTTAACTTTGTCTTTTATGTGATTTGTTGATGGCACTTGAGTCTTGCAGTTCTTGCTTGAATGTCCAAACTTGTGACACTTGGAGCATGCATTATTAGGCACATAATTCTGCCTGTGATTTGTCCAATAGGGTTTTGTCTATGATCTGCATTCCTATTCTAAATGCCCATACTTCTGAAAATTATAGCAATATCCTTCAAATCTAGATGTGGTAGGTGCATTCCTAATTCTTGACATACAATCATGTATTTAATGTCCTTATTTCTTGCAGTAAAAATAATAACTAGTAAATTTAGGTTTAAGATTTTGCATACCATGTTTACATCAGAAAATGTTTGTAGTACGACCAAGTTTTCCATAGTGATAGCATGTTGGTTTGCCCTTTGATTTTATATTCCTCAGTTCTCCATTCCTAGATGACTCTCCTTCCTTGGTGCATGAATGTCCTAAACCATCAATACTACTAGATGACTTCATAAGTCCTTCAAAGTATTTTTTTACTTCATTTGGTTTGTTGAATCTTTCCATAAGTTTTTTCTCTGTTTTCAGTTCATTCTAGTATGCCCTTTTGTGCTATGGGATTTTCTATTTCCACATCGTTTTGATTTAATTCCTAATTTACAAGAATCAATTGATTCATCATGTCCAGTTGAGTGTTTGTGAGCTTTTTCACATATCATATTCTTTCTTCAAGTTTGGTAGTCATTACCCTTTTTTCTTCCTCATCCATAGCCTTGTCTTCTCCAACTTTCTTCTTTTACTTAGTCACTTCACACAATCTTACTGATTGGATTTCATGCTCCCTTTTTAGTCCTCTTATTTCTTCATTTAGGAGTTTGTTCTTTTCAATTAGATTTGTAGATTCTTTATCATTTGGATTGATTGGTTCAAATAGACCTTCAATCTCAAGTTATTCATACAAAAATTGTTTATCCTAGATAGCCAATTCCTTTCTCCTTTTTAGGGATATCTTCAGATCTTGTCTTGCTTTCTCAAGTTTTTGTAGTATGAGTTGGATATCAATCACCTGATTGTCAATAACCGTGTCCAGTTTATAAGTCTCTATCTCCAAGATCTAATCTCCAAGTGATTAAGCTTCTCCAAGAGAACCAATGCTCTAATACCAACTATTGATTGATGAAAGTATTAATAGGATGCCAAGATGCCAAGAGGGGGGGTAAATCATAATCTTAGAAACTTTTCCTTTTTCTTCAATTCATTCACACATTCACCAGTTGTCTTATGCATGCAAAACATGTAAAATTAAATTTGTTGTAAGATGTAGATCTAATCTATCACATGCATGAAAATAAACAAATAACACAATATTTGTTACCCAAAAACCCTCCAAGGTGAAGGTAAAATTGGGGTGGTGATGACACCTAGAAATATTTACTACTGTAGTAATAAAGTTAACTTGTTAGGGTTACAATGCTTGACCATAATATATGATCTACCCTATGTGGGGTTTGCTCTATTAAAAGTATTTGAGACTATTAGGTCTCACCTTGTTAGAGGATTGTTAGTGAACAGATTGTCCTTTGAAGAAATGCGTGCAAATCTTACCCTAAATGCTCAAGTGAGAGGACAAACTAACACCAACAGTTGGATAGGTTATCATGGATTGATAACCTTCCTCTGAATTTTTATCAGATACAGCTCCCCGTATAAGATATCCAATGAATCAAATGTGGATGCTTTTACCAGAAAGCATAAAAGGATATCAAACATCTACTCGTAAATACAGCTTAGATGCATAAACTTATATTACTGCATGGAAAGAAAGAAAAGAACAACAGGTGACACAAAGTTCATTTTGCTGAACACTGCGTTGTGTAATGAGGACGAAACTATGTCATTCATTTCCCTGAGAGGATTAAAATCAAAGCCATGTAGGATATTTTAAAATGTCAACGTAATAAAGAAACAATGCTAACAGATTGTAATTTCAGAGAAAACTGGAAATGACTCAAAGTCCAAATTCAGTGGAAAGAAAAATACATTATCGTCAACGTCTAATATGTTTAACCTTCAGCCTCCTTTCCCTAACTATAAAAGATTACAAAGCCTCTTTCACACATTACAATCTGATCATTATTCAAAGAAAACAGAAACTTTCCCTACAATATTACATTAAACACCAAAATGTAATCTTCATTTCAAACACATAGTTCTGAAAAGAAAGAAAATCTCTCCTACTTTGCCTCTCCCTATCTCCCAAGGAAATAAAAATGATTTTGCAAGATCTCCTCCCTGCCTAAAGCCCAAAGTCTATAGCTTGGAAGAAGCCAGCAAAAAGAATTCAAAACCCTGATGCTCTGCCTACTGGCTTATTTAACCTCTTCTTTTTCTCATGACCTTTTCAGTTTCTCTAACTGAATCTTGAAAAGACTCTCCAACTTTCCATTTTCCCCCTTTCTTACATAAGTTCCTGATGTTTAATTTTCATTAAACATCTATTATTATTTTCTCCCATTTTATATGTGCACCATGTTTTAATTTATAATAAAACATTTTATTACAAACTCCTTTTAGCATCGTATTGGATCATGATAGACCACAACTTTCTTTGAGAAAATTTGATCTAATCTTATCCAGCCACATGTTAGAAAAATAATCATTGTTTTCTTTAGTCTTCCCAAATTGACTGTAGGCTCCCCTTCTGATTCATGGCAATCCTACTCATCGCTCTTGCAATTGTCTGAAACACATAATTCTTATACTTAGAACAAAAGGCCAAGGATCACATATTTGCAATGGGCTTTGGAACTAATGGGTCCCAAGGAAGTTGGCTAGATAAGTTTTGTTGTGCAAGCATCTGATACATGTTTTCCATCTACACCATGTGCATATGTACAGTTGTAGGCAGACCCGCGGGTTCATGGTGGTTATTGTCGATCAAAAGACCACCTTCATCACACTCAACAATCACAACATTTTGTGAGCATCATAGAAAACACAAGGCTTTGACAATATAAACTTGTGATGCCAGATCACTCTGTGTCGCATGTGTAGCACAACAAATCCAATAAATTTCATGGCTTTGAGGTCGCAGCACCATCATATTTTAGTCGAGACTCGATACCATTTTGGGAAGAACCATTCTGAGTATATGTGTTCTGAATGGAGACATTTGGTTTGGCATTTATTTGAACCTCTATAACAGTATAAATGGCCACTCTCAATCTGTGGATGTTCTCTTCTTATAATTGCTATTGCTCTTGCCGAGTATGCATAGTCGACACTCCAAATATTGGAGTTTGAGTTCTGTATTTGGATTCTAATTTCCTTATGTTTCTTTTTAAAAGGTTGACCATTCGATTCAAAATATACATATGTTGTGTCTTTTCTAAGATAGATTTCATGTTCATAGAGCCTCGGTGACTCCAGTTACTTTACCTGGACATGATGCATAGAAGCTATGTATGAACCCGCAACTTCAGGTGCTCGAGCATAAGTTGTATTTTCATTCACTTCATCACCTTTGACTATGTAGCTTCTTTCATACTTTGTCTTCAGCTTGGGTGCCGCAGCTATAAGATGATTTAGTCACTCGACTTGCTGGCCTTGACATGTGTTAAATAGGTCATATGCCCATGGCTTCTATATGATATTGCCAACATTTGAAATGTAGCTCAGGTTTGGAGACTTGACATCATAGGTATTCGTGATGAAAGTTGGCTTCCTCTATGGGTTAAACTGTGGGTTCTATTTATGCTTTCACCCTTTCTTTGACACGAGATGAGGGTTGAGTGTATAAGAATTTGCTTTTGGTTTGGATATGGTGCTATCTCTGGTGGAGCATTGCCTATAATATATATTTTCACCATGTCTTCAAACACTTTGCATGCACTACTGATTCGATGGCAAGGATGTTTCATTTAATCAATAAGGAACCTGCGCATTCAATTGGATCGAGCCTCTTGGCTTTATTTCCATGAACCTGTGGCTATGGTTATGAGTTTCAACATGTTGAACTCGATAGATTTTGGTCAATCTTATCACATCAAACTCTCTACCTTCTATGGTGAGCTCGTGGATTAGAAACAATGTCTTCGACAAGAATTCATAACTCATGTTAATAAGATCACATTTGTTCTCAACTACTGCCATCAAAGCACATGTTAAACCTGTTCCTATTTCCATTGAGCCCAATCAAGAATCTCCAATTTTGCATGAAACAAGTTGTGCCCCTGGTGCAATGCATTTTAGCATTGGTTCCTCTGAATGGTAAGCTCTACAGTTCATGCCCACAGGTCTCCTTTATGAGATTCTTAGATGACAATGCAAGGAAATTACACATAAACCTTACCATAAATCAATAGCTGATGAGAATCAACATGTGTAATAATTAATTTAATGTGATTCAATTTCCATACATCTACCAAACTCAAGTGCAAATTCTATTGTCTTCAATGGAGGTGCCAACTTGTTCTTAATAAGTGTAACTGTAACCTGACTTCCAACTATCTCGTCTCCTTTTCTTAGCAACCCAGTATGTTCTACGAGCATCCGACTCTATTTATTCACCAATATTTAAAATTTAAAAAAAAATGTAATAGGTAGACACTCTACGAGATAATTTGAGCCTCTTATACAGAGAAGATAGCCACTATGACATTGACATTTTATTGAACCATTCATCGTCACCCATTTGTTTAATAGATATTATGGCTAGCAGTTAGCACATCATTGTTATGCAACCATATTTGAAGTGGGTATTTTCAAAGCTATGAGGAAGCACTAGTTTTATCTGACTTGTTCGATTAACTAACCAGAAAGAATGCTTATTTGTATATTACCAAGTGACATAGGCACATGATTTTCGAACATCTGAATCATTTATACCTGAAATCCCAAGCCATATGTCTGCATCTTTGAATGCTAAAATTTGAATTGGAGTGCCCGAAAGAACTTGATAAATTTGAAAAAACTTCCTATGAAGCCTGAATCTGACCTCTCTATCCCCTAAACTAAACTGGTAGGTTGAACTTGACAATTTGAGTCAGGCTCTGGATCTGCAAATTGAACCAATGAGCCACTTTGAACTTCTGAAACACTTCGAACCACCGCACCTAAACTTCATCTTAATTTGCACCCCTGCACTTTCTTGAATTCATGGGACTAACAAATTGAACCTAACAAATGTATTGAGATAGAATTCTGAACTTTTCTAACCATTCTACATTTTTGAACCCATTTGAACTGCTTTGAACCACTTTGAACTACTTCAAACTTCAGTTCGAAGTGGTTCAAACTCTACACTTGAAGTTTTAAAATCGTGTCCATATCAAGTGCTAACAGGGGCTCTAACTATGGGACTGATTTTGATACAAAATCAGAGAACTCCAGCAATCTCTGGGAAAGAATAGTGCCTTATCCATTGGGCAAATAGAGCAAGAGAAGACTGGGAGTTGCTTGTAGAGAGGGCAGAGGGGAGCAGGGCAAAAATAGCAAACAAAACCAACAACCAACATCTAAACTACCAGCAAGCACGAGGTTGCACATTATTCAAACTACTACTACGCACAACAAAAACTTATTTACAATATTTACAAAGGTAGGAGAAGAACCTACCATGAAGATCGAAAGAAATAAGAAATTAAGTGAATCCATTTACTGGCTGAGAGAAATAGGAGCCTTTCTGAATTAGCAAAGCGTACCTCAATGGAACAACTCCAAACCATTGCCTAATGATGACTCCTTCAATGCCAAACTTCAGACTAACAGTGTGCATGCATATGTGTATCCACCTCTCTTTTCCAAAGAGCCATAACTCATCATAGTATTCATCTCCACTTAAGAATTGATCTCTCACATTGTCAGGGTTAGACTCCACTTCAAGCTGAAAAATATGAAATGAAAGAGCCTCAGCAAAAGATGATGTACAATCTTTAGGAACATTGTCATGCACATTCAATTCCTGTGCATGGTTATTGATGCAGGAGCATCTTACATGGGAAAATTATTGGAAAAAAAAAATTGAAAATATATATATATATATATATATATATATATATATATATATATATATATATATGAAAAAAAATTGTGGAGGAGAGAGAAAGTGATGAAAATTAGAGGAGAAATAATAAAAAAAATTAAAAGGGGAAAAAGGAGAAAAGAAAGAAAAAGAGAATTTATGTTTTCGAGGTGCATAGGTGGCATAATAGGAAAAATAAAAAATAAATGGTTGTCATTCCATTTATCGAGGTGTGTGGGAAGAATTCTAGAAAGTTATGAATATTGTAGAAAGTTGTGGATATTGTAGAAGGTTGTGGAGGAATTCTAGAAGGTTGTGGATAAGTCATGCATGGGGTGGTAAGTGCCTATTTAAGCAAGGCATATGAGCATTTCTAATCAAGCTCAAGGAGTATCTTGAGAAGGAGAAGCTCGAGAAGAAGGTGAAAGCTCAAGGAGAAGCTTGAGAAGTGGAAGCTCAAGGAGAAGCTCAGGGCGTAGCTTGAGAAGTGGAGGCTCGAGGAGGAGAAGCTCGAGAAGGAGAAACTTGAGAAGTGGAAGCTTTGGAAGGAAAAGCTTGAATGTGTAAAAGTTGGAAGGCTTGGAAGGCTTCAAAGTGTGAAAGAGAAGGAGGAAGTGAAGATTGAGTTTTCCTGAATCTGTAGACAGAGCGCTGAATGTGAGGCAGTTTACACTTGGATCTTAGATAGAGTTTGTGAGAAGAGCTAGTGACTGCAGTTTAGAAACAAGGAGGTTGCTTGGTGGCTTGCGAGCACAAGTTGAGATCTTGGAAGTTTCTACCAGAGCATGGATCTGGACTAGCTTGGGTTTGGATTGGATCTTGAAAGATCTTCCAAAAATGTTATTGTAATTGGATTTTCAAGTATAATAAAAGAGTTCTTTGGGAAGCATTTTATTTTCTTGGTCTTCATATTGTTGCATTCTTGGTTGTGAGTTGGTAAGGGTGGTGTGGCCCTTTATTAGTGGTATCAGAGTGTACCTTCATCAAGTGGTATCAGAGTGGTACCGACATCAAGTGGTATCAGAGTTGTACCTTCATCAGTGGTATCAGAGTAGGAGATCCTGAGTGTACAAGCAGATCACTGAAGTGTGAGGCAGTTTGTACCAGGACCTTGGTTGGGTGAATTTTATTAGAGTGGGAGTTCCTGAGTGTGTAAACAGATCGCCAAAGCTGAGGCAATTTGTACTAGGACCTTGGTTGGGTTCAGTTTATCAGAGTAGGAGTTCCTGAGTGTACAAGCAGATTGTCGAAGTGTGAGGCAGTTTGTACCAGGACCTTGGTTGCGTGAAGTTTATCAGAGCAAGTTTTCTTGAGTGTACAAGCAGATCGCCGAAGAGTGAGGCAATTTGTACCAGGACCTTGGTTGGGAAAAGTTTATCAGAGCTGGTGGATTGCAAATCCGTTGTCCTAGACTTGTGATGTGGTTCTTGATTGTTCGTGTGAGGTGGCAGGTTGCAATCTAACTTGCAAACAATTTGAGGTTGTCACAAGGAGCGTGGGAAGGATTTGTTGCAGAGGGTTTACGAAAATCTTGGGAGATGGATCCAAGAGGATTGGACCCTAAGATGATTGCCAAAATCCATGATATAGTGGAGAGGAATTTTTCTAAAATGATTTCTCAATTGGATGCTAGATTGGCTAATCAAGCTAAGAAGGTCAAGGTGGAAGAGGATGGTTTTGCTGATCAGTTTGTGGAGCCTGATGCAAAACCTGCAGAGCAACTAGAGATTGTTGCTGAAGATATTCCTAATGTTGTTGATGTTGGGACAGAGGTTGGTTTTCATGATCAATTGGTTGAGTCTAACATGGAGATTGTGGAGCACTCGGTCATGGATGATCCAATTATTTGTGTGACTTGTATCTTGCAGAGCATCTTGTTGTGAGCAATGAGGTTGTTGGTGTTGAGAGTTTGGCATGTGTTGATGGAGATCTACATGTGGCTGTTGATGTGGGGTTTGTTGCTATGGGTGTGAATTCACTAGTTACTGATGTGGATGAGAGTTTTTTGTTGAAGCATTATGTTCATTTGTTCTTAGGAATGAGCATTTTGATTTGATGGTTGAGATGCTGGTGTGGAGAATTTGCATGGTGGTTTTGTTGTCCCTATTGAGGTGGAAGCCTTTGGTGAAGATGAAGATGGTGGCAGATCTTACTTTTGGCATCAAAGTGTGGGACACACTTTTCTATCTACCAGGGGAGTCTGATGCAAGAGCATCTTGCATGGGAAAATTATTGAAAAAATAAAATAAAAAATTGTGGAGGAGAGAGAAAGTGACGAAAATTAGAGGAGAAATAATAAAAAAATTTAAAAGGGGAAAAAGGAGAAAAGAAAGAAAAAGAGACTTTCTATTTTCGAGGTGCATAGGTGGCATAATAGGAAAAATAAAAAATAAATGGTTGTCATTCCATTTATCGAGGTGTGTGGGAAGAATTCTAGAAAGTTATGAATATTGTAGAAAGTTGTGGATATAGTAGAAGGTTATGGAAGTTGTAGAAGGTTGTGAAGGAATTCTAGAGGGTTGTGGATAAGTCATGCATGGGGTGGTAAGTGCCTATTTAAGCAAGGCATATGAGCATTTCTAATCAAGCTCAAGGAGTATCTTGAGAAGGAGGAGCTCGAGAAGAAGGTGAAAGCTCAAGGAGAAGCTTGAGAAGTGGAAGCTCAAGGAGTAGCTTGAGAAGTGGAGGCTCGAGGAGGAGAAGCTCGAGAAGGAGAAACTTGAGAAGTGGAAGCTTTGGAAGGAAAAGCTTGAATTTGTAAAAGTTGGAAGGCTTGGAAGGCTTCAAAGTGTGAAAGAGAAGGAGGAAGTGAAGACTGAGTTTTTCTAAGTCTGTAGACAGAGCGCCGAATGTCAGGCAGTTTACAGTAGGACTATGATGGACTTGTGAGTGTGTAGACAGAGCGCCGAATGTGAGGCAGTTTACACTTGGATCTTAGATAGAGTTTGTGAGAAGAGCTAGTGATTGCAGTGTAGAAACAAGGAGGTTGCTTGGTGGCTTGCGAGCACAAGTTGAGATCTTGGAAGTTTCTACCAGAGCGTGGATCTAGACTAGCTTGGGTTTGGATTGGATCTTGAGAGATCTTGCAAAAATGTTATTGTAATTGGATTTTCAAGTATAATAAAAGAGTTCTTTGGGAAGCATTTTATTTTCTTGGTCTTCATATTGTTGCATTCTTGGTTGTGAGTTGGTAAGGGTGGTGTGGCCCTTTGTTAGTGGTATCAGAGTGTACCTTCATCAAGTGGTATCAGAGTGGTACCGACATCAAGTGGTATCAGAGCTGTACCTTCATCAGTGGTATCAGAGCAAGAGATCTTGAGTGTACAAGCAGATCGCTGAAGTGTGAGGCAATTTGTACTAGGACCTTGGTTGGGTGAATTTTATTAGAGTGGGAGTTCTTGAGTGTGTAAACAGATCGCTGAAGCTGAGGCAGTTTGTACCAAGAGCTTGGTTGGGTGCAGTTTATCAGAGCAAGAGTTCCTGAGTGTACAAGCAGATTGTCGAAGTGTGAGGCAGTTTGTACCAGGACCTTGGTTGGGTGAAGTTTATTAGAGCAAGTTTTCCTGAGTGTACAAGCAGATCGCCGAAGAGTGAGGCAGTTTGTACTAGGACCTTGGTTGGGCAAAGTTTATCAGAGCTGGTGGATTGCAAATCCGTTGTCCTAGACTTGTGATGTGGTTCTTGATTGTTTGTGCGAGGTGGCAGGTTGCGATCTGACTTGCAAACAATTCATGGTTGTCACAAGGAGCGTGGGAAGGATTTGTTGCAGAGGGTTTATGAAGATCTTGGGAGATGGCTCCAAGAGGATTGGACCCTAAGATGATTGCCAAAATCCATGATATAGTGGAGAGGAATTTTTCTAAGATGATTTCTTGATTGGATGCTAGATTGGCTGATCAAGCTAAGAAGGTCAAGGTGGAAGAGGATGGTTTTGCTTATTAGTTTGTGGAGCCTGATGCAGAACCTGTAGAGCAACTAGAGGTTGTTGCTGAAGATATTCCTAATGTTGTTGATGTTGGGACAGAGGTTGGTTTTCATGATCAATTGGTTGAGTCTGACATGGAGATTGTGGAGCACTCGATCGTAGATGATCCAATTGTTGGTGGTGACTTGTATCTTGCAGAGCATCTTGTTGTGAGCAATGAGGTTGCTAGTGTTGAGAGTTTGGCATGTGTTGATGGAGATCTACATGTGGTTGTTGATGTGGGGTTTGTTGCTATGGGTGTGAATTCACTAGTTGCTGATGTGGATGATAGTTTTCTATTGAAGCATTATGTTCAGTTTGTTCCTAGGAATGAGCATTTTGATTGGATGGTTGAGATGCTGGTATGGAGGATTTGCATGGTGTTTTTGTTGTTCCTATTGAGGTGGAAGCCTTTGGTGAAGATGAAGATGGTGGTAGATCTTACTTTTGGCGTCAAAGTGTGGGACACACTTTTCTATCTACCAGGGGAGTCTGATGCAAGAGCATCTTGCATGGGAAAATTATTGAAAAAAAAAAATTGTGGAGGAGAGAGAAAGTGATGAAAATTAGAGGAGAAATAATAAAAAAATTAAAAAGGGGAAAAAGGAGAAAAGAAAGAAAAAGAGAATTTCTATTTTCGAGGTGCATAGGTGGCATAATAGGAAAAATAAAAAATAAATGGTTGTCATTCCATTTATCGAGGTGTGTGGGAAGAATTCTAGAAAATTATGAATATTGTAGAAAGTTGTGGATATTGTAGAAGGTTATGGAAGTTGTAGAAGGTTGTGGAGGAATTCTAGAAGGTTGTGGATAAGTCATGCATGGGGTGGTAAGTGCCTATTTAAGCAAGGCATATGAGCATTTCTAATCAAGCTCAAGGAGTATCTTGAGAAGGAGAAGCTCGAGAAGAAGGTGAAAGCTCAAGGAGAAGCTCAAGGAGTAGCTTGAGAAGTGGAGGCTCGAGGAGGAGAAGCTCGAGAAGGAGAAACTTGAGAAGTGGAAGCTTTGGAAGGAAAAGCTTGAATGTGTGAAAGTTGGAAGGCTTGGAAGGCTTCAAAGTGTGAAAGAGAAGGAGGAAGTGAAGACTGAGTTTTCCTAAGTCTGTAGACAGAGCGCCGAATGTGAGGTAGTTTACAGCAGGATTGTGATGGACTTGTGAGTGTGTAGACAGAGCGCCGAATGTGAGGCAGTTTACACTTGGATCTTAGATAGAGTTTGTGAGAAGAGCTAGTGACTGCAGTTTAGAAACAAGGAGGTTGCTTGGTGGCTTGCGAGCACAAGTTGAGATCTTGGAAGTTTCTACCAAAGCGTGGATCTGGACTAGCTTGGGTTTGGATTCGATATTGAGAGATCTTGCAAAAATGTTATTGTAATTGGATTTTCAAGTATAATAAAAGAGTTCTTTGGGAAGCATTTTATTTTCTTGGTCTTCATATTTTTGCATTCTTGGTTGTGAGTTGGTAAGGGTGGCATGGCCCTTTGTTAGTGGTATCAGAGTGTACCTTCATCAAGTGGTATCAGAGCAGTATCGACATCAAGTGGTATCAGAGTTGTACCTTCATTAGTTATGATCAGTTCTCAGCCAGGATGATACTTCCTTTATCATAGGATCAGACCTTGGATATATGTCTTGTTCATTCCTTTCAAGGAACCAACTATCATCAAATATATCATAAATCCCATCCCCTTCTCTTCTCAGAGTGCCATCACATATCTCAGCATTTCTCTTACAATTCATAGATGGGTGAGAAGAAAAGTTTTCAATAAATGCCTCAGTCTAGAACTGATTTGAACAAGTACCTAAGGCATCATCAAAGAAATGATCCAGCTTAAGTGATGACAAGAACATACATATGGTTTCTTCTTCCTCATCAAAAATTTCTTTCTTCAACATATCAGTTGAATCACCTCTGGATTGGAAATCAGCCTCATATTTCTTTGTCTCAACCAAGAATTCAGTAGGGGTGTCCTTGTCTAGAGGCATCTTTTTCTCATCTCCATGAAGAGCTAAATCACCATCAGAAGGATTGTTTTGAGAGAGGTCTTCCAATTGAATACATAATAAGAATTTGGCAATGACCTCTTCTTGTTGATCAAATGATGTTTCTTTCCATACTTCAGCCGGATAGTTTAGAGGCTGAGTGTTGATTCCATCATTTTTAGAATGAGAAAGGAACTCTTCTTCATGCACTTTCACCTTGTCATAATTACATATCTCATCATCAAATGGAAGGAGCTTTTGCAAGGGCTGATCACTAGTTTGTAAGCATAAGAAATCATCTTCTTTCTTCATAGAAATAAGAAGTTCAATCTTAGGCTGCATGCTATCCTAATTCCTTTCATCAAGAAGGTTTTCCAAAGAAAAATGATCAACATCAAAGGTGAAAGATTGAAAATCTGGGGGCAAATTGTCTACTTTCTTATCAATAGAAACTTCTGAAATAGGGAGACTATCAACATAGTTAAAACTGAAACTCTTAAGATGAGGAGAAAAATATTTGAATACACCTCCATTAAAAGCAGTATCATCTACAAGGTTTGCTGTTGCAACATATTTAGGATGAAAAGATTCAAGTAGAGACTCTTTTTCTATATTCTCCTTCAAAGGATTAATACCCTCACAATCTTTTGTGGTATTTAAAGATTCATTTTCAAACAAGGCACCCGAAGAAAGTATTTCAATAGAATTTTTAGGGAAAGAACAATCACCATAACCTTCTACTGTACAAATTTCAGTGTGAGATGGAGAAAGATCTTGAGACAAGATTTCACCATAATTGCATACCTTTTCTCCATTATTGGCATGAATATTCCCATCCACTGAAGCTGGATCAACTGAAGGTTGGAGTACTTCTAGCTGCATTTCTTGGTCACTCATGACAAATAGATTGAGATACCTGGGTGAAATTGTGATAATGGGAGCTTTATCATCATCATCTTCCCTCAAATGCTCCTTCAATCGAGCCACTTCTTCTTCAAGGTTTTACAAGTGTTTCAGCTTATGAAATCTTCTACAGAGGCATCTCCAAATTAGGATAGATGTACCATCATCTGTAAAGCTTAACTTTTTCATCATGCATTTAGACATACTTTCCCTGAAATGGTCTACAAATTTACGCAACACTTTATCATCAATCTGACAAAGTTCCAGAAGAGAAGGATTTGGCCTCGGTCTTTTCATGGCTCCTATATCTGGCATGGTCTTTGTATAGAGTTGCCAAATCTCTTGTACATGGAGATAATCATAAAATTGAGGAAATAAAGATAGGCACTTAAACCTTTGCTTTGATTCCCCAATAGAGTCGCCAAAAATCTATTAGTGAACAAATTGTCCTTTTTAACAATTATCAGATTTACTCTATGCCCAACTTACTAATAGGAACAATGAGCATTCACAACAGTTGAGAAAGTGTGATTTTATCTACCTTTCTCTCTAAATTTTTATAAGGTACAGCTCCCTTGTCAGTTTTACAATGAATGCAATATTATTTTTACACGTTTTCTCGAAAGTGCCTAAGGATCTCTCAATTGCTCTTGGGCAATGAGGTAGGAAACAATACAAACTTTGAATAAAGATTGAAAATAAACTATCACACACACAAAATTCACTTCAAAGAATGAATCTTCATCACAAAGTATATAATGAATTAAGAAACTAAACTAATGCACTTACAAGAAGAGAATAGTGACCAAGATTTCCGAATTGCCAAACCATATTCACAAAGTAATGATAATCTAACACTTTGAACACCAAATTTCAAAGTTCAAAACCCGAAATTCTTCATATATGTATATAACACTTCCATGCACAAAGTCTTAGAAAGCAAAACTTCCATATACTATCTTAGATCACTATTTTTTTTTTTTTAATTATCTAAGTTTATAACATCTACTGTTATCTATCTGCTACTTCCTATTACTTGCTTTAAAAAAAATAGTCAAATGCCCCAACATTTATAGTTTTTTAAACCTGAAAGAGCCTCCATCAAAACCCAGCTCTTTCAGTTACAAAAGAAACTATTATAAAATGAAAGAGCAGTTAAACAACAAAAAGAAAGAAGCGCTGGAAAGTGAACCGTTTAGTTTCCATCCACTTCGTCGATTTTGTCTTCCTCTCCTATAGTTTGGTGCATGAGCTTCCAGCTCTGAAACGTGGCCATGAATTATTGTGTTGCAAGTGAATGAGGATTCTTCAAACTCATCAATTGGGCCCTGCACGTATCTTTTTGCCACCTATATTATTTCATTTTGAGGCTCTGACGTGGCATCAAATTTTTGTTCAGGCGCAGCATCGACTCGATACTTGCTAATGCAGAGAAGTCTTTGGCTTTAAGCAGTTCACTATCTCTGATTTGTTCAACCGCTTCACTAAATTTCTTTGTTAACACGTCAGCATCCATATTCCATTCATCAAATTGAAAGACGCCTGTTGGATTCACAATCTTCATATCTTTTATGAGTTCTTCATGCATTTTTGTGATCCGATTTTCAATGCCTTGTATTTCTTTGATTGTTTCTTTGTAGATGGCCTCTTTCTAGTGCATATTGTTTTCCAAGACAAATAGCATGCAAGGGTCTACATTCTTCATAGGATTTTCGTTTAGGAATTTGGGAATTCCAAAACATTCTACTTCTGTTATTTGGAAAACTACTGCTTGGCAGAGCGCTAGCTCTATCTCCCATCCTGGGACCAAGGTTTGAATTTCTCCTAGTAGTGTTTCACCCTCTGTGTAGGAACTAGTAAATTCAGAGATAAATTTATTGCCTTCCTCAATTATATCATTTGCCAAGCTTCCCATGGCATTAGTTAGCAACTTTCCCTTCTACACTTGCCTCATTAGCTGTTGACTCTCAGCCGAACTGGGATCAAACGACTGTGAAACCTGTATAATTGGCAAAGCTCCAAGATTGATCAGAGAGTCAATATACACAGCCATGGTAGTTATCATCCCCTTCAATTCTTTCTTCTCCTTACTATCCTTTTCAGACTATGTGAGGATGTGGTCAGCAAAAAATTTAAAGAAATTATTACCAGTGCTCCTATTGAGGGTACCCAATTCAATTGAAGTGACCTTGAACCCTTCTTCGTTGACATCTCCAGATTCTTTCTTTTGCTTATAAGTGGCCACTTTTGCGGTGATTTTCCCTCTCACTGGATCCTTGGTCAGATAAGCATCTGTCTTTATTTTCTTTGCCTTTGAGCCTCTGGTTGCGTATTTTGTGACTATATCCTTCACCAGCGTAGACACCGATTGCAGACTCCTTTTCTTATTGATTGAACTTGACAGCCATGGAGGAATGGTAGGACTCATAGGTATCATCTGAGCATCCCTAATTGGAGTCAGAAACTTAGGTTGATCTATCTTAGGAACCTCGATAAACTGAACCTTACCATCTCCTCCATTGGGTGAATGCAGTCTATCACTCAAATCTTGTCCTTGGGATGCCATCTCTTGCTTCTGGGCTTTGAATCATTTCAAGGCTTCTAACTTGGCTTGGGACCTTGTCCTAGGAGCCGTAGTTTGTAAATGAGGAGAAGACTTTCCCTTTGTATCCAAGATAGATGCGCTACCTACAATAGGAGAAAATGAAATGTTAGAATGAAGTGGTTCAAGGGAAGAAGTCACCTCAACAAGAGGTTCATTGACAATTCTTTGACCCCTTTTCTGTAGCCAATCATCTGTGTAGGTAATTATGAACTTAGCCCTTCGATTAATGTCATCCTCTTCCTCCTTGTACCAATCAACTACTAAGGACTCTGTTTCATCTGATTCTTTCCAACCAGGTTCAACCATGTCTCAACCATCATCCTCTACTTCTCCTATATTGAATTCCAGTTTGAAAGAATTAATCTGCTGCAAGGTCAGCCTTGAATGATCCCTTTTTAGAACCCCTTCCTCATTCTTGCAGTCTCTCCAAAGATCCTCTAAATATGGTGTGGCTGGAAGATGAACTTCAAGGCTGAGAATTTGGGTTGCATACCCCTTACTGTCAAAATTTCTCCTGCTATGGTAGAAACCAAGGTTGAACTCGACTAAATTGCTTCCAATGATGGAAGTGTTATCCATACTACTACAAATGAATGAACCCAATTTGATAGGGAAGGCCATTTCCCAATTCGTTTGTGGTATGTTGTCTTTGATAACATGAAAAATTTGTTTGCATAACTCAGCTAACACAAAGCAAACGAGTGCATACCGGGGTAACTTCACAGGTTCATCATCGAATCCACCGACCCTCAAATACGTGAACCTAGGAAATTTGATAAAGAAGCTCCCATATTTTTGAACCAATCCCTGCACCTCAAGGGAGAGTTTCGACATCTTCCCCTTTTCCAAAGACAAACAAACATTGTCCAGGAGTACATCATGCACTTTGCATAAATCCTCTAAAACCTTATCCTTTTGCAAAGGAGGACAATATTAAAAAATAGTCATCTCTTCACTCCATATCTCATGAGGTAGGGGAGTGAGATCACATGTACAGGCAACGCAATAGGTTAAATACGAGGCCATATAGAAATCCTCGCGAGATTCTTTAGCGTGCTTAAGTTGGGATCTCAAAGAATTCGCAATAATATCCGCCCAATCCATCTATTGATCACCTTTTAAAATGATCTCAATGTATTTGAACATCCATTCCTCAAACAAGAACACATCTATTGAACCTTTCACGCAGTGTAATAATACAACTAGATCATGTATGTGGGGTTTCATGTGATCTTTGGTAATGACCTTTGGGAGTCTAGACCTGCCTCCATAATTGATCTCAGTCCATTTTCTAGCCATGGTATTTCAGAACTTACTAGGGGCTCCCCTATATTCGGCCAAAGCTTGAGTGGGTGAGAATGAGGCAAAGGTATTTGTTGTTAACCACAAAATAGAGGAAATGGTTTCTCTTGAAATGGAAAGGATAGTTGAGATGTCTTTGCTCACACTACTCTTACTTTTGATGTCATAGTGATCTATACATAGTTGCAAGAGCTTAGGAGTTACAAAGGCAGGAGGAAATGCAGCAGCTTCTATCAATCCACTAGTTAACACCTCCATGCATCCATTAGTCTCATTGGCATGTTCTAGGAATATTGCCTGTAAATTTTCTACTTTCACCCCTTGCAAATTTGTATCATAGATAATTGGTCTTTCACATTCAGGACTAGAAACATTACCAAGGAAGTGTAAAACTGACCGCATTGTTAATCAAACATGCAAAGTCTTGAGTAGATAAACTCTTGACAACAATATAGATTGCAGAACAAAACAAAGATTGTTAAGTCCTCACCTTTTTCCACTGAAAATCTAGTACTTTCCCTATTCTCCTTAATAGCTCCTTTACAAATCCAATCCTTCGCATGATGATTTTAAAGGAAACCGATTGGCTTTTTATAAAAACAAAGCATTTACGTGCGAAAGTAGAGGATAATAATTAGGCCTTAATGACATACCCCTTTGATCACCTTCGCACGTTTGAAAGCCATTCTACACTAGCTTTTCATTTAATGATTTATCTTCTGGCGACCGCCTTGTTTATAATTTTCCCAATCATTTTTCTCAAACTGAAGATTTACCCACTCGCAATAATGATGATTTTCACTCCTCGAAAAAAGAAATGGACTCCACATCGTGATTTTCTGACAATATCATGAAGAGATGATGAAACATTGTACTTCCAAGCTGGAAACGCTAATTATGTTGTCTTGAACCGCTTTGAACTACTTCGAACCGAGGTTCGAAGTGGTTCGAAGTACTTCGGGAGAAAGCACCGCCGCATGAGGAACATCACCTGCCAAAGAAAGATATTAGAGCAAAACCTTATGTTGAACTACTTTGAACTACTTCGAACCAAGGTTCAAAGTGGTTCAATTGAAGGAGGGAACTACTACGGATGTTTAGGACTTCGACTGATCACCTTGGGGACAATGAACTCTTGGATAGCAAGGGAAAAGACTTCAATCGACAAAAAGTAGAAGAGGAGGGGAAGTTTAAAACAAATGGTGACTCTATCTCTGACTAACAAGGATTTAATACTTACAACAAAGTAAGGACTCTATTAGGAGATCTACAAATATATGTTAAGACCACTCTTTTAAGAGATTTACCCTAATTCATGTTGACTAGAACTAATTTAGTACCTGACTCTTAGTATGCTTTGTAAGCTGATTTTAAATCTCCTCTTTGCAACCTGATCCTCTCTCTATCCAATAAAGCTTTTCTTTGCCTTCACTATGCTAATTAGGTCACTTGCTCTATTGAGAGATAGCATAACACTTCCAATTGACTTCTAATCTAATCTTGACCCTTCACTTCACCATTCACATATTACCATGTCTGTCACACTCATACCATTTTATCTAGGTTAAAATCTTCTCTATGTAAAGAGTTATGTAAATAGTTTTCTGGATGCTTCCATATTTTCCCTCTTCATCTAAATCATTGATCACAAAACATGGGGATCTATGATCCACATCATAAATGTGTAAAACTATTTGTAACAACTCCTATAAATATTAAATGTTCCTTCCATGTCAGCTCGAAAATGGTTTACCTCAAAGTTTGTATCATTTCTAACTAATATGTAAACTCTACATTTATCAGCACTTACTAAATCTAATACTCGAATTGTTGTTGATGCTCATTGTGTAATGCACTCAAAACTTACTATGTAAATTGACTCTTATATGCTTGAACTACTCAGTAAGTGTTGAAATCATCTTGTATAGAAGTACTCGACATCCACATACTTGCTCAACTCCTATAGAGCTTGCTACATACAAACTTATGTACATGACTCTGCCTATATAGAGAAGCTTAGTCACAGTGATGACCATTTGACTCTACCTAGTAAATGACTAAGTGCTTGACACTAATAGGCAATAATAGTTAGAGATATCAACACTTATAAATACCACTAATTGATGTTACCATATAGGATTTCATAGACTTGTTAGGTCCACTCAATACTTCTAAGATTTTCTACTAAAATGGTTAACCAGTTATAGTATAAAGTAGTATGTTAAGAATAATAACTAACTTTTCTTGTTTATATCTATATTCTTGCTCCTTCTTTGTCTTTTACTCACTCGGTTGTTTTTATCTTTCACAAACTCTTCTTCTTGTCTTCTATCTACTCTGTTGGTTCACTTAGATCATTATATCTAATACTACTTGCTCAACCTTTTCTTTATCATTCCTCTCTAAAGAATCATATTTAACATGTTTGAAACCTGAAATTCCTCTTGAATTTCTAATATTGTCACATACTTTATCAATATCTTGAGGAGCTTTCCTAGGAACAATTTAAAATTTGCTCATATCTTTTGATTCAATTCTTTCTCCTTCATCCTCTTCATCATTAGACATAATTATGAGTTTCCTCCCCAACTTCTTCTTTATACCTTGCTTGGTTCATTTGCTTGTTGGTTTTCTCTTTGATGGGGAATTTCCCTTAACTAGCCTAGTGATATTTACTATCCCTTTCTTTGGCTTGACAACTACAAGAAATGTTGCCTTAGATCCTTGTCTTGTTACTCTTCTCTGAGTTGTAGAGGTGCGAGGTGTAACATCTTTCTTTGAATTCCTCTTTACCCTAGGATCTACAATTACTATTTTCTTTTGTTTCGATGCTTGAGGCTCAGAAACCACCAATTATTTACCTTTTGTCTCATCCTCTTCATCTTCATCAATTTCCTCATCTTCCCGTTCACCTTCTATAATCTACACGGGTCCTTCTCTAAATTTTCCTTCAAGATCTACAATCATTTTCTTCCTTTTCCTATCCATCTCGGATGCTTTTGTTTGCATAAGAATTTTGATCTTTGATGTCTCATATGTGCCAAATGGCTCAACATTTTGATCAATTTTTTCAAGCAACAAGGTTGTCACTACTACAAATATCTCATCAACGTTCACTTCATAATGCACGGGCCTGAGCCATGGAACCCTTAGTAAAAAAACTTGTGCATATGTGTAGTCAGTGTTCACCATGAAGCAAATGCCATCATAATAATGATCAATAACTTAATTGGGGATCCTCATTCTATTATTCATTTTTCCTTTGAATTCATCAAAATATCCATCTGCAATCATTTCAAAGTTCTCTCCCAATTTTTCTATGTAACCACCTCATGTGTATTATAAGAGCTTATTAGAGTGGGGTTGTCGTTGCACCAAAGGAGCAATCTGTCAATGTATGATACAACCACTCAACTTATAGTACACATGAGGTGATTAATCCCTTATTATGAATCCCGCTTGAGGAGCGCTGAACAAATTTCTAACAATCTTTCCCTTAGCATTACCCAAGGGTCTGAGGATTCAAACCTATGACCAAGGTTTGATACCACTTGTTAGAATGGGGTTATCATTGCACCAAAAGGCCAATCTATCAATGCTCCATACAACCACTCAACTTATAGTACATAAGAGGTGGTTAATCCCTTATCATGAATCCCAATGGGAGTGGTGAACAGATTTCTAACAATCTCCCCCTCAACCTTACTCGAGGGTTTGAGGATTTGAATATGTGACCAAGCTTTGATACCACTTCTTAGAATGGGGTTGTCATTGCACCAAAAGAATGATCTATCGATGCCCAATACAACCACTCAACTTATAGTACAAATGAGGTGGTTTTTTCCTTTTCACAAATCTCGAAGGGAGTGTTGAACAAATTTCTAACAATCTCCCCTTCATCATTACCCGAGATTCTAAGGATTTGAACCTGTGACCAAGCTCTAATACCACTTGTTAGAGTGGGGTTTTTGTTACACCAAAAGATCAATTTGTCAATTCCTAATACAACCACTCAACTTATAGTACACAAGAGGCAGTTAATCCCTTGTCACAAATCTCGAGGGGAGTGATGAGAAAATTTCTAACAATGGCACCCACAAATCTTCACTATTGCAACAATAAAGTGTGCCTATTAAGGCTAAAATGTTTGATCACTTTTGGTGATCTACCTTGTGAGGGGTCTTCCATGCTAAGAGCTTACAAGACGTTCAGTCTACCTTGATTAAAAGTTTTGATCTTAGAACTAAGTGCGCACTCTATTAGGAGATTTGAATAGACTTGTTAGGGCCACTCTATTAAGAGATTTAACATGATTCACTTGGTAGAATGTATTAGTACTTGATCCTTTGGTTAGCACTATGATGCTCAATTATAGATCTCCTCTTTCCAATTCTAATTTGATATTTTTATCTAATAAACTCTATTATATCCTTCACTGCTAGGTTGCTTTATCTGATCTCTACTTCTAAACATCAAACATAGCCTTCCTTTGCTCATACACTTGACTCTTCAAACTCTCCTTTGTCTCTTACATGCACATTGATTTGGGGTTTGGACTCTGCTTAAGTAACCATATGGAGAAGTTTCTAGATCATAATCAATTATCTAGATTTTTCCCTTTTCCCACTTAGTCCTTCCATTTTTCTGATTGGTTGCACTGCCTTCATAGGAATTGATAGCCTCTGAAAAAATGCATAAATAACTCCTTCATTGCATCTACAATATTTAAATCATGTTTAGAATTTAGCCAAAATAGTTTACATAAGTTTTTGTGTCATTACAAACACATATACCAAAACTAGTTTACTCGGCACTTGAATGCCTCAATGCTCAGTCACAGCTAATATTCATGTTGTCCCTAGGCTTCTGTATGCTTGGCACTGACTGTATGACTCAACATGAACTGATTCTATTTATCTTGTTGTCTACTAACTTCTATCTTTACTCAACCTAAACTAGCACTCGATATATACTAGGTGCTCAACAACCTAAGACTTTCTCAACTCAAACTAAATGTAAACAAGTCTAGAATCATTCAACCTTCATTGGATGGCTCAGTCACAATAATGACCAACCAACTCTACCTAACAGATAACTAAGTGTTTGACACTAATAGGCAACATGACTTGGAGATCAACATATCTTAAGTTTACTACTAAATTCCTTCATGCAATGAATTTAGACACTTAGGAAATATAACCTTGAATAGAACTTTGTGTCCATCTCTATCCTTCTCCAATTTCCTTCATCAAATCCTTCTTGAATTTTCCCCCTCATTGATCTTGTAACAAGCTTTGACTCTCACAATAGACCTTCTTGAACTTTCCAAATTTCCATCTAAAGTCGGCCTTAGATTCCAATTCCCCAAGTGTGTTCTTTTGGCTACCACTTGGTAAACATTACATCTACTTGGGCAAAATATGACTCAATTAATAATAACTCACTTTGGAAACACTATGTTCTTCCTTCTTTACAATTTCTCTGGAAATACTATAGTCACTCAATGAATACAGTCTCCCTACGTTAACCTTGTGACTCGATTAAGCTTGTGATCTTCAATATTTCTCAAGAAATACACAATTGTAAAAAAATCAAACAAATATTACATAATCATTGTCCAACTCATTCAAGTACCCATTGAATACCTTACATATCAACCCTGTCTTTATTATACCTTCTTCAAATCATCTTCATCAATCTAATGAAATGGTACTTTCTTGGGTTAGCATAATGTATAGCCAACTAAGAATTTGACATCAATGGCAATATAACAACCGATATGACTCATTTATGTATTACACTCATAGCATCATCACCTAAAAATCTCTCACTATCAATTACAATATCAATTCGAGATAACAATCTTCCCCCTTAGCATTGATGGAAATACATAGCATAAGATTTTACATTACAAAAAATTACATAAGATAATCAAACGTATGCATTTACAACAATATAACTTTACAATTATGGTTCTTCACATTAGTACTCGATTTGTATCTTCAACAACAATAAAACTCTTCAACTTCTTTTAAATTACTCCCCCTTTGATTATGATAACTCTATAGCACTCCCCCTTTGGGTTATCTCTCTTCCTCTACTGTTTTGATTATCTTTTCTCTCTCCATTGATGTATTCTCCTCCTTTTCTACTTTTCTCTCCATTCAACATATTCTCCCCCTTTGACAATAATGTCAAAGGGTTAATATAAATTTCATCATGAAACTTATAAAACCTTGTCATTACTCTCATGCCTTGCATGTACCAATTACATTAATTTCATCACAGTCGATTTCCCAACTTCAAATATACTCCTAAATTTTGAACACTTATGCATCAACTCCAAAAGATATTTCAATTCATCCATGAATTGATGCAACATGCAACTTCACCTAGTGAATTTTGGATAGGGGTAGGACCCCCAATTTACCTCTTAGATACTCAAAAACATCCTTAGGTAATGGCCTGGTAAATATATTAGCAATTATCTCTTTAGACTTCACATACTCAAGCCTTACTTGCTTTTCTTGTACTTTCTCACTCAAGTAATGATACATTATAGATATGTACTTTTTCTTTGCATACATCATCAAGTTTTTTGAAATCTTATAGCACTTGTGTTATCATAGTAAATAGTAATAGGCTCGGTTACTTCCAATAGTTATTTGATCCATACAATATTTGAACAATTGATAACAACATCAACATATTCATCTTCAACAATAGATTGTGAAATACAAATTTGTTTCTTGCTTATCCATTATTAATGAACAAATTGTCTTCCAAAGAAATACATACAAATTTACCCTAAAAACACCCAGACAGGAAGACTCAATAAGCACTAATAGTTGGGTCGCTTTTCTATTAAAGAAAATGTAAGCACCCTCTGAATTTATCTAAGTACAACTCCCCGTGTAAGATTTACAATGAATCAACTACACGATGATTGATGATGTTTTCAACCTGAAAGCAAGAAAGGTTTACAAGCATCTATTTGTAAACATGACATAGATATGAAGGGACTAATAAATTAAAAGGAAATAAATAGTAAACAACACAAAGTTTATTTACCCAAATGCTAAATTACAGAATGAACATAGAGAGAAAGATGAATGGTCCTTTCCAAACGCATGAACAACTAAAGCACATGTCCTAAAATATAATTGTGATAGTAATCATATATACCAAACTGCATTTAGAGATAACCAAGATAATGCAAAGATCAACATTGACTAGGAATCTAATACACAAGCTCAAAGTTTTGACATACTAAAATACTCCTCCTCTTAACACAACAAAACAAAATAGAATTTTCTATTTGATACACACAAAAACCACTATGTAGAAAAATATCTCCCTTCTCTCCCTGCATTTGCAGTTCCTATTTTGTTGTCGCTCAAAGTCTCCCCGAAAAAATCTAAGAAAAATTGGAACCCTTGTATTGACACTCTATAGCATATTTAACTCTATCAATCCCTTTCGATTACAAAACTGATTATTGATGAGATCTTCATTTCTCAGATCATTTGAAAAATGGAGATAGATTAGTCAAGGAATAAGCAAATGCAATTGATAGTCTCCCACCACTTGTCATTACTGACTCAAGTCATAGCCTCCAATGATGGATTGTGCATTGGTTCTACAACCTCATAGCCATGCAAATACCATTATCATGGTAATACTTTATCAGTATTTTGATAAATAATCTATGAACATTCCTCTCTACTCTATCTGTTCATACAAGTGGTGAGGATGAGATGCCCTGACTAGTTGCATATGGGATATAATCCCTTTTTAAAAAATTATTATCTTTGAAGCTTTCTTCCATGAGTGAATTAAAACTAGAGATGACATTCCTAAGTCAATGTCGTATGTCACGGCTTGAAGGTAGATTTGTGGGCATGTGTTGTTCCCATTTTACCATATTATAGGTGTAATTGATCATGTTTCGAGCCAAAACATTCTCATGCTATATGACAGACATGTGGCACCTAAATGATGTGGCAACAAGACTCTAATCACCAAGGTTGAGTGTCAATACTCATTATATGTTTCTCATACATATATTTGAAATACTCAAAAACATTTGTCTCTTAGCACAATAGAAGGCAAAGCAGGTGTTTAACCAAATGTAGGCTTCTTCACTTTTTGTTCACAAGCTTGATAATCCTATGGTTGGCTTCTTTAATAATCAACATTCTGCGTATCTTTCTTATGTTTGTATTTGGATGGATATTATGCTCATGTTTTGATTGTGGGTTGTGGATATATATGCATCACTTCAGGTGTTAGCATGGAAGATTATCATTCTATCAAAAAGTTTGCAAATGACCACATACCTACTGCATGCAGATTCAAAACCATTGACTACTACATCAGGGAACTCGAACCTACATGGTTGCAACCCCTATTCACAATATGCCTTTGACTTGTTCAGTGTGCATTTAGTCAAACAATTTGTACTCATTCTTCTTATGTTCTTTGGAGGCTCACAATCTTAACTTGGAGTTATTGATAGTATCAGTCTTCACTATAGGAATGGAGATCTCTTTGAGGGACATATTGGGGCTTTCAACCATACACTCAATTGCTTCCAAACTTTGTGACTGGAAATTAAGCCTTTGCACACCATGCCATGAGTATATCTTTTGACTTGAACCTATACTTTTGTGTGATTATGAACTTCTTTAAGCATCCATGACCCCTTTCATCGTGCCATTTAATTCCTTATTTACATCAATATCTTTCAAGCTCACTAGTGGCTGGCTTCTATTGTGATTGACACTTGAATTTGATATCTTGTATCAAACACTTAGTGGATGATTCATTGCTATCACCCATCACTTTACATATTTTGGGCTTGATTTATGATGTCACTTCAAGGAACAAATTAGACTATTCACTCATAGTTCTTGTCAACCGTTTGGCATGTCTCGTGCGTGCTCATATTCCTGACTTGGAGCTATTAAATGTATTGCCCTCTCAATTGGAATGAATGTCTCTCCAAGAACATATCATATCGCTTAACTGTACATCCAAGAGCTTCTTTGAAAGGGTATTATAATTTGAAAGGATGGAATCTTGATCGACAATGAGGAGTTATCTTCTTCCTTCCATTAGGGCTTTTTACCTTTGAGCTTGATGATGGAACATAGTCATCACAAGTTTAAATTCACAATCATGTCCCTTCTCATGGAAACTACCAAAAAAATACACTAAATCAATGCTTTCATGGCTCAGGCATTATGTGAAATAGTTGGTACATATGTCGTGAACCACACCAATTGTAGTAGATCAAAACATACTTTATAGAGTGGATAAATGACATTTCACTTATGAAGCAATTCAATTGAACTCCTTCAATTATCACTTCAGTTATGAATAACTATAGCTTGTTAAGAAAAATATGGGTCCCTAGGCATCCAAGGAAACTGATATCATGTGATTGGATTCATGGAATGCAGTTTTCTTTTTCATACCTTTACATTTAAACTCTGATCCGTACCTTATGAACTTTGAATTTGAAAATTAAAACCGACACTCTGATTTTGAACCTTGAACCTATTCTTGAAATCTGACTAGTGAATTTGCGTTGAATTCACTTCCAAGTATAACAATGGTGTACATTTGAAATTGAAGCTTGAACTTAGGCTTTGCAAAATTGAACTCTAAACCATAAGAACTTCTATACTGAACCTACAAGATGAACCATTTTGAACCACTTCAAACCATTATTCAAAGGATTTCAAGACTAAAAATAGGAAATTTAATTACTAGGTCTATATGGGTACCAACATCCATGTAATCAATTTTTCTCCTAAAATGAATGCTCCTCCACTTGTGTTTTTTATGTCATCAGCATTTCCAACCCAATCAATATCCATGTGGACTTTAAGATTAAAGTCATCCTCTTATTTATACCATAGTCCATAATCTTGAATTCCTTTAAGATATCTAATTATCCTTTTCACAACAGTCATATGTGTTTCCCTTGGATTATATGAAAACCTTGCAGCAATTCCAATAGCTAGGAAAATATTTGGTGTACTCTGTACAACATATTGTAGCTTTCCAATCATATATCTATATTTTATTTGATCAACCTCTCCAGTAGTGTCTTCCTTTGACAATTTCACTCCAGTCGCCATATGTGTACTGATTGGTTTAGATTCATCCATCCCAAATATTTTCAAGATTTGCTTCACATACTTGGATTGAGTAACATAAATACCTTTTGGTGTTTGATAGACTTGTAATCCAATATTTTTTTATCCCTCCAAATGTTGACGTTTCAAATTCAATACTCATTTGTTTAGCAAATAACTTGCTCAACATATAATTTATTCCAAATATTATGTCAACAACAAATATTTCAGCAATCAACACCATATATTGTGCTTCATTCTTCAAATAAGGATTAATGTTTTAACTTGTCCTAGCAAATCCCATCTTAATTAGATAAGAGTGTAACCTTTTATACCATGCTCTTGGGGCTTGTTTCAATCCATATAGTGCTTTGTTCAACTTGCAGACCATTTCCTTCTTTCCAGGCTCAACAAATCCTTCAAGTTGTGCAATGCAGGCTTCCTCTTCAAGTATTCCATTTAGAAATCTAGATTTAACATCCATTGATATACCTTGAATTTCATGTAGGTAGTGCAACTCAATAGAATATTTATACCTCCTAATCTTGCAATAGGTGTAAAAGTCTCACCAAAGTCAATTCCTTCTTCTTGTGCATAATCTTTGTAGACCAATCTAGCCTTGTTTCTTACCACTTCTCCATTCTCACTTAATTTGTTTCTAAAAATTGACTTCATTTGAATCACATTCTTATGAATAGGTCTCGGTACAATTGTCCAAGTATTGTTCTTCTCAATTTGATCAAATTAATCCAACATTCATCATCTAATGAAGCTTTAATTGATCTAGGACCAAAATCATCTATTGGACATGTACCTTCTCTTAGTGTACTTCTTGTTTGTACTCCAACACTTCTATCTCTAATTAATTTTTTAGGTGAATGGTTCTTTCTCACATATTTGGCCAATACAAGTTTAGTTCTCTGATTCTTAGCATTTTCTTCACTCGGTAGGGGTTCAACTTTCTATTTAGGTTGTACAATCTGATGCTTGGGTATAACTGCCTGAGACTTGGTAACCTTTGTCCGATGCTCGGTAGGCATGTGTTGTAACTCGGGTAGAGTATTAGGTGCATCTTCATGTACATAGAAAAACTTGTTGTAATTTTTAGGTTCCTTCTTTTTTCTAGATACTTTCTCTTTACAAACTCATCAAATCCTACATTTGCACTAATCATCTTATTAGTAGCCTTGTTTCAACATTTATAATCCTTTCTCTTAGATGAATATCCTAGGAATATACCTTCATCTTCTTTAACATCAAGGTTACCGTTCCTAGCATCTTTGTGACTACATCTTAGATTTAGTGTATGACCATACTATAGCTCATGAGGTGTCTTATTTGTTCCTTTCTTCAATTGAACTCGGTTGAGAGTGTACACAAAAATATTGACTGCTTCACTCCAAAATATTCGAGAGACCTCCTTCTCATTCATCAGTGTCCTTGCACAATCCATGATAGATCTATTTCTCCTTTCAATAATACCATTCTATTGTGGTGTCCTTAATGCAAATAACTATCTTTTGGTACCATTCTCAACACAAAAGTTAGTGAATTCAACATACATTAATTCACCACCTCTATCAAATCGTAAGCATTTTAGAGATTTACTAGTTTCCTTTTCAACTCCTACTTTGTACCACTTAAACATATCAAAAGCACATGATTTTACTTTCATGAATATTATAGTCATCATCCTTGAATAATCATCCACAAAAAATATAAATTATCTATCACCATAGTAACTATCAACTCCAATTGGGCCATATAAGTCAATATTCATTAATTCCAAAATATCATTGGAAGTGTGTGTCTTGCAATAAAAACTAGACATTGCCATCTTACTGAGTTGAGATTCTTTACACATAGCATTTTTCAAGTTTTTGCATATTTGGTAAGCCTGTTACTCTTTTTTCTTTCTACTAATTTCCACCATATTTTCAAAGTCAACACAACACAACCTTGTATGCCATAACCACACATCCTCAATTCTAGCAAATAAACACGTCTCAACTATAGGATCAAGTTATAACAAGTTACCTTTGGTTTTCATTCTTGTTCCAATTAGATTGCCTTCATCATCAAAGATCTTGACCTTCATTTTCTCAAATTCTAGCTTGTGACCTGAGTTATTCAACTAAGCAACACTAAAAAAATTATATTTAATTCCTTGTACCCAATATGCATCATCACATCTAATCTTATCATTCAACATTAGTGATCCTTTACCTTTAACCAAGTATGGAACATCACTAACAAACTTAATAGTTCCACCATCCTCAATTTCTTCAAAATTTTGAAACTTACTTAGATCACCAGTCATATGACGCGAACAACCACTATTAATAATTCAAGAATCATTCTTAGTAACAAATGAAATAAGAGCAGTTTCATTCTCATACTTTTCACCATTTAGCTCTTCCTTGATTGCAACATAGACCATTTCGACTACTTTCTTGTCATCATCAGAACTTGTCTCGGTATGCTCTTCTTCAACAATGTAGCATGGCTTCTGGCCTTTGTCTTTGTAATCTTTTCTCTTCCTATACTTGTAATCTTTCTTGTCATTTCTAATAGATTTGCCTCAGTTAGGACATTTAGCAACAAAGTGACTGACCTCATTACATTTGAATAGATCAAGGGTAGTTTACCTTTACCTCTTGATAACCTTGCAAGCAATGCTTCAATCTCATCTAGATCAACTTTAGTTTTAGATTCACTTTCTTCTTTGTTTTTCTTCTCTTTCTTTGGGTTGTTGATGGTTAGTAAAGACTCGGAAGCATTTCCCATTGTGACCATACTGTTATCATAATTTCTCAACTCAAATATAGTCAACCGACCAACTAGACCATCAAGTGTCAGATCATTCCTAGGCATAGCTCTTCCTTCTTAAATATCACAAACTTTGATAGCATAAACATGCAAAAGAGTTCTCAAGACTTTACATACAATTTCAGAATCCAAGATGGCACCTCTAATAGCTTTGATTGTACTCATAACATCTTTTTTTCAGGCACATATTGTGCAATATTTTTACCTTCTTTCATTCCAATGTCATCATACGTACCTCTCAAGCTTTCAACTTTGGCTCTTCTTACATTGTCATCTCCTCCATAGACAAATTTCAATTTATCCCACATTTTCTTAGCATTGGCATAGTTCTTGACATCATCAAATTCAATAGCATTGAAAGAAGATGCAATTTCTATCATCATACTATTATGGTTCCTTTTTTCATTCATTTGATCCACATTCAAGGGACCAACTTCTGTGACATATTTATTCTCCAACTAGTGTGTGACATTATCTCCAATACCTGAAAGAAGTAGCTTAATTTGATCTTGCCATGAGGAAAATCTCTCCTTGTTCAACTTTGGTGGCTCTCTCTTATACATCTTGATTTTTAGCTCAAGTACCTTTAAACTTCTTTCTTCGAGCACTCTGCTCTGATACCAAATTATATAACTCAGAGGGGGCAGGGGGGGTGAATCAGTAATGTCCAATTGTCTTATAGTCCCTTCAAACTTTTCAACATTAACAATAATAACTTCAATATATCCAATCACTCAGTAGACACATCCAACTTAATACTTAACTTATACATCCACTTCTTTCTTAACTATTTTTATATTAAGTTCATTTACATATCATGTGCTCCTTAAGAGAAACAATTATAACTTATTCAAGCTCCTTTCAAGCAATCACACTAGAAAAAACAATTGGAAGACCAAGAGTCACAACTTAGAATCCACTTATTACAAATGAGATGAATACAACCGATTGAAGACCAAGAGTCACAACTTAGAATGTCACAAAGATGTCCCTCTTGGGATTTGAATCAGGGTGTCCACAATAAGAACTCATTGCTTCAACCAACTAAGCTAAACCCCTTGGACTTCTTTATTAACTATTATCAAATTGTTCCTTTCATTATTGACTATCAATAAATTTCCAGTTATTACCTAGTGATATCTTAGTTATTATTGAGTTAAAGTAAATTACAAAACAACTTGCAACACAAATAAAATTCACACAATTAATATTAATATTTTTAACGTCAAAACCATGTTAAGGGAAAAACCACCTAGGATTACCAACCCAAAAAATTTACTCTTTTGAAGTGATCTTTGTTAGGAGACTACCTTGTTAAAGGTTACATACACTTTGCTAAAGTGACCTTGTTAAAGGATTTCACCAAAAGTTCATCTAGACCTTATCATTCCTCGTCCTTGACTAAAAAGAGTGGCTTGATTTAAAGGACTTACAAACACCACTAATTGATGTTAACATATAGGATTTCACAGACTTATTAGGTTCACTCGGTACTTCTAAGATTTTCTACTACAATGGTTAAATAGTAACAATATAAATTGACATGTTAAGAATAAAAACTACCTTTTCTTATTTACATCTCCTTTCTTGCCCCTTCTTTGTCTTTTACTCACTCTACTGATTATGTCTTTCACAAACTCTTCTTCTTGTC
Source organism: Cupressus sempervirens (assembly GCA_028749045.1). Classification (NCBI taxonomy): domain Eukaryota; kingdom Viridiplantae; phylum Streptophyta; class Pinopsida; order Cupressales; family Cupressaceae; genus Cupressus; species Cupressus sempervirens. Next base: position 30,832,366 of record CM053792.1, read on the forward strand.
TTCTCTCTGTTCTACTCATTTCACTTGGCTCAACACTTCGTATTCTTCAACAACTTCACTCTTCACAACATCCTTCAACCATATCTCTTTCAGGTTCATCAACTCTGGAACAACATCACAATGAAATCAACTTTATCAGATTAGTAGCATAAATTGTCTTGTTCTCTTCCTTAAATAGATTTCTCAATGCTTCAAAATCCTTCCATCTTTTGTCACTTAATTAGAATCGTCGATCTTAGGTTTACAATTGAGTTCCTTCATACAATGAATTTAGACACATAGGAAATATAACCTTACATATAACTTTGTGTCCATCCTTATCCTTCTCCAATTTCCTTCATCAGATCCTTCTTGAATTTTTTCCACCATTGATCTTGCAACAAGCTTTGACTCTCGCATTAAACCTTCTCAAACTTTCCAACTTTCCATCAAAGTCTGCCTCTGATTCCAATTTCTCAATCTTGTTCTTCTAGTTGTCACTTGGTAAACATTACATTTACTTGCACATCATATAACTTGATTAATACTGACTCACTCAAGCAACATTGTGTTCTTCCTTCTTCTTAACAATCACTCGGGCAATGCTGTAGTTACTCAGTGAATATGGTCTCCTTTAATTAACCTTGTGACTCAATTCAACTTGTGATCTTCAATATTACTCAACAATACACAATTGTAAAATAATCAAATCAATATTACATAATTATTGTCCAGCTCATTCAAGTACCCATTGAATACCTTACTTATCAACTTTGTCTTTATCGTACTTTCTTCAAATCATCTTCATCAATCTAATGATATGGTACTTACCAGAGTTAGTATAATTTCTACCCTATTAAGACTTTGACATCAATGACAATATAACAATTGATATGACTCTTTTACATACATTCATAGCATCATCACCTAACAATCTCCCATTATCAATTACAATATTAGTTGGGGTTAATAGTTACACAATCTTAACCCATCATTATCTATTACCACATGATCAACATCTTCCATTATGCATTGATCTAATATCACACATCTTTTTCACTTTTTCCAATGAACAAACACAATTTCAAGAAATTCCATCACAATCTTCAATGTATAACTGATCATTCAATTTTTTTTGCTTCCATGTCATCATCACATCATCAACCATCTCAAGAACTCTAAAGGTCTACCTAAAATGGCTTACATATTTTTGAATCATGACCAAATTTAAAAAATCAAGATGTTATTATTTTTTCTTCCTAAACTCTACTCAATGTCTCCAACACATGTCTTCCTATAAACCAAACCAATCATAACCTTGATATTGATCCAACAACTTAGTAGACTTCATAAATCCCAAGTTTCATCACTTAAAATAACACAAATTTGATAAGTCAATCAAATCATTCATTGGCTGCCATAAGATGACTAACAAAATATGACTATTTCACTTTAATCATTCATAACTCACTCAATAGTTATGCACAATACATGAACATACAAACATAGAAACTAGAGACATCTTAGAGTCTTAATCATTCATAACTCAATAGTAGACATCTTAGAGTCTACCATACCAATTGCATACACTGACTCATCATACAAATCAACCTCATACTTGATTAGTTACTTGAATAGTAAGAACTTAACCTCTTGATAAACAATTCAATACACACTATCAAGTTGACATCAATGACAATACAATAACTAATTCAGTCATCATGAAATATGTTCTTGAATACATCATACGATCTCTTATCATCTCTTGAAGACATGTGCATCAATTATGCCAACAACATATTTCTCCTGTAAGTTCAATACAATATTTATGTGTTTTTAATTTGGAAAACATGTCTACTGATATGATTCTTTTATGGAAAAAGATGTATTTGGGTATCACTGGAATTTATATTCCATTAAAATGATTAGCTATTATTACATATTTAATGCTTTAAAGTTCTTATAGCATCTAAGCATATGCCATTCAAAGAAATAAGTATCGTGACATCATTAGTCACCACTACCAAATGTGTTGGATTGGATATCATTCCTGAAGGACAACTCAAGATCCCTAAGCCATGGTTGTCTAATTAAGTTCTAAAACAATCAAATTCACATACTATGGAGATCTAACATTGGAAGTAATTATATATGTATTATATGTTGCAAACTTTGCCCATAGCCTAGAGCAAAATAATTGCCATAGAATAGATATATATCAAATGGAGTCCACTAACACAAATCGTTGCTTCATATAAAATACAACATCTGTATAACTTCGAGTGAAATCAATTTGGAACAATAACAATTTAGGGAATATAAGTGTCATATAGTAAGGATCTTGTGGTGAACGAATGAACTCATCGATTTAGGAAAATGAATCACAATCTCTTCAATTATAAAATTTCATACTAAAGGTTTCTATTGATACATGTACATAGATAGACTGTTATTATAAATCTAAAAATCGTGTGTGCAAGCCATGAAGTGGTAGGTAACCAAGTCATCCTACTCTCCAAAATAAAAGGATCATATAGAACAAGATAATCATTATTATTGAAGACTTAATTCTATTATTACAAATTTCTCTTCTGCACAAATATACTCCAACCCATAAGAGAATCAGCTAAAATAAGTCAATTCAAGAATCCAAAATGTATATTGATCAATAACATTGCTTGTACTTGACTCAACAATATGAAAACATTATTTTATTATTGTTATTTAGGTCTTGAAAATAATAAACACCAACGAATATATTATACATGACCAATGCATCATAGCAATGACTAGCATACTTCATAAGATTTATGTTAATTCTCCTTTTATACTAGACTTAAATTACTTAAGATATTCTTATGCCTTTCTATATTAATCTATGTAAACCTTCCTATCGGCTCAACCATTACACCTTGTTGAAGTGCAATTACTAAAATTATATATAAACATATTTATAATAAAAAAAATAATTCAATAAAAAGTAAATATGATTTTCATTTGAAGGTAAAGAATACATATACTTTTAATTTTAAGGTAAACAATGGACCTATTTCTCAAGGCGTGGAGGCAAAAACGTAAGGGAGAACTCCACAGCTACTATAGCACAACGAGTGCATTTATATGATTGTGAAGCAATTGCAGGGTATTGCAGATACTATTGCCTTATATGATAGTCAAGCAACTGTAATCTCGCGGATGCAAATCTGGAGAGAAGAGAACAGAGCGACGCAAGGAGTAGATTCGATCTTCTATTATTAACAGGTGGAAAACAAAAGCATGGCGCTCGCTCAACCCCTTATTAAGAAAGACGACGATAGAGATGAGGAAGGTATTTATCAAGTTTGTCTTTCCCAATTAGCACCGAATTCCGGCTTTTTCAGACAGATCTAAGTTGCATTTGAATTTTAATGTAAATTCATGCAACTTAGTTTAAATCCCTGTGCCAACATGGCTGTAGTTCGATCGCTACTGTTCTAAATTATCTTATAGTGTCAAAATACTTAAAAACTCCAAAACTACTAATAAGGGTATCAATTTATGGCATGGATCAGCACACTAATGCATAGATCCACCGCCACGCCCAGCAGAAACGCATTTGCATCCGGAAGATTACTGGATTATGTGTGTGATTTACTCATAGTGCTTTTGGCGGAGGAGACATGTTATCTTGAGATTTCCCTTCCACCATTTTATCTGCTGTGGTTTCCTTCATATTTTTAGCTTGATTGGAGCAAATCGCCTTTTTCGGTAGCCGTCATCTTTCACCATCTGAAGACAATATTTTCACGGCAATGGTTTATTCTCAGTTAATGTGAATTCATTTCTTATCTGGAGTGTTTATAGGTTGCATCTATCTTGGCGGGATCATCATTGTATTGGGCCACTGCTTTATTTGGTTTTCGACATTCATTGATCTAGGTGGTTTTGGGATTATTTATGCTGTGTATTTCTGCATCAGGCACATAAATTGTCTTTGTTGGATTGCGGTGTTTTGTGCAAGGATTGGGTCATTTATGACTGTTCGAACATTTATCAAAGCTTCGGATTTCCTTGGCTTGTGTGACAGGTATATGAAACAGTTTTTGCAGACCCAGACAATCTTTGTTTGGCTCAATTGTTGGGGGGTGCATTATCTTCTTATTATATACATAATCTATATGTATTGTAGACACTGCATTTTTTATTCGCTGGACCCCCATCATCATAGAAAATTGCCAATCTGTTTTTCATAAGGTATTGCTTTCTATACGATTGCCATTACTCACTCTTATGGTTTATAATCTGTAATCACTTTATACGTTGGAAGCTTTTCCCACATTTTGGTGCTGCTAGAGAGTTTATTGGACTTCAAAATCTCTGCATTCGACTCACTCCATTATGAAGGCTAATGCCCATGCTTGTCTTCCCTCTTGCACTAGGCACCATGGCTTGCACACTACACCCCCTGTGATGTGGCTTGGAGGCCCTGTGTGGTGATTTGGCAATGTTTGACCAATTGGTGACTCGTGTATTTGATTTGGGGCTTGTTGTGTTGGCTTGGTGTATGACCATGGCTGCTTTGTACTAATTTGTGTGATTTATTTGCCATATCATTCACCTCCCTTAGAGATCCCTACTTATTGTAGCAATCAGGTTGTACTATTTTTTGGAAGTTATATGATTATGTATTGGCTTTATCTTTGAGTTTTATTTTGAAAAATTATCACAGATGCAAATGGATTTTTCTTTTACTTTGGAGAGGGGGAACTATAGGCAATGGAGAAATTTAGAATTACCCATCTTAATGAGCGTGATTTATTGCCATGTTTGTATAATGTTCCTATTCCTGGCACACCTTGTGAGCAAATTAATCTAGGTTAATGCCTTTTGAACTTCCAATATACACTCCCTGACATACTCCCTTAGGCACTGCACACTACTATATTTATATCAGGAGCTATTGCTGCGGGAGTTGAGTCCAACAGACTGTGCCTATGATTATCTTATAAGGTGCCCTCCAGGTTGTTGTAGTCTGCAGATCTTAAATTTGAATTCAGTTTAATATTCTGTTAAGAAAGAAAGAAAGGAAAAGACTATGTTAGTGTCCACAGTTGGCGAAACAGGTCAATGTAACTGTAAACTACAACTATAGTAGAGTATACAAAGGGATTGTTTAATAGGGTGTACAGGGGTTGTCCACACGTATTATCTGTTAGCATTGAATGTATTATATAATCTACAAACCAGATAGAAAGAAATATAGAAAGTAGATCAGTGTCTGCAGATGTCAAAATAACTTGATGGGATGGATTGTAAATCACCATCTCAGTGTAGGCAAAGGAAGTTTTCAACAAGCTGAACAAGCCTGTCAGCTTCAAATATCACCTATTAGTCTGCTGATTTACCTTTTAGAAGACTATTATAAAAGCTCTATATTTCCACAAATTATTAAATTCCCAAAACATCTGCTATCTTCAATGACACATCATGTTTATTGAGCAGAGTCAAAACAGAATTATATGACAAAAACATGGACTCGGAGACTGAATGGCGAGATCTTAGAATTAAAACTTGTGTTGCCAGCAAGTGATCTTCTATAAAAAATTTGATCATATTTTTCTTTCCATTTTGCAGCTGATTACTCTCCCTTTCTTGGCATTGAAAAGGGAGCTGTCCTACAGGAAGCTCGTGTTTTCAATGATCCTCAACTGGATGCTAGACGCTGTGCACAGGTTTGTGCCTTGATCATTTCTTAATTCATGAAAATTAGTGTAGAACATCTGCGTTCTTTTTGCTGAATGGAAGTACTAATTTTATCACCGGATTCCCAATTTTTTGTTGTTGGAATGTTAATCAGGTCATTACCAAGCTTTTATATTTGATCAACCAGGGAGAGACCTTTACAAAGGTTGCTATGTTTATCATTATTTGAGTATTTGTTTGCATCTATGGTCTGGATATTGTTGATTTTGAAGCTTTTAGATATTTCTTGAGACTTAAAGGTTGTTTCCTGTTTTTATCAGGTTGAAGCTACTGAAGTATTCTTTTCTGTCACCAAGCTTTTCCAGTCTAAGGATACTGGTTTGAGAAGAATGGTTTATTTGATCATCAAGGAGCTTTCTCCTTCTGCTGATGAGGTGATAGGTTTTTAATTACTCATCTTTTACGTCTTTGGACCCTCTGATTTTTTAACAGTATGAATTTCTTAAAATTCATGACATGTTTTACAGGTTATTATTGTTACAAGTTCGTTAATGAAAGACATGAATAGCAAAACAGATATGTACAGGGCCAATGCAATACGAGTTTTGTGCAGAATCACTGATGGTACTTTGTTGGGTCAAATTGAGAGGTATCTAAAACAAGCCATTGTTGACAAAAATCCTGTTGTCGCCAGTGCTGCTCTTGTCAGTGGAATTCATTTACTTCAGGTATAGTTAGTCCTCCACCAGCAACAATTTTGATTAATTCATATGTTAGATACCTTTCTTGTTAATTTTTTGCCAATGCATTTGTAGACCTCTCCAGATATTGTCAAGCGTTGGAGTAATGAGGTACAAGAAGCAATTCAGTCCCGTGTTGCTCTTGTACAATTTCATGCACTAGCCTTGCTTCATCAGGTTTGCTTATGCTTCCTAACTCTTACATAATGAATTCTAGTTAATCTTTGATATTGCACAATTACTTGTATATATGTTGACTCCATAGAATAGTCCTAAAGCCATTTAAGTTGCTTACTCTTATCTATTAACTTGCATCTTTTCTTTGGTGTTTTCCTACCTTTTACTCCAACAGCTGGTCAGTGTGATTTTTGTTTTTGACATTCCCATAAACAACTTAGCACACATGTAAAATTGGATGATTTACCTACGTTCATGTTCTTTACAACTTAGCACAGATGTAAAATTGGATGATTTACCTATGTTCATGTTCTTTCAAGGTTCATGGTGGTTTAGCAGTCTTTCAAATTGATTTCTTTTCTTTTTGAAACTGTTGGTTGCTTTAAGAACTTACTGGCCATGAAAGCTATTTTATTATAATTTATTGAATAGAAGCAAAACTAGCATTAACTTGCAGTTATTTGCTGTGTAACATTGAGATTGTGTAAACCACAGAGATAGTTTTTTGACGACTCTGGAGTTTTTACTAGAAAAAATTGTTTTATTGAAAAGTTCACCAAAAACCTACAATTATAAAACAAATCATAAGAATTATTAAATAAACTGCCATTTTTGCATTATTTTGACAGTTTACATTCTAGAGTCAGATTTGTGTTTTTGATGTTGTTTTGTACTCTTAATGTAAATTGTACTTGATTTATTTTGACTCCTGTTTATAATTTGAGTCTAAGTTTTAGACATTAGCCCTAAAGAATATAACATATCAACTTTTGTCATAGGCCTAACTGTTGGAACTACAATTGGAACAATTGTTATGTTGTCATTGATGTCAAACCTTATTGGTAAGACATTTTCTAACAATGTACGGTGCCATATTATTTGATTGATGAAGAGGATTTGAAAAGAGATATAACAAGAGGACCTAGTAAAGTGGTTGAGTAAAGAGGAGTAAGTATGATGAAACTACAAAGGGCACTTGATTAGTTAGTATTTGACAAGATAATATGTTGTTTGATTGTTATATTAAGTGAAGAAGAAAGATGATTTGAAGTATAGAAGATATGATTGATAAAAGTCAAGAAGTTAAGTAAAACTCTAGTTTGACCAAGTAACAGGTTACTAGGTCAATGAAGAAGTTAAGCATTACCGAGCAGAAGATTAAGGAATTTAAGTATTTGCTGAGTGATGGCAATGATTGAGCAAGATGAATAGAAACTGAAGTAGTGACCAAGCACGATGATAGCCGAGCAGTCAGTGCAAGTGGAGTGAGACAAATCAATAGTGACAGAGCTACCCAATGATGAACGAGCTGAATAACATAGTGATGACCAAGTGTCAACAAATTAACAGTTTGAGAAAGAATCAAGATTTGAGGCCGACATAGTTGAATTTATGGAATAGTCAAAACTTGTTAATGATGAGCTGGCATATTTAATTGAGTTTGTTAAGCGATTTAAGGGGAAGATTCAATGAGAAGTTTCTAGAAGTTTCAAGGAAAGAAGAAGAAAGACAAAATGATCAACAAATTCAATGAATTTGATCAAACCCTAAGATCTAAGGTTATGTTAAAGTGACAAAAGATTAAACTTGTCTATTTAAGGAGGCATTTGAGATGTTTTACATGTTAGTTGGCTTTCAAATTTGTGAAGAACTAGCGAAGAACAAGAGTTGTAGAGGAAGAGTGAGAAGTTGGTGAAATAAAGATAGCTTGAGGTGTTGCCAAATAGATTAGAGATGGAGAATGTGATAAAGACCAATCAATGAACCAAGAATGAGCTGAATGGAGATTTCAACGTGCAAAATGAGTTGTAATTTATCAAATCAACCTAGCTGTTACTTTCTAGCCATTATAGCAGTAAAATCCTTTAATCAAGGTTGACCTAACAATCACGTTGTAAACCCTTTAATCAAGGTGACATTTTGATGGGATGTTTTTAAAGACCTCTAGCAAGGCCACTCCTAGCAGGGTGATTAAATCTTTTAATAGGGTCACACCTAACAATGTGTTTTGTAACCTTTAATAAGGTTGGCTCTTAATCGAGCTCACTTCAGAAGAGTGAAAAAGTGGTATCATATTACTTGGTGGTTTTTCCCAAATTGGGTTTCCACGTTAAATCCCGGTGTCATACTTGTGTGAATGTTGTTTTCATGTGTCATGCTATTTACTGTTATATGTTACTGCAATTTGGCTAACACTAAAACTGAGAGCTAAGTGTTGATATAAATAAGTTGGATTATTGATGTTTTGTTATATTGGTCAAGTGGATTTATGAGTTTGATTGAGTTGTTTGAAGTTGTTAAAAGTAGAATTGACACATCTAGACCTAAGGATAACTGATTCCCCACCCCTTCTCAGTTATTCTAATCAGTCTAACACCAACCACCAAAGTATAAGAGGATCAAGAACTAAATGATTTAAATAGGATTGTTAAGGAAAGATTGAGGAAAGAAGGAAAGAACTCAAAATGGAAAATGAGCAGCTAGAAAATATAGTCAACACTTGGTAAATCCGATCAACAGAAGGGATTCAATATTCAGTCAACCTCTATCACTTTCACTGGAATCAGTTGAGAAACTTGAAGAAGTGAAAGTGATAGTTGAGGAAACAAGGAAGTGGACTATAGACTACACTAATAGGGCTATTAGATTTGTGGAAGAATTATCATTAGTATATGGTCACATTTCCTTGTGAAGTTATTCTTGAACAAGATTCAAAACATAATTGTAACATGCCATTTTTCCCAACCCAATATTAGACTACATTACAATCCATTATTCATAACAAAATGACAAATTGACGATTATAACAACTAGTTCATATGAAAGAGAAAGATTAACTATTTATTGCATTTCACATTCAATGGTATAATACAGTACTAAACTTTCTACTTTTGGTTTATCAATTACAACCTTCAAGATTAAGTCTTTCCATATTATATGCAATCCTTTCAAATAACAACATAAAGAAAGTAACTACCTAATTATCATGATCATATAACAAAAATGCTAAAGATAAAGAGGGTAACAGAATCAAGTACCATACATAAAGCAGAAATATAGTCATTGTGTTGAGCAAGCCTTGGTGTTGGTGAAGAGGAGAAGAATTGGCATGGGCTTAACCTCCCAACACAGACCTTATCTATCCCCACACAATCTCAATCAAGAAAGGCCCTCCCTACACTGGGGTTAGGCTTGGGGTACCATGGTGCTGCCACCCGAGCATTACAATGTTAGAGTGTCTGCTATTCAACAAACAAGGCAATGGATATCCTCCAACAACCTTCCCTTTGTCAGCTAGCACTCTGACCTCTAGTGATCGTTGTGACATATATGTCACTAACCTACCTTGGCTAAGGATTTCAATGGGCTATCATTTAAGCTTGATCACCCACCGGTTGACTTGACAACAAGAATTATATGTTGGACAACCATGAGCTGACTTAGTATTACTTATACAGTTAATGATTTAATTCACTTTTAGATTCTAAGTGTTCCTTGTCCTTGCATGATCATTTCTCCTCCCACCCAATATATACTTGGCCCTTCCAACCTTGGTGCATCCTAGGAGATCCCACTATTTTATACAAATCAATTAGCAGCTTGGCTTCTAGTAACCCTTATCCTATCAAGCTGATCTTATCTCAAGGGTATACTATCAATACCTTTGTACAAGTCAGGCCAGTATTCATGTGCACAGAAAAAAATGCTTGCGTTTACAAGAAAAAATATTGCATGTAGAAGATGTGACAAGGTAATTAGTCACGGTGGTATTCTCAGAGATTTCTATTCATTCCATGTTATTTGTAGAATTGTAATTAGCAATACCACTCTATAATCTTAGCATCATTATGGTATTCAATACTTCATAATAGAAATTATGGCAACATTACTATGACCATAGTTGGAAAACTCGCCAAATCCAAAAACTCGCCGAGCCCCCCAAAAGTTTAATCGGGAAAAACTCAGCTATTTAAAAAAAAAAACTCGGGAACTTAAAAAAACCGCTAAAATTTAATACAAAATACATTTTTTTGCAAATTTCAATGAGAAGATGCATCTAATGAGTTCATTATAGAGAACACAAAAGAAAGAAGCAGGAGTTTAGATATATATAAATGCATAGTGGGTACAAAATCACATTCTCATGCTGAATGCTGATGGCGGGAAGCATAATAGTAAATAATTTGTGTCAAACTAGAAGTAAAAACATCATTACAATCACATTTTCCTCTTTCGAGCTCTACTAGCATATTGTAACTCTCTATTTTACATAATATATATAGGCTTTTTGCCTTTTGTTTTTAACAAATTTTTAAATTTAAAAAAAAAAAAAAAATTTAAAAAGAGTTTTTCTGAAAAACTCGCCGATTTTTTGCAAAAGCTTGGCGATTTTTCACAAAAACTTGGCGATTTTTTCTTGCGATTAAATTTGGGAAAAACTCACCAGTCCCAAAAACTCGGCAATTAGTAGAAACTCGCCGATTATTCAGCGATTATGCCAACTATGACTATGACCATTGTTGTATCCATCAATACCATCAAGGGTCAATACTAATAACAACTTAATGGGATTGAGTTGCATCAAAAAATAAATTAAAAAACAAAAATAAATTATATATATATATATATATATATATATATATATATATATATATATATATATATATATCGTAAGAACGATGCACGTATGGCAACTTAGCAAAGCGATAATGACATAACCAGTGATTGCGAGATGCGTTGTCTAGCATGGCTTGAGAATGATGTTTAGCATACAATGTTCACTAGCTAAGATAGTTGGCAATGGGATTGGTATGGTCGTCATCGATGCGAGCTTCACTATGATTTACAAAGGTTCTCAATGTTTCAAATTGTGAAAACAGACTTGGCTTGAGGCCGAATGAAGAATTCTCACAATGATAGGAGACGGAGGGAAGATTAGTAAAAGAATGAAGCGCTCGCATGGTTTAATAGTGAGCAATTAATAAGCAATCTGCATCGTTTCCTCAGTTACTAGGAGACCTAGGTGGCGAACATGGCAAGCTATCGGTCCAAGTAACTCCATTGGTTAAACTTTTAAAAAGAAAATATAAGCCGATATGAAGGTGACCATTGCTCAACATTATGGAGCCAATAAAATATTACGATAAATATGATATAAAATATATATTGGCATAATGGTATTGTGCCATCTTTATTTGTATGTACATGTGCATATATTTATTTCGTATCATCATATTGATATATGCACATATACATATACATGTATGCGCAAGTATGGATGTCATAATAACATTGTGTTAATATACTCAGGAGACTTCACGATGATCAAAGTTAACAATTTAAATTATTAAACAAAATGCTTAATGTTTTCTTGTCTTATGGACCGACTGGGTAGCTCATGGTTGACCAAGGTATATTTCTTGTTGTCAAGTCATTAAATCCTTAGTCAAGATAGTTAGAATCCAAACCTAATAACTTGTCGATGAACCTTTGGCACCCCAATCCTTGTATCCCATTTAGCAATGCTTTCCCCCCTTCGTCTTCGCTTGCATCCAAAAGAATGTTTCCACAATAATAACATATTCGTTAATTTGGAATCAAGATAATCATAATCAAAAGCATTTCAAATTTTCACAACGGCTAACCACCATCACTACTAACAATTATTTTTATAACTTCTTTTGGAAAACTATAAATATTCCTTTCAATTTTAAATTGTAACGAAGTACTAACAAGCCATCTTCACATAAAATAAAACGATCAACCATGATTTCCATTTCACATGATCATAACATTTGACTATTTTTTTAACTATCCAACTTTCATTCAAGCGAAATATATAACAGTTATATGATTATTTTAATTGGACCAAAAATTGGGATGTAACAATAATGGAGTTATGGGAATATTTCGAAATTGACCAAAGTAAAATAATCTCATGTTTAACTGATTAAAAGGAATTTTTAAACAAGAATTGATGATTGGAAAGGTAATAGAGACTGGAGGTGCTTATGATTTCAACAAATAGTATAAAACATTGATGGCCAAGGCCCAAGACCAAGGTCTTAGAAAAAGTAAAAGGTGATGTGACAAAATAGACAAAGCAATTAAATAAATTCAAGTAAAGTACTAATTATAGTCAAAGATGTACTTGAGCAAGACGACATTAGGGAATGTGATATGAGAATGGAAAATATGAAGGCTAGAGTCCGAAACAATACTTCTCTTTCATAGGTCCAATCTTTGGTTAACATTTGAGCAAGGTCTCCCACCTTCCTATCCATTGAAGATGGTTTTCAAAGACAAGGATTAGATAATGGATAAGCTCAATCTTGTGGTGTCCAGGTTCATCGAATTTGTTAATAAGGAAAGAGATAAGGGGCACCTTTTAGAAGAAAGCTCCATGTAACACATGCTCATTAGTCTGGTTTGGACAAGGATTAGATAATGGATAAGCTCAATCTTGTGGTGTCCAGGTTCATCGAATTTGTTAATAAGGAAAGAGATAAGGGGCACCTTTTAGAAGAAAGCTCCATGTAACACATGCTCATTAGTCTGGTTTGGATAATCATTGTAAACCCTAATTAAGGTATAGCTGTTTAAATCTTTGCCGTCAATCTTAAATTGATTTGGGCCTTTCATTTGTTTTTGTACTCCAATATAAACCCCATTTCTCTTATTTTTAAAGGGAGATTCAGAGAAATTGTTGCATAAAACACCTCCTAAGTAAATTCATTGTTCAATTGTTGGCGAATTTAAATATCTTTTGCAAGTTGCATGGTTTCTAGTTTCTCGCTTAGAGTAGATTTTGTTTTCAAGTTGTTAAATTGAATGAAGAATTCGATGGGAATGTTGAATCAATATGTTCATATTTTTGATAGTTGGATGATTTTCAACTATTGTTCAAAGTTCGTCTAACTTGTGATAGAAATTTTAACTTCCATTACTGTATTCATTGTTCGAGTGTTGGTGAATATCAGTGATGTGAAAATCCTTAGAATACCTTAGAAATTGCATTGTTCTTGTGGAGTTGTTGGATTTGGCGAAACAAGGATAGGTTTTCAGAGTCCACTTTTGCAGACTTGTCTCCAAATTTCATAGATTTAGTTTAGGGTTGGAATTATCTTCTCAAGCTCTCCCCTTTTGCACTTTGTTTAGAAAATTTTCAGCAGTGTACAACCCAAAAAAGTAAATAAAATAGGAAACTGAAAGAGAAAGTTCATTGTCCAAAGTTTGTTAGACAAAATGTTGAATAGCTAGCGTAAGTCCCCTTAGAAGTTCTCAGCAAATCATCTTACCACGATTGTCTATCCAGAACAACAAAACTGCACACATTTGGGACCTTGGAGTCATCTTTGTGCTCACATAGTTTGTCTGTGTAGCACATAGAGGATTGTATTTCATTCTGAGTTGTCAGTCACACAAAACACACACGAATAGATATGACCTAGAGTAATCAAGTTGAGGTCTAGTGCATATTTTGGATCATATGTCTTTTGAGTTGATGTGCTTATTAATCCATGCTGGTTCCTTAAAGCAAGTATGGAGTTGTATTTATGGAGTTGTATTTATTATAACTATTAATTTTTTCTGAGGAGAACAACTTGTTGAATTTTTGCTTGCTAATTTGCAACAAACATTGCCTTGCACTGCATCTTATTTTGTTTTCTATGTAAGTTTAGTTGTAGGAAGTTTTAACAATTCTATTCAACAATTTTATGGTATATTTGGGGCTTGGTATCTCAAAACTTTTAGTTGTCTTGATTGTTTTGGAAGCTCTTAGAGGATTATGATAATTAAGAACATGCTTCAAAATTTGATTTTTTGTTCAATGTCCTTTATTAAATGACCCGGTTCTTCATTTGGCCTTATTATTATATTAGCTTTGTCAAGAAATTTATCACTACTTTATTTATATTTACTCCTGTCCATAATCCCATTTTCCTAGTTTCATTTAAATGTTTCCTTTTGTCATTTACCCACTTGCTTATTGGTCGTTTATGTTCAGTTGTCTTTTTTATTGATTCTTAATGTTATGAAAGCTTGTAAATGGTCATTGGAAACCAATAGAGTTTTTGTGTGTTTCAGATTTTTTGGTTAGAACTGTGTTCAATAAATATTTAGTGATTGAAGGTCAATGCATATTATTCAGGTCATAGGTGTATATGTTTGAAATGATAATTCCTTATTTCATAATGGCCGGTATCCATTTGGTGTCTTTTTAAATTCTTCATTTGTCATCTGATTTATCTTTCTTTGGAGATTTTTCTTATCAAATTCAACCTTTATGACATGATTATGCATTTTCTATGCCTGTACATTTGGTTGGAGTCCATGACATATTTCTAATGTTAACCAAAATATATGTGTTGCTGATTGGCTGCTTCAATAGAGGCTGTGCTTTCTCATTATTTCTTGTAAATAGCACCAAGAAATGCAGTTAAAGTATAATGAATTTGAACGATACGTTAAATAAAAATCTGGAGATGTGAGTGGCCTGAATTACCTGAAACACAGTTCACTACAAACTTCCTTTGTCCTGTGCTGCTTATTCTTTATGGGGTTGAACTTATTGATCATTTAGGCGTTTGAGCTTTGATTGTTGCAGTCTTACATTTGTAAACTGCTTTGACATGTTGATTGCAATTCACTTCTCATTTAATCAGTCTAGTGCCTACTTTATTTATATAATTTGATATTCAAAGAACTCTAGTCTGTTATCCTTACATGAGTTTCTCTCTGATTTTATGTTGCTAATTTTTAAGTTGATGCTTCAAATCACATCCCCTGATCTGTAATCAGAAAGAAACCTTCGCAATAATGGCAGACAAGAACTCTTTGTATGCATTTAAACAATAATAAATGAGAAGTGTTTTCATGATGGTTTACTGCGGGGAAATGTGTTGAATTAATGTGCAAGTATTTGCATTAATCATACATATTTACTGTTGAATTAATTATTTCATGATGTATTTATGCCCCATCTCCTGAAAGAATTACATAATGTTTACATAGGCCAGGATGATTTGGCAGGATTTTCCATGGCAAATTGAGTTGTTAGTTGAAATGGTAAAGTTTGGATAAAATACAGTTGCAAGGTGTGAGGTTCGAGGGATTTTAAATTACCCTAGGAACAATGATTCTGATAGCAAATTTCCAATATATTTTACAAAAGAAAATAATGCATGCTGTTTCTAATTGCTTATACACGGCTATAATCTGAATGATGACCTGTATAATTGATACTCTTTATGACAGATTCGACAAAATGACCGCTTAGCTATAAGCAAGCTTGTGACTAGTCTAACAAGAGGAACAGTTCGCTCACCTTTAGCTCAATGCCTCTTGATCCGTTACACCAGCCAGGTAGAATGCACTTCCTTTCATTGATGGCTAGTAAATTATACTTTTGCAAGTATAGCTTGTTTAGTTCTTCTAACAGTAATCTACTTGCTCTTCAGGTTATACGTGAATCAAATGTAAATTCACAAACAGGTGATCGTCCGTTTTATGATTATTTGGAAGGATGCTTGCGCCACAAAGCCGAAATGGTCATATTTGAAGCTGCAAGAGCTATAACAGAATTGAATGGGGTGACCAGTCGAGAGTTGACACCAGCAATTACTGTTTTGCAACTGTTTTTAAGCTCATCAAAGCCAGTTCTCCGATTTGCAGCTGTTCGTACTTTAAATAAGGTAGAGATGTCATCTCCTAATTATCTGTTTTTAAATTTTAGGGTGTTTTTTCTATGGATTGAGATCAGGTGAGTTTTTGTTTTTTCTCCAATTTTCCTTTACTTTTCATGAAAATTCACCTATATCTTTGAATTTATTTGAACAATTTAGGTCTTAGACTTTCATATTGGACATGTGTCATGGACTTATTTCATTTCATGAAAGCAACCTCTCTAGAGAGTTGAGGGAATCAATACTCAGAAACTGGAATTTTAGATTTAGTTGCTTAACTGTAATCACTAAAATATTTCAAAACTTTTTGCAATTTTTTTCTTATTCTCATGTTCTAGTTGATTTTCTGCAGAATTTAGTGCATTCTGAGAATATAGTGCATGTAGAATACCACACACGACATCATATATTGCATAATAAATAAAACCACCATAAAAGATCTTACAATGTGAATTAGTCAAACTCAAGTATCATGATATATTTTTTCTAATCAAAAAAATATTTTAATGTCAAGAGTCAACATTCAGTCATCACTGATCAATTATCATCATATGGGTCTTCAAAAATATCATCATCTCCAAATGTATTAGATGATGATGGTACTAGTTGATTAGATGAATCACAAACAGTGGCACTGACACTCGCATGCTTGTTGTCAACATCAAGGCAGCAAGGTGGGTGAAGCATCTAAGTCCCTATGCTTTGTCTTGATATCACACTTCATTGTGTCCCTTTCCTTGTAGACACTTTGGTCTTGTGAAGGATTACAACTTTGAATGCATGTATAGTAAGTCCTTTTCCTTTTCTGAGTGTAATCAATTGCTTTATATTGAGGGGATGAAGGATCACATGCTTCAATTCCTATCAGACGTAGATGAACTAACAACTTATTTAAATAAAATTAAAGAGTTAAAGGTTGTAAAGTAGGAATGAAACCATAAAAAAAATTGTCTTTGTTAAAGTTGTGATAAAATCCTGATCACAGGAACACATAGGTGTGTGAATGATTGGAGATGAAAGTACTGCCAACTATGAGCATCAACTTTTTACTTTTTTGTTATATTAAAAATAAGGCAAAGTCATATAAACATCAGGTTACCAACTGTCTAACATCAAAAGGAGGAGCGAGCAAGTAGCTGATCTGTGGTCTGTACAGATCTTCATTAAATATCAGACCATATTACAAAAAAGTTAAAAATAAAAAAATTACTGATTGTTTATCGGAAAGGAGACTAACAGTTGTTTCATACCAACTATCAACTTTAAATTTCCATCCAAGCCGTCCATGGCAACAGCCCATCTGACCACTTGAGCCTCATGGCTCCATCTCTGATCACTGTATTTGAATCTCTCGTGAACTGCTTCCAAGGTAATGCTGGTGCAAAGGGAAATGCACTAATCAAGAGGCATGGAGTTCTCCCCTCATTGAATTCATCTTTGTTTTCAGTAAATATGAACATGTTCAGGGCATCACAGCTTTCAGCAATTCTGTTTAGCATTCTGCCCAACCTGGTTTTGCTAGGGCTCGGTCCTATCATAGAGTCATTGTTACTTGCTTGACCTCTACTATCCCCACCTCCATCCAGATTTTCAATTAGTTTCCTCAGCTTGATTTGCTCCACCTTTTCTTTGAGGGTACCCTCAAACGTGCCTGGTTCATAGGTCTCAGCCTTTATATCAAATTGTATTCCTCCATCTTTAATTGTATCTTAGAACATGCATTGGTTATCTTCACCGCCTGCTTTTCTTCCACTTTATAGCTGAGAGTGACCTGCACACAGATTTTATGCATCATGGGTCTCCATAGAGACTCAGTAAGGATTCTACCCCTATCTTTAAATACATCATCATTCCTAGTTAACCAAATAGACCAAAGCAAATAAGAGGAAAAAGGTAGCCCAGAATCCACAAGTGTTTGGAAAGACCAAGGATATTCCCAGAGATAGCAAGGAGAGAGAGGAGCTCAGATTTGATATGGATGCCGAACTAGTTTCAGATCTCTTTGGTGAAAACACATTCTGAAAATAGGTGGGGCATGGTCTCAGGTTTGGAGCAGAAGGACCAAGTGATGGGAGATCCATCAATGTTGTTCAAAGGGAGTTCATGAAGAAGAGCTTGCCATATAAAAAATTGAACCTTAGGTTCCACTCTGCGGTGCTAAACAGTAGAAAATTGTTTGGTCCAAGATTTGTGGTCTAATTTGCAGTTCCACTTGGCATTGAGGTACTCAAAAACTCATTGCCAGGCCAAAAGGGGAAGTCTGTCAATCTCATCGCCACATGCTTGAGGAAGTTTGGCTTTTATCCAGGCTTCCTTAACCACTGCATATGCTCTTTTTTGAGACTAAGGGAGCTGAATTTTAGAGGTTAGGTTCTCCCAGGATATCAGCTGGTTATCCAAACATAGGTTGCTAAAAGAGTGATTGCCTAGCCTATCCCATATTTTTGCTGAACAACCTTGCAGAAGCGCTAGAGGTCTTCCTTTCCTTTCCAGATTCCACCATGGGGATCTTTCTCCACACAGTTTGGCTTGGTTGTCTATCAAATCAGCCCCTACCACCCATTGTCTCACTTTATCTTAAGCTTTCCAGAGAGTTTTAAAGATGACAAAACCTTCAACTTTAATCTTCCATTTACTTGAGAGTAAGTCATGAATATACGCCATGTTTTCCCAATACAAGGCACTCCTCTTTCAATATTATGTCTGATCAAGACTTTCCAGGGTTCATTTCCTTTTGTGGACCTAGCAATCCATTTAGCAGCTAGAGCAATTCCTTGCAGCCTTAAATCCTTCAGCCCCATCCCACCTGCTTCTTTCCTCATAGTGTACCACTTCCACTTAACTGCATGGCTCTTCTTATTACCTCTCCCATCGGACCACAAGAAATCCCCTAGTAATTTTCTGAATGTAGCAAATTTGATTTTGGTTAAATAACCAAGCAGAGGAGTAATATATGGTGTATGCTGATAATATCTTTTGGCAAACTTGTACTCTTCCAGCTAGAGATAAGTAATTGTTATTTCATTTGCTGAGTTTACTAACAATCTTCTCCTTGATCCATTCCCACACTGAACCCAAATTTGGTAGGATTGAAAATGATATTCCCAGATACCTCACAATGTGTGTAGGGTCACCCCAGGAGAAGCCAAATTAACAATACCATGCTGGAGGCTGCTCCTCCCATCCCAACATTATGGACTTTGCTATAGATACTTTGCTTCCTAAGGCTTTACAAAATATATCTAGCTTGTTTGAAAGATTAGTAATGTTCTCCTCTGTTAGTTCAATGAGAAGAGAAGTGTCATTTGCAAATTGTACATTGTCGATTTTCTTTATGTTAGTAACCTAACTCCCTTGACCCTAGGTGACAGAGTATTGTCTCTGAGAATGTAGTGCAAACTATCCACTGCAATCACAAACAACGAGGGGGCAAGTGGGCATCCTTGTCTTATAGATCTTGTAAGTCTAAAAGGTTCTGATCTAATGCCATTAACTTCCACAGTAGCGCGGGCTTCTGCCATTATGGTGAACACCATTTTGATGAATGTGTTGGGGAATCCCAGACATTCCATCATTAATTCTATGAATTTTCACTCAATTCTATCATATGCCTTTTCATAGTCTATATTAGAAACATACCTGCATGTTGCCTAGAGTCTTTGGCCCACTCCATAGTTTCCCAACAGGTAATAAGGTTTTCTAGAATGTATCTGCCTTTGGCAAATCCAGTTTGTGTGAAGTTAATGACATATAGTAACACTTCTTTGAGCCGAAGGGCAAGTATTTTTGCAAGAATTTCGTATGAGACATGGAGGAGTGTGATAGGTCTCCAGTTCTTAATCTGGGTTTTATCACCTTCCTTGGGTACGAGTTTGAAAAGTCCTAAATTGTTATCAGCACCTAGTGATCCACATTCCACCCCTTCTTGATATAATATCAATAGGTCTTGCCAAATCCATTCTATGTGTGTTTTCTAGAATTTCAGAGGTATTCCATCAACTTTTTACTTGTCATGAAGAGCATCAATATTAAGTTGTTAGTGTGTACAAAATCTATGAACTCAATCCTTGTTGAATCTGGAATGTATATTAAGTGCTGTCTTGTATCTTTGGTGGACTTCATCCTTATAGTGGGCAATTTTTGCTGACATAGGAAGGAGTTCAATATCTTTGATATTTGGGACTCATTGCCATATTGTTTCATCTCTCTTCAATAATATTGTATAGTTGTGTGAAATGAGTTTCTTCAAGATCTTGCTTATTTTCATTTATGATGTGTTTCATCTTCTCAATCATTGAGTCAATGCCATAACATATATCTTCCAAACAAGGTCTATCCATGTCAGGTAATTGATCATACTTACACAGGCTCAATGAAGTTGAGGAGATATTCAACACAGTCCCACCAAATATCATCTGCTTAATATTTGTTGCCCATGTAGTTCTAGATTACCTCCATTGAACCAATTGGGTTGATGACCATGTTAGAAAGTGGCCCATGAACAACAAGTCATCTCAAGACATTGTGTCAAAGGCATAGTAGGTCTCAACAACTAGTTTGAAAATCTTTCTTTTTTTGCTAAAGTGAAACATATTTATTAAAATAAAATATATTGCTTCACTTAACTTCAACTGCTCAAATTTCAAAACAAATTCAGAACTTACCTTCAATGTTACACTGTAATAGCATTTATCAATGGCCTAATTTTCTTTGTATTTTACTATTTTTGTTGATAAGAAATGGAGGACAGCTTTGTATCGAGCCATGAATCACCTATGACTCCAATGACTCCGGTATGAATCATTTAAAAAAAGTTTTATTTAAAAAAATCTGTAATTAAAAGAAAACCATAATATAAATATAAAATTGTAAACAATTTTTAAATTTCTTAAATTTGTAAAAACTAAAATGCCAAAAAAGTACAATTGTTGTTGAAGAAGACCCATAAAAATGGTTTGCTGAAATAGAAAAAAGTTAACATTGCACAAATGAACGATATATAAATTTAGGATTGTTCACATCAAACTGCACAGTATCTAACATGTCTGCAAAATTAGCTTTTTGGGCAGGCACGGCTACCATATCCTAGGAAGGGATGTGGGCATATCGAGCCACTCTGGACTAAAACATTATCTATTCAAATTGTTCGTTGCAGATGATTGAACATTCAGCAAGGACATTAGCATTCTTACTTCTTAACTAATATATGAAGCTTTCTATGATACACATGGAAAACCAAAATAGCCTCATTCTATCCCTGAATGCATGCCAGGAATTTGAAACTAACTGTTAATATATACAGTTTCCAAGCTAGACAAAAGCAAATATCTAGATCCTTAACAAGAAGAGAAGAATCATCATATCAACAACCCCACAAACAGATTAGTGTGACTTAGAATGCATAATATGCTTCAAAAAAATACCAATGTGGAAAGTAACTAAGGGGTGAAGAAGCCTAGCATGGTGCATTACATTCAGTTTTCTTGTTCCTTATTAACATTGCTAAAAGTGCCTGTGTCCTAAGTAGATCCCCTTGCCTTGTAATTATTACCGACACACTGGAGAAGAGATATCATTAATTAAATGTGTACTATCATCTTAAAATAAAAAATGCTTGAACAAATTAAAATCTTAAGTTATGATTATTTAAACATTGATTAATGATAATCAATCTGGTCTGACCATCAAGCAAATGTTTTTCAGATGCCAAGAGATTTCTCCTGACTTTTCCTTATTGTAACCAGTTGGCTTGTTACAACTGAACAACTCATAAACCTTATCAGGAAGTGAAGATCTAGAGGTTTACACCACATGGGATTTGCATGTTTAGGTTGCAAATGGATATATTTATGACACGTGTCAAGTATTACTTTTGCCTCGGATGATCGGACTGTAATTTTGGTATTTGAGTGGGCAAAACTAAAACAGTTTAGGTAGAATTCCTTCATTTTAGTTGTTAAATTTCTGTTATTGCCACTGGAACTAAAGGCACCATCACAATGGTAACGTAGGTTGAAATTGTTATCACACAAACAATTCAGTTGAACTGACATCAAACTTTAGTTTTGTTGCTACACTACTTTGCCTGATGCAAGTTTATGCATTCCTGTAACGTGTGATATTTGTAACTCCCACCAATTATCAATTCTTAGAAATGTTTGTTGTTTATTTTCTCAGGTGCATTCATAGAATATATATTTCAAATGCATTCTTGTACACTGTACATCTTGCTTGAATTAATATTGATAAACACAGGTGGCAATGACACATCCATTGGCAGTTACAAACTGCAACATCGACATGGAGAGTCTGATTTCAGATCAAAACCGGAGCATAGCCACTCTGGCTATTACTACACTATTAAAAACAGGAAATGAATCAAGCGTGGATCGTTTGATGAAGCAAATTACAAATTTCATGTCAGACATAGCAGATGAGTTCAAGATTGTTGTTGTGGAAGCTATTAGATCTCTGTGCTTGAAATTCCCACAGAAATATCGCACATTGTGAGTAGATAGTAGCTGTTGCACTCGTCTCTTTAAGTGTTGTATTTTTTCATTTTTCTTTGAAGGTTATTATATAATTACAATGCTTGTCTAATTTTTTTCTTGTCCTTTTCCAGAATGAACTTTTTGAGTAATATACTCCGAGAAGAAGGAGGATTTGAGTATAAGAAAGCTATCGTGGATTCTATTCTTATTCTTATAAGGGATATTCCAGAAGCAAAGGAAAGCGGCCTGTCTCATCTTTGTGAATTTATTGAAGACTGTGAATTCACCTATCTTTCAACACAGGTATGTTGCATACTCATAGCATTTTGGCATAACCATCTCTGTTATTTTTGACTATTATCATTGCTTTTTAATTTCGACTCTTAACAGTTTGAGATATGCAAATTTCAAACAGTGACTGAAGTTTGGGAAGAGTATATTGAAAAAAGTTAACGGACAGCAAAATATCATAGATGAAGTGTCAAACAATTCAAATTTAAGTGACAAAAACATTATTTTCCTACCTGTAGCAGATTTGTTTGATGAGAGCTATTATCAAAAAGTTTCTGCTGCATCCTAATGTACTTGTAATCCCTATTGACCCTTTTCGAACCAGTGGATTTTGGTAGAATTCCTTTTCTTCATTGTCTTGGATCATAGAATCAAGTTGAATGGGATTTTGTAGGAATCTATTTTAATGCAGTATGACATCTGTTTATGAACTTAGGAATTTGATCAATCCAGCAATTTTCTGTTTGATATAATAAACATTGTCTGAGCACTTATTTTAGAAGTGCACTCATTATTTTAGCATGCAGTCATTTCTTAAAAAATTATTGAAACTGTAATTAATTGTTATTAGATGACATTTTTTTTGCATTTATAATTGGAGATACAATAATCTCTCAGTTCAAATGCAAAGGAATGCAGTTGGCATATGAAATGCTTATGTTTTGTTCCATTTTTTTCTCTACAATTGCATCACAACTGAAATAGAAAACAAGCAAGGGTTGGAATGGAAATCTGTAGAAGGCAACTGACTAAAGATTATTGGCATTGTCTCACTATGAAATCTGATTCTAACTTAAGATTGAAAAAAATGCTTTTTCAATAATTTTTTTAAGTTTATCATATAGTAGATTGGTGCAGTGATGCATGAACCCTATTAAGTACTAATTGAAGCAGTTGTTTACTGATGCAACCTTGAATTTAGATTTCTCTCCCTCTCTCTCTCTGTGACACATAATACACATGTATAAATGCATGCATACGTCTCCACAGTATCATTCCACATAGTTAGTAAATCACCTTTGATTCAATCTTATCAATATGTCACATTCCACGTTCATATAAATCTCCTTGGGAATGATCAGATTAGGACATGAGAATTAATTTATCTAATTTTGAAATAATAATACTGTTACCATATATATATAATGTGGTGGAAATTTTTTGTTTTGTATCTATTTTTGTTTTCTTTTCAAATAATTAAAAAATAATTTAATTGTGATACATTCAAAGTAAATTCAATATATTCAGAAAAGGAATGTGATGTCTCTTGGTTTGAGCTATGGTAAATGTGATGCTGTGGAATGTGATGTAGAGGGCAAGATTATCTGTGTGACAGTTTTGGGTTGATGGTCGTAGTGAATTCTTAATGAAATAATGCTAAATATGTGGATGACATCAATTTAAATTTTGATTAAACTAAGGTTTAGGGCCTAACCAACCTCAATAGAGCATAAACATCAATCCTTTTTTGTGTATATCTCATTTCAAGGTAATGACTTCAAACCATTAATTGTTTTTATCTTCCCATATTCAAGTAGTTCTCAACTCCCCCCTCAAAATAACTTTTTAAAATTAAATAATGTTTAATTTTTTTGTGATAGATCTAGATACCATCAACATACAGATGACTACAATAGGTTTGTTGTATTTTTTTAACCACCGTCCCAACATTTATATTAGAAGGAAACAAAACACATGTCAAGGTACAATTTTCTCATGGTTTTATGATTTGACAGTCTCTCAATTATGTCTATTGTATGTTTCAACATCACAAAAGCAGAGACAGACAAATATGCCATTTTAAGGCCATCTTTAATTTCACAATGTGTTTTCAAAATCAAGTCCAGCTTGGTCGAAAACTCCTAATTTGAATTACAGTAAATGCATTAGGTAGTCATAGTTTTTAACTTTTTTATTAATAAGGTCTCCACTACAATTGTAAAAAACAATACAGATATAATCAAGGGATCTACATTAAAATCCAGAAGATTTTCTATTCTTCCAATGCGACCAAGACTCTTCACTCAAAAGAAACAGTTACATTTAATATAAGTATGCTCTTTGCAATCAATGTAATCATTTATATGAAACATAAACGTTAAAAATTATATTTCGCATTTCTTGGTCTGAAATCTCAACTTTATTTGCTGTCTGTAGCTCTATTCAATTCAAATGAAATGCCTTGAATATTTTAAAATCTGCTTTTCCTGTTTAAATCCTGGTTTTTTAAAAGAGTGTTATGCTTTGCCTGTTTTTTCTCCAATTTTTTTTTGCTTCTATGGTATTAATTTTCCGTCATGATTAATCATTACTTTGGATCATATTATAGTATTGATGAACAATCTGTGTTGTAGATTCTTCATTTTCTTGGTCATGAAGGACCAAAGACTGCAGATCCTAGCAAGTATATTCGTTATATATACAATAGAATTATTCTTGAAAACCCAACGGTTAGGGCAAGTGCTGTGAGTGCACTAGCAAAGTTCGGTGCCCTGGTTGATTCTTTAAAGGTGTGCATTCTTTGGCCATATACCTGATGACAAGATATTGAGTGGTTGTCTTTCTGATAAGATTGAGCTTCTATTTTTTACAGAAGATATGCTAACATATGTTTGCCAATGCGTACAGCCTCGCATATTTGTACTATTGCGCCGATGCCTTTTTGACAATGATGATGAGGTAAGGATTTGTAGTTACTTGGATTGGAGCTAGTTTTAAGTTTGCTGTTGAGTTGTTATTCCTATCCTCTGTTAGGTAGTAAAGCTTGTCTTAGGACTGCATTTGAGGCTGCGTGGTTCTCTTGTTATATCTATGATTGAATGTCCTGGTAGTACGTGGTAGACTTTAGTGGCTAGGGTAGTTTTACCAGTACTTTGCTTTGATGCCTGCCTCCAAAGAAATTCCTTTGTTTTCTTTCAATGCTATTGTCAGCTTTCGTGGATAATTTTGTCCATTGTGGTGTACGGGACAGCCATTCTACAGGATGCAAGTCTGCAGTAAATATAATTTTCTTTTGTTTTATTCAAAGAGAAACTTGAACTCAATTTGGTTCTCCAGGTTCGGGATCGAGCAACCCTCTACCTAAATTCTCTTGGTGGAGATTCTTCATCAGATGTGGTTGGCACGGATGTTAAAGATTTCATTTTTGGTACCTTGGACTTCCCACTGGTTAACCTTGAAGCAAGTTTACAGGCATATGTAAGCAAAACAATTATTTAAGCTTTTTCAAGGCATTGCCGAACATATGGTGGAGGCTGACTTGTTTCCTCATATCTTTTTAACTATTTAGGAAGCCAGTGAAGAACCTTTTAGCTTGGCTTCCGTTCCAAAGGAGGTCAAATCACAGCCATTGGCAGAGAAGAAGGCTTCTGGTAAAAAGACAGCTGCAACAACGACTGGATCTGTTGCTGTTAGATCTGTTGCAGAGACATATGAAAGCTTACTGGCTTCCATTCCAGAGTTTGCAGCCTTTGGCAAACTTTTCAAGGTTATTTGCCACTTTGAATTTTAAATTACCTTTGTTTAATAGGTCAAATGTACTGTGTCAAGCCTTGTGCCATTTTTGTTTTTCACATATGTTCTTAGCCATTTATATTTTAACCACTCACCTTCTTATCTTTTGCAGTCTTCAGCACCTGTGGAACTCACTGAAGCAGAGACAGAGTACTCAGTGATTGTTGTTAAGCATATTTATTCTAATCACGTGGTGTTCCAGTACAACTGCACAAACACTATACCGGGACAAGTATTGGAAAACGTAGGTGTCTCAATTAATTGATTTTGTATACTTTTGTGAAGCATTCCACTCATTTTGTAGGCTTCATACACACTTTACTGTGATTGCAGATCTTTCATATAATCTGATTAGATGTGGGGTACTTTGAACTTTAGGATGATGTTTACCACAATCAGTTTTGAAATACTTAAGCATTTTATTGTCTTAATATTTTGCTCTGCATTAACAGGTACGTGTAGAAGTGGATCCATCTGATCCTGATGACTTTACAGAAGTGGTATCCAAAGCTCTGAGGTCATTGCCATATGATTCACCTGGGCAGGTCTTTGTGGCTTTTAAAATACAAGAAGGAGCTCACCCTACTGGAAAATTTGCAAACTTGTTGAAATTTATGGTGAAAGAGGTACTTTCTGAAACTTGATGTTTAGCAACAAGGATGTGAAGATTTAGTCTACTCTATTTAAAGTGAAGTAATATGGCAGGAATAGCAAAAGCAAAGACTAAACCATAAAACAGTTAATAATTTTAGCACCATAATAATCGGTCCCTATGTCTCACCAACTCCTCATTTGTGGTTGAGGGAGAAACACAGGAATGCCTACAAGTTCTCCTAAAATCTTATAAATAATGTTGGAGTAGGAAAATGGCATGGATGTGTGTAAGTAGGCGGGATGCTTTTCATTTGTATTTCTTCTAAACAAATGTATGGGAAAGTGACCCATGTAGGACTATTGGCCACAAATGACCTCTTGTTACAGTCAAGTTTACACTATCTTTGAGTGGGAGAGAAAGGTGGACAATCAGGATGTGGGTGGGATTTTCATAGAAGGTTTGAAAAATAGTTTAAGTTGATGCTTAAGAAACATGACTAGCAGGGATAATTGGAAAGAGGTTAAATACTATAGGTTACGATCTAAAGACAAATGGTAGAGATGTTTTAACTCTTTGGTGCTCGTTGGATGGAGTTGGACGAGATTGATGGGACCTTAGTCCGTACCATACATTCCCAATATGATTTTTCTCCTCATTTTGTAGATCAAACACTTTCTACATTGAGTTAGAAAGTTAATCAACAAAGTGGATCTTATCCGAGGTACCCTTATACACTTATTTGTATATGAAATTGAAATTGAGGCTTATAATCTCCCAGGAGGAACTTAATAATTCTATGCCTAATTGTTTCCATCAACACATAAAGAGAGCACCCATCGTGCTTGGAAAAGTATTTGCTAAAGGAGATAACATACCGAATAGTGCCAACCAAATATTGTGTATTTGCACGTACCAATACTGATTAGAATGGACCAAATATTGTGTATTTGCATGTACCAATACTGATTAGAGTGGACTGTGGTGCCCATTTATAATTGATTTTAGTGTAAAGGATTGAATAAAGTTACAATCTATCACTAGATATACCGTTTAATTGGTTTGCAGTGCCTTAACCTTTCTGGAAATCCAAAATTTGCAATATATAATAAAACTGATTGTTCTTAGAGGGAAACCTAACTTAGATTGTTTTTCAGGTTGATCCTGCCACTGGAGATGTAGAAGAAGAGGGAGTTGAAGATGAATATCAACTGGAAGACTTGGAGGTTTTACCTTCCGATGATAATTCTATTATACACACACAGAAATAAACATAATTTATTTACATGTACAGAAATACTCATAATTTATAATTTGCATCTCTTTTCTTTATCCAGGTGAATCCAGCAGATTACATGTTGAAGGTGGGGGTTTCGAATTTCAAAAATGCATGGGAATCATTAGGGGCAGACAATGAACATGTGGATGACTATGGTCTCGGCGTGAGGGAGAGTTTAGTAGAAGCTGTAAAAGCTGTAGTTGAGCTTCTTGGAATGCAGCCATGTGAGGTAAGACGGATATCTCATATTGTGTTTTTTGAGTTAGATATATGAAATTATACTTTTGAGTTTTGGTACTTTTAATTACAATTATTTTTGTTTGTGGCTAAAACTTACTCATTGATGTTTTGCAAATCCAAAATGCTGTGTTTAAAACTTGAAACCGTTCTTACCTTATTATTGTTTGACAGGGAACTGATGTGGTGCAAAGCAATTCAAGGTCCCATACTTGTCTATTGGCTGGGAGATTTATTGGTGATGTCCAAGTGCTTGTTAGATTATCTTTTGGTATTGATGGGCCTAATCAAGTTGCTATGAGGGTTGCAGTAAGGTCCGAGGATGAATTTGTCAGTGGTGTCATCCATGATATTGTTAATGAAAGCTAAGGCTGCAGAAATTTTCGGTAATTATAGTTGTTAGGTGAAGTTGACATGCTACTCTTAAATACACTTAGTATTATGTCCAAATGGACATTCACGCATCATAACCACATCAATTTTCCATAGTAGCCCCCCTTAGCACATTGCAGAGAAACTGGTATGGTGCAAATCATTTGATTAATATTCTGTCTTTTTGGTTTGGAGTTTGAATTTAACCTGCTGTTATGGGTTAATGCAAGAGTTAATACTTATTCATTCATTTCCTCTTATAAGATATATTACCATGTGATTGAGCACATGTTCTATTCAAAGATTAATGATTGTAGTGTAACATTAATGCAAGTTCTTGCAACGTTAGGTTGGTTTGTAATTTTTCTTTTGAAATCTTACTTTTATACAAAGTTACTGATTTGCATGTTGCACAATTTTTATTTTTTTTGGGTTTTGGATGTGTTTATTATATGCAAATAAATGCAAGAAATATACAAAATCAAATCTTATGATAGTATGATAATTCTCCATTGATCAATATATTTCATATTTGATAGTTTACAAATATTCAAATTGAAATAAGTTCAATAAGTGATATTGTATATATCCATGTTCATGATTCTAATGAAATTTGAATTACAATGTCAAAATTTGACCCAAAACAGTTCCACTTGCTCTAGATGTAGCATGTGTCATGTTACAAGATCTTGAAATGTTGCATCCACATTGGAACGTTCAGGGGGCTAACTCCCAAAGCTTGGTTGCCTCTCATAGTGATCCTCCTTACATGATAGAAAACACAAGTTGGTACGAATGTAAACCAATTCCTCGACTTTTTTGAATGGGCTCAAAAAAAGTTGAGAACAATTGCAACCATTGCTTGATCCATTCCTTCATATGCAAGACATTGCAAGAGGTTGTAGATGTTTAAATGGTTGACCATAGAGGGATCGCAATGTGATAGCTCCCATGTCATATTGGTCTTTTTGCAATTGGACTATGATTTGCTCCTGAAGTGAATAAGCTAAAAAAATTCATAACTTTTGTGTACATTTCATCATCTTGGAATAGTATTGCCAAAGCTTTATAGCAACCATTAATAGTTTCTTCATCCACATATGTGCTACTGTATCTAACATAGCAAGTATTTCCTCACTATAGTATCTTGAATATAGGACATATACAAGGAGGCGCAATGGGGTAGTCATCTTCTTAAAATGATGGCGAATGATTGTTTCGACCTTATTGAATAAGGCTTCACATTCAATGGGGTCATTCTCATGTGTTTGTATGATAAGTTTTACCTTTTATACCATTTTGCCCATGCCATGATAGGCATCCCCTAAACAAGGTTGATTTGTATCAACAAAGTAGAGCATAATCATGGTAGGCTTGGTGATCTAATACAAATTGCACATGAGCTCATCGACTATTATCCAAGATTGATACGTTGACCTTTTGGGTCCTCTTTGAATTTGAAGCCTTCCATATACTCCACTGGTTAGAAATAACTATTTGGATCAATGCACCTTGACAAGTCATCTCATAACAATGATATGAGATGCAAATTGGGTCTCAATGGCCCAAGTAAGTTGAAAACAATATGTGAATAAATACTAAGCAAAGTTATATATAATTTGATAATTGAACATGACATAAAATTTATTAAACTTAAATAAATAAATTAAATACAATAATTACAATTTATCTTCAACAACTAAAAATTAGAGAATGATTTGAATATTGATTGTAACATGTGATGATTTGTCAAAAACCTCCCCCTCTTGGTATATTTGCTTCACTCAATCTATTTGAGTGCCAATTTCTTGCATAACCAAGTTGAGGGAATGCATGGTGCACGGTGTCCAAAAAATAGTCATAGTAGTCCTCAACAAAAGTATTTGCACTTCTACAATTTTTGGCATTGTTTGTAATCACTTCAATCACATTCTTAGTGCCCACCATCTCTCTAGCCTCAATAAGATTTTTGTAAGTGAACTCTGAATCTTTCACTTCCCTTTCACAATTAATTGCCTTAAAAAACATTGTTCCTTTGGGGGGCACTCTAATCACATTAATCAAGGGTTGGTTTCTTGCATCTTTCTATCCATCAAAAACAATAGAAACACTCAAAGCTTCCTAAGGATTTCTATTTTGTTAGATAACTTTCTCTATACAAGTCTTTTGTTTTTGCAATAGAGCGCTACATACCTTTACATACTAGGGACTTGCATAACGAGTTAGTACTTTATTGTCGGCTGCCACGATTGACATAGAGGCAACATGCAATGGTTGATCAACAAGCTTTCTTGCCTCCATTTCAAATGTGGTGTCCAATGGACTTATTTTGCAAGTGGTAATTTCTACTTTCTCTTCTTCTACTAGTATAGGTATTTGCAAGACGAAATGTTTGGAGGCTAAAATTAGTTCAATGGATAATTGCATTTTTCCCTTTTTGGATGGAGGTTGATAGGAATTTTGTTTTGATCTTTTAACAAATTTATCAACTTCTTTCTCTTTTAAATATGAAGCTATTTGTGTATTAGACATCCCCTTGACATCTTTGCCTTTGCATATTCCCATCTTTGGCTAGCAAGGCACATAGAATGAAGTTCGGTTTGGGAATATGAACTATTGAATAGTTTGTCTTTGTTTCTTTGATAATAATTACACATTCACAAATATGAACCACCCTTGAAACCTATGATATTCCTGTGGTATATCTCTATAAAGGAAATCCTACATCAATTTTGAAACTATGGACTCCTTGCCTAATGAGTGAACTTTTATTGTCGATGGCGACCATTCTTGCACAATATAATCTAATTTCTTGCTGTAACAAGAAATTAAATAAATTTAAACTATAAAAAAATTGTGAACATTTAAACATACAAGTGCAAAAAAATGAGTACCATATAGATAGTCAACTTGTTTCTTTATTTCTTGGGAATAAATGAAAAAAACTTGAAAAAAGTCATCAAAATCTTTAAAAAAATCATGAAAGGACTAAGAATGAGAACAAATACTTACCTGAGATGCTTAAAACTCATCCTCTTTGAGAATAATCAACTTGCCTTAAAAATGCCACAAACGATCCCCTTTGAGAATAATCAACTTGCCTTTAAAATGCCAAAATGGAGACCAAATGATAAGAAACACTAGTTGAGAGCAAAATTAGACAAAAATGATTTAATGACCTCTCTTTGGATCATTTTAGGGTTTATGAGTGAAAAATATATTTAAAAAGTTAACAAGCGCATTTTTAAATGTTCATTAAGTTGGCACCTTTTCAAAAAAATGTTAGAATTGATGTTGGATCCACAAATGTCCATATAATTGCTCGAGTATTGTGTGGCTGCTCCTTGGAAGCACATCCTAGGCCCTTGGATGCCTTGTGGATGCACATTGCATATCTACAAAGCATCTAGGGGCTGAAGATGCACTTTCAGGGATCATCTAGAGGGCATCTAGTTCCACCTATGCTTTCGTAGGCATCTGCTTCCGCCTCCTGAGCTATAAGAAGTGCATCGACTACTGAGCTTTAATAGGATATATGAAGTTTCAATGTGTGAAGATAATAATTGAAAGTTGCTTCTAATAGTTAACATTTCGAACAACAGAGCATTTAGTGATCACATATATTACATTAATCTATTATCAATTTCTATCCATCCATTCAATTTAAATTGTTTTATAAAAACTCATTAATTTGGATGAGTCGGGGAGAGATTTGAGGAAATAAAATAATGCCAACAAAAGGCCAAAGCTTTAAGGAAAAGATCTCTAGATTAATCTTATTGTATGAATGTATTTGATGTAGCTTACATTATGAAGTATATTTTAAGTTACATATCAATGAGAAAAATGTTTTGTAATTTTTTAATGGCATGGAATTCCTTGCATAGTTAAATATTATGCGGATTGTTATTTTTCTAAAAAATCATTTGTCTATATGTTTTTTCTACATACAAATTGTGTTGGTATCTTGGACAATTTTTCCTAGTGAATTTATAAGAGCTCTTAAATATTAAATTGAAAACATTGATTAACATCTACCAAGAGACTTGAAATGGTTTAGTGAAATGAATATACCTTAACTTGCACTACTATTTAAAAAATAAATAAATTTCAATATAAATTTAAAACTATTATGGACAAATTAAATGTGGGATTTGGCTTAAAATAATTTTTGGCACATTATACCCAGAATGAAATGATAGAACAATGTAGATGACCATTTCCTATTTCATACTTTCTGAAATTTCATTGCAGTGAAAGAATATGTAAATTAAAACCATAAGAGAACATGAAAAGTCTAATATACACTTGTACACCCTCTTGACAACATGGATGTGCTCATAATTTGTTGATCATGAGGATAAGATGTGTTTTCTTCATAATGTAATAGTGTAATTTCATTTCAAAATGTTTTGGAGATGATTTTCTTTATAGATTTGATGTAGATAAGTGGGTGATTGACATTGGATGGAGGATATGGTTTTGATAGGCTTTGATTAAGATAAGTGGGTGGTTGACATTGGTTTAGGATTAAGGACCATGATTGTTCAAGAGAATTTGAATTTTAGGAGAGATAAGAGAATTATCTATAGGTATTAGGAAGGAGAGATACAATTGACTTGATTGGGGATTAAAAAATTGAATTTGGATTGAATTTAACTAGAGATGGATAGCTAGGATTAATCGTGACAAAGATTTAATTTTAACTCCATTTTGGATTTATTGATTAATAGTTATTTTCAATTTTGAATTATTCTCGTATCGGTGAGAAGTTAGACTAGGACTTTGAGATTTAGGATGATTAGTCAAGTAATTAATAATTTATTCAATTAGAGGAAATGGATGCAAGGATTTAGTTTAATTAGTTTGAGAAGTAAATTGTATTCAATAATTGAATTACAGAAGGAATGTGAACAGGTGGATTTTGATTTATTCATTAAAAATAATTTATTGAATTGATTGGATGAAGGAAATATTGGTGGATAAATCTTGCTTAATTAAATAATTATAATTAATTTAAGAAACTAATATGATTATGATGAGAATTTAGTAATGATGGGCTTACTATGATGTCAAAAGTGGTGATGTTGGGTGTGTTGTTAGGTCATTGTCGATGTATGCTTCTCCATTTTGTTCCTCATTGAGATCATGTTGGTACTAACACAAGGAACACCATTTCAAAGAAGATAAGTGAGATATTTAACCCAATTGTACGGGTAGGGGATGTTAATGGCAGAGAACTCTTGCCATGGAATCAAGATGAGTTGCTTATTTTTATATTGTGGATTGGATCACATGAATCACAACTACCCAAAATATGGTTCATAAGTTTTTGTTGGGGTTGACGAGAAGTGATAAAACAACCACTTGAATCAATTGGATCAAGTAGATAATATAATGCTAGATTTTTTTATTTGGGTAAATTTAGCACATGAGAAAGATCAAACCCCAAAAATAATTCTTTTTGAAATTTTTGTATTTCTACCTTTTATAAGGTTTGATCCTCACTCTCTTTCTTCTTTGGCTCTCCACCTTTTCCCTACTAAAACCCTTGCTTTAGCTATAGAGAAACGAGGAAGAACTTTAATAATGAGAGAGAGAGAGAGAGAGAGAGAGAGAGAGAGAGAGAGAGAGAGAGAGAGAGAGAGAGAGAGGAGCATTAAGTGAGGAATATTGCTTAAAATGGTTGAAAAAGGAGGAGGCATATGCCTTAGTTGTCTAGAGGAAATGATGTGAAAAAGTTTCATTAGGTGTGCTAAAAATGCGCACTTTAAATATAAAATGGAATAATATAACGATGCACATGAAATTTTCCTATTCTACACTTAGTTGCATCTTCATTGTCACCAAACCATACGAGAAAAATAGAACATTCTTATTCTCGATGTCGTAGATATGTATGATCCGAGTGAATGTGCAATCCTATTTGACTTCTCACTCCCTTGTTTCAAATTAAATGTTTAACTCTATAAAAACTCAAACTATTTCAAATGGTATTGATTCAATTCTCCTTGAATATTCAAATTTTGCAAACTTGATGATCAGTATATAAAAAAAACTCAGGAAAAAGATAATGTATCCACTTCTTCAATGACTAAACAATAACGTAAAACTCTCAATCATAAACATAATATTTTCTTTTGGCATCATTTAACTCTTTACTAAAGTAAGAAACATGTCTATCTTCATGGCTTAAAACAACTCCAATTGCATTACCACTAGCATATTAGTCTACTTGAAACACTTTATTAACATCAAAAAGTGCTAAAACATGTTGTTTAGTAACTCTATGTTTCAACAATTCAAAACTCTTGTATGCTCTTGTAGTCAATTTAAACTCCTTCCTATCCCTTCTCATTGTTTTCAATCAAGGGTCCACAAACACTACTAAAACTCTTGATAAATTTTTTGTAAAAGCTAGCCAAACCATGAAAAGATCTTACCTCACTCACACTTCTTGGAGTAAACCATTCAAGGATAGCCTTCACCTTCCTAGGTCCATTTGTAGGCCAGCTGAAACCACAAATCTTAAGTATACTAAGTCCTTCACAAAACTGCACTTCTTCAGATTAATTGATATTTTCTCTTCCCTTAGCCTCTCAAAGACCCTATAAATATGCATTATATGCTCTTCCAATGCCTTACTAAAAAATAGATTATCATCTAGGTAAAGAATGAAAAACTTACTTAAAAAATCTTTCAGTACCTCATTCATGAGTTGCATGAATGTGCTTGGTGGATTGATTAGCCCAAAAGGCATGACTAACCACTCATACAAGCCCTCCTTTGCCTTGAAGGTTTTCCTACACTCATCTCCTTCTTTGATCTAGATTTGCTGATATCAACTATTTAGACATGTCTTTATGAAAAACACAAATCCACTCATAGTCCATAATAGATCATCCATCTGTGGTAGAGGAAAAATGTACTTGATAGTGATCTTGTTGATGGCTTGAGAATCTATACACATGTTCAATTCTCCATTTTTCTTTGGTGTAAATAATGTTGGTACAACACATGGAATCAAACTCTCATGAATCAAACCCTTCTACAATAACTCTTGTACTTGTCTATTCAACTCTTCACTTTCTACTGGAGTCATTATGTGAGTGACCTGATTTAGAAAACTAGTTCCTAGAATTAGATACATATGATGGCTAGTCTTTCTTACAAGTGGGAATCCGTCATGCACAGTATCAGATGCACAATCCTTAAACTCACCCAAAAAAATGCAACTTTTACAAGTACATATTCTACTTCCTCCTTACCAAATTTTGAGATTAAAGAAAAATACGTGTGCTCATACCTCATACCTTTAGAAATCTTCTTCCATCAATTAAACAAATTTGGGCATTACTACATACCTTTTCTTCTACTTCCTTCAATGGATTCAACTTGTATCAAACTCCATCCTTTATCAGGGAATAAGTATTTACACGACCAATATGTATAGAATGCTTGTCAAATTACCATGATCTTCCCAACAACAAATGACATGCATCCATGGGTATGGTGTCACATAGTACCTCACCGTGATATCTCCCAATCTTGAACTTTACCAAGCACTATTTGTTGACCATGACCTTGTGGCCATCCTGTACCCAAACAATCCAATATGGATGAGGGTGTTTGTTTCTTTTGAGATTTAATATTGTGACCATCTCTTCCAACACCAAATTGGCAGTGCTACCACTATCAATAATCACATCACAACACTTATCCTTGCACCTAGTGCAAAACAAACTCCTCCTTTGTTCAAGTTTATTATCATAATTCAACAAGACTCTTATGGATACTAGGACTTTTCTTATTTCAACATTTTCAAAATTTGATGATCTGACATCTTCATCTACATGTGCAACTCTTTCTTAACCTTAAACTCTCTTATTTTCCCTTCCTTGGTGTTGAGGACATTCATAGGCTCAATGCCCTTCTTCACCACAATGGAAATAATTTAATTGAAAACCTTGTCTTCCTAGTCCTTACCCTCTTCCTCTTCCTCTGTGATCCCTATTATTCCGATCATGAAAATAATTAAAATTATTTCCCCTCTGATCCTGACTGCTTCTTGTCTTATCATTCTTTTTATGATCTTCATTTTGACCTCCATAAGACCGTCTATTGGATCTTCTTCCTCAACCTCTTCCACCTTGCTTGCTTTCAAACTTATTATTCAATTTTTGTTTTACCCTTAAGGAAAACTAGTATGCCTCTTCAATACTAGTCATTCTAACCAAACTCAACTATACTTCTAAATACTTGGCCTCAACCCATTAAGGTAAAGAGAAACTTTATCCTTGCCATCTTTTGCATGGATTGTTCAGATGAGGACTCAATAGAACTCTTTTGTATACGCTTGAACTGATCTCCTTGCTTGCTTCAATCTTGCATTTTCTTTAACAGATCAAAGCTCATAATTGACATGAATAAATTTTCATTTCAATTTCTTCACCATCTAATCCCATCTTGTGATTTTATCTTTTCCTCTAATATTTGGCTCTAACTAAATCTCCTACCACCAAGTTTCAGATGCCCTTTTAGTTTGGCCTTAACAAACTTGACCCTCTTAGGGTCTTTGATTTTATTCTTCTAGATCATTGATCTAGCTGATTATCTCTTCTAGGTTAAGATTTTCCAAAATTATGTCGACTTCAATCTTGAGTCTTTCCAATCCTGGAAATGGCTTTGAAAAATATTCCTCCTCATGATCCCTAACCACTTCTGCTCCTTCCTATTCAACATTCCTTCTTTGAATTCACCCTCACTTGCATCTCTTACTTCAATATTCATTCCTCTACAAATATCCTCTTGCAATGATTGGACTTGTCTCTACAGGACTCTAAAATCATCTATCACCCTCCCACTCTTTTCACTACAATTCCTCTGTGGAGGCATTTTCATTCTTATCACTTAAACCCACAATCACAGTTCTATTCCAACCTACATCATAATTGGTGATCTATGTACACACTCAATAGCTCCTACTTTGATACCACTTGATAAATGGAACTCCCCTTAATAACACAAATACATAACAAAAGTAGAGAAATAATAATAAGTTGCAAGAATAAAAAGTTGGCTTCTTATTATCTCCGACATTATGGATAAAAACTTTCAGAAATAAGAAAAGAAAATTCACATGGGCATTTTACTTACAATTCTATAAGCCAAAGCTACTACCAACATCTCAGAACTGTCCTAGACAATCCTACGAATATTCTTTATATAGATAGTTTTCCATTGCCCAAGAAGGTTGTAGAAATTTAACCCTAGATTATGAGGTTGACCAACCCTAAACTATTATTATTTTCCATATTTTATTACATTAGAGTAGGCCCCAACAACTTTCAAAACTAAAAGAGATTTTGAAGAATTTCATTTTTTTGCCTATTTCAGGTGGTGTGACTTCTGAAGACCATCACTCATTGCCATTTCTCTGATTGGCTATTACCACCCCATTTTAGAAATGTCATGACCTATTCTACAAAAAATTTCTAGCACAAGCTCTAATTAGTCTGGGTTTGACCCCTTTTTGGAGGCTTTTTTAGAGGCTCTGAAGCCTTAAAAATTGAGTCCAAAGTTTTTATACCCTATTGCCAATACCAAATTTTAGTGTTAACCTCTCAAATAGAATTGGTAATGCAATAAAACTTTACTTGCAAGTTGATATATCTAAAATGAACCCCCATGGATGAAATTAAAACATTATGAGCTCAAACTAACAATTTACTAAAAATAGTAAGCCTCCAAAAATAGTAACTCTACACTAAGATAACTCTTATTGAAAGAAAAATCACAAAAATTTTTGGGTGATACACAATTGCCCTTAAAACCAAGATCCTCCTCGATCAAACAAGAAGGTAAACATGTGCATTAACATGATTAAAATACTACCCTTTAACAACATTAATGTATTATTTGAAACATATATCCATTTGATAAATATCTTATCAATGTCTATAATACCCAAAACATAAGAGTCCATTGTTAATGATATGATCATCTTATCAAATTTGAACACAATAAGTAGTATCACTAGGGTAGCCATTACACTTGCTTGGTCTAGTAATCTATAATTTTATTTCCTTACCTCTTTTTCTTGCACCTTGATGATGGACCATGTAGTGTGATCCAAAACATTAATTCCAAAAGCTTCTATACAATCGAACCCAAAAAATATAATGCATTGAATATTATCTTTAATTTTGCATTTTAAAAAAAAAAAGTCTTTAATTGAATGTTATGTTTGTAGGATTTGAGCAAATACGCCAATCAAATCCACAAAGCCCAAGAAAATTTGCATGCAAAAAACTTGTCACAGAGAAGAAAAAGACAAGAGGAGGCAAGGGTTTGATCTGAAAATAGAAAAATTGTATTCAGACGAAGAAAAATATTATTCAACAGATTCAATAAATTACAAATAGATCAATCCTTATAAAGGAGATCGAAACCTGAAAAGGGTAACCTAAAGCCTAAAAAAGTTAGGGTTGCACATTATAATTAATAAAATATTAATTATATGCACCTCAAGATAGCTTAAGCAAACTAGAGTAATAGGCAACTTAATTAATTAAATCAAAGTGATTAATAAGTGAAAACAACTAATTACTCTAACACCCCAGCTCTGGAGGTAAGCTAACCTAGCACAACTATGAAAGCAAAAAAATGGGTCCCAACAACAAGGCCTGATCAGGTACCCAATACAAGGAAATCTCTATAAACTGGAGAAATAGAGAAAACCACATGGGAAAAACCCTACTCCAAAAAGAGATAGCAAAGAATGTTCCAGAAGAAAGGAACAAAGAGAGATCATGAAGAGAACCACTAAAGCATGAAAAGGTGCAAAACTCTCTTGAAAAAGTTTATCTGTAGAACCTCCATGGAAATAGAAGGCACGAAGCAAGCGTGTCTATATGGTAGATGATCCATCTCACCAAAATGCATAGGTAGCCAACCACTGCAATTGCCTAGTATGTAGGATCAAATACTAATTACATAGCTCACACTAATGAACCATTGAACCAAGGAAGCATAGAAGAAAAATAAACCCCCCCTTAATGCAGACGGGGTGAGATGACAAGTAATTGAAAAGGTGGGCCAAAAATCTCCTACAACACAGGAACCAAACACATCGAGAGTGAGATACAAACACCCATAAAGACACGTGTCATCAACACTGCATGAGGCAAAAGAGGAAGAGGGCACATAAGCAGCAAACAACTATCCCCCCCATGGCACTTTATAAAATAGTGCGAGTACAACGAATCACAATGATGAAAAGGATCCCGAAACACAAGAGTGGCACTTTATCTCAGTGCGTTGCATAAAGATGCTTATAATAAATATCAACAATGATAAAAAAAAGAATAAGGCTGATACAATAGAAGGTACAACCCAAAACAAAGCATCTGAAACAACAAAATAGATCCTCAGACCTAAAACAACCAGGATATCCACCAGAATACAAAAATGCATAAGACCGAATAAAAAGTATTTGGAATAAAATCTAGAACAACAACTAGAATCACTGAAAAGAGAACTGAAATAGCTTTCCAACGATACAAAGAAGTCCAAAATCGGAGATCATATGCTCAAGATACACCTCCCAGAGTGCAAAATAGAACATCTAGCTTTGACTGCCAAAATAGGCAACTAAACTGCATCAAAACCCAAAAACACCTATACCAGCATCTCCATCTCGGAGCCAAATTTTTGACGCATTTTTTGGATTGAAAAAATACATCTATATGCTCAAGTTATGAAGAAAAAACCAATAGGCCCTTTTAAATGCATGAATTTTTTTTTTAAATTTAAAAAAAATTTAAAAAAATCACCACTAGCCACCCTAAGTGGTGTTTTGGCTGATTTGAGCGGTGATATGGAGGTAGAACGAAGATATTTAGGTGGTTGCACTAGCAGAGGAGGGTGGTTGCTAGCCACGGCGGCCACCGAGCCACTGGCGATAACTGTCGGCGGTTTCAGTGATTGCCAACAATTTCTACTAACTACAACCGCTAAAAACCTCCTTTTTTGTGCTTCAGATTGCGTGCCAAGGGCTGTACAGGCCTACCTGCCAAAATGTTTTTGCCACCTAGATCAACGTTGTCCAAATCAGACAAATTTTATATGGAAACGGGAGTTTTGACGCCTTCTAAATCCATCCATGATGTCTGTTTGGCCTCAAACTACTCTAAAAATTGGTGACTCCCCTATTTTCTAAGAAAAAACTCAAAAAAACACTAGATTTGATCCACCAAACCCTTGTTCTCCCTTTTTCTTGAAACATCGAACAAGCTACAACAGATCTGGCTTTGATACCATGTAGGATTTGAGCAAATACGTCAATCAAATCCACGAAGCCCAAGAAAACCTGCATGCAGAAAACCTGTCATGGAGAAGAAAAGGACAAAAAGATGCAAGGGTTTGATCTGAAAACAGAAAAAATTGTATTTAGACGAAGAAAAATATTATTCAATGGATTTAATAAATTACAAAGAGACCAATCCTTATAAAGGAGATTGAAACACAAAAAGGGTAACCTAAAGCCTAAAAAAGCTAGGGTTGCACA
The DNA here is from genome assembly GCA_028749045.1 of Cupressus sempervirens. Lineage (NCBI taxonomy): Eukaryota > Viridiplantae > Streptophyta > Pinopsida > Cupressales > Cupressaceae > Cupressus > Cupressus sempervirens. The sequence continues at coordinate 30,873,973 of CM053792.1, forward strand.
TTATAATTAATAAAATATTAATTACATGCACCTATGAGATAGCTTAAGAAAACTAGATCAATAGGCAACTTAATTAATTAAATCAAAGTGATTTAATTAATAAGTGAAAACAACTAATTACTCTAATAATGTTTAAGGAACACTTATAACGATTTTCTATAAATGAAATTGTTGACACAAAAGTATGCACCCTTGCTTGAGGTATGACCCTCAAATGACCTTGTGTAACATCGAAATGACCTCCAAGTGTGGGACTTGCACTTTGAGGCCAAATCTCTGAAGAAGGCTGACTTCCTTACTATCAGGGTGCATCTAAACTACTACTTGAGAGGAAAAGGGAGAAGGAGAACATAAATTAAAAATTCATAAAGGGAAAGGGGGGTGATGCACCAAGATAGAACTGCAGTAATGACTCTACCCACAACTGTACAAAAACATTGGTAAAACACTCAAATACACAGATCTAAACTCAAATCTACCTTCAAAGAACTCACAGGCAGGTTGGAAACCAATTGGGTGCTGAAAGGAAGGAGAAACTTCACAACACAACACTTCACCAACGAATTGGACAAAACATGCAAACCTTAGAAACTAGAAAAGAAACATTCACTACAAGGAAATAGACATGCACACATAATGAATAGAAAGAAGAGGTAAGAAATAAAGCTATTTCATTAATGGAAGGAAAAAGTTGCAGAACATAATTGTAAGAATTTTCTTAAGGGCAAAATTCATTTAGGAATTAAGAACTCAAACACAAGCACAACTGTAGACCAAAAATGGATATGATCAATTAATTAGAGTATGTCCTAGTACATTACTTTGTTCAAAATATGATGTGATGTGATATGATGTGTAAACACACTAGGAGTGCCTATATATAAAGGCCTCTCAAGAAGCACCTAGAATGTCTCTAGAAAGAACCAGGAGATAAGACAACTAAGCACCTTATCCAACATTCAAGATGAATGGATAAGAGTGACAAAGTGTCATATGTGTGTAGAAGATTCTTGTGTTGTAGACAACATGTGCTTAAAAGAGGTGCAAACCCCTATGATGTCATCATGACAACTCACAAGAGTGTGTTAGAATCTGATACGATTAATAACCCAGAAAACTAGTGCAAAGAATAAATATCTAAACTATGAATGCAAATGATACAAAATCAAAATAGCATCATAGAGTTAGTCTCCAAGAGAGTAATGCAAATGCTGGAAGCAAAATAGCATTAAGAGGATGCAAAAACAAGAGATCCAAATACAAGCCAGATAGCATGCTTATATAGGCTAGGAAGAGGGAGGAGGTGGCAACACCAACCAATGAGGAGCAACCATCTAGCAGACTAAAGATAGCAAAGTATCTTCCCAAGATAGCTAATGGATGCTCACATGTAGGAAGGTGACATCTCACAACCATTCACCTAATAAGACATGCTTTATTAACCTAAGCGAGATTATTAAAAGTGTAGGAAAAACCTAGCAAAATAGGAAAAATCAAAAACTACACTAACACCCCCCCATAAGCGAAGCTTAGGTGGATGCTAACCTAGCAAAGCTATGAAAGCAGGAAAATGGGTCCCGGCAACAAGGCCTGATCAGGTACCCAATACAAGAAAAAGAACTAGATGAAGGAAACTAAGCCTCCAATCTAGGAAATGTCCCAAAGAGAGGAACAAAAAAGAGCATGAAGCATCTCCGAAGCATGACGCTGCAAACACTGTCAGAAGAAACTACTGGAACCCCCATTGAAATAGTGCATGACTAGGTAGAGAAGACAAAGTTTGAAGAGCTGATCAATCGAAGAGGTGACCTCCAAAGGTAGGAATGAATGAGTGTCTATATAGTAGATGAACCATCTCACCGAAATGCATAGGTGCCTAGCCACTGCATCTGCCTAGTACATAGGAACAAAAAATGAATACGTAGATCACTCAACCAAACCAAAGAAGCAATAGAGCCAACAGGTGAACCCCCCCATAATGTTGAATAGGGAGAGGGGTGACAGGAACACTGAAATGCAATGCCAAAAACATTTGCAAGAAGAAGAATCAGGAACACCAATAGTGCAATAGAAGTACAAGCACAGGATAAAGGGCGGTGTCATTGACACACTGCATGGGCTAATGTTGTGGAAGAAAAAATCACTCGACAAAGGTGGATGAGCACAAAATGGCAAAACATCATGACCCCCCATGGCACTTTATAACTGAGTGTGAGTACAAACAAACACAAGGTGTACAAGATCCCAGATATGCAAAAGCATACACTTTATCTCAGTGCGTTTATAGAAAAAGGAATGCAACAAAATAGAAGCATACAATGCTCAGAAGTCAGAAAGAAGAGTGAGCCAAAAGAACAGAAGAAGAGATTCCAGGACCTGTAGAATCCAAGTAATCTGCGAGAGTGTGAAAGTGCAAAACTCGAAGGAGAAAGAACCTGGAGCAGAATCTAGATAAAATACCTCTACAACTGAATAACTCATAGAACCAGCTTTTCAATGATATTTGGCGAGCCCAGAAAAGAGTCTGAATGAGCGAGATATGGCTCCCGGAAGGCAAAATAGAACATCTGGCTTTGACTACCAAAATAGGCAACCAAACTATAGAAAAAATAAAAAAAACCTATACCATCATCTCCATCTCAGAACCAGCTTTCGGACGCATTTTTCGGATCGAAAAAATACATTTGTATGCTCAAGTTATGGCGAAAAGACCAATAGGGCCTCCTCATGAAGAGCATATGCTAAAAGTGAAACTTAGGCACAATAATCAAGGAAACAAATAGCACCACTGCGATCTACTCAAAAAATGATGCACTTTCAAAAAAAGAATCACCTCGATATGAGGTCGTATGAGAAAGTTATGATCCTCCGAAGTTTCCAAAATGAGAATTGTGCACAGTCATGGCTGAGAATCTGCAATTTTTGAAGAATTCATGCATGAAAATAAAAAAAACAACTCCACTAATGGATAGAGCACAAAAAAATAGCCAAGTTCATAACAAGAATCATCAAAACCAGAGTCCGTATGAGCAAGAATGAGACTTTTGAAAACTATGTTCAAATCTGCAACTGCCAACAGAGAGGGGTATGGCTGTAGCTTTGCATGCTCGATTCTGCAAAATATACAGCTTGCATGCAAAATCTAAAAGATACCCAAATGGTTTTTTGGGGCTGTAAACAAAACTCAAAAAACGTTTTTCTTGTTGATGTACAGAAGATGCTGCTGTAGTGTAAATTAGACGCCTTTAACAGTAAAAAATGGCTCCAAAAATCAAAAACCGACCGCAGCAACCAAAATATGACATGCAAATGCTGGATCCGCTTCCTAAGTCCATCAATGGCATGTTGGAACCTACAATACTGATTGGAAACTCCAAATATGCAAGTTGGTTGTCAGATTTGAGATTGAAACCCCAGAGAAAAACCGTTTTTGTCAAAACTTTTCTGATTCTCAGGATCATCCAAAGATGCAAGAGAAGAGCATACTTCATTTTTCAAAAAACTACAATAAAGTTTATTAGCCCCCCCCGAATCTCTCAAATAAGGAAACTAAAATCTACTCTTGCACATAGAAAAGCTCTGATACCATGTTAGAATCTGATAAGATTAATAACCCAGAAAACTAGTGCAAAGAATAAATATCTAAACTATGAATGCAAATGATACAAAATCAAAATAGCATCATAGAGTTAGTCTCCAAGAGAGTAATGCAAATGCTGGAAGCAAAATAGCATTAAGAGGATGCAAAAACAAGAGATCCAAATACAAGCCAGGTAGCATGCTTATATAGGCTAGGAAGAGGGAGGAGGTGGCAACACCAACCAATGAGGAGCAACCATCTAGCGGACTAAAGATAGCAAAGTATCTTCCCAAGATAGCTAATGGATGCTCACATGTAGGAAGGTGACACCTCACAACCATTCACCTAATAAGACATGCTTTATTAACCTAAGCGAGATTATTAAAAGTGTAGGAAAAACCTAGCAAAATAGGAAAAATAAAAAACTACACTAACAGAGTGCACATACTCCTAGGTGACTAATAAATAAATATTAATATAATGCATTAACCTAAGTAAACTTAAGTAAGTGTAAATAGTGAATACATATTTACACCAACACCCCCCCTTAAGTGCAACTTAGGGGAATGCCCTTAAGCTTACGAAACTAGGATGAAGATGCAAAATGGGTCCCAGCTACTAGGCCATGTTAGGTACCCATGTACATAATGAAGATGCAATCTCTCATAAAGTGGGAAAAGAGAGAAAACCTCATGGGAAAAAACCTCCCCCAAAAAGAGAGATAAATAAGGATGCATCAATAGATGGAGTAATCAAGACCCCCCCATTATGACATGCATCTAGTATATACAAGAGAAAAATGGAGAAGGACAAAAACCCCTAAGAGGAAAAAGTCCCCCCCAAAAAGGAGAAGAAGGAGGCGAGGTAGTCCCCCCCCTTTAAAAGCAGTGTGCCAATCAGTGAGTAATGCTCCGATGTAGAAGTTGATCCATGACCGTAGAATGATGTTCCTCCCCTTTGGAAGAAACAAATGCAAGGGTACCTATGAGATGCGTTCCCTGTATAGAGAAGGAATCTCTAAGATGAACAATGTCTTTGAAACCTGTTCAAAAGTCCCTATGTCGATATTGATGATGGCTTCCTCCAAAATTGTTGAAGAGAAGTGCAAATTGAACAAGGAGTGATGTAGAACTTGCTTCAGGAAACCAACTGTCTTCTCAAATATGAAAGAGATCTCCTGCAGATGTTGTACATAAGAATCCATAATCACGCCAACCTAAAAAGATTGATCATGTAGAGAAAGGACTTGAGGGTTAGAGTAGGCCCTCACAACAACTGTAGAAGAATCTTCAGAAAAGAGAACCAGTAGATTGTCCTTAAAGTGTAAATAGTGAATACATATTTACACCAACAATAATGTTGCTGCAAAATATAAGCAAAGAAGAACCCGAAAAACATATTTACAATTGCCTTTTTAAAGAGTTTAGGCATAACTTGATTTAATTACAGAGTTCAAACCCCAACCAAGATGGAGTTGAGTTGTAGAGAAGGCAATAAATGAGAATAAGAAAGAAATCTAATTGTGAAGTGCACTTTCTTGTGGAAGTGACGGGAAGAGCAAAAAATGATGCATCTAGCCATAAGAGGTCAAATCCCCAAAGATTTGACCATTCATTGCATTAAAGAGGTGTGGAGTGCAATGACATCATGCAAAAAAGGCCTAAGAAGTTGCTCAGCATTGAAGAACACACCTTGATAGTGTGCCATGGGCACAAGAAGCTGGTTCACACTACTATAGAAAATTGCAGGAAGGGATAACACAAAGTGTTAACTACCCGCAAAAAATATAGAGTTGACCTGTGGGGGAGAATATATTTCCCCAAAAATGAAAGTTGGTCGTTGATGTAGATCTTCCTTTAGAAATAGACAACCTAGATGCTGCAAGAATCTCCCAACAATATATTTAGTCACCACCATCAATGTATATCCTCTTTTTGAGATGAACGATTGAGATGTCGTAGGAAAATAGATCCTGTGCCACGTGGTGCAATTCTGAGCTTTAGAGCCTTGTGGAACAATGTAGTATGAAGAAATGCCAGAATGGAGACATGTGGCACCATGACATTGGACAACAAGTTTAATCAACCGCCTACGTAGATAGAAAGGACCCACAACAGGAAAGAACATGCAACACCATCTCACATTTTTGCAATCCTGAGCTGATACTCCACAAAAACATGGGAGCCATCGATGTGATTTATTGTTTGATAGAATGGATGATGATCTTTTAATATTTTTTTGAATCTCCATCGTTTATTTGCGCATGTGCATATTGGGTTGACTTAAATGCTGGAGATTGGACACAACCACCCAAAGACAAGTGGTGCAATTTTGGCTTCTGGAGCATCCAAGAAGCACTGCAGGATGAAGAAACATTAGAATGAAGACACATGGTAGCATCTCATGTTCTTGTGAAATCTCATTGATTCAAACACGAAGACACAATAACTGTTGATTCATCCACATGTGTATAAAACCTTAGACCCCACCAGTTGTTGACATGGACATACGTGGACCAATGGAGGACAAAAAAAATCTATCACCCATGGACCCACGAAAGCTAAGCTGGCACATGTAGGTGAATCAACATTGACATAACTTTTCTAATCGTAGACTCGCTAGAGATAACTCGATTGGAGCACTCAGATTACATGGTACAATTCTAGGCTCCAGAGCCTTGTAAAAACAATGAAGCATGAAGAAACACTAGAATGAAGATGCATGACAACATCTCACACTTTCAGGAGGATGTGGGAGAAGGGGTGAGAAAATACAAAATGTTATTCGCCAAAAGCACATGTTAACCCACATCAAAGAAACAACCCATTGAAGATCTCTTAGATCAGTTATCAATGATGGGTTGAATGGGAGGCAAAAATGGCCAACATTCTTGGCGACTCAAAGGGGATGCTTGCTTGATAAGCATGGATTAGTGGCCTTAAGTAATCCATTAGGCATGGAGTCATAAGCATCAAAACATGATGCACATCTTTGTCACACATAATATCATTAAATTTGCAACTGATGAAACAAATCAAAAAATGCTATCTCTATGGGAAATAGTTATTAAAGAAACATCTAACCTACTATATACAAGAATTCATAATTACAAAAATCAAATAAATACATTGACTAACTTGTCGAAGTAGCTGCCTTTTCTTACAAGTTGATTTGTTGTTCCATGTGCATGGGCAACTAAAAATAGAAGCAAGCATAACAAACTCACTGTTGCATGGAACACCTCCTTCCCAATGCTAAAAAAAATCATTTTTTATAGCACTGGGACATTTTCAACTTGAGCAAGACATATTTGATCCTTCATTTGAAACTCACCCTCATGCTCAAAAGTAAGTATGACCAGGGCAACATGCTGATTTTTTGTAGAGCTAGATGCTTGATTAGGAATCCTCTTGATGGAACTTGGTCTAAGAAATGAACTTTGACCACACTATTGTGCTCTAAAACCTTGGTATCCAATTTTTTTTGGAAGTGGCTCCTCCTTTTGTGAAGAAATAATCTCCACCTTGTCTTCATATTGTTCATGAACCACCTCCTCGAGAGCTACTAGTATGGTGGCAATCCTTGTGCAAAAATCTATTGTGATGGTAGAAAAACCATCCTCCAAATCATAACCTACATTTATCTGTTGTTCTTCCTTCTACTCATTCTTGTCTTCCTGCTACAACTCATGGCCTTGATTTTTTTGTTCCTATAGTAGGTCTAATATTTCTTCCCCATCTGAGTCTTGGTAAGCTATCTTTGGTTCCTCAAGGATAGAAACCATCTCATCCTCCTTTGTCTCTTTCTTCTCCACCATTGGCAGAAACTCAAAATCAAGCTAAGGAGTTGTACGCTCTTGATCATTGCAACAAGGAATGGAAATTTGGGAAGGCTCACTCCTTATAAAGCTAGCAAGCTTGTATCTAGGTGGCTCTTCTTCAAATGGATTTGGCAATGTTTCTCTCGAGTGGGCCTTTGGTTCTTGTGTGGTGTTTTGTAGAATAAGAGAGCTTCTTTATCTGAAGATAGCAATTTTTCTCCTTGGAGGCTCTTGTGCTTCAACTGCTTGCACTTGAGCAAGCTTGAGCCTTGTCTCTTCTTATGCAATAGCCAATATTCTTGCAAGATCCTCCTCAAACTTCTTCTATCTTAATCTTCCTCTTGTTGCAACCTGAGGAGGGCTTGGTGAGCCTCATAAAAAATATCAAGGGCCTCAGACATACAAACATGAGGGCCATTCTCCCACATCTTCTTCTTATTATGCAAATTATTAAGCCAAGAAGTCATAATGAGCATAACGTATGTAGAATCTCCACAATTTGTATCCTCATAAGTGTTATAAACAAATTAAAAAATCTTATCTATGTCAGAAAATCCAAGGCCCAAATTATTTATGCAGTCATAAAGCTCTCCTACCTTTGACTTGGGATCATTATAGGGTTCTATGGAAGACTCAGTAGGCTGGTCATTTGATGTTGTAGGGGAAGCCAAACTCAAGGAAGAGTCTATAGATAGGCTTGATTTGTTCTTCCTCTCTTTCTGCTCCTAGAACTCTTGTACTGGTATGAACTTGTAGGGGGAAATCTCAACACATTCATGACCAAAAATAATATGAATATTTGGGGTAAAACTGACCTCTTCGTCAAATGGGGGAAAATGGGAATAGTCTCTATGAAATGGGTCCATGATAAGGCATCTAAGAAAACAACTTTATAGAAATCCTTAGGAAACATAAAACTTGAAAATCATACCAACACTTGGTCTATTGAACCAAAATATGAATATAGTTGTCATGGTGTTTGATTGAATGCCTCCAAAGGCTGATTGCATTGAGAAAAACACTCATTTTCTCAATGAATAGGTCATAGACTAGTTGACCAATGAACTTATGTAGTTGAATCTATGTCCCACCAGGCATGCCAAAAATTGTGGTATGACTGGTAGAGGTTCTAGAAATTGATTTGAAGCTTTTAATGTTTGTCCCACTGAGTGTGCCAAAACCTATTGATACAAAAGTTTGCACCCTTGTTTGAGGTATGACCCTCAAACAACCTTGTGTAACATATAAATGACCTCCAAGTGTGGGACTTGCACTCTGAGATTGAATCTTCAGAGAAGGCCAACTTCCTTACTATCAAGTTGTACCTAAACTACTGCTTGAGAGTAAAAGTGAGAAGAAGAACAAAAGTTAAAAATACAGAAAGGGAAAGGAGGTGATGCACCAAGATAGAATGACGATTAAAAATCTGCCCACAAGTGCACAAAACATCAATGGAACACTCCAATGCACATAGCTAAACTCTAATCTACCTTCAAACAACTCACATACAGGTTGGAAACTGATAGGGTGCTAAAAGAAAGGATAAACTTCACAACACAACACTTCACCAATGAATTGAACACAACAAGAAAACCTTAGAAACTAGAAAAGAAACATTCACTACAAGGCAATAGACATGCAAAAATAATTGGAAAGAAGAGGTAAGAAATAGAGCTATTTCATTAATGAAAGTTAGAAGTTGCAGAGCATAATGTTGTTGCAAAATATAAATAGAGGAGAACCCAGAAAAAATATTTACAACTACCTTTTTAAAGAGTTCATGCATAAATTTGGTTTAACTATGGAGTTCAAACCCCAACCAAGATGGAGCTTAGTTGTAGAGAAGGCAATAACTGATAATCAGAAAGAAATCTTATCGTGAAGTTCACTTGCCCATGGAAGTGACAAGAAGAGAAAAAAATGATGCATCCATTCGTAAGAGGTCAAATCCCCAAAGATTTGTTCATTTCATGGATTAAAGAGGCATGGAGTGCAATGACATTGCATAAAAAAGGCCTAAGAAGTCACTCAAAATTTAAGAAAAAACCTTGATAGAGTGTCATGGCCACAAGAAGTTAATTTGTGCCACTGTAGAAAATCGTGGGAAGGGATAACATGACATGTTAACTGCTTACAAAAATTGTAGAGTTGACACACAGGGGCATGGGGGGGAGATTTTTATTTCTCCCAAAATGAATGTTGGTCGTCGATGCAGATATTCCTTTCAAAATAGATAGCCTAGATGCCGCAAGAATCTCCCCAACAAGAGATTAAGTCACCACCGTCGATGTAGATCCTCTCTTTGAGATGATAGACATAGATAGAACTAGGTGGTGATACACCAAGATAGAACCGTGGTTGCAACTGTGTCCACAACTACACAAAACATCAATGAAATACTCCAATTCACAAATCTAAACTCTAATCTACCTTTAAAGAACTCACATGCAAGTTGGAAATTGATAGGGTGTTGAAAGAAAGGATAAACTTCACAACTTAACACTTCACCAACAAATTGAACACAACATGCAAACCTTAGAAACTATAAAAGAACATTCACTACAAGGCAATAGACATGCACAAATAATGAATGGAAAGAAGAGGTAAGAAATAGAGCCATTTCATTTTCGTTTCTGCCAATCCCTTCCCTTCCCTTTCAATAGTAGCGGGGGAATTTTTGCAATCATTTCCTTTCTATTCCTAAGGCACACTTTAAGCCATCATGTACATCCTTAGATCAAACCCTGACCAAGCCTTTTCGCCTTCTTTGTTAGATCATACTGAGTCCCTAAAATTCTATAGGGAACCCATAGACAAAGTAGGATAAATCCCATAATGACTATTGCGGAAAAAGGCTTTTGTATATAATGGAAGTCAAAAGTTGCAGAGCATAATGTTGAAGCAAAATACAAGCAGAGAAGAACCTGAAAAACATATTTATAATTGCCTTTTTAAAGAGTTTAAGAATAACTCTGATTTAACTATGGAGTTCAAACCCCAACCAAGATGGAGTTGAGTTGCAGAGAAGGCAATAACTGAGGAAAAAAAAGAAATCAAACCATGAAGTGCACTTGCTCATGGAAGTGACAAGAAGAGCAAAAAATGACGCATCCAGCCATAAGAGGTTGAATCCCCAAAGATTTGATCATTTCATGCATTAAAGAGGTGTAGAGTGCAATGATGTCATGTAAACAAGGCCCAAGAAGTCACTCAACATTGAAGAACAAGCCTTGATAGAGTGTCATATAAACAAGAAGTTGATTCAGGCCATTGTAGAAAATTGTGGGAAGGGATGAATTGACATGTTATCTGGCCACTCAAAAATGTAGAGTTGACTTGCGGGGGGGGGGGGAGATTCTAATTTCCCAAAAAATGAATGTTGGTTGTCGATGTAAATCTTGCTTTCAAAATAGATGGCCTAGATGCCGCGAGAATCTCCCCAACAAGAGATTAAGTCACTACCACCAATGTAGATCCTCTCTTTGAGATGAACAACTGAGATGTTGTGGGAAAATAGACCCTCCAGCATGTGGTACAATTCCAAGCTTTGGAGCCTCATGGGAACACTACAGTATGAAGAAATGCCAAAATGGAGACACATGGCATAATGACGTTGGACAACAAGATGAGTCAACCAACCATACAAATAGAAAGGACCAACAAGAGGTAAGGACTCATGGGAACATCTGATGTTTCATGAGCTTGAGCTAATACTCCATGAAAACATGGGAGTCATCGATGTGTTCTATTATTTGACATAACAGACAATGATCTTTTAATATTTAATTGAATCTTCATCATCAATCTACACATGTGCATATTGGATTGACTTAAACACCAGAGATGGGACACAACCACCCAAAGACATGTGGTGCAATTTCAAGTTCTAGAGCATCAAAGAAGCACTACAACATGAAAAAATGTTGAAATGAAGATGTGTGGTAGCATCTCATGTTCTCACGAAACCCCGTTGAGCCAAACACAATGACACGATGACACAACAACCGTTGATCTCATCTGCATGTGTATGAAACCCTATACCCCACCAACTTTTGACATGGAAGTATGTGGACCAATCACAGACAACAAAACACTGTCACCTACAGATCCAAAGAAGTTGAGCTAGCACACGTGGACGAATCAACATCTATAATGCCTCGCTAGGAAACCCAAAATAACTTAACCTAAAGTTTCACCAAGTATGTCAAACATTTTTTTGTTTGGAAAGATAAACAATTAAACAACATCAGATATAATATAGTGAAAGCAATAATAACAAGAGATAAAATAGCGAAAGAAATAACTCACATACATACAACCATCATAAACAAATTACATCTCTTAAGGTTATGTGATGTTGAATCACATTTAAGTTTAATTAATACTAACTCCAATACACAACATAACCACATTAAAGAATAATGACAAGTACAAATCCATTTAAACAATATACAATTATATAAAATGCTACTTAGAAATAATAAAAAATACTTAATCATCCATTGTACAAGTCACAGGGTATGATAGGCTCAAAGAATATACAACATATATAAAATACATCATCTCATATAATTTATGACAAATCAAGTAGAGTATAACAAGATATGACCAACCGACATAAATATAAGATCACAAAGAAAGGATCAACTACATAGGTACATCCAACTGTTAGATCTCAATGGTATAATAAAATGCACAACCCAACCTCATGGAACCTAAATGGCCCACTCCCACTGTGTTGAGGAGATAAACCAAGTCCCAAATAGGATATCAAAACACCAGTCAAAACCAACATCTAGGTTAAGGAAACACCTGAAAGAAAACTACCTTAAAGGGTACAAAGGCACAAGTATCAACTAATCCTAGAGGCAACACAAACATGTAGGAAATCTACTATGCAAGTGGCAAGTGTCATCACATGAGCCAAATCTAAGGTTTCCTAGGTAGCCACTATGGACTTCGAACCCCCTAGTGTCTCTATGCGACATCAATATCATTTTGTACAAATCTAAGGTTACCCTGATAGTCTTTTAGGACTTTGGAGCCCCTAGTGACTTTATGTGGTGCCAATATCTTATTAATTCATTTTAAACCCATTTAATGAAATGATATCACTTATTAAAATAACCCACAATGGGTTACCCAACAACCTCTTTAGGGCCTCAACCTCCATTGCAAGTCACTTCTCAACATGACATATAAATAGCCTATCCTAAACTCAACAAAAGCAAAAGGTCACATATGACCATAAATCAGACATTAACTCTTAAACAAGCAATTGGAAAGTACTGAAATATCACTGATCAAAATCACATATTTCACCAATACGATCATCCTAATAGGACTGATCCAAAGTCAAGTAAGCATAAACCAAACCATGACATAACATGACATCACCAAAAAAAATCACATAATCACCTTAGTCATATACAAGCAACAGGGAAGCAATCCAAAGATAACTGATCGAAGACTCAAAGGTTATATCAGAAAAGACACATCATCCACCTCAATTCTACACAAAAATTGGAAAGTACTAACAAACTCTGAAACAAATTCATCATAGAACACACATGACACATCACCATGGTCGAGTATAAAAGATCGTAACCAAAATAAGCCATAACATCATCACAAAACAAAACCTCCAAGCCCTGGTAATACAACCTAACTTGTGAAAGATAAGTCAACCTCGAAACCCAACATCAATAAATCACACATCGCATATAATACATGTAATGTAACTTTCTCCATACATTAGATTTTGAAAAAACAAAGGTTTAATTTTCACTATGGTTTCAAGCTTTCATTTTCATTTCCAAATACTATAGTTCATAATGTTTTCGGTCTCAATCAGGGTTTCAGTTTCCATTTCTCTAGTTGCCAGATTCACTAAGGTCTATGAGTTCACTAGAATCTCAGACAATTCAACAACTCATATAAAGTTATTTAAACATAAAACCACACACATCTCATAAGAGTCTTTTAAACATTTGTTTTCCTAGCTCGTTAGGTTTTCTTTAAACATAAGAGTTTAGCGTACAAATAAGGTTACAGTTCTTGTTTCCAAGTTCTCATTTTTGTTTTCAAAACACAAAGATTCAATAACAACTAGGGTTTCAATTTTCAACTTTTCAAAATATTATATTTGTTAAGGGTTTTCAAGTTTACACAATCTCAAAAAGACTCAACGATTCATATAAAAAAATTTAAATATAAAACTCCATTTTGATATAAAGAAATTAACCTATCAATTTAGTAACACCAATATCCATTAAAATACCATAATATTTTTGAATTTTATGGATACTATTATAACCAGTCTTTTAAATAATTATTATTAAAATTAAATAACACTATTAAATTATAAAAGTAATAATTTATTAAATTATAAATAATAAATAACACTAATATGTTAATAATTATACTTTCTAAATTTAATATAATAAAATTTATTAAATTTATTAATAATGCTTTATATCAAACAAAGTATTAAATAATAATTTGACAAATTAAATTAGTAAAACAAAACAAAACAAAACAAAACTTATTATTATAATTTTTTTTGAAAAATAACAAAACGTTTTAAGCCCATCGACTATCATAGCAAGACTGTCGTAACAGAGTACCATCGTTGCATTAGCAATACCTGTTGCTGCCGCAATAGTACATCGCCATCAACGTTGAAAAAACACATCAGGGAGAAAGGGGGTGGTGGTGGCCCTTGCCCGCCCAAATTCATATTTATTATTATTCTTATATATTTTTTAAAAATAGAAACATAAAATGCTTGTCCCCATCCAAAACTTAATTTCACAATTTTATATTATATTTAATAATATAATTACATTGTAAATTTCCAATTACTTTGTAATTATATATATATATATATATATATATATATATATATATATATATATATATATATATATATATATATATATATATTATAAAAAATAAAAATAATTTTTTTGATAAGTTTTCCAATATAAACCTAGTATAAAACCCCAGATCAAACAATCAACATCTATAAAACAAAATTGGTTTTCTTTTCAAATCCACATCCTGATTTTAACAAATCAGATTAGAATTTCTAAAACTTTCCAGATAAGTGTTTTAATCCTTCCATTCATTTACATATGTCTTTAAAACGAAGAACAATCAAACACAAACAAGGGTTTCTAATTTCCAATTTGTATACAGATGTTTCCAAAAATAGTGAAAAACAAAATTCACACACAAGGCATTCAAATCATCAAATTTCTTATAGAGGTTTCCAAAATGAAGAACAAATAAATATGCAACAAGGGTTTCAACCCAAAGGAATTCTAAAAACAGAGACACAACAGACATAGAGAAGATAGGAAATTGAAGAATGAGCAACTACTGCACAAACCCACAAGATCCTACTTGGATCTAATGTTAAAACAATGAATGCACAAAACATGCAAGAATTTCCTTTTCCTTCGAAAACCCTCTTCCTAGAAATCAGCTCCTATAAACCTATCTAATCAAGGAATGAACTCTAAATCTCTAATAAAGAGTTTTTCCCCCAAATCAGGGCTTCGATTGTGTAATCATGCAAGAATACTCGTTGATATTTAACTATTGTTATATTTTAATTTCATGCACAACCTTTTCATTAATTAAAATATCTTTATTAAATAATTTTCTTTCTCTCTTTAATTAATTACGAGACGTTTTAATAATATATTTATTAATTCAACTAATAATTTTATATAGAGTTTATTGTTAAAAATAAAACTCCTAAATAATAATTATTAAATTAAATAAATATAAATACATCTAAATTAAACTTTAATAAAATCTTTTAAATATAATTCTTTTATTTAATTAATTTCTCAATTAATTAAATATGAAATTTTCTTTATAAATTTTTCGTTAAATTAAATCATCAAATACTTTTTTAATTTGATTTAATTGTAACAGAAAATCACAACAGACCCACAAAACCAAATGCAAAAACTCAACTGAAGACAAAGAACAAAATCAAACTCCAGGGTCAGAGTAATGAATTCACATTACTTGATGAATTCAGACAGGTAAATAACTCAAAGACTTGTCCTACTTTCTATGACAATTGGCTTAGGTTAGGATTTGGACTCTAATAATTATCTCCCCACTTATACCATTGAGATACTGCGATAGGGTACGTTCATCCTAGCAATTTAAGAAAGTCAATACTCGGTATCTGCAATCTGCATAAAATCTACGCATGTACATACTCATATATTCTAAACTAAATAGACAATGGAAGGGAGTGGTACATTGTGTAGATTCCGACTAGTAGATGACTACGACTCCTTCCCTCAACCACATCAAAAATGCCAATCATAAAGTAAAACATACATGTACATCATACACATGCAAGTATGGGTAAGTAACCATAGAAATCGTATAAAAATAATCCATCTAACTATCATCATGCAATAATTGAAATCAATTTATGAACATGCATATATCATAATATAAATAATCCTGAATACATGAAATAACTTAGTAACTCATTGCATAAATCAACTGAGCATGAAATAACATTTAATCAACTGGTAACCAAGTACCGCTAATCATGAACATAAATATAAAATAGGCCTAAAATAATCTGATAATACAATTAGAAAAGTCAACTAGGGGTAGGCATTACAACATTGACATAACTCTGCTAATTGTGGACCCACCAAAGCTAACTCGTTTGGAGCACTTAGCATACATAATGCAATTCTAGGCTTCGAGGAAACACTACAGCATGAAGGAACACCAAAATGAAGACGTGTGGTAGCATCTCATACTTTCAAGAGGACGTTGAGATGGTATTTGAAAACACGAGAGTGGTTAGATATGCAAGCCAGTTGGCTAGGGAGAAGGGGTGGGAAAACAAGAAATGTTATTCACCAAAAGCACATGTTAACCCACAACAAAGGAAATAACTCATTGAAGATCTCTCAGATTGGTTATTAGTGATGGGCTTAATGGGGAGCAAAAATGGCCAACTAAAACCACTTTTCATTTTAAAAATAATCCATTGAGTGCACATCAGTTAGTCATTCATTATACTATTCAATTGATACATATTATCTTAAAAGTAAATTATTAACTAATTTGATTGAACTTCAAAATTATACTATCTAAATTAGTAGTAGATTATTAAAATTCAAGATGTTTTATGATAACTTGTTCATGTTGAAGTTCTTCCATTTTCATAGATGCAAATTTTGTTTAGGTACATAAATGAATTTTTAGAAATTAAAATGTATTTTATCATGTACAAGTAAATTTGGTGTAAAAGTAAAAAAGTAATTTGTCTTGTGGAAATAAAAAGTAAACTTAGGTGTGCAAAAATGTACATCGAGCACTTCAAATTCTAAACCATTGAGGTTAGCTAAAACCCTTAATACCTTTGCAACAATCCTTAACAAAAAAAATATCAAACCAATAAATACAACTCTTCATTTTCTAGAGGCTTACTTTACTTCCCTTTTAGAGAGGGTAGTCTAATGTAAATAAACCATGAAAATGTGATGAGCTCTCTTACCGCCTTAACACATATGTCACGTTTCTGCAATTTTTTATTAGAAAATACTATTTTTAATCATCCCTTTAATATCGCTCTAATCACATGTTGTTTGATTGTTTTTATACGTAAGAGGTTGAGGCCATAGATTAATTTTGAAAATAATACAACGTAACTCAAAAAACATTGAGAGGAAAGAGTTGGCTATTAGTCCTTCAATTTAGCCTCAATATAAGATGCATTACATACTTTCCAAATTTTTATTTGAAATCCTCCAAGCTAAACAAAAAACCTGAGCATCTTCATCTCGCAATATCTAATTTCCTTTGTTCTACCCTGACATTAATCCAATTTGAAAAACAAAACTCTAGCCATTAGAATGCTCTATGTTGATTATTAGGAGGTTAGTGAAAAATAATTCATAGAAAGTTAAAAGAGATAATTGAGTGACATGGAACAAATACGCTAATATATGAAAAGTAGGAAGCCACAACCAAATTTGTATAACCAACAAAGTAAATATCAAATAAAAATGGAATATAGAATTTCAAGCATTTCTTTCTATTACATTGCATGTCAAAATCCTTCAAAAGGAGTGAGAGTTACAGTCAAAGGAAATTAATAGAAAGACCCAGAAAAATCTCAAAAAGATTTCATCTTTACTCCTAAAGAATGATATAGAAGGAGAAGAGGGATTAATCTACGGGCATGTCAGACGCTGATGGAGAGTTGTTGCCCAATTATAAAATTGTTTCTATTTTATAAGCCTCGGTTAATTTTTGAAACTTGCCTGATTTTAAGCTTTAAATCGGCCATTTTATCTCTGAGTTTTTGTGAGTTTCTAAATCTTCATGTCTCCGACCCATTCCCAGCTTTGCACAACATTTGAAAATTTTAAAATCTAACTTCTGAGCCTCAAGTTATTGTAGGTTAATGGAGAGACCCAAAATACGTGTTTTCAAGTCTATCATTAACTATTAACCTCTCAAAAGGTTAATGATAAAGTCCAAAAACACATTTTTCTTAACCTCTCAAAAGGTTAATGATAACTTCCAAAAACATGTATTTCTTAACCTCTCAAACAAGTTAATGATAGTGCATTTTGGAGTAGGTTAATTAACCTCTCCAAAAATGTGTGTTTCTTAACCTCTTCGAGATGGTTATTAACTTGTTTGAAAATTTCTCTAACCTATTTCAAATTCTTCTATGAGAAGTCAAATATGTGAATGAGCTACTTGCTAGAGCAATCGGTTCCATACCAGAGCAAGGTGGGGGAAGAGTAAAGCATTTGGTCAAGGCATTTGAAAGTTTGCTCTCACTTCCAGACTATGAAACTCCAGAGAGTCCTCAGACTAGGCCATTGGATAAGTCTATCTACAAAATATCTGATATGAATCAAGGAAAGTACAAACCCAGCGTAGGCAGGAGTTTAAAGTGGGCGCTTCCTGCCATGCAACTAAAGGGCTCTGAGGAGAGATCAATGGCAGCAACATCCCAGTTCATGAATACCATGATGGCCAGAATAGGAGAAATAGGGGTACCACATTTTTGGAGACAAGCTTTGCTGATTTGAAGAGTTCATACGGTCAACTTGAAAGTGTTTTCTTAAAAGAAAAAAAAAGTCGTATTGTTGCAGCCAATCCAATGAAAGCTCCGATGAATTCAAATTCTTCCCTGTTTGTGAAGAAACAACCTCCATCTGCAAATATATTGGAGATAATCCACACTACAATGGACCAATTTAGATTTATGAAGTGCCATCCTACAATTACAATTAGTTGTGATTGAACCAAAATCTTTCACCTTGGCATCAAATGCACAACAAAGAAAAGACCACATGACCTACCTCTAGAGACGTCTAATTTTTTGTCAGATTCATCTCTTCGTGCCTCAACACACTGAATATTCTAAAAAGCATTCAAATAAGCATTTGATTATGCAGCCTGATATGGGATCAATCTAAGGATGGGTAATTTTATGACCAGCATGTAAACTATTTGTCAGAATGTCTTCTGAAATCATATACTTGAGACATCAAAAGATAACATGGAATATGTTTGATCAAATGTTCATAATGAAAGTGTGGTGAATATAAAGATGAAACATAAAATGATTGAATAAGGTCTGTGATAGCATTCCACAAAATGCCAAGTTCAAGTCAGAATTTTTAAATGAATTTGTGAAAAGTGAGAGCAAGTGCACAATAGGGGAAGCTCATTGGTGTTATCAAAGATTGGAAGAGAGCCATATGTGTTATATAGCAATTAGAACCTTTAAAATATATCCCAGTTGTGCTTATAATTCCAATTCGGTGGATGCCTTTTCTTTCTTGTATTCAACTTTTATAGGTGGATGCTGTGGGTAGTAGAATGCAGAGTCTTGTGAAGGACGTCATGTGCAAATGGAAGGAGCCCGATAAGTTTGTTAAGTGGGATGAACCACTATGTACATGCGGTGTTAATGAAGTCCACCTTGTCATTTCGATAATCATGATAGAAGGGGAGTAGATAGTTATTATGCCAAACTATTATTATTCAGAATGTAAAGGTGGTGGCAGTGCTACCAGTATGAAATTGGATAAAGGGAGGTGGTTAGAAAGGTGGAAACTTCATGGTAAGAAGGAGCCATGAGAGAAAATCAAGGAGAATGCTCGGATAGTAGTTTGGGTGCTAAAATATAAGAAGCCGATTATTATCAACTTTTCATAATAAGAGAAGAGTGGCGGCTTTCTTGCCTGTATAGACAAGGAACATCAATTGTTTGACCAAATTCCACACTAAAGAGCATTCATTGTAATTAAAAATTTCTTATACATTTGGCAAAGTAGATGCAACTGCGGTTGTTCAAATGGATTTTGTGATCAATAGTTGTCAAGATTCTACCAAGTGAAGCCACTGACTTGTTTGATAGAGCACCAAGGCAATATATATCATTACACCAATGTAATGGATGCTTCTCAATATTGATATCTTGCTGTTAACCTAAGAATGTAATCTATTTGATATAATGACTGCGACCATATGATAGCCTCCATAAGACATCTTTAGTAGATAATGGAAACATGGAAGTGTTTGATGTGGAGTTCATTCCTACAACTGACAAGTTGATGGGCACCAAGAAAGCATTATTTGACAGTGGCAAACTAGGCTTCGATTAGATTCATCAGAAACAATAACTAGAGTATGGCGGATCACAGTTACAAATATTCAAAAGGAGATCAACAATGATTGATTATTCAATCTTCCTCTCCAAAGGTATAAGATCCAAATTTTAAGTCATATTGGGTTAATTTTGTAGAGGTTAATTAACCTCACCCAAATCAAGTATTTTGGAGGTGGTTATTAACCACGAAGAGGTAGTTATTAACCTCTGCGTCTATATAAGGAAACCTTTTGGCTTTGGAAAAAGGGAGCACTATGCTGGAATTTTGATTAGGAGTTGATATTTGGAAAGTATGTACAAATTTTTTCTTTGTAATCAAAAATTCCTTTTAGGTTCTTGGTGCAAGAAAATAAAGGAACATGCAGTTTGAGTTCTCTTCTTCTAAATCTAAATTGTTAGAAATGTTGATTCTATTTGTAGTGAGCATTCTCATGGTATGGTGTAGATGTTTATGAATCTATGGATCAACATTGTGCTAGTTATAGTTTTCAAGTGTAGATCTTGATTGTTGTTATTAGCAGTTTTAATTTAGTAGTCTGGGAAAGCCTTGGAGTCATGTGGTGCATTCGTCATCATGAGCTTTCTCACCTTTTAGTTTTAGATTCTTTATTCAAAAAACCCTTTAAAAATTATATCATATGAGGGAGCTGCCCCTCTAAATGTAGAGGAAGGCCGCATACCAAGGGCCTATCCAACTATTGTGAACGGTTTGCCACACACTCCATTGGGAAAATTCTACTATGACAAATCTGTTTACCAACAAGAGTCATCATCTTTTGATAAACCTTCTTCCTCAAGATAAGAAGTGTCAAAACATTCTTGACTTATCTCAATTTCATTCTCCTAGGCCCCAATTTCTTCCTTTGCAACATAACGTTCAATCCAATCCCTTACTCGAGTTTTTCAGACATGCATAAAACCAAGTAAGAAATAGACATTACGATGAATTATTGGAAGCCATTTTATAACTCTAGTTTGATCAAAAGAAGAGATTATAGGATAAAGATGAACCAATTGTCTTCCATACAATGGAATATCATAGTGACATGACTTGCATATTTAGAGATCATCTCTTATATTTGCCATATCTTTTCCTAGGTTCCCTAAGTATTTTATCTTAAACAAAAATCTACAAAGCTTAATGATACTACCTTTTTCCAAATCAATCAAAAAAAAAATTGCTAGAGGCATTGAAAGAATTTCACTAAGAACCCTATACTAGTCCGTGTTTGTAATGAATTATTTACCCAATATTCTAAAAACCAAACAAAATACTAAAAATGAGTATTAAGGAGGACTTCTCTAAGACATGATCCAGTAATGGGATCGTCAAAGGCTATGTAATTTGGGGGGCTTTGAGTTTGATGAGAGTATTCATTTTGAGAGTCTTGTCCACCCCGTTACCAAGATGTTATTTTGAGTTGCTAAAAGTACACAAAATTTACATCTTCCTCTGACAAAATACTTTCAAGTGACTCTTAATTTCCCAGTAGCTCAATCATTGTGTGCTCAAAACCCATTTTAGAAAATAAGCTTTAACCAACTATAAATCAAAACATGGGGATAGAATTCTAAGAGAAAGCCACAAAAGACTGCTTTTATGCTCTATATAATTTTAATTAAAAAAAAACAAAGAACTCCAAATATATGTAAGAGGAGCACTAAAAAGAGAAGCTTTAATTAAGACATTAATAAAATAGAGCATCTAAAATTGAGACAACATCTGCAAAATCAAAGGATGAAAAAGGTTGCACAAGATAAACTGATATCCTGATATTCATTCAAATTTGAAAGAAGCCCAAAAGATCCCTATTATCACTTAGGTTTGCACCCTTGTCCAAAGCCTATGCATGAGGACAACCTAGTGAAAGATGGAAACAACCTCCAAGATGTGGGACTTGAACTGTGAGGTTGAGTCTCCCGAGAAGGCCGGCTTCCTCTTACTATCAGGATGCACCTAACTACTATTGGAGAAGAAAAGTGAGAAGGAGAGCATGAAATCAAATCTACCTAATCTAATCTAAAGAGGTGATGCACCAAAATAGAGTGTTTGGACCAAACTCTGCCCATATATGCGCTGTTGAACCAGAATGAAACTAAGGATATACACATTCAGACTTGCTTTAATCTAATAATCACATAAAAATTAGAAGACCAAGATGAATGACACAAGGAAAGAGAGATTCACTTATATTATCATTCATAGGCCAAGGAGATACAGTCATGCAGATCATAGATCTCTACAAAATAGCAGTAAGAGGCAAAGAGTTCTTGCACTTTCATACTAATGGCTGAAAGAGATAAGATAGAAAATCATGTAGTTTAGAGGCACAGGGGAATTTACACTGAGAATTTGCAAAGCAGTAATAGAGAAAACAAAGAAAGGTTGACTCTTGCAAAATTCACAAAAATTGCCTTTATAGTTCAGGCATAACTGAGATTTTTCCTCCAAAATTATCCTACAACCACCACCATCAAGGTTCTGCCAAGAACAGTCATGGGGATCTAAAGAAATTTGATCTAAGTATAGCTTTAGGTACCATGAAATCTAACTATTAACTAAAATAGGGCCTTAAGAAGATAGAGGTGGCACCATAACTATGCTCTGACCAAGTAGATAGATTAGATCGGGGTGGTACAGTGTCTCTACATGCTTCACATTCACTTCAGGTGGTTGGAATTGATCATGAAGATTAGATTCGTGTAAAACCTCAATTTCTTATCATTTTTGGTGCATGAATCAGCAAAGTCAGCGAGTCAGCCAAACACTGTAAGCGAAACAGGCCAGGTGGACCAACAATCTCTTTTCATTTTGCCACCCCACAAGGTCTTCCTGAGGTTGACCAATTTTTCTTTACTAACTGCGCCACCTTGCAACCCTGACCACGACAGTCACATTAACTATCGATCACTAACTGTTACTGCCTCCATCGAACCCACTAGGACACGTGTCACTGAGGCACTATGTCACTATGCGTATCATCCTTGTAGCTTTCCATAGCGAGATAGTGCCTATTGTTGATTTGCTTAGATCTGACAATCGTGAAGACTTGCCTATTACTGTGCTTTTGTCTTTAAAACTTTTGGGCCCACGAACTAGCTTAGCACACTTAGCATTTGACTCGGCCCAAACTAGTACCATCCCTACAGTTTCATAACACTCGACCCCACCCTGCTACGTGTCATTGAGGCACTATGTTGCTATGGGTAACATCCTCACAGCTTCCCATAGCGAGATAGTGCCCACCATTGATTTAGATTGATCCAAGGGTGAGGAAAATGGATCCGACTTATCAATATACCAACTAATAGAAACTGACCACGTGCCAACCAGTCTAACAAATCCTCATTTGCGGGCCGCCAAGTGAAGCAGGACCCACATTCTACACAGTCATACTTTAACCAATGAAAAAATTGACCAATTGCCAACGTGTTTGACAAATTTTCTCACTGATATCCGATGGGGCATACTTGGGACCCACCCTCCTAATGTCGCCACAATAACACTTTTCGTCTAGGTGCTATGTCGCTAATGGTGAGGAACACAGATTTTTTGATAGCGCCATAGCGCCCACTATGGATCTAGCAAAATTTGACGTCAGAGAAACAATAAGGAAAGGGAGGACCCACATGATATGTGGCCAAAAGGCGCTATGTCACTATGGAAAAACAACGTGCAACTTCCCATAGCCAGATAGCGCCAGCCATAGATATCTTTTGATCTGATGATGAGGAAGCCGCGAGCCTGTAGGAATAAACCTAGGAAATAAGGAATATCCTAAGGTTTCATCATTTAATTTTTTTTGATATTCCTGGGATGATTAAAAATAACATTAAACCAGGAAGTGACCATTGGGCGGGCAAGTATTTGAAATTGAAATATTTGGCGGGGCACAAAATGCAACATTTCTGGTGACTCACAAGGGATGTTAGCCTGCTATGCATAAGACTAGTTGCCTGAAGCATCCATTGGGCTAAAGGGTCGTAAAAAATATGTAGATTCTGAGCATTGCAAAACCCTAACCCTACCTTTGAGAGGAAAACCCTGAAATCCTTTTCTCTACAACTGGAACCACAAAACTTCAACCAGAGACTAAAACCTCCTTCTACAACCACAAAACTTCAAGAAAACTGGCTATCTCATAGAGAGATAGCTGCGCTCATGCACTTCTTGGAAAATAGGAGAGCAAACTGAAAATGAAACTAAATTAACTATGTACATGGAATCTCAAACCCTCAGAAACATGGCTTGAGATAGATCCCATTGACTGGGATGGGCAAAATTTCACCACTAGGCCTGCTTAACTGGAAAGCATTGGCTTGCTTGCAACTGACAATTAGATAGGGACCACTCCACAATACATCAAACTTTTACTGTCTTCCTAGTTTTACCCTATCTGCATCTCATATCAAAACCAAATCTCCCTCCTTGAAGATTCTGACCTTAGCCTTCCTGTCAAAACTCTTTTTTACTTGCTGCTAGTGTGTCTCTAGGGTCTGCATGGCTTCTCTTCTCTTCCAGCTCCATCAGCTCTACCATTCTTACTGTCATGGCATCATCTTCAATCAACTCTAGCTAATGAGATAGCTCTAGGGATGGGAACTCCAGTGAAATTGGAACCCTTTCTTCTCTGCCATAAACTAACACAAATGGTGAATTCCCTATTGACCTTTTAGGCGTTATTCTGTCAGCCCACAGTGTAGTCTTGAGTTTTTTATGCCAACACCTCTGATTATCTTCTATTTCCCTTTTCATGTTCCTGATTAGGTTCTTGTTGGAGGACTTAGCCAAACTATTATCTTAGGGGTAATAATTTGAGGATGTGCTGAAATAGATATTATGATCCACTGCCCATGCACAAATCTGAGCTCCAACAAAAGACTTTGCATTATCTAAAATAATGGTTGAAGGGGCACCAAACTTGGTCACAATTCCATCAAGGAAACCCACAACTGAAGATTCAGTGACATCCTTCAATGCAACTGCCTCTGTCCATCTGGTGAAGTAATCTGTAGCAGCTAGAATCCACTTGTGACCTGAACTAGAAGAAGGATTGATAGGGTCTATGAAATCCAATCCCCATTGAGCAAAAGGCTGGTCCACCTGAATGGGTTGAAGGGGAAGAGATGCAAGTCTTTGTTTGCTAGAGAAGAAGGCACATTTTTCACACTTCCTCACATACTTATGACAATCATGAAACAAAAATGGCCAGTAATAACTAGCCCTCATGATCTTCATTGCAGTTGTCCTTGCTGAGAAGTGGCCACCATCAGGACCATCATGAAGTTCTTTGATCATTCTTTCAGCTTGGTTTGTATCAAGGCATCTTAATGGGGCTCCATTAAATTTTTTTCTAAAGAGGACATAGTCAACTATGACATAAGGAATTGACTGTAATCTATACTGTCTCCTTTTAGTTCTATCTAATCCTTGAGGGTATCCATTGCCTAATAAGAAATTCATCATATCATCCATCCAAATCCTTGGGTCACTATTTCTTACCTCTTGTTGCTCTGTCAGTATCATAGCAGATTCCTCATCAGGTTCTTGAGGTGATAACATCTGTTTACACAACCCCCTCCCTTTTACCAACTTGGTAATCTAAATGTCAATATCATATTCCATCACTTTAGTAATCCAGCCAACTCTTTTCTCACTAATATCTTTGCTCAAAAGGAAATCCTTCACATTGGAATGGGGTACTAATAAATGAATCTTATTATGAGATAGGAGGTGTCTAAATTTCTTTAAAGCTCTGATGATTGCAAGGGCTTGCTTCTCTACATAGCTGTATTTATCTTCATATTCTTTAAGCCATTCACTAAAAAAGGCTATGGGCTGCTCGTCACCTTTATTATTTCTTTGAGTCAGGACAGCAAAAATGCTTGACTCACCACCTAGGGTATAAAGGATGAAATCTTTCTCAAAATTTGGATTCATGAGAGTAGGGGTTGAGGCTATGGCTGTCTTAATCTCTTCAAAAATTTCCTTCCTTTCCTTGGTCCATGTAAAGACCATACCTTTCTTGAGCATAGTTGTAAGAGGTTTCACCATGGTAGCAAGATTTGGAATAAATCTTCTCACAAAATTTATCCTGCCTAGGAAACTTTGCAGCCCTTTCTTGTGTTTAGGAAGAGGGAGGGAAATTATTGCTTTTGTTCTCTCTGGATCAATGGTTAAGCCATCCTCAGATACAATATTTCCTAATAATTTTCCTTGGTTAGTAGCAAAGACACACTTGCTTGGGTTATGGGAAACCCCAAACTCTTTGCGTCTTAGGAATACCTATCTTAGATGATCAAAATGATCTTCTACATCCTTTGAATACATAGTGATATCATCAAGGTAAACTAAGATAAACTTGTCAATCAATCCTTTGAAGGCCATCTCCATTGCCTTCTAAAATGTAGCACCTACATTGGTTAGCCCAAATGGCATCTTACAATAAGCATAGGTACCTCATTTAGTGGTAAATGCAGTCTTGTACCTATCAGACTATTTAACTAGCACTTGATTGTAGCTAGAAAATCCATCAAGAAATGAAAATTTCTTTGAACCAATGACCTTGGACAAAATATGCTCCATAGAAGGTAGAGGATGGTGATCCTTAAGGGAAGCTTGGTTAAGGTCCCTAAAGTCCACACACAATCTAATTTCTCTGTTCTTCTTCCTAACAGGGACAAGGTTTTCTACCCATGATGAGTGTTTGATGGGAAAAATTATATTGGCCTCAATCAACTTGGATAGCTCTTTTCTCATTAAGGGTTCAATTTTGGGATTCATTAACCTCTACTTTTGTCTTACTGATTTTACATCATTAATTAAATCTATGGTATACTGAAACAACCTTGGGTCAAAGCCCTTTAAGTCATCATATGTCCAAGAAAATACATCATTAAATTCTTGACATAGATGAATAAATTTTTTTTGTTCAATTTCAGAACATACCTTCCCCATGTTTAAGGACTTTCCATCAACAACCATGACTGGAGTGTAGTTATCTTCATTAGCAGCTAGGTTCATGGCTCTGCCTCTTGCTTGGTCATCAGGATTAAAAACACTCTCTAAGGTAATGAGACCCTTAGGTAGCTTGTTAGAACTGAGGTGAATGATCTGATCACCATATTGATCTTGCAGTCTCAAACTGTTCCTGCCTGAAAATTCTGCCTCATTCTGCAAGAAGCTCACAATTTGCTCATCAGACTCAAACACTTGCCAATGGATGTTGTTATCAGGGATAGCAGGACTTACTACCACTCTGATTTTTTGCTTCTTTTTCTCCTCAAGATTCCCTGGCACATCATAAGATGCACCTATTGCTGTAAGTCTATCAACATATCTATTTTCTTTTCTAGGGATGCTTTGAATATTAAATGCATTAAAACCCTCAAGAAAATCCCATACCCTATTTTTATAAGACTTGAGAAAACCATTCTTGGTGGTGTTCTGATTTCTCACTTGATTAACCACCAACTCACTGTCTCCATACACCCTTAAGGCTTGGATTCCTCTTTTTTGAGCAAGTAGGAGACCTTGAATCAAGGATTCATACTCGGCTACATTATTAGTGCAACTGAATTGGAGCCTAAAAGAGAAGTAGTACCTTACTTGTGTAGGAGAAATCAACATCACACCAGCCTCTGATCCATTTTTATTCCTTGATCCATCAAAGTACATACTCCATATCCCACTCATATCTTATTTAGTCTCCACAAGATTGGGAACTAGAGCATCTTTCTCCAATATACAATATGTACTGAGACCTGTCTCAAGAGTTTCTAATGTAGAATCAAATTGATATGCGTTAGCCCATTCATCTAAGAAAAAATCAGGTATCTCTACTAGGGAAGTGGTGGGCTCATTCACTATGTCATTCTCATCCATCTCTAGGATAGGGCAATTCATGTTGATGGGGTTGGGGGCGTAAGATTCAGTATGATGGAGGGCTTGAGGCTCTACTCTAATTGAAGCATTGGCTCCATATCTCATTTTAAAAGACATATATGACCAATTAGAAGATATGAAACCACCTATTTGGGTAGTAAAGTCTCTTGACAGACAAATGGAAAAATATGGATTGACATTAGCAATAGAGATATCTTGGGTTACAGTACAACTAGGGCATGCATGTAAGGCCATCTCCACATTCCTAAGGATACCTACAGTCTTGATAGTACTACCATCCAACTATAATACATCCCTAACAATGGGCTCATATTTCATTCCCAAAGCATCAACAACACACCTAGGCATCACTGAACTGCTAGCCCCTGAATCAATCATACAATTATGGACTAGTTTTCCCCCTATAATTAGAGAAACATAAAATGGAGGAGGTCTAACCTTTTTACTTGTTTCTACCACCCTTTATGGTTGTACTAGGCTTGTGGCACTTTCCATGCTGGGTGGCTGATCCTTTGGTTCAATTCTTTCTAGCTCTTGCTGCAGCAACCTCTTTTGCATGGGTATGGTAGCAACAACATCTCACATGGAGATATTCACATTTGTTTTCTTCATTTGCTCTACCACAATGAATGGCATAGCAGGTGCTTTGGTAGAAGCTTTGGGAGCTGCAATTGTATGAGGTTGAGATGGAATAACCTGAGGATCGCTTGTATCTTTTCTGCCATGATTTTGCCTTTGCTGCTGAAAGGTACTTGATTGATTATTTTTTGCTTGCTCATGAGATGTCGCATTTGAAGTTGAGGCCTAATTGGGAGGAGGAGGGACAACATCTTCCATAGCTCTTCTTTTGCTTCTAATGTTATGAGCAATGGAATCCTGGTTTACATTACAATGTTCCTCCATCCGATGATTCATAAAAGAGCAATCACCCTGTCTTTGTATATCTGAGGCATCTTTAAATTGGTCCTCCTTGTATGATGGTTTTTTTGCAGGTTCTTGGACTGTCAAAGCCATAAAAGATTCAGCCTTATCACACATACAATAGGCATAGGAGTAATTATAGGAGGGACAAAAATCTTGATCTTGAGCCATATTGTTTTGAGGGACTATGGCCCTACTTTGGTTTACATTTGAGGTTGAAGCATGGCCACCCCGCCTACTCTCATCAAAAGAATTGTTCCAATGATTAGGATTTGGAGGCCTACCACTACTTGGAGTTTGATATTGCAATTGATAAGGCTTACCACCTTGAGCTTGCTATCTTTCTAAAGTCACCACCTTGTTGCTTACTTTCTGCATCATAGAGGAGTTATCCTCCAGCTTCTTCCCATAATCTTGCAATCCTTTCTCTAGGTTCTTTTCTCTTTTATCCATGTTCTGCATCAGAGATTGCATCATCTCTTTGATTTCATCTATCCCATTTGAAGATGTGGAAGCTTGAGGGACTGGGACAAGGGATTGTGATGTAGAAGTTGTGAGAAGGGGAGCCATTGCTGGTTGATGATTTGGAACATTAGGAAAGAAGGGAATAGGAGGCCTTGGAGCTAGCTTACCTTCTTGTATTAGGATGTTCTTTGATTTTATTGCTATGTCATAAGCATCAGGCAAGGTATCTCATCCCATAGTTTGGATTGTAATGGCAATATCACTGTTAAAAGCTCTAAGGTAATGCAAGAAGGCATTACCAGGGGTAGGCTTCACTGAAGTAGGTATTCTATCCCATGTCTTTTGAAATCTATAATTAAAATCAATCATACATTCATAGGGGGCTCTTTTTATAGTAGTGAACTACTCTAGATGTGACAAATAGTCACTTTTATCCTCAAAATGTTTGCACAATCCTGCTCCCAATCTATCTCGATCTATTATAGAACCATGAGCTAAACCTCTATACCATTTTAGTGCTTTTCCTTTCAAGGATGAGGCTAGGAGCCTAACTGCAACATAATCCTCTATAATACCATGGATATTGCAGACATTTGCAACCTCTTAAATGTGTTCTGAGGGAGAGATAGAAGTTTCACCAGTAAACTTTGGTATACTTTTGAGGGCAGCTACTAGTATGTCATGTCTTTGGGCTAATAAGAGAGGGCTCCCACCATTAAAGGTGGAAAAAGTATGAGCTCTAGGCAACGCCATATAGACAAGTGATCTATTGATATGTATTGATGGCAGTCTAGGCTGAGATCTAACAGCAGGAGGAGTAGAGATAGATCTTGTAGGTGTATTTGTTACTATTGCATTGCTAACTTGTGATAAAGATATTCTTGTCCTCCTTCTTCTAGGGTTTGAAAATGAAAGCTCTTGATACTGAAACTTACCTCTAGAAGATGCCCTTGTTTTAGCTCTAGGCATGAATCACTGCAACTTTGGTCTGGAACCAAATATGTATTTGAAGTTCAGAGTCACCAAGTACTTTGAAGAATGAGCCTCTTGAAGGCTTAAACACCAAAGCTAGTGCTATCTCCTCGATATTGATCTTGAAATCTTCCCTTTTGACACTAGTAGGCTTGAAATTTTTTGAAAAGTTGTCCCACCGGGCGTGCCAAAAATTGTTATCACTTAGGTTTGCACCCTTGTCCAAAGCCTATGCATTGTAAAGGAAACTTGGCAATAAAGAATATAACCATTTCCACATAACCCATAATAGATCTTAAATAAATACGGAATTAAAAATCCACATGCAAGAGAATAGATAACATAACCACAAAAATGTGACACAAGATATACCCTGGGATACCCTCATTGAGGGAAAAACCCAGCCTCCAAAAGCATCCATCACTATGTATTATTCAGCAAAAAATACCATTGCCATACAACCATGGAAGCCTTCATGGCCATAGCCAAAACCGAGCAAACTATGTGAACAAGCATGAATCCACACATCCCATGCCATGCTTCCAACCTTCACAAATGCTCCCTTGGCTAACCTGTCAAGCCTTTTCCTGCTCGACTCTTGCCTTTCTCACTCTCACTCACTCTACAACAACTACCCTTGTGGCTGCTTATATAGTAGCAAGTCCCACAAAACCACTAAGTGGTATTACATAAACCGTGTGCTAAAACCATGTGCTACCTAACCCATTGACCCCACATTTAATATTGGGCATTTAATTCTTTTCCCCAATATTAAATAATTACATGAAATATTATCACAATGTTACAATACAACTCATCAAGAATATTCTATGGGAATCTTTACATGTTGCATGTCCATCTAGGTGGAACATTACATGATAAAATAAAAAATAATAAAAATTAACAATATTATGCAATGTGTGCAACACCCATTATCTCAACAATCTCCCACTTGTTGTGTACATTGCATAGGGTCAATCCTTAGCCACATAAATGAACAAGGGAACAATCCCTCCCAGCACATCCACAATCATGGATCAATATAAACCAAGTGCTCCATCCTAGTATGCGCAATAAAATCAAAGTATCCAGCATCTCAAACATGAATGATCTCACCTCTTATTATGCCACTGCCACTGGACATACATAGAAGCCATCCAAAGAGAAAGCCACCCAACCTGTCGCATTAGAAGATCATAAAATCCTGTACCAACTAAAATTCCAAGCACAAAAAACTTGATCCAAAGGTAATCACATGTATCCGTAGTTGTCAAAATATCCATAGCTGAAATAGCACCCACAACAAGTGCCAAACCCATCCAACTATCCATACCTCAAAGGTATGATAAGTGAATCTCATATCACCGACATATCCAATCTATAACCTGTAATCACAAGCCTCAAGAGCAATACCTGCCACATATATACCAAAAAGCTCCCACTGCAAAAGATAATGTCAAATCTATAACCAATCCACTCAACACATCTCAAAAAAGTGAATCCATGTAGTATCAAGGACATCTGCAATACATAAACTGATATCCTACAAGAACAACTCTCATAACAAGTCTCCAATGTTCTCCCAAGTTCTCCACAACCAACAGAGGAAAGAGATAAATAAATAACCATGTCATCTCGCACATGACATACATGAACACAAACTAGTGATCACAATCTCTAACCAATCTCAAATCCAATGTAAGAAAAACTAAACATCCAAGAAGATAACCAAGACTAGAGTAACCATGCAAATCATAACCTGTATCATGTCCTTCTACACATACCTCTAGATGTAAACTGTGCAAGTATGATCTCCTCCATAAAACCCCAACAAGAAGACTTAACAACACCCAAACCATACCATATAACTAATCATGGATGTAAGCCTTTCACAAGAAGATAAAACTCAATAAAACCATTCCTAAACCAAGAAAAATCCATTCCTAATCCAAGAAAAATGCCTAATATAAAACCATCTCCCAAACTCAACCAGCATAACAACATATGCACATGGAGATAACCAATGCTAAACCATCTCTCAAATGAAACCTCCAGAACTAACTCATGTACCATAGCTCAAGATCCATATCCATGAAAGACAAGTATAAATATAATGCAACTGAGAGAAACAATGGACTATACCTCTCAAGTAGTAAACCACCGAGTAGACCAAGAGTGGGGAATGAGAATTCTCATCAAGATACCCAAGTCTCCAACCAAGACTCATCTAAGAACAATCTCCTCTCAAGTCCATATCAGATGACTACCCCTTGGACTTTCTGCTGAAACCATCAACCATCCCAACAAATACTTCTCTAATCCAAGAGAAATCATCATCACCACCGTCTCTAAGTATCCATGAGCACCTGTAACCAATCAATCCATGCCAACTCCAAATGTAACATAGCAATATCATGAAGTATCCAGCTTATGATTAGTGTACTCAATACCAAGAAACTAAACCAAAATCAATGTCAAAGTTCCAACCATGGCCTCAGGAACATAAACATGACAACATGATCTAACCATCTCAACCAAAGAGATAACATGCTCTACATGAACAAACTATAACATGTCACAACTCTAAATGTGTATCAAGAGTATACCATGATATAATAATGAAACCATCCTCACACCAAGGATAACATGCCAAATAAAAGCATAAACCACACCTTTGCTAAGAACCCTGTGAGTCCTCAAGATGCAACCCTCTCCACACACCATGAAGAAAAACCATCTCCACATACTAGGAAGAACCATCTGCATACACCATGAAGATAACCAAGAACTCTATGAGTCCTTAAGATCTATTCATCTTCACACACCATGAAGATAACCAAGTGTAGCATGCAAATGTCAAAGACGCTTTTGCAGCAACAAGATCTAAGAAAAACCTCCAACATCTGTAAACACTCAATAAATATATCAATGCCAACAAATCCCACTCAATAGTGGTACCAAGTCTCCCATGGCATCATAAAATCCATCTCCTATATGAAGATCCAAACCAAACTAGGAACTACTCCTGCACTGTCACCCCATCATTGTCACAAGCTCCCACTAAACCGTGTATCCAAGCTATCCATGACATCATGATGAAAAACCATCCTCTAACCATGAGAATCAACCAAGAAGATATACCACCATAACTAAATCAGAAATCCAAGCTAATGAACATCAAGGATGTACCT
Source organism: Cupressus sempervirens (assembly GCA_028749045.1). Classification (NCBI taxonomy): domain Eukaryota; kingdom Viridiplantae; phylum Streptophyta; class Pinopsida; order Cupressales; family Cupressaceae; genus Cupressus; species Cupressus sempervirens. Next base: position 30,907,519 of record CM053792.1, read on the forward strand.
GTATATCCAATCATGTCATGCCAAAATCCATGACACCATGATCACATCCATGAACCGAGCATCTGTCTCTCAAAGTGTCCAACCTATCAGCATAGTCAACCACAATCCTCCACCATGACTATACCTGGTAACAACATCTCATCCCTTTTATAATCAGCAAATCATGTGACTTAGGGCATAGACAACCCAAATCCAAGCCACCAATCTAAATATGCATCAATAATGAAAGATCAATGGGCAAAGACAACCCATAACCAAGCCATAAATGCAACCTGTAAGTATAGACCGCCTACAACACTGCACAACTTGTAAATCCAATAAGTCATCATACATATCCAAACCAAACACTGATAACCATATCATCATGAGACCAATATGAAATATGAACTAAGTATACAATGACATCAAATCTTAAATCTCCAATGCCATAAACTCACAATGTTACCATAGTCAAAATATATCTATAAACTATTCAAATCAATATATCACCAAATAAATAATGCAAAACCTACACCAAATTTGAACCAATGTGTAGAGCTCTCCAAGAGCTTTTCATTGACTACTCAAAGTCCAAAATTTGACTCTGTATGCCCAAGTTATGCCCTAATCCATGCTCAAAATAAATAACATCTATCTTTAGGGCTCTTAAAACCTATAAAAATATCAAAATCATAAAACCAAACTTACACCATGTTGTAGTGCTCTGAATTAGCTTTCCAACACTTATAAGAACTCTGAAATCCAATATTCTGAGAGAAAGTTATGGCCATTTTAGTAAAATAGTCTTTTTACCATTTTCACTGCGATTTTTCAAAAAAAAATTTCTGTGACGAAAATTTCGACGGGATTGAATTTGACGGTCACAGGCTGAAACCAAAAAACTCTTTAATTTCCTCTAAACATGGCCAAACTAGGGCATATTATATATCAAAATTTATGGAAACATTGACCCAGATCCAATGGTGAGGTCTGTTTTTACCCAGAGGTCATTTCTGCAAGCTATCCCCCAAAACCCTCATTTTAAAATGAAACATCCGAAAAAATCCTTTTGTCCAAAAAATTTCACATGCCCAAATCTTTTAACATCCCATCATAACAGCAAACCCAAAACCCTTAGACCCACAATACATCATTCATATATCTTGCCCTTTTCTTTTATCCTCTCATGCATTCCCATGGATTCAATCTAGGGTTACAAACAATAAAACCATAGCTCTGATACCACTTATAAAAAAAACTTGGCATTAAAGAATATAACCGTTTCCACATAACCCATAATAGATCTGAAATAAATACAGAAATAAAAATCCACATGCAAGAGAATAGATAACATACCCACAAAAATGTGACACAAGATATACCCTGGGAAACCCTCATTGAGGGAAAAACCCAACCTCCAAAAGCATCCATCACTATGTATTATTCAGGAAAAAATACCATTACCATACAACCATGGAAGCCTTCATGGCCATAGCCACAACCGAGAAAACTATGTGAACAAGCATGAATCCACACATCCCATGCCATACTTCCAACCTTCACAAATGCTCCCTTGGCTAACTCGTCAAGCCTTGTCCTACTCGACTCTTGTCTTTCTCACTCTCACTCACTCTACAAAAACTACCCTTGTGGTTGCTTATATAGTAGCAAGTCCCACAAAACCACTAAGTGGTATTACATAAACCGTGTGCTAAAACCATGTGCTACCTAACCCACTGACCCCACATTTAATATTGGGCATTTAATTCTTTTCCCCAATATTAAATAATTACATGAAATATTATCACAATGTTACAATACAACTCATCAAGAATATTCCATGGGAATCTTTACATGTTGCATGTCCATCTAGGTGGAACATTACATGATAAAATAAAAAATAATAAAATATAACAATATTATGCAATGTGTGCAACACCCATTATCTCAACATGCATGAGGACAACCTAGTGAAACATGGAAACAACCTCCAAGCTGTAGGACTTGAACTGTGAGGTTGAGTCTCCGGAGAAGGCCGACTTTATCTTATTATCAGGATGCACCTAACTACTCTTGGAGAGGAAAAGGGAGAAGGAGAGCATGAAAGCAAATCTACCTAATCTAATCTAAAGAGGCGATGCACCAAAATAGAGTGTTCAGACCAAACTCTACTCATGTATGCACTATTGAACCAGAATGAAACTAAGGATATATACATTCAGACTTGCTTTAATCTAATAATCACATACAGATCAGAAGAATAAGATGAATGACACAAGGAAAGAGAGATTCACTTATATTATCATTCATAGGCCAAGAAGATATAGTCATGCGGATCATAGATTTCTACAAAACATCAGTAAGAGGCAAAGAGTTCTTGCACTTTCATACTAATGGCTGAAAGAGATAAGACAGAAAATCATGTAGTTCAGAGGCACAGGGGAATTTACACTGAGAATTTGCAGACCAGTAACAGAGAAAATAGAGAAAGGTTGACCCTTGCAAAATTCACAAAAATTTCCTTTATAGTTCAGGCATAACTGATATTTTCCCTCCAAAATTATCCTGCAACCATCACCATCAAGGCTCTGCCAAGAACAATCATGGGGATCTGAAGAAATGTGATCTAAGTATAGCTTTAGGTACCACAAAATCTGACTATTAACTAAAATAAGGCCTTGAGAAGATAGAGGCGGTGCCATAACTGTGCTCTGACCAAGTAGATAGATTAGATCAGGGTGGTAGAGTGTCTATGCATGCTTCACATTCACTTCGGGTGGTTGGAATTGATCATGAAGATCATATTCGTGTAAAACCTTGATTTCTTATCATTTTTGGTGCACGAATTAGCAAAGTCAGCGAGTCAGCCGAACACTGTAAGTGAAACAGGCCACGTGGACCAATGATCTCTTTTCATTTTGCCACCCCACAAGGTCTTCTCGAGGTTGACCAATTTTTCTTTACTAACTGCACCACCTTGCAACCCTAACCGCGACAGTCACATTAACTCTTAGTTGCTAATTGTTATTGCCTCAATCAGACCCACTGGGACACATGTCACTGAGGCACTATGTCACTATGGGTATCATCCTCGCAACTTTCCATAGCGAGATAGCGCCTACCGTCGATTTCCTTAGATTTGACAATTGTGAAGACTCGCCGTATTACTGTGCTTTTTCCTTTAAAACTTCTGGGGCCACAAACCATCTTAGAACACCTGGCATCTGACTTGACTTGAACTGGTACCATCCCTGCGGTTTCATAAGACTTAGCCCCACCCTACCATGTGTCACTGAGGCACTATATCACTATGGCTAACATCCTCACAGCTTCCCATAGCGAGATAGCACCCACCATTGATTTAGATTGATCCAAGGGTGAGGAAAATGGATCTGACTTATCAGCATACCACCTAATAGAAACTGGCCAAGTGCCAACCTGTCTGACAAATCCTCATTTGCGGACCGCCAAGTGAAGCAGGACCCACATTCTACACAGTCATACTTTAGCCAATGAAAAAATCAACCAACTACCAACGTGTCTAAAAAATTTCCTCATTGATATCCGATGGGGCATACTTGGGACCCACCCTCCTTCTGATGTCCTTGCAGTAACACTTTTCATCTGGGCGCTATGTCACTAACGGTGAGGAACACAAATTTTTCGATAGCACCATAGCGCCCGTCGTGGATCTAGCAAAATTTGGCGCTGGAGAAACAATAAGGAAAGCGAGGACCCACCTGACACACGACTAAAAGGTGCTATGTCGCTATGGCAAAACAATGTGCAACTTCCCATAGTGAGATAGTGCCAACTGTAGATATCTTTTGATCTAATGATGAGGAAGCTGCGAGCCTGCAGGTATAAACCTAGGAAATAAGGAATATCCTAAGGTTTCATCATTTAATTTTTTTGATATTCCTGGGATGATTAAAAATAACATTAAACCGAGAAGTGACCGTTGGGCGGGCAAGTATTTAAAATTTAAATATTTGGTGGGGCACAAAATGCAACAATCCCATTTTTTTATGGAAAGCAAAATCTATATTAAAATAATAAGTTTAACTAACTGCATATGCCAGCTACATAAAGAGTTGTATCCTATCACTAATTACTTCGTATAAATAGAAGGCTTCCACTACTATCTGATACTCACTACTACCAAATATACATGCTATCCATGAAACTATTGATAAAAACAAATTCTAAAAAAATTCCAAAACTAGGATATCCCATGTGTGTTAACTAAAACCTAGCCTTTATTGCAACTATACAAAAATAAAGGAAATTTGGCATCTCGTCCTCACATTTCTGTTGGTCCATCTTCTAAGAATTTGGCCTTGTTTTGTCATCCCTCTTTTGTTCTTTGACCTTCAGTTTTCCTAGAAAAAAATTATCCTCTCAATCATCTACTCCATCTTTAGAATCTAGAATGGTGACATTTGCATGCTCTCTGATCTCCTCAAAGCTCTCCACTCTTTCCTCCTTTAAATATTTTGCAAAGCAATTATAACCTTCTAGTCATTTAGCATAGAAGAGGCAAATCAGATAATTCAGGATCCTCATTCTCACATTTACCTTGTCCCTAAATGAATCCCAGTTCTCAACCCATACAATGGAGAATTTTTGGACTGACTTCCCATCCAAATCCTCTTTGTCATAGTCTCTAGATTTAGGCATTGTGATGTTGAAATTTAATATTGTGTAGAACTATATCCAAATTACCCAAATATTTCTTCATAAATACATTGTGACATAAATTCTTGGTAATTTCCTTATCCCTTTCAAAGAACATAGTCAAAGCTAGGAACATAGAGGTAATTTTTGAGTCCGCCCTAATTTTTTCTATATTTTCCAGCTACTTCTCCCCTAGAAGCTTCATAACAACATCTAGTACAAAGGAATAAGGAAAGAAAATAATCTCTTAGCCTTTCTTTCATTACAAACTCCTTAACTCTAGTCCACCTCTTCTCTCCCCTTAATCATAGGGTAGTATCCATACTCTCATTCACAGATAAACTCCAACTTGAGTTTAATGTTACCAAAAATAAGACAGAGGGGAAAGATATAAGGAAAGAGAGATAACGAATTAATCATTACTAAATGATAGCTAGTACATCTGTAATTTTCCTCATTGATTGTAAACCCAAAATTAAATAATGAAAAGTACATCTCCTTCCTTTTCTGAAAAAATAATGTTTAATGCCGTCATATTTCTGTCAAGTCTTTAAAATCAAAGAGTTAAGATTGAATCTCGTGAGAAATATGATATTACATACCATGAAAGGAGGATGTATCAATCGTATCAAATATTTAAAGTTAGGTGCGGTCTATCATGCACCTACTATATAGTACTTAGAAATAAACAATTAATAATTAGTACTAATCATCAACACATTTTCCTTTTCTACAAAGTTTTATAAGTCATTGGGGGATGGATTATCAATCCCCTTATTCACAAGCTCATCTTCTCTCTTATTACCTTATCAGTATTTGTGATTAAATACAAGCTTATCAAATGATTTTCAAAGCTCCATTTCTTTTGCAAGCTTTTCATTTAGCTTCCAATTCATAAAGGAGCCTTTTCTTAGGGCACTAATTATGATAGTCAAGCCACCTTGTATTTTGAGCTTCTTAAGTCCTAGCTCTTTACATAGAGAAATTCCTTTCACCAATGTTGAAGCTTCTGCCCAGTTGTTAGTAGCTTCACCAATATTTTTTTTACTGTTACAAGATCCTTCCCTACATCATCATATATATTGCACTCAATACTTGCTTTACCTAGATTCCCTCTTGAGGCAGCATCAAAATTTAACTAATGACATCCATTCTTTGGCACTTACCATATACAATATTTTCTTTTGTCTCCTCTAGCTTCCCCCTTGCCAGTAAAGGGAAGAAATTTGAGACCCATCCATCAACCTCACATCTTCTCATCCCAATGAGACTTAACTACAAAATTGATATTCAAATTTGATAGTCTATTTCTGGTCAATTCAATAATGGAGGCCTCTATTTTGTTGATGAGTTATTTACCTCCATCTTCCCATCTTGGAAAATTCTTCTATTCCTCTCCTTTCATAGTTCCCACAAAACTATGGAGGAAGAGGAGATCCATATGAAATGAAAGATATTATCATATTGTAAGAAGGGCCAAGCCATGAGAAAACTAATAATAGAATTTGGGAGAGTCAAGCTCCAACCTAACTAGGAACATAACCATTGCCAATAGTGGTTGGAATAAGAAAAATTAAGAAAGAGACGATCAACTAACTCCTCCTAAGACTTACATAGAGGAAATTTACTCAGTCCTTGGAAGCCTATTCTTCTAAGTCTTTCTATTGCAAGGGCTCTCTTATGGAGGACAATCCAAGTAAGCACACCATCTTTGGGTAAGAAAAAGTTGTCCCAGTATAATTTTAATTGAAGAGGTCTCTTCACATGACCTAGAGAGAATTCTAAAAAATTGTAACCTTTCTTGGAACTTTATTCCCTACTATTACTACCATCCCAAGTAAAGACATCCTCAACACCCCTAAATGAGGCTTTCCTAGATTGAATTAATATCTATAGAAGTTCCCTATCTCTTGAGGGGATATCTTCTCCTTCTAAATCCTTCCAATTACATCTAAGTCTATCAACATAAATAACCACATAATCTTTAATATTTGATCCCCATCTAGCTTCTAAATACTCCATAGACTTTGTGAGAGAAGGGAATTTATCTAAGGCCTTATAACCTCACCCCCCACAATAATCATGCCAGAAGAAGGCATCCTTTCCATTTTCCAAGTTCCACGTGAGTTTATCTTTGATGATAGATCTACATTTGATCATAAAATTCTAGAATCTCAAACCTCTTGGAGGATTAACCTCCCTAAAAAAATTAATTGGGTTAGAAGAAGACATGTATTTATGGGTTAAAATCCCAAACCACTTTAGATGAGGGTATTTCAACATTCTCCAAACTAAATTGGCTCCTAAAGCTAGTCCTTGTAATTTAATATTCTTGATACCTACCCCCCTTAATCCTTAGGTCTATAGACCTCATCCCAAGATAAAAGAGGGAACTTTCTTTTCTTAGCACTATCTTTCAAGGAGAACATTCTCAAGTTTCCATTAATTTCATTATGTTTACAACTCATAAGGTAAATAAAAGAAACTTGATAGATAGGTTGCACAGATAGAGCTAATTGAACTAAGGTCTTCCTCCCAATTGTAGAGAGCCATTTCCCTTTCCAAAATATGGTATTTTTATTCAATTTATCTATAATCAGGTCTCAAATATTGGTAGTTCATTGACCAACATCTAAAGGCAACCCCAAATATTTACAAGGAAGAGAACCCTTATTGAAATAAAAAAATTTTGCAGATTCACTCTTCCATGATCTGTTGGGTATTAAAGAAGGAGATATCTAATTTATCTTTATTGGTTTCTTGACCCCAAGCCAAAGAGTATTGTGTAAAAATTTTATACAAAGTGGGGGCCTCCTCAATTGTACTCTTTCCATAAAGTATAGTATCGTCTAAAAAATGTTGTTGAGTAGTTGGATAAAGAGTACTAGTGATGGTAATGCCCTTGACAAACCCTAAGGATTTATCCTTGGAGATAAATATCCCCAAAGAATATTCCATTAAGATAAAGAGAAAGGGAGAGATTGAGTCTCCTTGTCTTAATCCTCTCGAGATATTAAAAAATTCTACCAGAGAACTATTGACTAAGATAGAGAGTTTCAGAGTTGAGATACATTCAAAGATCAAATTAATCCATTGCTTCAAAAATATATAGGCTTTGATATATTTGCATAAAAATCTCTAATCTACCCTATCATAATCTTTCTTAATTTCTAATTTGATGAGAATGCTTGGTGTCTTTTTATTATGGACTAAATGTATAGCCACCTGAGCTATGATAATCCCATCATATATAGAATGCCCTAGGACAAAGTCAGTCTATTGCTAACTGATAAGGTTTGGTAAGATCGATTGAAGTCTAATATCAAGGATCTTGGTAAAAATATTATAAAAGGTTGTGTAGAGAGTTATAGATTTGAAGTCATTAGAGGTTTTTGGTTTATCTATTTTAGGAATTAGACCAATACAAGTATTATTAACTTCCTTCATAAGTTTACCTAAATTCCTAACACATTCTAGGGATCGGGTTATGTTATCTCCTATGAAATCTTGAAACTTCTTAAAAAACATAGTAGGAAAACCATCTAGGCCTGGGGATTTATCTAGATTCATTTGGAACAAAGTTGCTTCAACCTCCTTAGAAATTCTTTGTAGAAGTAATTGGTTTTGAATAAGGCAGATAAGTTTGGGGATATTTACTAGGACATCTTGTTGAGCCTTGAGGTTAGAACTCACTGAGTATTTGTAAATATCTACAAAGTAATATATGGCCTTTAAATAAATTTCTTACGGGTATTATTTTAGAATACCATTGAATCCTCTAACAGAATTTATATGATTAATCATGTGTCTTTTCTTAGAGCTATTCAGGGAACAAATTTTTTTTGGTCACTTGCTTCTATCCATGTTCCCTTTGTTTTTTGTCTCCAGAAAAGCTCTTCCTTGGCAAGGATTTTTTTGCGTTGTTGCATTAGCTTTTTTTTTTCTAGGAACTGGCATTCACCCATCCCATGTTCTATAACTTGATTATTGAGAGATGCCATTTTTTCTTCTATATCTAGATTATCTTCCAAGATATTTCCAAAGAAGTTTGAGTTTCATTCTTTCAATTTTTGTTTATTAATTTTCAATTTGTTGGCTATCTAGAAAAGTTTAGATCTCAACACCTCCATCTCCTCCAACCATTTCTTTATCAACTTTAGGAACCTATCGTCTTTGAGCCACATCTATTCAAACTTGAAAGAGCATTTGCTGGGACATTTATCCTCAAGGACTTTAAGTTTTGCCAAGAAATGACCAGACCCTGAAATAGGTTTTACTTTAGAATGGAAAGAGATCAAAAGGGATGATAAATTCTTGTGGATGAGGAATCTATCCAATTTTCCACTATATTTTTGAACCCATTCCTTATGTTGTTCCAAATAACGGAATGAGATGAGTATTCTATTTCTGTAAGACCAATCCTATTGGCCCAATTGGAAAATTCCTTAGAAACAGAGGAAAGGGACCTACTTCCCCCCTTGTTTTCTGGTGAATGAAGGATCGCATTGAAATCTCCTCCTAGGATGGAAATTCCTTCTTCTCTTATACCAATAATCTCTTCTTGTTCCTTCCACAACTTAGATTTCTCCTAATTTCTAATTGGACCATAAATATTAAAGAGATTATAATGGATCTCAGATCTTATACCTTAACTGACTATAGATCATTTTTTAATGAAATTTTAAAGAAGAGATTGACACATTCCTAGGGTCCCATAAAATAACAAGACCTCCTAAAGCACCCTAAGCCAAGACCTCCCTAATTTCTCTCAATATTAAAGACCTTATAAATGTATCCATCTCCTCTTGAGCTAATTTAGTTTCTTTAAGAAGAAGAAGAATATCCACGTTAGTGGGAGAGATGCAATGCTTTAGAATTCATTGCTTGTTAGGGGCATTAAGGCCTGATGCCAAGGGAAGGACCTTCCCCTTCCCAACTTAAAATAAATTAGTAACCTTTTCTTATCCTCTAGCTTCCCCATCCCTATTCCTAAGCTCTCGAAGGGATTTGCATCCTCTCTTCCTAGAGGACTTAGCATAGTTTGGATATGTCCTACTTGGGAGAGAGGCTTCGAGATCTAGGGAACCTGATGGATCATCAAACAACAATTCCTAAAACAAATTTCCCTTATCTTCATTCAGAGTCGAGGGGGAATCTTCCTCTTCCCCATCCTCAAGAATCATATTGATCAAAGTTGATTTTTGTCTCAAGACTTCTTCTTCATCACATATTTCATCCAAAAATTGGTTCATGAGATCATCCACCACCATATTGTTTAGGGATTCCACCAAAATAATAACTTTAGCCTCAACTGTGTTAGGGAAGTCACATTTTTGTACCTACTAATTGGCTAATTTATATGTAATTTGTTCTAATTCTATTGGATTACTAATATCTAGAGGAGGAGCCTGATTGGTATGTAGAGAAGGGAGATCTTCTTCCCTAAGGGATTTTGGTCTGATAATAATCAACTTCAACTAGGGAGGGAAATCTCTAATTTCCCCTTCCTCATACTCTTCCACCATTTGAAATGAGAAACCTCCACACTCTTCATTAAAGTTTATTTGAACATTAGGGAGAGCCTATGAAATGTCTTGGTTACTAGGGACCTTGGAAAAAGATTTAATTGGTTTCAGTTCCTCCCTAAAGAATCTTGATACTATTCTCAGCTCGATCAGGATGATTCTACCATTAATATTAATATCACTTGACTTTATGTTCTTGATGTTGACATCTAACTTTACAATAATTATTGAACTGGAACTATTAAAGTATGATTAAGTAAAGCCCTTAAAAGAACCTAATTTATTTCCTATCAGTCTAAGTGTATCCTTACCTAGAAGTTCAATTGGAATATTTGGAAGCATAACAACCTCCTCTACTTTAAAATCTATAGAGTTTTTAGGATTAAACATGGATCCAATAATTTTTTTTAAAGGGTAGCCATTTAAAATTAGGGCCTCCTCGAACAAAAGTTCAATATTTAATTCTAAACTATCACATATTATATACATGAAATCATTTGTTGAGATTATGTGTGTTGCACAAATTGCATAATATTATTATATTGTATTATTTTATTTTAGTATGTACTATTGCACCTAGGAGAACCTAGATGGACATGCAACATGTAAAGATCTCCATGAGATATTTTTTATGTAGTGTATTGAGACATTGTGATAATATTTGATGTAAGTATTTAATATTGGGGAAAAGAATTAAATATCCAATATTAAGTGTGGGGTCAATGAGTTTGGTAGCACATGGTTTATGTAATACCACTTGGTGGTTTTTGTGGGACTTGCTACTATATAAGCAACTGCAAGGGTAGTTGTTGTATGAGAAGGGAAAAAAAGGCAAAAAGGAAAGTCAAGAAAGACAATGCTTGTCAGGTTAGCCAAGGGAGCATTTGTGAAGGTTGGAAGCATGCCATGAGATGTGTAGATTCATGCTTGTTGACATAAATTTCTCGGTTGTGTCTATGACTTTGAAGGCTTCTATGGTTGTATTGTAATGATATTTTTACTGAATAATACATGGTGACGGATCTTTTGGAGGGTGGGTTTTTTTTCTGTCAATGAGGGTATATCTTGTGCCACGCATTGTGGGTATGTTGTCTATTATCTTGCATGTGGATTTGAATTACATATTTATTTAGATCTCTTATGGGTTATGTGAAAACAATTGTATTTTTGTTGCAAGTTTCCTTATATCATTTTCCATGACTACTAAGTTAATATGCTTACCAAAATGATCTTTGATCCATTCAACAACTGAAGCTAAATCCATACCTAGACCTATCCATCAACTAAATAATACTGTTGGTACACCTATGATAATTGGTCACAAGTTATCTAAAGATGAGACACCTGCAATTGAGAAAAATAAGTATAGATCTATAGACACTTAAAATTGTCCTAAATACTATATTAATTGATTTAATATCCCCCTTGACACTATAATTATTCAATTATTTATTTATTATATTTGTCATATTCTTCTACTTATTTAATTAAATTTATCTACTTAGATAGGTTCATTTTCCTAATGTATTTAAATTTAATTTAAATACATCTCACTAATGTGTTAAATTTATTTAATACATAGTGCTCCATAAATCCCCTTTTAAATAAATTCTATTTATTGAATTCCCTCCACTCCATTAAATTCTTTAAACCTATGAATGATTAAATTAAATCCTATTTTATTTAGTCTCAAACCCATCCTAAAACCTAGTCTACACCCATCACTTTCTTCCTTCTAAGCCTACCCACTACTTAATCCCACTTTATTATCCTAAACCTCTCTTAATCACCTTTTTAAAAACTAAGTGGTTGCTCACACATGTGTGAGCAACACATGATCCAATAAAGCTTCCACTTCATTTACACCTCTTACACATTTGTCCCCCACTCCTTCCCCCAAGGTTGCTCACACGTGTGAGCACACCTTCAGCCTCTCAACCATTAAATGCTCTTTTTTTACTTTTGCATGGCTTGTCCTTTAGCCCATGTGTCTCCCTTGTGGCACCTATGTGGATGCCACATAGATGCCACCTCCCTAAGGCCTCTCTCAAACTTATAAATAGAGCCCTTGTCTCAAGCACTTGACGTCTCCCTCATTTGCATTGTTATCATGCTAGTTTAGTGTTAGAGCTTTTTAGAGATTTTGTGATTTGCATTGTTACTATCCTTTGGTAGTTGCTAGATTTCCATTTCATTTGCATTGTTAATTTAGTTTACTTCCTTGCATCCATCTCCACTTATTAGGATGTTTTGAGAATGACTTCTTCATAGCCTTTCTTTGAAACATTCTTCATTCATCTTAGTTAGATTCATATCACATTTTTCACTTCATTTCATTACCTTGAGATTAAATAGTTGTGTTTTGGGAGAGCACATCTACATCCCTCACCCTTATGCACACCAACAAGGCCTCTTATGGGTACCCTTGTTGAGCTATTTTGACGTTGTGTGAGGACTTTAAGTTGTTAGTTACATAGTTGTTTTGAAACTCAAGTAGAAATTAGTAGCTTTCAAATTTAATTTGTATCTTGAATGCACATGCTACCAACATTTTCCTATTTACGCGTGTTCCCGACAGGTTAGGTTTTTGCATATACAAGATCTATGATTGGATGTTTGCATGTTTTTGCATATACAAGATCTATGATTGGAGGTTTGCAATATCTAACTCACGCTAGACTAGATATAGAAAATGCAGTTGGTATAGAGGCAATATTTCAAGCTGATCCTAAGCAATCACATTATGCAACAATAAAAAGAATATTCAGATATTTAAATTGTACACCTAATTTTCGACTATAGTATGACAAATCAAGTGATTTTACTTTGTGTGCATATAATGATGTAGATTGGGAAGATAGTATAAATGATAGAAAGAGCACTAGTAATGGAGCATTTTTCCTTGGAGGAAGATTGGTTTCTTGGCTAAGAAAGAAACATGGTTGCATTTCACAGAGTAAGATAGAAGTAGAGTATACAATAGCAACAAATAATTGCAATTAGATCATATGGATGAATAAGATGTCGAAGGACACGGGGATAGAGTTTTTATAACCTATTATCATACATTGTGATAACACAAGTACACTAAGTATGTCTAAGAATCTTGTGTTGCATTCTAAGACTAAGCATATATCCATTAAGTATCATGTTTTGAGAGAGAAATATGAAGAGAAAGAGATCATATTAGAGTATGTAAGTACAAAAGAGAAGATTGCAGATATCTTTACGAATCCTTTTCCTAAAGATAAATTTGAGTTTTTGTGAGGTATGCTTGGGGTTATGCCCCTACCTACTTCTGAGTAGATGATGCAAAGAATGCATCATTCCAATGGTATATAACACTATTGTTTATTTGTACTAAATGTTGATACTTCCTATATGGGGGAGTATATGTGATGAGAAAAGTCATCAAGGACTCTTGGTAGTTGATATAGAATAGTGTCTTTGGACACTTCAGCTGATTAAATACATTGAGAAGATGATTGACATAATGAAGCCTTTTTCATTGATGTCAAGGGGAAGAAGTATTCATGAAAAACATCCTCTACATAATGGGGGAGAGAGTACATGATAACATGTGGAAGATATATGTATGGGGGAGAATTGTTCATGTATTTATTGATGTTAATGGGGAGAAACATTGAATAGGGGAGAAGTTGTGAACAATTGATGCCCATCCATGAAAGCATGAGGAAACTCACTAGATATGGATTTCAGATTTGATTGATGAAGAGGATTTGAAAAGAAGAGAACAACAACAACATAGATTGATTTGGTATTCTTGGAACTTAGATGTTTTTCATCTATGTTGCCATCAATGCCAAAGGGGGAGATTGTTAGCATGAATGCTGATGGTATTCCTTTGGGGGAGTATCCTAAGCATTGGATAGATAGATAACACAATTGACATGTTGCATTCATGACTGTGTTTGTCATTGATGTCAATATAGTTTTGACTCTATAAACACTGGTACAGTAGCAGATAGAGAATGAGGTTGTATAGACTGTCTATTGATGATCAGATCAAAGATAGTTAAGAATGTATTCTATATTGTATCCTGATGAAGTGGATAAGTGTGTGTACAAAGAGTCAAAGATATGTTGAAGTTATTTAAGATTTATAGAAAACTGTAAGCAGACAAAGTACTTGATAAGTGGTTTCTAATGATTGATTTGTATCTCTTAACTATCATAGAATCATGATAAGTGCAATTAGACTGTGATAATAGACAACCTGATGATGATGTCAGAGAGTGTGCAAGGTCAGAGATTGCGGGTGTGAAAAGTTGTAAATACTGTAAGCTGACAATGACTTGTAATTGTGAAAGGATGTAATGTTTTGTAATATCTTAATGAGGTCCTAATATAATTAATTAAGAAATCCTCAAGGCTGACTCAAGGAATTATTTTGTGGATATGGTATAAAGGAAGGTTGTTTTTCTTGTTGTGAAGTATGAATTCAAGTGTGTGATATGCAAAGTTTTTGGTAAATGAAAGTGATCCAAGGGATTATTGGATGTGAAGTTGGTGATGTGGTATCAAGATCTGAAGAGGTTTGGTTTGGTCAAGAGGAAAGAGAAGGAGCTGAGATTATTTCATTTATATTATTTTGTAGGGAATAACACAAAGACTAGTTGGACAGTGAGTTCAGTGGTCTTTCCCCTTAAGATGTTTGGATAGTGGGTTCTTCTACCTTCTACAACTCCTAATAGGGTTGGCACAACTCTTAACAGGGTTGGAATCTCCTAACAAGGATTTAAAGTCTCCTAACAAGGATTGATATGTACTGAATGTATTTCATTGGCTCCTATTAGAGTCCATCCTCTTACAAGAAAATTTTATATTAGTACATCATTTTGTGGGTACCATCCCCATCGGGGTTTTCCCTCTAATCAAGGGTTTCCCAATTTAGCATATATGATGTTATTATGTATATATATCTTCTTATGGTTGTTGATTATATTATTTACATGCTTAAGGATTAATACAGCTAATAAGTGTTTTAATAGTTGGATAACTGATTCATCCCTGCCCCCTCTCAATTATCTTGGTGGACTTTAATTTCTAATAGGTATGTTGTCTATTCTCTTGCATGTGGATTTAAACTACATATTTATTTCATATCTATTATTGTTTATGTGGAAACAATTATATTTTTGTTGCAAGTTTCCTTAGATCATTTTCCATGATTGCTAAGTTAATATGCTTACCAAAATGATTTTTGATCCATTCAACAACTAAAATTACATCCCTACTTAGACCTATCCATTGACCAAATAATCCTAGGCGTTGGCATTAGCATTTAATATATTCAACCACATGTCCTCTTAAATCCAAGGTCAATCACTCTTGTTTGTTGATTTCTCCATTGAATCTTCTAGGTGCATTAGGTCTCTGAGTTGGTTATGCCTCATCTGCTTGTTTTGGAGGGATTGAACCAGAATTTGCAATGAGCTCCTTCACTTTGGCCATCCTAAGAGGGGTAAAGGGTTTTTTCCCAAAATATTCCCTTTCATTCCTTGGGAAAGACTTCTCTTGAGATCTGTGACTATTTCCCCTAAACCTATTGTAAAAACTAGGTTTTCTCCTCTTAGATCTACAAGATCAGACTTCGATCCAACCATTTCTTAATTCCTTCTTTGCTAGTTGTAAATCAATAGATTGGTAGAAGGGCATTGCATATTGGATTCACCATAAATGTGAACATTGCCTGTGATATCTTTCTAAATCATCTTCTCAACAAAAATTCGATGGATTTGCAAAGCTCACATTATTTGCATAAGTAGAGGCCATAGTTTGCATTTGTTTTTTTTTTCCTAATTTTTTAAATTTACGTTGCCTAAATTTTTTTAAAAGGGGCCAAAGTTGTAAGCCATTTTCTCTTTTGTGCATGAAAGTGTTTTAAAAATCTCAACTTAGATGTTTTGATTAACTAAAAATAGGTTTTGAAAGGACCTAAAACCTTGTTCAAAGAGACAAGAAAGATATATCAATGAAGGATCTTAAGACAACTATGGAACACCACCCAAAAAACTAGAGGGGCACGCAATAGTTTCCAACAAGAGGGAAAAAAACTAGCCCAGAAAAAACAAAAGGTCATCGAGATTTACATTTTGGTCCAATCTTTTGAGAATGTAAAGACATATCAAACGAATGTTTGGAGGATTGGACTTTATTTTCCTTTAACTGATGTCCATCCATCCTCCACCTTTTTAGCAGTCATCTACCAATCCAGAGATAAACCTGAAGAACCAAGGCATACTGCAAGAGTATCCATAGGGGGAAAAGGGGTAGTGCCACTGTTAACCCCCAAAACCCTCGCAAAAGAAACATGGACCTCAATACCCACATCAATAGGAGATAAGATAGTTGAATTGACACTAGCAACAATGTTCTGGACATCGTCAACAACGAAACAAGGGACAACAAAACATTCTAAACCAAAGCTACCTTAGAGACAACATTTGTATCATCAAAGACAACAAAAATATCATCTGTTAATGAAAGATCATTTTGAGATGAGTATCCACCCCATCCCCTTCCTTGGAAACTTTCTAAACCTTATAGCGATAGTCTAAAACCCCCAACCACCAAGAAGGGTGATTTCTTTAATCTAACCTTATCAGAGGAACACAGTACAACCAGATGGTCAGTCTTATGACATTTCCTAACTTGAAAGGAATACCCTCATAAACAAGATTTTGGGTCTAAGAAACATTTGGAGAAGCCAAAGTAATCTCAACTTACATGTTATTTCAACCCCCAAACCTTAATTTTTTATGAGTTTAGAATCTCAAACATTAACTTTTTACATCTTTTTGACTCCAAATCCTAAATTTATATGTTTTCAACCTAAAACATCAACTTTTACAAATTTATTTCCAAAACATTAACTTCCAAATCTTAACTTTTACATATTTTCTTCCAAAAATCTTAACTTTACACATTGCTTACTCCAGACTCCAAACTCTAACTAGTATGTTTTCAAAATTCCAAACCCCAACTTTTAAGCCCCGAATTCTAATTTTCATTTATGAAAGTTGAAATTTTAACATCCTTTGTTTTGAATCTCTAACCTTGTAGTCCCCTTTCAAGAACCTAACATGTTTTCAAGAACCTCCAATATGTTGAAAAGCTAGAGCCCTTTACAGTGTTGGTCATTATTCTCATGCTCACATAGAAAGAAAAGCTTGTTGATGGTTTGCAATTACATGAAAAATACAAATTGAATTTGTGAAAATGATAATAACGGTTCTAGAAAAGTTCAAGTAATAATAGAGGTTAAAGGTTCAAGTGCCATGAATACATGTAAGAGGAATATGGAAGAATCGATAAAGGCACCAAGTATTCTGACGGATTGCCAAGAAGCATGCAAAACATAGAATTGTCGACATGGACTGCAAATTGTTTAGCATGATCCCTCATAAAATGTGTATAAGAGTATGTAACGATTGCAATGTTTTGTTTAACATAATGTCTCAAAGAGATGTCATATTTCTACACGCAAATGTGATAGCATATTCAATGCACTTGAACTATTTGACATAATGTTCAAACACACGACACAACAACTATTTGTCATAAAGCCTTCAAGATGTTTGAATGAGATGACATCCAGGGTGGGTGCTCAAGAAAAGTATGGAGGAGCATGGACAGTTAAAAAGTATGCTTCAAAGAGACGTCACCTCAAGGAATGAAAGGAAATGCTTGAAGTATTTGTTTGCAAATACTTCAAAAACATTTTGAGACCGGGAATTTACGTCACTGGGCATGATTAGTTGTGGGCGTCACCTCATGAAATTAATGATTATAGAAATCTCTCAAAACATTTTAATTGATGAAGTGCTCCAAGTAGAAAATGAGGTTTTGGAACCAGTTACAAACATTCATCAAAGCAATTTTGGAATGACAAGAAATGCTTATGATCCGTGCACAAAATGGATCCCTCTAAAAAGGCTTGAAATAAATCAAACGAAGTCTCTAAGTGAGATAAATGCATGTGGTGCTTGTGTGGAATGAATAAGGCATCAAAGCATAGTTAAAGAAAAATGACTTTTAGACAGAACACATACGATGAGACTAACTCCTCGTGGAATGCATTAAGGTGCATCTGTTTGTCACATATTACTGTTGAGAATGCTTTGGTAAAGACACATGCAAAATGCAAAAGATACATTAGAAAAAGATGATAGTCTCCCCTAAAGTATGATATAGAGATACTCTTCAAATGCAAAACTGTGGTGAAATGGAATAGTATCATTGTATTAAGAATTTGTATGTAGTGGTCATTTTGTATTAAACATCATATATTAAGCTTTGATTAAGTTAAATATGTTAAATAGTTAAAGTTGATTTATTTTGTACAAGCTTAATTTTTTCATTAGTGTGTGATGTTTAAGAGTAGTTAACTCTTTGTTCTACATTTTTTCATTTTTTTAGAAACATTCACATTCTTAAAATTATTTGACATAATGACTTTGTAGATCTCATCTCATGAAAAATAGTAGTTATATACATACATACATACATACATACATATATATATATATATAGAGAGAGAGAGAGAGAGAGAGAGAGAGAGAGAGAGAGATAAACTTCTAAATAAATTGTAGTTGGTAAATATAAAGTTTAACTCTACTACAAGTCAGCCACCTCAATTGCATTCTCCATATGGCTTAATATTTAGCCGTTTAATGTGTGATCTACCAATTTCACTTGTTGCATATGCACGGATTTGGGATATAAGTTTACAAAATGCTAGTTGACATTAGAAAAATGTTTTTTTTTTACAGTACCCCAACATAATTTTATTCTATTATACAGTGTGTAAGAGTATGATCAATGTCATGCATTTAAATTATTGCAAAGGATGGTTCACCCTTCTTTGATGTTCAACTTGATATTGAGAATGAAAGTGATAAGAGCTTACAATGGTCATTAGTGCATAGAGAAGTCATTTTGAATTTGAAGGATGAATCTATAAAGAATATATCATAGACTAAAGTTTGAATCATACATGAAGAAAATCATTAACAATGAAGTCTTGACAAATTTGATAGGCCACAATTAGCTATTCAATGATTGAATGGTGAATAGAAATATATAATGATAAAAAGACTAGATCAGATAAATAGATAATATCATAATGTGAGATCTAATGTATTAGTACTAGCACTTGCACCTTTGGATGGTGCAAGAATTATGTCGATAGTGTTATGTGTATTATAGGATATGTATTAATCATGTAGAAAGTTTTCCCATGTCTTTTTTTGTATGCAATAAAATATTTGGCAGGATAATCTCATAAATTATGTCATTCTCTACTAAACAAAATATTTCAAATACAATTTTGGATTTTAAGGATACTTGAGTAATGATCGTCTCAATTTACCTTAGAATAAATGAAGTGATGAAGAAAATATAAAAGAGTTTTCACAGATCTAATTTCATTATGTAGATGCTAAAAATAAACATTGTACCCACTTATTAGAAGAATGAATTACATTCTTGAGAGCCTTATGTCTATGAAATCCACTCATTTATGAAGGACAATACTTGGTGAAGGGGTTTTAAACCTAAGCCCTTTTTGGAAGGGCAAGTATATTATCATCCTACCTGATAATCCCTTCTCATACATTATGCATTATATGTATTCTTATGAGAGCATTTCCTAGATCTCAAAAACTTAGCACTTATCTCCCCTAACATCTTATTAATTACTTTTCCAAGCCATTATGACCACGATCTTCCAAAGCTAACATATATCAAATTGAATCATTTTATACTTTATTTAATTTTGTTTTATGTTACCATTGATATACCCATTCTATGTAATCATTTATCTTATTAATAAGTATTATTTTTAATTATTGTTTAAGAAATGTTTCTCTAAAAATTAAAAATTAAAAATAAAATAATTAATTAGTGAAGTGAATTGTGTTTGCATACTCTAACATATTGCTCTTCACATCATATAACTGCATCACAATAACATGTACAATGGGTTGTAGGTTACCTTATGACCCCTTTCAACCATCCACATGACAACATGTGTTCAACACCTAGGGACATACATGTTGTGCTCCAATGGGTCATAGGGGGTCGTAGGATACCCTATGACTTGTTTCGATCATTCACATGACAACATGTGTTCCTAGGGGTCCTAGGACCCCTAAGGAAAAGTATATTGTGTTTGAATGGGTCATAAGGGTCCGTAGGTTACCTTATGACCCCTTTCAACCATTCACATGATGACATGTGGTTGTGTTTGAATGAGTAATAAGGGGTCATAGGGTAACCTATGACCCCTTTCAACCATTCACATGACAATATATATTCCTAGGGGTCTTAGCTAGGGATCCTAAAACCCCTAGGGACATGCATGTTGTGCTCCAATGGGTTATAAGGGGTTGTAAGTTACCCTATGACCTCTTTCGACAATTCACGTGAAAACATGTGTTTCCCTAGGAACATGCATGTTGTGTTCGAATGGGCCACAAGGGGTCATAAGCTACCCTATAACCCCTTTCGACCATTAGCATGACAACATGTGTTCTTAGGAGTCTTACGACCCCTAGGGACATACATGTTATTTTACAATGGTTCATAAAGGTCCTAAGTTAGCCTATGACCCCTTTCGACCAATCACATGACAACATGTGTTCCTAGGGATCCTAGGACACCTAGGGACATGCATATTATGTTTTAATGGGCCCAGGTTACCCTATGACCCCCTTCAACCACTCACATGACAAAATGGGTTCTTAGGGACATGCATGTTGTATTTCCATGGGTCATAAGGGATCGTAGGTTACTGTATGACCCCTTTTGACCATCCACATGGCAACATGTGTTCTAATGGGTTGAAAGGGGTCGTAGGTTAGCCTATGACCCATTTCAAACATTCACAACATGTGTTCCTAGGGGTCCTATGACCCCTAAGGACATACACGTTGCGTTATAATGGGTCCAAAGGGGTTGTAGGTTACCCTAGGAACCTTTTCAACCATTCAAATGACAACATGTGTTCCTAAGGGTCATAAGACTCCTAAGGACAAGTATGTTGTGTTCCAAAAGGTTGCAAGTTACCCTATGACCCCTTTCAACCATTAACACAACAACATGTGTTCCTAGGGGTCTTAGGGACATGCATGTTGTGCTCAAATGGGTGGTAACCTATGACCCCTTTTGACCATTCACATCGGACATGCATGTTGTGTTCAATTCGATCATAATGTGTTGTAAGTTACCCTATGACCCCTTTCAACCATTCATATGAAAACATGTGTTCCTAGGGACATGCATGTTGTATTCTAATGGGTTGTAAGGGTTCGCAGCTTGCCATATGACACCTTTTGACCATTCACATGACAACATATGTTCCTAGGGGTCTTGTATGTTGTGTTCTAATGGGTTGTAAGGGGTCGTAGCTTACCCTATGACCCATTTTGACCATTCACATGACAATATGTGTTCCTAGGGGTCCTAGGATCCTTAGGGACATGCATGTTGCGTTGCAATGGGTTGTAGGTTATCCTATATTCCCTTTCAACCATTCACATGACAACATGTGTTCCTAGAGGTCCTAGGACCCCTACATACATATGTGTTGTGTTCCAATGGGTTGTAAGGGGTCATAGGTTACCATAAGACCCCTTTAGACCATTCACATGACAACATGTGTTCCTTGGGGTCCTAGGACCCCCAAGTACATACATGTTTTGTTCCAATGAGTTGTAAGGGGTTTTAGGTTATCATATGACCCCTTTCAACCATTTGCATGACAACATGTGTTCCTAGGGGTCCTAGGAATTGTAGGGACATACATGTTGTCTTCCAATGGGTTGAAAGTGGTTGTAGGTTACCATGTGACCGCTTTCAACCATTCACATTATAATATGTGAGGACATACATGTTGTGTTCCAATGGGTCATAAGGGGTTGTAGAACACCCTATGACACCTTTCAACCATTTACATGACAACATGTGTTCCTATGGGTCCTAGGATCCCTAGGGACATGTTTCACTAGATCATAGGGAGTCGTAGTATACGCTATGACCCCTTTCAACCAATAACATGAAAATATGTGTACCTAGGGGTCCTAGGACCCCTAGAGACATACATGTTGTGTTCAAATGGGTCGAAATGGTTTTAGGTTACCCTATGACCCCTTTCGACCATTCACATGACAACATGTGTTCCTAGGGGTTATGGGACCCCTAGGGATATACATGTTGTGTTTCAATGGGTCATAAGGGGTCATAGGATACCCTATGACCTCTTTCGACCATTCACATGACAAGATGAGACATGATAACATGGCAACTTGGTTTGACCGAATACTATATAATATTAAATAAAAATATGTTTATTTAATAAAATAAATAATAATTTCTAATACCATGTTAAAATATATATTATAGTAGATATATATAATAATACATAATAATATATTATTTATAATATTATATACTATATAATATATAATACTATGATCCTAATGTAGCATGTAATTACATTTAATACTATGTATAATATTATAATAATAATATTTATTATATAAGACATAATAATAAAATATGAAGTAATAATATTCATACATTATTATATCTTATGTAGAACTACCCAAACATATTTAAATATATTTGTAAAACTTTTTGTTTTAAATGTACAATGTTGCCCCAAATTTGAAATTTTTGCTTTTGCCACCACTAATTAGGTACTCGATCTAGTTTTGGGTACTCGATTAGGCTCAATATTTATCAAGCCTATTTGGTCAACTTAAAAAATGTGTTTGAAGCATGTTAATCTAACATCCAGACTTTGATTAACCATCTAACAACTCTTTCTTCATCAAAATTGAATAAAACAAAAAGGGTTTATTGAGAACACTCTCAATATTCCATCAATATAATTGTTGTCAAATTATGAATTTGATAAGTAATTATTACTTAATTTCTAATGAAGATGCTTGTAAAGTGTTGATTGACATACTAATTGAAAAAGATCAAGACCTTTCAAACAGTATAATATTTTTGAAATCCAAAAAATGCGTCACATTCTATGCTTCGCCTACTATAAGGGAAATTAAAGAAAATTTTATTTTTAAAAAGTTTTGAATTAGTTAAGGTGGTCAGACACATGATTTTTTTTTATCCTAAAAATTTTATAGTAGAAACATCATAATTAATTAATTATTTGGAATAAAAATACTCAAAAATATGTGTCACATTAGGCCATGAGTCTACTTCCTATATCTATAATTATATTGAAAACTATTATCATTTGATTTTGAGTAAAGTGGTTAGACACACACCTACTTTTTACTTTTGTCCTAAAATTTTTGTACTACTGCATTAAAATACAAAATTTTGACTTATCAAATTTTTTCCCCACATAATGCCTAATAGTTTATAGAATAAATTCAATTTCATATAGATTCTTTTCTTCCAAATTTTTGATATAAAGTTCATAACTACTTGAAAATAACACGTCAAGTTGACATAGCCCTGATTTGTTGATTTTTCACTGCTACTTAAGGCCATAGTTTGGTTGACCATGATCCTACACATACTCTAAAAATGAGCAAGTTTGATGTTAAACCTAGTAAGCTTCCTCTTTTTGTGCTAGAAACTATCTTCATTTCTCCTCTTCTAAAAAAACTAAATGCTTGCCACAGTAAGAAAAAACCATAACTATTCAAAATCATGGTGAAAGGCTCAACAAATCTAACAAAAATTTCATGCCAAGATATACCATTTTTACAATTCCAAATAGGATGCTTACCAATAAAAATAAACCAAATTTCACTAGCAAATTTGAATTTAAAGAAAAGATGCTTAAAGGACTTAGGCTGACTAGAGTAGGAACAAACACTAGACTCAAGCCCTAAGGCTTCTAGATTTTATTGCCAACAAAAAGCTTCTTAAGCAGAAGAATCCACCTAAAATAGGCATTCTTAGGTTCACAAGTATAATGCCAAAACTAGTTAAGGATTATGTGCCATATAGAGAAAGACTAACCAAAATTGTAGCTATGATTAATCTAATTAAGAATAGAATCATTATCTTTCATTATGCTATAAATGCATTTATAAGAGCCATCAAAAAACATTTTCCATCTTGTCATTTTAACTATTGAATGAATTGTTCAGAACTAGGGATTTTTCAAAGGAAGAATAGCCCAAAAAAATTATAAATTAGAGAATAAGTTTTCTTCTTTGTGACAAGAATATTATATTTATCCTTCAAAATCTAAGCCCAATCTCCTAACTTGTTGTCAACCAATAGGTCCCAAATGCATCTAATACATTTTTCATACCAAACTTTACTAGAGCAACATTGAGTTAAAGCAATGGGTTTGGCAATGAGGAAGATGCCCCACCAAATAGATTTGTTAGCAATAAAGAACATAGAAGACCTACTAATAACATCCCTAGAATGAAGTATGTGTCTTACTTGAGATTGAACCTTCCATAGCGAAGAAAAGATATTAGATCAAACACCTTAAATCAACCAAACAAGAGATCACAAAAAAGGGGATGTATTTCCAATATTTTCATTTCTTAACTTTAGAATTGATGATATTATTCCCAATGAGCACTTTCCATGTATCATTACCTTCAATAAATTTAATGACCTATTTAGCAACAAGAGTCATACCTTGAGCTTTTAGATTTTGATACCAATTCCTCCTATACTTTTAGGTGTGCACCACCACTCCTATTTTACATAGTGTGTCCCAAGCCATTATCTAGACCATCAAACCATAGAAAGTCCCTTAGAATTTTTTTCCATATTACTAAATTGATAATTAGCAAATAGCCACATGGATGAATAATAAATTGCATGAGATGCTAGAACTTTTTGGACAACTTGAACTCTTTATGTAAGAGAGAGCATGCGACTTTTCCATTTTATGTGTTTTTTCTCAATTTTATTGTATATCCATTGCACCATATATTTACCAGAGGGATCAATAGAGAAAGGGATACCTAAGTATCTAATAATTATTTTAGGGCCATTTTATAGCCAACCATTTTGAGCAATCCAATTAGGAGGTCGATCTGGCTACTCAAGCACAATGGATTTGTGAGGGGCAATTTTTGATCTAGAAGCAGAGCAAAAAACTTGGAGCCTTTTTATAACATTATTAAAATTGTTCATCTCTAATTCTAGGAATAAGGAGGTTTCATCATTAAACTGAGCATTAATGAGATCTCCATCATTAGGAAGAGTGACTCCTTTAATGGGAGGGCCTAAATCAAATGATCTTAAAACATAAACCACAACATCTACTGTAGTAACAAACAAGTAAGGAGAAATAGGGAAACCTTTCCTTGTGGATCTCTGAAGACCAATGGGATTTGAAAGTTGACCATTAACATCTATCATGGTAGAAGAGTCCTTAAAAATAATAAATATCTATTTACACACCTAAACAAGAATTCCAAAAGCCTTAAGCATATCTGGAAAAAATGGTCATTCAATTCTATCATAGGCCTTCTCAAAATCCAAAAGAATCATGTCAACATTTTTTTTGGACTGTTTATCCCAATATAGAGCTTTCCAACTAGTGATTAGATTCTCTAGAATATACCTTTCTTTTATAAAACCAATTTGGGTGACATAAATGATCCTGCTCAAAATATTGGAGAAATTCATAGCAAGGACCTTGCCAAGAATTTTTTAGAATTGTAAGGATTTTCCTTAGGGAAAAATCCCCAAGATCAAGGAAATCAAGCACAAGCACAATAGTATACCAAAAGAATATGATCAAAATGACGATATGATATGATATTCAATGTGAAAGTACATTAGGAGTGCCTATATATAAAGGCCTCTAGAATGCTTCTAGAATGCCTAGGAGTTAGCAACATGATAAGTCATACAACTAGGCACATGTCCTCTAGGTGTGGGTTATCCTCCATTAAGCACAGGAGTAAGTGCAATGATGAGAGGATAAGCCTACAAAGGTGTAGCATGAAAAATAATTTTGTAGACACCATGTGCTATAATAGGAGTGTGAATAAGTGTGTTTTGTACATGAACACTCAGTTAATTATGCAAACTCCAGTGTTGTAGGCACCATGTGTTGAATTAGAGTTTCTTACTCCAATGTTGTCAACATGAAAACTCATAAAAGTACGCAAACTTCTAAGTGTCTCACCTAAGAAATAATAAAATAATGTATTGACCTAATTAACCTTAAGTAAAGTCTAATAAGTAAATACTTATTTACACCAACACCCCCCTTAAGTGCAACTTAGGGGAATGCACTTAAGCTTACGAAAGCTAGGATGGAATGCAAGATGGGTCCCAGCTACTAGGCCATGTTAGGTACCCATGTACAAACCAATGCAATCTCTCATAAAGTGGAGAAAGAGGGAAAACCTCATGAGAAAAACCCTCCCCCAAAAAGAGAGATGAAAAATCAAAATGCATGGATGGATGGAGTAATCAAGACAACCCCATTGCGACATACATCAAGTATATACAAAAGAGAAGTATGAGAAGAACACAACCCCAATAGAGGAAAAGGTCCCCCCCCCCATAGGAGAGAGAAGAAGAAAGGAGACAAGGTAGTCCCCCCCCCCCCCCCCCCCCCCACAAATGTAGAATGTTGATCAGTGATAACTGCTCCAATGTAGAAGCTAATCCATGACTGCTAAATAATGTTCCTCCCCTTTGGAAGAAACAATATCATAGGTAAATATGTGATTCTTCCCCTATGTGTAGAAAGAATCCTGATGATCAATGATGCCTTTGAAACTTGCTCAACTATCCCTGTGTTGATACTAATGATTGCCCCTTCCAATGCTTCAGATCTAGCAAGGATAGATGTAGGACCCGTCCCAAAGAACCAACTATCTCCTCAAATGATAAAGAGACCTCTTGCAAGTGTTGTACATAAGAATCCACAATCATATCAACCTGTGAAGATTGATCATGTAGAGAATGGATAGGAGGGTCAGAGTGAGCCCTCACAACAACTGAAGAAGGATCTTCTTCATCAAAAGATGTATATCATCAATGATGTCTCCCAAATCTGCTATGTGTGACTCCACAAAAAAACATGAAATATCTGTCAAGAAGTCATCCACTAATGTTGGAGCTGGAAGACTAGGTGTACCCTATTGTGTTGGACCTATCATTGTGGCTATATATGCATGTGGAATGTGTTGATGATGTGACCGTGGACTGTATCTGTCAATAGAATCCCACATATTTGAATCTGTTGAATCACTATCACTGGTGTCACTATCAGTTTCCATAATGTATGAAGTGCGGAGAGGAATAGAGTATAAGCTAGGTGAACTTTCCTCAAAGCGAACATTCTACTCTATAAATATCTCATGTGTCTTAGGATCCATAAGTCTATATGCCTTAACATCATCTTCATATCTGATAAAAGTACAAGGCCTAGGTGGTGGTGCCTTGCATCCCCTGGAAGATATGTTTGCCCATGTTGGACAACCAAAGACTCTAAACTATTTCACAATTGGTTTTCTACCATACCATGCCTCAAAAGGAGTCTTTCCATCTAAGGCATTATGAGGAGACCTATTAAGTATGTGATTAGCATTGCTTGTAGCTTTGACTTCAAGTGTAGGATCAAGAGACTTGGCTTGTATCATGCAACTTGCCATAGACTTAAGAGTTCGTATCCTCAGTTTTGTAACATCTGTCTTGTGCAGACTGAATGTTGGTGGATTCTAAAGATCAATACCCTCAAGTTTTCAAAAGTCTTTAAGTCTTGTGTTCACATATCTACTTTCATTGTCTATCCTAAGAATTTTGATGGCTTTCCTTGATTTTTTTTCAACATGAGTCTTGAAGGGTAGAAACTTGTCCAACACTTCATTCTTGTGATGAAGAAAGTAGACCCATATGTAGTGTGAAAATTCATCAATGAAAGTGAGTATGTAGCGACTCTGGCTGATTGATGTCACTACAAAAGGAACTGATAGTACCATGTGAAACAACTGAAGAACAACTAGCGCTCTTGAAGACTTCCCTTTAGCAAACTTCTCCTCTAGATGCATATCCACTGAACATGTTGAACATTCACCTTGGGAAAAGTTGATTGGAGGTAGACCTTTGACCATATTGTTTGAGAAAAGTTGATGAAGATAGTGGAAGGCAAGATGTCCATATTGCTCATGCCATAATTTGGTTTGTGAATGATAATGAGTCAACAAGGCATGTGAAGGAGACTTAGGCACAAAGTGAGAGAAAGAATACAACCTTGTGTCATGATTAACTTGCCCCATTGCAACCAATGAATCATCTTTGAAAGTGCACAACATTACTGAATCTGGAAGGAATTCAACTTTATTGCCATCTCCATAGTGAGTGATTTAGTAAATTGAGAGGAGATTGGAGCTTAGGTTAGGAACATAGAGAACATCTTTGAATTCCCCATTTTCCATCTCGACATGTCCTTTCCCTTCAACTTTCATTTTTGTATTATCTCCTACAAAGATGTGTGGTACCTTAGACTACTTCAATGAAGAAAATTCTCTTTTGAAGAACCCATATGATATGAGGCACCTGAGTCAAGAATCCATTCCGCTAAAGAACTTCTTGCAATAAGCACACTTTTTCTTCTCCTTATTAATGTCCCCCTTCTTGTTTGAATTTGAGGAAGACTTGCCTTGTTGATTTGATGATGGTGTTGTCTTTTCTGTATCCTCTTGTGTCTTATTTCTCCACTTCTTCTTGTTGCCCTTTCCTTTATTTGAAGTTTGACTAGCTAAATTTTGAGAACTCTCATTATTGGCCACCAATGCCTTAGACTTGGATGACTTGATAATCCCCATTGATTGCAACTTCTTTTCTTCATCATCCAACAATTAAGCATAATAATCAAAAGTGACTTTTTAATAGGCAAACCCTAATGTAGTCTTTGTGGTGTTGTAAGAAGAAACAAATATGGAGTACTCAGATGGCAGCTTATTATGAATGAGATAGATTAACCTATAATCTTTAATAGGACTACCACTATCATCAAGCTTCATTCTTAATTCATTCACCTTAAAGATGAAATCCTATATAGAATCAAATGTCTTAGGATCTAGGGAAACAAGCTCATCTTCAATTTTGTAAACATCTTCCTCAGACGCTTTACCATATAGATTTTGGAGGTCATCCCAAGCATCCTTGGATGTCCTATACTTCTTGATTTGATAAAGGATTTTATCTTCAACCCCCAACATAATATCACCTAGGTCTTTCCTATTTGCCAATTCCCAAGCATTAATTTCACTTTTAGATACTTGCTCACCTATTGTTTTAGGAAGGGTACCATCTACATATTGAGAAACTTCATTATGCAGTAATTGACACCACATTTTAATGGACCATTAGCATAGTTATGTGGTGTTAGTTTTGGAAAATTAAAATTTCCCATGATGCAAGAAATGAAAGAAATCAGTAGGAAAAGAGGAACACAACACTAACACCCCCCCCCCCCTTTTCACTCAATCAAGAAACCCCCCCAAAAAGATGCTTTTGGCACTTTATACTTAGTGTGTGTTAGTAAATAGTTTTGTCCTTCCAAAATTACATACAAAGAATGACTCAAGATGCCCAAATAGAAGAAAAATTGCCACTAACAATTGGAAATACTATCATGAGATCGATAGTTTTCCTCTAAATTAAGAGGTACAGCTCCCTCTTAGAAAGATATTCAAAGAATTTAAATAACTAGTTAACATAAAGGCTTTCTAGTATTTACCCATCACTATGGGATAAATACAATTATAAAATTTATACACTGTACAATGAAGAAAGAAAATGAACAAATAGCCACATGACTACCTATCTAGTTTCTCATATCACAGGGAAAGAACAAAGAAGCATTATTTTATTTTGCTGAATATAAATGATAATGCAAAACTGAACCTAAAACATGAAAGAAATGACTGTAAAATCATTTTCAATCCAAGAAAACTATATTCAGACTTCAGAATCTGATGTATGAAACTCTCTTTTATTTCAGATGCATAACAAAACAATAACAATATTATTTTATCTCTGTCATTACAGTCAAGTTGCAAAAAAATAGAAATAACACTACTATTCCCCTCCTTGTTACAATCACTACACATAAAAATGTATTCTCCCTTTCCTGTAGCTATAGAACTGTCGGTGAAGAGAAGAACCCCTACTACATCGGAATCTTGCAATAAATAACATTTTGGATTGTCTTTTGGTTTCCATAACCGTTTCTTGAAAAATTAGTTTAATTATTCTCAAGATTAATCTTCTTCTTGCCCCTTTGGAATTTTAATAGCTGAGCCACTTTAAAGTTTCATAAATTATAACAAATCTTTTACCAAATTTAAAATGAATCCCATGTGCATTCTTAGACAAGTGACATATTATGGTTACAGATTGCTATCATGATTTTGTAACTGTCACTAGT
The DNA here is from genome assembly GCA_028749045.1 of Cupressus sempervirens. NCBI lineage: Eukaryota > Viridiplantae > Streptophyta > Pinopsida > Cupressales > Cupressaceae > Cupressus > Cupressus sempervirens. The sequence continues at coordinate 30,938,131 of CM053792.1, forward strand.
AATATATTGCTGCACTTAAACAGTCATAACTTTTGATCTATCAAGAATCTTGCAAAACGGCTTGAAGAGAATTTAGATAATTAGGTTTCCTCAAACATATCCATAATTCAGCTCAATCCAATGGTCGGATTAAAAGTTGTGGGCCCTGCAACATGACTATTTTTCTGACTGTGGCATATCTGTATTTGCTGGTGTGTTGACAAAACTGCATTCATTCCATCATAACTTTTGACTTTGGCCAAATTTTCAAGATCGCCTTGGTCGACCTTTAGAAAACTTGATTTTGAACAATATATCCAAAATTTGATCAGATCCAACGGTGGAGTTAAAAGTTATGCCACCCGCATTATTACTGTTATTTTAATGCTGTCAAAATTTTTGACTCTGCAGACTCGAACACAAAGTTGAAGTAGAAACCTTTGGTTCAAGTTCAAGTTCAACTTCACAAATATGCTGCACCTTGGAATGTATTAACAATTTAGCCTTTTGCAAACCCAATCTTAAAATGAAGCAGAAAATTGAAGTTCTGAATTTGATGGTTCCACCTCAACATATCTTCATAACTCTATCTTCTTCACAGGTTAGAGTTCATAATCTATCATCAGCAATTAAAAACCAACCCAAATCGACTTTGCAGAGTTAGCTTGGGAGTTTAGAATGTGAGTGCTAAAAGCATGGTAATAGTGTGTTTACAATAGCCACTTGCCAATTTTGGCCTTAGTGGATTTCTGATTTTTCCTTTTTACAACCTCCTTATAGAGTTCAAATTTGGAACTTTACAATGTACAACAATTTTGAAGCAACACAAAGCAAAGAAAGGACCTATTTCTAAAAGTGATACTTTTGTCTAGAAAAACCTATAATTTGATTACAGATCTATAAAGTAGACAAAAAATAACACACTTTCAAAAAAATAAAACTTATTTTCGAGTCTAGATGAGCTTGTACGAAGCGTTTGAAGTTGCAAAATGCAAGATTAGATAGGTATAGTTGCCAAAAAATGCAATTTCTGACAAATCTCTGCACCAAAACTAGAAAAGAACTGCACCACTGAAAAGTTTAGGAATTTTTAGCCAAAATTAAAAAAAAATTACCTAATTTGGAGTCCGGATGACTGAGTTATGGCCTCCCAAAATCGGACTGTCAAATCAAAAATGAATCTGGAGAGGGGTTTGATCAGCAAACAACGAGGTTAAATTTGACGTCCAAATGACCATTGCAACTATTCAAATTTGGCTAAAAATGTTGGTCATACAGTCGTCAATTTTAGACCAGTGAATGATGACATCAACAGAAAATTCGGCCCCCAGGCTGACATGGCAGATGACGTTAGGATGACATCAACATGTATGAATGGGTACAAAAAAAATGTGGCAGTGTATGACCTATACATGTGGTAGTCCAGTTGGCACTAACGTGTGTTGTACACGTGTCCCCTTGTGACTGGGATGCTGATTCAGCATGACACATGGAGGGAGTACATGTCTCCCTGTATGACTAGGATGTTGATTCAACGTGACACATGGAGGGAGCTTGTTGGGATGTGTGGTAGATGACTATGCTAGCGTGGCCCTACTAAATCAACTTTGACTTGGCGAGTGCAGGTTGTAGGTCCAAATATGGCAATCCATGTATAGCAGTCGTGTGTTTGAGTGCTTACAGGGACTACATAGGCTATTGTCTTCGTGGCATATTTTTCTACATCTACATGTTTGGCCAAAAAGAAGCAAAAAGAAGTCATTGGGGGATGCCAAAATAAATGCCAACGGGGAATAGTTAGTCCCACATTGGTGGGAAAAAAAGAACTATGCGTTGTTTGAAACAAATACACCAAGTGCTCATTCAAAATGAAATTGGCCGTCGTGGGTGAGGCTTGGACTTGGCTGGTGAGGATTTGTGTGGAATCTCTATTAGAATAATGTTGAAGCCATTGGATTATGGAGTAAATCGTCAAATTTGAATCGTCAATTAATTGGAATGTTTTGTGAATCAGAATGGAATATTTTGTGTAGGGCCAGGGTGTCACTGCCCAGTTCCTACAAAAAAAATTCTCTGCAGGCCCTACTGGCCAAAAAATATTTTTGAAAAATTGCATGAAAATGGCAGAGAAAAAAAATGTAGATCTAAAATAAAATAAATTGCAGATCTAATAGACAATCATACCAAAATTGCAAATCAGGGCTTCAGGTGCTAGTTTGCAAAAACATTTTGCCTCAAAATTGACTTTGGCCCAATATAGGTGAATTTATAGTCAATTTTCACTGAATCAACATTTTGGATGCAATGAAGAGGTTTGTTTTGGCTCTAGACGCTCCCAATGTTTGTAGATGCTCCGGATCTGGGTTGAGGTGTTGAAGCAATAATGGTCGCAAACAACTATGTGAAGAGAATCTCCCTAAGCTTTGATACGATGTACGAATTTGCCTAAGGGAAAAATCACCCAAGATCAAGGAACTCAAGCATAAGCACAACAATAGACCAAAAGAGTATGATCAGAATGATGATACGATATTCAATTCAATGTGAAAGTACACTAGGAGTGCCTATATATAAAGGCCTCTGGAATGCTTCTAGAATGCTTACGAGTTAGCAACATGATAAGTCATACAACTAGGCACATGTCCACCAGGTGTGGGTTATCTTCCATTAAGCACAGGAGTAAATGCAATGATGAGACGATAAGCCTACAAAGGTGTAGCATGCAAAATAATGTTGTAGACACCATGTGCTATAATAGGAGTGCAAATAATTGTGTTGTCTACATGACAACTCAGTTAATTATGCAAACTTCAGTGTTGTAGACACCATGTGCTGAATTAGAGTTGCTTACTCCAGTATTTTCAACATGACAACTCGTAAGAGTACGCAAACTCTTAAGTGTCTCACCTAAGAAATAATAAAATAATGCATTGACCTAAGTAAACTTAAGTAAAGTGTAATAAGTAAATAGTTATTTACACCAACAAGAATAAATTTAGCAAGTTAATAGGGTGCTTGGATTTTCTTAAAGTTCTATCACCACTCTTAGGAAGGAGTTTTATTAAGCCTTTGTTAGTCATGACTCCCAAAGAACCACTACAAAAAGCATAGTCATAAACATAGATAAGTTCCTCATAGATCCAACTGATGCTTCATTTATAGAATTCAACTGGTAAACCATAAGGTGCTAGTGATTTATGATTTTCCATACTATTAATAGCTCCTTCAATCTCACTAACATCATCGTTGGTACTTAGGATCTTGCCTTTTTCTAAAGAGATTTTCTTTGGAATAAGCTTGAGGCAAAAAATTAGATCTTTATTATTATTATCCATGTTCTTTGAAGAAAAATTTCTTTATAGAAATTGAAAAGGGATTTCAAAATTTTAGAGTTATCATTATTAATCCCATTATTTGTCTTGATCTCATCAATCACTTCTCTTCTATGTTTGGCTCTAATGATGTTAAAAAAATAGTTGGATCCTCTATACCCTTCCTGTAACTAATTCATCTTGGCCCTTATTTTTTGCCCCCAAATCTCATAATTCTAATGTCTCCAAAGCTGATTTTTAACATAAGCAAGATTCACCTCCAAACCATTATTCTAGATATTTTCTTCAACTTCAATTGGAGCTTTTTGACATTGAGTAATACATTATTTTCTATCCATTTTTTTTTCTACCAACAATTTGAAAAAGTTATTTCCAATTTGGAGACCTTTTGATTCCATAATTCAATAGGGGAAAGCCCTTGGTTCTTGAAATTGGTAATACAAGACATCATTTGGACAACATCAATGACAACAAAATCATTAAGCAATGACACATTGAGTTTGAAAAGGTTCTTCTTACTAGATATACACTTATCATCATTTTCTTCTAAAAAATTGACTTCAACTATCATAGGAGAGTGGTCAGAGAAAAGTAGCATATTTCTAATTTGCAATATACCCTCCAAGGCCTTGAGTGATTATTGCACCAAGTGATATAGATGCCCCTTTTCTCCACTCTTTTATTAGTCATAGGATGAATCAATTTATATTTTCTTTTGAAACATTCCCATAAAAAGACATCATTGCCTTTCCATCCATGAGAATTTCCCCCATATTTATCTTCTTTGTTTTCAACCACATTGAAATCACGAGCAAAAATCTTGTGAGCTTGTGGAAGATTATTAGTTAAATAGTCCCAAAACATGGCTTTGTTTTTATGTTCATTAGCAACATATAAATTACAAACACCAATATTTTTATCCAAATGATTGAAAACAACCCATTGAGACCTTTGACAAGGAGTGGTGCCTTCACATAAAATTATGTCTATACACTCTAGACCAATGAGAAAAGAAGTTCCCCCTTTTCCTTTACTATGATTAATATAAAGACATGTGTCTTTATTCCAGATAAATTTCTTTAAGTATTAAAGGTATGATACCCAACCACTTTAATCTCCTACAAAAAAAAAATATTCTGTATGACTTCATTACACCACTTTTGAATAATATATTTTTTGTCTATCATTTCAAGACCATGTACATTCCAACTATGAATATTGATCATGAAAGAGAATATTAATTGGAATGGTTTTTACTCTTGCAAAGTCTACTAAAATAATCTGGAATTTCAAAGTGAGCATGTTTGTTACTACCCTTCTAGTTAGAAATAGAAGGTGTTTCACACACTTCCTTTTTCTAATAGTATTCTTATTGATAACTTCTATAAAGTGGGCTTCATTATCTAAATTAACTTTATCTTCCATATTAATGGTGTTATCTTGCTTTCCACTATCTTCCTCTATGAGAGACATACCCTAGGTAGATCACTACCCTGCTTTATGGATGCTAAGGTAGGTTTATGAACATTGTTAGCTTTGACTTTTATGTTATTAAGGGATAATTATCAAGCATTCAATTTACTAGGATTCGAAGCATTGTTTGGGCCTAGAGGTTGACAACCAATTACTGTTTCCCTACTTTCTTTGCTTCTAGCAGGGGAAATTTCAAAATCTTCATCAAATAATGGATTTGATAGAGAGAAAAATTTATTACGTGTGTCTACCTACATTGTTTCCCTGATAACCATTTTAAATATTATTAGGGTTTATTTTCTCTACATTAATATTTTTCTCACAATCCTTTTTATGTTTGTGATTCTTTTTACCATCACTCTTAATATTACTATCTACATTGGCGATGGTTAAAGGATCAGGACTCGATTGAGGGGCTACATTATATTGAAATTATTTCTATCTAGAACCACAAATGTTCTTTGAATATTTTTTAATGAAAGAAAATCTTTATGGGTGTGCCCATCAAGCTTGCAATGAAAACACTCACCTAAATTACCTAACAAAGTAATGCTCCAAGAAAATAAATTTCCTTCAACATTGATGTAGGAGTATCTTGGGGTAGTTAGCAATCCTGCATGTTGGAGTAGTTTTGACTTTGGAGTTGGAGGACTCAATTGAAGATGAGGTGTGCTTGGTTATTATTGAGTTATAGTATTGGTTGAGGAACTCAACATACACTAGGTTGCTTGGCTTATTTTGTATTGCTTGGTATGTATCTTGCTCAACCTATACTAGGTTTCTTGACTTATATCATGTTTCTCAGTATATGTTGGTTACTTGACATATACTATTTCTTAGTAATGCTTGGCTGTTTTGCTGATGCTTGATAGTTTGGCTCACCAAATGGTGCTCTTGTCGATTGGATCAACCGACTTGGTGTATTTAATGCGTGTAGCATATGATTGTGACATGGATTGAGCATGGGGTTGAGTGTGGACCTATTTGAGTTTTATTTATTTATCCTATGTATATTTAATAATGGTTGTAAGCTGACTAAGAAATTTTATGTTTATTTGGGTTCTATATTATTCTATTTGCAACAGGGTGACTTGTAGTCATGCAAGTACTTAAGGAGGGCTTGGGTGGTGTTGTAGGTATCATGGATGATTCGATTAGAGAGATGGAAGAGAAGAGATTTGAGTTTAGAATCTGGAGTTGTGAATTTGTGAGCAAATTTAGTAGTTGGGACTTTAGAAATAAGGAGGTTGCTTGGTGTCTTGTGAGCATAAGTTTAGATCTTGCTAGAGGTTACTACTAGAGAGTTGTTGTATTACAGATCTAGGCTAGTTAGCGTTGGGTTGAATGCTGAGGGATCTTGTGGAACTATTACTTGCTTTCTATTTGGTCATAACTGGGAAGGCCTTACAATATGACACATTGCATGTAATTAGTTGTGTTATGAATAAAGATTTGAGTTTGGTATTCTATCTTTCATCTTGTGATGTGCTTCCATTATGTGGTTATTTTGCTGGGAACTAGATCACCTCCATTGGGGGTTCATCTGGTTTTGCGATGCATTGGGTGGTATCAAAGCAAAGGTTAGATTTGGTTGATCTTGTGGATTTGTTGCTTTGACTTTGTGAAGATCTTGGAAGATGCTTCTGAGAAGACTGGACCCTAGGGAAACTAAATATCTGTATGATGTTGTGGAAGAAAGGGTCTCATCAAAGGTTAAAGTAGATTTCATATATGAGATGGAATTGATGAGGAATGAGATCATGAGAGTTATTGTTGGTGAACCTAAGAATGTGGGTACTAAAGATGGTTATGAAGAGGGTGCTGAAAACTTTGAAGTTGCTAGATCTAGTGGTGAGGATAGAAGTGATCACATGGAGAGGCCTATGGTATTTAGGTATGGCCAGTTTGATAGATTTAGAGTTCACTTCAAGCTAAGACACAAGATGAATGTTTCTGATTTCTCAGTTACTTTGGATCTTGAAGACCCAATTGATTAGATCGGTGAGTTGGAAAACTACTTTGAGTTAGAAGATATTGGTGATCCACTCAAAGTGACATTGGCACAAACTAAGTTGTAAGGGCATGCTCATGGAGAGACCTATGGTAGATAGGGCTAGTCACTTTGATAGATCTGGAGTTTACTTGAAGCTAAACCACAAGATGAATGTTTCTGATTTCTTAGGTACTTTTAATCTTGAAGACTTGATTGATTGGATTGGTGAGTTAGAAGGCTACTTTGAGTTAGAGGATATTGGTGATTCACTCAAAGTGAGGTTGGCACAAAATAAGTTGAAAGGACATGTTGCTTTATGGTGTAAATAATTACAAAGAGATAAAGAAGAAGAAGGTGAAATGAAGATCACTAGTTGGAGATTGATGGTTACAAACTTGAAGGCTAAGTTCATTATGAACTTGAGTTATTTAAGAGGTTGCAAAATCTAAAACAAAAGGATATGACAATGAAGGATTACATTGAGGAGTTCTACAAGTTGACTATTTAGTCTCGGCATAGAGAGATTTCTAAGGAAAAGGTGGTACAGTACATTAATGGTTTGAGATTCAATATTTAGGATGGGGTTGGTATGTTGAAGATTAATTCCATTGAGGATGCTTATTAGTATACCCTAAAGGTAGAAGATAAGTTGGAAAGAAGACATCAAGGTAGTTCCCAAGGGAAAACAACATAGGATCACTCAATAAAGGATAAAATGAGTACAAAATATGAACCAAAACTTGTTGAGTAGAAGAGAAGAATAGGTAAGGTTGCATTTAAAGGTAATTATTTTTGTTGTGGTGAAGAAGGACATAGAGGTTATGAATATTCCTAGAAGGTTGGTGCTAGAAGAGTTGCTATTACGAATGAGGATGAAGGCTTGGTCAATCAACCTGAGAGGGAGCGAGAGAACTTGCTAGCTCCATGAGTATTGTTTGGTAAAAGAGTACTAGAACCTTGTCAAAGAAGTAATTTTTTAGGACTCGTTGCAAGTCTGCTAGTAAATCTATAATGTGATTGTGGATGGTGGTAGTAATGATAATCTTGTTTCTGAGGAGAGGGTTCAAAAACTTGGTTTGAAGCGAGTGTGACATCCTTGTCCTTATAGGGTTGGTTGGTTACAAGATGAACATGCTTTGGAAGTGAGGGAGCAATGTCTTGTTGATTTTTAAATTGGATTGTATAAGGATCAAGTGTTATGTGATATTGTGGACATGAGTAGTTGTCATATATTACTTGGTAGACCTTGGTAGTATGATTGTAGGGTTGTGCATGATTGTGTCAAGAATATACATTCACTGCAGAGAAGGGTGGCAAGAGGTTCTCATTGATTCCTTTGCAGAATAAGGAACTCAGCAGGAGGAACCTGAGTTTTGGCAGGTGAGTTGAGTTGAAAGACTTCAAAAGGGTTAGAGATCAATGTGGGAAACAAACTTGTGGAACATTGAGGAAGGATGTGAAGAAGTAGAGAAAACAATTGACTGTTGCTGGAGAGGATTGACAGAAGTGGAACAAAGGAAAGAATGCAAAAGTTGATAACTTGAAGGACATGTATGTGAAGAACTAGTTCATGATTTATATGCTAAATCCTACAAGATGTTCTTCCAGTTACTAAGAACATCTTTTCACACTTGGGGTGTCTAATGTAGAAGCAATCTACAATCTTGCATGCTGGAGTGGGTTTGACATTGGAGTTGGAGGACTTGGTTGAAGATGAGGTGTGCTTGGTTGTTATTGAGTTGTAGTATTGGCTGAGGAGCCTAACATACACTAGTTTTCTTGACATATATTGGTTATCAGCATATATTATTGCTTGGTGATGCTTGGTGGTTTTTTTGATGCTCGACAGTTTGGCTCACTGAATGGTGTTCTTGCAGACTGGATCGACTGACTTGGTTCATTTAATTTGCATAGTATATGATTGTGACATGGATTGATCATGGGGTTGTGTGTGAACCTATTTGACTCTTGGTTACTTACCATATGTGTATTTAATTATGGTTGTAAGCTGACTAAGGCATTTTATGTTTATTTGGGTTTAGATGATTCTATTTGCAATAGGCCAATGTTTTGTCATGCAAGTATTTAAGGAGGGATAGGGCAGTGTTTTGGGTATCAAGGATGATTTGGTTAGAGAGATAGAAGAGCAGATATTTGAATTTGGAATATGGAGTTACAAATTTGTGAGCCGAGTTAGTAGCTACACCTATATAAACAAGGAGGTTTCTTGGTGGCTTGCGAGTGGAATTTTAGATCTTTCTAGAGGTTTCTACTAGAATGTTGTTGTGTTACAAATTTGGACTAGCTAGGGTTAGGTTGGATTTTGAAGGATCTTATTGAAGTATTACTTGCTTTTATATTTGGTTGTAACCATGAAGGCCTTGCAACCTAACACATTGCATCTAATAAATTGTTTTATGAATAAAGAGTTGAGTTTGGTATTAGATCTTGTATCTTGTGTTTTGTTTCCACGATGTGGTTATTTTGTTGGGAACTAGATCATCTTCGTTGGGGGTTCATCCAGTTTTGTGTTGCATCAAAAATATAGAGAAATCATATTTAAAAATTCTACTTTAGGATCAAGAGTTATAAGAACATGAGCATTCCAATACAAGAGGGCGATTCAGATTCTTCAACTTACAGAACTAATCCCAAGGGTTTGAGGATTTGAGTGAGGAAAGGCCAAAACTCAGATTGGAGATTAATAATTTTAATCTAGTGGGGTAGAGATCTAGTTGACACTTGATCAAAATTACCCTTTGGAGACTAGGGAATGCTTGGACAAGGCTTTCCCTAAATTCCAAAAAGTTTCCTTTAAGACTTTTTCCTGCATATCTTTATTCTTAAGAAAAAACACAAATAATCCTCTATGCATCATCTAGCTAAAGCTTACCAAAAAAGACAAGTTTTTTACTCCAAATAGAATTAAACCAATCATCCAAAAATTTCATAGCAGGAAGAAACTTGTTATCCATACACAAAAAAAGATAGTCACACTTTAAATAACTATTTTTTCTTAGTCTTGATAGCTCTTACCATGTCTTGGTTTAGAGAAAGAGAGAGAGTTTTCAACCTAGAAAGAGGTTGCTTACCCATTTTGTCTCCTCTAGGGTTTTAACTCTATGCTACATTGATGCCTCCCAATTGACTCCTGTCGGCTCTGGATGAGTCTCCATTCTCAGCTTCATGGGCTAGGAAACACACATTTCACCAATAAAAAAAGTAGAATAAGGGAAAATGGTTGCATTTTTCTCAATGACAACTTCTTTTTAAGACAACTTTTCCTTGTTACCCTCTCCATTACCAGGCATGTTCACCTTTGTACCACTCTTCTCCATGATATGTTGATCCTCCTTTTTCCTTGCTTCTCCATGATTATCTTGCACCATTCAAATTAGATCTCACACAGAGGATGAAGGATAAGAAATCAAACCCTAAATGACACCCTATCCTTAACTAATATGACACACTCATGAAACCCAAGGACTCTAGATAGATTAATGACACCACTCATGACACATAGAAATGTGGAAAGAAAACAATTAAAACAAGGTAGAAAAAAAATGGGGAACACAAGTAAAAAGCCACACAAGCTCTGCAAGTACAAGCAATACACGACGGATGCCCACTTGCACAACCTCTTTGATCCAATATCCATTTTCTCTACATTCAAAATTTTGAAACTAAAGTCAATAAAGTATTGGAGGCGCTCAAATTATTTTGTTCTATCATAGGACTAAAATTAACAAACAAAAAAGCTAAAATTTTGATGATACAATCCAATATAGTTTCTCCTTAGGTCTGTAAGGATTGGAAACAAATTAAACATGGAAAATTAGGTATCTAGGTATTCACTTTCAATTGAGAGAGATTTTATTTTATATGTGAAGTTGGTTCTTATCCGAGTTGAAAACTAAATTATTTAACTGGGGGAATGAGCTTCTTTCTTTTTTCGGAAAAATCAAGTGGTTAACAAGATTTTTTTGGCTTCTCATGTTACTATTCATCATGTTGGATGCCTTCTAATAAAGGTCTTGGGGATTTGAAAAAAATTGTTTGTCAATTCTTATGGTCTAATTGGGAGGGGAAAAATATTTCAAAATAACCTCTTGGTTACATTGTATTCAACCTAAACAAAGAGGTGGTTTTAAACTACTAGATCCAAAAAACATAGGGGACTTATTTAGCAGCTAAACATATTGTGAGAGTGGTCTTGGGAGATGAGCAATGGAAAATATTGATTTGACATTGAATTACCAGTGTGACTATGAACAAAAAGTGGCAAGGTGTGGCATGGTTGGACAAAATTCTTCTTGTTCCACTTTTTCAAATTAAATCTTCTTTCCTTGTTTAATTTATTTGAAAAAAAGACAACAATGTTACAAATTTTTGAATTGGGAAAAAGACTCTTTGTGACATGGGTTCAATTTTGGGACTTCTTCCATATGAGGTTAGTGGAGTATCATGTGCAATTACTTCTTGTCACTTTTCCTAGACAAGCTTGCTATCATTTCAGAAATGGTTTGCGACAATTTGGGCATTTTTTAGACTTCCAATTTCTTAATTGAGATGGTTGGCAACATACTAAATTATCATTTTGTCTAAACAATTAGTACAAGAGCTTCGTGATCTTTGTTAAAGCATAAGTGCCCATTGAAATATTTATCAAAATCTGTTCTTCTTGGAAATGCAACTTATTTAGTGATTGGATTTGGTTAGACAATTACAAGTTTTATTATTTTTTATAACTATCTTAAGCTTCTTCTAAAAATGACAATAAATGCAAGACTTAATTTGAAAATGGAATTTTAACTTACGACAAAGAAAATGGAGGAACCTAAGTGCCCGTATTTGAAAGTCAAATTCTTCAGTCTAAGCTTCCAATGCGTGATACGTTGAGATGTTTACAGATTGTACCTGTGAAGTGCCCATTTTGCAAATAATTTTTTAGTTTGGAACATATATTTTTGAACTATTTTTGTCTATAAATAAATGAATAGTCATAAACTCTTAGTTCTCCATGATATTTAATCTTTCTTTGAGTTGAATAAAAGCCTTATTGGGTCATGGACTATGTAATAATGTTATTATTGTTGACGCTATGAGATATTCTATTTTATCTTTCATTTAGAAATATAGATAGTCAACCATGTCTTGCATTAGGAAATGAAGATTTTAAGATTTATGCTAATATCATGTTACAAGGTGTTTCCTATGTTCATAGCTAAAGAATGATGCATGTTATCAAAATAAATTAGAAGAAATATAACACAATGTATCCAATTCCATGTTAAAGAGGTCTTTTGTACATGTCAACTTCAAAGACTTTTCAAGTTTTTTTTTTTTTTTTTTTTTTTTTTTTAATGAATAAGGTTTAAATTATAATGGTTTCCATGTTTTGCATGTTATTTTGTTAAGGTTTTCTTGTTGGTCAATCTTGTCATGTCTTGGTTGGTCTTATTCAGTTGTATATTGGTCCTTTAGTCCATGATAAATAAGTGAAAATGGAATTTTAACTTACGACAAAGAAAATGGAGGAACCTAAGTGCCCGTATTTGAAAGTCAAATTCTTCATTCTAAGCTTCCAATGCATGATACGCTGAGATGTTTACAGATTGTACCTGCGAAGTGCCCATTTTGCAAATAATTTTTTAGTTTGGAACATATATTTTTGAACTATTTTTGTCTATAAATAAATGAATAGTCATAAACTCTTAGTTCTCCATGATATTTAATCTTTCTTTGAGTTGAATAAAAGCCTTATTGGGTCATGGACTATGTAATAATGTTATTATTGTTGACGCTATGAGATATTCTATTTTATCTTTCATTTAGAAATATAGATAGTCAACCATGTCTTGCATTAGGAAATGAAGATTCTAAGATTTATGCTAATATCATGTTACAAGGTGTTTCCTATGTTCGTAGCTAAAGAATGATGCATGTTATCAAAATAAATTAGAAGAAATATAACACAATGTATCCAATTCCATGTTAAAGAGGTCTTTTGTACGTGTCAACTTCAAAGACTTTTCAAGTTTTTTTTTTTTTTTGTTTTAATGAATAAGGTTTAAATTATAATGGTTTCCATGTTTTGCATGTTATTTTGTTAAGGTTTTCTTGTTGGTCAATCTTGTCATGTCTTGGTTGGTCTTATTCAGTTGTATATTGGTCCTTTAGTCCATGATAAATAAGTCTTTTTCCTTATTCCCCCTCTTGGAATTCCATTCCTTTGGACCTGTCATTTTTTTTCATATGTAATTTGTTCTAGCTTTATTCAATAAACATAATAAAAATGGAGACCTATATATATATATATATATGATAGTAAAAGGGTCAATTAACTATAATATATATGATTATTTGAAATAATTAAAGCATCAATAAGTGAGCATGGGATAAAAGTTGTTAAAACTAGTGGTTGCATTGATAAGTCAATAAGTGCCTGATAATAAAATTATTTTATAAAATATAATCTTTATGTGAACAAATTAGATTATTAATAATTTTCAATTTAAATAACATAATATTTACTAAAATCTTTTTAAAAGATTAATAAATATTATTTATTTAAATTCAACTTATCAAATATGAAAAAAATTAAAAATTAAAAATCTATTATGAATAATTAATAAGAGAATTTTTTTTTAAAATGAAAAAATAGCAACGTCTCTAACAAATATTCTAAACAAAGTGAGATCACAAACTTAATAATTTTTAAAAATAAATAGAAAAAGAAAAAACAATAGTTAAAAATGGAGATAACAACTAATAAGCATCAAAATAAGAGTTAAAAGTGGAGTGAGATAAAAACTGAGTAGTAAATAATTAAAGGGAAGGATTTATAATGTTTTGGCCAAATTGACAACTTTTATGACCAACTGACAACTTTTCTGTCAAAAATTCAATTTATGTTTCCACAAATAGCCTATCGGATTAATAATACATAGAAAGTAAGTAATCACATTAGAGCAAGAAAGAAAAAATTAACTATTCTAAATTATCAAACTGTTGGAATTCTTTAGAATAACTGGGGGGGCCTGAATCAATTATCCAAGGTCTAGATATATAAATAAAACATTTCACAGATTAGTGAACTCATAAAACATTTGTCATCATGCATGCATCCATAAGATTATGCATTCACTTAAAAAACTTGTAGCTTGTTGTCAAATCAATTTGCGAAAATGTAAACATGAAACATAACAAATTCAACAACACATTTGAGACAATGATTTACGTGGAAACCCAATTTAGGAAAAACCACTAGTAACATGCTACTCTTTTTCACTCTTCTCAAGTGATGCCCTATAAAAGGTCAACCTGTTAAACGTTACAATACACACTGTTAAATGTGACCTTGTTAAAGGATTTCAATCACCCTATTAGGAGTGAGCCTTGTTAGAGGACTTTAGACCATTCACTTGGAATGTCACCTAGTTAAAGGATTTACAAATGACTATTAGGTCAACCTTAATCCAAAGGATTTACCCTAGACTGATACAATTATTAGAGAGTGACAATAAGGCTTTCATCTGATAACAACTTACAACTCCATTTGTAGATTACAAATCTCTATTTCAAATCTCTATTTCAGTCCTCCATTCTACTTGGCTTCCACACTTTTCAACTTTGATAGTTTGTTCACCCTTCAAGCATTCATACCCTTAAACCTTCTTGCTTAACATGCCAATACAAACTCTTCACTTAGGTCACTTGATGAAGTAATACCCTTGACTCCTTGTCTTCCTTAGGTTCTCGCACATGATAACCCTTTCTTCTGACCAAACATTCTTATAAATAGAGAATTGAGATACTTTTTTGTTCATTCTCCATCATCTAATTTAGGGTTAGGATAGATTAGGTAGGATTTAATAAATCTACCCCTTATTTCATATCACTTCTAGAAACTTCTCCTTCAATCCTCTTTGAATTCGCCTCAAAATGGTTTACCATGAATTATGTGCCACCAACTCATCAATCTTATCTTCTACCTAGTTCACACAATCCAAGAAAAAAAACTTGTCGACTCAAATCCATTGAATTCATGATCTTTCTAATAATGCTGACAGTCGACATTAATTTCTTTCTAATGCTCTGCACATACTGTGTTGCTGAACATCCTCTAAAAAATCACTCGACACAAACTAAAGTTTACTAGTGCTCAGCATCAACTAAACTTTACTTGACATCCACTATTTTTCTCGACATACAGTAAAATGAACTTTTATTTGGCTCTAACGGATTTTCTACTCCACTTACACTAACTTTTCTTGGCACCTACTATCCATTCGGTCAAGCTTGGCAAACAAACTTTGTTTAACTTGTTCTTCTGAACTTTCTTATTGTAACCAACTTTTGTAACCTTTATTAGATTGTTAATGCACTATGATACCATTGTCTTAGCTAATTCTCATACTCCTCTTTTATATCATAACTCAACCTTTCCTCTAGGTGGTTTTGTTACATCTTTTTGATCAAATCCTCTTCATCAATCAAACAAATGATAATACTTAAATCATATAAGAAGTTGTCTTACTAGAAAAAAGTAGGTTTGACATTAGTGACAAAATAATGATTGAAACACATTTATTATACTTATATCAATCTAATTTCAACAATCTCTCTCTTTCAATAATCTCCCTCTTTGGCATTGATGGAAAACCAAATTGATTAACCAAACTGACTAGGTTAAAACAGTAGGACCAAAAAAATACCAAAAAGAAAACAATTCCTTATACCGAAATCTCTCCCTCTATCAACAACTTTCATCTTCTGGATAGGTTACAAAATTATTTTGTGTCAACCTTATAACTCCCTCTAAATTACTTCTTATATCTCCCTTCTACATTATCTCCCTCTTACTAGGTCTAGATGTTATCAGCAGATATACTATCTTTCTCATACTGCGTGATTAGGATTTCTCCCTCTTTGTTCAATCTCCAATCTCTTGTAATTCTCTTGATCAATAACTATCTGCTTTTTTCTTGCATTTCCTTTGATCAATAATTATCTTCCTCTTTGACAACAATGCCAAAGAGTTGGCATCTTTATATGTAGATATGAACTTCTTCGATTTCTTCTTTGTCACCTTGCTTGTGACTGATTTGTAGTTTCAACTCTTTGATTACTTTAGGCATCTCCTAAAGTAAGATCCATTACAAAAGATCCATTACATCAATTTGTAATATATAGAAATCAACTTGTTTGATGTAGGGCACTCCTTTTGTTACTCACATAGCCTTTGATAGGGTAACACCCCTAGTTTACCTCTTCGCTACTCATGAGCATCCTTAGGTAATTCTTTTGTGAAGATATCAACAATTTGTTCTTTTGTGTTAACATATTCCATCTTCACCTCTTTATATTAAACTAATTCTCTCAAGTAACGATACTTGATTGCAATGTGTTGTCTTTGTGTGCATTACAGGATTCTTTGATATATTTATAGCACTTGTATTATCACAATAAAGTATCACTAGTTTTGTGATCTCTTCCTTCATACTTTTGAGTAGCTATTTGATCCATACAATGTTTGTACAATTTACAATAGCAACAACATATTCAGCTTCAGTAGTAGATTATGAAGTAAAGTTTTGTTTCTTGCTAGTCTATGTAACCAACCTCTTGCCTAAGAAAAATGCTTCTCCATTGATGCTCTTACTGTCATCAATTTTTCCAACCCAATCAATATCATTATAGGCTCTTCATTCAAATTTCTCATTTTTCTTATAATATAGACCATATTCCTCTATTCCTTTCAGATATCTCATTATTCTCTTTACAACCATCAAATGATTCTCCCTAGGATTAGCAGAGAATCTTGTAACTATCATTCAGATAATGCAATACCAGGTCTGCTATGTACTACATATTGTAATTTTTCAATTATAGACCTATGCAATGTTTGATTCACCTCAAGTGAATTATCATTCTTTGATAATTTATGGCCTATCACCATAGGTGTACTTATTGGTTTGGAATCCTCCAATCCAAAAAAATTTAGTATCTCCTTGACATACTTTGACTAAGTGATGTATATACCATATTTCATTTGATATACTTGCAAACCCAAAAAGAACTTGATCTCTCCAAACATAGACATTTCAAATTTTTGCTTCATTTCATTTGCAAAATCTTACATAAATAAAGCATCTTGACCTCCAAATATGATGTCATGAACGAAAATTTTAGATAACAAAATACCTTTTCCTTTCTCTATCTTCATGTACATATTATTGTTATCATCAGTCCTTTCAAATCCAATCTTCACAAGATAATTATGAAGTCTCTCATACCATGCTCTTGGTGCTTGTTTCAAACCATATAGTGCTTTGTGTAATCTACATACCATGTTCTTATTGTTAACATCAACAAATCCTTTTGGATATTCTATGTAAACTTCTTCCTCTAATATACCATTCATAAATGTATATTTAACATCCATTTGATAAACTTTGAAACCTTTGTATGTAGAATAAACAAGTAGAGTTTTCATTCCTTCCAATGAAGCAATAGGAGCTGTCAGGAATTAACAAGTGGAAAATATACTTCTGGGGGGGGGTAGTGAATCAAAAGTATTAAACTTTAACCAATAAATTTTTTAACTTTAAAACATTGCATGCATAATTATATGAAAATAATATGTAAAGTAAATGCATCCACAAAAACACTTGACACCAAATATGATTGCCCAGAAACCCTCCAATAAAAAGGTAAAACTGGGGTGGGGATGACACCCACAACTCTTCACTACTACAGCAATAAAGTTCACCTATTAAGGTTACATATTTTGACCATTCTCATGATTTGCCTTGTGAAAGGCTTGCCCTGTTAAAAGCTTACAAGGATTGTTAGATCCTACCTTGTTAAAGGATTTTAACACTCGATCAGAAGTGTACCTAGCTAAAGGATTTGCAATTTTTCAAAACATTCATTTGGAATGTCACCCTGTTAAAGGCTTTATACAATGGTTGTTAAACCAACCTATCTCCATAGGATTTCATTCTTCTAATACAATTGTTAGAAAGTATAGTAGAATGGTTGACCTAATTGTTTACAATCTATTAATGCTAATTTCAAATCCTTGTTCTATCCAATCTGATCCTCACTGATCTGGTATGAAGCTGTTTGTAGTACTAATACTCTATTCTTCTAACTGATATGTAGTTTTTTCCTTCTTCTAAGTCAATTCACCCTGTTCACTTCCTTTAAACTTTGCTAGCTTTATCTCCTTATATGCATTCTCTTCTCACACACTTCTCTTATACATACTAAATTATTGGGCTTCGACCTCCTTAAAAAGGTTTTGTGACTTAGGGTTAGGTATGAATTTACGATTGAGATTCATCCATATTTCCTACTTAAATCTTTCCATTTTTCTAATTGGTTGCATGTTGATTGCATGGGGAATCCAAATAGATTCATTCTTATCTTTTAATCCTTCGAGATTTATCCTTATGTCAGCCCAAAAATGGTTTACATCTTAGTTTTTGAAGACACAAACTCTTATGCTAATTTTGTGTTACTCGGCACTTACTAATTATTGATGCTCGACACATACTGAATTCTGTCTTGCTCAACACTTGGACTTTGCTCAACATCTATTAGTCTCTCGACATCTAAAATTTGCTCAGTACTGTCTGTTTGCTCGGCATCTGTATGACTCGACACTTATTGAATTTCTGGCTTGGCACATATTGTAACTCGGCATCTATATTATTTTCGGCATCATGTTAGAAAATTTCTTAAGTGTGTTAGCACTCAATTTTCAAAACCAATCTGAGATCAACAATCTACCCCTTTGACATGAGTGTTAAAAACACTTGACTATACATAATGAAACTAATCTCTTCAAGTATAATATGCATTTTGTTTGTGATATATACAAAACTTCAAAAAAATTCAAAATTTTAAGAAGAGCTATATACCTCAAAAATTTGTATCTCCCCCTGACTTGATGTGCCATATCCTTGTAACCAAAATATCTCTGAATAGATTGATGTGCCTCAGCTGATGCTCCTTGTCTTCAATTCTAATACTCTTTATCTAATGTGTTCTTGTTATGCTCTATTTTGCTCTATTTTTCTCCTTCTCTATTTATTTTATTCCCCCTTTTATTTTTTCTCCCCCTTTTATGTGTTCCCCTTGCAGTTTAAGTGTCCTTCTAGCTTTTCAATTACTCCTAATGTGCCTTTAATTTCTCCCTTTTTCTTTAATTCCTCCCCCTTTTTGACACTTATGTCAAAGGTTCTTAGACACTAACTGAATATTTAGCCAAGAAGTTCTTTTTTACTTCCATTACAACTCTCAAAGCAGCATCCTAGTTTTGTAGTGCAACTTCTAGGGATTTATTTTGAATGGTCGTCTCTGTTGCAAGGTGAACTAAGCCATCTAATGTGGAAAGATTGGGATCTTCTTTATCACATTCTTTTCATAGGCTAGTTCCTTTTGCAAAATTTTCATGTGAGGGGTTAGGGAGGCTTGTATTTGCACCAACTTAGCTCTTGTATTAGCCTCTTCTACTATTAATACAACTAGCTCCTTTTGAGTGTGAAGTGTTGTATTAAAGTGCTTCTCACTTTGAGCTAGACCTTTGGGTGGTTTCATATTTGATATTTTCAAGTTTCTCTCCAAGCTCATGATTCTCTGGCCGGTTTCCTATGTGAAGATGGAAGGATCACACAATTTTGAGTACAATGAGAATATGTTCTCGGGTATTGTCTTCACCTTTTCAATTTTCTTAGCTAGTTCTACTTGAAATAGTGCTATCTCACTAGATATTCTTTCATTTAACTTTGTTTGAAACTTCCTTTCTGACCATTCCATCAGCTTGGCATTTGTATCATGGTCTTCACTTTGCACTTAGTCCTTTATGTTTGAAAGGTGCTCGATAATGGGCTTTGTTTCATCAGGTGCCTACAAGCTAAATGCATCTAAAAAGATGTCCTTTATTTCAATCAATGCTTGCCTCAATTTATACTCATTCTTGAGTATCTCCTACTTCTTTTTCCTCTCTAGTGCCTCTTGCACTTCATTGATTTGATCAATGTTCATGGTTTCATAGTCATACTTAGGGATGACTATTTCTTCATCTAGTGTAGGGTCTCCGTAGTGAAGTGCCCTTGCAACCTTTGTAGAGCTCAAGCTTGGTGTTGATATTTGAAGTGGTATTGTTGCAATGCTTGGATTTTGTGACATTTTTGTTGGAGTCCCAGAGGTTGGCAGATTAACCAAAGTTTGAATAGTTGCTTGCTCATTTTCCTTTGGGGTCTCCCTCTCCTCCTCAATTATGTCTTTGTCAATAACTATTATTTGAGGTGGTGCACCTTGTACTTTTGCAATAGGAACATAAGTATCCATATTTCATGTTTGGTCCTTTGTTAGCTCCTCGGCAATTATGGTGACTTTAACTATGGATTCAACCTTAGCTGATATATCTTGTGTAGCTTTCTCTTTGGGTTGTCCACTTGTAGCTATAGGGATGACTAAAGATGTTTCTTGTGTTTCCATATTATCCCTAGTCAAGTTAGCTACTACTTTTTGCAATTCATCTATAGTGACCAACACTGGATTGCTGCATAATTGGGCTTGTAGAGTTGTTTGGTCAAGGATCTTTTTGAGATCCTCTACAATCAATGGATTTATGATCTGACTGGAATTTTCAAGAACATCCTTTACTTTTATTGTTTTTGCAGGTGTAGAAGTGTCATGTGGAGGACTTGGAGGTCGCAATTGTGTGTCTTGCACACTCTATTCTATTTGTTGCTCTTCAATAGTTGTCATATCATCCTTTTGTGTTTCCTTCTCCACTATATTTGCCTTGTCTTTTTCTTCTTCTCCTTCCTTTTCATTTTCATCCTCCTCTCCATTATTTCTCCCTTCAAAGGGATCTTCTTCTCCTTCTTTTACAGTTGTGAGGCCATAGATTAATTTCCACATTTGTGTGGACTTCTTCACAACATCCTCAATCTTATTCTAGAGAATAATGAATGCCCTATATTTGGGTGCAAATTTGCTCCCATGCTTCTTATTTGCCTTGCTTATTTTCCCTTTAGTGAGCTCAAGCATTACTCGAGTCAATGTTGACTCTCTTATTTCTTTCTCCATATTAAGGCAGTAATGTCACTTATTTTCAACAATAGAATATAACTCCTTAGGCATTGAATTGTCAAGTTCAAGTAGAGTGTTCTTGAACTTGGCCATCATAGTGTAGACTAATTCTTCAACTATGTTCTATTCTTCTCTATTCAACTTATTAAAATCAATGCTTTTTAAACCAAATAAGTCTGCATTATCTCTAATGTTATCACATATATTTTCTAAATCAAACTTGGTGGTGTGACCTACCACTCTAAATTGGCCATTGTCATCAGATTTAGTTCTTTCCTTATCTGATTTAGGAGGTGCAACATTCTTTCTTCTCAGCTTCTTCTTTGTTGGACCTCCCTTCTTGGTAGCCTTCTTCTTTTCTTGCTCCTTAGCCTCCTTTGTTGTAGCTCTTGTACTTTCCCTTGTAGTAGGCTTAGCTGGACTTGGCTTGGCTATCTTTTTGCCTTTGGGCTGAGCTACAAGCTATTTTTGAGCTTTTCTTTTCTTTGGCTCTAGCTTGATAGGTGCTTCCTTGGCTTGTTCTTCCTCCTTAGCACCTTCTTCCTCTTCAGCATCTTCACCCATGCCTTGTATTAAGGCAAGTGGCCCTTGGCCCTGATCTTCTTCTTCTTCATCTTCATCTTCATCTTTTTCTATTGTCCCTTCACCAAATTTGGCCTTTAGCTTTTTGACCATTTTATCCTTCTTCTTTAGGGTAGAATCAGTCTTCAACTCCATCTCTACCTTAGATTTCACAACATCAAAAGTGCCAAAGGGTTTTGCACTTTTATCAATGTCTTCTACAAGCAATGTTGTGATTGTTGTTGATGCCTCATCAATGTTAATTTCATAACCAAGTGGCCTCAGCCATCTAACCCTTGGTACCACTGCTTGGATGTATGTTTAATCAATGTCAACTAAGAAACAAATATCATTGATATGTTGATCCACTAGGGAAACTAATATTTTGAGCTTTTGCTTCATAAACTTCTTAAAGTCTTCAAAATAGCTTGCCATTAAGGTTTCAAAATTAGCTCCCATATGCTCTATAAACTCATTAACTTGTACTGCTATAGACCTATTTGTCTTCCAACTTATTTTACCAAAAGAGGGGAATTCATTTTGTACGTAGAAAAATATGCATATCAAAATTGATCCAAACTTACACTAAGCACTCTTAGATCTCCTTATTGCTCCTAAATTTTCCATAATCTATTGCAGTTGCAGTTCTGCTAGATCATATGTATGATTCTTCTTGACAAGTTTATATCCTACATCAACTACAATGCATGGGACACTATTTAGTCAGCTTGATTGGTAGAATTTATGGGATATAATCCTAACAGAAAATTCTACAAGTGGATTTCTTATTGTGTCTATTGTCATGCCTCTTTTGTTCCACTTAGCCCCAGTGTTCTTCTCTATGGCTTCTTTTGAATCACTCCTCAGGGTCTTTAGCCATTCTAGGGTTGGGTACCCTATTACCCTTTGTATAATTCTCTTTGACAACTTTATGGGTCCACCCTCTAGCCATAGGCATCCATCATGAATTATGCTCAACATTATTCTTATCCATTTACTTTTGAAAACTATGAGGAAATCTAGGGCATGGGTTAAGCCCTTTCTCTCAATAATCTGGAATTCCTCCTTTAATACCCCATTTTGACAAAGTTTGTCATAAGCTTGCCTAATCTCCATGTCACCTATTTCTCCAACCTTACAATTATAACATTTTCTAACATCTTGCACCATAACAACCTTAGGTGGGATAATAGACAATGCACCGATAGGGTCATTTTTATAAGCGACTTCTGGAATTGGTCTAAAATTTGGTTGTTTTACTTCATTGCTAACCAACTGAACCTCAAACAGTTCCTTGTCTTTGGGATTCCTAGAGCCAAATGCCATTTCTAAAAACTAGGGTTTCAAAATATAGAAATTTTGTAACTACGTAGCTCGGCACTTGAGTAAATACCTTAGATTGATGAAACAATGTTGAATCTTTACTTGAATCTTTGCAAAAGTATCAATCTCTACTTGGACATTGTTTTTGTGCTCTTCTCACTCTTGCTCTGTGTTCACAATGACAAGAAATGATCAAAAACTCAACTTTATACCCTTTATTTCATAGCATTTAATGCTTAGTACATATCCAACTATCCACTCGGCTCCTTATATAATTCTACTTTACTCGGCCTCCATTGATTTTCCAACACTCGAAACCCACTAGAGTTTCCCTTGGCTTCAATAAAAAATTTTCCTTTTAACTCGGCAACCATTACACACTCAGCTTCCACTAACTTTGGCAGACAACTCGACATATACTAGGATTTCACTCGACATCTGAAGACAACTCTCCTTACTTGAAAATAGTGTGAAAACTTTTGAAGTTTTAACCTTACATCTTTATTCATGCTAGTCTAACCTTTTCAGTGCTAACTCATTCTAGGAACTGATGTATGATAAAGCATTTAAATATTAGTCCCACATACCTTCTTGCTTAGTTTGATGAAGTATGACCACTTGACCCTTTAGGTGAAGTGATCCCTTCATTTGATGTGTTGCCTCTATCTTTCTTCTTCCATGTCTTATTCATCTCTCCTCTAATATGCTCAACATCTACCTTACCTTTTCCCTTGTCTGAGTCAAAGTTAGGTGCCTTTGTCCTTGTTGGGTAGTGCTTGCTAATGTGACCAGTCTTCAAACAACTAAAGCATGTAATTTGGCTCAACCATATGCTATAGCTTCTACTGAAATGTATTCTTATGCAATTCTCAGGTATGTGTCCATACTCTTGACAGTAGTGATAGCTATCTCTTGTTTTGTAGTCCCAATTATAGGAATTCTCATAGCTTCTTCCCTTATTTGATGACCATATAGGCTTGGATCTACATTCAAAGGCTTTATGTCCATACCTTCAAGAATTGTAGCAGTGTCCTTTAAATCTTGGTGCACGGATGGTCCTTGTTTTGAATTCATGTACCTGATGACCTTGTTTGTTGCACTTGTAACAATGTGTCATATTCTTTGGCTTAGCATTCTAACTACCATTCTTGTTCCTAAAAAAATTAGTTTTATGTCCTTTCTTACCACAAAAATGATAAGTGGGTTTGGAGTTCTTACCTTTATCATTCTTTTGTTTAGCAATTTTGGATGACTCACCTTCCTCAGAACTTTTGTAGCCCAAACCTGATGTGTCTTTACTGGATCTAGGGGACTTCAGTAGTTGCTCAAAGTACTTGATAGCTTCATTTGGCTTATTGAAGCTTTCAAAAAATTCCTTCTCTCTTTTTAGGTCATTCTGCAGTTGCTCATTTTGTAATTTCAATGTAGTTATTTCAATGTCCTTGACATTCAACTCATGATGGGTATTCATCATTTTGCTCAAGGTATCCAACTACATGTTTGAGATCCTAGACAACTCTGTTCAATTTTCTTCCAATCTATTTCACAAAATTATTTTGTCTTCTTCAATCATGCCCTTATCCTCAATGGCTCTCTTCTTTTGTTTAGTTACTTCACATAATAGTATTGCTTATGATTCTCTCTCCAACTTGAGATTTCTAATCTCTTTAGCTTGTGCTCTATTCTTGTCCATGAGATTTGTAATTGCTACATCAAACTCACATGAGTTACCATCTACAAATAACTTTGTGGTGTCAATCAACTTGTATTGAGTGTCATTCTCAGCTATGGCAATTTATTTCCTTCTCTTTAGTGAACTCCTCAAGGCATTTTTGGCTTCATCCAATTGTTGCAGTAAGAGTTGTATCTCAATCTCTTGATTCTCAATGGTTTTTCCCAACTTATATACTTCCATCTCAAGATCTTTTCTCTAATCTATGAGGCTTCTCCTGATGAGAACTTAGCTCTGATACAAATTGTTGGGAATTAACAAGTGGGAAATATACTTCTGAGAGGGGGGGGGAGGTGAATCAAAAGTATTAAAATTTAACCAATAAAAATTTTAACTTTAAAATATTGCATGCATAATTATATGAAAATAATATGTAAAGTAAATGCGTCCACAAGAACACTTGACACCAAATATGATTACCCAGAAACCCTCCAATGAGAAGGTAAAACTAGGATGGGGATGACACTCACGACTCTTCACTACTATAGCAATAAAGTTCACCTGTTAAGGTTACATATTTTGACCATTCTCATGATCTTCCCTATGAAAGGCCTACCCTATTAAAAGCTTACAAGGATTGTTAGATCCTAAACTATTAAAGGATTTTAACACTCTATCAAAACTGTACCTAGCTAAAGGATTTGAAAAACATTCACTTGGAATTTCACCCTATTAAAGGCTTTATACAATGGTTGTTAAACCAACCTATCTCCATAGGATTTCATTATTCTAATACAATTGTTAGAAAGTATAGTAGAATGGTTGACCTAATTGTTTGCAATCTGCTAATGCTAATTTCAGATCCTTGTTCTATCCAATTTGATCCTCACTAATTTGGTATGAAGTTGTTTGTAGTACTAATACTCTATTCTTCTAACTAATATATAGTTTTTTCCTTCTTCTAAGTCAATTCACCCCTTTCACTTCCTTCAAACTTTGCTAGCTTTATCTCATTTTATGCATTCTCTTTTCGTACACTTACATACTAAATTATGGGGCTTCGACCTCCTTAAAAAGGTTTCGTGACTTAGGGTTAGGTATGAATCTATGATTGAGATTCATCCATATTTCTTGCTCAAATCTTTCCATTTTTCTAATTGGTTGCATGTTGATTGCACGGGGAATCCAAATAGATTCATTCTTATCTTTTAATCCTTCGAGATTTATCCTTATGTCGGCCCAAAAATGGTTTAAATCTTAGTTTGTGAAGGCACAAACTCTTATGTTGATTATGTGTTACTCGACACTTACTAATTACTGATGCTCAACACATACTAAATTTTTTCTTGCTCAGCACTTGGACTTTGCTCGACATCTATTAGTCTCTCGGCATCTGAAATTTGCTCGGCACTATCTATTTGCTCGACATCTGAATGACTCGACACTTGTTGAATTTATGGCTCGAAACATATTGCAACTTGACATCTATATTATACTCGGCATCATCTTAGAAAATTCCTTAAGTTTGTTGACACTCAATTGTCAAAACCAATCTGAGATCAACAAGAGCAAATATTTCCCTATAGTCAATTCCTGCATCTTGTACATATCCTTTGTAGAATAATCTTTTCTTGTTCCTTATGACTTCACCATTTTTATCTAACTTATTTATGAATACCCACTCAGTTCCAATCACATTTTTGTCTTCTGGTCTAGGTACTAGAGTTTGTGTCTTGTTTTTCTCAATTTGTTCGATCTCTTCTTTCATGGCTTTGCTCCAGTCCATATCTTCTAAGGAATCTTTTACTGATTTAGGCTCTTTTATGCTCAGTAAGCATGTATCATTTCTACACTTTCTTCTTGTCATTGATCTAGCATCTTTATCTCCAATGATTTGTGTAGCAGGATGATGTCTTTAGACATATTTGGACAATCTTAGTTCAGCTCTTGTTTCTTCATTTGGTCTTTCTACTTCATAGTCACTATGTACATTTCCATTAGGTATTTCAACATCTCTCTCATGTACACTAATATCAAAATCAAAATGTGCCTCAACTTTATTTTGTAACTCAGCATTCGAATGTGGCTCAGTTCTTGAATGCAACTTGGCATTCATATTATGTGACTTGATAGTTGCTAAATTTTGTTGTTGGTTTGTAGCTTGATTTGCAACATCTTCTTCAACAGGCATACCTTCATAAAAATATACAAATGATTTGTATTCTTTGAGTTCTTTTATAGGTTTAGCCTCATGAACTTCTGTATATTCATCAAAATTTACATTTGCACTTTCTAAAACTTTGTTAGTGTTAGTATTTAAACACTTATAAGCTTTAATTCTTGTGGAATAACCTAGGAATATACCTTCTTCACTTTTTGCATCTAATTTACCATTCTTGGAATCTTTGAGAATCAAGCATTTTCTTCCAAATACCTTAAAATATTTTACATTAGGTGAGTATCCATACCATAGTTCAAAAGGTGTTAAATGAGTACCTTTCTTGACTTGTACACAGTTCAAGGTATAGACAGCTATACTTACAACTTCTCTCCTATATTTCAAAGCAACACTTTTCTCCATCATGATTTTCCTAGCACAATCCATTATAGGTCAGTTCCTCCTTTCAACAATTCCATTTTGTGAAGGGGTTCTAGGAGTATATGTTTGTCTTTTGATTCCTCTTTCATTATAGAACATCTCAAATTCATTTGATGTAAAATCTCCTCCTTTGTCAGATTTCAAACATTTCAGACTTTTACCTATTTCTTTCTCAACTCTTGCTAAGTACCACTTAAACATTTGGAAAGCTTCATATTTCTATTTTAGGAACATAACTATCATCATTTTAGAATAATCATCAAGAAGCAGCATAATATACTTATCTCCTCTGTAGCTTTGCACTTCAATTGGTCCACACAAGTCAATATAAACAATCTCTAGTATTTCTTTAGAGGTATGAATTTTACTCTTAAAACTTGAATTTTTCATTTTGTCTAACTGACATTGTTTGCACATTATATTATTAGGTTTCTTCAACTTAGGAAAACCTCTAACTTTTCTCATGTTACTGATATTGACCAAGTTATCAAAATTAACATGACATAATCTCTTGTGCCATATCCATACATCATCAAATTTTACAAATAGACAAGTAGCATCCTATATATCAAGATAGCTCCTAGTTTGATCACCCTTTCCAATCAGTTTTCTATCAACATCATATATCTTAGCAATCTTGTTCTCAAACTCACCAATTGCATCCTAAATTATTTAATTGTGACACACTCAACAAGTTATAGTTAAGTCCTTCAACATAGTAAGCATTGTCATATAAAATCTTTTATGTGAGTTTGATAGAACCTTTCCTTTTTATCAAACACGGTGCATAATTACCTAATCTTACACTATTTCCATCATAACAATTCAAGGTAATTAACTTACTTTTGTCTCAAGTCATATGATGTGAACATTCATTGTCAATGATCCATCTGTCATTCTTGTTCACACAACAGATAAGTGGTGTTGCCTCATCATCATCAAATTAGTCCTTCATTGCAACATACACCACTTCATCATCATTTTCATCAAATTCATCTCTTGTTTTCTCTTCAGCAAGTTAGCAAGACTTCTTGCCTTTATCTTTGTAATCTTTGTTGTCTTCATCTCTTCTATTTTTATACTTGTCACCACCTCTGTAGTTCTTCTTCTCTTGGCATCTAGCTGCAATATGACCAACCTCATTGCAATTGAAACAAATGATAGGTAATTTTCCTTTAAAATTTCCTTTACCTCTGTGAAATCTCCTTGCCATTGGTGCTTCAACTTGTTCTACATCCTCCTCATTTGTGTCACTATCACTGGACACATACTTTGTCTTTTTCTTCTTCTTCTTCTTCTCATCAAGTTCCTTCAATGACAACTTTGCTTTGAAAGTAGATTCAATATTTTTAGATTTTTAATAGTTAAAGTTAGATAGCTCAAAAGTAGTGAGTCTACCTACCAGACCTTCAAGGGATAGAGTACCCTAGTATACATCTCAGTTCTTGTATTGCAGAAACTCTAATGGCATATATAGGCAATAATGTTCTTAAATCTTTGCTTAGTATAGTATTATCATCTATTGTACTAGTAGCTCCTCTAATTGCATTAACAACATCTTTTATCCTTGAGCAACATTGAGCAATATTTTCACCCTCTTGCATTCTCATATCAACAAACTTACCTCTAAGACTTTTAGCTTTGGCTCTTAGAATATTGGTGTCTCCTCTATAGATGGTGTTTAAAGCATCCCACATTTTCTTTGTGCTATGAAGACCTTTGATATCATCAAATTCAGCATAGCTTAGGGTAGAGGCAATCTCCAACATTGCATGGTTGTTAGATTATGGTGACTGATCAAGAAAGTACTGTACATACTCCATAAACTTTTTGGTACTATTCGTAGATTCACCACTAAAGTTATGGCTAATTTATGGCTGACATGTTATAACCCTAAAGTAGTTTAATACTTGTATAAAAGGGCTTAGGGTTAGGGATTTTTATATGTTGTGATGTGAAATTGCTTCTTGCAACGGTATTGAGCTGTAAGGGATTATGGGCTGTAATCAGGTTGTAATCACTCGATTGTAATAAGATCAAACTTGCTATTTGGTGGATGTAGCCCAGGGATTTGGTGAACCACGTTAAATCTTGGTGCCTTGTGTTCATTTCTGTGTGATCTATTATTTTTTTGTTATTTGCATGTAGTTTTTATTTCTATCTATGGTTTATCCTAACAAGTGGTATCAGAGTGAGGTTGTCTTTCATTTGTTGTCTACAAGAAAGTCTCACGGTTAAGTGTGAGTCTCGCGGTTGAGTGGGAGTGATGGCAGATGAGGGTAAGCTGAGGGTTGATAGGTTTAATGGGTAGAACTTCCAGTTATGGAAGATGCAAATGGAAGACTATCTTTATCAGAAGGATTTATGCAAGTCGTTGGAAGGCAAAGCCAAGAATCAGGGATCCATGTCAGATGCTAAATGGGATCTTTTGGACAGAAAGGCACTTGGAAGCATTCGGTTATGCCTGGCACCATCAGTGGCATTTAATATTACAAAAGAAAAGACGACAAAAGAATTGATGAAAACCCTAGTGACACTTTATGAAAAGCCCTCCGCTTCAAACAAGGTATTTCTCATGAAGCGTTTATTTAATATGAAAATGGCAGAAGGTGGATTTGTTGCAGATCATTTAAATGAGTTTAATACTATTACTAGTCAATTATCTTCTGTGGGCATCAATTTTGATGAAGAAATTAGGGCTCTCTTGATTTTGTGTTCTTTGCCTGAAAGCTAGAATGGCTTGGTAATGGCTGTGAGTAATTCTGTTCCTAGATCTAGTACCCTAAAATGTGAAGATGTGATCAATGTTGTTTTGAGTGAGGAAACTCATAGGAAATCCTTAGGTCGATCTACATCAGGAAGTGCTTTGAATGCACAAAGCAGGGGCAAAACAATTGAGAGAGGAAGTAACTTTGGAAATCATGGGAAATCAAGAGGAAATTCAAAGGGGAAAAGGTCTCAATCAAGAGGATCGAACGATTGCTAGTACTATGGGAAACCAGGTCATAAAAAGAAAGATTGCTAGAATCAAAAGAAAAATGAAGGAGATAAATCAGATGGAGACAAGGAGGCAAATTTGGTAAGTAACAAATCTGAAGAGGATGCTTTGCTTCTATCTTTAGAAAGTGTTGATGATTCATGGATTTTAGATTCTCGTGCTTCATTTCATGCTACACCTCATAGAGGTTATTTCATTGATTATGTCTAAGGAGATTTTGGGCTTGTTTATTTGGGGGATAATGAACCCTATCAGATTGTTAGAAAGGGAAAAATTAAGATTAAGTTGCAGAATGAGAATAATTGGCTACAACATGAGGTAAGACATGTTCTGAGGCTGAGTAAGAATTTAATTTCAGTCGAGCAACTCAGTGATGAGGGTTCTATAGTTACTTTTAATGATAAAAATTGGAAGGTTTCAAAAGGTTCCCTTGTAGTAGAAAAAGGCATGAAAGTAGGCACCTTATATCTTTGTATAGGTCATATTTTTCCTTCTAGTTTGATTGTTTCAGAGAAAAATGAATGTTCAGGAACAATTGTTGCAGTTGAGTAGGGAGAACAAATAGTTGTTGTAGATTCTAATACAGCGTTGTGGCACAATAGACTTGGGCACATGAGTGAGAAAGGTATGGAAGTACTTCATTCAAAAAAAGTTTTACTAGGTCTGAAATGTGTTAATATGGATTTATGTGAAAGTTGTGTGTATGGAAAACAAAAGAGAGTGAGTTTTGTAAAGACTGAGAAGGAAAACAAAAAGGAGAAATTAGAGCTTGTGCATACAGATGTATGGGGACCAGCTCAGGTATCTTCCCTTGGTGTCTCTCATTATTATGTTACATTTATTGATGACGCAACTAGAAAAGTATGGGTTTATTTCCTTAGACAAAAATTTGATGTATTTCAAACTTTTAAGAAACAAAAATGCTTGGTTGAAAATGAGACTCGTAAGAAATTAAAATGTCTCAAATTTGATAATGGTGGTGAGTATTGCAGTCATGAATTTGAAGATTATTGCTCCACTAACGATATCCGTAGACAAAAAACTGTTCCAAGGACTCCATAGGAAAATGGAGTGGTTGAATGCATGAATAGGACTATAATGGAGTGCGCAAGGAGCATGAGGTTGCATGTTGGGTTGCCCTTACACATGTGGGTGAAGGCTATCAATACTATAGTATATTTGATTAATAGAGGTCCCTCTACTCCTTTGGGCTGTGGTATTCTAGAGGAGGCATGGACTGGTAAGAAGGTGAGTTATTCTTTTCTCAAAACCTTCAGTTGTGAAGCTTTTGCTCATATAGACTCTAAAAATAGAACCAAGCTAGAAGCTAAATCAAAGAAATGTGTCTTTGTTGGATATGGCATTAATGAATTTGGTTATAGGCTTTGAGATTTTGAAAATCATAAAATTGTAAGAAGTCGGGATGTCATATTCAATGAAAAAGTGTTGTACAAAGATCTGTTGCAGCAACATGAGAAGAAAGAAGATGATTATGTAGTGCTAGATGATACTCCAAAAGCTAATGTTCCATCAATTCCTCATGATGTGCAACAACTGCAACAACAAATACCACACACACCAGTGAATGTTAGATGGTCAACGAGACAAATTAGACCTCTACAAAGATTTTCTCCCTCTTTGTATTCTATTTTACTTACTGATGCTGGTGAACCTGAAAGTTATGATGAAGCTATGCAGGTGGATACTAAGATTCAGTGGGAGTCTGCAATGAAAGATGAAATGGACTCTTTGCTGAAGAATAAGACATGGGATTTGTGCAAGTTGCCTGCAGGTAAAAAGGCTTTACAGAATAAGTGGGTTTACAGGTTGAAAGAAGAGGAAGGAGGTAAGAAAAGATTTAAGGTGAGGTTAGTTGTAAAAGGATTTGCACAGAGAAAGGGAATTGGTTTTGATGAGATATTTTCTCTTGTTGTCAAAATGACTTCTATCTGTACTGTTTTAAGCCTTGTAGCTATTGAAGATTTGCATTTAGAGCAACTGGATGTTAAAACAGCCTTCCTTCATGGTGATTTGGATGAAGAAATATATATGGCTCAGCCAGGGGAATTTGAGGTCAAAGGTAAGGAGAACTTAGTGTGCAAATTGAAGAAAAGTTTATATGGCTTGAAGCAAGCACCTCGGCAATGGTATCTAAAATTTGACAGGTTTATGCATGAGCACAACTATAGCAGGTGTTATTCTGATTATTGTGTTTATTTTAAGAGGTTGGATGATGATAGCTATATTATTTTATTTTTATATGTTGATGATATGCTTGTAGCTGGGTCTAACATGGATCATATTAAGGGGTTGAAATGCCAGTTAGCACATGCATTTGCTATGAAGGATTTGGGGGCAGCAAAACAAATCCTTGGTATGAAGATTTGCAGAGATAAGAAGAATAGAAAATTAACATTATCTCAGGCTGATTATGTTGAAAAGGTGTTGCAACGTTTCTCTATGGAGAATGCTAAAGCTGTTAGCACACCTTTACCTAGTCATTTGAAGTTGACTAAGGAGATGTGTCCTAAGACACATGAAGAGGAGGATAAGATGTCCAAGGTACCCTATGCTTCAGTTGTACGAAGCTTGATGTATGCTATGGTATGCACTAAGCCAGATATTGCCCATGCAGTAGGAGTTATTAGCAGGTATATGAGTCATCCAGGATTTGAGCATTGGAATGTTGTCAAGTGGATTCTCAGATATTTGAGAGGAACATCCAATAAGAGTTTACACTTTGGGGGCTCTACTACTAATTTACAGGGCTATGTTGACTCAGATTTGGCAAGGGATATCGATACTAGGCGGAGTACTACAAGTTATGTCTTTACTGTTGGTGGGGCAGCCGTGAGTTGGGTTTCTAGGTTACAGAAGATTAATGCTCTATCCACTATAGAGGCAGAGTATATTGCTGCTACAAAGTTAGCCAAGGAGATGATATGGCTTCAGTTCTTCTTGGAAGAATTGGGACATCCTTAGAAGGATAATTATTTTTCACAGATAGTCAGAGTGCCATTCATCTTTCAAAGAATTCAGCTCTGTATTCTAAGACCAAACACATATAGTTGTGGTACCATTTCATTCAGTCAGTTTTGGAGGATGGACAGTTAAAGCTAGAGAAGATACATACAAATGACAATCCAACAGATATGTTGACAATGGTTGTAACAAGGGAGAAGCTAAACTCCTCTTCAGCTTCAGTTGGTCTTTTAGACTGAACATGAATAAAATCACAGCTGTGTCCAGGGTGGTTTGATCCAGTGGGATCCCCATGTGGTAGTGGTATTGCTACAAGATCAGTCTCCAAGTGGGAGATTGTTGTTTAGTGTGGAGCTTGATCAGTCCCAAGTGGGAGATTGTTAGATTATGGTGACTGATCAGGAAAGTATTGTACATACTCCATAATTATTTTGGTACTATTCGTAGATTCGCCATTCATAGATTCACCACTAAAGTTATGGCTAATTTATGGCTGACATGTTATAACCCTAAAGCAGTTTAATACTTGTGTAAAAGGGCTTAGGGTTAGGGATTTTTATATGTTGTGATGTGAAATTGCTTCTTGTGGCGGTATTGAGTTGTAAGGGATTACGGACTGTAATCAAGTTGTAATCACTGGATTGTAATAAGATTGGACTTGATGTTTGGTAGATGTAGCCCAGGGATTGAGTGAACCATGTTAAATCTTAGTGCCTTGTGTTCATTTATGTGTGATCTATTATTTTTTGTTATTGGTTATATTTGCATGTAGTTTTTATTTCTGTCTGTGGTTTATCCTAACACTGGTTGTGTTCTTTCTTCTTTTTCATATCATTGGTAGTTAGGGCTCCAACAGGATCAATATACTCTGTAGAAATGGTAGATTGTGCATGATCTCCAAGTCCTCCAAGGTGTAGCTTCATAAAACTTTGTCATGCAGGGAAGTTATCTCTATTAAGCTTGGGTACATCTCTTTTTGACATCTTGATCTTTGTGCTTTTAGCACCTTCAAACTAGTCCTCTTAAGCAAATGTCTCTGATACCAATTGTTGGAATTCTTTATAATAACTAAGAGGGAAGGGGAGGTGAATCAGTTATCCAAGGTCCAAATGCATATATAAAAATTTTCATAGATTAATGAACCCATTAAATATTTGTCATCATGCATGCATCCATAAGATTATGCATTCACCTAAAAAACTTGTAGGTTACTGTCAAATTAATTTGCAGAAATGCAAACATGAAACATAATAGATTCAACAACATATTTGACATAGTGATTTATGTGGAAACTCAATTTGGGAAAAACTACTAGTAACATGCTACTCTTTTTCATTCTTCTGAAGTGATGCCCTATGAAAGGCTAATCATATTAAAGGTTACAATACACACTGTTAAATGTGACCCTGTTAAAGGATTTCAATCACCCTATTAGGAATGAGCCTTGTTAGAGAACTTTAGACCATTCACTTGGAATGTCACCCAATAAAAAGATTTACAAATGATTGTTAGGTCAACCTTAATCCAGAGGATTTACCCTAGACTGATACAATTATTAGAGAGTAACATTAAGGCTTTCATATGATAACAACTTACAACTCCATTTACAAATTACATATCTTTGTTTTAGTTCTCCATTCTACTTGGCTTTCACACTTTTCAACTCTGACAGCTTGTTCACCCTTCAAGCATTCATACCCTTAAGCCTTCTTGGTTAACATGCCAATGTAGACTCTTCACTTAGGTTACTTGATGAAGCAATACCCTTGACTCCTTGTCTTCCTTAGGTTCTTGCACATGACAACCCTTGCTTCTGACTAGCCATCCCTATAAATAGAGAATTAAGATCTTTTTTCATTCATTCTCCATCGTCCAATTTAGATTTAGGATAGATTAGGGAGGATTCAATGAATCTACCCCTCATTCCATATCACTTCTAGAAATTTCTCCTTCAATCCTTTTTGAATTTGCCTCAAAATAGTTTACCATGAATTATGTGCCACCAACTCATCAATCTTATCTTCCACCTAGCTCACACAATCCAAGAAAAAAAACTTGTCGGCTCAAATCCATTGAATTCATGATCTTTCCAATAATGCTAACACTTGACATTAACTTGTTTTTAATGCTCTACACATATTGTGTTGCTTGACATCCTTTGAAAAATCACTCAACACAAACTAAAGTCTATTGTTGCTCGACATCAACTAAATTTTACTCAGCATCCACTATTTTACTCAGCATACACTAAAATGAACTTTTACTCAGCTCCAACTAATTTTTTGCTTGGCTTGCATTAATTTTGCTCGGCACCGACTATCCATGTGATTAAGCTTGGCAAACAAACTTTGTTTAACTTATTCTTCTAAACTTGCTTAGTGTAACCAAACTTTGTAACCTTAAGTAGATTGTCGATGCACTATGATATCACTATCTTAGTTGATTCTTGTACTCCTTTTTTATATCATAACTCAACCTTTCCTCTAGGTGGTTATGTTACATCTTTTTGATCAAATCGTCTTTATCAATCAAACAAGTGATAGTACTTAAATCATATAAGTAGTCTTACCAGGCAAAAGCAGGTTTGAGATTAGTAACAAAACAATGATTGAAACACATTTATCAAATTTGATTTCGACAATCTCCCTCTTTCAACAGAAACATCATATTCATGACTCACTTTCACTATATAAAACATAAAATATATTTATATCTTAGAATTACGATCCTTTAATTTTACTATTTTTTCTTTTTTTTAAAGTACACCCAAAGTAGCCCATCTAAATGACATATCTCAACTTTTTCTACATATATTACTTTTAAATATAGGTATGTGTAAATAGGCCCTTGTTAAAACAAGTGCCATGTAGTGGCGTGTATTTTCCATTATAGTTTTAAAAGAATTAATAATATAATTTTAGTTTTGTTTGATCCAATAAAATTTGAGATATTAAAAAAGATTAAAGTATTGTTAAAAATATTATTGTTAACAATATTAGACTAGTTACAATTAATTTAATTCATATAGTTGATAATGATAATTAATAAATTAAATTAAATTAGAAATCTTATTGTATATATCTAAATTGATTTAAATTGTGATGTGTCAATTGAATTATAAAATGTGAGAATGACTATTGGTTATTAACGAATTGACTAATATATATTATTTTAAAAATAGCATAGATATATTAATGTCTCACAAATATTATTATTATATAGAGGTTAAGGTATAGTGAACAATTTTAAGAAATTAGTAAATATTGAGATAAACAAACCATAATTCATTTAATAATATTGTTAAAAAATGACTATATATATCAAAATTATATCAATGTTCATCTTGAAATAATTATAATTTATAATATAAAATAGTTAGCTTTAACATTTTTATTATTATTTATAAATTAAATATTTCATCAACCAATTAAGATTGAGGAGAAATGAGATTGTAAAATTGAAATATTTTTAAATTTAATTAATATGGTTAAAATCCATCACATACAAGTAAAAAATAAGTTTTGAAATTTAAACATTCAAAACTTAAAAATGATAATTAAAAATTAAAATATTTTAAATAAAAAATATTAAGTACAAATTAAATATATGACTATTTCACATTTGATTGGGAGTCAAGATCAACTCTCTGTTCTCTATAAAAAAATAAAAAATTGATCAGTAAACAACCAAGGCTTTGATAATATTGATTAATAAAATTAATGATTTACGATAGAGAAACTACGTTCAAATGGGCACTGGTAGGAAAGAACAGAGAAGAAAACCTCCAGTCTAGCCTGGGACCTTGGTCCTTTATTATTACACCATAAAAGGGGCATACCCCAGTCAGAATACCACCATAGCTATTATTACAATAGAGAAGATCATAATTCAAATGAGTACATATGACCAAATGATTCTTTAAAAATAGTAGAGACCAATTGTAGAAAGACCTATCCAGCCACTACACTTTATGTCCTTCCATTGAGAGATATACTCATCTTTGCCTAACTGACTTGACATTAGAAATGGTTAGAAATAATATTGCTTTAATCTTTCTAAACATTAAGGATACCATTGAAAGAATAAATTATTACCTATGCCTTTTTGGTTTATTACTCCATACTGCAATACTTAAAATAACACTTACTGGCTCATCAAAATGATTAATTTCCCCTTCTTTATAAACTAAATCCATAAAGTTATCAACAAATTTGTTAATATTCAATCCTTACCAGAAAATTATATTTATAATTTTAATTGAAATAATACTAACTTGAATGTTCCCTAGTATACTAAGCTAAATTTAAATTTTGAGATCTCATTACGATTCTTATGGTGACCAATAACCACAATAAAACCTTAGCTACCTCTAATGAGCCACATAACAAAGTCTTAATCAGCCATAACAACACAACTAACACCTCAGAGTAATACCAAAAGAGTACCAAAAATCAAAATAGAGCTAGCTAGGATAACCATTAATGCTAGCCGAAACCTCAAATACCCATCTCCTCTACCCATCATACCATTCTTAATCATCAGAAAATTGAAATAAAATGATGCTGAGATCCAAACCAACGAAACCTTCAAATATTGGATTTTAAAACCGAATGTCCTTCTAAGTGCACATAATTATCTTGTCAAAATGCTAGATAGTTTTGAGTGAAATCATTAATCTATTTATCAGAAAAACCAAATGTTGTTTCTACAATTACAAAATAGATTTAAATGACTAAAGCATAATATATAATTCATCAAACTCGTAACAAATTAAAAATCCTGATAAACATATCATAGAGGATTGAAGCCATCAAAAAAGTGAAAAACAACAAACTATAATCATAATCTATATTCATTTTGAGTACAGAGAATTACATGTAAACATGAATATCTTATAATCCAAGGACAATTAAACTATCCGTTCCCTGAACATGTTCCAGAGTCGGCCTTCAAAATCTTTACATCAAACCAAAACCCTAATGAAAACTAATAGAAACTTGTCTAGTATAGTATGACAAAAAACTTAAGCATATAAGCGAAAGGCATTTTGGGACCAAAAAACCCTTACAAAAAATTCCCAATCTCTAGGAGAGACTATATAACAAAACCCAACCATCAAAATGGAACAGAGCAGACCGAGATACTAAACCAAAAAATTTGTGACACACTTTACTTCTTCCAGAACACCATGATAACTTCCACAATTTCATTCAAATTTTCTAACTAAAAATGGGGGGGGGGGGGAATTCAAACGAGAACCTTTCTCTTCTGGACTTCTCAATATTGGGAGTGCAGAAGTCCAATAAATCTAGATTACCAAAACCCACTCCCAAGTGAATATAAGCCTTAAAAAAGCCAAGATAATTGCTCAGCCATTTGTGACCAGTATCCATCATGATCCTTCTCCAATGTAGGAGGAAGTGGAAACACGATTTCATCTTTGTCCAAGCCAAATTGAAAGCTATCATATCCCTAATAATCAAAGCAGGCCTCCTGGGAATATTTTCCATGACCAAGCTTCCTAGTGGATGATTCATATACATCTCAAGAAGGGACACATGTAAATTTTCATCCAAGCTCATGATGACTTCTATGATTCCTTAACACCAGATGGAATAAAAAATATTCAAGCAAAGTCTTACCATGGCCCTTTTGGAGATCCCGACTTTGGCCATGCATCCAATGAATGTGCCAATAATTTCATTGCTCATCCTCCAATTTTATTCATAATTGAAGAAGCCTTTGCCAATTTCCCTACAAATTGTAATCTGAGTCATCCCATCAGCTCACTTGAGGATATGATTCCATCTTTCAGGTTTTAAGTTACCTCAGAAAGCCATAGTGCGAGCCTTGGCAGTATGAAAAACACAAATGTTTGTATCCATATCTAAGATAAAGAATATTGACAAAGACATGGTACTTTAAGTTAAAGGAGTAAAATGACCCTGCAAAGTTTCTAGAAAACCCTCGACTATCTAGTAATAACTAAGAAACTTGATGTCACCTAAGAATTATAATTTAGATAGTCTTCTACTAAGTGGCAATACATGCATCAATAAAGGAACAACAAAGCCTATATATCTTTTTCAGTCCTAATCATGATCTGTTATTCTAAATATGATAACATATGAAAAGAACCCTGAGAGTTCATTTGAGTGCCACAATGACTTTAAAAAGATCTAAACCTTAGCCATCTATCTACTATATTACCCATGGGAGGTTAAAAAGCAAGATGTATTAAAGTCTATTAATGCCCTCTTCAACTTATCCTTATATATGTTTTACCTTATCTAGCTATCTTTATTAATTTTTAATGGAGGTACCAGGTAACCTTACCATTAACGTAAAACTAATAGAAAAAAAATAAAAGTTAGAATTCAAAGCCCATCTCTAAATACCAAGAGGTAAGCCCATCTCTAAATACCAAGAGGTTAATACCATCAGCTCCTTTATTAGCCAAAAGATCTACCTTCTAGTTACCTTCTCAAAAGATATGGCAGATCCTGATATCTTCAAACCTATCTAGAAGATTAATAAATTCTTCTAACTTGGAATTAAGAACCCAATTTGGAGTAGCTCTGTTCCTTATTACATTTAATACAATTTGAGAATCACCTTTGATGACGATTTTGGATAATCCTAAAAATTGAGAAAGCTTAAGACCTTCTTCCAGTGCTTTGAGCTCTGTTAGGTTATTAGACATAGGATTGATAGGCTTGGCTTTTTTAGTAATCCACTGGCCTATATTATCATTGATGATGCATCCAACTCCTGTTGTCCCTAGATTTCCTCTAGCTGCCCCGTCAAAATTAAGTTTTATCCAATCCTTCAAAGGAGGAGTCCATTTACACCTTTCCGTTGCCTCCTTACTTTTCTTCAAATAGATGAGAGGAGGATTAATCAATTTAGGCCATACTTTTTTAATTTGGTCATCCCAGATAGAGAAGGAGCCTTCTTCTATTCTCATTTTCTTGTGATGTGAGTTGGTTGTTTCAAATACGCTAGCTTCTATTTTTTGGACTAACTTTTATGATTTCAACTCTATACCGCAAAAGATTCTTCTATTCCTTTCTTTCCAAACTTCCCACACAAGGATAGATGGAGAAATATTCTAAAGTTTTCTATAGATGCCCTTACATGGATTTTTGGGCCAACCTTTGAGCAAGTCAGATAATAAATTAGGAAACAGAGAATACCAGCCTAACCTCTATCCAAACCATTCCCAACAAACTCGAGAGTATGAGTAGCTATATAGTAGATGATTAACATCTTCACTATCATGCTTACAAAGAACACACCTTGAAGGACCTTCAAAACCTAATTTATGAAGTTTTTCTACCATAATAATCCTATTTTGAAATGCCAGCCATAAGAAGAATCCTACCTTCGGAAAACATGCAGGGTCCCAACAAAGTTTGATTGGGATTTCCACTTCATCCCATCTCTTTGAATTTATCAATGCTTTGTATTTGTTTTTCACTCTATACTTTCCTATCTTGAATGATCTTTTCATATGCCTTTATAGTGGCTGGATCAGTATCTACATCTTTCAGAGGTTTCCAAATCCATCTTGAATATCCTTTCGGAGTGATCTTTGTTTTGTAGTCACTCACTCTACTACCCCACAGATTAATTAATTTCCCTTTAAGGTCTCCTAGGATTAGACTGCTATCTATCAGAGGGTGACCATCCTAGGAATCTTCCCAAAAAAGGGCTTCATCCCCCTTACCAACATCCCATGAAAGGTATTTTCCCACAAGGTAGTGACATTTAACCATGATATTATAACTTTCTAATTCTTTAGGAAGGGTCTTCATCCTAAAAATTGAGATAGGGTCTTCTACCTTCAAGTATTTATTATACATAATCTTGGCCCATTTATGCTCTCTTTTCATGTAGAGGTGTCATATTAATTTAGCCCCTAGAGCTTCATTTTGCCATTGTAAATTCTTAATTCCTAATCCTCCACATTCCTTAGGTTTGCAAATGTTGTCCCAGTTTATGAGGGCCAATTTTTTGGATTCCTCACAATCATTCTATAAAAAATTTCTAAATTTAGCTTCTAACTTATGATGAAGATGTCGGGAAGAGGGAGGAAAGAGAGCGAATATGTAGGAATGGCCGACAACACCAAACTTATCTTGGTACTCTTACCAGCTTTTGTGAGCCACTTATCTTTCCAACAACCAATCCTAGCTTCCAATTTCTCCAATATATTATACCAAACCTTACTAGACTTCACACCCTTCTCTAACTCAATGCCAAGGTACTTGCATGGGAAAGAACCTATTTTATATCCCATAATGTGGCAGATTTATTTTTCCACCTTAGGATCTGTATTAATAAAATATATCTTTGATTTTGAAACATTCACTTTCTAGCCAGAAGCATTCATGTAACTCTCTATGATGGATTTTAAAGCAATCACCTCTTTCATTGTACTTTCACCTGGCAAAATTGTGTTGTTTGCATATTGCTGGTGAGTTATATTAGGGATATTCCTAGTGACAATAATACCTTTAATCTCCTATTTGTTATGAGCCCTAGTAATAGATCTCCCAAAGGCTTTAGCCATGATAATATACAAAAATGGACATAACAGATCTCCTTGTCTTATACCCCTCGAAATATCAAAAAAAAATTCTAGGGACCCATTAGCATGAACATAGATTTTGGTAGAGGAGATGCATTTGAAGATAAGATTTATCCATTGATGGAAAAAATTGAATGCTTCTAGGGTTTTACAAAGGAATCGTCAAGCCACCATATCATAGGCTTTTTGAATGTCAAGCTTCATAAACATACAAGCCTCTTTATTTTTTTGGGCTGAGTGAATAGTTTCTTGAATGGTAAGAATATCATCTAGAATGGAGCTACCCAGAACGAAACCTGTTTGTTCCTCAAAGATGATCTTTGGAAGGATTAGTTTTAGTCTATTTGCTAGAATCTTTGAAAAAATTTATAAATGGTATTACAAAGCGCAATGGGTCTAAAGTCTCCTGGACTCTTAGGCTCTGACTTTTTGTGGATCAAAGTAAGAAAGGTATAGTTAATTTTGGATAACAGGGATCCACCCTTCCTAGACGCTTAAATTGCATTCCAGAGATCTATACCAATAATTTTCTAGCATTTCTGATAAAAAAATGCCTAGAATCCATCTAGACCTAGTGATTTGTTAGGATTCATGTTAAAAATGATCATTGTAACTTCTTCTAACATTATAGGTTTATTTAATGCTTTATTGTCCTCTACTATAACTAGTTTAGGGGTCACTTCAAGCAAGTTGGTTTGAGCCTCTCCATTTGACCCTTCATAATTATTTAATGTTTTCTGAAAATGATTCACAAAAATTTCTAAAAGTTCATTTGGTTTATCAGTTGAGATACCCAATTGATTTCTAATACTCGATATTTTACTTTTGGCTCTATTGTAGAGGGTAGATTTATGGAAAATTTTAGTGTTCCAATCTCCCTCTTCTAGCCACCTTTCTCGAGACTTTTGTCTCCAAAAAATTTCCTCTTTGGTTAATATATCCTCTTGTTTCATGAGC
The DNA here is from genome assembly GCA_028749045.1 of Cupressus sempervirens. Taxonomy (NCBI): domain Eukaryota; kingdom Viridiplantae; phylum Streptophyta; class Pinopsida; order Cupressales; family Cupressaceae; genus Cupressus; species Cupressus sempervirens. Next base: position 30,980,705 of record CM053792.1, read on the forward strand.
AATTCTTTTTCTAAAAGGTAGCTATCATTATTCATTCCTTTCTTAATGATTTCTAAGTTTAATTCCTTGAATCTATCTTCGATGTCCAATTTTTCTTTAAAGATGTTGTTGAAGTGATCTTTATTCCATCTGAGAATCTCTTCTATGAGCATCTTCATTTTAGACACAAAAATAAACATCCTAAACCTGTCAAAATTACCTTGTGACTGTAGACACCTAAATTTGATTACACTATTTTAGTAATCCTATTTAGTTATCTAAAAAGGGCATTATTAATTAAATTTCTATTTAATTAATCCTTTGTCATCCCCTAGTTGATTAATTTAATTAATCATCTATAGTTCTAATTGATAAATCAAATAATCTATTATTTATCAATTAAATCCTATTCTTCTATCTAATTCCAAAAATCCCCATTTATTAAATAAATCTATTTGATAAATGAAATCCTCAAATTCAAAAACCCCTAACCTATCTCTAATCCTCCATTTAGCCTAATCCACCCCATCCACCCATACTAACCAAGCTTAGCCACTAACTCACCCACCCTCATTAATGCCATCCACTTGCACATCTCTAACATCCCTAATCTAATCCTAAACCCAAGCCTAATCCACCCCCTAATGTTGTCACATTCCTTAAACAATTTTAAGACTTTCCTAATCCAAACCAAAGTCTCCCCTCAAAAAAACCCAACCACTAAGTCATGAGTGCTCTTACAAAACATAAAGACTCTTACAAGCCCACTCATGACTCTTACACCCATCTTCCACACTCTTCCCTCTTCCACACTCATTCCTCTTACATCCCTCTTACATACTCAACCCCACTCATCATGACTTTAACCAACCCTTTACCCTACCCTCTCACACTCATCCTCCTTGTGACAAGTGTCACCTTCCCATTGGTGCTAAACAAGCACAATCCATGTGCTCCCCTTTGAGTGCATCTTAGCCCTCCTTAAGCCTTCATCCATCCTTGCATCTAAGCCCTCCATCCCTCTACCCCTTAGCCTATAAATTGAATTCCATCCCAAGCCATTTCATCAACAATCTTTGAGCTAAAGTTACCATGCTATTTTGAGAACCAAAGCCATCAACCATACCCTTATAATGCCAAATTGAGAGCTCACAAAGCTACCAATTTTCCATTACCCATCTCCATTGAAGCAGCTTTTGAGCATCTTGAGCATACATCCACAGCAAAAGGACACATCTACAGAATCAAGAAAGCATGGATTGTTTTCTCTTGTGAGCTTTTTTGGCGCAGTTTTGGCGTCTGCAACTTGTTCTGTCTGCGAAAATCGACGTCTGCGAAAATCCGCGTCTACGCAAATCGACATTTGCAAAAATCCGTGTCTGCGCAAATTGACATCTGCGAAAATCCGCGTCTGCGAAAATCGACGTTTGCAAAAATCCGCGTCTGCGAAAATCGACATCTGCGAAAATCCGCGTCTGCGAAAATCGTCGTCTGCGAAAATCCGCATCTGTGCAAATCGGCGTCTCTGCATGTCACCTGTGTTCTGTGCTGCAAATCTATTTTGTCCTCTTCGTATTTTGACAGACAGCATTTTTACGCGTAGAAAAAACAACAAAAAAAGTTTTAAAAAAATTTCCCATAGTTAAGCTCTCATTTTTGAAGATTTTGGCTAACTAACTAAATTGCTTTTTTTTTTGTCTCATTGCAGGTTGGAGCACATATGGAACCACTAACCATGTTTCTTGCAGGTTTTCATGTTGCTAAAAAAATGAACTTGAATGTTTAACCATTTGTCTTTGAATGCATGTTGCTAAAAAAAAAATGAACTTGAATGGTTAAACACATTTTTCATTGAATGAATGTTGCTCAAAAACACACTCTTGAATGTCATGGATTAAAATCAACTTTCTTTGGAATGCATGCTTAAAACAAAAAAATCCAATCTTGAATGCCAAGGATCAATTAACCATTACAAATCTCTTTTTCACATGCAATCTAGGTAAAGTTTGATTTTTGGACATTTAAGAAACTTTGTTAAGTTAAAATACAAATTTACAAAAATCAATTTGAGTAGTTCCTTGGACTCACCTCTTTTCTAATCACCCATCAAATATTAACCATTGGTTGCAATCTCAGCGCCATTTATGGGGATGGGTCTACTTGAAAAAGGTGTTAAATGTTCCACAATCTAACTAACTCACTTGGTCTTTGAACGTTTGCTTTAACTTTATCAAAATTCTTAAATGGCCAAAACTCTAGATTAAATCGATCACACTTCAAGTTTGGGCACTAAAATTGAACAACAACTGACGTGGAGAGCCTTCGGGCACGCGCTTGAAATCGAATCTCACACACTTTTATTTTGGGCTTAAAACAAACTCACACTCAATCTTGAATGCCTTAAAGAAAATTGATCGATACTTGACGTGGAGGGCCTCCGGGCGCGCGAGTTTGCTTTTGTTGACCCTAACTCTTCTTATTGTTTGCATTCTTCGATCGATTTACTTTTGTTGGCGCTTCAAGTTGGAATTGAACATTGTCTCTTAAACATGAGTGCTTGCAAAGTCTAGATTAGCACACATAAGAGTCAGTTGGTAAAAGAACAAGCGTGTTGTTAAGCCCAAGGTCATCCGAGTCTTCTCTCCCCTTGTCGTCTTTCGAGGCCATCTTGGGTGCATAAGATTAGGATCCAAAACCTTGTTTCTTTTTAGGAGGCCTACTTGGGAATTTCATCACCCCTTGGACGACCTCAACTCCAGCGCTCCGGCGGAGTATAAGAATCGGGAGGTGAATCGAAAGACACCTCTCTTGGGATCAAGATTTTGTCATTCGGGCTAACCCTCAAGGAACTTTATACCCTTGAGAAGTGAAAGAGGAGAAGTGGGTTACCGCTCCTCTCGGCTGTGTGACATCCTTTTGGTCTCATCTATGGATTTGGGCCTCACGTACCTTGCGTATATCGAGGACTCCCTAGCTAAACCAATTGTCAACCTTGCAGAAAACCATCTAGGATGTTAATGTGTTTGGAGTGACTGATCAAAACATTTGTAGAACATACACACTCCTTGGCACAAGTATCACATTCTGAGAACCACAAACTTCTATCTGGGTGTTCCTATCTATTGCTTGTTTTTATTTTACTTGTTGAATGAATGTTTGCCAAACTTGGTCAATCCTAGCTTAGGGCACACTTAGCGTAGTCACTGCCTATTTTGGAAGTTGAACAAGTTGAAGCAAAACAACTGAGTTTTTTCCCAAAGCCAAGCAAATTTAGGAATTTATGTCGAAACAACCCAAACCCAAACAGAAGTTTCACAAGGTCAAACTCAAGCCATCTCTAGCATACCAAGAACTTTCAGCCAAGAGAAAAGAAATAACACCAAGCCCACGAATTGCCAAACTCCACAAAGCAGAGGAAAAAGCTACCGACGAAGCACTTCAATAGGCCTGGTTAGAGCGCACCATCAAATTTAGCCAACATCCAAGAGTTAATCCTGCTTATGCCTTACCAACTAGGCATGATTTCTATGATTAGACACCCTTGTTTCTCCACATCTTCTTGGATAAGCTTCACTTTAGAGTCATCTTTGTAGAAAAGATAGCCATCTTAGGTTATCCCCTTAAGCATTATTAGCTCATCCATCTCATTTAGAATCATACCATCTAGCTAGTAATCAAAAATCTGCACATCTAAGCTTTCAAAATTGTTGTCACCTTGCTAAAAGTTTGCCATTCCTAAAATCTTCCAAATCCACCAATCTCACCAAGGTTATCCCTTCGACAGAGCTTTGTCTAAGGTAATCTAGCTTTGTCACTTGTTATCCCTCATCACCTTGAGCTAAAGGTTGGGATTCGCAAGTGGTCAATCTCGTGTTCTTCCTAAAGGATCATCAGTCTATCCTTAAGTTGACACAATCACCACCAAGCTTGCACATAGGAAAGCAGACCTTTTGTGCTTTGACAACAGATCTTTGAAGTTAGAATCCCCAACCCGATCCTCCTTAGGTTTTGTCATATAGCTTTGCCTCAACCTAGGAAATCATTTGCATAGAAAAGCCTTCCCCCTTTTGCATCCATCAGCATTATTGCATCTCATCCCTAGGAGCATTTTTCATGCCACCCGTCACTCGCTTAGCCAAGAAGAAAGAAACAATGGAGCCCTATCATTTGGATCGAACAGCCTCACCCCCCTTGAGCACTCAGCCATCCTTCAGCCCAGAGCAAGCTATGCCATCACCTACTGACATTGAAGCTTTCATGAACCAACCAGGAAATGCAGTATTGGTAAACGCCATTATAGACAAAAACAAAGAGACAATCATGGCTAATTTTCGAAGGGACAATGTAGGAACCTTTGACTTTGGAAGACCCCCTCCATTATCAGATCCATCTCACCCATTGTTTGGGCAGCTACCACCACCCATAGGCTCTTATGATCCAAATTATCCTCAATATATTCCAAAAGAAGAGCCTCCAGCCAATCCATATGACCCAACAGACCCAAACATACCATCATCCACCCAAGTTGAAATCTCCATGCCGCAAGCCAACCTAGCCACCACCACTCCATCCTTGGTTCATACCTCTCCGCTCCAAACCCCCTTTACTCAAAACACCTCACCGTTCACCCCCTTCACTATTGCTGCTGCTCCCACACCTAGCCTTCCAAATCCACCCATCTCCCAAATTAGTGCTAGCATCTTTGGCCAACCTCAGCAATATACAACAAGGATGCCACCCATGGCACCAAGTAATCAACCTTTCATCACAGCCCAAAGCACAATCCCATCATTTCCATTAGGTCTCGGGAGCTCAATACCACCAGCCACAAATCCACAAGCTACTACCTTCACTCCACAAAGCTATCAAAACCCACAAGCTACTGCCAATCTTCTACCAAGCTCCCAAGTGACCCCAGCTCCCACCACCACTCTACCAAGCTTCCAAATCCAGCCACAAAGCTATCAAACCCCATCAGTTCCATTCCCAAGCTTTCAATTCCCACCACCTCCACCACCAACTAATCCATTACCTCCAATTACCAACTACTTTTCAATGCCACTTCTAGGAGGTAATCCACCACCCCAGCCAACCACCAATTATTTGCAGATACCATCCCAAATGGGGGCACAACCCACATATATTGGTCGAACCCCACAAGCCCTCCGATCCTTTCCCCAAGCCTCACAACCATCTTATACCTTACCTCCACAAAGCAATCCATTTATCCCACAGCCAGCTTATGTTCCTCAATCCCAACCTCAAATCCCATATCAACAGCAAGCCTTGCAGGACATGCAGCAATATGCGCCACCTCCCCCTCAACAACCCGTCATCCACCATGCAGCTGCCCAAACAATGTACAATCCCTATCAGCAAATCCTTCATAACCATCCATATTCAATGGCCCCATCCAGCACATACCTACCTCAAGGCACTCCTACATTGGGGGCACCCCAACCATCACCTATCAATTCAGAGTGGGAGCAAATGAAGACAGCTCTGAAAGCCATCCAAGAAGGGAATGATCCACAGACATTCAAGTTTTGAGAATGTGTGTCCTTACCCATTTGACAGAGCCATTACCACGACACCATTTCCCAAACACTTTGAGGTACCTAAATTTGACAAATTCAGAGGAAAAGGAGACCCTGTCACACATATCAAAGAATTTTACATGCATTGCCAGGACGTGGCATACAATGATGTCTTCCTCTTGCACCTTTTTCCCAAAAGCTTGGCTGGACCAGCTCTTGAATGGTTTTATAGAATCCCCTATGGCACAATTAAAAACTTTGCTGAATTATCTGAGGCATTTGTAGCCCAATATGCCCATCTTGTTGAAACAGAGCTATCAATAGTTGATCTTGTCCACACCAAGCAAAAAGGTGGAGAAAGCCTTGTCGAATACCTGCAAAGATGGCAAACCCTTACCACCCGCATATCCTGCACCTTGCCAGAACGCCATGTGGTGAAAATGTTTATTGATAATGCACATCCTAGCTTGGCTCACCACATGACCATGAACTGTTTACAGACCTATAAGGATATCAAAGAGAAAGGAATGATTCTTGAGCAAGGACTCATCAAAGATGGTGTGGTAAAGATTTACAAAGAGGCCAACCAAAATCAATCACATTCTAATGACAAGTCTAGGTATTGGAACAAAAACAAGCATGTTGCAACAGATGGGGTTACTGATACCAGACATGTGAATATCGTTGGTCCTTCTCAAAACCAGTCTAACCCACCATATCAAACAAACAACCAACAAGCTATCAATTACCAGCAACGAAATAACCAAAGCTATCAAAACCACAATACAAGACCCAACTTTCAAGGGTCTAACAATCAAGCTAATGCCATCAATGTAGCTGTAGGGCAAAAGCCCAGATTCCAACCTGCACCTAGAAACTATACACCCCTTGGTGAGCCATTGGATGTTATTTTTGAGAAATTGGCTAAGGAAAACCTCATCAAATTTCCTCCTACCCAGCAAATTGATCCAAGCCAATCCAAAGCTGCATGGTACAAGGACAATGAGTATTGCAAGTTCCATAGGGTAAACAGTCACACCACCCTCAGATGCATGAAACTGAAAGACTATGTGCAAGACCTCATTGATCAGAAGGAAATCACTATTGGTGCCCAAACCTCTCCCAATGCAGGCTTACAGATTTATCAAAATGCTTTTCCTCCACACAACAACCAAAATCCTGGAAAAGCACCTATCCAAAACAACACCAACAACCGCCAGCCAATCCAACAGCATGGGAAGAACAATGACCACACTTCATCCTATATAGACTATGGTAGCCTTATAGGTTGTATATCTGAGAAAGAGCCTTCTGTCAATGTTATCAATATCCGAGGACCAGACAATGAGTGTGCGGTCACCACTCGAAGAGCGCAATTTAACATCGCAGGCCCACCAGTTTCATCAACACCATCAGCTCCATCAAAAAGCCGATACAATATCTTGGAACACCTTGGGAACATGCCAACCCAAATATCCATTTTAGACCTTCTCCGCACTAGTCCTGTGTACAAAGACATCCTTGACAGTGCTCTCATAGAATCCCGTGTCCCTTCTGATATCAATGCTACTGATTTTCGTAATCTTGTTGGACACCTTTCATCTTCATGTGCCCTATCTTTCAAACCCACCGACATACCTGCGGTTGAGCTAGATCACACCCTTCCGCTTCGCATAGCCATCATGGTATCCAATTTTTCCGTGAAAAGAGTAATGATAGATAATGGATCAGCCTTGAACATTTGCACCCTAAAATTTATAAAACAAGCTGGGTATACTAAGGCAGATATGATCAGTGAGGTTATCACCATCAAAGCTTATGACAACTTGGAAAGGACCACAGAAGGGACTATTTTGCTACCAATCAAGGTTGGGCCGGTCATCCAAGAGACAGTTTGCCATGTTGTTGATCTAAACCTACCATTTAACATCCTCCTCGGTCGCCCATGGATTCATGATATGAAGTCCGTTCCATCCACCTACCATCAGTGCATCAAATTTCCACATCAGGGCACTGAGGTAACCATCCATGCCGATCCATAACCCTTTGCTTACTGCAATGCAGTTGAAGCTTCATATACAAACCATTGCCCTGGAATAGACATCCGCACAGCCATCGCCAGCTCATCCCACACTTGTAATGATGCAGAAACCATCCTTGCCTCCACCCTATCTACTGTAAAGATCAACAACAAAGGTTGTGGAGAATATAGTCTATCAAATGCATTTGCTGTTGGAACAATCCCACTTGATCCACATACCCATGGACGGCCAACATATCACAAAGCTAAGGAGATTCCACCTCCTCGATACAAAAAATTTGGCCCAACCACCTTTGTGTCCTCAAAAACCCCTCTTCATGAGGAGCTCACTCCAGATATCAACAATTGGCTACATAAGGATGCACCTCCAAGAAATCAAGCACGCCTTGATCACTTCAGCCAGAAGTATCCCCAACAACATAAGCTCGTCACTGAAAAATGGAACTATCAAGGAGGTGGACTAGGACCAGAAGAAAGGGGCATGCAATGTCCCATCGAAGCACATAATTGGGAAATAAAGTCAGGTCTTGGCTTTGGCATACCCACAAATGAGGGCACCAACGAGAACGGTCACGCTTTTTCGAACATCCACTGCGACCTTGTCGAAATCGAAGACATTCCTGAGGAAGTTGAAAAGAGAGCCTACGACGATATCCCAGACCAAATCTTCCTAGGAGACTCTGTTCTCCGAGAACTATCCATCCATCTCATTGACCTACCACTTGCTCATCCACAACTCATAGATTGGGACCAACCAAGTGTCATACATATTGATGAGTTTGCATCAGAGGAAGCTCTTCTAAGATTCATGGGAGCCAAAACTCCTCATAAGAAGACAAAGCCAGATTCTGCCTACATCTACAAGCTAGATCCCAAGGGGTATTTTGGAGAAAATCCCCAACCTAGTTTCGATACACCCAAAACTGGAACTAAGGTAAATCTGGGACTAGCTAAGGTAGCGAAGAGAACCCCTCAGTAAGAAAATCCAAAGCCACAAGCAAAACATGAGGACTTAGTATTGCCTCCTCAAGATAATCAACTAGAGGTGTCTTCTATTCTAATAGAGGATACTAGAGAAGTCAACATTGGTTCTTCAGAGATCCTTAGAATTGTTCACATTGCTGCATCCCTATCACAAGACCAAGCTGACCTCCTCTTTGAGGTTTTACGAGAGACATTGGCCGATCTGCATGGTCATATCAGGACATGCCAGGACTTGATCCAAAGCTTTTAGTTCATCATCTTGCAGTCGATCCAAAGATCAAGCCCGTCAGACAAAAGCTTAGAAAAATGCACCCCAAGGTGGCATTACTAGTCAAAGTTGAACTAGAAAGAATGTTAGCTGCTAAGGTTATCCGACCTATCGACTACCTAGAATGGATCTCCAACATGGTCCCTGTCACTAAGCCTTCCGGTGACATCAGAATCTGCACTGATTTTAGAGATCTTAACAAAGCTTGTCCAAAGGATGATTTTCCCTTGCCCAACATAGATATGATTGTAGATCTTACAGCTGGACATGAAATTCTATCCCTTATGGATGGAATTTTTTGGGTATAATCAGATCAAGATTGCAGAAGAGGACCAGCATAAGACAGCATTCACTACCCCTTGGGGAACCTTTTGCTACACCATGATGCCTTTTGGCCTAAAGAATGCTAGGGCTACCTATCAAAGAGCTATGACAGCCATTTTCTATGATCTTATCCATAGCATTTTGGAGGATTATGTGGACGATATCCTAGTCAAATCTCACACCTTCATGGATCATCTTGCTGACCTGGAGAAAGTCTTTGATAGGTTGGCCCAATATCATCTCATGCTAAATCCCAAGAAGTGTGTCTTTGGGGTCACATCTGGCAAGCTTCTAGGCTTCATAGTTTCTAAACGAGGTATAGAGATCAACCCCAAAAAGGTCAAGGCTATCTTAAACATGCCTCCTCCCTAGACACTGCGACAGCTTCGCTCTCTTCAGGGAAAACTTCAATCTGTCCGGTGCTTCATCTCCCAACTTGCAGATAAGTGTACACCGTTTTCACACTTGCTAAAGAAGAATGCGAACTTCAAGTGGGATCTTTTATGTCAGCGCAGCTTCGATCAGCTCAAGCAGTATCTCACCAATCCCCCTATCTTGGTTCCACCAGTTCCTGGTCGTCCCTTGATCTTGTATATATCAGCAACACCTAATACTCTAGGGGCACTTCTAGCACAACATGATGATTATAGCAGAGAGAGAGCCATCTACTATATCAGTAGAACCCTAGTTGGTTATGAACTCAATTACACTCCTATGGAAAAAGCTTGTTTGGCAGTTGTTTTCTCAACTCAAAAGCTTCGCCACTACATGCTAAGTCATACCATCCAACTAGTCTCCAAGATTGACCCTCTCAAGTATATGCTCTCCAGAACAGCACTTACAGGCCGTTTGGCCAAATGGGTTATGCTACTAAGTGAGTTTGACATCCAGTATGTGGACAGAAAGGCAATCAAAGGGCAAGCTATAGCAGATCACCTAGCTGATGCACCTCTAGTAGATGCATATTCTTTGCTCACAGAATTTCCAGATGAGCATATCTGCCTAATTGAAGAACAGCCCCCATGGAAGCTTTATTTTGATGGCTCATACACCTCTCATGGATCAGGGGTAGGAATATTATTAGTTACACCTCAAGGAGATTACATTCCAAAAGCCTTCAAGGTACAATTCCCTAGCACCAACAATATAGCAGAATATGAAGCTCTTGTAGCAGGATTAAAGATAGTTGCAGAATGGAATATCACTGAGTTACAAGTCTTTGGTGATTCCCAACTCATCATCAAACAAGTCTTAAATGAATATCAAACCAAAGATGAAAAGCTATTACCCTACAAAGAGCTAGTTGATCAGCTGACCCAGCATTTTACAAAGCTTCAGTTTACACAAGTGCCTCGAATGCAGAATAAGGCAGCAGATGCCATGGCCACTATCGGCTCGCTCTTGGAAATTCCCCAATATGCTACGCAGTATGAATTTTTAGTCGAGCAGCTCCTCACACCCGCTTATGCGAATGAGGATTCAAACCGTGTTTGTATCTTGGTTGGTCCCCAATCCCCTTGGTACCATGAAATTCATGCTTACCTTAACGATGGTATCATATCCCCTCACCTCACACGCACCCAACGCCAGAACCTTATTCGAAAATCATCCCGCTATGTTATCATAGCCAATACCCTATATCGTCGGGGTTATCACGATACTCTCTCTCGATGTTTAGATGAAAATGAGGCTGCAATGGCATTAAAAGAAGTACATTTCGGACTTTGCGGTGCCCACACGAGTGGTATTGTCCTAGCACGACAAATCCTTAGAGCAAGCTACTATTGGCCTACCATTGAAGAAGACTCTTGTGACTTTGTCAGAAAGTGTCTCCCATGTCAGCAGCATGCAAATCTTGTGCATGCTCCAGCACAGGATCTACAGCCTATTGCACCACCTTGGCCTTTCGCTTGTTGGGGCCTTGATCTAGTTGGAACTATCACCCCTCTCTCATCTGATGGACATAAATGGATAATAACAGCTACAGACTATTTCACTAAGTGGGTGGAAGCAGTCCCCCTAGTCTCAGCTACAGGAGTTCAAGTCTCCAAGTTCATCTTGTACCACATTGTTTGCCGCTTCGGCATCCCATCCACCATCTTCACTGACCACGGAGGTAACTTTGAAAATCTCAACATGGAAGAATTATGCACTTCCCTCCGCATCCATCACCGCTTTTCTAGCCCATATTTCCCACAAGGTAATGGCCAGGCAGAGGCAACTAATAAAACCCTCCTCAAAATCCTAAAGAAAGTTGTCAATGATTCCGGCCGTGATTGGCACCTTCAAATAAATTTGGCTCTATGGGCCTATCGAACTTCCTTCCGTACATCCACAGGCACAACTCCATACTCCCTAGTCTATGGTGCCGAAGCGGTATTACCTATAGAAGTTGAACTTCCCTCACTACGCATATCTTTGCGAGGGCAAATCTCAGATGAAGAATACAGAGTAGCTCGACTCACCCAACTAGATCTCTTAGACGAGAAGAGACAACAAGCCTATGACCATCTCACAGTCTATCAAAATCATCTCAAAAGGAATTTCAACAAGAAGGTGCTCCCACGACACTTTCAGCCAGGTGACATGGTCCTCAAAGAAAATATGAAAGTCCAAGCAGATCGAGAAAAGAAAGGCAAGTTTGAACCTACATGGCTTGGTCCCTATGTGGTTACTGCCTCCTTTGGCTCCAGAGCCTATCAATTATCTACACCAGAAGGAGAACTCTTGAATGATCCCACTAACATCATTCATCTCAAGAAGTTCTATGCTTGAAGATCCTTGGTATACCCAGCTTTTGAAAAAATACAAAAAAAAAAAAAAATAGTAAAGAGAAATAAGCGTCCAATGGTGAAAACTTGGCAATTCAAGCGCCTTGGATAGGTACCTTGGTGAAAACCTGGTAATTCAGGCACCTTGTGTGCTAAAGACTAATCCATTATCTATCACTATCCTATCCCTCATCCATCCACCCACCATCCCATAAAACACCTGCTTGTTCCCTTGGTGTTCCAATCAAATATCCAAAATCTGATGGAGCTTGTCAATACCTCCTGTACAACTTGTAAATCTTGTACCAAAGCTTGTATTATACCTTGTAAATCTTGTACCATACCTTGTATATATTCGAATCTTGTCCAAAGCTTGTACCATATTCCATCTTGTAAATGATCTTGTATCCTAGCTTGTATCCTATCACATGCACACACAGAATCCCATTTTCCTTAAACTTTTCACAAACCATCTACCTATCCACCTATCAACTATTATAGACACCCCATCCTTCACAAACATTTCCATCTCACAAAAAAACCAAAACATGAACAAACTTGTACATTTGTAACATATCTTGGTCTGTCAGCTTGTACATCCTCTTTAGCTTAGTATCATTGTATCTATCTGGCTTTCGTGTTAGTTTATCCTTGGTCAACATCTTGCACACATCGCACACCTTGGTTAGATATTCCAATGCATCCTTTAGCTAGATCTCCTATCACCAAAGTGTTATCCTTCTTAGTTCAGCTTACCAGACGCATCACTCATCCTGATCCATCAGCTTAGGTGCTCTCCGATAGGTCCTTGCAGGATATAGCTTTCTTCATGTCTGATCTTGGTCCGTTAGTACCTCGTCCTACCCATCTCATTGGCAAACAGTTCTCTTTTGGATTTTCGCTTTCTTTTGATTTGGGATCTTCCCTTTTGGGTCTTGAAATATCTTTTCCAAGCAATCTCCTTGTTCCCTCCTCAAGGTTGCCACAATCTTCCATATCATGGTATGTTGCGAATGGGGCAATTAGAGCGTAAGGTCTTGATCAGGTCTTTTGCTTGTTTTCTTTTTCTGCTTGTGGGTTACCTAGTGTCGTTTCCACGCTGCTTCCTTTGGGATTCATGTGTGATACTGGGGCAATCCTTGTGTGTTTATTTTGAGTCAGTTTGTTAGTCCTTTGGATGGTTGGTGAAAAAGCCTTGATGTTCTTGGTAACCTTGGCAATTAACCAATAGTCCTATAGCAAATCTAGTGCTCAACTACATGGTGGTACTTCTCTTTGAAGTATCCCCCCGCTCAAAAAGCTTCAATGGATTCCCTTCGTCTCCATTATCCCCCATCCATATCCTACATCTGTCGCTCCTACCCCAGCTTATGCATCAGTATCTCTTTGAATCACTCCCCACGCTTAGCTTTAGGGATCCACAATCCTAGTCTTAGGGATCCACCAATCAAATCAATCCACCAAGCCTCATCTTTCGAGATCCACAATCCTAGTCCTAGGGATCTCCGAAACCCATCTTCTGCCAATCTGACTCTTTGAAATCATGTTGCATCAACTTTATCATTCTATCATCCATCTCCCTATCATGGATTCCTTTTATAGCGCTCCACTCCTCCATCTCCCCCCCCCCCCCCCCAATCCTAGAAAGTCTTAAGCTTGCTTTACTATTGTGCTTCTGATTTCCCTTTATCATTCTCCCATAGTGAGAGTTTGAGCTAATTCAGCCCCTTTGCCAACCTGCATCTCAGCTCCTCTCAATTTCTTGTACTTTTCAAGAAATCGTCGACCCTCATTTCTCTCCCCACCGCCTTCTTGAGGGGGCATCATTTAAGTCTAGTCTCTCCTCTTCTTATCCGAGACTGGGGCAACCTTGTTGCTAAAACATCTTCCTCGTGCCGTCTTCATTCAAACTTCTTTGAAATAGTGTTGTCTCAACACTATGTCAAAGAGGAGCAAAATGTAGACACCTAAATTTGATTACACTATTTTAGTAATCCTATTTAGTTATCTAAAAAGGGCATTATTAATTAAATTTCTATTTAATTAATCCTTTGTCATCCCCTAGTTGATTAATTTAATTAATCATCTATAGTCCTAATTGATAAATCAAATAATCTATTATTTATCAATTAAATCCTATTCTTCTATCTAATTCCAAAAATCCCCATTTATTAAATAAATCTATTTGATAAATGAAATCCTCAAATTCAAAAACCCCTAACCTATCTCTAATCCTCCATTTAGCCTAATCCACCCCATCCACCCATACTAACCAAGCTTAGCCACTAACTCACCCACCCTCATTAATGTCATCCACTTGCACATCTCTAACATCCCTAATCTAATCCTAAACCCAAGCCTAATCCACCCCCTAATGTTGTCACATTCCTTAAACAAGTTTAAGACTTTCCTAATCCAAACCAAAGTCTCCCCTCAAAAAAACCCAACCACTAAGTCATGAGTGCTCTTACAAAACATAAAGACTCTTACAAGCTCACTCATGACTCTTACGCCCATCTTCCACACTCTTCCCTCTTCCACACTCATTCCTCTTACATCCCTCTTACATACTCAACCCCACTCATCATGACTTTAACCAACCCTTTACCCTACCCTCTCACACTCATCCTCCTTGTGACAAGTGTCACCTTCCCATTGGTGCTAAACAAGCACAATCCATGTGCTCCCCTTTGAGTGCATCTTAGCCCTCCTTAAGCCTTCATCCATCCTTGCATCTAAGCCCTCCATCCCTCTACCCCTTAGCCTATAAATTGAATTCCATCCCAAGCCATTTCATCAACAATATTTGAGCTAAAGTTACCATGCTATTTTGAGAACCAAAGCCAACAACCATACCCTTATAATGCCAAATTGAGAGCTCACAAAGCTACCAATTTGCCATTACCCATCTCCATTGAAGCAGCTTTTGAGCATCTTGAGCATACATCCACAACAAAAGGACACATCTACAGAATCAAGAAAGCATGGAGTGCTTTTTCTTGTGAGGTTTGCACTTCTTGTTTTCTTTCTTTGTCTAAGCATATATGTGAATTTAGTTTTTGGTTTGTGAATGTTTACTTTATTTGTTAATGTTCTTTGCATACTGATTCTGGTTCTACAGTGACCACCATATCTTAATGTTATCTAAAAAACCAAAATCTAAAAACGTCATTTTTTCTCATTTAAAAGAGCTCCTAACAGGTTTGTGAGGCTCAGAAAATTCAATTCTAACTAGGAAATGGTTAGAACTAGAAATTGGTAGAATCATAGATTGAATATTTAAATTATTAATATCTAGGTCTCCTTTAATGAAAAACCTATCTAACTTTTCTACTATATATGTAAAATCCTTTCGCTTGTTGTTCCATGTAAAATTCTCATTCTTAAATGGGATATCTATCATATTATGGAAGTCACGCCATTTTTAAAAATCTTTAGAAGATTGAGGAATCTGTTGAGAACCCCCTATTTTTTCATTTAAGTTTAAAATAGTATTAAAATCTCCTCCTAGAAATATTAGATTATTCTGGTGATTCTTCATGAATTGGTTTATTTCTTCCCATGCTACTTTTTTCTCTATATTGTTGGTAGGACCATAAATGTAAATTAGAATAAACTTGAGGTTGGATTTCAAGCTTTTGACTATACCACTAATCCAATTATTATTCATACTTAAAATATCTAAGGTTACTTTTCTATGATTCCAAATAAACCCTAAACCCCTAGATGCACCTACAGATTCTTGCAAAGAAATATTCCAATTGCCTAACTTCTTGCCTAATTTAATACCTTCTATCTTATTTAGTTTTGTTTCTTGTAATAAAATAATTTCATATTCAAATAATTTTTTATTTTTCCCCTAGCATTCCACGTGGTGATCTTCATGGATCCTTGGGAAGGATCTTCCCCTTCCTTGTGTTAAAAAGTTGACTGACTTTTTTTTGTTCACATGCTTGACCATCTGCTTCTCTGAGTTCCTTGAGGCCCCATTTGGTTGTAGAAATTGGGCAGGAATAGGAAAATCTAAATGCCCGCATTTGCCAATTTAACGTTTGTTTGCAAAATACAAATTTGGAATTAGAATTCACCTATCCTAATTTGACCCCAAAATGAGCATAGTGGAATTCCTAAAAAAAGATGGAATAAGAATAGCTTATTCTTATTACAATTTTTAATAAATCCAATTTGATGGGTTGTTGGGTCCATGACTTTGCCCATGCATTTATTTTCTTTGTTCATCATAAGATATAAACTACGTCAACATTATTTAACATTTGATGTTTTTTTTAATGGAAAAAAAGACTAATATTAGATTTGATATTTTTTCTAAACTTTCATAAAATTATATTTACAAATAAATCTTGTGTTTAGTCTTATTATTAAAACTATGTAGGAAAATCATTTAAATATCATATTAATAATCTCGACTTATTTGTATTTTGTATTTTTTTAGTACATTTAAAAATAAAATAATTTTAGTTTTGATCTTATACTCATTAAAATAATTTGATTTAATTTAGAATTAAATTTATAATATACAATATAATATGTCCTTCGAATTTCGATGAATTTTAAAGGTTGTGGTATATCTTTCACTTATAAAGTCAATTTAACAAATAAAATAAAAGGCTAGTTAAAATAATCTGGCTTTTGTAAAAATTAATAAAAATGAGTTATTATAAAGAAAAAATATTACCAAACCAAAAATAATAATTTAATTATTAAAATTGTAAAACAAAACTTATTCCAATTCCTAATTCAATTGCTGCAACCAAACATAGAATATGCATGTTTTGACTCCTCTTCCAAGTCAACCAAACAGGTCCAAATGATATTCCAAAACTTATTTTAAGAATGCACGAATACCAGAAGAGAACTTATTCCAGCATAGATGAATGTTGCATTCGGCAATTCTTGTGAGCCCTAAGAGATTTTCTTCCTCTTTTGGGTTTTGTTTTGCCAAAATTAGGGGATTTGACCCCTTCGTGGTTCATTATTATGCCCAGCTATTCCAGATTCTCTTGTATACCTTTAACTATTTATGTTTGATTGCTCTCCATAATCTTCTTTTCTTCATTAACTAGCTCTTATAGTATATGTTCTGTTAAACTTTGGTGGTCCAAGGTAACTCTATCCTCATCCTCACATGGCCTTTTGGCTACCAAGTCATCAGTGTCTTTGTTTGGCTTGTTTTCTTCTTCAAAAGATAAAAGGTCCCTTCTGAGATCTTCAAAATTTTAATTATCTCCTCCCAATTGTAATACTTATTGCAGAAGTTCTTCTTTCTATGAAATATTGCATTTGTCTTCATTTTCAAAGTCAAATACCTGGATTAGTTCCTCTAAGAGTCTTTCTATATTTTTCTTACTGTCCTCTTTTAAATCTTTTACTTCAATGTCTTCATTCTCCTCCGGCTCCTTATTTAAAAAATCCTAGAAGTCTGGCACTGGGATATCTTTAGACCTATTTCTTTCTGAAATGCTTATTTTAAGATTGTCTTCGAGAAACTCTCTCTTTGGGGTGTGAGTCTGCCAGAATTTGGTTAACCACTTCGGAGTTTTCTTGTTAGACTTCAAGATCACCAAAGATGGTTCTTCAACTTGTTGCCTTTGTGCCTTCAAATTGTCTTCAGTTTGTTTAGTCTTATTGTTAACTGAGGCTCCTCCATGTATGGATGAGTATTCCATTTCATCAATATCTCTCAGTAAATTGTCTATGCTCTTGTCAGCCACCATCTTATTCTCTGATTCCAAATTCTCTATTCATTGATTGATTTCGCGGGACCTTTCCTTTCTTTAACTTTCTTTTCTTTCCTTCTAGATTTTTTGTTGTTAACTATTGTACTCTATATTTTGTACTGCTTTTTTGATTTGGGGGACTTTTCCAAATTGTGGTTGCAATCTTTCTACTCCACCATATCTAGTGAATGCAGTTTGTCTTTGCTCTTATTTGTCCTTATGGGTACTTCCAATTGGAGAATTCCTTTGTTGTTCTCTTGTGATATCAAAATTCTTTCCTTTTGATTTTCATTAATTCAGAGTGTTTGGCTATTGATATTTTATCTTATAGCCTTATTTGACTTTTCTACCAGTTCATTGTCTGAGTGACTTCTTGTGATTGCTAAAACATCTTCTTTGGCTGAGCAATCCTCTTGCTTCATTCTCTGATACCTTATTTTGATCATGGGGAAGGAGGCATTGAGATTTGATGTAGCTTGTTGTATTTTGAATGAAAAATTTTGCTCATCATCAAGCCTGATAATCTCTATAACTTTGCCTTCATACCTTTGAAAGTTTAGTTTGTATACTGATCTGTTGTTGATAATTTTGATTGGTTTGAGAATCATATTGTTTTCTTTACATTTGATTAAGAGTTTAATGTTATTACAACACTCAAAGGGGCATCTAATCCAATTAGGTCTCCTATTGAGCGTCCTATCCTTTTGATAATACTTATTTGTTTTAACTTCGAGGGGATAGGCTTAATTGAAAACTAGGTAGGTATTAAAAATTATAAGTTATCTTCATTACAATTAGGTATCCATTCAAAGAATTTAACTACATGATCTTTGAAAAAATAATCAAAATTATAAAGAAAGTCTTTTTTCACAACCTCCTCACTGCAATGAATATAAACTAATCTATTAGTATAGTGAGAAATACCTACCTGATAGTCACAGTATTCCTCTAGCCAGCCAATTAGATTATGCAACTCTACTTTAGGGCCATTCCATAAAGAAACAATCTGACCTCCTAGCATTCCTGCCAACAATCTTCGTTATCGTGGTCACTTATAATTAAAACCTCATCTCTTTGATCTAATGGAGGGGGGCTATGCAACAGAAGGGAAGAAGTCAAAGATTAAAGAGAGGGGTGAAAAGTGACTCCCTACAATGAGGAGGGACATAAGCTGCCAAAGTGTTAGAAGTTAGGGATCCCTAAATAGGGAAGGATTGACCAGTAGATGGTTTAATGGCTAAATTTGTCTGCTAGATATAGATAGGGTTAAGGTTGGAATTTGCATATTTAATTAGGTTAAAAAAGTAAATCTTCTTATCTAAGCTAAAAGCAGAATGGATCAAAGGAAAACCATTGCCCGAGAACTGATGAGAATGGGTGAGTCTGCCACAAACATTGACTTCCCGATTAGCGACGCAATCATGAACATTACTTACCTCTGCATCTTGTGAGCAGTCTAATGTGTTGAAGATTTTTTATCGAAGGTTTCAGCACCTGCTTGCTTCTGAGTATGGTATTCTTTAATTTGTTGGCTAGTAGCAACTCAGGGCATAATTTTGAAAGCCTTAATTTTTTGGAATTTGCATGTATGCAATTATATTGATACTCAGCTTTTGAATGGACAATTTTCACATTTTTCACTTTTTTGCTTTTCACTTTGCTCACCATTTTTTTTGCTAAATTCATTTTTAACTTTATTATACATTGCGTTCTCTATAAATATTGCTAACCTTGAAACCTTTTTTAAAAAATTAACTAATATTTGTTTGAAAAGTTAAAAAGTATTTATTTTAATGCATTCTAAAAAATTTGGCTAGAAAAAAAAGTAATATGGAAATAGACTCGGCAAAAAAGGGTCCTATAACACTAAAGCAATTCAACCAATAATGTTTGAAATGAATATTTTTTATAAAATATAAATTGCACAAATAAATAAATAAAACTATATAATAAGTGAATTAGAGAATAATAATAACTTGTGATTGGTGGAAACTAATTTAGTTTTGAGTAATAGTGAATACAATAGTATGACAAATACAGCAAGTGCCACATAGTGGCTTAGTACTTGCCTTTAGTTTTTATATAAATATAGTTTTAATGATATTAATTATAATTAAAATTAAAATTTTATTTATAAATATAATTATTAATATATATGTTCTATTTTATATATATATATATATATATATATATATATATATATATCATCTAATAATATTATATTAGAAATATATTAAAATATAAAAATAATAATATATAATAGTATTTTTAAAACTATTATATAATATAGGAAAGATATCTTTTAGTATTTTTCATTGAATGACAAATATTATATTTAAAAAATACAATATAAAAATTTAAACCAAATCATTTACATTAAAAAATATTAAATATTAATTAATCATATTCACCTTAATAAAAACTAACTCTTAAAAATTATGATTTTTACAATGTATTCGGCCAATATAAGAGCTAGTAGAATTCAACCAATCAAATCTTAGAAAAATAATTTCTTAAAATTGTAATGTTAACAATCATGCATCTATGCTATGAAACATTTTTTTTTTTTATCAGTAAACAGTCAAGGCCATAATGATATATTATAAATAATAATAAATTAAAAAAATACAATAGCGTTCCTCCATTCAAACAGGCACTGGTAGGAAAGAACGGGGAAAGAAAACCTTCAGTATAGCCTGGGATCGTAGTCCTTTATTATTACAATTTAAAAGGGGCATACCCCAATCCAAGTATCAAAAAACAATATAAACCAAATCCATTGAAGACTAGAATAATAAAATTACATTCCTAAAAGTTCTCATTCGCCTCTTGACAAGATATTAGAGGATCTCTTCAAATAAGATCTTGAATATTATAATCTTGTCTAAACACTTCATTGAATAGTTAGTAAAACCACAACGTATAAAACTTATGAGTTAAACATAATCCTTTATGAGACATTAAGAAGAATCCATATGAGAGCATCCTATCCTTTAAACATTATAATAAACCTGACCATGGGAGAAAATTAATACTCAACTAATACTTCTTGTGTAAAAGGAAAGTTGTACCAAACTCAAAAAGGCATCTACCTACTAAAATAGGAACCCAAAACAAGTTTTCAAAAAATATCTAATCTAAGAATTTAAATGTTCCTCCTCGGTAACATGTTAGCTAAATGAAGATTATCACCTTTGATTCTACCCTTCAACTCAAGACAATATTACACTATTAACTCAACCACTGATCGAATTGGATAAAACTGAGTGAGTTGGACAAATTACTGCCAACCTGTATTAATAATCTATGAGGAGCGCCCACAATACATAACCAATGCCAATAGATGCCCTTACATTTCAATCCATAGGAAAATCAAACCCCGACACAGATAGGAGTACTCCTCATAATAAACCAGTCAACTCCTTTCATCCATTTCTAAAAATAACCAAAAAACTTTAAGGAGCCACAGACTGTTTCGCTCTAATTCTCCTATATCTCAATCTAGACCGAGATAAAGTAGAGTTAAAAAACTAATCTAAATAATCATAATCCAAGTAGTATAATGCTAGTCAATTACCTCTGAACTAATTAAATGATTTATCAATGAAAACATATACCATTTCCAGTAATGGTCCCATAACCAACATTTATGCCCATTTGCAATCCTTAATGAAAATGAAACATAAATCAACAAACATAGAGGAAATTTACACCATCAAATATTATTATATTATCAATCAGATCTAGAGGCTGATACAAAATGGGGGAGCTGTAAAATCTCCTTGAAACAGCAGAGATGAAAACATGAACCACCAACGAGCAACCACATACATTAAATTCTACTATTCACAAGTATATCACTATATATGTTGATAAGTTCCTAAAAGCTAATACAAAATGAAGGAGCTTTAAAACCTCCTTAAACAACAGAGATGTAAACATATACCACAATGATACATAACCTAAAACAACAATATTACTGCTCACAGTCTTGAGTGTATTAACTTCAAAGCTAAATTGCTAACCATGCCCTATTACTACTGAGAGCATCTTGCCCTTTCCTATCCATGATATGTATACACATACTAGGCTCCACTTATCTTCAGTACACTATAATGACTTATGCCACTTCATTGGGGTTGTCTGCCTAGAAATTTGGGGGGAATTCAAAGTTGAACTTTGCCTTGCTAGACTTCTTTGTATTGGGCGTAATAAATTTTAGGGCATCCAAATCCTCAAAGGTAACCCCTAGTTCGATGTAAGAATTGAAGGCTTTGAGGTAGTTCATCAACCATAACTTGTTTTCCTCTGCCACTATTGCCATCCAACCAAGTAGGAAGTGGATGTTGGCCTCCATCCTTGGCCATTCTTTGCAGAAGGCATAGTTTTCCCTAACAACTAGCGAGGGGTGATGAAATGCAACCTATAGCTCTGGAGAACCAGGGGGAGTTCCATATACCTTTTAGGTAGTGGAATTCATAGTTTGCCATCAATGCTTCTGATAGCCTACTCAAGCCCCTTGCTCCATGTGGGGTTGAAAATATTGTTGCAAAGTTGGATGATGACTCTGGGTTCAATTCTCGCTCGGGCCATGCATCCTATAAAGGAGCTAATGATGTCATTGTTTTTCCTCCACATGTAACTGTAGTCAAAGACACCTTCCCCAATGGCCCTGCTCACTACTATTCTGGCCATGTCATCTAGCAGGTTCAAAATTCTATTCCACTGCTCTAGCTTGACATTCCTACAGAAAGCCATGGTATGAACCTCTGACGCATGGAAGACATAAATATTTGAATCCATTTTAACAGAGCAAAGCTACCTAGGGTAATGATAACAACAGAATAAAAAGGCTAGGTCACAAGATCTAGAAACATCCAGACTTGACCTCATCCTCTGATGATGCAAACAATTCAAGTCATGGGGAAAATGCATAAGATAAGGTGGGAAGCTATGATCATATGATGATCCACCACCTAGATGTTCGATCGATAGGTTCCCACCTAATACAATGATTATCTAAGAGGGTGGACAAAAGCAAAGGGTGGTCTATGAAAACAACAAACTAATAAAGGGCTACTACCTGTATATGAGAAATAAGCATGCAAGAAATACTAAATTAAGGAATCAAAAGCATTTACAAACTTAAAAAGCATAACATATATGCTAGACAAAGACAAACCCTCAATGGAGAATATGAACCATTAAGAGGTTCTCTCAATGAGGCCTTTCTTGTTTTAGGGATGAGTCTATTTGGTAGATTTAGGATGTATGCTCACTTGCTTGCTCAATTGCTTCAATGGAGATGGATAATGGCAAATTGGTAGCCTTGTGAGCTCTCAATTTGGCATTATGAGGGTATGGTTGATGGCTTTGTTTCTCAAACTAGCATGATAACTTTACTAAATGGATTGTGTTGAAATGGCTTGAGAGGGGATTCAATTTATAGGCTAAGGGCTTGAGGGTTTGAGGGCTAAGATGCAAGGATGGGGAAAAGCTCATGGAGGGCTTAGATTGCATGAGAGGAGAGCACATGGATTGTGCTTCCTTACAGCCAATCAGGGAGTGGCACATGTCACAGGGTGAGTGGGTGGAGGAAAGGGCAAGGATGAGTCAACAAAGGAGGCTCAAGGCCTTAAAGGCCCTCATAATGGCTTGTAAGAGTCATTCATGGCTTTGTAAGAGCTTTTATGGCTTGGTGGTTGGGATATTTTGAGGGAAGACTTTGGCTTGGCTTAGGAAAGTCTTAAGCTTGTTTAGGATTGTGCAAATGATTAAGGGTAGGATTAGGGTTGGGTTTAGGATTAGATTAGGGATGTTAGAGATGGGCAAGTGGATGGCATTTATGAGGGTGGGTGAATTAGTAGCTAAGCTTGGTTAGTATGGGTGGATGGGGTGGATTAGGCTAAATGGAGGATTAGGGATAGGCTTAGGATGAGGATGAAGACTTTCTAGAAGAGTCTAGAACTTCCTAGGATGAGGATAAATAAAGTTTATTTATCTCAAAGGTTTGGGTTGAAGAGATATTTATTAAAACATTTTTAATAAATATGAGGATTAATATTTAATCTTAATTAAATATTGAGTTGGGATTAGGGGTAGGAAATGATGGGATTAGCCTTTAATCAAAATTAAAGAAGAATTAGAGGATTTTGGAAGAGGTTAGTGGTCTTAAGGAAATTGGCCAAGTTTTGGGCAAAAAATAAATTAATTATTTATTTTGGGATTTTTGGTCAATTTATTAATTAAATAATTAATAAATAAGGAAATAATGTTTAAATAAGATTTAAACATTTTTGGGAGGGATTCCTTAATTAAATATTTTTAATTAAGATAAAGGGATTTAATGGCATAAAAAATTAATTAATTAATTAATTAATAAATGATGATGTCATCAGGGACTTTTTTAAGAAAATAAAAATAATTTATTTTCTACAGGATTTTAGGTGTCTACACTACCGAGTTAGGAGGATTCCATATTATCAACTTAGGGATATAGGTATATAATGATTGAAGTACCCATATGAAGGAAATAATTCCTAAGTTCGAAGGAACTCTAAAAACATATTCTAAGAATCTTTTATAGTTTGCATATTTATTCTGCCTGTTCCTTTATTAGCTAATTCATCTACTTTCTTATTTCCTTCTCGAAATATATGGCATATCTTATAATTAGCTAACTGATCTATAAGCAAAAGGATATCACTAAGTCTAGAATTTAGAACCCAATTTGGTGTAGCCCATTTCTTGATCACATTGAGGGTAATTTGAGAATCTCCCTCAATAATAACTTTTGACAAACCTAATTCGAGAAAAAGCAGGAGGCCTTTCTCCAAGGCTTCTAACTCTGCCAGGTTGTTGGGAGTAGGCCGAATTGACAATGCCTTTTTAGCAATCCAATTACCTGAATCATCATTTATAATGCAGCCAATACCTATCATTCCAGGGTTGCCTCTTGTAGCTCTGTCAAAGTTGATTTTATGCCATCCATATGGGGGAGGAGACCATTTACAATCCTCCCTAGCCTTCTTACTATTCTTGGCATATACTAGAGGTGGATTGATTAGCTTACTCCAGTTCTTCTTCATGAGCTTGTCCTATGCCGAAGAGGAACCTTCCTCTTTCTGAACTTTCCTGAGATGAGAGTTGGTGACTTTCACTATGCTAGCTTCTATGTTTAGCAGTAAACTTTTAGGCTTCATTTTTGTATCTCAGAATATACGCCTATTTCTCCCCTTCCAAATTTCCCATGACATAATTGCCAGACAAATGTTCCACAATTTTCTATAGATCCCCTTAATCTTGTTTACAGGCCATCCTTTCAGGAGCTCAGAGAAGGTTCTTGGAAAGGGGGAAGACCAACCTAATTTTAATGTAAGCCATTCCCAACAAGATTGAGAAAATGGACTGCTATATAATAAATGATCTGCATCCTTAGAGTTATGTTTACAGAGCACACACCTGGATGGGCCCAGAAAACCAAATTTATGCAATCTATCTTTTGTTAAGATCCTATTTGGGAGGCCAACCATAGAAAAAAACCAGACTTAGGCAGGCAAGCTGCATCCCAACATAGATTAAGTGGGACTCCTACTTGATCCCATCTTTGTGAGTAAATCAAGGAGTTATATCCACTCCTAACATTATATTTACCATCCTTTGATGCTGCCCAAATAAGCTCATCTTTCCTACCAGACTACTTAACTCTTTTGTCACTAAGAATCTTTATATAAGCTTGTATTTCTTCTAGATCACATCCTGCATCATCTACAGGTTTCCACACCCATTTGACCGAACCTTCAGAGGAGATTTTTAACTTATAATCTTTAACTTTAACACCCTAATTGGATACTAGTTTTTCTTTGAGGGTCAAGGGGAAGGGTCTGGATATGATCGAGGGAAAGCCATCCCAAGAATACTCCCAAAATAAGGCCTCATCACCCAAACCCACATCCCAAGATAGAAAATCACTAATAATGTGTCTGCACTTTGTCATAAAATTCCAGCTTTTAGATCCTTTAGGTAGATTCCTCATTCTAAATAGTGAAAGGGGATCATCTACGTTAAGGTATTTATTATATAATATCTTGGCCCATTTTTTATTTCTTTCTTTATATAAACACCAAATCAATTTAGCACCTAGGGCTTTGTTTTGCCATTGTAAATTCTTTATCCCAAGACCACCCATTCCCTTAGGTTTACAGATGTTATCCCACTTAAAAAGTGCTAATCTCTTATCTTCTTTGCAATCCTTCCATAAAAAAATCTTGACCTTTGGTTCCAATTTACCCAAGGAACTCTTAGAGAGGGTCAGACAAGAAAGAGGAAATGTGGGAATGACTGAAAGAACCGATCTAATTTTAGTACTCTTCTTGGCCTTTGAAAGCCATTTGTTTTTCCAACTTCCAATCTTGGCATCAACTTTTTCAATGGTATTTTGCCAAATCTTGGTAGATTTTGCACCTTTTTCCAACATTATTCTCAAATATTTACACGAAAACTATCCTTTCCGGAAGCCCATCACTTTACAAATCTGATCTTCAACTTCTTTATTAGTGTTTAAGAAAAATATCTCTAATTTTTCCTTATTAACTCTTTATCTAGATGCTTCCATGTATGAATTAATAATAGAATTTAAATTCAAGGCTTCTTTGATAGAACTTCTACCTGGCAGAATGGTATCATCAGCATATTGCTAATGTGTGATATTAGACATATTCCTTGCCACCGTTATACCCAAGATTGCCTGATTATTATATGCATATGTTACTACTCTTCCAAATACTTCTACCGTAATGATGAAGAGATAGGGTGATAGTGGATCACCTTGTTTGATACCCCTAGATATTTTGAAGAACCCCTCGGGTGTTCCATTAATGAGGATAGAAATTTTGGGGGTGGATATAAATTTAAAAATGATGTTAATCCATTGATGTGAGAAGTCAAACATTTCGAGCACCTTACACAGAAATCTCCAATCCACCATGTCATAAGCCTTTTGAATATCTAGTTTCATGAACATGCTTGGTTCTTTACTCTTGGGAGCAGAATGAATGGTTTCTTGAATAGTGAGAATACCATCCATAATAGACCTGCCAGGAACAAAACCTATTTGCTCCTCTGAGATAATTTTTGGAAGTAATACCTTGAGTCTATTAGCTAAAATTTTGGAGAACATCTTATAAATAATATTGTAGAGAGCAATAGGCCTATAGTCCCCAGCCGATTCAGGATCAAATTTTTTGGGGATCAAGGTTAGGAAGGAATAATTAATTTTTGCTAATAGTGCTCCACCATTCCTTGAGGCTTCTATGGCTCTCCATAAATCTTCTTCAATAATGTCCCAACACTTCTGATAGAAAACGGCCTGAAAACCATCTAGCCCTGGGGATTTGTCGGGGTTCATTTTAAAAACTACCTCTCTTACTTCCTCCAAAGTAATTGGTTTGTTGAGGAGTTTGTTATCCTTTGGTGTAATTACTTTTGGAATGAATTTGAGTAATTTTTCTTGCACTTCCCTATTGGATCCTTCGAAGTTGTTTAATATTTCCTGAAAATGGTCAACAAAGGTTCTTGTTATTTCACCTGGATCCTTAGAAATGGATCCTCTCTTATTTCTAATTCTCGTTATTTTATTATTTGATCTATTAAATAGGGTGGAATTGTGAAAAAAAATTGTATTCTGATCTCCTTGATCTAACCAATTCTCCCTAGATTTCTGTCTCCAGAATATTTCTTCTTTGGTTAATATATCCTCCTACTTGGTGAGTAATTCTTTTTCTAACATATATCATTCATTATTCATACCTTCCTTAATAACTACCATATTAAGATCTTTTAATTTTTCTTCTATATCTAATTTTTCTTTTAAAATATTATTAAAATGTTCTTTATTCCATTTAAGAATTCTATTTTTTAACATCTTCATTTTTTATACAAAAACAATCATCTTAGAACCTTTTCAGTTATCTTGGGTCAACCATTCTTTAATATTATTGATGAATGATGGATCTAGGAACCACATTTTTTCGTACTTAAATGGGTTTCTTAACAGTTTTGTTGGTTCTGCAAGTTCTAGTCTAACTGGGTAGTGGTCTAAACTAGAAATAGGCAAAATGGTGGAAGAAATGTCAAGATTATTTCCATCCAAATCACCTTTCAAGAGAAATATATCTAGCTTCTCTGCTATTTATGTAAAATCTTTCCTCTTATTGTTCCAGGTGTATTTCCCATTGTTGGTAGGGATATCAATCAGATTGTGTCCATCACACCATTCTTTGAAGAATAGAGACGGTTGTGAAAGCTGGTGGATACCACCATCTTTCTCAGATAAATCTAGGATAGTATTGAAGTCGCCACCTACTAAGCATGAATCATCTAGATGATTATCTAAAAGCATACTAATTTCATTCCAAACACTTATCTTTCTTAAAGTGCTAATAGGATTGTATACATTAATTAGCATAAAATGAGGGTTAGATTTCAGGCTCTATAACTTGAAACTCATCCAATTGTTACTGCCATTAAGTAGGTCTATAGTTACTTTCCTAGGGTTCCATAGAATTTCCAGACCTCCAAAGTCACTTGTTGATTCACAAAATGAGGAGCTCTAGAAACCAGGCTTCTTTTTTAAGTTCAATCCCTCTACCTCACTTAAATTTGTCTCTTGTACTAAAATAATACCTGAATCAAATAATTTTAGGTTTTTCTTAAGAAAACTTTTCTTGCTAGGGGTGTTTAATCCCCTAGCATTCCATGTGGTGATCTTCATGATTCCCTGGGAAGGCTCTTCCCCTTCCCATTGTTAATTAACTAGTCTATCTTTTGTTGTTCCTTGCTAAGTCCTTATGTTTCCTTGAGTTCCCTCAAGGACTTTCTGCCTCTCTTCCCTTTCACTTTCCCATATTTTGGTGAGCTAAACCCTTCCTGATTCATCTGTATCCCTAGATGCTCCAAATGCATCTATGTGCTAGAATTTGCCTCAGATGTGTTTCTTTCTGATACCTCATCTTCCAGCTCTTTGATTAAGTGGTCTATAACACTTGGCTAGTTTTCTTCTCCTAAGAATACATCTTTTTGGTTAATCTTAGGAGTACTTTTGCCTTCATGTACTACTTCCCTTATTCCTTGTTTCGACTGGAACCTTTCTTGTTAAAAATCCTCATCCTCAATCTATTTTAGATCCTTCCTTAAATCTTCATAGGAATAGTTATTGCCTTTGATTTTAAGCACTCTCTGTAGCAATTCCTCCTTCTAAGCCTGTTTACTGTAGTTTGTATTCTCAGGGCAAAAAACTTGGACTAATTTCTCAGTAAGCTATTCAAGGAACTCATCGTTAGTTCTTTGAGTGGCCAGCTATGGATCCAAGATGATGTCCTTGTCTAGAAAGCTTTGGAGCTCATTTGCCAGAGATCTAACTTCTGACTTAGAGCTGAAATCCTTCTCATTTGGATGTGCCATAGGGGTAAATGGAGAACTTCCACCTTCTACTAGGGTCTACCAAAACTTAGATCTCTTACATATTTCTTTGACTGGGGTGATGTATCTTTCTTTTAGATCTATCTCCAAATCCTTACTAAACTCTCCATCATTTGGGATTGGTTCAAATAATAAAGAATTCTCAGCCTCTTTTATATTCTTTTTGCCACCCCTTTCTTCTTCTATAAAATGTTGACTTGATGCTTCCATAGATGATGAGATTCCCCTCCCTGTGTCTCCATGTCCAATGTCCTTTATTGACCTACTACTGGGCCTTTTTGCATCTTGATTCATCTGTTTAGCCACCTTTTCTTCCCTTTCACCTGCTTTGGGTGGATTTGAAATTTTTCAAATATCATTTCCTACTAAACAAGTATTTTCTTTTGGAGAACTATTTTCCTCTGTATTGTTCTTTTTGTCCTTTCTTTTGCTATTCAACATATGTTTCACTTTTGTCTTATGTTTTTGATTTCTGTCTAGATTCTTATCTGATTCTCCCACTATAATCGACTTTAGTCATGGTTTAGCCTCTAGAATTGTCTCACAATTTTCCATACAATTCCTTTCCTTCTGTGGATGCTTATTTAAATTTTCTTCATCTTGGAGGTGCTGTGGTGAGGTCTCCTGATCCACCCGACTTGTCCTCTGTTTCTTTTTCTTGATTCTAATCCATAGGAATATACTAAGGAAATCTAATGTAAGAGGCATTTTTCTATGTCTAATCTTCCTGATATCATCAATTCTGAGGATTTTTGATATTTCTCCTTCATAGATTTGAAGATTTATATTATAGGATGATTTGTTGGTTATGATCTTCTTATGGGATTGAACTAGTTGGTTGAGCTTGGTTCTAATGAGCATCCTCACATTGTTACTATACTAATATGATAAATCAATGCCTATCAGATCTCCTATAGCAGACCCTACAGACCTAAGGACATCAATATGGACCAGCTCTGGTGGTAAGGAATGAAAATTATACCATCTGGGAGTCATAATATCTAACCCTTCTAAACTGAAATTAGGGCTCCATTTAACAAAACTGACTGCAAACCCATTGAAATGACATTCAAAAACATATATGAATTCATCTCTAATGGATTCATCCAAGCATTTCAAGTAAAGGATTCTTTCAGAAAAGCTAGAGATACTTACTTGTTCTTCACAGTGGTCTTCCAGCCAATAAGCAAGCATGGCAATGTCTTCCTTCAGGCCATTCTAGATTGCAAAAATTCCCACTTTTTGATATTCATCCCATAATTCTTCAATTTCCTTGTTGGAGATTCGACGATTATAGGGGGCATTTGTGGACCTAGGGCATCATTAGGTTTTGACTTTGCAATTTTTTTTGCAGATCACCGATGGGGAGGCACATAAGATTTCCTACTTGATTTCATATGAGAATGAAATGATTTGTCCCTATTGGAATGTCGAGGCATAGGGGTTGATGCCAATTTTGGACTTGCTAACGAAGGAGGCGTAAGACTATTGGATAGTTGGGCATACTTTGTGAGAAAGAAAACTTTAAACTGATTGTCTAATTTTTCCACTGTGAAAATATTATATGCTTGCCCACTACCTATATTTCTAGGATGAGATATGGCTTAGTCGATGCTTAAAGATTTTGGCCAAGAGTATTTTTCAGATTCCTCTAACTTTCCTAAAATCGTGAATCTATTCTTGGTTTGGATTTCATGGTTGGGGATCTTCCATTGCTTGCCTAAGTGCCTTGCTCTTCCGTGAATCTTAGGCTTCTTCCAAGGATTTTGTTCTATGCCCTACCATGATCTAGGATTGTAATTCTATTTTTTGACAACCTGCTTTGCATTTTTTGCTTGAAAGCTCTGCTTTTCCATTTTTTCGGGCAGCTATGCAACATATTAGTTCGATAAAAAAATTTAAAATCAATTAATTTTTAAGTTGTAGAAACCAAAAAATTTAATCACTAGTTAAAGCATACTACCAACAAGTACTAATAACATTCCTAGTAATAAGATTTTTTTTTAAAAAAGCTTTAATTAAAATTTTCTACTAGCTAAATAAAATTAAAAGTTGAATAAAAATATTATTATTATTAGTTCTTGCCATGGTAGGAAACTTATGCATTCGTTAAAAGCGAATGATCTTATTAGTTTGTCCAATCATGGTCTTTTATTGTTTTTATCTGTTTTCCACTATAGACGTCTTTTTTTAACATTTTTGCAAATTTAGTGAAACTTATTTTTATGCAATTTGATTGGCCTATGTGTGCTACAGTCATGAGTTTGAAAGTTTTTCTTCTTTTTTTGCCCACAAAATAATTTGTTTTTTTCTCTTTTTCCAAACTTTAGATATCAATACTAAGAATTATAATAATAATAATAATGAAACATATTGTCAAACATTTATAGATTGTGGTTACAATTGTATTTCGTTTCTAAAAAATCAACACAAACAAACAAAATAAGACAACATGATAAACAATTAGAAAGATGACATTTCTTGTTATTTATTATTGTTGTGGTTACAGTTGTATTCCATTTCTAAAAAACAACACAAACAAACAAAACAAGACAACATGATGAGCAATTAGAGAGATGACATTTCTTGTCATTTATTATGTTGTGTTGCATAAGTTTGCTTGGAAAGGATGCCAGGGGATGTTTTTTTTTTATAGTTGTGGTTTATAAATTATTTTGAGGTCAATATTTGTCCTGTGTGAGCATTGATTATGGAATCCTCTAGAATTATTATTTCCTTATTTATAACATTGGTTGATTGTTTTTAATTCACATGTCTAAAGGCTTTCGTCTCTTCCTAATGGAGTACAAGGTATGGCTGAGATTTTTCTATTTTTTTAATTTGAGATTATATTGTGTTCTAGTTGTATTTTTTTTCTGATCATCATATTTACATGAAATTTATTTATGGAAGCTTGTCCAAATCTATTGTTTAGAACATATTGTGTTGTAGTTGTATTGTTTTTTGTGATCATCATATTTACATGAAATCTATCTATGGAAGCTTGTCCAAATCTATTGTTTAAAATCGATTTTGTTGTAAAAGAATTGAGTTTTTTGTTTGAAAATTTGAGATGCATTTTTCAATATTTGAGATCTATGATCTATTGTGTAGAATCAAGTTTGTTGTAAGAGAATTGAATTTTTTTTTAATGAAGATTTGTGTGTATATTTTAGATCACAATAATTTTGTACACGAATAAAAATTAGAACAATATAATGTGCTTGATCTATGGCTTCTAATTATTGTGG
This sequence comes from Cupressus sempervirens, assembly GCA_028749045.1. NCBI lineage: Eukaryota > Viridiplantae > Streptophyta > Pinopsida > Cupressales > Cupressaceae > Cupressus > Cupressus sempervirens. Next base: position 31,013,076 of record CM053792.1, read on the forward strand.
AATACTATATTGGAAATTTTAGTACGGTTTGTGATTAGGGTTTTTGATGTTTAGTTTTGTTTGTGTAAATGTGTTGTCTTTGTGTTGTTTGTGTAAATGTGTCTTTGGGTGTTTAACTATATTTATACGATGCAGATCTGACATAACCCACTTCATCTCTGAACATGAGAGATCTTTCAAGATACAAGTCCATCCACCTTTGAGCCTTTCTCTATAAATTAATTATGAGGTTTATTATTAAGGATATTTTTAAAGATCTTTCCCTTAGGTGTTCTTAGTTTTTTCCCTCATTTTTAGTACAACGTTACTTTGATGTTATAATATCTTTATAATCTTAGCACAACTTTTCTTTGATGTTATAATATCTTTGATGTTATAAGACCATTTGAAGTATAAAGAGCATTCAAAAGATGAAAAAACAATTATAAATATAACTAGATGAATAAACAATGATATATATAACTAGATATCATTATGATACCTATTTTCAATGTGTAAGAGCTCCCCTAATGTTAATTATTGTTAATTTTGAAGTTCATTTTTTTTTTCTATTTTTTTTTTTCTAAACTAAGTCTGGGATTTAGTTGATCTGCACGTTAATCACCTAAATTGTCGTTGTTTGTGAATGGTATTTGAGCCACGTATTTTGTAAGATGTCACATCTAACGACTACCAAATGGATCAAAATATTTTGATGTGTGCTTTTCCTCTGCAAGTTATATTTGTAAACTTATCACAAGGCCAAAATTTCCCATGCCTATGCTCAAAATGATTTTTCTTGTTGATCTTTCATCATCTAAGTTTTCAGGCTCTCTGCCCACTTCAATACTTAACCTCGGTAGAGCCCTCAAATCTTCCTCATCTAGCTTGACACCCTTGCTCACCATATACTCATCCACCTCATATGCCTTGCCAGCCTCTTTTCTCTTACAAAACACAAGCAGAGTAGGGCTGTAAGACCTCAGCTTGGGGGAGAGATTCAAACTAACCATTTTCTTGACCATTTCAAAGGCCATGTCACCATCCTCCAAAACTTGAATTATCATCTCCATCCCAACTGTCCTAGCCACTCGAGCCCTACCACTGAGATCCAAAATTTCCTCCACTCCTTGGTTGGTATCCTTTGCTTCTTACATAGTATTATTGATTTAGCTGATATGATGGCGGTGTAAGATTTGTCTTTGCAATGAACATTGGTCAGGAAAGTACTTGGGTATGAAATAGGCACTAGTTCCGAGCTAGGGCTAGCAACGATAAGTTTGGGTAGAGCTGCAAAAAGTTTACAAAACAAACAAAAAATAGCATTTTTTCACAAAATTCAACAAAGAACTTGATCATGAATAAATTTTCATATCCTTCAAATATAGAACTGATACCCATTAGAATACCAATTTGATAAAAACTCTACTAAATTGATTCATCATCATCTTCAGGGCTAAAAATCTTCAATTGTGTTGGATGATCTTTGGACTCTGCCTACAGAAGCTAATCTGTTTGATAATCTTGGCTAGTCAACTAATAAAGATCACAAATTTTTGGTTAGCACAAGAGATCTTTAGAGGAAAAAATATATGGTTGTCTTGGATGATCTTTGGACTCTCTAAAGAAGCTACTCTATGTTTTTTGTCATTCCTTTCCTCTAACTTGAGTTTTTAAAAATCTATGCTTTCACGTGTTGCAATGGTCATCCATGTCTTTAGATGAATAGGGACCATTGATATATGTATCAATCCATTTCAATTTGGATTCCAACTAATTTTCAAATTAGAACTCACAAAAATGTATCTTTGTTCATATTCACATTTGATATAATCAAAGTGATGTATGCTTAATCAATCATATTTGCATTTGATATATGCTTAATAAAAGTCTTCTCACTTGTGTTGAGCTTATTCAAAGTTGAAGCCAAGAAAGTGAAAGCAAAACCAAAACGCAACATGAAACATATAAAAAGCAGAAATTAAATAGTGAAATTCGAAGACTTCATCATTCATTTGCCTACATCGGATGCCAACTGATGATCGCTGAATTTTATTCAAATGTTGAATGAACGTAAAATATTTTGTTTTTATTTTCAGAGATTCAATTTTAAGGGCATGAATTATCAGAGGCAACATCCAATTTCCTATTTGAAATTTCAAGATGCTCTCCATTATTGTCTTCCATAATGGATACAATTCCTTTCCTTGTGGTCCCAAAACTATTTTTCTTTTTTTTTTTCTGTTGTTGTATCAACTCAATATTCTTTTTCTTTTGTCCGTGCAATATTCTTCACTTTCTTGGTAATCCTTGGCATTTACTTTCCAGTCTTTACAAATATCAGAAATGAATTTTACTATGTTGAGCGATGTCTTTCATTTTTTCGTCTTGTGAAATTAGAAATAAACTTTTACTAAGAGCCTTGTAAATTGCATACTTCCCTTATAAAAATTCCAAAGGTACTTCCAAAAATCCACATTGATTCCATTACTTCACTCCTCTTGTAAGAAAACATCCCTAGAGGTACTTCCAAAATGTACATTGTTCAGAGCATAAGCTAAACAGTTTGGTGCAAATAGAAGATTATAATTTTGTATTGAAAAGGCACATCACTAATCACACCAATCAAACAAAATCATAGTTGCAATTTTGTCCCCCCGATAAACAGAAGTGAAGAGAATAATTGTCTCAATAGTCACAACAATGTACAGTGTTAGATCTTAGGCTTAGTTGCATTATGCACAATACATCAACCATCTCAAGAACATCAAATTGAATGAGATATTAAAAGATCTACACATATATTACCCCTCTTGTGTCAATTGTCAATTTATCAGTTGCCTATTTGTCTTAACTCTTATATTTTGCTACAATACTTGATTTATTATTCAATTAGACCCTAGATGCAATTGTAAAGGGTTGTTTTATTACTCCACTCCATGTAATTGCAACTATGAAAAGAGCATATACACAACATAACATGCATATTTATAAATTTTCAATATGGTATGTAATGCCTTATTTATTTCCAATGATCCTGACATAACAAGCGTGATGTTCTTAGAAAGCTAAAATTCCATAGTAATTTTTTGTGTTCGCTGATTGCATTGGAAACAATTTGTAACTTTCTTAAACATGTCCATGTTCTAAATTTGTGATTTTATAGTTTTTACTTATTCATTTTTATAAAGGCCCATTTATTTAAGAAACTAGATCATAAAACTTAGTATATTTACAATGCAATAGAGTTACGTGTGCTACGCTTGAAATATTCCAAGAATGATAGAAATGTGTGTTGATCTTAATACTTATGTAGTATCCATCACATTCCAATTTTAGATATATAGGTAAGAATGAATTCATTTATATCAACATGTAATTACACTCATTACAAATAGCAGAGTCATGTATCATGTTACTTGGTTCAAACTGATCCCCTTGACAACCAATTATCTTTAGTCTGTAGATCAAACTCTTTGACCTTTCTTGCAAATCATGCAATCAGACTTCCACATTACTTTGTTATAGCCTCTTAGACATCCCATTTTGTTTTTGAGGGACGTATGAATCTATCTTCCTTGCCTTAGCTGCAAAAAATATTTTAGCATGTACCAATACGAAATTCATGAGAGATTTCATAGTAATTTTCAATACCCAGTAGACTAATCCAAAGGATATCTAAAATTTGATGCAACACCCACTTCTACAACATGATATAGCAGATCAAAATATGGTTAGAATGTCCTCAAGCTAGATAGAGCAACGTGTGTAACATACGCATACACATTGTTGGGCAGGGCATAATATTTGTTCCATTAAATGATTCATAAGAATAATGATGACCCATCACATTTAGTGTAGTTAAATCAATTGAATATGATTGGTCAAGAATTAGGTTATGATAATATGAAATAATACTAATAATATGTTGAATTTTGAATAGTTGGATTCGACATTCCACTACTTGGTACAACAAAGAAGATTAAAATCAACTGTCATTAATACACAATGAATAGAAGAGTATTGTGCCTTAAGGTTGACCTACCCCCTCTCCTCCCACCCAGGGCCCACCCCAACCAACTCAATTTGGGGAGCTGACTCAACTCAAACCATAACAATTGGAAGGAATCTTCATGCATTTTGTGGAAGAAGTGTGATAAGATAATATTTGATTTATTACAAATTTTCACCAAATTTCTTTTTAAAAATAATAATGAAAATTTCAATGCTGACTATTATTTTTTGAAAGTAAACCTACAAGCTGATATTTTCATGTTAATGATAATATGTATTGAATCTTGAAAGTTAACTTATTGCTATTATAAATTAAAAAAACATAGCAAAACAACACAAAACTAAAGACTATTATTGTGCATCTTCTTGATTTTTTATTTCAATCATGAAAACTTGTGCTATAGACAATACTTGCGACATGTTTTGCAAAATCTTGAGCAATTACTTCCTCTACTAGGAGAATTATACTAGTTACTAATATAATTAGCTTTAGAAATTTCAAAGACTATAGAATCTGACAATTGGAAAGTTGATAACAAACTTTACAACTTGAAAATGGATAAGCAAGTATGTATTCCAAGGCCATAGTGGGACTGTCCCATTATAGGACCACTTGAATCAACTACAATGTGACATGTCTTCATATTTGACTATTCATGTGTCGAGAAATCTCTAAGGATATTGATAGGCAAAGACTTTCTAAAAAATGCTTCAGGAACAATCTTCTCTGCTAATATTGTTTCACAATTCTTGTCAAATTGCATGGACTTGGTACAAGAAGCAATAGTCATTGAGAAACTAGAAAATGCTTATGTATGAGAGTACTTTGTGCCATCAATAGGGTACCATGAAGCAATTTGTGCATATCGAGGAACTCAACATGCATCTATTGTTGGTGGCCTCTTTTCTCATAAAGCACTTGAAGAGTGTGAGGTTGCATCATGTGTTTATAGTGTTATGCATCTAGCTATTACTAATGAATGTGATCTTGTTCTAGTTCATGAATTAAATGCACATGCTACTCACTTGGGTGAATGTCTTGTGACAAAATTAACAAATGTGTACAATACATTCATGTCTTTGTACATAGATCTACCTAGATCTACGCAAGGGAACTAGTGTTCCATGTGAACAGAAGCATCCAAGTGAGAAACAACTCCAAACTGAAGTAGATCTGACTACTCCAACTACAGATTTGATTGCTCCAACTACAAATTTGACTGCTCCAACTCCTTCAACTGCAAGCTCTTCATGAACTATTTGATTGTCTAGTAGTACTATAAATTGACTTCTGCTCATAAATTGAAAGTACTAATGTCCTAGTTATCACATTGTCCTTTTCTTATGGTTACATGTATATATGAAGTGTGAAAAATAACACAAAGACTATTGTCCTTTGCCTATTGTCATATGTATCTACAAAGTATGGAGAATATTGCAGAGACTAGGTGCTTTATCTGGGCACTTTATTCGATCAATGAACAAGTATGTACAAGTAATATGAGTATTGTATCGATATATGAATAAAAAGATTATAAAAGTAATGTCTCTTCTAGCTTTTCTATGAATCTAATTGGTTGTAAACTTGGGATACTATAATTATTATAGAGAAGTGTAGAACTTGAATACTAATTATACTATTAACATGCAATGAATAGTGGAATGCATTGATGCAAAATTAAACATTGTAATTGATAGTCATCCATTGCACATTTATTGAATAGTATGTATGAAATTATTTATATTAATGATATTTGTATGATTATTTCCATAAAAAGTACATCAATGAAAAAAGGACACTAAGTTCAAGATATGTCTTAGAACTAAGTGATGCTCGGTAAATTCTAAGAAATGTTCCTCATTGCAAATAGGTTTTTCATATCCATATTAGACAAGTATGGATTTTCTTGATGCATTTGTTTATTTAGATCACAATACGAATCACTTCTCTAAAATTTCAGAATCTAGTATTCTTGAAAAACTTCTAGAACTTCCAAACAAATGAGAAAGAAAAATATTGGAAAGATATTTTTATGATAAGCATGTTGTCATGTTCAGATATGATGGATAGGGAGACATTCGGTCAATACCAAACACTAATCAAATTCATGTTCTATCCCCATTCATGACTAATGGTGAATTAATTTACTTAAAACATCTGGTGTGGGAATATAGGGAAGCTCATATCATAGTTCATTGTGAAGATATCATAAGACATTTCCCTCCTAAAAATCACACTATAGAAGAATTGACAGCCATTTTCAATCCAACATGCAAGACATTATTCTGTGAACTATCACCATTTAGCATGTTTGTTGAAGATTAAACACTTTTATCCATAATAAATGTTGTGGTAACATATCCAACCTTTTCACTTGAATGGATTATAAGACATGATAACAAATAGATTCTTGGGCAATGGTATGATAATGATATGGGAGCCTTGGCAGCTAAGACCATAAAGCACCATTACTCATGTCATTTTTTGTTTATATTTGAGAATAATTTTGAGTCACTTGGCATTCATCTTGTAGAGGATATCGGCAGATGGTGCCTTCTTTATTGATGAACTAATGATTACAAGATGACAATCACCACAAGAATATAGTGATGGTGTATAAGCTTATGCTTACTATGAATGAAAGTTCACAACTTGCATGTAAAAGCTATAATATTTTTCACTATGACATAGTATAATATGTATATGGTCATTTCTATGTCATTTTCTTCTTAGTGAAGTATCCCTTTAGGTTTCAACAAATGTACTACAATATGTATCTAGTCATCTCCATCTCATTTATAATATATTAGAAGTTGTTTTAAACTTTGACTATTGCAAACATGCAGATAGCTTTGTTTAGGTAACCATGTTTTTTAAAAGTTTACTAAGAACTAGTAATAGTTTGATCTACTATGTTTAATATGTGCACAATGATTATGCTACACAATAGATTATTTTTGCATATGTAGAATAAGAAGTAGTGACCAGATTAATTACATCTAATGTTGCGAAGGTTTGATTATGCTTTTATTAATATGATACTTTGATTGCAAACTAGGAAAATCAACAACGATCAAATACACAAGCTTGGCAATTGAGTGAAGAACAAAATAGTAAGTAAATTTATACATTTGATTAGAATCTAGAAATCTCAAAGTTACAAGTTTCCAAAATCTGCTTGTTTCCTTCTGTATTATTTCCTCAAGATCCATGTTAGCATTTCATAAGATCTCTATTGGCATAAGTTTCTATGTTCAAAGTAATGATTGGTAAAAAAAAGTTAAAGAAACGATGTGTTTGAATAGACCTCAGAGATGCAAACTTACTAATTGTATTGTCTTCTTGACAACCTTACAAAATCTACAATCAAAACCTCATAGAATAGATTAGAATGCATATATACATTTGTAGGTCGAGACCACCTACAATATAAGAATTTGTTTTCCACTTTTTGAACTGTGTCTCTGGATTGGTGACCCCCTTGCAGTGAATGGAGCACATCTACAGAACATGATGACTAAATTGGCTGAGAACAAAACTGAGCATGTGCCTACCTATGATGAACTTGTAACAAAAGCATGGATGACACTAATCTTGATAATATTGGTAGATTTTACACTATTCTTCATAGTGAAGAATACTCTATGGTTTGTAACATTAATTGTAGTGAGTACAATAGTCATATTGTATGCATTTGGTATGTAACCGAGTAATGTACAATAATAGTAATGTCACTAGTCATGACAATAGTAATGAGATTTAGTATTTATCGGCTAGTAGTATTATGATTGATCATAGCATGGAAATAATGTTTATAATGGAGATAAGCTAAAAGTAACTATTGACAAAAGATGATTATGAAGAATATGAAAATAGTCATTTTTATTTTTAAGCTATTATTTTCTAGAATTGCATATTGTTTTCATTTCTTTATAATTGAAATTGTTGTTTGAGAGGATTGGTCATTTGTAATGTAATTTAAATATGTGTGTATTGAAACATGTCTTAACAAAAGTTTAATTGTGATATAGAAACATAAAAGAAGAAATGGAGAAGACATATAGGGGTTTTTGCAAGAAAGCATCTAGTCAATTTTCAGTAGAGATAACATTGCCCAACCTATGAAGACAAAAATGGCTAGGAACATTTGACACAACAAAATACGCATCCTTTGCATATGACACGACCAACATGTCAATGAGAGGTAGTAATGCATACACCAACTTTTGCCATGTCAATTGTACACCTCATAATCAACCTTGCAATGTGTAGAGCACTCAGATCTCAACTATAATGAGATCAAATAGGAAGAAAATTAAATTCATGAAGTTGTTTGAATTGCAAGAACATACTGAAAAAGTTGAAGAAAGCAAAGGATATATGTCATTTTGCAATGGATCTAAAATCTGTCCAAAAGAAAAGTCATATTGAGGTGTTTGGAAACATTCAAGTGGTCGTTATGTCACACAAGTGTGGAATCTGTAATCAACTAAAAATGGTCATCTAGACTATGAGCCCCCTTTCTAGCACTTTTTCCATAATTTATCTAATGGTTATTTTTTATCATGCTCCATTTTAATTAAATAAAAATCCCCACTTCCCATTTATCCTAAGTGTGCACACATAAAGCATTATTCCTATTTTAAAAATAAAAGAAAAGATATTTTTGTCTACACATGAATGCACAATTTTCTATGTGAGAGGAATCTTCTATTTTAAAAATAACTTTAATTCTCCTCCACGCATTTCAAATAGTCTCAAAAGCCAACCATTAATTGTGACTAGTTAAGGTGCTTGTGCACATGGATCACTCGAGATGTATTCTCTTCCCTTGATTATCCTCTTTAGCCTCTTAATCTCTAACGTCTATTTTTCTTTTAAAGGAAAGACTCTCTCCTCATTCAAAAGATCTTAGTCTCTCATGCTATTGTTATGCTGTAGGTTTTCTTGGTGCTTTTGGAGACTTGGAACATTCTTGCATTTTTGCATTTTAGCTTAGCTTACATTCTACTTACATTATGGCATACTTTTTATCTTATTTTCATTTATGCTTTAACTTAGTTCTCTTTGTTAGCTTGCATTTTATTTAGAATAGCTTGCATTTGCATTGCATTTTATTCTAGATTCTTAGATATTGGCACTCTTGCCTCTACTCTTTGAATCTCTCATTCTATGGTGCACCTTGCAAGGGTTGCATAGTTTGGTTCATTTGAGAGCCATCATCTCATAGCCCTTGCACATCATAGATAGAGAGCTATAAGCTGGCTCTTGAGACTCCCTCTTCCATGGGTTCTCTCAAGAATAATGGTTTATATAAGTGTGACACTTTTATACACACATTTTTGGCGCCCATCGTGGGGCTTGAATCAAGTTTCTAGCTCCATTTGATTTCATTTCTCATTTTTTTTTTTTTTACAGTAGCATATTGGATCTAATCAAGTGGTTTTGTAGAGTTCTCACTTTAGTTTTAAGGCTAACCCATATGCAGATTGGTTTGAAGGCCAAAACCCTAGGTTTTTGAAGATTTGATCTTATCTCCTTAACCACTTGGAGTTTGGTTCTAAAAAATTTTTGCGGGTTGAATATGTGTCCAAGATGTCTCAATCTGATTTTCAAATCATTTTGACTTGGTTTGCATTAGTTATGAATTTTTATTTGTTTTTCATAAAAAGTTATTTCTGGTTGCAAATCAACTACTTTTTTGGAAAACATACATTTTCAGAAAGGTTTTTGAATTCTACAGGGGGTACTTTCTTTGTGTTTTGAATTTTGAGGTCATATTAAGGATCAAAAACTCGATTTGATAAATCTGGTATGCTTTGACAAAATGGGTTCCTAGGGCATAAATGAAGAGCTTTTTTTGAATTTCTTGTATTTTTGGAAAGTTCCCTAGTTTTTAGTAGGGGTATCTTCTTTTAATTTCTATTTTTGGATCCGAAATCATAGAAAAAAGTCCAATCTTGTTGACTAGGTCAAAAGAAAAGAGTGAAAATGAGAGCATTTGTGATTAATTTGCACTTTCTTTGCACACTTGGTTGGAAGATAACTTGAATCTTTGAGGAAACTAACCACTTTTTTTTGTAGGTATTACTTGGTTATTATGTCGTAACCTTGGTTTCTTTGTAGGGAGTTTCTCATTTTCATTGCTAAAAAGAATGCATGTCAAAGCTTCAAATGCTCAAGGGCTACTAACAATTGTTCGCAGGGCTGCCCAACACATAAAAATCAAACTTTCTTGTATTTTTTGTATTCCACGTGTGACATTCTACTAGTTGCTTACATTGCTTAGGCACATTAAACTTGTGATTGAGGTTTTTTGGTGATACAGGAGTATGCTCTTCACCCTTGTAGTGAATCAAAAATCTTGACTCACCTTTGGATTTTGAGAACAAGAGGACTAATTTAAGATTTTTGGCATGTTTGAGGGAAGCAATCAAGATAGGAGAGTATGCGCTTCACCCTTGTGGTGAATCAAAAATCTTCACCCTTGAGAGTGGATCTAATCTGTGGTAGTTAAAATCCTTAAGAGGGTCTGCTCTTGGACAACCTAAGAGGAATGACCCAAGTGGGGACAAGCTAATACCTAGCTCTTCCAACCCACTATAAACTCAAGGCTATCAAGGACACAAAACCTTGGTAGACGTAGTGTTATTTTTCACTTAGTGTGATCGCTTATGGGATTTTGACCATAAGGAGATCACTAGGCAAGAACGCTTAAGCTGCTCTTGTGACCATGAGATCTGGTACTCACCGCAAGGTGGGGTGTCCCTTAATTGGGTTCAAGAGGAACATTATGAATGAAAGCCCTTTCTAAACACCCTAGGTTAGTATCTACCCTTTTTTTTTGCTCAACTTCTTGGTGCAAGGATTGATCCTAGTGGACTACCCAGATCACCCCAAGATTTACACTCACCATATGTGCTCCCTTGGTTGTTCTTATGGCACTTCCATGACAAAACCAATATCTCTTGTGGGAAACCACTTAGTGTGAGGTGAAGGAGCATCAAGTGTGGGCCAAGTTGTTGAGTAATGAACTATGACTTTTAGGTAGATATTGTGTTCTCAAATGTGCTAGACCTGTGGAAATCTTTTGAACATACACATGATGATAGTTCTAGGGATTTTTTTTAAGACCTCACATATGCTTATATCATGTAAGGTTTATTTGTCCCTTGTTTTATTGTTTGAAGACTACTCCACGTCTCACTATCTTGCTTGGAAAGAAATTGCTTTTGAACATCAAACTTGCTATGCTATCAACTATTGTGAAAATTTGTCAACCAAGTCAAAGCATCAAGTCTTAACATTTTTCTTCTGTTGCTTGCTAAGGGGAGTCTCATCATTTGATTTTTCTTTTCTATGTCTCTAGTGCTTGAACATACTTAAAGTGACTCTTTGGTCTTAGTGCCCTTGGTCCTTTTCTCTTCATGGTCTATGCCTGCTTGCTAGATATCTTTTTACTAAAATGGTTAACTTGATTTCTTGACTACACTCTTATGTTGGGAAATTTTTTCACTTGTCACCCCGCTTGCTCTATCTACTTGGCTATTTGGCTTCTTGCCTAGATCTTGACTTGAGTCACTAGTGTTGTAAGTTTCTTCGACACTTTCTTGACAAGTCACTTTACTCTATCTTTACTATTTTGGCAAGTGAACACTCTACCTCTTTAGTTTGGACATCAAGTTATCTTGTGTCACCTTCTTAGCTTCCTCTATTCTCCTTCAGGCTTGATTATCTATCTACCACTATGGCATTCAAACCTTGTGCTACCAAACCTCAACCAAATCTAGATGATCATGATATCCTCCATGCCATTGAAGAGTTTCAAGATCTATATGCTCAATACAAGGAACCAGAAGAGACAAACAATCTTTCTTACCTTCATCTCTCTAAGCGTATGATAGAAATGAAGTCTAATCTTGAGAAAAAATTAAAGGAGAATATTTCATTCTTAAATGAATCTCCCTTAAGACCTTTACATACACATGGTTCATCTTCTTCAAGGTCTACATATTCTACTCCAAGACATCAAATATCTTCATCTTCTAGATATAAAGACTTCCTTAGAGAGAAATAAAGTGATACCTCGTTTGAGCCTATTCCAAGCTATCATGATGGACCTATCTTTGACCAAGACAATGATGAAGACATGGATGCATACCATTCACTTGAGAAACAACAAAAGGACTCTAGAAATACTTTTGATAGAACTTTTTCTCCCTTGGAAGATTCTTATGATGACACTTTGCAAACACTTCTTCGAACCAAGCTCATCACGTTAACTAAGTCTAGCTCATATGGAAACCCATTCTTGGATATCTATTGTGCTCATCATTGACATAATAAGCATAGTACTTCAGATTGCATTCAGCTGAAATCCAAGATCTTATTGATAATGGGATTATTAATACCTCTAATGACTTATGTGATGAGGATACTTTTCTTGAGAAAGATCATAATAATGAACCTATGTCTAGTGATGGTTTCCTTGATGCCTCTACTTCTTCCAACACTCATGCAACTCCCAATACTTCAAATCTTTCCAACATGCCTCTATCAAATAAAGAACCTAATGCTTTTCACATACACTGTGCCTATCCTCAAGGGCTACCTCTAAAAGAAACTCAAGCTAACCTTCACTTGGTTGCAAACCTTTTCCATGCTACTAAGCCTAAAGATCCAAGCACTACTCCATTCACTCTTCATTCTCCCTTGTCCTTAGAAGTGGCTCATTTCAAGAGAACTCTAAAAAGCTATAAATGTCAAGAAAGATCAAGCATCTCCTTCAAAATTTCACCCCTCCATATCCTATGTCTTTTCCATCCCCCAAGTATGATGAAGATACCACTTCCATTATCTCCCTTGATCTTACTGAAAATTATGAGAAAAGTTCTCTTCTGATGCTATCCAAAGCTAATTGTCAAGATCAAAGCATCCCCTCATGTTCTTCTCCATATCCACTTCAAAATTATGCTCAAGCTTCAAGTGCTCCTATTAAAAATGTTGTTCCTATCAAACCTACTCATGAGGCTTTTGATGGCTTTGACCATGTTGCTCACTCTAAAGATGTTGATATCCCTTTCCACTATCCACTTGCATCTCCTAAGTCTATCCTTGGTCCTCATCCATCAAAGCTAAAGCCTTCAAACCTTCCATCTATATTGGGACCTTATGTTCCTTCATCTCCTACATTTTCCACTCCTAGGTCTCCCGTCATACCTCAAGATCAACAAAGACACTCATCCTTGATGAATTTACACCCATCTATCCATCTAAACTAGTCATATCATCCTTATTCATCCAAAAATCCCAACTCTTTTGGAAGGAAGAGTAAACATAAGAATCCATTGAAAAATGAAGACCACTATGTCCCATTTAAACGACATGTGAATGCCAAGAAGGAAAATGCACAAAAGAGACTGCAAAGGTCCACTATTAAAAAAGCTAAATCAAAACAAATATAGGTTCCTAAACCCATTATTGAAGAAATGTGTTCTAAAGCTATATGGATTCCCAAGTCTCTCTTGAAAGACTTGAACATTGAAAAGAAATCAAAGTTGACATTCAAGCTTCCAAAGGCTTCCATTCCATCTTGTTCCAAAAATCTTCCTAAAAATATTCCAAAGCCTTCCACTCCATTTTCTTTTAAACATCTTCCTCAAAAGCTTCCAAAGGCTTTCATTCCATCTTCTTCTCAAATTCTCCTACCACCCCATACATCTAAACCTCAAGCTATTTCATCTATGATTCCTCCATCATTCCAACACCCTTTAAGGCATGTGTTAATGTTGATCCTGTCCAATATTTCAACTACCCTCTTGAAATCCTCTAAAGCTTACACTTACTTTATATACATAAAATCTTATCCTCCATATACTCTTCCTGTTACCATCTCTCTTCCTTCACCTTATCAACATCTTTAAGCATACTTATTTATGGTCTTGGCTTCTCGTGACTTATTCTTCCTATAGGAGCACTATCTAAATTGACAAAACTTGAGCTATTTTTAAAAATTCAAAAAGGAAAAAAATAAAAAAATAAAAATGTGCCTTGGTGAAAACCACTTCTTGTGGCACCTTGGTAGCAAAAATAAAGAGAAATAAAATGCATCCTATGGTGAAAACCACTTCTTGTGGTGCCTTGGGAAAGTACCATGATGAAAACTTGGCAAACAGGCATCATGTGTAATTCTTCCATCATCCATGTATTCCCTCTTCCTCTTTGATGTTGACAATATTGAGCTATCCTTGTGTATTGGCTATCCTATCCATCATCTTCTTTATTGTGCTTTCTCATTCACTCATAGCCTGCATTTTGAGTTTTATTCTTATTGCTCTATCCCATCACTATCCTATCTAGTTGACCCCTTGGTCTTGATCACAATAAATAAAACATGGTTCTCATAGGTCTCTTGACATGGCTACTCTTTTGGACTACACGCTTCATGTTATCTCACTTGTTGGCTTCACTTCTTATTCTATACGCTATCTTGCTCATTGCTTCCATTGCTTATCCAAAATCTTCTATATATGGCTATCTTCCCTAGCTTGCATACTCTTGAGGAGTCAAGTCCTTGAGGATCACTTTCACTTTCTTCATACTCCTTTTTTATCCATCTATGCTTATCCTCCGACTTTCTGCTCCATCATGCCCTACACCTTGCTAGACATCAGGAGAAAATGATGTGATCTTGCTTGAGAACTAGTAATCTCTAAATCATTCTAAAAAATCCTCAAAATTATATATGATACTGAAAAAAATCCTAAAAATCAGAAAAATTCTTGAAAAAATAATCATCTTAGTGAAAACCTAGCAATAGGCACTTCAATGTATCACCAAAAAATTTCAAAAATTCAAAAATACAAAAAAAATTGAAAAAAGTCAGGAAAAAAAAATCTGCCAAGTGGTGAGAACTTGGAAATTGGCACTACTTGAGACACTTGCACCTATGTTCATCAATCTCAATCACCCACTCTACAACACATTCCCTAGCTTGGGATTATTTTTTTTCCTCGTCTCGGGGGCATAGCTGGTTAGCCTATTGAGGTGTCCTTATGCATTAGGGTTTCTTTGGCAACTCACAAAACAATGTTTCTCAACACTACTCCCCCAACTTGACATCAAGTTTTTCTCAATACTTTTAAGATAGTTCTTGTCACTTAGGTTTGCACCCTTGTCTAGAGCCTATGCATGAGGACAACCTAGTGAAACATGGAAACAACCTCCAAGCTATGGGACTTGAACTGTGAAGTTGAGTCTCCGGAGAAGGCCGACTTCCTCTTACTATCAGGGTGCAAACCTAAGTGACAACAGTTTTTGGCACGCCCGGTGGGACAAATAGTCAGATTCAAATCAGTTTCCAAAACCTCCACCGGTCATACCAACAATTTTTGGCACGCCCGGTGGGACAACTTTTCAGAAAATTTCAAGTCTACTGGTGTCAAAAGGAAAAATTTCAAGATCAATACCGAGGAGATAGTACTAGCTTCGGTGTTTAAGCCTTCAAGAGGCTCATCCTTCAAAGTACTTGGTGACTCTGAGCTTCAATACATATCTAGTTCCAAGCCAAAGTTGCAGTGATTCATGCCCAGAGCTGAAACAAGGGCATCTTCTAAAGGTAATTTTCAGTATCAAGAACTTTCACTTTCAAATCCTAGAAGAAGGAATACTAGAATATCTTTATCACCAGTTAGGAGTGCAGTAGTAATATACCTACAAGATCTATCTCTACTCCTCCTACTGTTAGATCTCAGCCTAGACTACCATCAACACATATCAATAGATCACTTGTCTATATGGCATTACCTAGAGCTCATACTTTTGCCACCTTTAATGGTGGGAGTCCTCTCTTATTAGCCCAAAGACATGACATACCAATAGCTGCACTCAAAAGTATACTAGAGTTTACTGGTGAAACTTCTATCTCTCCCTCAGAACACATTCAAGAAGTTGCAAATGTTTGTAATATCCATGGTATTATAGAGGATGATGTTGCAGTTAGGCTCCTAGCCTCATATTTGAAAGGAAAAGCACTATAATGGTATAGAGGTTTAGCTCATGGTTCTATAACAGATTGGGATGGATTAGGAACAAGATTGTGCAAACATTTTGAGGATAAAAGTGACTATTTGTCACTTTTAGAGCAGTTGACTACTATAAAAAGAGCCCCCCATGAATGTATGACTAATTTTAATTATAGATTTCAAAAGAAATGGGATAGAATACCTACTTCAGTGAAGCTTACCCCTAGTAATGCCTTCTTGCATTACCTTAGAGCTTTTGACAGTGATATTGCCACTACAATCCAAACTATGGGAGGAGATACCTTGCCTAATACTTATGACATAGCAATAAAATCAGATAACATGCTAATACAAGGAGGTAAGTTAGCTCCAAGGCCTCCTATGCCCTTCTTTCGTGATGTTCCAAATCATCAACCAACAATGGCTCCCCTTCCCACAACTTCTACATCTCAATCCCTTGTCCCAGTCCCCCAAGCTTCCACATCTTCAAATGGGATAGATGAAATCAAAGAGATGATGCAATCTCTACTGCAGAACATGGATAAAGGAGAAAAGAACCTAGAGAAAAGTTTGCAAGATCAAGGGAAGAAGTTGCAAGATCAAGGAAAGAGGCTGGAGGATAATTTCTCTATGATGCAGAAAGTGAGCAACAAGGTGGTGACTTTAGAAAGACAGCAAGCACAAGGTAGTAAGCCTCATCAATTGCAATATCAAGCTCCCAATAGTGGTAGGCCTCCAAATCCTAATCATTAGAACAATTCTTTTGATCAGAGTAGGCAGGGTGCCCATGCTTCAACCTCAAATGTAAACCAAAGTAGGGCCATAGTCCCTAAAAACAATATGGCTCAAGATCAAGATTTTTTTCCTTCCTGCAATTACTCCTATGCCTATTGTATGTGTCAGAAGGGGGAATCTTTTATGGCCTTGACAGTCTAAGAACCTGCAACAAAAAAATCATACAAGGAGGACCAATTTAAGGATGCCTCATATGTGCAAGGACAGGGCGATTGCTCTTTTAGGAATCATCAGATGGAGGAGCATTGTAATGTAAACCAAGATTCCATTGCTCATAACACTAGAAGAAAAAGAAGAGTTATGGAAGATGTTGACCCTCCTCCTCCCAATCAGGCCTCAACGTAAAATGCAGTATCTCATGAGCAAGCAACAATTAATCAATCAAGTACCTTTCAACAGCAAAGGCAAAACCATGGCAGAAAAGATGTGAGTAATCCTCAGGTTATTCCATCTCAACCTCATACAATTGCAGCTCCCAAAACTTCTACCAAAACACCTACTATGCCATTCAGTGTGGTAGAGCAAATGAAGAAGACAAATGTGAATATCTCCATGTGGGATGTTTTTGCTACTATACCCATGCAAAAGAGGTTGTTGCAGCAAGAATTGGAAAGAATTGAATCGAAGGATCAAACACTCAACATGGAAAGTGCCACAAGCCTAGTACAACCATCAAGGGAAGTAGAAATAAGCAAAAGGGTTAGACCTCCTCCATTCTATGTTTCTCTAATTATAGGGGGCAAACTAGTCCATAATTGCATGATTGATTCAAGGGCTATCAGTTCAGTGATGCCTAGGTGTGTTGCTGATACTTTGGGAATGAAATATGAGCCCATTGTTAGGGATGTATTATAGTTGGATGGTAGTACTGTCAAGACTATAGGGATCCTTAGGAATGTGGAGATGGCCTTACATGCATGCCCTAGTTGTATTGTAACCCAAGATATCTCTGTTGCTGAGGTCAAGCCATATTTTGCCATCTGTTTGTCAAGAGACTTTACTGCACAAATAGGCGGTTTTATATCTTTTGATTGGTCATATATGTCCTTCAAGACGAGATATGGAGCCAATGCTTCAATCAAAGTAGAGCCTCAAGCCCTCCATCATATTGAATCTTACACCCCCAACCCCATCAACATGAATTGCCCTATCCTAGAGATGGATGAGAATGACATAGTGAATGAGCCCACCACTTCCCTAGTAGAGATACCTGATTTTTTCTTGGATGAATGGGCTAATGCGTATCAATTTGATTCTACATCAGAAACCCTTGAGATAGGTCTTAGTACATATTGTATATTGGAGAAAGATGCTCTAGTTCCCAATCTTGTTGGTACTAAAGAAGATGTAAGTGGGATATGGAGTATGTACTTTGATGGCTCAAGAAATAAAAGTGGATTAGGGGCTAGTGTGAGCTTAATTTCTCCTGCACAAGTAAGGTACTATTTCTCCTTGAGGCTCCAATTCAGTTGCACTAATAACGTAGCCGAGTATAAATCCTTGATTCAAGGTCTCCTACTTGCTCAAAAAAGAGGAATTCAAGCCTTAAGGGTGTATGGAGACAATGAGTTGGTGGTTAATCAAGTGAGAAATCAGAATACCACCAAGAAGATGCAACAATAGGTGCATCTTATGATGTGCCAGGGAATCTTGAGGAGGAGAAGAAGCAACAAATCAGAGTGGTAGTAAGGCCTGCCATCCCTAATAACAACATCCATTGGCAAGTGTTTGAGTATGATGAGCAAATTGTCAACTTCTTGCAGAATGAGGCAAAGTTTTCAAGTAGGAACCAGATGAGACTGCAGGATCAATATGGTGATCAGATCATTCATCTCAGTTCTAACAAGTTGCTTAAGGGTCTCATTACCTTAGAAAGTGTTTTTATCCCTGATGATCAAGCGAGAGTTAGAGGCATGAACCTAGCTGTTGATGAAAGTGACTACACTCCAATCATGGTTGATGATGGAAAGTCTTTAAACATGGGTTAGGTATATTCTGAAATTGAACAAGAAAATTTTGTTCATTTGTGTCAAGAATTTAATGATGTTTTTGCTTGGACATATGATGATTTAAAGGGTTTTGACCCAAGGTTATTTCAGCATACTATAGATCTAGTTGATAATGTAAAACAAGTAAGGCAAAAATAGAGACCAGTGAATCCCAAGATTGAACCCCTAATGAGAAAGGAGCTATCCAAATTGATTGAGGCCAATATAATTTTTCCCATCAAACACTCATCATGGGTAGCAAACCTTGTCCCTATTAGGAAGAAGAACGAAGAAATTAGATTGTGTGCAGACTTTAGGGATCTTAACCAAGCTTCCCTTAAAGATCACCATCCTCTCCCTTCTATGGAGCAAATTTTGTCCAAGGTCAGTGGTTCAAAGAGGTTTTCATTTTTTGATGGATTTTCTGGTTACAATCAAGTGCTGGTTAAGGAGTCTAATAGATACAAGACTGCATTTACCACCAAGTGAGGTACCTTTGCTTATTGTAAGATGCCATTTGGGCTAACTAATGCAGGTGCTACCTTTCAAAAGGCAATGGAGATGGCTTTCAAGAATATGATTGAAAGGTTTGTATTAGTTTACTTTGATGATATCACTGTGCATTCAAAGGTGTAGATGATCATTTTGATCATCTCAGACAAGTATTCTTAAGGTGTAGAGAGTTTGGGGTTTCCCTTAACCCAAGCAAGTGTGTCTTTGCTACTAATCAAGGAAAATTATTAGGACACATTTTATCTAAGGATGGCTTAACCATTGATCCAGAGAGAACAAAAGCAATACTTGCCCTCCCTCTTCCTAAACACAAGAAAGGGCTGCAAAGTTTCTTAGGTAGGATAAATTTTGTGAGAAGATTTATCCCTAATCTTGCTACCATTGTGAAACCTCTTACAACTATGCTCACTAAAGGTATGGTCTTTGCATGGACCAAGGAAGGGAAGGAAAGTTTTGAAGAGATCAAGACAGCCATAGCCTTAGCCCCTACTCTCATGAATCCAAATTTTGAAAAAGATTTTATTCTTTATACCTTAGGTGGTGAGTCAAGTATCTCTACTATCTTGACTCAAACAAATAGCAAGAATGAAGAGCAGCCCATAGATTTCTTTAGTGAAGGGCTCAAGGAGTATGAAGATAGGTACAGTTATGTAGAGAAGCAAGACCTTGCAGTCATCAGAGCTTTAAAGAAATTTAGACACCTCCTATTTCATAATAAGATTCATTTGTTAGTACCCCATGCCAGTGTGAAGGAGTTCCTTTTGCAAAGATGTTAGCAAGAAAAGAGCTAGTTGGATTACAAGAGTGATGGAATATGATGTTGACATCCAAGTCACTAAGCTAGTAAGAGGGAAATGATTGTGTAAACAAATGTTATCATCTCAAGAATCAGATGAGGAAGTTGTCATGGTATCGATAGAGCAGCAAGAGGTAAGAAATGGTGACCCAAGGAGTTGGATGGATGACATGAAGAATTTCTTATCAGGCAATGGATACCCTCAAGGATTAGATAGAACTAAAAGGAGACACTATAGATTACAGTCAATTGCTTATGTCATAATTAGCGGTGTCCTCTTTAGAAAATATTTTAATGGAGCCTTATTGAGATGTATTGATATAGACCAAGCTGAACGAATGATCAAAGAGCTTCATGATGGTCTTGATAGTGGTCACTTCTAAGCTAGAACAACTGCAATGAAGATCATGAGGGCTAGTTATTACTGGCCATCTCTATTTCATGATTGTCATAAATATGTAAGGAAGTGTGAAAAATGTGCCTTCTTCTCTAGCAAACAAAGACTTACAGCCCTTCCTCTTCATCCTATTTAGGTGGACCAGCCTTTTGCTCAATGGGGATTGGATTTCATAGGCCCTATCAATCCTCCTTCTAGTTCAGGTCACAAATGGATTTTAGCTGCTACAAATTACTTCACTAGATGGACAGAGGAAGTTGCATTGAAGGATGCCACTGAATCTTTAGTTGTTGAGTTCCTTGATGGAATTGTGACTAGGTTTGGTGCCCCTTCAACCATTATTTCAGATAATGCAAAGTCTTTTGTTGGAGCTCAGATTTGTGCATAGGCAGTGGATCACAATATCTATTTGAGCACATCTTCAAATTATTATCCCCAAGGTAATGGTCTGGCTGAATCATCTATCAAGAACGTGATCAGAATTATTAAAAGGACAATAGAAGATAACCAGAGGTGTTGACATAAGAAACTGAGGACAGCTCTATGGGCTGACAGGATAACACCTAAGAGGTCAATTAGGAATTCATCATTTTTGTTAGTTTATGGTAGAGAAGCAAGGCTTCTAATTTCATTGGAATTCCCATCCCTAGAGCTAGCTCATCAACTGGAGTTGATTGAAGATGATGCCATGACAGTAAGAATGACAGAGTTGATGGAGCTAGAAGAGAAGAGAAGTAAGGCCTTGCAGACCCTAGAGACACATCAACAGCAGGTAAAAAAGAGCTTTGACAGGAAGGCTAGGGTCAAGACTTTCAGAGAAGGAGATTTGGTTCTGAAATGGGATGCAAATAGAGCAAAACCAAGAAGACACTCAAAGTTTGATGCATTATGGAGTGGTCCCTATCTGATTTTTAGTTGCAAACAGACCAATGCTTTCTAGTTGAGCAGGCCTGATGGTGAAATTCTGCCTATCCCAGTCAATAGGATCTATCTTAAGCTATGTTTCTGACAGGGTTTGAGATTCCATGTACATAGTTAGCTTAGTTTTTGTTCCAGTTGTTTCCAATTTTCCAAGAAGTGCACAAGCATAGGATTGTCTTTGTGACACAGCAAGTTTTGAAATTTTGAAGGTTGTAGGAGGAGCTTTGGTCTCTAGTTCCGGTTGCAGAGACAAGGGTTTCAGGGTTTTCCTCTTAGAGGTAGGGTTAGGGTTTCACAGTGCTCAAAATCTACATATTTTATGACCCTGTAGCCCAATGGATCCTTTAGGCCACTGATCTTACGCATAGCTGGCTTGCGTCTCCTGTGAGTTGCCAGAAATGTTACCCATTTTTGCCCCCCCACCAAAGTTTCAAATTTTTATGCCCAGCCTATCCAACGAGTAGTTCCCAGCTTTTATATTATCTTAATGGACCAGAAATATTAAAAATGAATGAAAAACCTTATGTTATTTCCTTATTTCTTAAATTTCCTTCCACTGGCCTACAACCTTGTGCATCGTCAGATCTCAGAGGATCAACGGTCAATGCATCCCTGCATTTTCAAGATGTGAGATGTTTAAAAAATGCAAGAATGCCCCTTTCTGACACATGGATAGCATGACATCATGTAAGGTCTTCGTCAGGTTTCAACAGCAAGTTATGACACTGGAGGGCGCTATGGCACTATCGAAAAATTGGTTCTTCTCACTGTTAGTGACATAATGCCCAATCGAAAAATGATATGGCAGCAACATCAGGCGATTATGGGTCCTACTTCCCTTGGTGGGCCGCAAAACAAGTTTTGTCAGACGATTTGGCATGTGGCCAGTTCTCATTGTTGATACATTGATAGGTCAGATCCATCTTGCTTGCCGCCAGATTAAGGAACATCAACGGTGGGCGTTATCACGCTATTGAAAGTTGCATGCTATATACCATACCTACATAACGCCTTGGTGATGCGTGTCCCAGGTGATGTCATAGTGGATGGTTGCAGAGGTCTAGAAAGTATAAGTTATAAGCACCATCGAATCTCCCCAGATCAAGGGTTGGCGCATTCCCGCATTATGGAGATGCGAGGAAATTAAATAATGTAGGGAAGCGGTTTGGCGACACCTGTCTCAGTTGACATCATGGGCCCACTTTCTTAGAAGGTATCGACAGCTTGTCTTCTGTGGCAGTCATCAGATGAGTTAGAGTATGATGAAGGCATCTCATTGGCCCATCTAGCTTACCAAATATGCAGTTCTACAGATCTCTGTGCATCGTCAGATCTTCACAGATCAAGGGTTGATGCATTCTCGCATTATCAAGATGCGAGGGGATTAAATAATGCGAGAAATTAGGTGGAGGGCACATGTCCCAGATGACATCATTTTCCCCCCCCTCCTCACAAGAAGATACTAGATAAGTCCTCACCATCCAATGTGATCTGATCCACGGTTGAGGCTTTCCCACAAAATCAAGGTGCAAGCAAGATAAATATTGTGGGGAAGCGATTTGGCAACACGTGTCCCAGGTGATGTCACGAAAGATGTTCTCAGAGGTTCAGAAAGTACAAGTTATGTTCACCATCCGATGCAGGTAGATCAAGGGCTGATGCTTTCCCGCAGTATCAAGATGCGAGAAAATTTAAAAATGCAGGAAAGCAGGTAGCTGCCACATGTTTCTGCAGGACCAATTTCTCTGTGGGTCACCAGTTGGATGCTAGGTTGTGCCAGGTGGTTGCCAAGTGGATTCACGGATCTAAAATTTTATGGAGGCGAGCACAGATCTTCCACCATCGTCGATCTAGTGGAGATCAATGATGGGCACTATCTCGCTATGGAAAGCTGCGAGAATTTTAACCATGGTGACATAACACCTTATAGACATGTAGCAGGGTGGGGCCAAGGGTTATGAGATGTAGGGAGGGTACCAGTTTGGGCCGAATCAGATGCTAGGTGTGCTAAGTTGTTTCGTGGGCCTAGAGGTTCTAAGGAGATAGCGCAATATTGTGGCGAGTCTTCACGATCGTAAGATTAGTTCAAATCCACGGCGGGTGCTATCTCACTATGGGAAAGTGCTTGAAGGATACGCATAGCAACATAGCACCTAGGTGACACGTGTCCCAGTGGGTCTAGTACAGGCAGTAACAGTTAGCAGCTGGCAGTTATGTGACTGTTGCAGTCAGGGTTTGCAAGGATGGCGTAGTTAGTGAAGAAATATGGTCAACCATAGGGAGACTCTGCTAGGTGGCAAAATGAAATAAACTGGTTGGTCCACATGGCTCATCCCAGTGCCAAGGTTATGTTGACCTACTAATCATGCTAATTTACTAGCCAAAAATAGGGGAAAGCTAGGATTTTACACGAATATGATCTTTATGATCGATTCCAACCACCAGAAGTGAATGTGAGACAAGGAAGAACACTCCACCTTCAATCTGATCCATCTACCTGATCAAAGCACAATTATGGCATCATTTTCATCCTCTCAAGGCATTATTTGACACAGAAGATCAGATTTCTTCAGATCCCCATGATTTTCCTTGGTAGAGCTTTGATGGCGGTGGTTGCAGGATAGTTTTGGAGGGAAAATCTTAGTTATGCCTAAACTATAAAGGCAATTTTTGTGAATTTTGAAAAGGTGGATCCTTCTCTGACTTTTCTCTGTTGTTGCTCTGCAATTCTAGTGTAAAAATTCCCTTTGCCTCTGAACTAAATGATATTCTACCTTATCTCCTTTAGCCATTGGTGTGAAAGCGCAATAACTCTTTACCTCTCATTGTTGTTTTGTAGAGATCTGTAATCTGCATGACTATATCTCCTCGGTTCTATGAATGATAATATAAGTGAATATCTCTCTTCCTTGTGTCGTTCATCTTGGTTTTTTGATCTGCATCTGATTATTTGATTAAAACAAGTCTGAGTGTGTATATCCTTAGTTTCATTCTGGTTCAATAGTGCATATGTGGGTAGAGATTGGTCTGAACACTCTATTTTGGTGCATCAGCTCTTTAGATTAGATTAGGTGGATTTTCTTTCATGCTCTCCTTCTCCCTTTTCCTCTCCAAGAGTAGTTAGGTGCACCTTGATAGTAAGAGGAAGCCGGCCTTCTCTGGAGACTCAACCTCACTGTTCAAGTCCCACAGCTTGGAGGTTGTTTCCATGTTTCACTAGGTTGTCCTCATGTATAGGCTGTGGACAAGGGTGCAAACCTAAGTGACAACAATAGTTTACCTACAGTCTTTGATGTCATGATATTTCTCACTATCAGAATCAAGTCTTGAAGAAATGGCCAAGTAACTTACACACACACACTTAAACACTTAAAAAATTGAACTATGCTAATCTTTATTTTCTTTGTGTGATGTCTATGATGATTTCTTTGCTATATGTTCCCTCCCTAATGGTCTTTCAAGGATTTCATTGACTAGAAGACTAGAGGCATGAGGCATGTTTTCTTGATTTCTACTTGTGGGTATACTTTGTTTGTCTATAGTGTTTTGAGCATTCATGTTTGTCCTACTTAACACTTTGGACTTACAACATATCATCCTTGTATGTTTTTGCAAGATTGCACTTGAGGGTTATCCTAGCACTTATGCCTTGATACAAGTGTAATCTTTCTATTCTGAACTTAAGGAATCTAACTGCATAGTCACCTTGACCTATATGTCTTTGATTCATAGGTTGGATTCCCACATACCTATTTGATATAGATCATATTCATATCCTCACAGTTTATGCTAGTGATGATTGTATGATCTTTTGATGTCCCTAAT
Organism: Cupressus sempervirens; assembly: GCA_028749045.1. Classification (NCBI taxonomy): domain Eukaryota; kingdom Viridiplantae; phylum Streptophyta; class Pinopsida; order Cupressales; family Cupressaceae; genus Cupressus; species Cupressus sempervirens. Next base: position 31,038,328 of record CM053792.1, read on the forward strand.
ATGGCTCAATGATAAAAGCTAGGACCTCCTTATGTAACCCTTGAAATTGCACCTTTTCATACTAGCTTGCATTCTAGGGTTCATTCTAGCTTAGCTTTGCATTTTGCATGCTAAGAGAGCTCTCTTATTTATCTTTCATGGATGTGTCAGCTAACTGTGTTCATCCTTTTCTTACCTCTTCTCGATCTTATCTTGTCTCTTCTTTTCTATCTTACCATCTCATATATGCTTTTGACCTATCTTTTCTAATCTTGACATCCTAGATCCATTTTTTAGGATCAAAATCCAAATTCGGGTTCATCTTGATAGTCAAAATTTATTCCTTCTTCTATGTAGTTGGCTGACCTATTAAGGCTTAATCTTTGAATCCTATTGGGGAACTCATCATTTCTTTGTCATTCTACTCTCTTCCACTCTTTGCTTTCATTTCTATTTCATCTCATTTCATCTTTCTTCTTTCTTTGACCTAATTCTTATGCTTTATCTTTCTTGGTCAAAGTTAGTCAAACTAGGGCATATCTCCATTTATTGGTGGTCACTCTTTGGTCTTAATCTCTTATCTATCATCATGAACTTTTCTTTGTTCTAAATTGATCAAATTTAGCTTATTTATGCATCTCCTCTATCTCATTTTGATTTCAATCCAGAGGGGGCTTGAATATTCTATCATTGTTGCAAATTGCTTTCTTCTACAACTATCTATTTTCTCTTAATCTATCTTATTTTCTTGGTGTTAGTACTCCTCTTGAGTTCTGATACCATCTCTATCCTAGTGTTTAGAACTATCGCTATTAGACTGTACATTCAGGATTTGCTATCTCTTTCTGCATTTTGTTCTTCGAAATTAGATATCTATATCTATTGCTATCTCCTTGGCTTCTATTTTCTCTTACATAATGTGTTCCCAAATTAATCACACATTAGTCATAGAGGGGCAAATGTAATCAACTAAAAATGATCATCTAGACTATGAGCCCCCTTTCTAGCACTTTTTCCATAATTTATCTAATGGCTATTTTTGATCAAATCTTTAAAAATCTATTTATTTGATTATAACCTATGGTGTGACCACTTTATCCCAGATCTCTTATTTAATTAAAATAACATGCTCCATTTTAATTAAATAAAAATCCCTACTTCCCACTTATCCTAAGTGTGCACACATAAAGCACTATTCCTATTTTAGAAATTTAAAAAAAGAAGATATTTTTGTCTACATATGAATGCACAATTTTTTATGTGAGAGGAATCTTCTATTTTAGAAATAACTTTAATTCTCCTCCACACATTTCAAACCCTCTCAAAAGTCAACCATTAATTGTGATTGGTTGAGATACTTGTGCACATGGATCACTCAAGATGTATTCTCATCCCTTGATTATTCCTCTTTTGCCTCTTAATCTCTACCGTCTATTTTTCTTTAAAAGGAATGGCTTTCTCCTCATTCAAAAGATCTTAGTCTCTCATGCTATTGTTATGCTGTAGGTTTTCTTGGTGATTTTGGAGACTTGGAGCATTCTTGGTTTTTTGCATTTTAGCTTAGCTCTCATTCTACTTACATTATGGCATACATTTTATCTTAGTTTCATTTATGCTTTAGCTTAGTTCTCTTTGTTAGCTTGCATTTCATTTAGAATAGCTTGCATTTACATTGCATTTTATTCTAGATTCTTGGATATTGGCACTCTTGCCTCTACTCTTTGAATCTCTCGTTCTGTTGTGCACCTTGCAAGGGTTGCATAGTTTGGTTCATTTGAGAGCCATCATCTCATAGCCTTTGCATGTCATAGATAGAGAGCTATAAGCTATCTCTTGAGACTCCCTCTTCTATGGGTTCTCTCAAGAATAATGGTTTATATAGGTGCGACACTTTTATGCACACAAAATCCTATATAACAAAAGAAAAAATGGCTAGGAACATTTGATACCAAAGAGGAAGCTACTATCGCATATGATAGGGCTGTAATTTCCTTCAAAGGATACAAAATCATTACAAATATTGTACATCCAGATACAAAGATACATGAAACAAAAAGTATCTCTCATATAGAGAAAGATCAACTTGGATTGACCCTTCAAGTTGAATGATTTCGAATAGAAATAGAAAGAAATGGTCCATTGTCAATGTTCTATACAAATTATCATTTTGGTCATATAATACCTATCATTGAGAACCAACACTTTCTAACTATGATGCACATGAAACCTAACATCCTTGAAAGTTTTCATAGAAATCTAGTACAAGATCTTTCATGGAAAGAACATATCAATGCCATATGTGCTACTAGCATAGATAACATTTATTCTTCAGAAAGTGACAAAAAGTTACTATCCATTATCTGAATCAACTTATCCTAGTGCAATTGGACTACCTAATTTTGAAATGAGTTATCAGAATATACATCCCTCAAATTTGATAAACTCATGCCAATTGCAACTATTGAACAAGATGTTTCCCTCATGTACCTGTCTCACAAAAAATGGAATTTTGCAATTCTCAACATGGATTCAATAATAGAAAAATATGCTATTATTATTCCCAATGAAAATGTTCCTTCATTTCTAAACAATCTTGCTACCAATCCTAACAATATAGACATGCATGGTGTCAACTATGACACATTTGACTTCTCTAGTTTCCATGTGACATCAGAATATATAGGTCCTAACTGTCATAGTCTAAGTGATAATAATGTCATTGAGATTCACCATTGAATTTATGATTCAAATGATACAAACATAGAGCAATCTTAACATTATTTCTATTGCTTGAGGACATAGTCAGCATATCATATTTGATGTGGAGATGTGAAGAGAAGTGAAAAAAGCATAAAGATAACATGGAGACATGATCAAAGCAAAGAATAGTAGCAATTTTTGTATTCACTACTTATGTTTTTGTATAAGCATTTTTCTTTTTTGAATATTTCATTGATGACTATTTAATATTGTGGTAGTGATGTGAAGAGGAAAGGTGAAAAAAACATAAAGATAACATGGAGACATGACCAAAGAACAAGAGGAGTATCAATTTTTGGATTCGCTACTTGTGTTTTCTATTAGCATTTTGTTTTTTCAATATTTCATCAATGAATTCTAACGATGCAATATGTTATGTGTTTTTTAGTCTAGTATCATAATATATCTTTTTCTAATATGTGATAATAGAAGAGATAAGAAGTATAAGTTTTTGTACTACCTACATGTCTTCAGGTTAACATTTATCATTGTGAAATAGTGTGTGCAATTATTTCTCTATAAAAATATCAATGTGGAAGTACACTTTTCTTGTCATGACAACCATAATCCAAATCTAAATCATTCTATGAAAGTTGAATTGTGTCATACTAGATACTTATGAATATATGGGACTAAATATTGCAATGTATAGTATAGTTTTTTATGGCAAGTGTTATTTCAAAGAATAGAAAAATAAAAGTAAATAATCCAAGATAACTAAAAATAGTATATTGAAAAGATGCATCTTGTCATGCAAGAAAGAAATATCCACGTGTAGAAAAGAAACATTGCAAGTATATAAGTGACAAGAAAACCAAGGTGGTACTAGTCCTTCCTGAAACATAAAATGATACAAAATGAAATAGAAATTATAGACCTAGAGCATTACAAGTCAATAGGTCAAGATAGAACTTGTAGTATTGACATCGTACTAGAAAATGAATGACTATACAACATACCAACATTCAAGTACAACATAGGAGACTGCTTATTTGACTCCTTGGAATTCCTACTAAATTATAGATATTCATTACTTGAGCTAAGAAATGGGACCATTGATTACTTTTTACAATGCAAAGAGGGTGAATCAGAAGCATTGCATTTGTATAGTACAAAAATTCATCCACAAACTCTAAACGAACTACACCAAGTACATGATCTAGAAACATATTTGCATAGAATGCGACTTTCTGCAAAGCAAAACATACACAATGGAGAAGTTAGACTATGGGGAGATATATTTTGTGTTCATTGGTTATCCAAGTGAATAAAAATAAATAAATGCGTTTGGTCAATGACAACAGGAAGAAAGTACCTGCACTTCAATGAATCAATACAAGAGGAGGCACACTCAATCCTCTTTCATGATACAAATCCTATTGCTAGCCACTGAGATTACAGTAAAAAAAAGTCATTCATTGAGCACATATGCGATACAACAAACTGAAGAAATTTATAAAAGAGCATAACGCACAACACATTGTAGAAGTTGCAAACAAAATAATATAGGACATGACAAGGTGCACATTAAAAATATCAAACTAGAAAACCCTAATAGAAAGCATGTACTTCGACTATGTCACCTTAAGAGATTTTTCAGAGATTCTCCAAGTAATACTATAAAAATTACAACAGAGATGTCAACTATGCCATCTTAAGAAATTTATTAGAGATACACAAAATAATACAATGAATGATGCAAATCAAAGCAAGAACACTCAAAATAAGTCAACATGCATTTCTAGAATCCAAAGAGCAAAAAATAGAGGCATAATAATGTCCTTTATTATAAAAACAAAAATTGGATTGTCACTAGTAAAGATATTTGAAACAACAATCCAAGATACACCAAAACACACATGCTCAATTTGTCAACTATGGTGTTTCATGAAAGATATTAGACCAATGAAGCAAAAGAAAAATAACAACTATTATACTCTGATGCAAATAAAATACAAAGCATCAAATAATTTTATTTGCCGAACATGCTTGTTTGCATTGAAATAATTCAAGCTCCCAACATATAGTACACCAAAAAATATTAGAATTAATGGACCAATACAAGATGTGCAAATCCTATCACAACTGGAAGAACAACTAGTGTTAGTGAGAATTGCATTTGCTGAAATTTGGGAACTGGGATACAAAATATCACAAGTGGGACTGATAGGTTCTATTATCAATGTTCCTATGAACATGAACATCATACAAAATGCACTACCACAAGCGACCAATAGTACAACAACTATTGCCGTTACTCTCAAAAGGTGCCTGGAATACCAAAATGCATTTCAAATAGGAATGGTGCACCCAAATGTAGTGATGCAAGCACTCACAAAACTCACAAGTACACCACTATACATAATGGAAGATGTTAAAATAAAAGATGACTAGAAAGAAGCTCTTGAGATTAATGTTGATAATGAAATGACATATGCAAGTTCTAAAGATGAAACATCCTCTCTAGTCAATGAAAATGCAACACATTTAGACGATGACGAAGAACATAATGAGCCTTCAAAAACTTTGGTACATGGATTCACCGAATCTAGATCCATACATAAAATGCAAGACAAGATAATTGGCATCGCACTTGCACAAGAGCACCACCCAATTAGAATATTCAAAGACAAATATGCCAAGGAAATTAATTTTCCCACATTATTCTTTGGAAAACCACGTGACAAAGACATCATCCAAATATTTTCTTACCAAAAGATTGCATGATGGGAACTTCTGCAATCAAAAAGGTACTTTGCATACCACACAACAAATATATTCTTCAAAACTATCAAGATATTGGTACAACAAGTACTTTTCGCAATGTGGATAAGAATATGAAAAGGACAATTGAAAGGATGCAAATTGCAAGTGAAAGATGTTAAGCAAAAACCCAACTTGGAAAGAATTCTCAAATCAAACATTGGATACATTGACTTCAAAAGAATAAAAATATTTCCAGACTAGCACACCAACTTAAGAAGAATGTTTTCGCAATGATACACCAACTAGGGCTTCCAACTTTTTTTAAAAACTTTTACTAGTGTAGAACAAAATTGGGATCTACTATTAAGTGCAATCGAACAATTGCACAATGTGCATCAATAAAAAATTCAACAACAACAAGAGTATAAAACAAAAGGTGAAAAATTCAATATGGTAAAGAAAGATCCAGTGACTTGTGCATGATACTATAGGCACGTAATAGATGCAATGAAGAAATTAATTTTAACTGATGAATTGTTCTTTGGAAATTTTGTAGATTACATCTCAGTAACTGAATTCCAAAATCGAGGAAATGAACATGATCATTTCCTACTGTGGGTAAAAAATGCACCAATATATGGAATGGATAGAAATACATCTATTGCATACTTTATCAACAAGTACATTACTTGTACAACCGAACATATAGAGCCTAGTCTTCGTACAATTCAAAACACCACCACACAAAACAATATAGAAGACTATGAAAGATTTCATGTAGATACAATTTTCCTTTTCCACCTCTCCAAAGGACATTAATACTTGAACCATTGTCAAAGAAGAATGAAGAAATAAGTTCAAAAGAAACAAGTATCTTTGCAAAATTAGAAAAGGCAAACTATGACTTATTATACACATTTCAAATATTCTTAGATGAAGTTGGAACTAATGAAGAAGAATATATCTTGGCTCTAAAATCAACTCTACAATGATCAATGCTCTTCTTGTGACAAAAGCCATCAGAAATTTGGAACAATAGCTTTGCAAAGAAAATTTCACAATTATGAAAAGCTAATACCAATGCACAATTTGTACTGAATGCATGTGCTGTAGCAATGTATTGTAGCTCATACATGACAAAAGTGGACAAAACAATGATAAATACATTTAAAAGAATACACAATGACCACCAACAAGATAATATTGATGCAATACGAATGATAAAAAAGCTAGGAAATGCACTACTAAACTTACAACAAATGTCATCACAACAAGCAACACACATAGTTCTATCATTGCCACCAAATCATAGCTCAAGAAAGTGCATATTCATAGACACAAGAGATGATCACAATTGTACATTAATACTCAAACGGAATAAAGAATTACTTAAAGAACTAGATGACTTAGAAAATGTCCTCTCGAAATTCTTAGTGGACTACTATTTAACTCGACCTCCAATCCTTCATAGCATATGCGTTGCAGAATTTGTCTCCAAGTACAACAAAAAGGGCACAAAATACCCATGAAAAGCAAAACTAAGTATAATACAATTTATCAACTTCAACAAACACATGGACCTAGAAAACTATTGTAGAGAACAACTAATACTCTATGTGCCATTTACAGTCAATAAGAGCACATTGAAACAATGTTTTGCATCATGGGAACAAGCACATTTATATTATCAACAAATAATCATAATGAATCAAGCAAAGTTTAATCATGACATAACTCCTGTATGGGGTGACATGGAAAAAGCAGTCAAGGATCTAAATACTAAAAATGACGACATGGATGGCCAAACTTTCACAGTCAACGAACACATGCAAATTGAGCAATATGACATACAAAAAGACATCCAACACAAGGTACACAGGATACAAAGTGACATACGTTATAACACATTTGAAATCAACCACCATCCACAAATTATGGATGACAATGTGTACTACAAATTGAGGCAAATGATAAATAGAGAACAACAAGCAATCACCAAAGATATTATTAAAAACAATAAGAACCCATTGCATCTGTTCTTGATAGGCGGAGCCGAAACTGGAAAGACTTTCACTATAAAAGTTATATATCAAGCTCTTCTTCGGATCTACAATGAGTACATTGATAGTGATGCCAACAAATCAAACGGCCTAATAACTGCTTACATAGGAAAAGCAACACACAATGCATGCGGAGTCACATTACATTCAACATTCCACATACCTTTTATCACATTTGACTTCTTGCCACTCAATAGCGACATACTAGATGCAATGTCAAAGCACTATCATTAGTTATGTGTACTTCTCATTGATGAGATATCATTAGTTGGTGTCACATTCTTATGTTACATTGACAAAATATTGCATGAGATAATACAAATGCCCATTGTATACTTTAGAAATGTCGATATAATTTTTTGCGAAGACTTGTACCAAGCACAACTAGTACTTGACACAGTCGTATTTGAAAATAAAACAACTATGTCATAATTGATGCCTTACAATTTTTGGATAGACAATGTTAAAAGTTATTCGTTAACATGTATAGACAGACAAAAGGATGAAAAATTCATTAATGTTCTCAATAAAATACGAATAGGCATGCAAACAAATGAAGATCTGCACTATATCAACGAACAATGCATGAGGAAACCGTTGGACCCAACACTGCCATTCCTTTTCTATAGAAGAATTGACGTCGATGCTCATAATTCAAAAATGCTTGCAATAGTTCTTGGTGAAATGACTATCCTCAATGCCATTGACAAACATGATGAAAATAATAGTGCATTACACCTACACACACGAACAATTTCACTCCCAAGTCAAATAAATCTCAAACCAAATATTCTGGTAGAACTATATGCAGGAAACTACAACACACAAGATGGTCTAGTAAATGGATCAAATGGTATATTCAAAGTAGACACAAAATATAATGATTTTTGACATAGTTTGGATAAGATTTAACGACAATACAATCAGAAAACAAAAATGCAAGAAACTCATACAATGCTATACAAAAAAATTGAAAATGATTGGGTATTGATACTACGCATTATTCGACCTATCCAAAAGGCATCAATCATAAATAAAATTATTGCACGAAAACAATTCCCTATACAGATAGCATATGCAAGAACAATACATAGGTCACAAGGGCTTACAATGGAGGCAATGGCTTTTGACCCCACAAGCATGAGACAACATGGATTAACATACACGACACTATCACGAACTAAAACAATTGACTCATTATTCCTGTTAAAACCTCTAACATCAAAAAAAAATTAAATCAAAGAGAGAATACATCTTGAAATGTCCCACCTACATATCAAGTGCAAAATGACAAGTCGAGAACTAAGATACATGTTCTCTTAACACACCATCCATGCTATTATGTACACTAAACACACGTAGTTTAAAGCCTCACATAAATGACATAACTAATGACTATGATATAATGTCATCTAACATTATCTGCATTCAAGAAGTACACATGCAAATCCCTAAAACAAATGACCAATTCCAACATTTCAACAACTTCAATGCCTACCGCATACATGGTATAATGACACTAGCCAACAAAACCCTAGTCATTTCAAAGATAAATCAACACAACACAACAAATATAGAATCTATTACAATAACAACTTTGTTCAAAAGTAATGAACTAAATATATGTAATCTTTATGCAAGACCTAACACACTCGATGAAGAATATGCCACTATTGTTCAACAAGTCACTGCATATGTTAAACCAATGACTAATCTATACATTGTAGGCGATTGCAATATTGATATGTCAACAAGAAATGCAATCTTGAAAAGTACATGCAAGACCACAACATGAATTACATCATAGAAAAAACACAAAATGTATACAACCCATCAATTGATCACATTTGGACAAACTCAAGTAATATATGTTGTTTTTACAAAGCAGAAGCATACTAGACTAACCACCTTACTATATTCATAAGGTTCCATACTCCACTCTAGATTGCTAATACATACACAACCAAACACAAAATTAAATAGAAGAACACATACAGTAATGCAAATATCTTACACCTAAGAGATTTATGTATCAAAAATAATAACTCTAATTTAACCGTATATATTTCAATGTTCTACATTTCTATGCAACACAATAATGGAAGCAAGCAAAAGAATAGGAAAGGGAACACATGTCAAGCAAGAACAAACAACAAGAAGGTACTGACCTTTTCTCATCTCTGATAACGTGAATTCTCACATGAAAAATGATCAATCAATACATGAATTTCTAGTATTTGAAGAAATGTTAAATATCAAACCACTACAATACTAAAATAACACCATAATACTTTGTGTAGGTCTAAACTAGGAAACCCCAATGCAATATCAATTGAGCACTTGAATGCAAGAAAAGTAGGAAATACTTTTGAAGGAGACATACTTGTCGTATATGTATCAACATTGGATAGAGACAACAAAATGCAAGAGGTGCTATGTGCAGACTTGACAAACTTTAAAGGAGAAATGATAATAACTTTAAATGTGACAGGGAACCTCATACAAGAGTACAAAAACAAGATAGTTCCAGGAACATCCATTATAGTGTCATGATTTCAAATAGGACACAAAACAACCTATGATCGTGGAGATTCTGATTGCACCTCAAAGCTCCAAGATTCAAGCACAATTGAAACTATACTGTGACTTTGCCAAGAATACAAATTCATATCAAGCATCAAAATCAAACAACTACTCATGAGCACAAGTACCTATACCATTGGTACAATAGGTTCACTAGTAGTTGTAGGACAACATATAGGTTCCCAATATGTTGTTGACATAAAAGACAAAAATAATGATGATGACAAAATATAGGTAAAAAGCACACTAAACACCCCTTCTTTCTATGCAACAGGCACAATAGTCATGTTTCTATTGAGTACAGAGTTCTAAAAGTAGAAAATAAAAATCTCTTTGAATGACTAGCTCCAAATCAACTCTGCATTCTAAGAAGAATCCATGCAAATAACAATCCAATTGCAAAGAGGTGAGACTCCTGCAATGTTGTTTAGAAACATTGTACGATGGAACGACATGGATAGAATATTATGCATAGTGGTTACTACATACATCTATACACTAAAAGACAAGAGAACATTGAATGCCTTGAATGCATTGCTACAAATAACACTACAAGTAAGTAAACTTAGATAATTCAACACTTCAACTATTAATTAATTCATACACAAGCTACATTAATATTGTTAGAATTCTTTAGAATAACTGAGGGCGGGGGGGGGGGGTGAATCAGTTATCCAAGGTCCAATAATGTCCAATGCAACTTATTCTACAAATCCTTAATGACACATAACCGAAATTATCATGCATGCAATTGAACATTAAACAATCATGAAAAGTAAACATGCATCATGCATCACACCATACCACTAAGAATTTGATAACCCAGAAACCCTCCAGGAATAAGAAGGTAAAACTGGAGTGGGGATGATACCCACAAAATAATTGCGCAATTGATTTCTACCACTTCTGATAGTCTGCCCTGTTAAAGGCTACAACACATTGTTAAATGTGACCTTGTTAGAGGATTTCACCATACTATTAGGAATGGGCCTAGTCAAAGGACTTTGGAACATTCACTTGGAATGTCACCTTGTTAAAGGATTTACAACATGGCTATTAAACCAACCTAAGTCCATAGGATTTATTCTAACTGTTACAATTTCTAGAGAGTAACAATAATGGCTTTTGATCTGATACAACTTACAACATATCTTGCAGATTATAGATCACACTTCAGTTCAATCCTTTGCTTGGCTTTAATCACTTTAGCTCTGTCAGTTTGTCATCTCAAACTTCGTCACCTTGAGTCTTCTTACTCATCATACCAATGCAATCATATCTATGGTCACCTAACGAAGCAGAGTATTTGTGCTTTCTTCCACCTTAACACCTTCTTCAACACTTCATGCTTTCATGCTTGACCATCTACTTTGCTTCGTGACCTTATGACTCCTTAAATAGAAATCTAGAATACCTTTTTTGCTCAATTCTCCCTCTTCAACTTTAGGGTTTCAATAGATTAGGTAGGATACAATGTATCTATCCCATATCTTGCTCTTATCTAGAAACTTCATCTAGAATCCAATTGTATTCACCAAAAATGTTTTACATAGTGTTCTGTGCCACCAACTCATCATTCTTATCTTCCATCTAATTCACAGAATTCTAGGTAACTACCATGTCGGCTCGGATCTGGCGAATCTTTGATTTTCAAAATAATGCAACAACTCGGCATTATTGATTTACTGATGCTCGACATCTTCTGTGTTACTCGGCACTTGTATCTTGCTTAGCACCTGTATCTTCACTCGGCACCTGTTTCTTGCTCAGCACCTAAAGACTACTCGGCACCTGAAGATCACTTGGCACTTGATCTTCACTCGGCACACACTAAAATTGAACTTGCTCGGCTTCAACTAAGAATCTGTTCGACACTAACTAGAACTCTAGTTAATCCTTACATCACGTGTCTTAGTGTGTCCATCCTCAATGTCTTAGAATATGTCATCAATACACTATTTCATCAATGGCTTAGCCGATCCTTATATTTCATTACAACATCATAACTTCAACCTTTCTCTAGGTACTCTAGTTACATCTTATTGATTGCCACCTCCTTGTCAATCAACCAACTGATAGTATTTGGGTTACTAAAGCAATTGTCATTCCTACAAGTAGCAAGTTTGACATCAATGACAAAACAATGATTGAAAACATTCTTTACCAGTTCCATTACTCTTCATTCATGAGCTTTTCAATCATTTTCAACAAATATCAAAACATATCTTGCAAGTTGATGGGGTTCTCAAAGTAGCCAACTCATTCGCAGATCCATTTCATGCATTTTGTTCCCAATGCAACTTAAAATTTGAAGATTATGGAGTGCTAAAAGACAAAACAACTCATTGCAATAGATGCAATCAAGAGGTTGCATATGTATATTCATTATACCTAAAGACTATAATCACATCTGAAAACAAACAAATCATCCAGTGTTCAATAGACAAGTCCATTGTTGAATAACTCCTACTAGGCCTGAAAGACACAAAAGTTGAGGACTACACACAAGACAAATCAAAGTTCATCTTTATCCTCCGAGATCTCACTGTGAAAGGTCAATTCACATTGAACCAGAACAATGCCATCAATCATGTTGTGACAAATGGAGATTGAATAATTGCTCACAACAAAAAGTAAATATGACTAGTCACAAATTAACATTTATTTAAAATACGAAAAGCAAGTTATTATGAGACATATTTACAATATACTAACATGCACAAAATGGAATTTGCAAGTATCATGGATAGCTATAATGACATATCAAGCAATAATTAATGGTAGTTACAAAAGATACCAACCAATATAAAGTAAGGCGTGTAATCAAATAATGTATATGCATAAGTCTCATATCCAAGTAAACTCTTTCTGTCATATATGTATAATGAAATAATGTATGTGCATTGATATACTATGATACATACTTTTGCTCTATCAAGTTGTATAACATGATTGAGTAGATGCTTTGCTAATGTAAACTATTATTGAAATATAATGAAAAATTGCATCACGTGATTTATCTTATTGCATATCCAATGTATAAAACATTATCTAAATTGCTACTTGTCATATGCAAAAACTATACTTAGGCAAGAACTTTATGGGTGTGATCTTTAAAAAATCAATTTCCATATGTACTAAATGCATCATTTACAAAAATATTTTACATTAAAATATTATATTCTTTTCATAATAAATAATATTTTTTTATTTTATACTAGACATTTATTTTAAGAAGTTGTACATTAAGTCACACATTCAAATCTTACCATAAGAAATTGAAGATCCATTTTCCATTTCTATTGAAAAAAAAAAAAAAAAAAACAGATCTCATGCAACTACTGCTCAGATCAAAATTGACGCTCATGACTAGCCTATTAATACCCTCCTCTACCCAGAATAGATACGTGGGAAGACACACAAATGAATGGACAATTATTGAACCTGTAAAACGGGGAAATTACCTTCAGCTTACTCGGAAGAGAACAATTGTGGAGAATAACGTACAACCGATTTTTATTCTCGATTGCAATTCTTGCATCAAAATACAGACGGGATTCTGTGAAAATTACGAGGCGGGGATTAATTTAAATATTTAAAGGAAAGTCGTCGCACAAGTTAACGCGGAGGTTTTGACGGGCAAGGCATCTGGTTATTGATTGGCCACAAACATGGAGCATTCGATTTGATGGTATGGCCTCAAAATATTCCAAATTTTCCTCGGTGAAAAGTCGTCCTCAATAAGTCTTTGGAACACATCGATCGCCTTCTCAAAGCTTCAAATGTTGGACAAATCGTTTGATTTTGTAGTTTTTCAAACCCGCCAAATCATTTTATTTGTTCTTTGAATTCTTTTCCGAGTCTTCTGGCGGGGGATAATTTGATTAATCATACAGAAACTATCGAGCCTTTCAAATTGGTAAGTTTGAAAAAACTTGTTTACAGAGATGGATGAGGTGAAGGGCAAGATGAAGGGCTTAATGAAGAAAATAAACAACCCATTTGTAGCAGGATCTTCTTCTTCGAAATTCAAAGGACAAGGTCGAGTTTTGGGTTCGTCTTCTTCAGACGGTACATCCCAGAATAACGTGCAAAGACATTGGCAATCGTCAACACCATCGTCGGACAATGGGCCCAAAAATCCCCCTCAAAACAACAGAGCAAGTGCAATGAATGAAATTCTCGAACGAAGAATTCCTGATTCGGATACTCACCTAAAGGGTAAACAAGTCACGGATTCGAACCCGAAGCCGCAAGGTTTTGACCCTTTTGACAGTTGCATTTCCAGTCGAGTTGCCCCCAAATCGGGATCTTCGTTGGACATGTTTCAGTGCCCTGTATGCAACGATTGGTTCAAGTCCGAGAAAGAAGTTTCAGCCCATGTTGAGAATTGCTTAGAAACTAAGCAACAAGTCGACGAAGATAGGGCAGAGCGCCCGACAGATTCCAAAACAGCCAAGTTAAAAGATCGGGTGGACGTTTTCCTGTCTGGGAAGCCCTCCAAGAAAACCGTAGAGGTGGTTCATAAGTTGCTTAGGAATATTGTGAGTGATCCCGGCAATGATAAGTTTCGGAGGATCAGGATGACCAACCCTAGAATTCAGGAGACTGTTGGTATTGCTATTGGTGGCGTTGAACTGTTGGAGTGTGTTGGTTTTAAATACCAAGCTGAGGGAGAAGATACCTGGTGTATTATGGAATTGCCATCTGCAGACGAAATGAGTATTGTTACCGATGCAATTGCTCTCTTGGAGCCTCACTTGCCCTCGCCAGTTACGACGTCCGTATCGGCTACTAATCAGAACGGAGCACAAGTCAAGCCTGGGAAAATTGATAGACAGGTATGGTTTTCACTTCACCACGATTTCTCTTTTTTGTTTTATAGGAATAACAACTTATTTTTCGAGGGCTGAGGTTTGAGTGTTCATCATTTCGTCATCTGCTAAAACCTCTCTGGTACTTGGAAGTGAGTGTAATCCTTTTTTCTTTTTATGAGAACACCTATTTTGGCGCCTCCTTTAGTTCTGGTGGAATACAATCCTCGCTAACCTAATAACAGCAAAGCAATTTATGTGCGGCCTGTAGCTTTATTGACCTTTGCATCATCCTTTTGAATAAGTTTGCAATTTATACTTTCTATGACTTAATGCAGTACGAAAACATGCCTCAAACCTTGCAACCTCAAATCTAAAACATAAAACATACAGGTACTCTTTGTTCTTAGATTGCAACAATAAACACAATTTAATTCAACAATCTGCAAACACATCATTAAGATTCATGTCCTCTTAATGGCCTTTCTTGCTACATGACATTTTATTATATTCCTATGCAAAATCCACTCAAACTCTCTCCTTACCATCTGTCACTATCTCGTGCTTTCATTCTCTCCTCCAGTCCGAGAATACAATTTTCTATTTTCACCTTCTTAAGCAGCCTCACAGCAAACTTTTTTCACTTATGTGCCCTTTGGCCTCTATTGGGTTGCTTCCCTTCTCCACGGAGATCTCCACTCCTACCCGCTACAGAATGTTTTCTCTTATTCCTCTTCATTGCTTCCACCACATGGCTTTTCAAATTACGTAACGCCTCCTCCATCTTGTTCTTCCACTCAACTGTTGCACCATGTGCCTTTATCTGGTCCGACTTTTCTTTTCCTAGCCTTTCACTTTCTTTTAAAAATTATAATTCTTTTGATTAACCACCATCATTTATTTGGAAGAGTAATTGGTTTCCTCCTGTAACACGAATCTTACACCTGCCAATATCATTTGCTTGTCAGTGATTTAAGGAATTCTTACAATCCATTAATGTGCATATCCTGCCTGGGTTTCTCTCCGTATCCCTTTGCCAGATGCCTCTGCATCATGACTGGAACTAGCTGATCCTGAAACGTTTGCTGCAATCAAATTTATGGTTTTGTCTCTTTTTGTTATCTCAGGGTTTCTCTCCGTATCCCTTTGCCAGATGCCTTCTACTTTATATATAGTTTTTACAACGTAAGAGGATATATAGAGGAGCAATCTCTTCAAACTATTTGGGATTTTGGGATTGAGAACCAGACTAGAAAATCTCTTTTTTGGTTGGATAGTTGTTTAATGCCATATTTTCGCTGGTGTATTTATATAGTTCCTAAATAAAGAATGTCTGTTCTTGTTATTGCGTAATAGAAATGGACATTGGCATTTGTACTGGGGTTCTTTGCAACAGGATGGGGAGGTTTGTTGGGCATATTGATTCATCTGGTTGTTGCATGTGGCTGTTTGTCTCATGCTGCTGCATATCTGTTGTAGTCATGTCTTGCGGTTTAGCTGGAGCTCTCCTGGCTTTCTGGAGTGAAGAGGGAGGACTTTCATAGCTCTTCCCCTAGGACTTCTAGCAATGTTACCGTGGAGAGTGCAATATTTTAGTTCCTTAACATATTAATATAAGAGAGATGATATTTCCACAGTCTATGATATTCTCTTGCAGTGCTTCTGGATGTAAGCTGTGTAAAGTACTAAAGATTTTGAGAATTGAATCATAACTTTACTGTTCTACAACCTTAAGTCCTGATATGTGTAAAGAAGAAGAAGCTCAATAATTAACATTACAATCATAAATAAAGATTATTTAGAAGTGACAAATATGGGATTTCACTTTACAAAGAACCGGGAAACCATCTAAGGGCACCAATCTGAGCTGCCAATTCTGAATTTTAGAACAAAATTCCCTGGTAAAGTTCTGACAACATTATATTGAACTGGGAACTGGAAATTGCCATAACTAAAACCTGGCAACTTACCTAATATAACTGGGAAAATATAATGTTTAATTTCCAACGATAAACATAAACTGACAAATTACATATTATTGTGCCTCACACATAATTCCACATCTCCTTACACGGCCAAACAATCAACCTGAAACTTCACTTACATATTGAACTCTGGAAAACATACTACATGCTTTACATTTGAGACCAAGTAATGCTTAGATTTCCTCTATATTACAGTAAAACATACGACAAGAGTTTACTAATACTTCTAATAAAAACGTCCCATTGTATCCTTTTAACATTCCCAACAAACTAGCAAAGAAGAATTGGGTACAGAAATTTTATTTCTTTTTATAATGCTAAGGAGTCTTTCACACACACCTGAAGTTGTGTGACTCGGAAGTATTCTCCTTCTAAATATTCAATTTGAGTTATCCTTTTGATGTCTCTGCATATTCCTTGTTCCATCTCCCTCTCCAAAACCTATTCATTTTTTATAATAAGAACATCTCCATTTCCAAAAGAAAGAAATTCTAATTTTAGTCCTAAGACGGGAATCAAAAGTCCAGAATAAGGGCAGTAGCTTGCTATTTCATGGAATTTACTGATCTTAATCCACTGTTATTGATATAAAAGAACGCTCAATACTGACCTAGATGCTATTTTTAGGAAGAAACAGCTCAAGCAATCCACCTTTATTTGAATGTCAAAGACATGGACAGTCTCATAGGTTCCAAAATAACCAATGCCAAAAATGGATAATTGGCCATGCCTAGTCTCCACCAAGGAAAGTGACAGAAACAATAACCATACTGTCAAGATTTTAAAGTGTTTCTGCCCTCTAGAATAGAAATTTAACCACAAATAAGACAACCATCGGCTGGAATTTTAGCACTCCTGATGGGTGCTGGATGCTCCAGCATCCAATGAGGCTCTTACATCTTAAAGGAACACTTCATAACATTTACAGTTCTTAATAATTTCTGTCAGTTGATTTCTTGAAAGGAGTACATCTCAAAGCAGTATTGGGATGGGTGACCTCACAGGAAGGCTCAATGCTTCACCTCTGTGAGCATCAACTAGATGCAATGAGTGCTAATTGTTTCATTCATAGTCATTCTCGTGAAAGATGGGTTCTTGTTAATCACTACTCACGAAACATGGGTTAATGAGTTTGACTCAAAAACTACACAGTTGAATCCGGATAGTTATATCACAACTTCTTAAAAGCACTTCCTTTCCTCAAACATATTATAATGTTTCTTAAAAGAGTTGAGACTACTAAGATTCAATCAGGGTTCCATTCTTGCTCTGCTCCAATAATATTAAAGCATAGTATATTGGAGAAAAGTAATATATTCTTTAATTGAATTGTATTTTTAATTACAAATATCTTACTAATACAAGCATCCACATTAGACCAATACAAGCTTTTAATCCACATTAGAATACAAGCTTTTATGAGCAATTATATTAGAAATCACAAGTGGAAGTCCACCACTACTTAAAAATCCACTCTTATTTAGAAATCACCTCCAATGGAAGACCAAAAGTCATGACTTAGAATTCTACTGTGGATGTTCTTATGGGGAATTGAACATGGTTCTCTACAAACCCAATGTATTAACTAATTAAGTTCAGTGCCTTGGACTATTTTTTTTTTTGTTGAATTCTTTAATATTGTTATTTCTTGTTTTCAAATTATCTGTGCTGGCATCAGCAAGCTTGTTAATATTTTAAATCGCTTGAAATGAGCCTTCTCAGGTCCGTGTGTTTTTTGCTGCTCCAGAAGGCATGGCTGCCAGAATTGAACTTCCAGATTCCTTCTATCAGCTGACAGCTGCAGAACTGAAAAGAGAAGCTGAATCAAGAAAGAAAAAGATTGAAGATTCACAACTTTTGATTCCAAAATCTTTCAGGGAAAAACAGGTAAAAACTACACGAAAGAGATATAAAGCTACTGTGATTCGAATCCAGTTCCCAGATGGAGTCATACTACAAGGTGTTTTCCATTCATCAGAGCCAGCTAATGTGTTATACGAGGTTAGTTCATATGCTCTGAGAAAGAATAAGGGATGTGCCATTTTCTATTTTTGTTTTTTTTCCATTTACCAACTTGATCTTATGAAAGGTAGCTCAAATAAAAAAATACAGACTAGGAATTTATAATGATTGTCCTTGTTGTGAGAGTTACAGTTTATTGGATTGCTCTTAAATATAGTTGGCAGAATAAAGAGATAATCTCATAAATGCATTTTCAATTTTGAAAACACTTGCAGTATATGTTCTATTTTTCATGCATTGAGAATAGGTGTAGTGTATCCATGCATAGAACAAGACATCTCCTTATTTATTATGACTGGGATTTCATCTTTAATAAATAAAGATGATAAAGAGTAGAGATGGATGGATATGGCCAGTTTTATGCATATTTATACTAGAAGCATGGTGCTGGTGCTGATAATTATGGATTCCCTAGTCATTTGTGAGGAAGTATAACTAAATCAAAACGTACAAAATTGATCATCGACAATTAGAACTGTGATGTACAACAGTAAGAAACCATACACCATAATACAATGTTTTGGTTGACTAGGGAAACCCTTGGTCAGAGGGAAAACACCGGTGGGGATGGTATCCAGAAGATAGTGTATTAATACTTAAATTCCTTGTGAAAGGATGTGACCCTGTTAGCAGTCAAATATAACTCATTTAGTGTAACAGTCTCTGTTGGGAGATCTTGAACCCTTCTTAGCAGGTTCAGACCTTGTTAAGGTTGATAAGAACAAGTAGACCCACTGTTCAAATGTCCTAACAAAAGTGAAAGATATATCTTTCAGGATAACATATCCAGTAAGCACGAACTGACTGATCTGCAACTTACTTGCCAAAATAGTTCCTTTGAGGTTCACAGACATCCAAACAACTTCTCTACTTTGCTCTGCTAATCCAACATCAAGGCTTGCATCATTCTATCAAGGTCATACTGTTCACATATTGAGTTCATACTGTTCACACATCTCAAACAAGGAAAATATCTTTCCTTTATACCTATTACAAATAATTAATTAGGTTGGCTTGTTAGAGCCTTCCCTATGTACAATTAATTGCATAGGACCATGCTAAGGCATACACTGCTCCAAAAGCGTCTGTATAACCATTACATAAAGTTTCCCACACGATACAACAAGATTATAATATTTGCCAATGATATCTCCCTTGCTGCAACAACCTAGTTGGCTGCTAGTAAAATGCACTGCATGTTACACACCAGTGTCCTTTCCAGAGTAAGCCAAATGACTCAGAAGTCCATATCTCCCTTGCTGCAACAACCTAGTTGGCTGCTAGTAAAATGCACTGCATGTTACACACCAGTGTCCTTTCCAGAGTAAGCCAAATGACTCAGAAGTCCGGAAATACGCACACGAACAATTCTTCTACCATCTTCCATGCTCACCAATATTTATTCCTGCTCACCAAGAAGATATAGCAAAAATACTGCATCTGTCTCTGTTACATTTTTTTGCACACTGGTTTGCTACCAGTCTTCACAAATGAACTAACTTGACTAGAATGTTACATGAAGTACATCGAACATAGATATGACGACTACACTCATTCTTCTATACAAATGTAAGCTCGCATACCTAAACATGTCAACCATTGTCTACACTAAACTGATAAGTACCCTGCGATACACAAAATCTGAGTCTGTCATGAACCAAAGAATATATGTTGACATCAATGATAAAACCTGCCATCAATACAACATCTCTACAACACTTCAAGTGCTAGAAATATCCTCTAATCCTAACAATCTCCCCCTTTGGCATTGATGGCAACATATGGTGAAAAACTAGCAATCCAAAAGTGATCATCAAAATATAATTTTTTGAATATTCTCAACATATACAATCTTCAAACTTTTCATATTAGTATCTTCCTAGATGAAAGGTTTTTTCACAAATTCTCTCCCCCTTTGACATCAATGGCAAAGGAGCCATTATGTCAATTATCAACAATCTCTCCTTAAGGAAGTTCACTCATAAGCAATCTCTTGCGAGCCCTTTGATGATAAACTCTTCAAAGTACCTCCATTGTGTTGGTTCCCAAAACCGTAGATTGGAAATCCAAGAGCCTGCCACTTCTCCGATAGGAATTCTCAATCAATTCTAGCCAACGAATTGGAATACTTTTTTATTCCCCTGCACTTCGAGCTCCGCAACACCCAGGTCGGTAAACCTTCACCTTAACACTGATTGTCTAGTTCAAGGCTTTTCTAGAGCGAATTTAAGCTTTGGAGTTCTTCGGCAGGCAAGGTCCTTGAACTCAATGAAAATTGGATGTTGAGTGTTTGAATTGAATGGATTGTGAAATATTTATAAATAATTGATTTGATGCTTGTAAGAAGGAAATTACAGATTTTCTAACTTCAATAATAAAAAGACCAGTGCCTCTGCTCATCTAGGCAATAGAGTCAACTTCAGTGAACTTTCACGTACAACTTTATAAAGTTCTTGTGCACTTCTGCTGCCAACAATTAAGTGATCAAGATGCGACAGATCAAATATTTATGCAATCTTAAATTAGTCCAGATTGAACTTTTAACTCCTCTGGTAGGGAGACAAACTGGACACAGATACGAAAACAATTAAATATTCCACACTATTTGTGATGATCAAATTTAAATGCTAAATGACCTTGTCCACTTATCCGACATTTAAATTGTATACAAAATTCCAGAAAATAATAACAAAGGACAATTCGTCTGCAGTTTAAATCTCCATGCCATTTAGTAATAAATAAAAGACATTTTATTTTATTATAAAAATAAAATAAATAGAATTTATATTACGAAGTCATAATATACTCCTTATCCATCTGTACAAGTAATATAAAAATACTTCTTCTGCATGTCCGAATATCTCGTTTTCTTCTTCAAAAATGAAATAAGTTTTATATCTTATAAAGTGACTCTTCAGAAAGCCACGTCCCTCTAAATATATTTAACAAAGAGTTAATAATATTCAAATAAGCGGTAAACATATTGTTTAGGTAATTTAATACTCCCAATTTATATTTTATATCTCCAAAACCACGTAACTTCAAAGCATGACTTGCGAGTTTGATTATTCTCGTCTCTTTAATCTTCTTTAATCTTTTAAATGCATATACATCAAGGACACACGGCTACCGAAAATCATCTCAACTTACTTGTTGGGCTTTGTCTCTGGATTTATTTAACAAATCTTTGTCCATTGTTGATTTAATCAAAGAAAATAATGATATTGATAGTCTACGATTTTCAGAGGTTTCGATATAAATGGAATGGTCTTGCTTATTGTTCAATCACCAACTCCTGACATCATTCGTATGGTTTCATTATTAATAGCTTTCGTTGTTTGTTTGAACATAGCCCACTACTGCAGATGTTGCTCATCAATGGGTCTAGTGCTTCGTACACAAGTTGGAAGTCTTTTCACATATATTTCCTTCAGCCCTCATCTGTAAAACACGACACATACTCTCTTATTTAGGTGTCTTCAGATGCGACCTTCCTCTGAAGACAATAATAAACTCGGAACCCTTGTGCGACTTTGGTATCTTTGTCATTCATACGGCTGAATGTATTAAATTGACCAAGTAATTTGATACACTTCTAATTGATGGCACAAGTGTGAATCTGTTAGGATAAACCACAGACAGAAATAAAAAACTACATGCAAATGTAACCAATAACAGAAAATAATAGATCACACAAAAATGAACACAAGGCACCAAGATTTAATGTGGTTCACCCAATCCCTGGGCTACGTCCACTAAAACAGCAAGTCCGATCTTATTACAATCCAGTGATTACAACCTGATTACAATCTGTAATCCCTTACAGCTCAATACCGCCGCAAGAACCAATTTCGTATCACAACATAATGAAAAATACCCAACCCTAAACCCTTTTATACAAGTATTAAACCGCTTTAGGGTTATAACATGTCGGCCATAATATGTCGGCTACCATGTCAGCCACGGCCCAAAATTTTTTTTCGGGGCATCCCCACTATTTATGAAGTATGTACAGTACTTTCTTGATCAGTCACCATAATCTAACAATCTCCCACTTGGGGACTGATCAGGCTCCACACTAAAAAACAATCTCCCACTTGGAGACTGATCCTGTACCAATACCACTACCACATGGGACTCCCACTAGATCAAACCACCCTGGACTCTACTGTTCTTTTATTCATGTTCAGTCTAAAAGACCAACCGAAGCTGAAGAGGAGTTCAGCTTCTCCCGTGTTACAACCTTTGTCAACATATTTGCTGGATTGTCATTGGTATGTATTTTCTCCAGCTTTAACTGTCCATCCTCCAAAACTGACCGAATGAAATGGTACCGCAACTGTATGTGTTTGGTCTTAGAACGCAGAGCTGAATTCTTTGCAAGATGAATGACACTCTGACTATCGGTGAACAAATAATTATCCTTCTGAGGATGCCCCAATTCTTCCAAGAAGAACTGAAGCCATATCATCTCCTTGGCTGCTTCTGTAGCAGCAACATACTCTGCCTCTGTAGTGGATAGAGCATTAATCTTCTGTAACCTAGAAACCTAGTTCACGGCTGCCCCACCAACAGTAAAGACATAACCTGTAGTACTCCGCCTGGTATCAATATCTCTAGCCAAATCTGAGTCAACATAGCCCTGTAAATTAGTAGTAGAGCCCCCAAAGTGTAAACACTTATTGGATGTTCCTCTCAAATATCTGAGAATCCACTTGACAGCATTCCAATGCTCAAATCCTAGATGACTCATATACCTGCTAACGACTCCCACTGCATGTGCAATATCTGGCCTATTGCATACCATAGCATACATCAAGCTTCCTACAGTTGAAGCATAGGGTACCTTGGACATTTTATCCTCCTCTTCCTGTGTCTTGGGACACATCTCCTTAGTCAATTTCAAATGACCAGGTAAAGGTGTGCTGACAGCTTTAGCATTCTCCATAGAGAAACGTTGCAACACCACCTCAACATAATCAGCTTGAGATAGCGTCAATGTTCTGTTCTTCCTATCTCTGCAAATTTTCATACCAAGGATTTGTTTTGCTGCCCCCAAATCCTTCATAGCAAATGCATGTGCTAACTAGCGTTTTAGCCCCTTAATATGATCCATGTTAGACCCAGCTACAAGCATATCATCAACATATAAACATAAAATAATGTAGCTATCATCATCCAACCTCTTAAAATAAACACAGTAATCTGAATGACACCTGTTATATCCATGCTCATGCATAAAACTGTCAAATTTCAAATACCATTGCCGAGGTGCTTGCTTCAAGCCATATAAACTTTTCTTCAATTTGCACACTAAGTTTTCCTTACCTTTGACCTCAAAACTCTGTGGCTGAGCCATATATATTTCTTCATCCAAATCACCATGAAGAAAGGCTGTTTTAACATCCAGTTGCTCTAAATGCAAATCTTCAGTAGCCACAAGACTTAAAACAGTACGAATAGAAGTCATTTTAACAATAGGAGAAAATATCTCATCAAAATCAATTCCTTTTTTCTGTGCAAATCCTTTTACAACTAACCTGGCCTTAAATCTTTTCTTACCTCCTTCCTCTTTTTTCAACCTGTAAACCCACTTATTTTGTAAAGCCTTTTTACCTGCAGGCAACTTGCACAAATCCCATGTCTTATTTTTCAGCAAAGAGTCCATTTCATCTTTCATTGCAGACTCCCACTGAATCTTAGTATCCACCTGCCCAACTTCATCATAACTTTCAGGTTCACCAGCATCAGTAAGTAAAATAGAATACAAAGAGGGAGAAAACCTTTGTGGAGGTCTAATTTGCCTCGTTGACCTTCTAACATTCACTGGTGTGTGTGGTATTTGTTGTTGCAGTTGTTGCACATCTTGAGGAATGGCTGGAACATCAACTTTTGGAGTATCATCCAACACTACATAATCATCTTCTTTCTTCTCATGTTGTTGCAACAGATCTTTGTACAACACTTTCTCATTGAATATGGCATCCCGACTTCTAACAGTTTTAAGATTTTCAAAATCCCAAAGCCTATAACCAAATTCATTAATGCCATATCCAACAAAGACACATTTCTTTGATTTAGCTTCTAGCTTGGTTATATTTTCAGAGTCTATATGAGCAAAAGCTTCACAACCGAAAGTCTTGAGAAAAGAATAACTCACCTTCTTACCAGTCCATGCTTCCTCTGGAATACCACAGCCCAAAGGAGTAGAGGGACCTCTATAAATCAAATATACTGCAGTATTGACAGCCTCCGCCCACATGTGTAAGGGCAACCCAGCATGCAACCTCATGCTCCTTGCGCACTCCATTATAGTCCTGTTCATGCGTTCAGCCACTCTATTTTCCTGTGGAGTCCTTGGAACAGTTTTCTGTCTACGAATACCATTAGTGGAGCAATAATCTTCAAATTCATGACTGCAATACTCACCACCATTATCAGATCTGAGACATTTTAATTTCTTACCAGTCTCATTTTCAACCAAGCATTTTCATTTCTTAAAAGTTTGAAATACATCAGATTTCTGTCTAAGGAAATAAACCCATACTTTTCTAGTTGCGTCATCAATAAATGTAACATAATAATGAGAGCCACCAAGGGAAGATACCTAAGCTGGTCCCCATAGATCTGTATGCACAAGCTCTAATTTCTCCTTTTTGTTTTCCTTCTCAGTCTTTACAAAACTCACTCTCTTTTGTTTTCCATACAAACAACTTTCACAAAAATCCATATTAACACATTTCAGACTTGGTAAAACTTTCTTTGAATGAAGTACTTTCATACCTTTCTCACTCATGTGCCTAAGTCTATTGTGTCACAGCGCTATATCAGAATCTACAACAGCTATTTGTTCTCCCTGCTCAACTGCAGCAATTGTTCCTGGACATTCATTTTTCTCTGAAACAATCAAAGTAGTAGGAACAATATGACCTGTACAAAGATATAAGGTGCCTACTTTCACACCTTTTGCTACTACAAGGGAACTTTTTGAAACTTTCCAATTTTTATCATTAAAAGTAACTACACAACCCTCATCACCGAGTTGTCCGACTGAAATTAAATTTCTACTCAGCCTTGGAACATGTCTTACCTCATGTAGTAGCCAATGATTCCCATTCTGCAACTTAATCTTAATTTTTCTCTTTCCAACAATCTGACAGGGTTCATTATCCCCCAAATAAACAAGCCTAAAATCCCCTTGGACATAATCAATGAAATAACCTCTATGAGGTGTAGTATGAAATGAAGCACCAGAATCTAAAACCCATGAATCATCAATACTCTTTAAAGACAGAAGCAAAGCATCCTCTTCGGATTTGTTACTTACCACATTTGCCTCCTTGTCTCCATTTGATTTATCTTCTTCATTTTTCTTTTGATTCCAGCAATCTTTCTTTTTGTGCCCTAGTTTCCCACAGTACTAACAATCATTTGGTCCTCTCGATTGAGACCTCCTCCCCTTTGACTTTCCTCTTGATTTTCCACGATTTCCAGAGTTACTTCCTCTTTCAGTCGTTCTGCCCCTGCTTTGTGCATTCAAAGCACTTCCTGATGTAGATCCACTTGAGGATTTCTTACGAGTTTCCTCACTCAAAACAACACCGATCACATCATCATATTTTAAGGGACTAGATCCAGGAACAAAATTACTCACCGCCATTACCAAGCCATTCCAGCTTTCAGGTAAAGAACACAAAATCAAGAGAGCCATAATTTCTTCATCAAAATTGATACCCACAGAAGATAACTGACTAGTAATAGTATTAAACTCATTTAAATGATCTGCAACAGATCCACCTTCTACCATTTTCATATTAAATAAACGCTTCATGAGAAATATCTTGTTTGAAGCGGAGGGCTTTTCATACAGTGTCACTAGGGTTTTCATCAAATCTTCTGTCGTCTTTGCTTTTATAATATTAAATGCCACCGATGGTGCCAAGCATAACCGAATACTTCCGAGTGCCTTTCTATCCAAAAGATCCCATTCAGCCTCTGACATAGTTCCCTGATTCTTGGCTTTACCTTCCAACGGCTTCCATAAATCCTTCTGATATAGATAGTCTTCCATTTGCATCTTCCATAACTGGAAGTTTTGCCCATTAAACCTGTCAACCCTCAGCTTTCCGTCATTTGCCATCACTCCCACTCAACCGTGAGACTCCCACTTAACCGTGAGACTTTCCTGCAGAGGATAACTGAAAGACAACCTCGCTCTGATACCACTTGTTAGGATAAACCACGGACATAAATAAAAAACTACATGCAAATGTAACCAATAATAGAAAATAATAGATCACATAGAAATGAACACAAGGCACCAAGATTTAACGTGGTTCACCCAATCCCTGGGCTACATCCACCAAAACAGCAAGTCCGATCTTATTACAATCCAGTGATTACAATCTGATTACAGTCCGTAATTCTTTAACAGCTCAATACCGCCGCAAGAACCAATTTCGCATCACAACATAATGAAAAATACCCAACCCTAAACCTTTTTATACAAGTATTAAACCGCTTTAGGGTTATAACATGTCGGCCATATGTCGGCCATAATATGTCGCTACCATGTCGGCCACGGCCCAAATTTTTTTTTCGGCTATTTATGAAGTATGTACAGTACTTTCCTGATCAATCACCATAATCTAATAGAATCTTGACTTCATTCCAATACTCCGCATCAAATATTAGAATTGTCACGTTGCTTACTGTGATTGGGGTATGAATAATGTCTGGACCAAGGCTCCATGATCTTTGGTATATCATCGTTGCCGGTTATCTTCAAACATTTGGAAATTCCTTTTCATTATTGCCCCTCTGTATGTCTTCAGCATCCATAATCCTGGATGGCATGACTGCCCTAGCTAATGTCTTTTTTCAACAATGCCTTTTCCTTTTATATTGTCAGGTCCTTCCAAAACATATCAAGCTGGATACAAATAATCATTGCATAAGCATATGTGTTGATCATTGTTGTTTTACTCACACAAGTGCATATGTCATCATATTATGGAGGAGGATATATTATCACTGTAAGTTTGTTGCAGACATCTTTTATATACATCAAATTTTGAGATATTTAGGTCTCTGATCATATATTTTACTATACAGAGAAATCCTGAGAATATGCTATGGTTCAAATCTTCTGCACAACCACTTGGTAATTGTCTCCAGGTTGGACTTCTGTATCTTCCCATATCCAATATCTTTGCAAATAGGAAATATTTTTTACATGTAGTAGCAAATTATAATGCACTTTACTGTCACTGTTCCCCTTTATATTAAAATGCAAGCATGATTCTTCAGACAGCAGCAACAAACTTCTTTCTTTTGGTGATAGATTGGCTTCAGTCTTCAAATATGTCTTTAACTCAAGCAACTCTGATTGGACAAGTGTAAATCCGCAAATTTTTAAATTCTGTATGGATCTGCAGACCTCCATAAAACAGTGGGTATTTAAGAGATGATTTTGATTTATCCCACAGCAATATGAACAACAATCTTCTAACATGTTCCCTGTAGGTTTTGAACATGAACAACTAACTCGTCAAGATTTACAGAACTTGTGATGAGTTCGCATTTACAAAGATTCTCCTTTAATATTGTATCTAGAACTTCAAAATTTCTGCAAATTTTAAGGTTCCATCACGTTGGATCAAGCCAATCTGCAGCCAAAAATAATTCCAAGTGCCAACAAACACTGTTGTGTAAAAATCAATACATAAGAGCTCTATGATTAGCTCTGCACTATGTGACCACTTCCTTTAAGGAGCAGTTCCAAGCATCACGTCTAGATGAATGAATGCACTCTGAATATTTTGGATTGATGCATTCCTGCATAAATTACTCTTCATAAGGAGGGGCTATCACCCCAAGCATACCTCTGAGATACTCAAAAATGTCCTTAGGTAAAGGTTCAGTAAAGATATCTGCTAGTTGCTCTTTTGTGCTTATATATTCCAATCTGATTTCTTTTTCAGTGACTCTCTCTTAGAATATGATACTTAATAGCAATATGTTAAGTCTTTGAATGTAATACTGGTTTTATTGACGTGTTGATTATTGTTGGTGTAAATACATATTTACTATTTACACTTACTTAAGTTTACTTAGGTTAATGCATTATTTTATTATTTTATTTTGTGAGACACTTAGGAGTTTGCGCACCTCTTTTTGAGTTGTCATGTTGACAACACAGAAGTACGCAACTCTATTTCAGCACATGGTGTCTACAACACCGGAGTTTGCATCATTCACTGAGTTGTCATGTAGACAACACAGTTATTCGCACTCCCTTTTTAGCACATGTTGTTTACAACACTGATTTGCATGTTGCACCCTTGTAGGCTTATCCTTTCATCATGACACTTATTTCCATGCTTAATGGAGGATAACTCATATCTGGTGGACATGTGCCTGGTTGTATGACATTATGTAGCTGATTTCGAGGCATTTTAGATGTATCTCAGAGGCCTTTATATACAGGCACTCCTAGTGTACTCTTAATGCATATTGAATGAATATATCGTCATTCTGATCATACACTCTCTTTCTGGTCTACAATTGTGCTTGTGTTTGAGTTCTCAGTTTCTGGGTGAATTTTGCCCTAATGCAAATTCTTACATGGTATCAGAGCTTGGAGATTTTCTCATCACATAGCCGTTCGAGACTATTGTTGCTTTAGCACCTCAGCCTGAATTCGGAGTACTGCAGAAATTGGGAGCGTCTAGAACCAGATTTGACCTCTCCATTGCGTCCGAAACGTTGATTCGGTGAAGATCGATTATAAACTTGGCTACCTTAGCCCAAAGTCAACTGTGAGGCAAATTTTTTTTGCAAATCAGCACCCGGAGGCCTCGATTTGCAACGTGGGTATGATCTTTAGATCTGGTATTTTTATTTAATCTCTGCAATTATTTCAAATTTCTATTTTCGAAAATTTTTTTTGCCCTCTAGGCAGGTAGCAGAGAATTTTTTTTGCAAGTACTGGGCTATCAGATCCCCACCTTGCGCAGAGGAATATTCTTTTATTACAGAGAATATTCGATTTCATCGGCGGGCATCACTTCATAATTTCTGGGCACCTTCCATTTTACCTAGTGGACATTCAACATAATTCTCGCGGCTTAGGCTTTACCAACCGAACCGGCCTACACTTAGCACTCAGTCCGTGACAATTTATATAATACAGAGGTGGTGGTGTTTTTAAACACCACGAATGGCTCTCCCACACTGAATGTGGGATAAAACCCACAAACCCCCGCCCGCTGCCAAAAGGATTCCGGCCTCCTCAAAAAGATCTGGCTCGCTGTTGTTCAAACCCAGTGCTGCACAGAATTTTCAGTACCTAGCTCTCTGTAAGAACTTATTCAGCCCACGCTTAGTATATTCCGGTGGCCGTTGTTGACCCCTCCACGTGGCCCACTTACTACCCACCACGTGGACGTCCAATAGCAACCCGCCACACAGACGGTTGGACCTGCCAACTGGACAGATAGCCTTTTGCTATGTCAGGCGCCCTCCACCTCAGCAACAATGCTTGTAGCAGCCGCGTGGATGGATCTATACAAAGACACGTGGACAATGACTCATTTGACTCAGCGTACACGTTGCCACGTACTCTGTACAGTGAACTACCCCGTAGGCGGACATGTCATCAAACCACGTCCGCATTTTCCTACAGTTTCGTACGGTCCGTACCATGTTCCACACCAGCAATCCGTACCACCACGTCAGCAAAGGTCCAATTTTTTTTGCTGATGTTAGCCAAGCACTGTGTTAAATTTGACGGCTGTCTGACCGTCAAAACCAGGCCATTTACAACTGCTGCGACAGCCATTTGACCGTCAAATTTAAGCACAATTTTCCTTCCAAACCCTTCTCTAGATTGCTTTTTGAATTGGCAGCCTAACTTCGCGAGCCCATAACTTGGTCATCCAGACTCCAGTTCAGGTGCCATTTTTTTTGAAATTGGGTAGAATTTCCTTAACTTTCTAGTGGTGGTGTTCTTTTCTGGTTTTGGTGCAAGGATTTTTTGGAAATTGCATTTTTTGGCGACTATACTTGTATAATCCTGCATTTTGCAACTTCAAATGCTTCGTATGGGCTCATCTGGTCATCTTTTCAAGTTTCGTTTTTTTTGAAAATGCGTATTTTTTCATCTACTTTCCAGATTTGTAGTTAGATTCTAGAGTTGTGTGGACACAAATCTCACTTTCAGAATAGGGCTTTTTTTGCATTGTAAAGCTTTAATTACTTTTCAGAATTGTTGTACATCTGAGCTACAGTGCTTAGTGACAGATTTGGGCCTCAAAAGGTAGTTGCAAAAACAAAATCAGAAAGTCCACTTTGTTCATTTTGACAAGTGGCCCACTGTACATGCACTACTTATAAAGTGCCAAAAGCATCTTTTTTGGGGGGGTCTTTTGATTGAGTGAAAAGGGGGGGTGTGTATTGTGTTCTTGTGTCTCTCTTTTGTGTTCTTTTCATTTTCTGCATCATGGGTTCATTTAAATGTCCACCTCTAACTTCACACAATTGTTCTACATGGAAAGATATTGCACAGAGTAGATTAATGGAAAAAGGTTACAGTCTTTATGTTGATGGTACAATCATAGTTTAAAATACCGGCAAAATAACGCCAAAATTGCGAGTTATCGCGAGTGGGCAGGAAAAACGATAAAAATGCGGAAAAACTCGGCAACGTTTTTTTCAAAAAATCGCGGCGTCTTTTTTGGAATAAAATCGCAAGTAAACGAAAAACACGGCAGTTAAAATCGCAGTCAAAGAAAGTCAATAGAAAATGACATAAAAATTAGGTTTGATGTATATGGTCGACATGAGTTTTAGCATTTAGGTCATTTTCTCTCGCCGACGGGTTTTAGACTCAACTGGTCTTCACTGCATCAGCACGAGGGATCAAAGAAGATTGGTTTTAGACTCGACTGGCCTTCACTGCTTCAGCACTGGTTTGTGAACATGCCTTCAAAGACATACTCCTGGGTGTATTTGCCTGAGTTTCTCGACTGTATTCTGCTATTACAAACAAATATAAATAAATTATAATAGTATATTTCTGATATTCATTTTCTATTTTTCCCGACTGAAGATTGAATAATATTACACACAAATATAGATTAAATATTTGTATTCTGTTACCTTTGTAATATTATTTTCATGACCCACCTTTCACTTGATTATTCCAATTTCCAACCATTGTTCTTTGCACACATTTCCTTTCAACCTTGAGAAACTTCTGAATTTTTCCAAAAAAGTGCTCAACATTTAGAAAAAGCTCAATGAAAGAGAATGCCAATCTGTGGGTTAATATAGAGTCCTTATAATTTTATAGTCTGACAATGAGAGTTTCTCCTCACGCATTTGAATTTTCCATTATATTTACTGTCTTAGCTTAACCGCAGTTATGCCTAATAAGGATCTTTAATAGTAATTGGCATTCAGTAACATAATATAATTTTTAAAGTTTTAATTTGTAATAAATTGATTTAGATGTGTTATAACTTGTTATCTTGTAGAAGGTAATGTAACTCTGCATGATGATTTTTACTTTGGAATGTAATCTGATTTTTCGTTCTTGTACAGTGGACTTGTGTGTGTCACTGAAACAAGATGACTGGTGGTGGCAGAGCAAAGGACCCTTTATGGAAACATGGTATCCCAGGAGCAAACAAAGGAGATATCCAGTGTATCCATTGCTCTAAATGCATGACTTCAGGAATCAGCCGATTGAAATATCATCTTGCAAAGATTCCATGCAATGATATTACACCGTGTCTAGTGTGTCCAGAAGAGGCTACAAGAGAGGCTATGGCAAGCCTTCAACAATATGCACAAAGTAAGGCAGCAAAAAAGAGGATATTCAAGGCCATGGCAGCCCCAATGGGGACTTTTAGTTCTACAGGATCACAAACAGGTGGAGAAAGTTCTTCTTCTATTGGGCCTCGGATACGGGGATCGGGAAGTGTGAGTGGGTCTTTAGCAGATTATTGGGTTCCACGTAACACTCCTGGTGCTCAACCCAACTTACTAGGTACTGCATGGAACAAAGAGATGCACGAAAAGACAAAAGTGGCAATTATGAGATTTTGGGTGTGGAATGATCTTTCCTTCAATGCTTTATGCAGTCCATATTGGGATCAAGTGGTAACTTCTATTTCTTTGTCTGGTAAGGGGTTCAAGTCCCCAACTCCCTATGAGGTGAGTGGGCCGTTGTTAGATGACGAAGTAAGAAACATTCATCAGCTTGTGGAAGAGCAAAGAAGAGTTTGGGAACAGAAAGGTTGCACTATTATCTCTGATGGGTGGACTGATGGCAGGAATAGGACACTCATCAACTTTCTAGTTGCTTCAGGGGGGCAGTTGGTATTTCTAAAATTAGTTGATGCCTTTGATCAAGTGAAAAATGCAGAAAATTTGTGTAACATGTTGGATGAGGTGGTAATAGAAGTGGGAGTGGCTAATGTCATCCAGATTGTGACTGATAATGCCGCTGCGTATGTGGCAGCCGGTAGACTTCTGATGGAGAGACATCCCACATTGTTTTGGAGCCCTTGTGCTGCCCATTGTCTCGACTTGCTTCTTGAGGATCTAGGGAAATTGAGCTGGGTGGAGAAGGTGGTTGAAGATGGAAGGAATATTGCGAAGTACATCTACAATCATACATGGGTCTTGAGTCTTATGAGAAAGCACACTAGTGGTAAGGATCTTGTACGAGTAGGGGTCACACGCTTTGCTACTAATTTTCTAAATTTGCAAAGCATATCAGAGACATTGTTAGACCTTAGGCGCATGTTTCTTGATAAGAAATGGTTAGAGAGTCCTTATGCCAAGAAGCCTGAAGCAGAGAAGATTGTGAGGATTGTGTTTGATAGTAGCTTTGAAAAGCTAATGGAGGAGACCCTCAAAGTAAGTTTTCAAATCTTAATTGATGATTTAGAATTTAATTTTGAAATATTTTCGTTGGCTGATTTTGTATGTTTTATTATGTCCAGGTATCAGAGCCGTTGGTGAAGGTTCTACGAATTGTGGATGGGGATAAAAACCCCATGGGGTTTCTATATGAGGCTATGGATAGCGCAAAAGAGGCCATTCAGCACTTGTATAGGTCAAATGAGACTAAGTATAGACCCGTATGGAACATCATTGATCGTAGGTGGAACCGACAACTCCACCAACACATTCATGCTGCTGCCTACTACTTGAACCCCAAGTACTATTTTTTCAACACTTTTAAAGTAGATGCAGAGGTTCAAATTGGCTTGGACACATGTATTCGAAGATTGGTTGCTGATACGAACCTCCGAGACATCATACTTGATGAGTTGCAGAGCTACAAGAGGGAAGAGGGGCCATTATTTTCTTCTCCTGATTGCAAGCGTAGGAGATACACTTTGCAGCCAGGTAAAAAAGAACTTGCGTTTACTTTTATCATACCATTTATTTCACTCGTGAAGTTTATTGGAAGTTTTACCGCATCATAAATATTTTTTAAAACCTTGCAGATCTGTGGTGGGAAGATTATGGTGCCACAACGCCTAATCTTCGACAAGTTGCCATCCGAATTTTATCGCAGCCTTGTAGTGCTTCTGGCTGTGAGAGAAATTGGAGTACTTTTCAAAACATACACACAAAGAAACGTAATAGGTTGACTCAAAAACGCCTAAATGACTTGGTCTATGTGAAGTACAACCTTCTCTTGCACGAGAAGAAGGTGAAAGGGCAAGCTTCATATGCAGCACTAGACTTGGATGACATTGATCTATATTCAGCAGATTGGATTGCTCCTCCTGATGGTGAGGGTGCAGATGAGGATGTGGGTGAACCTTTATTGACAGATGAGCAGTTAGCTGAGTTTGAGATGGAGGCAGATGACTGGGATGCAGATGTGGCAGCACATGAGGTGGAACCTGAGCTTGGTCATCCATTAGAGGCTTCTGTGGAGTGTGAGGCACCTGTTGAGGATGTTGCTACAGCAACTACTTCAACACCACTCACCCAGCAGCAACGATCTTTTTTGAGTTTTACTCGTAGACGCAATTTATGATTGCTACTTTTAGTTTTCATTGATACTAAAACTTGAACTTAATATGTATTCAGAAGTTGTTATTTCGAACTTTCATGGAGTTTGATTGCTATATGTATTGAACTTATTTATATTTTGATGTTATACAATTATACTTGTTTTTCGGTTTATGATTCTATTACTATGTTAATCTGCTAAGTTTTAATTGCTATGAAATTATGAATTATTGTTTAACTTAGAACTTTGCTTCATATATGGTAGATATCTCAAATCATTATATGTTCACAGTTCTACAAATGTAGTGTGTATGTATGCATTTTAAAAAATATTTTAAGAAATTTTATATTTTCAAATGTTCGATAAAAGTGCCGATTTATTGCCGAATACTTTGCCGATTCTGATATTTTCACAATTTTTGGGTCAGTCGAGATATTGCCGATACCGAATTTTTAAACTATGGGTACAATTATCAAACCTATTGATGCTAAAGAACTCATTGATTAAAAAAACAAGACCAACAGGCTTTAGGAATTATCAGGAGTTGTATACATAGAGATCTCTTCTTTCACATTGCTAGTTTCACGGAGTCCAAACCAACTTGGGACAAACTTGAATCATTGTATGGTAAGGTGGATGAGGAAAAGGGATTTCAGATTGAGGACGATCTACTTCTCTTGGATCCGAAGAACTTTGACACAATTCAGGATTACGTGAACAAAACCAATGAGTATAGGGCACTTCTTAAAGATTGTGGAAATCCCATGAAGGATGAAAAGTTGATTCATCACATCCTGAAGAGGCTACCTTCAGAGTATGCTTCATTTGTTTTGAGTTTTAATACTCACAGCTTGACCATGGGAATTGCTTACCAGAAGCCTTCATTTGATGCATTTGCAGAGATGTTGATTGTTGAACAATCTCACTTGATGGATTTAGGACTTCTCAGGACATCAAAGACCAAAGCATCGGTGGCTAATGATGAGCACCAATCAAATCAAGGAGGGAAAAGTTCTAGCAACAAGAAGAAGAAGCAATGGAAGCAGAAATCACAATCTGAGACACAACAATCCTCCTCACAGCAAGTGAATTCTTCTTCCAACAAGAACGGAAGTAATGAAAAGAAGGACAAACTTTTTTGTGCATATTGCAAAAAGCCAAATCATGATGAGTATCATTGCAAGACTAAAAGAATCAATGAGTTAGAAAATCTACTCAAGAAGAACAAGATTCAAGTGCCAGGTACTTCCAAAGATTCAACTCCAACCTCTTCAAAGGGTAAAGGGCAAGCACTTATGGCAAATATGAATTCTTCTTTGAAATGGATACTTGACTCAGGTGCCTCCTACCATATGGGTTCTTCAAAGGGAGACTTTTCTTCATTGAAGCAGTCAAAGGTACTGCACATCTTCGTGGGAGATGATACTAAAATGGAAGTTGAAGGAAAAGGACATGTGGAAATGGAAAATGGGGAATTCAAAGATGTTCTCTACATTCCAAACCTTAGCTCCAATCTCCTATTAGTTTACCAAATCACTCACCTTGGAGATGGTCACAAAGTTGAGTTCCTTCTAGATTCAGTGATGGTGCGAAGTCTCAAAGATGATTCATTGGTTGTAGTGGGGAAAGTCAATCATGACAAGAGGCTTTATTCCTTCTCCCACTTTGTGCCTAGGTCTCCTTCTCAAGCCTTGTTGACTCACTCTACTTCACACATCAACTTATGGCTTGAGCGGTTTGGTCATCTTGCCTTCCGCTCTCTTTAACAACTTTGCTCAAAACACATGGTCAAAGGTCCACCTAACATCAACTTTTCTAAGGGAGAGTGTTCATCATGTTCAGTGGATATGCATCTCAAGGAGAAGTATGATAAAGGGAAATCTTCATGAGCACCAGTTCTCCAGTTGGTTCACATGGTTTTAGCAGGTCCTTTTGCAGTGACTTCAGTTAGCCAAGGCCGCTGCATCCTTACTTTTGTTGATGACTTTTCACGATTCACATGGGTCTACTTCCTTCATCATAAGAGTGAAGTGGTTCATAAGCTTCAAGCCTTTAAGACTCATGTTGAACACAAATCCAAGAAAGCCATCAAGGTTCTACGGGTGGACAATGAGAACAAATATGTGAACAGAAGACTCAAGGACTTTTGCAAACTTGAGGGGATTGATCTTCAAAACTTACCAGCATTCAATCTGCATAAGACAGATGTTGCAGCTATGAGGATTAGAACTCTCAAGACCATGGCAAGTTGCATGATAAAAACCAAGTCTCTTGATCCAACATTTGAAGTTGAAGCCATTAGCAGTGCCACTCACATACTTAGCAGGTCTCCTCAGAATGCCTTAGACGGGAAGACTCCCTTTGAGGCATGGTGCGGCAAAAAACTAGTTGTGGGTCACTTTAGAGTCTTCGGTTGTCCAACATGGGCAAACCTATCTTCCAGGGGTTGCAAGGCACTGACACCTAGGCCTTGTACTTTCATAAGATATGAAGACAATGTGAAGGCTTATAGACTTATGGATCTAGAGACACATGAGATCTTTGTGGAGAAGGATGTTCACTTTGAGGCAAGTTCATCTAGTTTATTCTCTACTCCTCTCCGCACATCATACATAGTGGAAATTGATAGTGACACCAACGATAGTGCTTCAACAGATTTAGACACGTGGAGTTCTATCGATAGTTTCAGTGAGAGGTCACATCATCAGTCTAGTCCACATGCATACATTGCCACAGTGAAAGGTCTAGCACAACATGGTACATCTTGTCTTCTAGCTCCAGCTTCAGTTGACGACTACAAGGCAGACATTGCAGGTTTGTTCATGGAGTCACACACCACAGACTTGGGAGATAGCCTTGATGAGTTACATCTTCTCTTTGATGAAGGTGATCCTTCTACAGTTGTTGCGAGGGCTCACTCTGACCCTCATGTCTATTCTCTACATTATCAATCTTCATAGGTTGGCGTGATTGTGGATACTTATGTACAGCAATTGGAGGAGGTCTCTTTGTTAGTTGAGGAGACAGATGGTTCATTGGAACAGGTTCAATAGACATCCTTGCTAGATTTGCATTCGTTCTTTTCAGCACAGTTGGAAGGGGCGACCATCAGCATCAACACAGGGATACTTGGGCAGGTTTCAAGGCCACCATACATCTTTAGGATTGTACCTTTGCCATCGTTTCTTCCAAACTGGAGGAACATCATTCTGCATTCATGGACCAGCTTCTTCCTTGGAGTGGCTTTCACTGATAAGCATTCTTCATTTGGGGGGGGGGGGGGGGGGATTACCTTGTCTCTCTTCCTCTTCTTTCTTATGGGGGGGACTTTTTCTTCTTATGAGGTCTTGTTCTTCTCATTCTCCACTTTTGTATATATTGGATGTATGTCGTAATGGGGGGGTCTTGATTACTCCATCCATCCATGCATCCCTATTCATCTCTCTTTTTGGGGGAGGGTTTTTCCCATGAGGTTTTCCCCCTTTCTCCGCTTTATAAGAGATTGCATTTCCATTATGTACATGGGTACCTAACATGGCCTAGTAGCCGAGACCCATTATGCATTTCATCCTAATTTTTCATAAGCTTAAGAGCATTCCCCTAAGTTGCACTTAAGGGGGGGTGTTGGTATAAATACGTATTTACTATTTACACTTAAGTTTACTTAGGTTAATGCATTATTTTATTATATTTTATTATTTTATTTTGTGAGACACTTAGGAGTTTGCACACCTTTTTTTGAGTTGTAATGTTGACAACACAAAAGAACGCAACTCTATTTCAGCACATGATGTTTACAACACTGGAGTTTGCATCATTCATCGAGTTATCATGTAGACAACACAGTTATTTGCACTTCCTTTTTAGCACATGTTGTCTACAACACTGATGTGTGTGTTACACCCTTGTAAGCTTATCCTCTCATCATTGCACTTACTTCTGTGCTTAATGGAGGATAACCCATATCTGGTGGACATGTGCCTGGTTGTGTGATTTATCATGTAGCTGATTTCGAGGCATTCTAGATGTATCTCAGAGGCCTTTATATACAGGCACTCCTAGTATACTCTTAACGCATATTGAATGAATATATCATCATTCTGATCATACTCTCTTTTTCTATTCTATAGTTGTGCTTGTGTTTGAGTTCTCAGTTCCTGGGTGAATTTTTCCCTAAGGCAAATTCTTACAATTATACTTTTATTATCACAGTCATGATGATAGTGTTAGAGTGGGGTTGCCATTGCACCAAAAGACCGATCTGTCAATGCCCGATACAACCAATCAACTTATAATACACAGGAGGTGGTTAAGCCCTTGTTACAAGTCCCGAGGAGAGCACTGAACAAATTTTTTACAATCTCCCCCAATCTGTCAATGCCTGATACAAGCACTCAACTTATAGTACACAGGAGGTGGGGTTAAGCCCTTGTCACAAGTCCCGAGGGGAGCACTGAACAAATTTCTTACAATCTCCCCCTTAGCGTTACTTGAGGGTCTGAGGATTTGAACTTGTGACCAAGCTTTGATACTATTTGTTAGAGTGGGGTTGCTGTTGCACCAAAAGACCGATCTATCAATGCCCGATACAACCACTCAACTTATAGTACACAGGAGGTGGTTAAGCCCTTGTCACAAATCCCGAGGGGAGCATTGAACAAATTTTTTAACAGATAGGTTTAGAGAAAGTTATACCAATATTCTTCAGCATCTATTTCATCCACATTAGTTGATTACAATTATTTGCTGCTGCTATATATTTTGCTTTTGCAGTAGATTGTGATATGCAATCTTGCTTCTTACTTAACTATGAAACTAAACTTCCTCCAAGGAAAAATGCACCTGCACTAGTACTTTTCCTGTTCCCTATCTTATCTGAACTCTGTTCAAGGTGTATACTGCAGTAATTACTGCTTTTCTCCAATGTACATGTGCTACATTACCTTAAAGTAACATCGTTCTTGCTGTCTCACAGACTGTTTTGTTTCTTCTTTCTGCTACTCCATTTTGCTGTGATGTTCTAGGGGCAGAAGTTTGTTTGCAAATTCTATGATCCTCACAATATGCATTAAATTTGTTAGACAAGAATACAACATTTGCCAATGATATAACCATTACATAAAGTTTCCCACACAATACAACAAGAATATAACATTTGCCAATGATATTTCACACACTTCAACAACCCAGTTAGCTGCTAGTAAAATGCATTACATGTTACACACCAACGACCTTTCAAGAGTAAGCCAATTGACTCACAAGGCAAAAAATACGCCCACAGACAAAAATATTGTAACTTTCTCTGTCACATTTTCTTGCACACTGTGTCTGCTATTAGTGCCCATAGGCAAAACTGTAACTTTCTCTGTCACATTTTCTTGCACACTGGCCTGCTATTAGTGTTCATAAAATGAATTCTAAATCAATTAGAATGTCACATGAAGTACAATGAAGATAGACATAATGTCTACTCTCATTCTTCTACACAAATGTAAGCTTGCATAACCAAATCTGTCAACTATGTGTCTACGCTAAATTAATAAGCAGCCTGCGATAAACAGAATCTGAGTCTGTCATGAACCAAAGAATATATGTTGACATCAATGACAAAACTTGTCATCAATACAACATCTTTACAACACTCCCAAGTGCCAACAATATCCTCTAATCCTAAGAAAATTATCCTTAGGGCAGGGTAGAGTATGCCTGTCCTTGAGGATAAAACCCTTCTCATCTGATTTTCGTCCAGTATAATTCATGCAGTTCAGCCCTTTGATGATGATAGGGCACAAATCAAGCAATAAAGAGTAAAGTCCCAATGAGTTCGATAAAAATCAGGGAGAATAGGGTGAAAATTCAAAGGAGGAACATGCCCAAAATCCTTAGGCATGGATAGAATCCACCCCTTGCCTAGGATTTTATCCTTTGGACATTGGGATTTCCGCCTCAATGGAACTGACCATTTAATCTCCTTTTGAGAAGTACGATGAAGTTAAGCAATGTGGGAGCTAGGTCTTGAAGGTTTGCTGATGCAAATTGAGTGGGGAATGTCGAGTTTTGAAGAAATTGATGAATGGAGGATGACAGGAATAAAACTAGGTGAAGTAAAACTATATGAAATTCCTTGGGTAGTGGCAGAATCTGCCCCCTATCCAAGATTTTATCCTCAGCAGTATCAGAATTTCGCCCTCAAGGTAAGGCAGTTTCATGGCTTGATTTGAGCAGTTGCCAAACAAACTACCCAACCTAAGTTAAAATGGAGTAGGACGAAGGAAGTTTGGAGGTGAACGAAGGCATGAAAGTGAATGAAGTTGAAGAAAGAAACTCAAAGGCTTCCATCCTTCTTGATTTCATACCTTGCCAAGGTAGACATGAAAGGGCATAAAGCGAGGCTAGAGGTAATTTATCCTCTATACTCCTTGATTTCTGCATCTCTAGTGGATTGAAATCCTTTCATACCCCTGAATTCCACCCTGATGAAACAAAGATAGGGGAGGCATGAAGATGATGATTTAATTCAAAATGAAGGGTTGAAGATTGATTTGACTAAATGCAATAAGAGTTAAGTAGAGAGGAGACAAGCATGGAATTTGAAGATTCCTCGAGGGATTTGCCCATTCCATCATCCCTTGAGATAAATTCCTCTTTCCATGGGAATTTGTGCCCCATAAAGCATGACCAAATCAGATATTGTTTGGGGGCATAAGTCAAGATTAGAAGTGAAGTCGGGACATTTGAGATACGTTCTGAAACGAGCGAGATAGATGAAGTGAAACATAGGACTAAAATTCCTTTCTCTTGATGATTTCCTCCTATCGTGTACACAAAATCCTCAGCCCTCCCAATTTCTGCCATTGTGAAAGACACATTGCGACTTTGTTTTGGAATCCTAAGTGAGAAAATGATGGAAACCAATTTAATATAAAAAGGTAGCAATTTGATTGAAAGGTGAATGCCAAAGTATTTGTGAGTGCCAAAGGAAGAGTCCTTAAGGGAGGGTAGATTCTGCCCTCCCATGAGGATTTTAGCCTCCTATATGCCAGATTTCCATCTAGGCAAGTAATCCTTGCTCCCTACTTTATTCTTCCTTAGACTTGTAAGTGCTTTGAGCTCATACAACTTGGTGTGGATGATGAATGAAAGTGGGTGGGACAGGATGATGTCGTGAGGGAAATAAAAAGTAAGAGAAATAATGAAAGATATATAATCCTCAACCCCTTCAAGCTTTTGCCTTGACCAATATTGTTTCAACATGATGAAGTCGATGTATGCTTTCATCAAATAAGGGAGGAGGTGAGGTTTGCGAAAAAAGACTCCTCACTTGAGGGTGGATTCTGCTCTCCCACAAGAACTATTTCATCCTCTTTAATATCAAATTTCCGCCCCACATCTGAAAGTGGACCACAACACAAGATAAATGAAGACTTTTAAAGGGAGAAGGTAATCATTTAATCTTAAAACATCTAATCTCTTTTCCAAGTTGGTTCAAAAGGTTTAAAAAGCATTTAAATTAACAAATTTTACCTACCAAAATGTCAGGTCAGCCTATTTTGGAAAGTGTCTCTTCAAACCTTAATACCTATATACAGAGACAAAAGAGATTCATTTTAACATCAGTCCGAAACAAGCTCATCTCTGCAATTTTGAAGGCAGCAAAATTCACCTCCAGATTAGCAGCAATTTACCCTTGCTTAGCAGCAAACCATCTCTTCAAAAGAGTTAATTCATCATTATGGGGAAGCAAGCCACTTCATAAAATGATGGATTGACTCGAGAGGCAATGGATCGACATAAGGGGAGAACAAAATCTTTCAAAATTTTGGGCAAGTTAGGTGGATTTATTCTTAGAAAATTACAAGGGGAGAGTGAGATAATAAAAACTAAGCATTTCATTGAATTGAAAAACTAGGTCATAATCCAGATTCCAGACCACAGGGGCAAGGTTATCTAGAGATTTGATCTTGAACTCGAGAAAAGTCCTATTTTTATTTGATGTTGATGAAGTTTATTTTCATGAGATTTTAAGATTTCTTGCATGTTTGCTTGTCACCTTGTTAGTTTAATGCTATTTTTCTTTTGTCTTGTAAGGTGATTATGGGAAGAGGAGATTTGAGATCAAGTTCTGTTGATGTTTTGCCTATAAATATTAAGATAAACAACAATAAGAAAAGTAAATAAAATGCACAAAAGACATGAGATTATCCTAGGAAACCCTTCCACTTGAAGGGAAAAAACCCAGCTACACCAGCAAAATATCTCTCTTATTGATAATAAATGTTCAAGTACAATGCTTTTCACTTGATGTCGTGTTGTACACACACACACAGATATAAATATAGATAAATAAATAAATAAATATATATAGTTAGAATGGGGTTGCCGTTGCACCAAAAGACCGTTCTGTCAATATTCGATACAAGCACTCAACTTATAGTACACAAGAGGCGGTTAAGCCCTTGTCACAAATCCTAAAGGGAGCATTGAACAAATTTCTAACAATCTCCCCCTTAGCGTTACCTGAGGGTTTTAAGGATTCGAACTTGTGACCAAGCTCTAATACCACTTGTTAGAGTGGGGTTACTGTTGCACCAAAAGACCGATCTATCAATGCTCGATACAACCACTCAATTTATAGTACACAGGAGGTGGTTAAGCCCTTGTCACAAATCCCGAGGGGAGCGCTGAACAAATTTTTAGTGCACACACACACACACACATAGATATATATATATATATAGAGAGAGAGAGAGAGAGAGAGAGAGAGAGAGAGTCTTTATATTAGAGCCACATGGTCAAACATTTTATGTGAAC
This sequence comes from Cupressus sempervirens, assembly GCA_028749045.1. Lineage (NCBI taxonomy): Eukaryota > Viridiplantae > Streptophyta > Pinopsida > Cupressales > Cupressaceae > Cupressus > Cupressus sempervirens. The sequence goes on from CM053792.1 coordinate 31,082,090, forward strand.
CTTTTGCAAGATACAATAAATCCCAATGATGATAAAAAGTGCTCTCAACAAGGCTGTTGCCAGCAAGCATGGTAATCCCAACAGAGCATAATGCTCAATAACACTTGCACTTCAACATGGATGGTGATGATTATGAAAGAAGTCATTTCATCTCCAAAAACATTCGATAGTACAACTGCATCATAAACACGGTGACATATATGTGCTGGCAACACTAATGCACCAACATCATAACCATAAACACGACAGGCAAAAGTGTGACAGATATGATGAAACTGGAGCAAAACACCATGGTGACTCCAATAGCACCATCATGGGTCAAAAAGAAAATAGAAACATTCAGCATACCCTCTGCAAATAGCAAAACATGAAAGAATGGCTCAACAAAATCATTAGTGACACATTATAACTCGTCTACAGAAAGAGAGAATATAATACTCTCATCACTTATCATTGCAAACACATAAGCAGAAATACCAAGCTGTCTCACTCTTGAAAAACTAACATCTATGATGTTGTCTATCTTTAAATACAAAACATCATCAGTAGACAAGAAGTCGCACCAAAAGATGGCTCTTCATGAATACCAATTGATCATCATTGTGAAACACACATGACGACAACTATATGAAAAATGGATGCATACATTAATGAAAAATGACAGACATAAAGGAGCAGCCATCAACTTCTATAAACTGTTGACCATAAAGAATAGAATGTGGCAGCTGAGTTACACAGAGACCATTCTCATAAGTCAACACAGCATATGCGCTCACACGATGCCAAGGTATATCATCACAATGCTGAGTCACATAATACCAAAATGCTTGCGATGCTATGTCATCATTATATTTCTGGTGAACAATAAGAGATAAGAAAAAACAATTATCAAATCCTAACAAAGACACACAGAACAAAGCTATCTGTGATGATGTCACAAACTTGAACAAAGGAAATTACAAAAAATTCTGAAATGCACGATCTTGCAGCTACTCAAAATTCAACATTCCTTTATTTGCTGTTATCTAAAACTTGGCTCAGATACCATGTTGATGTTTTGCCTAGAAAAATAATGATAAACAACAATAAGAAAAGTAAATAAAATGCACAAAAGATACAAGAGATTATTTTGGGAAAACCCTTCCACTTGAAGAGAAAAATCCCAGCTACACTAACAAAATATCTTTTATATTGATAATAAATGTTCAAGTAAAATACTTCTCAGTTGATGTCGTGTTGTATATGTAACACACAAATCAATCACAGAGAGAGAGAGAGAGAGAGCAAGAGAGAGAGAGACTTCATATTACACCTAAAGGTCTCTTTAATTTCCAATTACAAGACCTTTCATTTTTCCAAACACATGACTCTTTGCATGACACATGTCTCTCCAAATAATACTATCTCAAATATTATCATAAATATTATATCTATTTCAACATATGGCAAACTCAGAGATAAAGATCTGTATCACAGCTACAATTTTCAACAAGTTCAACATCAGGAACTTTAGGACTTCAAGTGGGTGCCTCGTGTTCAAGGGTTCAAGATCAAACTCAACCTCAAGATTGCAAATGAGAAAAAGATTCAAGTCAAGCTAACAAAAGGAAAATTCAGATAGAAATCAAGATAAAATCTAGGAAAGAGAGAAAGATCCAAACACATGAAGACATCACTTCATGAGGAATTAAAAGGATCAAGTTACAAGTTTATATATTCAACAGATGGACGTTCATGTCATGAAAATGAGAAATTTTCTGGGAAAGGAGACAGAAGGATTGAAAAGAGGAAGTAATTTGGGAATATGCTATCATATAAAAGGGCTGGACAATGTTGAGTATCGATAGATATTTCTCTTCATCAAAAGATTGATCAAGTCTACATGACAAGGATGATGAGGTGACACCTAGTTGTCTTCTCGAATAAAAAATTTCCAATTTCAAGCCCATTCAATCACATCATGCCAAGTATACACTTTTCTCATTGGCTATCAGAGGCTTTGTAATTTTCTTACTGGCCCATAATGTGGTACCCTCATGTAATTGGTTGGCAATTTGGCAACCCTAATTATGGTTTGTAGGGATTTTCTTGGCCCTTGATCTTGGATCGATCTTGGCAAGGCCTTCTCATTTGTAAGGGTTGGATGGTGAGCAGTGGAGTTTGAAGTTAGAAAACTTGTAGAAGATTAGAATAGATTGTAGCTAAGGGAGAGACTTTATCAATTTGTTGCTATAATTTTTTCAAAGTGATTGATGACTCATTGTTGGTATTCATGGTGAATTACTTAATGTTGCTTTGAAGTGTTGCATGATTTCCTCATCTTTCACTTGGAGTAGATTTCATTTCGTGTTGAAGTACTTAGAAGTAAAAGTAGCAGTAGAAGTTAAGTTTAAGTTGGAGTTGAAGTGGAAATTGAAAATCAAAACTATATTTTAATTGCACATTGTGAAGCCAAATTTTTGGAAGTGAAAATAGTTGATATCCATTGAATGAATAACATAAGTTCCCCAAGTGACTAACATCAAATCACATTATTTTGAGCGAGTATCCACACTTAATGGAACCTTAAAGAGTGTTCATTGTCTGGCCAATAAAACTCACCCCTTGGCCCACAAGTGGCAATAACATCCACCTTGATGATTCCATTTCTTGGGGTGGCCTGCTTAATTCAGGTGAACCGATGTCTACCAGCTCCTAATGCATTTCCTCCCGTTCCTGTATGATTGCTTATTTCACTTCCCACTACCAACCATCATGGGAATTGGAGAGAATGGCATAAAGGGTGCTTGAGGCCATCCTTAACTTAGCCCAATGATGCAGAGCATCCAACCAAGACAACTTGACCCCTTGGCCCACAAGTGGCAGGAATATTCACTAATACAATTCCATCACTTGGGGGTGGCCTGCTAAGAAGGGATACCTGCATCTGCTCTCCCAAATGCATCTCCTTCCTCACCCACATAAGATTGTTTTTAGGATAAATAAATAAATTAAGAATATATTTACGTCATTAGCTATACCAAATACATAAGCAATTGTGAGACAATATCATGCATACAACAATATTTGTATAATACCAGATGGTTGCATTGTTAACTGCACGTCTCTTTACTGAATATTTACCCATCTTTCACTTGATTCTTTGATGTCTCCCTCCAAGGAAGTCCTCTTCATTTTATATCTTTGTCTCTACGAAGAGAAACAACCATTGAAGGATAATGACCTTAAGAATGGCCACAACTCTTCAAGACCCATGTCCTGATGCCACCTCTTGAATTGGTGGGCTGTGTAATTAATAATTATTAATCACTGCTGCATTAGTTAGCCCATTGTCTTTATGTTAGATGATTGCTGCTTGTCATGGACCGCCGGACTTAATGAAGCTAATCACTGCATGATAGACTTAATGGGTACATTGATGCATGTTTAATGTATTTCTTTTAAGACTATTGGGGAGGCATTAGGCAAGGAAATGGCAAAGGATGTAATTGTTGAATAGAATTGAATGATTGGAAAGCTTTAGTGGGTTGGTAGTCTTGACAGCTGTTCTCGGAAAAAAAGTGACTAGTAAACCACAACACAATTATGGAGAGTGTATATGCTATTTATATGAATTTTATATGGTGAATCATGCCAGATTTGGTAATGGTAGATATAAATGCCAGGCAATCATGATGCTGAACCAAAGCATGGGTTATTATTTCCTGGTAAAAATTGTCCCAATAGTAGGTGCAAGTTCAATTGTGTTGTTAAGTTTTACTTCAAATCAGAATGTTTATAATAAATTCCAAGCTATTAGGCACTACTCATGCACAGATCACTGTCATAAAATAGACTAATGTAAAGACTCAATACGGTTTAACAACTATTGGATCAAATCATGGCGATTACTTGTGGTCAATAGTATCTGCCAGAAAGGAGATTCTGATTGAAACATTTGCCAACTGGTTAAGATTTGCTTCTAAAATAAGTTCCAATTTCAGTAGCATGGTGAATTTAGAGTCCATGGAACCAGTGTATATTATGAGGAGCAGGAGGTGCAGCCAGGGTGGTTGGGGTCTTATTGCATGAGGCAATTGAGTCCAGTAGTTCTACTGAATAATGTATTGTAATTGCATATTCAACACTTTGTATCTAGTACAAGAGTGTTGCCAGAACTTGGAGAAACCCTTGTATGCTTAGCTTCTTCCCTCTTATTTGGCCTTTTAGTTATCCATCTGTTGTAGGCCTTTTGAATCTCTTCTAAATTCAGTCTTATCCATAGTTATAATGCTCGTTCCATTTATTCTGAAAAAATGGGCAGAGTCAAATATTATCTGGAATTCAAGTTAGCTGCAAAACTGAAAAGGGCTGGTAATGAAATTCATGAGTAGTTTGTGTGTTGGTTTGTAAATTTGTAATCAACTCATCACATTATTGGCATAAAATCAACACTGAAGCCTGCTGGTTGACTCTTACTAAGGTGTGATAGTGTTATAATACCATTCTCCAGTTGTTGATTTGGAATCTGGATAATTACATAAACCATTAGTTCTTTCCGTAACTGGTAGTTAACCCTGGATGCCTGCATACCAGTAACTCCAATTTCTGGTTCAAATCCCACTAACAGTTGCATTAATGAGTTTTAGAGTAGTAATCATCGTGGATGGCTTTGATATGTCTTCCACATTATATAGAATTATTTTGAGGTTAGCGTATACTGTATAGTATATATAATTACTTCAAGGGAAGTTTCAATCATTTGAAGTACAAGGGACAACTATTTTCAAATCAGTTAGGTTTTAGTTTCTCTGTTGTCTTTATGATAATTTCTGGTTACAAGTTTACTATGGTGCAGCTTGCTATCAAACTGGAGGAACTTTGATTTTGTGCCCTTGTCCGATAGGTGCTATAATTCTTCACTGAAAATTGATTCTCTTTTTTTTTTTTGTTTTTGTTTTTTGCAGTTTGCAAGATCAGCTTTAAAAGATTCAAGTCTGGATTTTGAGCTGTTGGGACCAGCTGTACCTAAGAGTTCAACAATACCCCGTGATGCAAAACCTGGCGAGAAAATGCGGAGTCTTGAGGATGAGGATCTAGTTCCTGCTGCTCTTATAAAATTTAAACCAATTGAAACAGATTCTACTGTTTTTACAGGTCTCTGCAATTATCTTCTTGCGGTGAGTGAGCCACTCACACCAAAGGCATTTCCAAGTGATGTCGAATTCAAAATTGGCTTTTAAGGGGTTGAGGCAGTAGTTTGAATTAATTTTATGCATTGCTGCTGTTAATGTAATCTGTGAAGCTATTACAAATTATTTCCTTCTATATGAGGGAATAGTAAATACCCTTAATGTAATAATACTATGATTATAACGGATATAACTCTAATGATGCGGCTTGATACCAGTGTTTTCTGGTTTTCTATTTGGTTTTCAGTGCCCTCTTTTCAGTAACAATTGTTCATAAGTTATTTATTGAAAACAAGACTTTTAAGGGCTCCAACTTTGGGCCTGCAAATAATCAATGGTTGCCTGTAATGAGGATATTTTTGTAATCTTGTTCGCTGGTGATGGCAAGAGCTGTGTACCATTTATTGAATCTTTTTTTACTTCAGAAGAGACTCTGCACTTTCCTCTAGACAACAATCTATCAGATCACCTGCATCATGAACTAATCATAATTCCTCTGCTTTGGTAAGGTTAATTGATTCTATATTTATGGTCATCCATACACGAGACAAAATCTGGTTTGCGATGAAATTGTTGTTAACTTATCAGCAAGATTGCAGTGCCATTCATGATCATGTTGCTCATGAGAAACCATGGGTGGGTGAAGGCATGCCAGGATGTATTGTTTGACAATTTGATTCTATCTAATTGAAAATATAAATGTTTGAACTTGCCTATTTGCTAAATAGAATCATGCTACTGACATTGGGTGAACATGGAAACTGTATGCTTATCTGGAAATATTTGATTAGATACAATTGTAATCTCAAAACTTTTGAATTCTTTGTCCTTGGCCGAATGGAATTTTAAGAACCTTTCTAGTTTTAGCCAAACATCACTCTAATAAGACTGTCATTTTGGTAAACAGATTGCAACTTGCCTTTAAACATATTGACAAACAGTTTGCTTGCTAAAGGGAATACAAAAGTGCTAATTGCTTTATTAGGAAGAAAGTTTTATATTTGAGTGATGATTTGGTACATTTGTCAATATAATTGACATGAAAAATTGTGAATGACCATATATAGAACTATAGAATCTTTCTTTGCTGAAAGACGGAAAACTATCCCGAGCAATCATAGAGTAACTTATGGAAAACAATAGCCACAAAAATATAAATGCTAACCGTTCAAATAACTATTCAACAAATGATTTGGTAAAATATTGGATGATTATTAACTAAGAGCTAATTGTTCTTATAGGGTTTACAATTGAGATGTTTCTAGAAAGAAACATACAAATAATACAAAGAATCTACTTACACAAAATCTACAAGTGACTATTAAAATAGAAATAGAATAACTTGGGAGATATTTTTTAATACCCTTCCTTAACGGTCAACTTATCAATGACACCAAGCCGCCTCTTGAAATTGACAAACTTTTCTATAAGTAGGGACTTGGTGAGAATATCAATAGTTTGGTCCATTGCAGGAACAAATTTCAAATCCACAGATTTGTCTTCAATCAGTTGACAAATAAAATGACAATGAATGTCAATATGCCTCGTGCGCTCATGGAAGATTAGATTTTTGGTAGGTTTGAGGACCTCTTGATTGTTACAAAGAGGGGTGAAGGGTCTGCTCAAGGCATATGGATGTCTCATAAAGCATCCTAGGAAGCCAAACACTTCACAATCTACTTCGACTATTCCTCTATATTCAATTTTTATTGAGGAAAGAGATACAACCTATTGCTTCGAACTGGTCCAAGTAATAGCACATCTGCCCAAACTGAAGATATACTCGGAAGTAGTTTTTGACATCAACTGATCCTTCCCCATCCAAGTTTCTATAATTGATAAGTTGGGCATCTTTGATTTGCGCATAAAGGAGACTAAAATTAGGAGTTCTGACATAATTCTGAAGTGGGAGCCATCTTGAAGCGAGATATTTAACTTATTGCAAAGCTAAGATCAATTCTAGTAGTGGTGAGATATATCAAATTGCACACTAGTTGTCTAAATGCAGATTTATTCTCATTAGGAGAACTAGGATTGGTTGATAACTTGAGACAAAACTTGATAGGTATGGATGAATATTGACAATCCTACATTCCGAATTTGTTTAGCAAAGCTTCAGCATACTTAGAATAAGATATGAAGATGCCATGTGACTATTGGCAAACCTTATTAAACTTCAAATATGTGATCAATATAAACAACAACCATAAGAAGATACACATACACAATAACACTCGATTTGTGAACTAGGGAAATCTTTGATCAGAGGGAAAACCTCAGTAGGGATGCTACCCACAAAATGATGTACTAATATATAAGTTCCTTGTAAGAGGATGAATTGTGTTAGGGGCCAATGAAATATATTTAGTACATATTAGTCCTTGTTAGGAGACTTTGAATCTTTGTTAGGAGTTTCCAACCCTATTAGGAGTTGTGCCAACCTTGTTGAGAGTTGTAGAAGGCAGAAGGATCCACTATCCAAACAATTTTAGGGTCAAGACCACTAAACTCACTCTCCAACTGGGCTTTGTATCATTCCTTTTAGAATAATAGAAATGCAACTAATCTTAGAAACTCAATACTTGCTCTGTCCTCTTACCGTGCCTCTACAGCACCAAAACACCTCTCAAATTTCAATACCAGATCTACAAACTCGCATCACAATGATCCCTTTGATTGCTTACTCACATTTACCAAATTCAAATATTACTTACTACTTGCACACTACACATCTTACATCACAAGGAAAATAACTTTCCTCTATACCAATTCCTCAAAATAATTCATTGAGTCGGCCTTGATGCTTTCCCAATTAGTTATAATAGGGCCTCATTAAGATAACTCGCTACAATACATCTTTTTCATAATTACAAAATACTGTTGACTCACTATCTTTTAACTTCTCGCACGTGCAACCTTGGGCTTTGTACACTTGTTGATGTCATCATGAGGCTGTCTTCTGCCTCTGTCTAACTTCGCTCATCCAGATTCTATCCCTATCAGGAGATATAATCCGAATACTAGAAACCACTTCTCAAGTACTCTGTTTGCAAATTGTCTTCTGTAAATCACAAATAACTATTACCAGTCTTCAGCTTTTTGCATGCACACTTGACCACTGAATTAGGACACACTTTAGAACATGTCCCCAAATGTGCTTGACCTTATCTTTTGTACTCAATCCATATGACCTCAATCTCTGTTTGCTACTCTACCAATCTTCTTAGTATGTTGATATCAATGAAAACATAACATAGTCAAGCTAATTGTCTCTCCACTACTCCAACAATGCTAGTGTACTCCCCCATAGGAATATCATCAACATTCATGCTAACAATCTCCCCCTTTGACATTGATGGCAACATAAATGAAAAACAACTAAGTTCTAAGAATACCAAACATACTGCTATGCTACTGTTGCTGTTCCTCATCAATCAAATTTGAAACTCTTAGGAACAACTGCTGCTCCCCCACTGATAAACTTTTCCCTCATTCTATTTACTCATCTTTCTCATGTATTCTGCGCTTACTTCTTCCCACTCACTTTCCTCGATTCATAGGAGATTTTTTCATGCACTTTATCTCCCCCATTGACATCAACGACAAAGGCATCATTATGTCAATTAGCTATTCAAATGTCTTCAATCAGCTGAAGTGTCCAAAGACACTGTTCAATACTAGCTACTACGAGTCTTTCATGACTTTGATCAATCATAGATAGCCCCCCATAGAGTAAGCATCAACATTCAACCCAAATAAACAATAGTGCTCTATACCACAGGACTGATGCAATCTCCACATCTTCTATTATGGAGTAGGTAGGGGCATAACCCCAAGCATATCTCACAAATACTCAAATGTATCCTTGGGCAAAGGCTTTGTAAATATATGCGCAATATGCTCTTTTGTATTAACATACTCCAATATGATTTCTTTCTCTGCAACTTTCTCTCTTAGAACATGATACTTAATCAATATGCACTTTGTCTTAGAATGTAATATAAGATTCTTAGACATACTCCATGTACTTGTGTTATCACAATATATGATAATAGGTTATGAAAATTCTATTATGATATCCTTTAACATCTGTTTCATTAACATGATATGATTGCAATTGTTTGTTGATGCTACATACCCTGCTTTTGCTACATTGTGAAATACAATCTTGTTTCTTTCTTAGCCAAGAAATCAATCTTCCTCCAAGGAAAAATGCTCCATCACTTGTACTTTTTCTTTCATCCATATTGCCTACCCAGTCTGCATCAATATATGCACATAAAGTCATTTGATCTATCATACCATAACCCAAAATTAGGTGCACCATTCAAATATTTGAGTATCCTCTTTATTGTTGCATAATGTGATTTCTTAAGATCAACTTGAAATCTTGCTACTATATCAACTGCATTTGCTATATCTGGTCTTGTATGAGTCAGATATTGTAAACCTCCAATCATAGATATGTACTTCTCAACCGTAGGTGTCTCATCTTTTTTTTTTTTTTTTTTTTTTAGACTGCAGGAATTGGGTGTAGCACGGCCCCCCTATAAACTGCAGTGCGCCGGGTAAACTTTTTAATGTGACCAGTAGCACTGGCACAACACGCCCATCGGTACCACGGGGACGGGGGAGACTAGAACCCGTGACCAACCCTCTGCAACAGGGAAGATTTAGCCAACTGAGCTAGGGCCCCCGCCCTAGGTGTCTCATCTTTGCTAGATAACTTGTGATCAATTATCGTAATTGTACCAAATGACTTACAACTTTCCAAGCCAAATCTCTTCAATAAGTCTTTCAAATACTTGGTCAATGATAGGAAAATACCATCATTGTTTTGCACAATTTGTAAACTCAAGAAATGTTTTATCTCACCAATCATGCTCATCTCACATTCATTCTTCATTTCATCAACAAATTTGTCACTTGCTTCATCACCATCTCCAAAGATTATATCATCCACAAATATCACAATAATTAACAAATTATTCTCAATTTTTTCAAAATATAAGTTGCTATCTACAATACCTTTACCAAATCCCAATTTTGCCAAATACTTATCCAACTCCTCATACCAGGTTCTACATGCTTACTTTAATCCATGCAATGCTTTCTTCAACTTACATACCATGTCTCATTCTTTTGTCAAAAGAAATCCTTTAGGATGCTCAATGTAGACTTCTTCAAGTTCTTCATTCAGGAATGCTGACTTCACATCCATCTGATAGACTTTGAACTTCTTGCTTGTTGCAAAAGCCATAAACATTCCAAATGTTTCTTCATAATCTATACCTTCTTGCGGTGAATATCCTTTGCATACTAGTCTAGCTTTGTTTCTCACAATCTTACCTTGTTCATTCATTTTATTCCTAAAAACCCACTTAGTTCGTATAACATTTTTTTCCTTGGATCTAGGGACCGATTCCCATGTATCATTCTTTCTAGTATGATCTAGTTCTTGCTTGAATCTAATGATAATCTTTACATGCTTCATCTGCACTCTTTGGTTAAACTTGAGAAATCAAATTTAATTCTTCATGTACTCATTTTCTTGTCATAACTCCTCTATCTTTGCTTCTAATAATTTGATCAACAAAGTGATTCTTTGCCAAATTCTTGTTTGGTGTAGGTGTCACTATCTCAACCCTTACTTTTGGTCTAGGCTTAGATCTTGGTTCCTCTCTCTGTTCCACAATTTGAGTGTCATTTTACAAGTCATTGTTAGTCTCATAGTAAGTCTCAACATTTTCTTGGATAGGCTTAGGATTAGCACCTTCATCATCATAGTCATAATCAATCATTTTCTCTTGAACTCCAAACAATTCATTAACTTTTGCATTTGTGCTCTCAATAATAGTCTTAGTCATTTGATTAAAACATCTATAAGCTTTACTTTTCAATAAATAACTAAGAAACATGCCTTCATCACTTCTTGCATCAAATTTACCAATGTCATCATCTCTTTTGATTTATCATTTACTTTCAAAAATTCTGAAATGCTTTACTAATGGTGCATGTCCAAACCATGGTTTATAAGGTTTTTTGTTTGTACCTTTTCTGATATGCACCCTATTCATTGTATACACTGTTGTATTAACTGCTTATCTCCAAAATGTCTTTGATACATCATTCTCAAACATCATAGCGCTTGCTACTTCTATTACAAACCTGTTTCTTCTCTTAGTAATACCATTCTGCTCAAGAGTCTTAGGGGCTGATAGCTACCTCTTAATACCATTCATTTCACAAAAAATATTAAACTCATTTGAGGTAAATTCTCCACCTCTATTTGACCTTAAACATTTAATCCTCAATCCTAACTCATTCTCAACTTTATTCTTAAACAACTTAAACTTCTTAAATGCTTTAAACTTTTCTCTAAGGAACACTATCCACACTATCCTAGTAAATGTTAGAAAGGTTAGGGCTGCCGTTGCACAAAAAGATCAACCTGTTAATGCTAGATACAACCAATAGTCTTATAGAACCACATGAGGTAGTTAAACCATATCGTGAACCCTACGAGGATGCTAGTCCATTGCCAACAATCCTCCTCCCAGTGTCACTCACAATGGCTTGCAGTATTCAAACTTGTGACCAAGCTCTAATACCAATTGTTAGAAAGGCTAGGGTTTTCGTTGCACCAAAAGATCAACCTATTAATTCTTGATACAACCAATAGTCTTATAGAACCACAGGAGCTGATTAAGCCATGTCACGAACCCTATGAGGGATGCTGACCCATTGCCAACAATCCAACTCCCAATGTCACTGCCGTGGCTTGTAGGATTCAAACTTGTGACCAAGCTCTGATACCAATTGTTAAAAATGCCAGGGTTTCCATTGCACCAAAAGATTGATCTGTCAATGCCCGATACAACCAATAGTCTTATAGAACCACATGAGGTAGTTAAGCCATGTCGCAAACCCTGCAAGGGACACTAGCCCACTGCCAACAGTAAAGTCCTCAATAATAATCACGAAGTACCTTTCACCATAGAATCTTCTTATCTTTGTGGGACCACTATGATATGTGTGGACAATTTCTAACTTTGTTGTTCTAGAAAACTTCTTGCTAGGAAAATAACTTTTCTTTTCCTTAGTCATAACACATTCCTTGCGACATTAGTAGGCTTCACAATTTTTGATAGATCTCTTACAACAAATGTACTACTTGCTCTCACAATATTATCAAAATTTAAATGACAAAACCTTCTATGCCACAACCAACTGTTATCAACTTTACCAACCAAACATGTCATCTCTATGGGATTCAACTAAAGATCTTGTACCAGTGCCAATCATCTTACCATTCTTATCTTTGATGATGCATGTATTTTCTGTGAACTATAACTAATATCCTTTATCAACCAACTGTCCAACATTCAAAAGGTTATGTTTCAATCCATCAACAAAATAAACATCACCTAAGTTAGTTTTCCCATCAAGAGTAATAAATCCTATTCCCTTGATATGACATGCCACATTGTTACCAACTCTAACAATTCCTCCAGCTTCGCAGGCACTATCTTGCACTCTACCTTTAGGAGGCCATGTAGCTTCGTGAGCACATTATACAACTCTAACTTTGCTCGACATTGACCCCTACGCAACTCATCATTTCTTTCTTCAGTCCTACAGTTCCTGCTTGAGGATCAAAGCGACCTCTCTGCACTATCTTGATTCACATCAGATCTATGAGACCTCGCAAAGATTACACTCAGCAACGTCCCTCTAGTAGACCTTAGAGGTGACCGTCTAGAGTACTCAATTTCCCTAATGTCCATCTTTCCATTCTGGACTACTTCTTGCCTATGAAGAGTTCTTAGTTGTTGTTATTCCTTTTTCTTAGTTCTTTTGTTGTTATTGCTTTCACGTTCTTTCTACGAACGTCGTTTGGTGCTCCCTCTGGTGGCATTTGCCCTTTGTACTATTTCTAGTCCCTTAGATCCTCATTGGTCTCTTGTTGGACATTAATAAATTTATCCTATCTATCTATCCATCTTATCCATCACAACTATTGAACTCAACAAATTTATTCATATCACTAGTCATATGATATGAACAACCACTTTTTATGATCCAATCATTTTTCTTCTCAACTTGTGACACTAGGGCTTTCTCGTCTTTGACTTATTTTTCAAATTTTTCTTCCTTTATGGCAATAAAGCTTAACTCATCATCACTTTCACTTTTTTCTTTAGATTCATCATCATCATTTTCATATAAACATTCTCTAGGTCTTGTAGACTTGAAATTATTCTTATACTTCTTTACTCTCTTAGGACATTTAGAAGCATAATGACCCAACTCATTACAAGTAACATTTAATGATTTTCTTACTATCTAGTTCTCTCTTCACAAGCAAGGCAATTCCTTTTTAAATCTTCTTGTCTTCTTCAGATCTTGATCTACAACTGCAAGTATAATCTCCACTGGTGCTTGCACTCCTTGATACGAAGGGGCAAACACTTAATGTGCTAAAGGTAGTCTCCACCCTAGGAAAATTTCCAACCTGTTTCAAACTTACTTCTGCTACTTCCAATCTTCGAAAAAGAGTCTCTCTAGAAAATTTCTTAGTACAATGCATCACTTCCTTAATCATTTGCATTGTCTACTTGAATGGTGGTGTCAAAGTCTTCAAGATCTTTCATAAAATCTCATCCTCATCTTGAATTCCATTACAAGACTTGATTCCTACAACTATTTATGATATTTTGCCAATATAACTTCTTACAGATTCATCTTCCATCAATTTAGCCTCTTGAAATAAATATCACCTGTTTTGCAATCTAATTCTCTTGCATGCTTATCACTTTCAAAAGTAGATTCCAAAGCTTTCCAAATTTCATGAGATGATACCAAAGATCTTACTTGACTATACTCATTTTCAAGAAGAGCTAATAAAAGTGCTTCTCTAGCAAGCATGTTACTCATGAAAAAGTTTCTTTCAACTTTTGTACATTCTTCAAGTTTTTTCTCTTTCACATTCAAGTTTTCTTTCTTTCACAATGGTCTTCCCATTCTTCATAATCAACCAATATCCTAGAGCCATGCATAGTAGATGTGTCTTCATCTTCTCTTTCCAATTGTCATAGTTAACTCTATTGGGACTCAAAATTGCGACAAAAAATTGAGTACCTTTTTGTTAACTTTGCTAAATGAACCCTTATAAATACTTTTCATGCATATGTCCTTGACTGTCATTTTGAGGCCTATGATATGTTTCAGGTGCTCCTCCCCTTTTCTTGGGCATATACACATGTCTCATGATGACAAGTTGTAATTCTGAGTCATTTCGTAAAGTGTCATTTGGAGCATTTGAGAAATCTGCACTTTTTGCTTAACAAAGGTCAGAGGGCTAGTTTGCATTTGAATATCTCATACCCGGTTAAGTATCACGATTCACCACTTTAGGAGTGTTTAGTATGCATATTAGAGAACCTATGTTTTAGATTTTAAGTCATTTCCATTTTGATAAGTTTTTGGGTTCCTCAAAGTTGGTTGTTTATCTCTGTTATGATTTTGCACTTTGCACATTAATCCAGGAAGCCATGTTTGACAGTGAATATTTTATGACCTATTGAGTGTTTTGAGGAAATAGTCATACCACTACATTGTAGTCATAAATTGCATCCTATGTTTACAATTTGAAGTTTTGACGAATCCATTTAAGCAGTTTTCAAATGCGATTCCATTTGCAATTTTTGAAATGTTAATGCAGATTAGTTTCACAGATTGGTCAGGAGGCCTATTCAGGATGTTATAACTTTGAAATTGCGATAAATGAAGTTGAGCTGATTTCACCAGTGTATTCTATATGGAAAATACTTGCTCCATGCTAGATTGTAAGTTTCCACCAATCCTTTTTCACACTTTCCTAAGGACATTCCATATGCAAAGATCATGGTTTTGACAAGTTACCCAGTTCTGTAATTCCTAGAGGTCAACTTTGCATGTGTGCCAATTTGGACTAGTTATTCATCATATGCTAAAATCACACATTCATACTCTCCATATGAAAATTTGACAATGTCCCAAGTTTCATCTTCTCAACTGACCAATTGACTGATTTACAAAGCCAAAACCAAACACAATTTTCTATTTCTAACATGTTTGCATGATTAGTTTTGAATGAGAAACTTTGACAGTCAATATCTTTTGACTCAGATGTTGTCATGAGATGAAAATTTGTAGAATGAGAGTTTGTTGACCAGAGGGCAAGCGTGCCAGGTGCCAAGGCTTGGTCAGGTGTTTTTGTTAGTTTTTAAGGCTAGTCTGATGACCTCTCGGTACAAAATTGACGGTTTACAAAAAATATTAAAAATGAAATTTAAAGGTTTAAACAGTGATTGATTTTAAATTCAATCAGTGTGACAAGCTCAGTAGATCAATTAGAGTGGTCAAGTATTTGAGTTTGAATTTTTTTTAGCTGAGCCACTTTGTGACCCAGCTTGGCTTGACAAGTTATTACATTTTGAGTTGATGGAACATTGCAATTATTTGAGTTAAAATTTAATATGGTTGAAAGTGTCAAATACTTATTTATGAAATAAGATATGTTAAAATGTCACTTGGGATCTTTACAATGTGCATATCCATTGAAGCCCTAGATGGTGTCATACAAAGGTGAAATGTTACTTTTATAAGTCTCAGGTCTTTATTGATATAAGATAAGAAAATAATATTTATGTCCAACAAAAGACCAACAAGGGTCCAAGGGACTAGAAGATACAACATGGCAGAAAAGCAACCCACCAGGAGCACCAAACAGTGTCAAAAAAGGAATGAGCAACAAAACAAAGAGAGGAAATAGGAATAAATAGACGAGAGAAGGACTAGATATCCTTTCTCGGTACAAAGAAGTCGATCAGAGAAGGATAAGACCCAAGGAGACTAGGGGCCCGAGCTCGAATCCAAATCCAAGTAGCACTGGGAATGGAATGTCGTTGCTTGATGAATCGGCAACATGGTCTAACAGATCTGGTGTGTCTCGATGCCAGTATTTAAATGAATGGAGCATATGCTTCTCTAAGATTACCACATTATTAAGCTACAACATCTCAATTGTAGCATTCTCCTTTTGAAGTAGGCCACCATTCAAATGGAAAATGCATGAGATCATGGATCGGTCAAGGTGCTAGGTTCATTGAGTATTTTCCAAACAGGATTGGGCATATTTGAAGCATATATCAAAGTGATGAGAATAAATCTTGTTATTAATTTGAGATGCAACCCTCCATCCTCTCGTGTTCATATGTGAGAATAATCATCAACATAGGCAGATGTGGCATTGCTCTCGGTACAAGCAAATCTTACAAAGTCAAGAGACTCTTGCATTGTCAATTCACTATGCACATTAATGGATAAATTAATGAGCTTTAAGTCTAATCTTCTAACGATATCACAAGAAGAAAATGGATTGTTTGACCTGGTATTGACTACAATGGAATGTGTAGGGACGTGCATAGACGAGAGAATGAACACAAATATAATCTTTTCCCGTCTGCCCACGAAAACAAGCACAAAAGACCATTTAATTATTTCAATTTACTCTCTATGGTGCATCCATTCAATTCCAGAAGCGCCTACTCCACTGTAGATTTTTTTTGACTTGACAAATTAAAAGGAAACCACAGCATAGCAGAAGATGTACAAAACAAAGTCAAGAATCTTTGTTGTTGATGATCTTTCCAAATTTGCTTACAAACTGAAGGAGGAGCTAGCCATCAATGCCGAGTCTGGATGAATCCACCTCCAGTCTAGCAACGCAGCCTGCAATCCCCAAATACAGAAGTATAGTAGTTTTATTTGCATTCTTTGGGTTGAATTGAAAATGGTCCATTGCTACATGCAAGAGGCATTGATTTCACGATTTCACTTTGAGGGTCTACGCACACAGGAGTAAATCAAAAGAAATGGTAGAAATGGACGCAGTTCGTGGAAGGCGGTTGGGGCGTCTCAAATAAACTAAGATGTGCGGAGCGGCCAACTTCAAAATTGATGGAGTCTGCGTTGGAGATGAATGTTATAAATTTTTCTTTTCAAAGAAAATGACCTACAACCTACGTCAAATCAGGAGATGTCGTTTTTGCACTTGCAGGACGTGAGTTTGAGCTCATCTTTCGTGTCAAGAGACTGGCGATTTAAGTTGAAAATGAAATTGATTGCCCATATCAAATTACGCGTTTCCAAGTCAATGTGCTATGCTCCCATGGTGTGAGTTCTCAGTTTGAAACGATGGTATTGTAAGGAGGTACAATTAAAAAATGGATACTTTGGCTCTTTGTTTCCGATTTGTCAGAGACTTCCCCAACCTGCGCACGCAGAGGCACAAGAATGAAGATGCATTGCTTCAACTGCCCTTCACCATAATAGTTTGTGAAATAAGGGACACGTTGTCTGAAAAGCGATGAACAGAAAAGGGAGATTTGGCGGCAATGGCATTTTCCCATGAAAATATCATTATTGCTTGAAATGAGAGGTGATCAGAATAGCTGCGGAGGAGGAACACTTTTACAAATTATCCCACATTCGTCCTAGATTATACTTCTTACTTATTTTAGGGTCCGTATTTGGAGGAATTGGAATAGGAGAATGGGTGTATATTCCTAATCTTTGAGAATTTGATGGGGGAATTCGCGGATTCAAAAATTTATGTTTATTAAAAATAAATAAAACTGGAATAGGAATATGTATTCCAATTTCATCTATTTGGGTGGAATTCCAAAACCTCATTTTTGGACCAAAATTGGAATACCTATTCTTATTTTATTTCATATTCTGATTTCGATATGGTGCATCCAAACAAAGAATTCAAAATTTTAAAAATTTATATATGACTATTCCGCTTGTATTCCCATTGCCAAACGAGCCCTTAGTGTACTGGTGCACAAGGTTCAGTTGTCTTTTAAGTGCCACGCTTAGGTGGCAGAAATGATATATGTCAAGTTGTTGCTCAATTGCTGATGACATGGTGTAATGTCTTGCCAAGGGATCCAAAATTTGCTTCCAAATTTGCTTCCAAAATTTGCATCCAAATTCGTCTCTCTCGAAAATGAACCCCTAAATTGAGATATGGTGTTCTCTCCTTAAATCGGGGCACTAATTGTGCATTCACCTGAGAGAACCCTCTGCTCACGGAACTCAACTTTAAATTAACTTTTCTTTATCTTTTCTTAATCTTTTCCATGCACGTTTATTAAATTATTAAATAATTTTATTTACTTTTCATTTGACTTCTATTTTAATTAATTTATTAATTTTAATCTCATGTAAGCACTTTATGCAATACAATGTTTTTATTAAATCCACTTGTTTTATCTTTTTAATTAATTTCTTATATTTTCATCTCTTGCATACATCATGCAATCTAACAACTTTTAATAAATTAATATATTTTCACTTTTAAATTATTTTCGAAACTTAATTGATAAAATATTTATTAACTTAAATATTAATAATATTTAGCATTTATTTAAAAGTGAACTCTAAATATATTATTATTAAATTAAATGAATATTATCACGTTCTAGATTTATTCTTATAACTTTTATCTTCAAATTTAATTCTTTTTATTTAATTAATTTTTCAGTTAATTAAATATTAAAATATCATAATAATTTTTCATTAAATTAAATCATTAATTAAATCTTTTTAATTAGACTTAATTAATAAAATTTTTACCAAAGACTCATAAAACAACATATGAAAACACATCATAGAAAAACACATACAAAATCAAACTAAAGGGTTATAATCACGAATTAACGTCATTCGACGCATTCAGAGGGTAGTCAACTTAGATACTTGTCCTAATTATCTAGGACAAATGGCTTAAAGGTTTAGGATTTGGACTTAAGAATTTATCTCCCCTCTCTTACCATTGAGATAATGCGATAGGGTACGCTCATTTTGGTGATTCAGGAAAGTCGATGCCCAGTACCTGCAACTTGCATAAAATCCACACATGTACAGACACAATATTCTAAGCTAAACAGGCAATGGCAAAAAGTGGTGCATCATGTAGATCCCGACTAGTAGGTGACTACGACTCCTTTCCTTAACCACATCAGAAATGCCATACATAAAGAAAACAAACACGCACACCATACACATGCAGTATGGGGTAAGTATCCATAAGAAGACACATAATAATCCATCTAACTAATCATCATCAATAACTGAAATCACTGAATAATAATTATGCATACATGAAATATAGAGTACCAAATAATCTCATCATATAATAACTGAATCTGAAACAATATCTGATAATCACAAAACAATATTAGTAATCATCAAACATAAAATTGACTTAAAAGAGTTTGGCAACAATAGCAAAATATAAACTAGGGGTAGGCACTACATCCACCCCCTCTAGACTTAGGCTTACTCCTGGAAGCCTACATGAATGATGAAACTAAGGAACTCACTGTGCGGGTCCCATTGGACCCTTTCCCCCTATAGGAGGATATGACTTCGTTGAGAACACTACAACAATAATATCCAAGATATATACAATATGGCTCTGCGTGACACCTCTTGGGCGATTCTCGCACCCTCTGCTGCGACCGTCTCTGTGCCTCGCTTCTCCTGCTGCGCCCGTATCTGTGCCTGCTGAGTCCAAGTTGTCGCCTAGGTTTAGCACTCCTGTGGGTGTGTGAGCTGCTGGGTTGGCCCTTGTTGCAGCATCGACTTCTACAATGACTTTTCTTGATGCCCTAGCTCGGGTTCATCCCCATTCACGGCCATTGGGCCTAGCTTTGGTGGCTTTGATCCTGTGGGGCTGTCCTCTCTATCACATTGTGAAGGGGGTAGGTCGGCTATTTCATACGCTGATGTTGCAGCATATGAGGCCGACATTGCCCCGGTCAAACCTTTGGGGGTGTGGGAAGCTGTTCCTATTGCTGTTGACATCCCTATATGCTTGGATCTTAAGGATGAAATTTCTGATGAGATAGCCTCGTTTGTGAATGATTACTCATCCATGGCTGCTATCTTCCAGTTTAAGGGCTTTTGGCCCTCTTTGTCGGCCCTGCATGCCTGGATCTCCCGTGAATGGGAACCCTTCATTATAGATGAGGCCTGGATCTTCCCTATGGCTTGAGGTTTTTTCATTGTGAAGTTTGCCTCTACTGATGATAGAAATGCCATTTTGCATCGGGGTTTCTCATGAGGGGGAGAAGTTCCCCTTGATGGCCAAACCCTGGTTTCAGGGTTTCGACCCATTGACTGAATCCTTCAATAAAATCCCACTGTGGGTTAGGCTACCGAATCTCCCCCTTCACCTTTGGTTGGATTTTTTCCTTGAGGTTGTGGGGATGGCCCTTGGGGAATTCTTACTGGTTGATACAACATCATCCAATGTATGCTCCCATTCTTGTGGAGATTGACATCTCCAAGGGACTCCCTGAAAAGATTAAGCTGGTTTCCTCTTTTGGATCTTGGACTCAAATGCTTGACTATGAGGGCATCTCCTTCCGATGCTAGAAATGACACAAAATTGGACACCTTGCTGCTCGCTGTTGTTGTGATATTTCCAGACGGAAGAAGTCTCCCTCTTGGTGGAAAGGAGTTTTAGACGATCACTACACGGTTCAAAAGGCCTCACCTATTGGGGATGTTAGCTCGCCTCCAGATTCTTTGGTGGTTGACTCGACTGGTGACGTTGTTGCCCCAGTTGCGTTCTCGTTTGGTATTGCTGATGCCCCTTCGATGGTGCCATCTTTTATTCCCCATCCTCCGGTGGTGGATTCCCCTCCTTCGGTTCCTGCCTCGGTTGTGGGCTCCTCTCTTGCGATTCCTTCTACTGTGGATGTTCCTGCCTCATTCCAGTGTTCTCGGGCTGCAAGGGTTGTGGGGGATGGCCGCGTAGATGATGACTTTTCTTGGCAGAAGGCTGCCGGATTGGTGGAGGAAGGATGGACTACTGTCAAGAAGAAAAAGGTCAAGTTCTCCAACTCAGCTTTTGACATGGCTTTACGTTCTCAAAAGGTGGGACCGAAAGAGAAATCTTGAGTCCCTGCCCCGCTTTCTGTTGTTGTGGTTCATGGTTAGGGACTTAATGCTAATCTTTTTTAACCATGGGGTTCCAGGTGCCTGGTCAAAACCTGGTGTAGTGGCTGAGCTGCACTATGTTATCTTTGTAGCCACCTCAGTCACCTTTTTGGTTGGTAACCTATCTCTCCTTTGGTCTGTTGTTACTATGTAATGGGGTTTCAGGGCCCTTTCAAATCCTGTTTTTCTTAATCAAAAATAATAATATCCGAGATAAAAAGGTACTGTGATAACCATATAACATACTACTTTTAGTCACTTAGAGCAATATGATTCTAGTTTAATAATAAATCAAAAATCACATTGATCCAACATTCATCCTTTTTAACAACTATTAAAATAGATCCCCTAAACACTCTAAACAAAGGATCAACATCCCTAATCCATTGGAAAACATACAAGATGCTATAATAACCATAAACCATATTACTGTAAAGCATAGATAAAAGACATGTTTTGCAAATAGAATAGTTTCAATTTTTAGTTTGCCTATTTTTAGGTTTAAGTATAATTTCAGTTTTGAAGTCTAAGTGTTGAAGTATGAAAAATATACAACTAAAAGTGTAAGTTCTGTTTTAATTCAACTAGTTCAAGTTTCAGTTTGATATAGATATACATAATAGTTTAAAGTTTCATTTTTGTTCAACTAGTTAACAACTAGTGGTGTTCCAATATACCCAGAGCTCCCAATGTAGAAACTTGGGCTCTGATACCAAAATCATATTGCTTTAAGTGATTGAAAGTAGTATGTTATATGGTTATCATAGTACCTTGTTATCTCGAATATTATTGTTGTAGTGTTCTCAATGGAGTCATATCCTCCTACAAGGGGAAAGGGTCCAATGGGACCCGCACAGTGAGTTTCTTAGTTTCATCATTCATGTAGGCTTCCAAGAGTAAGCCTAAGTCTAGGGGGGGTGGATGTAGTGCCTACCCCTAGTTTATATTTTGCTATTGTTGCCAGACTCTTTTAGGCCAATTTTATGTTTGATGATTAGTAGTATTGTTTTGTGATTATCAGATATTGTTTCAGATTCAGTTATTATATGATGAGATTATTTGGTATTCTATATTTCATGTATGCATAATGATTATTCAGTGATTTTAGTTATTGATGATGATTAGTTAGATGGATTATTATGTGTCTTCTTATGGATACTTACCCTATATTGCATGTGTATAGTGTGTGTGTTTGTTTTCTTTATGTATGACATTTCTGATATGGTTAAAGAAGGGAGTCGTAGTCACCTACTAGTTGGGATCTACATGATGCACCACTTCTTGCCATTGCCTGTTTAGCTTATAATATTGTGTCTATACATGCATGGATTTTATGCAAGTTGCAAGTACTGGGTATCGACTTCTCTAAATTCTTAAGATGAGCGTACCCTATCGCATTATCTCAATGGTAAGAGGGGAGATAAATTCTTAAGTCCAAATCCTAAACCTTTAAGCCATTTGTCCTAGATAATTAGGACAAGTATCTAAGTTGACTACCCTCCGAATGTGTTGAATGATGTTAATTCGTGATTATAATCCTTTAGTTTGATTTTGTATGTATTTTTCTATGATGGGTTTTCGTATGTTGTTTTATGAATCTTTGGTAAATTTTCTATTAATTAAGTCTAATTAAAAAGATTAAATTAATGATTTAATTTAATGAAAAATTATTATGATATTTTAATATTTAATTATATTTAATTAATTAGAAAATTAATTAAATAAAAATAATTAAATTTGAAGATAAAAGTTATAAGAATAAATTTAGAATGTGATAATATTTATTTAATTTAATAATAATATATTTAGAGTTCATTTTTAAATAAATGCTAAATATTATTATTTAAGTTAATAAATATTTTATCAATTAAGTTTCAAAAATAATTTAAAAGTGAAAATATATTAATTTATTAAAAGTTGTTAGATTGCATGATGTATGCATGAGATGAAAATATAAGAAATTAATTAAAAAGATAAAACAAGTGGATTTAATAAAGATATTTTATTGCATAAAGTGCATGCATGAGATTAAAATTAATAAATTAATTAAAATAGAAGTCAAGTGAAAAGTAAATAAAATAATTTAATAATTTAATAAACGTGCATGGAAAAGATTAAGAAAAGATAAAGAAAAGTTAATTTAAAGTTGAGTCTAGTGAGCAGAGGGTTCTCTCGGGTGAACGCACAATTAGTACCTGAAATAGATGAGAGAAATCCTTATCACCAATTGAGAGTTCATTTTTGGGGGATGCAAATTTTAGAAGGAGAATTTTGGAAGAGAGAAGAAATTTCTCTCAAATCTTCTGGGTGTTTGCAACTTTAGCATCAGAATCCAGGTAGATTGTTGTGTCTTGAATTGCACAATTGATTACGTTATTTAAATAATTCTATCTTCTTCATGACTGTGAATTGATCGTCTGTATTTCATTGCAAACTTAGTAAAATGTTAGGTTAATTCTTTTGGATCCCTTGGCAGGGCATTACACATGATGGACCTTGAGGTGGCATGCAACAAAGCAACAAGCTACCATGTGGTGGTGGCATGCCACAAAGCAACAAAGCTGCCATAGGACCTGAGGTGGCATGCAACAAAGCAGCAAGCTGCCATGTGGCAATGGCATGACACAAAGCAACAAAGTTGCCATGTAGTGGTGACATGCAACACAACAACAAACTACCATGCGGTGGTGGAATGCAAAGCTATCATGTGGCAGGGCAAACTCAACAAAGCAACCTGCCAAGCTCAACAAAGCAACAAGGTGCCATGTGCAAATTGTCATGTGGCAGTGGCATACAATAGAGTGACAAGCTGCCATGTGGCGGGGAAAGCTCAACAAAGCAACAAGCTACCATGTGGTAGTGGCATGCAACAAAGTGACAAGCTACCATGTGGTGGGGCAAGCTTAGATTGTGTGTGATGAGATTTTGCCATGTGGCACGAGATGGACGGTCGTCATATTGTCACAATGAGAAGATGCTCAAACTTTAATGAATATTAAAATAAACCCTCACAAATATGAACCCACAAGTTATGAAAAGACCTACTTTAAAATGAAAGAATATTAAAGTTTTAACTTTGTGATAAAGCGAATTATTTTTCATAAAAGAGAAGAAGTTCATTTTTTGAGTTGCAACTTTGGATCGATGCCTAGGGCTTGATTTATGCCCAAACCTAACATTATTATATATTGTTGGAAAGGTCTTAGAGTGAGTTTTTTTATTTTTGCAATTATATCAAGTGCATGTGTTAATGGCTGAAAGCTACTCCAAGATTTGTTACTGCAAAGGCATTTGTCAAACTATATTTCTTATTGTTTCCTAGTTCGATTTAGATTCAATTTGTGGGCAAATGATAATGCGGGTTGTCTCCAAACTTGGAGAGGGTGTTGTTATTAGAACTTTTTTACTTTCTAATCCTTTTGGTGGGACTTGTAGCAATGTTTTTATCAGCAGATCTGGTTTTCTTCCAAAGAGGGGTTTTCATCATTTTGAAGAGATATTCTCAAAGTTTATTGCAACAATGATGAGATTTGATTCAATATTCAATTGAGGAGAGATGAGAGAAGTTTTGTTTCAACAAATTGAAGAGATTCAAGTGGACAAATGACACCATTAGATCAGATGCGAGATTTGTTTCTCTTCCTATATCTTCTCATTCTCTTTCATTGTACAAGGTTGGTTCCTAGATTTTTGAGTAAGTTCTAAACCTGGTTTTCCACCATTCTTCTAGTTTTGAATAGAAGATGCATTTCCTTGAACAATAATAAAGAAATAGTGACATATCTAATTTATTGTGCATTATTTTGAGTTTCCATATGCATCTTAATTTTATTTGGTTTCAAAGAGATTAATACAAAGCAATAATGAGAGTATTTTCATCTTGAATCTTGTCTCCTATCTTTGAGTTGTGCAATTTTTTGAGATGCGTAGTCAAAGAACCCATATCTTAATTGCAATTCATTTTGAGTTGTATGCCATTATATGTTATGTTATTGACCAATGAATCAAGTAAATGCTTAGCGTATTTGGCAGATTGCAGAGTTCATGGAAGGATCTTGATGAGTAGAAGGTTCCTAGTGAAATATGCTGTCTCATTTAAAAAGTAAATGGATAGATCGCAAGGATCATGGTGTATTTTTTGGCTTATGTAACACCTAGGGAACTGATCACAGCTAAAAGATTTACATATTTATTATTGTTTGGTTCATGGATCTTGCTGAAATATTTAATAAAAAATCCATTTCCCTTTTCTGTTTGTAGAGATGAAAAGAAGACCCCCACTTAGCTTATGGATCGCTAGGCTATGTAACTAGCTACTACATACTTATTGCATTGCATGAGTATAGAGAATTAAGGGTATCATCTACTTTGTCTAGATTCAAATTTGTATTTTTCATTGGTAGTATGGATGAATCTAAGGTCCACCCGCCTAGGTTTTGCAAAGCCCAAAGTGTAGAAGGAGTATAGCCTTATAGTTGGCCCAAGTTCTATCCAAGTGCATTCGTCATAGGAATAAACTACCTTTAGATGTTGTTTTGTCTCAGTTATTTGGTTATTCAAACACTATTAAATCAGGAGCCAACAAACTCCATCAATCTTAGGATTTTGTTTTATGAAATGACCCGTCATTGATCTCCTTAAGCTAAAAAGATTTTCCTTCAAGGACCTGATGCTCTAATATGAATTGTTAGAAAGTAAAGTCCACCAAGATAATTGAGAAGGGGGGAGGGTGAATCAATTATTATATCAATACAAATTTTATCAACCTTAATAAACTTCAAACATGTGATCAATATAAACATCAACCATAAGAAGATACACATACACAATAACACTAGATTTGTTAACTAGGGAAACCCTTGATAAGAGGGAAAACCACGATGGAGATGATACTCACAAAATGATGTACTAATATATAAGTTTGTTGTAAGAGGATGGACTTTATTAGGAGCCAATGAAATACATTCAGTTGATATTGGTCCCTATTAGGAGACTTTGATTCCTTGTTAGGAGATTCCAACCTTGTTAGGAGTTGTGCCAACCCTATTATGAGTTGTAGAAGACAGAAGGACCCTCTATCCAAAAAAATTTAGGGGCAAAACCACTGAACTCATTGTCCAAGTGGTCTTTGTATCATTCCTTTTAGAATAATAAAAATGCAACTAATCTCAGCAACTCAATACTTTCTCTATCTTCTTATTGTACCTCTACTGCACCAAAACACTTCTCAGATCTCAATAGGAGATCTGCAAACTCGCATCACAATGATACCTTTGATTTCTTATTCACATTTACCAAATTCACATATTACTTATTACTTTCACACTATACATCTTACACCACAAGGAAAATAACTTTCCTTTATACCAATTCCTCAAAATAATCCATTGAGTTAGCCTTGATGCTTTCCCAATTAATTACAATAGGACCTCACTAAGATATCTCGCTACAATACATCTTTTTCATAATTAGAAAATACTGTCATCTCATAGTCTTCACAATTTCTAAAATGTGTGACCTTAGACTTTGTGCACTCGCTGACATCATCGTCAGGCTATCTTTTGACTCTGTCTAACTTTTCTCATCTAGATTCTATCCCCATTAGGAGATATAATCTGAACCCTAGAAACCACTTCTCAAGTAACCTATCTGCAAACTATCTTATGTAAATCACAAATAACTGCAAGCAGTCTTCAACTTTCTCCATGCACATTTGACCACTGAATTAGGATAAACTTTCAAACATGTACCCAAATACACTTGACCTCATCTTCTATACTTGATCCATATGATCTCAATCTTTGTCTACTACAATCTTCTTAGTATGTTGACATTAATGACAAACATAGTCATGAATGCAACACATAGTCATGCTAACCATCTCTCTACTACTCCAACAATGCTAGAATACCCCCGTAGGAATATCATCAACATTCATGCTAACATAATCATCTTTGTATTTGATTTTGTAGGTCCATTTGCAACCCAAATGTTATTCTTCAATAGGGTATTATGGGCAGTCTACACAACTTCTTCTCACTTAGGTTTGTTCGCATGAACGTTGACGGTATTCCTATAGGAGAGTATGTTAGCATTGCTAGAGATATGATTGAGAGCTTATGTGTTGAATTCATGATAATATTTGTCATTGATGTCAATATATACATTATCTTGTGAAGATTAATATTGTTATAGAGGAAGAAACATTTGGCATAGTCAATGATCAATGAGTTGGGTCCTATGCACTTGGGAAAACATTTAGTGATGTGTACAGATGGTACAACTATGAGCGTGGAAAGAAATATGATGATATATCAGAGTTATATGATGTTTTCTAGACATATCTTTCAAAGAGAGTTTCTAGAAAGAAGGTACTCATAAACCAATTGTATCTTTTAGCAGAGATAGAATTTGGTTAAGTGAGCTTAGAATATGGTTAGAGATATGTTGAAGATGTTTTTTTTTTCAAGATGGAAAAATTAGATATGCAATTTGAGCAGACTTACGAAGTCTGTTCAGCGTGTTTTTTCCTGTGAGTTGACTATTGATAAAATCATTATGGGAAATGTTAATTGTAATGTAACATATATTGTAACTTCTTAATGATGTCCTATAATGTTCATAGTAAATTCAAAAATCCTCAATGTTGACTCAATACTTGTTTTAGGACTTGGTATAAAGGAAAGGTCATTTCCTTGGTTATAAGTGTGGCAATTAAATAAGTTAGATCATGTTATTGTGTATGCGAGCTTGGATGTGACACTATGATCATAGAAGAGATTGATGTTGAGGATGTAATGCAAGCTTCAAAGGAATTGTATTGGTAAATAAGTTGATGTTTAGTTAGTTCAAAACTTGGATATGATATCTTGAAGATTGTTTAGTGAAGGTAGTCCGAGGCTATTTGACCAATGGGTTTAGTTGTCCTCCTTTGAACTCCTAATAGGGTTTCCACAACTCCTAATAGGGTTGGAATCTCCTAACAAGGATTCAAAGTCTCCTAATGGGGGTTCATATGTACTTACTGTATTTCATTGGCTCCTAATAGAGTTGATCTTTTCACAAGGAACATTTATATTAGTACATCATTTTGTGGGTATCATTCCCACCAAGGTTTTCCCTCTGATCAAGGGTTTCCCTAGTCAACATATCTAGTGTTATTGTGCATGGTTATCTTACTATGGTTGTTGCATCCATTGTTTACATGTTTAAGAGTTAATAAAGATATTGAGATTTGTTTTAAATGCATAACTGATACTCAATCCCCTCTCAGTTATCTTGGTGGACTTTACTTTCTAACAAGGTTTCCCTTTTGCCTCACTATATGTTTGAGGCTCATACACACTATAAAATTTGATCATGGGAGAAAAATTTACCGAGTTACAATGTTTTCTCTCTTCTGAGTAGTTCTACCCTAAAAAATCTCATCATCATGAAAATCACCATTTGTGTTATCGCACCACTTAAACCAAAGAGATGAAGTGCTAATTTATGAAGCAAGAGGTGCGAGGAGATCATCATCAAATGTAAGGTCAAATGAATCTTGAGAAAATATAGGTGGTGTGGTTGTATTTCTAGGTGAGCTTGCTAGAGAAGGAACTGTTGGAGAGGTAGGAACAAGAATAAATAAAGCCTTCTCAACTAAATCCCTCCCCTTAACTAGGCCTAATGGGAGATGGATATCCAAGTCTTGAGCTCAAAGATATTGATCTTCTAAACTCATAACTTGAGGAGAAATAAAAATAGTCCTCGTTCCTCATCAAAGACCACATCATGACTAGATATGAGATGATTAATATCTTGTCAATTAGATGGGAGTCTTTGCAATTATTGTAGCCAGTTAGCTCAAGTTTTTAGCTCTTGGAACCTAACTTAGTGCATTTAGCACCAGGGATCCAAACAAATGTAGTGGAGTTGAAAACATGAGATTATTGATTCTAGGCTTACGTCTTGACTAATCCTCTCCTAGAGTCTGCTTCTTGACAACCATTGTAGAAGAGAAGTTGAGAAGGTGAATGAAAATGTGAAGAACTTCAGCCCAAAATTTCTTTAGAATTTTCTTGTGTTCAAGCATAGATTGGATCAATTTGGTGACTATGCAATTTCAACACTCAATGACACTGTTTTGTTAAGGGGTGTCGATTTTGTTAATTGGTACTTTATGCCATGTTGATTACGAAAATGTGAGAAGGTATTGGAACAAAACTCACCCCCTTTTCCAATTCCAAGAGTAATAATATGTTGACTAGACTATTTTTCTATAAATGTTTTGAACTATTGAAATACCACATACACCTTTGATGATTGACGAAGGAAATACACCCACATTTTATGACTAAAATCATCAATGAAAAGTAAAAATTCCTTCGACCTAGTAATAGAGAGTAGCAATAAATCCAAAAACATAAAAAAAGATCAATTATAATACATTAGAACCACTTTAGGAGTCACCATCCAAAAAAGGAGTGCAATGTTGTTTCCCACCTTGATATTCTCCATAAACTCCAAGATTCTAGGTTTGAATTTGAACAATTCAATGGTAACATGTTCTTGAACAAGTTGAGAAAGATAGTGTACATTTTGTTGCCCATATCATTAATGCTAAAGTGTACTAATTGAGGAGCAATGAATTTCCAGACTAAGCTATTGAGAATCCCTAGAGTTAACAAGTATGTAAAGACCTTGATCTTCGACACCAATGATAATTGTGGAATGATTTTCTTGATCAATCATACTCCACTGATGTGAATTAAAGGTGACATGAAGTTGAGGAAAATGCCTTAGAATTTAATTAGCAAAGAGAAGATTGATTTCCATTCTTGAAACATAGTACACATAAACAAAAATTAGTTTCCTTCCTCTCAATTGAATCTACATATTGTCTCTGCCAAAAATATTCTACTCTTTTCCTCCTCCAAAAGATAACTGAATTTGAGAATTTCTAGAAGTCTATGAACCAATCTTGATGATAAGTGAAGTGGTAGGAGGCACTCAAATCAATATACCAAGCAGAGGATTTGACATGATTTGTAGGTCTTTTAGCCATGAAGGCATAAAAGGGAGATTCACATGTCTCAATGTGCTCTGCAACATATGCTTGAGGTTGTGAATTAGATTGTTTGACTTGATAAGCTAAGCATTTATGGATCTCCAAAACTAATAGTGGCCTATGGATTTGGCTAAGAAGGCTTGACTATTAGAAGATGATCTAGTACCATTGCAAATTTTTTGTTTCCATCGATGTTGTTCTAGAAAAATTATACAAAGATCAGAAAATGAAATGTCATAATGAGTGGAAGCAATGCCAAGAGTTTTGACAAAGTGCTCATAGGAAGATGGATTACTATTAACAACGATTACCACCATGCCTTCTCATCCATTTTGTGTCTAATGTCTTTCAACTAATCAAACACATTCTTGATATTATTGATGTGCATTTATAGGAATACTTGATCATCCATGATGATCAAGAAGAACACGTCCTTTAGAAAGAATGAATTTTTTTTGGCTTAGGTTTAATGCAAGCCTTTCAGATGGCTTCAAAATTTTATAGTGATTTGATCAAAAGGAACTTGTTGGAGCAATGATCAGTGACACAAAGTTTGATGAACATTATATCTTTTCAATATTGCTCATCAAATATATCTATCTTTGTCTTCATCCTTAGGAATTATTTGTGCCTAAGACAATTTTGTCAAGACACATGCATTCAAAAATTGTCATCATATGTTTCTTCTAGGTATTTTAGTTATTTTCATTAATTTTGTTAATGAATGGTTTCCCCCCCAGTTACTTATGCTTTATTTGCAAGAAAAACACACATTCACAATAATTGAATCTTTATAATTGCAAAGACTCTTTGTGTTTCAATGGCACAACTTTATTTTAAAATGATTTGCAATATAACTCTTTCTACAAATGAATCATTATTTTAACTAGAAAGAACTTAAGGAAAGATGTAAACATCCTTTTATAACCATAAAAGAACATTGCAGATTTGAATAATTGTACTCAAACATATTCCATATGATACACTATTTGAAATCTAAAATTTGATCAAGCTCAACTAGAATGAACGGAAAGAGACAACAACAACAATGAAATCAATGAAATAACACCTGAGTGAGGAAGGCCCTTCCACTATTTTCCATAAGCTAGGATGTAGAAGAAGTAGGAGGTCATGTAAAAACCAATAGTTCTAGAGGATTGGGAAAGTTCTTCCTGCAACCTAGTTGCTATTATATCTACCCAATCAATGTATTTATCCCTAGAATAGTCCAAACAAAGAAATACATCCAAATTTACCAATAGAAGGCATTTGCATTTCCTTTTACTTTGTTTAGCAATGTAATAACATCCTTAATCTTAGGAATCATATGCTCTCTAGTCAAAGGTTTTGCAAGACCTAAACCCCCTCTTTCAGACTTGAAGAGCCAACTCTTAGCGATATTGTTGCTTAGCTCTATGGCATTCATAGAAAATTGAGTGTAGGAGGAACTAATGATCCAGTCTTCATACACTTCCTATGAAAGGATTCTCAAGGTGCCAATAACAACAATTCTTCTCACATATACCGAGATTTCACCATTGAAAGTGCAAATGCATTTCTCAATAGCATCATATCTATCCCTATAGGATAGGACTAATTCAGAACAAGGGAAAGCCTTTGGGAATGTAGACACCTACAATAGATCACTATTTGTGACTTTTTGAGATATGGAGCTAGGTGGTGGATTTGCAAATGTAGCCAACAATTTGTTAATGTCTTCATTGGCGAGGAAGGTGTCTTCTGTGTCAGGGAGGACGCTACTTATCACTAACTCTCTAATCTTGATATGGAGTTTTCGATGAAATGGGGTAGCCATGACAAGAAAAAAATATAAAAGAAAGATAAAAAATGAAAGTAAAATCTTAAAGAAATGCAGATGGAAAAGGCAAGTTGGAAGTGAAGGGATAGGAACTCACTAGACTTGGAGTACGCAGATTTGTAGGAAGGAAAAACTCAAACTATCACCACATACACCTAGAAAAGACAAACCATTTACCTAGAAGTGGAAATAGTAGGGAATGAAAACAAGGAAAGTTGCTTTTAAAACATGAAGCCTAGACTTAAATGATATATATGGATGACATGATTGGTAACAAGACATGAGTTATGATCATTACCAGCTCACCTGAGTTCTACACATGCTGCCACATACCTTTTCATTATTGTTCTTAACTCCTCATTAATGCTGATCTTTTCCATAGATTTAGCAACTTGCACCACTATTGAGTTGTCTAAAAGACATGTGTCATCATAAGCATACATCTTTTATGAATGGGTGAACATGAACACTTGAACTATGAGGCAATTCAATGTTCAAGTTCAAAGGCCATGAAATATTGGAAACTACTCTCACGACTTGACCTAAAAAGAAGATGCACTCATGAGCTTGAACTTTGGACAAAAGAAAAAAGTGTTCAATGTTCACATTCACTCTGACAATGAATATTAGTGTTTGAACATGACTAACTTCCTTAAATGATAAGGTACCCAGTGAACATTGAACCTTGAACCTTGAACACCGAACAAGGTGTTCAATGTTCAAGTTCATTGGTTTGTTCAACCAAAGGACTTTTGAGACAAGAAAACTGAGAGGGTTAATATTGACAATGAAACATCTATGAGGCACCACTCCTACATTGATGAGACCAAAAGGCATCTTGCTGTATGCAAAGGTTCCCCATGGCATGATAAAAGTAGTTTTGTGTTGGTCTTCAGGAGCTACACTAATCTGGTTACATCCAAAAAAACATCGAGCATAGAGATCATTTTTGAGCCTGCTACCATCTGTAGGATATGGTCTATATGAGGGAGGGTGAAATTATCCTTTAGGCTCCCTTAATTCAAATTCCTAAAGTAGATGCAAATACTAATCTCCCCACTCTTCTTTCTAACCAGAACTATATTTGCCACCCATGTTGAATGATGAATAAGGTAAATTATGCACGCCTTTAGAATCTTATCCACTTCTTTGAAGATTGCATTAGCTTCACTTGGATTATAAGTTTTGAGCTTTCGTAAAAAAGGTGCAACATTTGGATTTAAAGGGATTTCATGTTTAAATTTCCCTTGGTGGAAGTCTTTCAAATCTTCATAGAACCATGTAAACATGTCTTCAAATTCCTTCAGTAGCTTCAAGAACCCATCTTTCTCTGATTCTTTGCAACATTTTTCCAAATTGACCCACTTAAGATTATCCTCTGAGCTAATGTTCACTTTCTTGCATTCCCCTAACTCCTCTTTTATTTTGCCCATATTTTTACTGAAACAACAATCTTTTTGATTAAAAAGTGACTTCAAAGTGACCATGCCTTTGGGGATGTGACTGTCTTTCAATTAAATGATATCTTTAGGTTCAACTTCAAGCTTGATGTAGAGTTCAAAATCTTTAAAGTCAGATCCTTTAGACTGTCAAAATTGAAATGGTACAGATCCTTGGAGAAAAGTATTGATGTGACCATTGTTATCAAAAATCTACCAAGAGTTTACATTATCAGGCACACTTAGTCGATGAACCAATTCAATCGTATAGGTATCAATTATGAAATCAAGACAAGGAATCATTAACGATGCGAACCCAGCTAATAAATCGGCTCTACTATTAAATTCTCTAGGCATGGCCTCTATGGAGAATGCCTCAAAACCTTTGATCTCATCCTAGACTCTATTTCTATAATGCTTCAATCTGGGGTTCTTCATAATGAAGATATTTCGTACTTGTTTGACCATAAGTTTAGCATCGCCCTTGGCCCTTAATAGCTTAATCCCTTTCTTTTTGGTTTCCTCCAAGCTTAAGAGTAGAGCTTCATATTCCACTATATTGTTGGTATTTTTGAACTCCAGTTTAAATGCTTTAGCAATAATCTCACTTAAGGGTGAGATTAGAACTACCCCTACACCTGAGCCAATAGTAGCACAACTTCCATTGAACTCTAAAGTCCATAGACCATCTTTAGATGAAATGAAATAGTTAGCGAAATCAGTTTCTATGTATAAGATATGAGATATTGGGTTCTTAAAAGCTAAGATCATGTATTTGGCTTTACATTCGGGCTTGAGTACCACTTTCTTGTTTCCAATCAGAATAGTAGCCTGAGACCAATCTAATTTTACCTCCCCACCCAAATCTTTACAAAATGTTCTTCTCATAAGCATTCCGTAACTAGCAGGGATATTTGCAATTAGTATAGTCAACTTAAGCCTTTTTTCAGGAAACTCGGTCAAAGCTACATGGTTATCTTTTATTTGACATATGAGGGGAACTTTTTTAGAGTCCATGACATAGTATTTACCAAATGTTTTAATCAAGGGTAGGTCTAGTGCTTTAGCTACTGTAGCTGGCATAATATTGTTAGAGGCTCATGAATCAATGATGTAATTGCCCAGTTTATGTCCATGAATGAATACAAATACGTAAAATGGGTTGGGTTTTTCAGCATCAACATACATTTGAGAGGTTTTGGCATGATCAGATGTTTCACCATTATTAAGTTCAATATCAACATTAACATTGGCCTTGGAATTAACCTAATTTTCCTGATTGAACTAGACTTTTAATGCATTCAACTAATATATTTAGTTCATCAGGATTGGATCTCAAGTAATCAAAAGGGGAAACTTGAATTCGAGAGGATTTATAGAATTCAACAATGTCAAAACTAGACTTGGGACCAGTCTCGTTCAACATCTTTTCTTCATGTATTAGATTCTTTTGGATTTTGAATTCACCTTTGCGTTGTCCAAGATGATCGTGCCATTTGTTCGTAGGTATGGAGGAAGATGAAGCGACAAGAGATTTGTCATTATGATTACTCCTAATGAGAACTATGTAGGAAGGGTCCTCTAGAGTAGTCTATACATCACCACCTCATTCTGAGTCAGATTTGTATTCAAAGTAGTAATTTCTAGAGTTGCCAGGTCCTCTAGGGGTTTCCTCATTGATAGGTATTTCTTTTATGACTTCCTTGTTCATTCCAATTTCTCTATAGCACAAAATTTTTGGATAGGAAAATTTTTCGTGTTCATCAGTCAAGTGAAAAACACACATGCTTGCCTTCTTTGGGGAATCTCCTTCAATTGCTAGTCTCTGATTTCCAAGAAACATATATAGTTGCCTTGCTTACATTACTAGCTGATTATTTTTCCTAGGGATATTACGATAAGTCATTCCAGGCATCTTCCTCTTTGTTTCTTAAATGTCATTTAACAATTTTTGAACTAAAGGATCACTTGGACCAGAAGTGGATGTTCAATTTTGAGGCTATTGCATTTCTCATTTCCACTTCCCTGTAGCCAAGTAGTCATCTTCTAACTCCGCTGCTAATCTCTCTACTACATCAACATCTGTCACCTTGTCCCTTCTCAAGTGGACGCTGATATCAGGAGGCATAGCATTCAAAAACATACCCTTTCAATTTTATGCATCGGGTCTTTCTTCAACAGGGATTTTGTAAACAATCTTGTTGAATTTGGCTATAAAATCCCGCATGGGCTCTTGAAATTCCTTCTTTAATTGTGAGAGTTGTAACAGAAGAGTGTGTTCATCATTGGATGGTTTGAACTTGGATTCAAAGGCAATTATCATGGTAGTCCAATTGGTGATAGATCCATTAGAAACCAGTCAACCACAACTTCTGTCAGAGTTTGGATGAATAATCAGACTACCACACCTTTAGTACTAACAACAATAACCCCACAGGCGGTGTGGAATGCATTCAAATGCTCATCAATGGATTTCTTCCCATCTCCATTGAACTTAGGAAGAATATCTTGAGCTCCTTTAGGTAATGGATCAAGATTTTCTCCTAGGACTAAAGGTCCTACTTGGGCACCCCAGGGATTGACAACCATGACTGGTATCTGTAAACTGATCAATTGACTATTAAAGTATGAAGGGATGATGGTACTAGGAAAAACTAAAGCATGTAGAGAAATGGGAATGGGTTGAGGTTTGGTGGGAGAGGTAGGGATACTCTTACAATTAATATTTTTCTTCCTCTTGAGGGTATGGTTGGGGGAAAAATTTAGTGATTTTACGAACTTGAAAAATTGGTCTGTGGTGCCTTTGTTTTTATCACCTCAAGTATATTTTCCTTGATCCAGCCTAATAGGGGAAATATCAACTACTAAGCTTATGGAGTAAGATTAGGGTTTGGGGCTTGCTAAGCTAACCTTTTGACAACTACTTCTTTTTGTGTAATAGGTACTCCACTAATTAGTTTAGCCCTTTCTTCTTTGTCTTCAAGGACATGACTGACTTGCAAGTATTGTTCGTTGCTACTCCTGCTATTCCAAGCTAGGGTGTTTTAAGTTAGAGATAATGTCTTCTTGAGTATTATAAAATCCTAAACCAAGTTAGAGAATTGAGATAATGTCTTGATGAGGTAAGACCATCTTAAATCAATATAATGTATTTCCCTAGTAGAGTCACCAAAAACTGTTATTGAATAGTTTTCCCCCCTAGTTACTTATGCTTTATTTGCAAGAAAAATACACTTTCAAAACAATTGAATCTTTATAATTGCAAAGACTCTTTGTGTTTCAAAGGCACAACTTCCTTCTAAAATGCATTATTGTCATTCTTTTAACCAGAAAGGACTTAAGGAAAGATGTAAACATCCTTTTATAACCATAAAAGAACATTGTAGATTTGGATAACTGTAATCAAACATATGCCATACGACACACTATTTGGAATCTTAAATTTGATCAAGCTCACTAGAATGAACCAAAAGAGAAAACAACAACAACAAAATCAATGAAATAGCATCTATATGGCATGAATATCACACAAACTCCATAAACGAATAAGATAACTGCACGATTATTAGATAGACACCATAGAAATAACCAAATGACCAGTATCTATTATCATTAACTTGCTATTCATAAAACTCATAAGAAACTAACTATACTTAACCAAGGAATTATCTAAGAAAATTCAGAGAGCTGACCCTTAAGATTGGTTAAAATATTACATATATAGCCACTTTGGGATTTCTAAATTCCAATCAAAATTAACTCCATGTAGGGAGTTGAAACATTTTCTTGCAAAACACCAAAAAAGTTTATAACATATTAACTAAAAATAAAGAAAGAGAGCAAGGTCTCTTTGTCTTTTGTCAGGCTCTAGCTATGCCACTTATAGCTTGTGATCCATGGTCATCAGAACCATTGGTGTTAATTTCTTTCCACACTCTATGAGCATTGAGGAAACTGACGAGTTCTTGCTGCTGTGGGACACCTAACTATTCCATCCTGAGTTTCCACATCCTCACGATTTAGCCAATGTGATCCAACTTCTTATCTTGAACCTCCAGGTGGTCAATGCAAATAATCATCATAGAATCTGTCTTGGCAATTATGGTTAGATCATGTACTGATACCTCACCCGTTTCTTTTAATAGCTTAATTCTCACGAAGAAGGCCACCTCCACCTCTTTAGGAAGTTTTTCAATGCGATCTTCATTCCCCATGATTTTCACATCAATGCATTTTATGTCATCCATTAAGATTTCTTTCAGGCAACCCACATCCTTTAGTAGCTTGGAACATTCATCCAGTGCCTGCTCCATTACAAATTTTCTCCATTCCAAGTTGGCGTGGGCAATGAACAAGAAGTCAATGCCAACCTTAGCCTTTGGATTCTCCTTTACGAACTTATCGATGCCATACTCTTGAACTTCAGTAATATTGATGATGTACTCGTTGCATTTGATCTTCTTAGACTCCCAAGCATTCATTTTTGAATCTAAGGCCATGGTTAACTTATCTGCCCTATTGCTAGTATTAGTGAAATGAGAAAAATAATAGGTTTCTTGAGTATGCACTGCGCTTAGCCATTCACTATACACTTGGGCAATTGAACGATATCTCTTGACTTGTTTAAGGAAGATTTTGTTCAAAGGAGATTCCACATTAATAACTATAATAGCACTAGGAAAAGCTTC
Source organism: Cupressus sempervirens (assembly GCA_028749045.1). Classification (NCBI taxonomy): domain Eukaryota; kingdom Viridiplantae; phylum Streptophyta; class Pinopsida; order Cupressales; family Cupressaceae; genus Cupressus; species Cupressus sempervirens. The sequence continues at coordinate 31,120,315 of CM053792.1, forward strand.
CACATGAGGGCTCTATAGCTTGTGTATGTACTCGTCCATCTTCCACATGGATTGCTTCAATTCTTTCTTGTCCCTTTGGTCTTTCCATACTTGATGAGAGATATGAGAATTCCCCACACTCCAGATCTTCATGTTAGCAGGATCGAGTATGGTCTTTTCTATTGCATAGTCTTCGGGTTGTATCTGCTAAATGCTTTTCCTAGTTATAGGCTTTGTGACCTCTACTACCCATTGCCTTGTTTCATCATCAATGTTTAGTATAGTTTCTATCTTGGGCCTTTTCATTTTAGGGGTCTTCCCAAGGCATTTTCTGACCAAGTCTTCAATTGGGAGGGTTGCTGGTACTAAACTTTTCTTCTTGCTCGCAAACAACTTAACCAATTAGGCACCAAATTATTATCCTTAGAGGGAGGAGTCTGTATTGTAGGTGTAGGACTAAGAGATATCACACCAGATGTGGTAGCACCTTTTATGATCTATTGACAACCTTGTTACAGTTTTCCGATGAGAGATTCCCCTATTTCATCTTGCTCTTCTACTACATGTAGCTCTGTAATTGCAGGTTCATTACGGGACACACTCAATTTCTTTGACTATTCTTTTTTCCTTTAGCTATCAAAATGCGTCCACTTGAAAGATACAGGGAGATGATCTAAACTTTGAACAAGATGTTCAGGTTCAACACTAAGCCTTGACTTACAATGGATGAAGTAACAATTTTGTTAAAACTAGAAATGACCAAAGTTGAACTTAAACAAGCTTGAATACTTTGAACATTACAAACTCCTATTCTTGAATGCCTTTTTCTTGTGAGCCATTACTCTATTTGGGCTAAGACAGGTGAAGTTCTCATGTGTAAATCATCTTCCTCTAGCACTGACCAATCAATTTTTGGTAAGGGATAGGCCTCAACTTTCTCAATATAAACATGGTCTGCAACCTCTTCTTCATCCTCCTCAGTCACCCCTGAGGTATCAAATGGTAGATTGAAGTCCTTAATTTGTGACATAGTTAACCTAGACTAGAGCTTTTTCTTGACTTCAAAGTCAGTTTGACAGTTGGCCCAAAAATCCTCTAAATGGGGTACGTGTGTGTTAGAAGAAAATATTTTAGAATACTTCATGGCAACTTCTTGGCTGTCAAAATTTGGCCTAGGAGAGTAGGTTAGTAAGTTCAAGGATTCAATCTTTATTTTGAGTTTGAGAGCATCTCGGATGGTTTTGCATTTGTAATGTCCAAGCTCAATGCGGAAGTTATATCCTGAACCTTTCCTTACTTTACAACATTTTGTGACCTCCACCAACTATCTGTACACATAAGTTAGCACCATAAGTTCTAGGCAATATCGAGGAGGCCTTAGTGGTTGACCTTCATAACCTCCAATTTTGAGTTATGTGAACCATGGAAGTTGGGTGAAGTAACTACCTTAAATGTTGATCAATTGAGTGACATCTTTTGTCAATCTCATGTTTTCTCTCCCTTGTAACTCGAACACCAATTTGGCTAAAAATGTATCCTAGACTATCTTGAATCCATTAGGGCTTCTGCTCTTCTGCAAGGGTGGGTAATATTTGTAAATGAGCATACTTGGGTTTAAATCTAAGTGAGGAAGCCCCTTCCACTCTTTGCCACAAGCTAGGATGTATAATAAGTAGGAGGTCATATAAAAACCAATAGTTCTAGAGGTCTGGGAAAGTTTTTCCTGCAACTTAGTCACTATTATATCCACCCACTCAATGTATTTATCTTCCCCTATAATAGTCAAAACAAATAAATACACCCAATTTTACCAATAGAAGGCATTTGCATTTCTTTTACTGTGTTTAGCAATGTAATAACATCCTTAATCTCAGGAATCATATGCTCTCCAGTCAAAGGTTTTGCAAGATAGGAACCCTATCTTTTAGACTTGAAGAGCTAGCTCTTAGCGATATTGTTGCTCAACTATGTGACATTCGTGGAAAATTGAGCATGGGAGGAACTGATGGTCTATTCTTCATAAACTTTCGACAGAGGTATTCTGAGGGTGCCCATATAAACAATTTTGCTCTCATATACCAATATTTTTCCATTGAAAGTGTAAATGCATTTATCAGTAGCATCATATCTATCCCTACAGGCTAGGATTAATTCAGGACAAGGGAAAACCTTTGGAAATGTGAATGCCTGGAATAGACCAATATCTATGAATTTTTGAGATATGGAGCTAGGTGGTGGATTTGCAAACCTAGCCAACAGTTTGTTCATATCTTAATTCTCAAGGAAGGTGTCTTCCATGTCAGGGAGGATGCTACTTATCACTAACTCTCGAATCTTGTTAGGGAGTTTTGGACTAAATGGGGTAACGATGACAAGAAATGAATAGAAAAGAATGATATAGAATGAAAGTAAAATCCTAAAGAAATGCAAAAGGAAAAGGCACTTTGAAAGTGAAGGGCTAGGGACTCACGTAGACTTGGCACGCATATATTTGCAGGAAGGTAAAGCTCAAACTATCACCGCATACACCCAGATGAGACAAACCATTTACCTAGAAGTGGAAATAACACGGAATGAAAACAAGGCAAGTTTCTTTTAAAATGTGAAGCCTGGACTTAAATGATACATACAGATGACACAATTGGTGATAAGATAGAAGTTATGATCATTACTAGCTCACCCGAGTTCCACACGTGTCACCACATATCATTTCATTATTACCCTTAACTCCTCATTAATGCAAAACTTTTCCATAGATTTAGCAACTTGCATCACTGTTGAGTTGTCTAAAAGACACGTGGCATCAGAAGCATATATCTATTATGACTGGGTGAAGATGAACGCTTGAACTATGAGGCAGTTCAATGTTCAAGTTCAAAGGCTATAGAATATTGGAAACTACTTTCATGACTTGACCTCAAACGAAGACACACTCATGAACTTGAACTTTGAGCAAAGGAACAAAGTGTTCAATGTTCACATTCATTCTGACAATGAGTATTAGTGTCCAAACATGACTAACTTCCTTAAACAATAAGGTACCCAATGAACATTGAACCTTGAACATCGAACAACGTGTTTAATGTTCAAGTTCATGGGGTTGTTCAACCAAAGGACTTTTGAGACGAGAAAATCGAGAGGGTGAATATTGACAATGGAACATCTATGAGGCATGAATCTTGTTTAGCACTTATGAATTATTACATGACCATGAACCAAAAATAATTGTAGACCATTAATGGGTAACAAAAATTTTGACTACCTTCCAACAGAAGTTGGTCAAAGATGCCATTGCACATTTTTGAGGTAGAAAAATGAGAGGAGTAGATGGATGAATGAACAAGTATGGATACATTTTTTAGAGAGATAGGTACAAGGGAAAATTTCAATGTGATTTTGTTGGTAAACAAAATAAGGCACAAAAACCAAGGCACGCAAAAAAAGTGAAGAAAACTAAGTTGAAGTCTCAAAATCTATCAAGACTTTGTAAACAAAATATAATTCTTGTTGGCACAAAATTTGAGGCTTAAAAATTAAGGCAACCCAACAAATTTGAAGGACACATAGTTGAAATTTCAAAAATCCTACAAATAATCTATAAAAAATTTCAAACCTGACAAGAAAATCTGAGAGTTTTGATGAAACCCCAATTGTTTGTTGAAAGGTGTTCAAAAGATAAAATGTGGTTGTAGAAGAAATGTTGAGGGTTCCTAAAAACCCTAGGTAGTAGGAAAAATGCCCCTTTTACATCAGACAACCATAATAAAGAAATGATGGCGGTAAGACATTTTAGATGTAGAAAGTGCCATCAAAGAAAACATGGGCCACAAATAGAGACATTTTCCCCTCACAAATGCATTTGTAGTAGAGAAAAATGATGTCAAGTGAGTTGAAAAATAGAACCATAGGCATAAAAATGACATTACCAAGTAGAAATATGTTTGCAAAAAAATGTCATCCTTAGTATAAACATGATCAAAAGATACACAAATGACTTTGGGTTTTAAAAAAAATTGAAAAATATCTAGATTGAGTTTTTGAGGCTTGCAAAAATGAATAGAAACAAGATTGAATATTTCCAACGCAATTTGTAGTACAGTTTAGAGGAATTTTTTTTTTGGAAAATTTCACTAATATCAAATAAAGATTATTTTTTTTCAAAAAAATACTCCCAAGCTCTAATATCATATTAGACAAATGACTTAGTAAAATAATGGATGATTATTAACAAATAACGAATTATTGTTATAGATTTTACAATTGAGATGTTTCTAAAAATAAGCATATAAATAATAGAAATAATCTATTATACAAGAAATTTATAACATCTAGAAATGATCATTAAAATAGAAATAGAATAAACTAGAATAAATTATTTTCATAATAACCTCCTGGTACTCAACAATAATGACTCAAGATACTGTTTGGACTCTAAATATTTTGCACAGACTTCCACATAGTTTGAATAAACCAAGTATGTCACATATTAATTTGTTGTTGTTTATCCTCTCTTTAAATGGCCTTGATATGTTGGAAAAGACAGTTGGAACAATTATTGTATTGGCATTGATGTCAAATCTACTAACAAGACATGTTTCTATCTGATCTAAATGTCATATCTATTTAATTGATGAAGAGGATATGATAAGTTGCTCATAACAAAAGAACCTAGAGGAAAGGTTGAGTTATGAAAAGGAGACTACAATGGACATTTGATTAGTTAGACTTTGAAGAGACAAAGTGATTTTTTACATCATGTTGATGTTCAAGCCTTGACAGTGCAAGCAAAGGTAGACCACTTATGTTAATCTTGATCGAGCAATAGAGTAAAAGATCAAGGAACTTTGGAGTTCATGCCAAGTGATGCTAGTGTCAACTGAGCCACAATACGTGCTAAGATAGAAGTCTTATAACAATCGAGCAATTCAGTGATGACTGAGTATCAAAACTTAGTAATGGCCGAGTGATAGTATTTTGAATGCCTATGAGATATGGTGATTTCTAGCTGATTGAGTTGATTTCTTGGGATATCTAAAGTGAGGTGAAGATAATTTATGAGTCAAATCATTTGATTCAAGGAGAGGATGAGGAAAGATACCTTATGAATGGAATTTGATAAGAAGTTTCTAGAAAAGAAGGAAGATGAACATATACAATGAACCCGATGAATGAAATCACAAACCCTAAGATCTTCGGTGATCATGAAAAATGAGAAAGGACTAGAATTACCTATTTAAGGAGGTACAAAGCCAAACTTTAACGTAAGCACATGAAAAGGTGAGAAGAGTGCAAATGAAATATACAAAGAAGAGAACATAGCAAAGAATTTGTGCATGTTTCCAATAAGATGGAACAAAGCTACTGAGGGTGATAAGAGAATCTAAGTAGAAGGCTTAAGTTTGTTGTGTAGAGAAGGGTGAATGATTTAAGGGTTGCCAAGCAATTCAAGGAAATAGGTGACAAGGAAGGCTTATTAGAGATTCAACACGTGAACTGAATAAAGATCTGAAACTGCAAAGTGAGTTGTAATCATACACATCAAACCCTACTATTTTCTTTCTAATCATTGTAAACAATTTGTATTAAAATACTTTTAATCAAAGGGTTAACTAACAATAATTTAAGGACTTAATAGTCTGTATAAATCCTTTAGCAAGGTGACATTCTAATGGAATTCTCTAAAGTCATCTGATAAGGCCACTCCTAATAGGGTGATTAAATCCTGTAATTAGCTAACATTTAACAAAATGTATTGTAACCTTTAATAGGGTTGGCTCCTAATAGGGCTCACTTCAAAAGAGTGAAAACATGGTGACATGTTACTAGTGGTTTTTTTTGAAATTAGGTTTTCACATTAAATCCTACTGTCAAACTTGTGTTGAATGTTTTATGATGTTTTACATTTTAAATGTTTACATTCGGCAAGCCTATTATCTTAGGACAATAAACTACTAGTTAACATTGTTTACCAGTTTTTAGTAGAGACTGAGTTACAACAGGTTAAGAAGAACATATATTGTTTAATGTTTTATTGTTCAAATCGTACTTATGGACCTTGAGTAACTGATTCACTCCTGTCAATTCTTTTAAACATTCTAACAATTGGTATTAGAGAAATTGGTGCTTATCAAGAGAAGTTTGAAGGTACTTAAAGTTAAAAATCATGACTCACAAAAGGGAGGTACCAAATCTGAACAAGGGAAATTTTCCTTCATGGTAAACATTGATGAGGCTAGATATATCTAGTAATAGTGATGCTAAAATAAACTTTGTGGAAAATGAATATGTGAAGATAACAACTATTTCTTTGACTACTCAACAACTGAAAGAAAAGAAAGAACACAATCAAGCAATGTTGGATATTGCTTCAGCCCTAAACTATGTCGAGTTTGACAATATAAAAGTGACACAATGCATGACAAGAGAATCCCCAAAGGAGATGTCCTAGCCCCCAAAAAATAACTACACAACGAAAACACAACACAAGAAATAAGATATGATACCAAATACAACTCTTTATTCATAAAATAACTAATTACATGCAATGTACTGGGCTATAAGGCCTTCCTAGTTATGCCTAAATAAAACGAACTAATAGTTCTGCAAGATCCCTCAAGATCCAATTCAAGTCCTAGCTAGTCTAGATCCACACTCTAGTAGAAACCTCCAAAGAAGATCTAAATTTGTGCTTGCAAGCCCACCAAGAAATCTTCTTGTTTCCCAAGCCTCAACTACTAGCCCTTCCCAAAATTTACCGAAGATCTAGGTGTAAACTGCTTCACATTCAGTACTTTGCTCACACACTTAGGAAAACTTTGCTCACTTAGCTATTCCATCTTCCTAATGCTAGACCCCACACTCAATAATTACTCAAGACTCCATAAGGCCCCCTACTTATACCCAACTAAGCCACATGTTAGCCTAGCAAGATTACAAATTAAATAAACCCTTACATTAAATGCAAATTTAAGCCACAAGTCAACTTACAACCAAAATCAAATACAACCAAATTAAATACCAAGGTCAGATGACAGTAGGAACTAAACATAGAAAACTCGAGAAAAGCTAGTACCAAGATATGATCAAGCATCAAAAAATCACTTCCAAGTATCAACAACTATCAGGTTCACTCAGCACATGAAAGAACACTTAGTTAACACTACAAACTTAGTTAACATTGTTGGTTAACAATGAACTTGGTTAACACAGTTGGTTAACACATGGTTAATAATGCAGCTCAATTAAAATGATAGGTTAATAATAAGTTAATGCTACAACTTGGTTAACATGACAAGTTAATACTCAGTTAACCTTACAACTTGGTGAAAAATGCCAAAATGAACAAAAATGAAGGCATGATTACAAGGCAACCTAGGTTGCTCCTACATAAAAAAGAATGTGGTAGTGCAAAATAGATGTGGGATAAATTGAAGACCATATACAGAGGAGATGACAATGTCTTGAGAGCTAAATTAGAAAGTTTGAGAGGTAATTTTGATGAAATGAGAATGATGGAAGGTGATAACTTAATACAATATTGTACAAGAATCAAGGAAGTTGTCAATGCTATTCGAGGTGAAAATGGAGAGATTATAGATGAAATAATGATAAGCAAGGTATTGAGAACTCTACTTCCTATATATACCATTAAAGTTTTTGCAATACAAGAGTAGGTAACAATTTGACTTTGGAAGGTGTAATTGGTAGACTTACTACTTTTGAGATGTCTAATTTTGATATCTACACACCTGCTACTATTGAATCTTCTTTTAAGTCACAATTGGCTCTTAGAAAAAGAAAATGCAAACATGTGAAGAGTGACAATGGCACTTCTATTGATGAGCTTGATGAACTAGAATCACTTATTGCAATTTTTTTTGGAAGAAGCAGAGGTAAATATAAAGTAAATTACCTATTATTTGTTTTTCATCCAACAAGGTTGGTCATATTGCTACAAGATGTCCTGACAGGGAAGACAAGGAGGAGAGAAATGAAAGAAAGTACAAAGGAAGGACAAATGACCCAGACTACAAGAAGAACATGGATGAAAAAGGTAAGAAATCTCATTATATTGTTGAAGAAGAAATTGACACTAAATCTAAAAGCAATGATGATGAAGTTGTCTATGTTTCCATCAAAGAAGATTCTGATGAAGATGAGAAAACTTCTTTAATTTCATATGTGAAAAAAAGTGAGAGATGGATAATTGATAGTGGATGCCCTAATCATATGGCTAGTGATATAAATAAATTTGAGGGCATTGGACCATACAAGTGTGGCTATGTTAAATTTGGTAATGATATTCCATGTGTTGTGAAAGGTAAAGTTACAATTCAATTGACTGACAAAATCAAGTGTGATAATGTTTACTAGGTGGAAGGACTTAACTATAATCTATTAAGTGTTTCATAGCTAAACAAATTAGGATACAAAGTTGAATTCCACCATAGAAAGCCCAAGATATATGATACTGATGGTAAGCTGATTGGAAGTGATCATTAGACAAGAGGTAACTTATTCTATATAGATTTATCTAATGAGACATGATTTTTTGCACAACAAGAAGATTTTTGGTTATGACACAAGATGTTATGTCATGTAAACTTTGAAAATTTGGTGAACATTAGTAAAATGAAGAAAGTAAGAGGGTTTCCAAAACCAATGAAGCCTGACAAAGTTATGTGTAAGCAATGTCAATTGGGAAAAATGACAAAGTCTAGTTTCAAGAGAAAAATATAGACATCTAGTGATATTTTGGAATTGATTCATACTAAACTTTGTGGACCTATTGATGTTCAAAGCTATTGTGGAGATAAGTATTTCATTTTATTTGTTGATGACTATTCTAGGATGATGACTATGATGTTTCCCAAAGTTAAATCTGATGCTTTTCAATTATTTAAGTGGTATTTAGCTAGAGTTAAATAAGAAATAGGGAAGAGTTTGAAGTGTTTGAGATCTGACAGAGGTAGTGAATTCATTTCCAATGAGCTCAACACATTCTACAATGATAGAGCAATTAAAAGATAGACGTTAGCACTAAGGACCCCTCCTTAGAATGAGATAACTAAAAGGAGAAACAAATCAATAATGGATCATGAAAGAACATTGATGATGGAGAATAATGTATCACATAAATATTGGAGAGAAGCTATCAGTATTGTTGTCTATACCTTAAATAGAGTACAAGTCAAGAAACGTACAAATGCTACACCTTTTGAACTATGGTATGATTATTCTCCTAATGTGAAATATTTCAAAATATTTGGAAGAAAATACTACATATTTAAAGATAATAGGAAAGGAAAAATTGATGCAAAGAGTGATGAAGGTATATTCCTAGGATATTCCACCAAGAGTAAAGATTATAAGTGTTTGAACTCTAACACTTAAAAAGTTGTGGAAAGTGCAATTGTGAAAGTTGATGAATTTACAAAAAGAAATGATGTTGAATGTAAGGAGGAACCTAAAGATTATAGTACATTCATCTATGTGGATGATGGTGCTCCCAAAACTCCTATTAAACAAGAAAATAAAGTTATAGTTCCTCAGCAAACAAGGAATGTTGAGGTGCAATGACAACTTGTCGAGCAATAAATAGTGGGTGTTGAGCAATGGGCAGAAGATGTCAAGTCACAAATAAGAAATACTAATCATCATATAGACATAATGCATATTTTTCAAGACGAACCTATTGAAGATCAAAGAAGGAGACCAATTGTGCTAGCCAAGTATGTAAGGAGACATCATAAACCAGAACAAATTATTAGAGATGCATAATCTAGTGTTATGACAAGAAAAATACTTAGAGATGTTACATGCTTACTTTGTGAATTTGAGAAAAAATCAATAAAGGATGCTCTAGAGAATGAAGATTAGATCCAAGCAATGAATGAAGAAATTGAACAGATTAAGAAGAATAATACTTGGACCCTACTACCTAGACCAAAAGACAAGAATGTCATTGGCACAAAGTGAGTTTTCAAGAATAAGCTAAATGAAAATGGTGAAGTTCCAAGGAACAAGGAAAGATTGGTATGCAAAGGATATGCTCAATAAGAAGGAGTTGACTATGGAGAATTTTTTTCTTTTATTGCAAGACTGGAAGGAGTCAGAATGTTGCTACATATACAGCCTGCAAAAACTTTAAGGTATATCAGATGGATGTCAAATCCACATTTTTGAATGGTATACTTGAGGAAGAAGTGTACATAGAATAACCTAAAGGATTTGTGGACCCAAACAAGAAGAATATGGTATGCAAACTAAACAAAGCTCTATATGGATTGAAACAAGCTCGAAGAGCATTGTATGAAAGACTACACAATTATTTGGTAAAGATTGGTTTTAAAAGCATAAATGATAACAATAATCTATACTTGAAGATTGGTAAGAAAAATGAGGTATTGATATCTAAAATATTTTTTGATGACATTATATGTGGAGGAAAATAAGTATTGTGCAAATCATTCGCTAATGAAATGAAGAAGGAATTTGAAATATCAATATTTGGTGAAATCAAATCATTTGTTAGTTTTCAAGTATATCAAATGAAGTTTGGTATTTTCATTACTTAGTCCAAATATATAAAGGAGATACTATTTTTTTGGGAATGAAAGAGTCAAGGAAAGTGAAACTATAGGGATAGTTGCTAGATTTTTAGCAAATCCTAAGAAGAATTATATGATGACAATGAAAAGGATATTGAGATATATGAAAGGTACAGAAGATTATGGATTTGAATAGGAAGAAAATAGGACCTATCCTTAACTTGAATTCCCAAAAGGAATGATCCAAATTGATGAACCACAAAGAAGTGATCAATGCACAAACAGATCATGCAATGGAGAATATGAAAGAAGGAGGAGATCCTATAATCTTTGGGTATGGAAAAGTAAGTACTTGAAATTTGAAATGAATACAAGGCAAATACTAACCTCAAAGTAGGGTAAATCTAGAAAATGTTGATTTCTGATGTCTCTGTATAGTTTTAGAGAATTTTGCAACCTATTCTGGATTGGAAATGTCAAGATGGAGGAAACCCAAAAAACTTATTTCCTTTTGAATGTAGTTTGACATTGACCTAGATAGAGGGGAAAAACCTTATCTCAAGGCAGAATTATGCCCTGAAAAGTTGGCCTTGACCTACGTTGCTCCAACTTAATTTCTGTTCATGGATCTTGCAAGTTCGACAAAAAGGGTATCCAAATATGTTCTTTAATTTTCTATTCCACACCTATATCTGTAATAAAAATGGTTTTGTTGTTTGGATAGGGGGTTTTCCTTGGTCAAACTCTAGTTTGAATCAACCTTGAAATATAATTGAAATAGCAATATAAATAAATAGAGTAAATGAAACTATTCACCTTACTTATATTGAAATCCTTGTGGAGGATTTGAATCCTTGAATCCACAAGTATGGATGCTCCAAATGAATGTAGAAATGTATGTAGGATGTCTCAAGTCAATGACATTAGATCTTCAACACCAATCTTGAATGAATCTTTGCATAGAAAGAGGCTTGGAAGTATATGGATGGAGAAATCCTCAACAAGAGAGATCCATAGAGATTGAATCCTTCAATAGCTAAAAATGAACCTCCTTGATGAATTGGATGCTTGAACACTTGAATGCTTGATAGATAGCAGATCTTCACTTCATAGTATGTGGATGCGCTCATGAATATAATAGATGTCAAAATGAGGAAAGAAGGCTTCCTTATATAGAGATCTAGGGCAAAAATCTCTAGAGAAGTCCAATATTGGAGAATTAAATCCCAATTAACCTTAACCCCTAGAAATGGACCTAGATTAAATGCAATTCAAGAGTCTACCATTTTGAAACTAGAATCAAGACTCGTCTTGAAAGCAGAAAAATGAAACTTTCTAAAGCTCGATATCCTAAAACTCTAGGAAATTAAAAATTGGACCTAGAGCTAGGGATGAGGTTGACCTTGGCCTAGGTCAGGGTCAAGGTCATCCTTAACCTAGGTCAAGGTTGAGGTCATCCTTGACCTAGGTTAGGGTCAATGTTGTCCTTGACCTAAAAGGTTTTCCTTGACCCAAAAAGTCAAAGTCCTCAATTCATAGAGGTTGTCAAAAATAGGCTGGAAATAGTGAGAGAGGAGCAGAATAGGGGGAAAACAACCATATCCATGCAAATACCTATTCAACATGCTTGACATGGTCCCAGATCACTTACTCAGAGGGCTAAACACTCTTAACATGGAAGTGCTTCCATTTTAAGATAATATAGGATTGTATTTTAAGAAGAGTGATAGATTTAAACCAAATATATTCACTGACTCTGATTGGGTAGGAAATATTGATGGAAAAAAAAGAACTAGTGGAGGTACATTATTTCTAGGAAAGAGATTGGTTTCATGGACAAACAAGAAACATATTTGTATTTCCCAATCAGCAGTCGAGGCCGAGTATGTGGTAGCTGTAGTTTACTATTCAAACCTTATGTGGATCAAACAATTGCTGAAAGGAATGAAGGAAGAAATAATAGATCCAGTGATTATCTATTGTGATAACACAAGTTCTATCAACATATCAAAGAATCCTATGATGCACACAAAAACCAATCACATTGCTATCAAGTATCACTATTTGAGAGAACTAGTTCAAGACAAAGAAGTAAAGTTAGAATATGTATAAACACAAGAAAAAATTGATGACATATTAACTAAAGCCTTACCCAAAGATGCTCATTAATAAATTAGAGGTAAATTAGGGGTGACTCCCCTAAGCAAAGAAACTTAAGGAGAAATGGTACATTGCATCAAATGTGCTAATCATAACACCTTACACATTGATGCAAATAGTTCTACTTTAGGAGGTGCCTACGGTAATCAAGTTCAAGTAAAGAAGAAGGAGAACATCATAACAAATAAGTCATAGATAGATGACATAATTCAGCCAAACATGTACTTATCTACATAATCAATATGTATGAAGAAACCAAAGCCAAGAGCGAGAGTATCTTTGGCATTGTTGTCAAAGAGGGAGAGAATTACTAAAGAGGGAGAGATACAAAAGAGATTCGAGAGATACATAATGTAAAGGGATAGATTTGAATAGAACTTAGAGGGAGTTTCTGAGATTGTAAAGATGTGAATTAGAATGAAACTAAGTAGATTGGCTACTCATGAAAGTGAAATCTTTTGGATTGCATGGTAACAAAGAGGGAGATTGTATTCGTGTAAAGAAACATTTTTGAGGTGTTTCCATGAATGCCAAAGAGGGAGATTGTTGGAAACTATAATTGGAACAATTTTTGTATTGTCATTGATGTCAAATCTACTGATGAGACATGTTGCTTTATGATCTAAATGTCATATATATTCAATTGATGAAGAGGATTTGAGAAGTTTCTCATAACAAAAGAACCTAGAGGAAAGGTTGAGTTATGAAAAGGAAGTTGCAATGGACATTTGATTAGTTAGACTTTGACAAGATAAAATGATTGTTTAAATCATGTTGATGTTCAAGCCCTTATAGTGCAAGTAAAGATAGACCATTTATGTTAAGCTTGACTGAGTAAGAGTAAAAGATCAAAGATCTTTGGAGTTCATGCCGAGTGATGCTAGTGTCAACCGAGCCACACTAAGTGCTAAGAAAATTTAGTGTTGACCAAGCATCATTATTGACTAAGCCATAGTATTGATGCTGGGCTAGAAGTCTTATAACAATTGAGCAATTTAGTGATGACCGATTATTAGAACTTAGTAATGGCTGAGTGATAGTATTTTGAATGCTTATGAGATATCATGATTTCCATTCGACTCTGTTGATTTCTTGGGATATGGAAAGCATGTTGAAGATAAGATTGATGAGCTAGATCATTTAATTCAAGGAAAGGATTAGGTAAGATACCTAATGAATGTAATTTGATAAGAAGTTTCTAAAAAATAAGGAAGATGAAAAGACACAATGAACTTGATGAATCAAATCATGAGCCCTAAGATCTATGGTGATCATTGAAAATGGAAAAGAACCATAATTGCCTATTTAAGGAGGTACAGAGCCAAACTTTAAAATACACACATGAAGGGGTGATAAGAGCATGAATAAAATATCTAAAGAAAAGAAAAAAGTAGAGAATTTGTGCATGTTTCCAATAAGATGGAACAAAGCTAATGAGGGTGATAAGAGAATCTAAACAGATGGCTTAAGTTTGTTGTGAAGAGAAGGGTGAATGCTTGAAGGGTTGCTGATGGGGACACGACCCAAGCATAGAATGGACACAACAGGAAAGGGAAAATTGTATTAACTATGTAAATATGCTATTACATTCAGTATAGAGAAAATAGACTTCAAAACATGCCCTAAGGGCTTACAATAGTATAGGTTTGGAGATAGTTTCTCCTTTTAGTACCTCCTCTCAAACTCCACTCCGAATTGCCTTTTACAATGCCAGAAATCTTCTTAAATAGACCCCAGAGGGTTAAGGATTAGGAGTACATTCTAGAAAGTGCTAGTTGGCATCCACCGACCAAAAAGAAGGTTCTAGAAGCTGTGTTAGAAGTCGACACAAATCTAGAAGAATCCAAAAATGGTAACCGAACTTTCGAGAGGCATAAATTTTGAACCGTAGCTCCGATTGACGAACCGTTTACATTTTTAGAAAGCTCTCGAAGCGCTCTATAGTCCTATGGACTAGCTTTGCTTGTACCCCATCTTTTGGCACTTTTTGAGGTCATTTAATGCCCCTAACCTAACTTTGAAGCATCCTTAGGATGTCTCTAGAAACTAAAAAACTGCGATAAATTTCAAATCATGGGGCCTTTTGACCTGATTCTTTTTCAGGAATGCTCTAAATTACAATTACATTCATTTGGCCAATTTGCACTTTCTTGTTCACCAAAATGATAGCTCAATTACATACTCCTATTTTTTGGCATTTACACGTATCCCAAGGTGTTCAAATACTCTATCCTAGAATACTGATAGTGGAACTCTGAGAGTTGGAACCTTTATTTGACCCAAATGGGTATCTTGAAATGAAAACACATGAAATAGAAACTAAGTCTAAGTACATTTTTTTGGTTGACACAGGATTGCCCTTATACCTCTAGATGCTCCTGCATCAGACACCCAAGGTAGATTGAAAAGTGACCCTGTCACTTTATGAATGGTAGAGGAAATCTGAAATGGGAAACCTCAGCTGCTGAAATCCAAGTTGAGTCCTCAATCGGCCATCCTTTCCACTTGACCAAATACTCTTCATACTGCCTATGTTTGGTACTCCTACCCACACGATAATCTAAAATGTCTTCTATCTCGTCCTTTTTAGAAGCAGGAATTGGACATGGCTCTAACAGTGGCTCCTCATCTACACCATCATCATGATACTTTGTTAAGTCTACAATGTTGAAAATAGGAGAAATGTGAATACCATCTGGAAACTCCACCTCATATGCATTTCCTGAGTCATGTTTCTTCAAAATTTTGTAGGGGCCAAATTTCTTCATTTTCAGCTTGTTGTAAGTATCGGCTGGAAATCTTTCTTTTTGTAAGTGTACCATGACTAGATCGCCTACTTGGAATTCCTTATGTCTTCTCCTTTGATCAGCCCCAGCTTTATACTCTTGATTCATCTTGGTAATGTGTGCTTGAACCTCCTCATGTAGATGCTTGATATGTTCAACAAATTCTTCAACTTTAGCACTTGTCCTCTCCCCTTGCTCTATCTTCCCCAACTCTGTTGCAGTCCTTGGGCTACTTCCATATACAATTTGGAATGGTGATTTACTTGTACTCCTATTTACAGAGTTATTGTAAGAAAACTCCGCTTGTGGTAGAATCAAATCCCATCCCTTGGGCTTATCCCCAACTAAACATCTTAGCAAATTGCCCAGACTTCTGTTTACCACTTCTGTTTGGCTGTCAGTCTGCAGGTGATGTGTGGAACTAAATTTCAAGTCTTTTCTCAATTTTTTCCACAATGTTCTCCAGAAATACCCTACAAATTTAGTACCTCTATTAGAAACTATACTCCTTGGAAGACCATGTAGTCTTACCACCTCTCTGAAAAATAAGTCTACAATATGGACAACATGATGAGTTTTGTGGCATGGAATGAAATGTGCCATTTTGGAGAACCAATCAACCACCACAAATACTGAGTCATTACCCCTTTGTGTCCTCGGCAATCCAAGAACAAAATCCATACTTATGTCCTCCCATGGCTTTGATGGAACAGGCAATGGTTGATATAGTCTAGTATTGTGACTAAATCCCTTGGCAACTTGACAAACCTGGCAATTCTATACAAACTTCTTCACATCCTGTGACATTTGAGGCCAAAAATAATGTTCTTTGAGAATGGCAATGGTCTTATCTCGACCAAAATGTCCTGCCATCCCTCCACTGTGTTTCTCCTTAATCAGATTTTCCCTCATGGAACTCCTTGGAATGCATAATTGATTGCCCTTGAATAACATACCATCCTGAATCAGATAGTCTAACCACTTAGTTTTGTCTACAGCAACAGGCTCCTTACAAGCTTTTCATGCTTCAGCAAAATTGGGATCCTCAGGGTATAGGTTCTTGAGTTCATCAAACCCAACTACTTCAACTTGCATTACTGTAAGCAACAACTGTCTCCTACTTAGTGCATCTGCAACCCTGTTAGGTTTTCCACTTCTATGCTTCAACACAAATGTATAGCTCTGCAAGAACTCTACCCACTTCATATGCCTCTGATTCAATTTACCTTGGCTATTTAGGTACTGTAATGCCTGATGATCAGTATACAAAACAAATTCCTTTGGCAATAAACAATGCCTCCATTTCTTTAAGGCCTGAACTATTGCATAGAACTCTTGATCATAAATAGAATACTTCCTTTTCACATCATTCAATTTTTCACTAAAATATGCAATAGGATTACCTTCTTGGCTTAATACAGCGCCAATAGCACTGCCACTAGCATCACAATCCACGTAGAAGACCTTTCTAAAATTTGGAAGTGCCAACATAGGTTGTTTTGTCACCTTCTTCTTTAGCACTTCAAAACTTCTCGTAGCTGCTGCAGTCCATTTGAACTCTTTTCTATCCCCTCTTATTGTGTCAATTAAGGGTGCACATATGCCACTGAAATTCTCAATGAACTTCCTGTAAAAACTAACCAGCCCATGTAATGATCTTACCTCAGTAGCAGACCTTGGAGTAGGCCATTCCAAGATGGTTTTTACCTTCTTTGGATCTATTTTGAGACCTTCAGGTGATATAACAAACCTCAAGTAGACTAATTCCCTTTTTACAAAGATACACTTCTTCAGATTAATTAACAATTTCTCTTCCCTTAAATTTTCAAGGACACTACGAATATGCAATAAATGTTCTTCCAAAGTCTTGCTGAAAATTAAAATATCATCCAAATAAACAATAATAAATTTTCCCAAGAACTTCTTAAGTACCTCATTCATAAGCCGCATGAAGGTGCTTGGGGCGTTCGTCAATCCAAAGGGCATGACTAACCACTCATAAAGACCCTCCTTGGTCTTGAAGGCAGGTTTCCACTCATCTCCTTCTCGAATTCATATCTGATGATAGCCACTCTTGAGATCTATCTTTGTGAAGTACTGAGCTCCACTCAAGCAATCCATAAGATCATACATTCTTGGCAAAGGAAATTGATACTTGATGGTTATCCTATTTATAGCTCGAGAGTCTGTACACATCCTCCACTCTCCATCCTTCTTTGGTGCCAGTACTGTAGGTACTGCACATGGAATCAGGCTCTCCCGAATCAAGCCCTTCCTCAATAGCTCCTGAACCTGTCTATTTGGCTCCTCAGTTTCAGTAGGAGTCATCCTCTGAGCAACCTTGTTAGGAAAACTAGCTCCTGGGATTAAATCTATCTGATGACTGATTTGCCTTACTGGTGGCAATCCTTCTAGAACATTATCAGAGATGATATCTCCAAACTCACCTTGTAAATCTAAAACTTCAAGTGGTATTTCACTACTACCTTTATCTTTCCTAGGAATCAAAGCATAGCACATACGCTGATGTTTCATGCCATCTAAAAACTTCCTTCCATCAACAAGACAAATCCTAGCACTGCTACATACCTTTTCACCTTCCTTTTTCATGGGCTTTAGTTTGTGGTGAACTCCATCCTTTGTTAGAGAGTATGTGTTTGCATGACCATCATGTACTACATGCCTATCAAACTACCATGGTCTTCCCAAAAATAGATGGAAAACATCCATTGGAATAACATCACAGAGAACTTCATCATGGTAACTCCCAATTTTGGATTTCACTAAACATTGTTCACTTACTAGGACCTTATGATCATCTTTCACCCAAGCAATTCGATAGGGCTGGGGGTGTATCTTATGATCATCTTTCACCCAAGCAATCCGATAGGGCAAGGGGTGTTTCTCCCTCTTGAGCTTCAGCTTAGAGGCCATCTCCTCTGATACCAAGTTATTAGTGCTACCACCATCAATGATCACATCACAACATTTATACTCACACTTGCATCTGGTACATAACAAACTCCTCCTTTGTCCTAGTTCAATCTCACCACTTAGTAGGACCCTTTCATTTACTAAAGTCTCTCCTCTTTCTGCATCCTCTGAATGTGATGATTGTGCATCCTCATCCACATGAGCAACCCTAGCTTGACCCTCAGCTTTCCTATCTATCCTTCCTTGTCATTGAGGGCACGATGACCTTCTTCATTGCAATGGAAATAGGTACCACAAAAGCCTCCTCTTCCTTGTCCATGTCCTCTACCTCTTCCTCTCTAATTTCTAAAGTGTTGATCGCAGGAGTGGTTGAAACCCTCGTTCCTCTGGTTCCTACTAGTACCCACATCTTTATTTTTCTTTTGGGTTTCATTTTGGCCTCCAGATGACCTACCACTACCCCTTCCTCCTTGACCATGCCCTCTTTGTCTCCCTTCAAACCTCTTATTTGGCTTCTCTTCAACTTGTAGGGAAAACTGGTATGCCTCTTCAATGCTGGTCATTCTTACCAGACTTAATTCCTCCTGGATGCTAGGTCGCAACCCACTGATATAACAAGCAACCTTCTCCTTATTTTCTTCTGCATGCCCTTCTCTAATCAAAAGTCGGTAAAACTCCTCTGTATATTCTTGGACTGATTTTCCTACTTGCTTTAACCCATGCATCTTCTTAAACAAATCAAACTCATAATTAACAAGAATGAATTGCTTCTTCAATTTGTCCACCATACGATCCCACCTTGTGATCTTCTCCTTTCCTCTTCTGTTTCTTTCCAATTGAACCTCTTGCCACCAAATTTTGGCATGGCCTTTGCAAACTTAACCCTATTTGGATCCCTGATATCCTCATACTCAAAGTACTCTTCCAGTTCATTGATCCAGTCGATCAACTCATCTGGTTTCAGATTTCTTGAAAATACACCCACATCAATTGTAGGTCTTTTCCCAAACTTAGTAATGGCCCTAAAAAGCCTTTCCTCTGCCTGATTCAGAACTTCCCCATCAAATTCCACTTTTGGTCCAATTTCTTCTTCTTCATTGTCTTCCTCACTTTCGTCGCCTGCGGCAACATTTGTTCCTCTTCAGAGCTCCTTCTACAATGCTTGTACCTACTTTTGGAGGGCTCTAACCTCCTCAAGATTAATAGCTCTAGCCCTTCCACCACATTCTCTTTGTGGAGGCATCTTCTTAACTCAAACCTACAACCACACAGTCCTGTTGCAAACTGCCTCATAGTCGACACTTTGTCTACACACTCAGGAAAACTGGCTCTAATACCACTTGATGGGGACACGACCCAAGCACAGAATGGACACAATAGGAAAGGAAAAATTGTATTAATTGTGTAAATATGCTATTACATTCAGTATAGAGAAATTAGACTTCAAAACATTCCCTAAGGGCTTACAATAGTATAAGTCTGGAGATAATTTCTCCTTTTAGTACCTCCTCTCAAACTCCACTCCGAACTGCCTTTTACAATGCTAGAAATCTTCTTAAATAGATGTCGAAGGGTTAAGGATTAGGAGTACATTCTAGAAAGTGCTAGTTGGCATGCACCGACCAAAAGGAAGGCTCCAGAAGTTACGTTAGAAGTCGACACAAATCTAGAAGAATCCAGAAACAGTAATCGAACTTTCAAGAGGCATAACTTTTGAAACGTAGCTCTGATTGACAAACCGTTTATATTTTTGGAAAGCTCTCAAAATGCTGTATAGCCCTATGGACTAGCTTTTCACATCCCCCATTTTTCAGCCCTTTTCAAGGTCATCTAATGCCCTTAGCCTGACTTTGAAGCATTCTTAGTATGTCTCCAGAAATAAAAAAAATACGATAACTTTCAAACTGTGGGGCCTTTTGACCTGATTCTTTTTCTGGAATGCTCTAAATTACAATTACATTCATTTGGACAATTTACTTTTTATTTTTCACCAAAATGATGGCTCAATTACATACTCCTATTTTTTTGGCATTTACATGTATCCCAAGGTGTTCAAATACTCTATCCTAGAACACTGATAGTGGAACTGTGAGAGTTGGAACCTTTATTTGACCCAAACGGGTATCTAGAAATGAAAACACATGAAACAAAAACTAAGTTTAAGTACATTTTTTTGGTTGACATAGGATTGCCCTTATACCTCTGGATGCTCCTGCATCAGTTGCCAAGCAATTCAAGGATATAGGTGATAAGGAAGGCTTATCATAGATTCAACTCATGAACTGAATAAAGATCTAAAATTGGAAAGTGAGTTGTAATCATACAAATCAAACCCTATTTTTTCCCTTTCTAATCATTGTAAACAATTTGTATTAAAATCCTTGTACTCAAAGGTTGACCTAACATTCATTAAAGGATTAACACTCTATGTAAATCCTTTAGCAAGGTGACATTACAATGGAATGTTCTAAAGTCCTTTGAAAAGGTCACTCTTAACAAGGTGATTAAATCCTCTGACCATGTCACATTTAACAGTGTGTAGTAACCTTTAATAGGGTTGGATCCTAACAGGGCTCACTTCAAAAGAGTGAAAAAGTGGTGACATGTTGCTGGTAGTTTTTCCCAAATTGGGTTTCCATGTTAAATCCTAGAATCAAACTCATGTTGAATGTTTTATGGTGTTTTACATTGTTTACATTCAACAAGTCTATTATCTTAGGACAATGAACTGCTAGTTGACATTATTTATTAGTTTACAGTAGAGACCGAGTTACAACAAGTTAAGAAGAACACATATTGTTTAATGTTTTATTGTTCAAATGCTACTTATGGACCTTGAGTAACTGATTCACCTCCCCTCAGTTATTCTAAATATTCTAACATGATATAGGATCTCCACCAAACTTTGTATTTAGTGGTCTCAACAATACTATTCTAGAATGTAGTCCTAAACAAAAGGAACCAATAGTTTTATCTCATGATAGAGTTGATAATCCCCACACAACAATATACTTCCATGATTTCTTTTAGTCTCTGAACAACAACAATATATTAATTTGAATGTTACGACCTAGGTAATTCACCAAAATGATGTACTCCCATTCAATTGAATCTTGATATCCATGAGCTTAAGTATCTTGTCATTTTCTATACTCCCAAGAAAATGACATTTTTATGGGTGAATATCTCATATGTGAAAAAATCATTATTTTTTCATCTATTTTTTTGTGGTTTTGTAACACTAAGGATGCATATCATGAATATCAATTGTTGAACTCTTTATAAAATTTTGTTGTGTTTCCACAACCTCCAAACTGGATGACAGGTCATTTTGCTAAGAGGATAGCTACCAAATCTACAATTCTCTACTTGTGATTAAGCCATAAAACTTGCTTCTAAATTAATTAATGGTATTATTGTGTATTTTCCTATATCATGCAATAATATTTGTGATATAAATCAAGCCATGATTGACACCAAAGAAGTCATGCCAATATATATTATTTTGTATGTCAACCTTAAGAAGAATCATGATAGAACCTTAATCATCCCTTATGATATGAACAACAACCTTAGAAAGAATACTAACATAAGTATATATATGTGCATAGATATATGCATATGCATATGCATCTACACACACACGTATGTTTGAAACTACAATTGAGACAATTGTTATGTTGTCATTGATGTCAAACCTTATTGGTAAGATAGTTTTCTATCTGATTAGAATTCCATATCAAGATGATCGATGAATATGATTTAAAAAGGACATAACAAAAGGACCTAGAGGAAAGGTTGAGTTATGAGGAATTCCAATGGACACTTGATTAATTAGACTTTGACAAGACAAAATGATTGTTTAATCATGTAACTAGTGAAGTAGATAGTTATTGAAGCCTAGAATAAGTGATCTATTAATATATTTGGATTAAGATAAAAAAAGTTTTGAGGGCACTCGAAACCCCATAAAAAAGAAGATAAATGATAAATATTCCACCCAATTTTAAAAGGACCAAAAACCTACAATAAATACATTAAAAAACTAGGTTTTACAAGGACCTAAAACCTACACGTAGCATTCTAACAAAAAACCAGCTAGAAAGTAAAAAATAGTAAAAAGAACAACTAGCATAGAGGTACAAGACCAGAACCAGAAACCTAGGCCAACAATCATGACAAGCAAAAAAAAACTAGGAAAAACCTATTGCTAGAGCTCCTCCACAACCTTAGTAAGATCTTTGGTGGTATCAAAAATCCCTTGAAGGAGGTCCTCAACAATAGAAATAGGGGCAGCTTCAATGGACCTTTTAGTACTCTACCTTGTCCTTCTACTAGGCCCACTAGTCATTTTGGTATGCATAGGGGAGATAATTTCCTTATTTCTGCTCCTACCCAAACTAACTTCTGCCACACATAAGCTAGTAGATATCATATCCATCCACTATCCATTATCCTTAACCAATTTCCTAAGATCAACTTCATAGGCCATCATTTTCTCAGGAATATTCCCAATTTTCCCTTCAAGCTCAATTATTTTGTTTCTTTCAATATCTAGATTCTTCTACAACTCTTTAACATTTTTATTTAATGAAATGATTTCATTATAGAGCCATGCATCAACCTGAAGAGTCACATCCACCTTCATTTTAGCTTTGTAAAGAAATAAAATCCTTCCACTGAAGTTCTTCGCCCTAGTCTCCTTGTTCACACTCTTTAGCTCATGGTGACTAGAATTAATGTGGGTCTCTTCCAGCATATCCTCTTCCAGCTTTGAATCTATGTTCCCAAAAAATTACTTTTCCTCCTTATCCATCATATGGGTCGAATCAATAGTATTTGGCTCATGGGTAGTAAGCATAGTTTTATCATCCTTCTTGGTTTCCATTTGCCCCCCTCTTCCTTCACAACTTGATTTGTGGGTGTAATATCTATCACCTCAATATGTTTATTTTTTGAAATCAAAGAACTATCTAGGTTATTAATTTAAAGGTTTGGAAAACCTACATTACTCCCTGTCCCACATGACTTAGCGACATAATTATCCTAAATACCCTAGTACCCTTCATTATTTGAGATAAAATCTCCACTCTCCATTTCTCCTTCCTCTTCATTCTCATTCTCTACTTCCATGGTGCTCTTTTCCTCTTCTAAGCTATCTTCTCTAACCTCAAGTTTGTTCTTTATTTTCCTTTCTCTTAACCTTCTTATCTTTCTTTTTCTTTGCACTTTCCTTCTCACTAGCCCAATCGCTATCTAAATCAATATCCATGTCCTTAATCTCCTCAATTTTAACATTGTGCATTTTGACTTTTTTAACACTAGATTTATAAAGAATCTCCTTCCCAAAAGTCTTTTTTCTTTTACTAGTTGATGGAGAGAGATTAATAGCATTCTCCCTACAATATTCCTCAATAAGAAGGATCAGTCCTTCATGAAGAACATGCATAGAAATCTTTTTCCTATATGTATTGAGGTTGTTTAACAAGGAACACATCAAGTAGAATGGAAATGAAACCTTGTCCTTGTATCTGAAGTGATTTAAAAAATAAAAATAAAAATTATGCACTCTTTTGGATCTCCCATCAAGGATGAAATACTTGTGAAGGTATTATAGAACATCTTACCACAAAACCTTAATCTGGTTCAGATTGAAGAAGTCCCCTTCCTTAACCAGTTATCTCTCTTCTTCAGGGTTCTTCAAAATTTTTTTGAGGGAAGCATTCAAGATTTTAGCCTCTTTCTTGAATTTTATTCCCCCAACAGAAAGCCCAATTATTTTTGCAATAAACTCTTCCCTACTATTCATAGAAACCCCATGCAGAGTAGCACCATCCCTAGCCCAATTTCTAAAAAATTCTTCAGTAATATGGGGTTTGTAGCCATGCAATCTTTCAAGGTAATCAATAAACTTATCTTTATGAAGAACTTTCCAGACTATCATTTTCTCCTTCCAATGCTTACAATTCATTGCATTTTGTTTCCTTGGCTCACCACCCATTCTATAACTCACTCTAATTACCAAACTCCTGCAATGAAGAAAGATGTTGCAATAATAGGAAAATCAATATTTCTCATTACAATCTGAGATTACCCACACTACGTGCCAATCGAAGGAGGTAATAATTAAGAGGTACCTCCTCGAAAATAGAATACCATTATCATTTGATATTAGTGAAAAACTTAACTAAAGTTTGCATTAAATTTAGCTTCAATTGCATTTGTCCCATCAAGTTGAATGATCACCTTTAAATCCACTTCCTTTCTTAGGTCATCTGTCCATGAAAGTGTTCTGTTCATACCTCCAACTTTGTTGGCTATCTAGTCAACAACCCTCTTCCCCTGATAGTAAATATGGGTGATAATTTTTTTTTCAAAATTATTAAGAAATTTTTTGATTTCTTCAATAATGACTTCAATATTCCAAGTAACCAAATAATTATTATGAATCCTATTAACAATATTCAAAGAATCCCCTTGTAACCATAGTTTCCTAATACCAATTTCCACAGCCTTACAAATAGTAAACACAACCGTGATCACTTCCACCCTATGACTAGTAGCAATGCCACTAGGAAGAACCACAAAATCCACCACTCTATAGTTATGATCTTCGAGGACTCCCTCCACACCCATCTCTCCTTGGGTTACCTTTAGTAGAGCCATCAAAATTAGCTTTTATCCACCCATTTGGAGGTGATTTCCAAATCACTCCCTCTTTGTTGGTATTATCTTTAATCTTTTTGTCTCTCATTGGATGATTAATATAAAATTGACCAATATTGCTATTTTGATTAAGGAAGTTTTTCTTAAGATCCCTAAAGATTTTTTGGCCAACCACCCAAGAAGAACTTTCTTTCTCTCTAAATATTTTGTTATTTCTTTCTTTCCAAAGTCCCCAACACAAATGTGGGAGCAATCTATTAATGTTATTGTAGTTTCATTTAGATAAAGCTCATTGAAGATATGTATATATACTTTGTGTATATATGAGATAAATACTTTAGTCATGATATATATAATTGATTATCATATGATTAATCATAATAATAAGAAAATGTTATTGATAACTAATAAGAATTAAAGAGACATGTATCTATGTAGATATGCCTCTTAATATCTTATAGATATGCATTGAGAAGGTAAATAGAAAAAATAGAAATTACATAAGTGCTATTACAAGTTAAAACTAAGATAAAATGATCCTATTCTTAACATGATTAAATGTTGACCGAATATTTAGGCTTAACCGAGCAAAAGAGCAGAAGATTAAGGAACCTAAAGTTTATGCTGAGTGATGCTAGTGTTGACCGAGTGCCAGTATGAGCCAAGAAAAATATATTGTCGATCAAGGATTAGTATTGACTGAGTTACAGTGTATTTATCGAGCCAAAAAAGTTAGTAGTGACTGAGTAATATAGCAATGACCAAGTGTCAAAATAGAGTGTTGGTTGAGGGACAACATTTGATAGATTAAGAGGAAATCGTGATTTCTAACCAACACACTTAATTTCTTGGAGTATGTAAATTGTGTTGAAGATAAGGATGGATAAGATGGATCATTTAATCCAAGGGAAATCATGTTTGAGTGTTTCTATGTGAGAATTCAAGTTAAGTTTGGAGAAGTTTCTATAAGAGAAAAGATGAGACAAAATAATGGAAGGATTCGATGAATCTAGCCTAACCCTAAGATCTATGGTGATGTTTAAGTAGAAAAATATCAAAATTACCTATTTAACAAGGTATAAGGGATAAGCTTAGAGAGGTTAGCAAACCTATTAAAGACCTAATAAGGTCGGAGCTACTGTTGATGCTATTGATTGGAAAACTTGAGCAGGAGGCTGAGAAGAGTTATGAAGAGGTGAAGTTGATTGCTTGAAGTAGTGCCAAGCAGATTAGAGATATAGATGATAATGTAGGCCAATTAGTGGATCATCATTTGAACCAAACTAAGATCTATATTTGCAAAGTGAGTTGTATTTTCTAGATCAAACCCACTGTTACTTTCAAACCATTATATTTGATGCAGGCAAGAGGGTGAATAACTAGGGCCAAAGGCTCACCCAACTATCCAAACCAACTCTTATCAAGATATCTTCATACATGCCTATTTGTGAGGCATTCTGGGTTACGACCAATTATAAATACATTCACATTCAAAGATCCAACTGCAAATTCACACTTTCAGTTCAGCTCTCTAATCTTCTTTTCAAAAGCTTCTCCAAAACTTGCCTAATTCTAAGCCTGAACATTCTATTTATACCTACCAAAATGGCTTATAGATTATTCTAGAATCATTACATAAGAGGAAGGCTGACCCAACAATGGTCTAGACTCATCCCAAGAAAAGATCTTAACATAAATGTCATGAATGAAATCAATCTCGCAAGTCGGCTCACAAAATCATGTCCAAATACTGACACTCGGCTTACACTGGGTAACTCGGCACATGAAGAAACACTTAGCATGCACTGAGTAACTCGGCACATGAATAAACACTCGGCATACACTGGGTAACTCAGCACATGAAGAAACACTCGACATACACTGAGTAACTTGGCACATGAAAAAACACTTGACATACACTGAGTAACTTGGCACATGAAGAATCACTCGGCATACACTAGGTAACTTGGCATATGAAGGAATGCTATAGTAACTCATAACATGAAGGAAATGCTACAGTAACTCGGCACATGAAGAAAATAGGGTTACTAGGCACATGAAGAAAATAGGGTTGCTAGGCACATGAAGAAAACTGGATTGCTAGGCGCATGAAGGAATTGCTAGGCACATGAAGAACTGCTAGGCACATGAAGGAATTGCTAGGAATATGAAGAACTACTAGGCACATGAAGGAACTACTAGGCACGTGAAGGACTACTAGGCACATGAAGGAACTGCTAGGCACATGAAGGACTACTAGGCACATGAAGGAATTGCTAGGCAAATGAAGGACTACTAGGCACATGAAAGAACTACTAGGTGAACAAAATGAGCAAGATAACAAGGCAACCCAAGATGCTCCTGCATCATACAAACAGGGTTGAAAGAAATGATTCTCTTGAATCATTGAGATGTCCCAACCTGAGCTGAATCCAACTCAAATTGAGAAATCCATGAAGCATCTTCAATAGGTCTATTCTTCCACTTCACAAAATATTCATAGTAATCTTTTCCTCTTGTACTCTTGCCAACTCTCTAATCCAATATCTGTTCAATTTCCTCAATTTATTTCTTAGGATAATCATTTGGTGTAACAACTTCATCCTCTAACTCCTAATACTTATACAAATCAAAAATATTAAATATAGGAGATATATCCATGTCATCAGGTAACTCAACTTCATAAGCATTACCACTGTCAAACTTCTTTAGGATCTTACAAGGTCCAAATTTCTTCATCTTTAGCTTGCTATATGTTCCAACTAGGAATCTTCCTTTCTTTAGATGAACCATCACCTCATCACCAACTTGAAAATCATGGTGTCTTCTAGAATGATCATCATTCTCCTTATACTTCTGCTTGCTTTGTTCCAACCTCAACTTCACTTCCTTATGCAAGGACTCCATAAAATCAACAAATTCTTCTCCTGCAACACTTTTCTTTTCTTCACTAGCAACATATCTCAAATCTGATATACCTCTAGGATGCATTTTGATACCAATCTCAAAAGGTGTCTTCCCTGTACTCATATTCAAAGAATTATTATATGCAAATTCAGCTTGTGCCAATACCATCTCCCAATTACTTGGCTTATTCCCAACTAAACATCTCAGCAAATTTCCCAAGCTTCTATTCACAATCTCTATCTGTCCATTTTTTTGTGGATGGAATGCAGAACTAAACTTCAATTCAGTACCCATCTTCTTCCACAAAGTCTTCCAAAAATAACCAACAAACTTACTGTCTCTATCAGAAATAATGCTTCTTGGTAATCCATGCAATCTCACAATCTCTTTAAAGAAAATTTCAACAACATGCTCAACATCTAATGTCTTCTTACATGGTATAAAATGAGCCATCTTAGAAAATCTATCCACTACAACAAATATGGAATCATACCCTTTCACTGTTTTAGGCAATCCAAGAACAAAATCCATATTGATATCAGTCCAATGTTTCTCAGGAATAGTAATAGGTGTATACAAACTAGTATTTTGACTCACTCCTTTTGCAACTTGACAAACTCCACAACTCTTTACAAATTTCTGAACATCCTTATATATTTGTGGCCAATAATATTTCTCTTTCAGCAAACTCAATGTCTTATCAATTCCAAAATGTACAGCTAATCCACCACTATGCTTTTCCTTAATCAAATTCAACCTCATAGAACTTATAGGAATACACAACTGAATGCCTTTGAACAACATACCTTCTTGAATGAAATACTCATCATACTAACTTACGTGATCTGTCAGATTTGGTGCTCTGCACTCTCTCCAAGTCTCAGAAAAATTAGGATCAACATCATACAATTCTTTCATCTCATCAAAACCAAGAACTTCAACCTTAATTTTAGTCAACAAAGAACATCTTCTACTCAATGCATCAGTAACTTTGTTAGTAACTCCACTCTTGTGCTTGATCACAAATGTAAAAACTTTGAAAATACTCAACCCACTTCATATGTCTTTGATTCAATTTATGTTGACTTCCCAAGTATTGTAAAGCTTTATGATCAATTTACAATACAAACTCCTTAGGAATCAAATAATGTCTCCATTTCTTCAATTGTTGAACAATGGCATAAAATTCTTGATCATACACATAATATTTCCTTTTAGCATCATTCAATTTTTCACTAAAGAAAGCAATAGGCTTACCTTCTTGACTTAATACAGCTCCTATTGCATTACCACTTGCATCACATTCAACTTGAAATACCTTGTTGAAATTAGGTAAAGCCAATAGAGGTAATTCAGCAACCTTTTGTTTCAAAGTCTCAAAACTCTTATCAGCTCCATGTGTCCACTTGAATTCCTTTTTATCTCCGCTCATTGTTTTAGTCATAGCATTACAAACAACACTTAAATTCTTTATAAGCTTTATGTAAAAACTAGCCAAACCATGAAATGATCTTACCTCACCCACATTCTCAGGTGTAGGCCCTTCCAAAATTGCTTTAACCTTCTTAGGATCCATCTTCAAACCATTAGCTGAAATTAGAAATCCCAAATACACAATCTCCTCTTGCATAAAAGAACACTTTTTTAGATTAATCAACAACTTTTCCTCTTTCAACCTCTACAATACTTGTCTAATATGCTCAAGATGTTCCTCCTTAGTCTTGCTAAATATTAGAATATCATCCAAATAAAAAATCCCAAATTTACCCAAGAATCTTTCTAGAACTTCATTCATCAACCTCATGAAAGTACTAGATGCATTAGTCAAACCAAAAGGCATAACCAACCATTCATACAAACCATCTTTTGTCTTGAAAGGAGTCTTCCATTCATCACCTTCTTTGATTCTGATTTGATGATAGCCACTCTTCAAATCAATCTTGGTAAAATACTTTGCTCTACTCAAACAATCCATTATGTCATCCATCCTTGGCATAGGAAACCTATATTTCACTATTATCTTGTTAATTGCTTTGGAGTCAATACACATTCTCCATTCTCCATTCTTTTTAGGTGCTACTACAGTAGGTACAACACATGGACTCAAGCTTTCTCTAATCAAACCTTTCTGCAACAACTCATGCACTTTTCTATTAAGTTCTTCATTCTCTGTAGGTGTCAATCTATATGGTGCTTTGTTTGGGAAACTAGCTCCAGGGATCAGATCCATACAATGACTTACACTTCTTATTGGAGGTAAACCATCAGGAATATCATCAACAATAATTTCTTTATACTCATTCAACAACTCTACAATTTCTTCTGGCACTCGGTCAATACTACCATCTGTCATTCGGTCACCATTGACTAGCACTCGGTTAACACTATTTTCTTGCACTCAGTCTCCATTGAGAAAACTCAATTTTCTTGAAATTATAGCAAAACAAACTTGATTCTTTTTCATTTCCTTTTCAAGTTGTTTCCCATTAACCATGCAACTTTTTATAGCAGTACAATTAACCTCATTTGGACTATTGATCAAAGGCAACAATGTTTGTTTCTTCTCATTTACCCAAAGAGTATATTGATTCAATCTTCCATCATGTATAGCATATCCATCATATTGCCAAGGTCTACCCAACAAAATATGACAACAATCCACGGGCATAATATCACACAAAATTTTATCAAAGTAATGTCTAATTTTGAACTTCACAAGGCATTTCTCACTTACCAATATCTTATGCTCATCTTTGATCCATGAAACATGATAAGGTTTGGGATGTTTCAGCCTCTGCAATTGCAACATTATAACCAGCTCTTCTAATGCCAGATTTGTAGAACTTCCACTGTCAATGATCACTTTATAGCATTTTCCAACCATCTTACATCTTGTCTTGAAAAGACTTCTCCTTGAAACAGGTTCCTCATCACCTCCCTTATTACATAAGGTTCTTCTCACCATCAAATTTTCTCTAGCCTTAGGTCCACTTGGTCAACTCTCAATGTCTTCTTGAATCATAACATTTCTATTATTCTACCCACCTTCAGAAGATCTACATTCAAAGGATCTATGCCCTTCTTTGCCACATCTAAAACAATTACCATGAAATCCACCTCTAGAATAAGAATTACCTCTTCCTTGATAAGAATTAGTGCCTCCTTGGTAAGAATTACCACTTTTCCATTTAGTCTTTCCTTTTTCATCATTCTTCCATTCAGATCTGCCTTTATCCTGCACAGAACTTTCAGATCTACCACTTTCTCCATAAGATCTACCTCTGCCTCTCTGGAATCTACCACCTCTACCTCTCTATCTTTGTTCATGCTTCTTTGTCAAGATCTCCTTAGCTTTCAATGCATATTGATATGCTTCTTCTACACTTTCCAGCTTCACAAAACTTATTTCATCTTGTATTCTAGATCTCAATCCATTAATATACCTTTCAATTTTCTCAACATCATCATCCACATGTCTAGATCTGATGTCCAGTCTATAGAATTCCTCAGTATATTCTTTTATAGTCATGTCTTTTTGCTTCAAATTTTGCATCTTTCTCAACAAGCTAACTTGGTAATCAGCAAGAAGGAATTTTTTCTTTACCTTGTTCACCATCTTTGGCCAAGTTTTGATGTTCTCTTTTCCTCTCCTTTGTCTACCAGTTTGCAAGTGCTCCCACCATAGTGATGCATGACCTTTCAGCCTAGTGACTGCAATCTTCACCTTTCTATTATCAGGAGTGTTTTCATACTAAAAAAACTTCTCCATATCAAAGATCCAATCCAACACAGCATTGGTGTCCAATTTTCCATCGTAAGGAACAACTTCTACAACAAGCTTTGAATTTTCTCTAACCAATACTCTCAATGATCTTTCTTCATCTTGATCTTCTTCAGGTTCTGGATTATGGTTTGGTGATGCTACTTCATCATCACTTATATCATCAAGATGTGCTTCTCTCCTCTGGGCTATCTCCATAGCATCTAATCTGGCTACAATTTGTCTCAACTAATCCAATATAGCATTATCAACATTATTTCCTCTACCATGAACCATCTTTACAAATCAGGTTCCTGCAAGATCATAACCCTCTGCAAGTTATAGGTCAAATCCACAGATCTGCCACCCTACAACCAAATCCAAATCAAGGTTCTACATGATCCAATCTCTACAAGGATGAACCTCAAGCTCTGATACCAACTGACACAGGCAAGAGGGTGAATAACTAGGGCCAAAGGCTCACCTAGCTATTCAAACCACCTTGCAAGAGTTAACAAAGCGAAAGAAAACACAAATGGATAGCAACCAAAGGAGGAAGAAGAGTGAATTACTTTTATTGATTCATCAAGATATATTCATACATCCCTAGCTGTGAGGCCTTCTAGGTTACGACCAATTAAAAATACATTCACATTCAAAGATCCAACTGCAAATTCGCACTTTCAGTTCTGCTCTCTAATCTTCTTTTCAAAAGCTTCTCCAAAACTTTCCTAATTCTAAGCCTAAACATTCTATTTATACTTGCCAAAATGGCTTATAGATCATTCTAGAATCATTACATAAGAGGAAGGCCAACCCAACAATGGTTTGGACTCATCCCAAGAAAATATCTTAACATAAATGTCGCGAATGAAATAAATCCCACAAGTCAGCTCACAAAATCATGTCCAAATATTGACACTCAACTTACACTATGTAACTCGGCACATGAAGAAACACTCAACATGCACTGAGTAACTCGGCACATGAAGAAACACTTGGCATACACTAGGTAACTCAGCACATGAAGAAACACTCGACATACACTGAGTAAGTTGGCACATGAAGAAACACTCGACATACACTAAGTAACTCGACACATGAAGAATCACTCGGCATACACTAGGTAACTTGGCACATGAAGGAATGCTATAGTAACTCAGCACATGAAGGAATTGCTACAGTAACTTGGCACATGAAGAAAACAGGGTTACTAGGCACATGAAGAAAACAAGATTGCTAGGCACATGAAGGAATTTCTAGGCACATGAAGAACTGCTAGGAAAATGAAGGAATTGCTAGGCACATGAAGGACTGCTAGGCACATGAAGGAATTGCTAGGTACATGAAGGACTGCCAGGCACATGAAGGACTACTAGGCACATGAAGGAACTGCTAGGCACATGAAGAAATTGCTAGGCACATGAAGGACTACTAGGCACATGAAGGAACTACTAGGTGAATAAAATGAGCAGGATAACAAGGCAACCTAGGGTGCTCCTGCATCAGTATTAGTATTGAAATTCTTTAGTCAAGGTTGACCTAATAGTCATATTTAAATCCTTTAATGAAGGTTGCATTCTAATGGAATGTTCTTAAGTCCTTTAACAAGGCCACTTCTACTAGAGTGATTAAATCCTTTAAAAAGGTTATATTTTATAGTGTGTTTTGTAACCTTTAATAGGTTTGGCTCCTAACAGAACTCACTTCAAAAGAGTGAAAAATTGGTGACATGTTATTGGTGGTTTTTCCCAAATTGGGTTTCCATGTTAAATCTCAATGTCATACTTATGTGGATGTCATATGAGATGCTAAACTGTTAAAGTTTAACATTCTACAAGTTTTTTAACTATTAGGACAATAAATTGAAAGTTTATGTTACTAACTGTTTTCTATAGAGACTAAGCTAGTGAATGTTTAGATCTAAAGTATTTGAAGTGTTTAAAAGTTCAATTGGTATAGCTAAAGACCTTGGATAATTGATTCACACCCTCCTTGCCCAAGTTATTCTAAATATCTAGCATACACAAATGTATGTATGTGTGCATGATTTTATATATATACCCATACATACATATGTACATATTTTACACGCAAACACATCTTAGTTGTAGAGGATATTGTTGTTTGATGGTTATCTCTATGATTTTTCATATAGATGTTTGTTACTTGGTTTATTTACTATCTTCTTCCTATTCATTCCTTCCTTTAATGCCATCCTTCAATCCTTATATCCCTCCATTGTAGTAGAAGAGACATTCCCTATCCAAGGTGGCATCTCTTCAAATCTAATGCATCCCTTCATCTATTCAAATTCCCTCTTTCCCCTAAATCACACCTCTTCTTAAAACATAATAATTAAAATCATAGTTTCATATGTATATAAACTCAATGTTACACACACATAGATATATAGTAATATATACATATATACATATATATAGATATATACACACACACACACACATACAAACATACATACATACATATATATTTGTGTATGTGTGCATACACACACACACACATATAACAAAAGATAAACAATATGTATGTGTGTGTGTGTTTGTCTATATGTATATGTATAGGTATAGACACACACACATACATACATACATGTATGTATGTATATGTATAGGTATAGACACACACACATACATACATACATGTATGTATGTATATGTATACATATATATAGACACATAGACACACGTATACATATTGTTTATCTTCTGTAACACACACACACATATGTATATAAACAATAAGTATATGTACATGTATGTGTTATTGGAATATTAGGAAAGGTAGGATGCTGGGGGGGGGGGGGGGGGGTGAGGAGGGGTTTAATCAATATCCTCTTAAACTTTTTTCCTTGAACACATTTAGTAAATTTCCCTTCACTTATGTAACTTGGTAATCACATAAAATTTATCGCAATAGTTGTAAATGAAAGTAACTTTGTCTAATTTGAATTTTTATCAAACATGTAAACATAAACATAAAAAAATAACACATACCACAATCATTTGATCATGCAAAAATCCTTGGTAAGAGGAAAAACTATGGTGGGGATAGTACCCAAAAATCCATCACTACTATAGTAAGAGGGTTCCTTGTTAGGGTTACAATGTTTTGTCACTTCTAGTGACTTACTCTATTAAGAGTATACAATTACATTTGCAGGATCTACCTTTCTCAAGGATTTTACAACACTTCTGAGTGTGTACTTAGTTAAGAGACTTTACATAAGACTATTAAGTCTACCTTCTTTAAGGATCTAAAATACTACAATGATTAGAAAGTAGTAGCAAATGATCTTTGTAACAACAACTTACTTTTCTTGATTAGATCCCTCTTCTACTCACTGATATATCACCTTCTATGATTGATATGCAATTCCTCTCACCTCTTCTTGAATCTTTGATCTCTAAACTCTGATATCCTTTATACTTTACTCTATCATCAACACTTCTTTTTTGTTTCATTACTTCTC
Source organism: Cupressus sempervirens (assembly GCA_028749045.1). Classification (NCBI taxonomy): domain Eukaryota; kingdom Viridiplantae; phylum Streptophyta; class Pinopsida; order Cupressales; family Cupressaceae; genus Cupressus; species Cupressus sempervirens. The sequence continues at coordinate 31,155,550 of CM053792.1, forward strand.
TCAACAACAACTTTAAACTATTCCATATAGGTTCTTTTATAGTTTAGTTTCTTCTTCTTCAATATCCAACCTATTTAGGGTTTAGGAACTTTCCTAAATGCATCATTAATCAAAATCAACAATCTAAAATAGTCCATCATTTATTTCTTCCCTTTCTTCATTTTCATCGGTCCTTTCTACCATGAAATCATAAAATAACCAATGCACAATCTTCAAGAAATATTTGTAAATATTTACCTCAATTTGTGTAAATCATTTTTTCACTCGGTATGATCATGTCACATCAGATTTTGAGCCAATTGAAACTTTTATATATCCTTTGTTTCACTCAGTAAAACTCTATTCTATATGCTATCACTTAATAATGTCTCTATTTGGTGACCTCTGTCAAGCTCAGTGATGTCTTATGCTTGGCAATATAGAATAGCTTGGCGAGTACTAAGCTCTGTAATAACTATACACTTATCCTTTTCTTCCTTCATTACTTGGGTAGTATGGTGACTTGATTACTATGTTTATGTTCGCTTAGCTTTTTGACACTAATTGGAAATATGATTGATTATAGGAGTAACATTGTCCCCCTTTGACATTAGTGGCAAAAATATTGTGCTTTAAAATAACTTGAAATTATATACAAACTCCCCCTATGCATATGCTTCCTCGGTATGACTTGCTTTTCAAAATCTTTTTTTCAAAATTATTATTGTTTGTAACATTATATTACCTCCTTATAACTCTGTAAATAAACATAATACATACAAACATATATGACTCCCTCTTTTTTTGACACTGATGTCAAAATAACTTGAAACAAGAAAAAATACTTACTTTGGATGCAATCCAAGTGGTTAAGAAACTCCTTGTGAGTCTTTAGCATAGTTGTCTATTTTTCCAAATTTTCCTTATTAGTTCAAGTGTTTGCCTCTTAATCATCAGCTTAGTAGATAGATTTGTCATGTGTGGTACAATGGATAAGCTCAAGGTAGCTACAATTTCTCTACCAATCTTGATATGAGTTGTTGGAAATGTTCAAGAATAGCTAGGTTACTGAGAGGGGAGGGGTGAATCAGTTGTAATCACTTAAAAGTGGTCATCTAGACTATTAGCCCCCTTTTCAACATTTTGGCTAAATTAATTTAATCATTTATCTAGACCAAATTGCTAATAATCAATTTATTTGATTATAACCTATATTTTGACTATGCTATCGTAAGTTCATTATTTGATTAAAAGAACATGTCCCCTTTTAATTAAATAAAACACCCCATTCTTCTAACCCACATAAAGTGCACACATAAAGTCCTTTTTCTATTTTACAATTAAAAGAAAAGGCTTGTGAGACTTTTGTCTTATATGACAAGTCAACTTATATTCTATTGGTTGACTTGTGTGTGCACATGGATCACACCTATTTTCAAATTTCACTGTTGATCATCCACCATCTTCATCTTGATCTCTACCATCTGTATGACTTTAAAAGGGAGAGAGCTTTCCCCCTCAAAGGATCCATCCTCATTTTGAATATTGTTATGCTACAGGTTTTCTAACAGGTTTCTTTGGAGCTTTGTGAAGAACTTCTATTTCTTGTATACATTCTCTCATACCATAGCATTTTAGCTTAGATTCATGTTGCATGTTAGTTTAGCTTCTATTTTGCAATAATCTATCTCACATAGCTTAATATTTGGATTGTAACACTCTCATCCATGCTTAGAATAGCTTCACTTTTCATATTCATTCCAGTTTAATCTTTAGTTGCATTGCATTCTTGAGGAACTCCTTGGGACATTCGCATTCTTGCATCTTGTCTTTGAAACCTCCCATTGCATGGTTTACTAGCAAGAAGAGTATCTCTAAGGCTCATCTGAGAGCTTTCTTAGTTTTAAAATATACTCTCTTGCACTCTGTGGATAGGGAGCTCTAAGCTGACATCTGAACATTCCAACTCATGGAATTGTTTGGATAGAATGGTTTAGAGTGTGACACAATTCAAGTGTACATTTTTGGCGCCCACCATGGGGCTTGAATCAAGTTTCTAGCTCCATTTTCTTTCATTTCTTATCTCTAGTTTTTTACAACAGCATATTGGATCTAATCAAGTGCTTTTTTAGAATTATCACTTTGGTTTTAAGGCCAACCACTAAGTAGATTGGTTTGAAGGCCAAAAACTTAGTTGGTTTAAAGATTTGATCATATCTTTTAAACCACTTAGAGTTTGGTTCTGAAATTTTTTTTGCATGTTGGGTATCTGTTCAAAATGTCCCCGTCCGATTTTCAAAGTATTTTGACATGATTTGCGAGAGTTATGATTTTTTCTTTGTTTTTCATAAAAAATCATTTCTGATCGCAAATTAGTGCATTTTTTAGAAAAACATATATTTTCAAAAAGGTCTTTGAATTCTAAGAGGGGTACTCTCTCTTTGTGTTTTGACTTTTGAGGTCATATTAGGGATCAAAAATTTGATTTGATAAATTTGGCCTGTTTTGACAAAATTGATCTCTAGGGAGAAAATGAAGAGATTTTTTTGAATTTCTTGCATTTTTGGAAAGCTCTCTGATTTTTAGTAGGGGTCTCTTCTTTTCATTTTTATTTTTGGATCCTAAATAATAGCAAAAAAGTATAATCTTGTTGACTAGATCAAAAGCAAAGAGTAAAAATGAGAGCATTTGTGATTAGTTTGCCCTTTCTTTGCATACACTTGATTGGAAGATAACTTGGATATTTGATGCAACTAACCACTTTTTATTTTAGTTTTTTATGTTATTTCACACTAACTTGTGGTGCTAACAAGTTGTGATTGTAGGTTGCCATCCTTGTGAAAAAAATTGAAACATTGCATAAAAAGAACGCATGTCAAAGCTTCAAATGCACAAGGGCTACTAACGATTGTTTGCAAGGCTTCCCAACACATAAAAACTCAATTTTGCTTGTTTTTTAATTTTACATGTGCGGCATATACTATTTGTTTATTTTTAAGCACATTAAAACTTACAATTGGGATCTTTTGGTGATAGGAGAGTATGTTCTTCACCCTTGTGGTGAATCAGAAATCTTGACTTACCATTTGATTTCAAGAGTAAGAGGCAACTGAATCTTTTTGGCATGTTTGGGAGAAAATAATTGGAATAGGAGAGTATACTCTTCACCCTTGTGGTGAATAAGAAATCTTGACTTTTGAAAGTTGATCAACTCTTTGTGTAGTTAGAATCCTTTAGAGGGCCTGCTCTCGGACAACCTGAGAGGAATGACCCAAGTGGGGACAAGCAGATTACCTGGCTCTTCCAACCCACTATAAACTCAAGGCTATCAAAGACACAAAACCTTGGTAGACATAGTGTTTGTCTTCACCTAGTGTGATCACTTATGGGATTTCGACCATAGGGAGATCACTAGGAAAGAATGCTTAAGGTACTCTTGTGGTCGCAAGATCAGTTACTCATCGCAAGGTGAGGTGTCCCGTAATTGGGAGCAAGAGGAACACTATGAATGGAAGCCTTATCTAAACACTCTACATTAGTAACTACCCTTTTTAGCACTCAACTTCTTGGTGCAAGAATTGATCCTAGTGGACTACCCGAATCACCCCAAGATTTTACACTCACCATATGTGTTCCCTTGGTTGTGCTTATGGAACTTCCATGAAAAAGCCAATATCTCTTGTGGGAAACCACTTGGTGTGAGGCAAAGGAGCATCAAGTGTGGGCTAAGTTGTTGAGTAATGAACCACGACATTTAGGTAGATATTGCTTGATGTGTTCTTGAATGTGGTATACCTGTGAAAATCTTTTGAACATACACATGATGATAGTTATACGACTTTCTTTTAAGACCTTAGATATGCTTGTATCATGCAAGGTTGCTTTTTCCCTTTCTTGATTTTTTGAAGACTACTCCATGTGTCACTATCTTGCTTGGAAAGAAATTGCTTTTGAACATCAAACTTGCTATGCTATCAACTATTTTCAAACTTTGTCAACCAAGTCAAAACATCAAATGCAAACATTTTCTTGTGTTGCTTTCTAAGGGGATTCTCATCATTTGATTTTTATTTTTTATGTCTCTAGTTCTTGAACATGCTTAAAGTAACTCTTTGGTCTTGGTACTCTTGGTCTTTCTATCTTCATGGTCTATGTCCACTTGCTAGTTATATTTTTGCTGAAATGGTTGCCTCGATTTCTTGACTACACTCTTGGATTGGAGAGTTGTTCACTTGTCACCTTGCTTGCTCTATCTATTTGGCTATTTGGGCATCTTGCCTAGCTATTGACTTGAGTCATTCATGTCGTAAGTTTCTTGGACATATTTTTTGACAAGTCACTTTAATCTCTCTCTACTATCTTGGCAAGTAAACACTCTACCTCCTATAGTTTCAACATCAAGTTATCTTCTAGGCTCTTTTATGCTTGGCTTTGCATCTAAAACTATGGGATCTAAACCTTGTGCTACCAAACTTCAACCAAATCTAGATGATCATGATATCCTCCATGTCACTAAAGAGTTTCAAGATCTATATGCACAATACAAAGAACTAGAAGAGACAAATGATCTTTCTTACCTTCATCTCTCTAAGTGCATGACAGAAATGAAGTCTAAACTTGAGAAAAGGTTGGAGGAGAAGATTGCATCATTACATGAATCTTCCTTAAGGTCTTTACATGTATGTGAGTCACCTTCTTTGAGGTCATCCTCTTCTCCTAGGTCTACATGCTCTACTTCAAGACATCAAATGTCTTCATCTTCTAGATCTACCTCTTTAGAGAACAAGCAAGTGATACCTTCTTTGAGCCTATGCCAAAATTTCATGATGGACCTATCTTTGACCAAGATAATGATGAAGACATGAATGCATTCTATTCACTTGAGAAACAACAAGAAGATCCTAGACATACTTCTAATAGAACTTTTGCTCCCTTGGAAGATTCTTATGATGACACTTTGCAAAAACTTCTTAGCAATAAGATCATCATGTTACCAAAGTCTAGCTCATATGGAAACCCATTCTTGGATATCTATTGTGCTTATCATCAACATAATGAGCATAGTACTTCAGATTGCATTGAGCTAAAACATAAAATCCAAGATCTTATTGACAATGGAATTATTGATACCTCTAGCGACTCATGTGCTGAGGATACTTCTCTTGAGGAAGATTACATTGATGAACTTATGTCTAGTAGTGGCTCCATTACATCTTCCACTTCTTCCAACACTCATGCATCTCCTAACACTTCAAAGATTTCCAACATGCCTCTATCAAAAAAGGAACCTAATGCTTTCCACATTGACTACGTGTATCCTCAAGGGTTACCTCTAAAAGAAACTCAAGCTAACCTTCACTTGGCTACAAACCTTTTCCATGCTAGTAATCCTAAACATCCTCAACCTTCATGCACTACTATGCCTAATCCAAGCACTACTCCATTCACTCTTCATTCTCCCTTGTCCTTAGAAGTGGCTCCATGTCAAGAGGACTCTCAAAAAGAAAAAGCTATAAATGCCAAGAAAGATCAAGATCAAGCACCCTTTCATCTCTTTCAAGATTTTTCCCCTCCATATCCTATATCTTGTCCACCTCCTAAGTATGATGAAGATACCACTTCCATTATCTCCCTTGAGCTTACTGAAAATTATGAGAAAAGTTCTCTTCATATGCTATCCAAAGCTACTTGTCAAGATCAAAGCATCCCCTCATGTTCTACTTCTCCACATCCACTTCAAAATTGTGCTCAAGCTTCAAGTGCTTCTATTAAAAATGTTGTTCCTATCAAAGGTACTCATGAGTCTATTGATGGATTTGATCATGTTGCTCACTCTAAAGATGTTGATATCCCTTCCCACTATACCTTTGCATCTTCTAAATCTATCCTTGGTCCTTATCCATCTAAGCTAAAGCATTCAAACCTTCCATCCATACTGGGGCCTTATGTTCCTCCCTCTCCTACATTCACTCCTAGCTCATTTCCTAGCTCTCCTATAATACCTCAAGATCAACAAAGATACTCATCCTCGATGATTTTTCACCCATCTATACATCTAAACTAGTCATATCATCCTTATTCATCCACAAATCCCAAGTCCTTTGGAAGTGAGAATAAACATAAGAATCCATTGAAAAATGAAGATCACTATGTCCCATCTAATCGACATGTGAATGCTAAGAAGGAGAATGCACAAAAGAGACCGCAAAGGTCCAGTATTAAAAAAGCTAAATCAAAGAAAATATGGGTTCCTAAACCCATTATTGAAGAAATGTGTTTTGAAGCATCCAAAGGAAAATCTAAAGCTAAATGGATTCGCAAGTCTCTTTTAGAAGACTTGAATATTGAAAATACTTCAAAGTTGACATTCAAGCTTCCAAAGGCTTCTATTCCATCTTCTTTCAAAAATCTTCCTAAAAATATTCCAAAGCCTTCCACTCCACTTTTTTCCAAATCTTTTCTACCACCTCATACATCTAAATCTCAAGCTATTTCATCCATTATTCCTCCATTGTTCCAATACCCTTCAAAGTGTGTGTATCTTGTCCAATATTTTAGCTACCCACATGAAATCCTCTAAAGCTTACACCTCCTTTCTATACATGAACTCTTATCCTCCATATATTCTTCCTACTGCCATTTCCCTTTCATCACCCTATCAACATCTTTGAGCATACCTTTCTATGGTCTTGGCTTATCATGGATTATCTTTCCTATAGGAGCACTATCTAAATTCAAAAAGCTTGAGCTCTTTCTAAAAATTCTAAAAAAAAAAGAGAAAAAATAGAAAAAATGAAAAAAATGAAAATGTGCCTTGGTGAAAACTACTTCTTGTGGCACCTTGGTAGCAAAAGTAAAGAGAAATAAATTTCTCCTATGGTGAAAAATACTTCTTGTGGCACCTTGGATAAGTACCATGATGAAAACCTGGCAAACAGGTGTCATGCATAATTCTTCCATCATCTATCTATCCCCTCTTCTCTCTTTGATCTTGACAATGTTGAGCTATCTTTGCATATTGGCTATCTTATCCATGAGATTTTATATTTTTCTCTCCCATTCACTCATAGCCTCCATCTTGAGCTTTATTTTTATTGCTCTATCCCATCACTATCCTATCTAGTTGACCCCTTGGTCTTGATCATAATAAATGAAACATGTTTCTCATAGGTCTCTTGACATGGCTACTTTTTTGGACTACACATTTCATGCTATCTCACTTGTTGGCTTCATTTCTTATCCTACATGCTATCTTTCTCATTACCTCCATTGCTTATCCAAAATATGCTTCATATGATTATTTCACCTCTTTCCCGAGCTTGGGTACTCTTGAGGAGTCAGTTCTTGAGGATCACTTTCACTTGCTTCACATTCCTTTTTTATGCATCTTTGCTTATCCATCGGCTTGTTTCTCCATTGTGTCCTATACCTTGCTAGACATTGGGAGAAAATTATGTGATCTTGCTTGAGAACTAGTGATCTCTAAATTATTCTAAAAAATCCAGGAAAATCATATATGATGCTAAAAAATCCTAAAAATCAAAAAATGTCCTAAAAAATGATCATCTTAGTGAAAACCTAGCAATAGGTGCTTTGATGTATCACCAAAAAAAAAATAATAATACAAAAATATAAAAAATTGAAAAAAGTCCTAAAAAAATTTGTCAAGTGGTGAAAACTTGGAAACAGGCACTACTTGAAATCCTCGCACCTATGTCTATTAATCACAATCATCCACTTCGCTACACATTTCCTGGCTTGGAATTGTTTCTTGTCCTCATTTTGGGGGCACAAATGCTTAGCCTATTGATGTATTCTTTTGCATTAGGGTTTCTTTGACAACTCACAAAATAGTGTTTCTCAACACTACCCCCACCCACTTTGACATCAAGTGTTTCTCAACACTTTTCAGATAGTTTACCTACGGTATTTGATGTCACAATATTTCTCACTATCAGAATCAAGTCTTGAAGAAATGGCCAAGTGACTTACACACATGCACTTTAACACTTAAATGACTGAGCTATGCTGACCTTTATCTACTTTGTGTATTGTCTATGATGATTTCTTTTCCATGTGTTCCCTCCCTAATAGTCTTTCGAGGATGTCATTGACTAGAAGACTGGGGGCATGGGACATATTTTCTTGATTTTTTCTTGTGGGTATACTTTGTTTGTCTATAGTGTTGTAAGAATTTGTGCTTGACCTATTCAACATTTTGACTTACAATTGTATCATCCTTGACTGTTTTGCAAGACTACACTTGGGGTTTATCCTAGTGCTAATGCTTTGATACAGGTGTAATCTTGCTAAATTAAACTTATAGAATCTAATCACGTAGTTATCTTGACTTACATGTCTCTAATGGTTAGATTGAATTTCCACATACCTATCTGATATCGATCATATTCATATCCTCATAGTTATACTAGTGATGGTTGTATGATCTCATGATGTCCCTAATAAATGCTCAATGATGAAATTAAGAGTCTAAATGTTATGCACTTCTTGCTGGTAAACCACTTTGCATATTAGCTTTCATTTTAGGTTCATTTTCTAGCTTAATCCTATATTCTTGCATATGAGGAGAGCTCTCTCTTCATCTTTTTGTGGACATATCAGCTAACTCCTTTCATATATTTCTTTACTTTCTTCTTGTTCATGTCTTTTCACCTTCTTAATCTTTCACTTCATCTCTTTTCTATCTTATGATCACATTATATAAAGTTTTGACCTCTTAAATAAATTCAACGTCCTAGATTCATTTTCAAGATCGAAATCCAAATTCGAGTTCATCTTGATGGTCAAAATTTTCTTTTAAAATTTTACCTTCTTCTGAGCAGTTAGTTGACCATTTGAGGTCTAATCTTTGAATTATCACTGGGGCATCTTCATTTCTTCATGTCTTCATCATTTCTATGCTTCATATCTACTTCTAGTCACCTTTTCACATCTAAATCATCTTTCTACTAGATTTGACCTAATTTTTATGCTATATCCTTCAAGGTCAACTCTAGTCAAATTGGGGCATTTCATCAGTTTCTTATAGTCATTCTTGGGTTCTAATCATTTATTTGTCATATCAGACATTGCTATATCTCAATTTTTTCATGTCTAGCTAGATTCTGCTTCCTCTTACCTCATTTTGATTTCGATCCCAAGGGGGCAAAAATACTCTATTGCTGATTGTTACAGCTATCTATTTCTTAGGAGCATTTGTTTGGCCTTTTCACTTGCTCTCGATCTGTTCGCTTTGCTAGGTGTTAGAATTCTTTTCAGATCCTAACATCATCTTCCTAATGCTCAGTACTACCGCTATCTGGTTGTGCATTCAAGACATGCTATCTATTTTTGTATTTCATTCTTTGAAATCAGATATCTATATCTATCACTACCTACTTGGCTTTCTATTTTCTTTGACATAATGCGTTCCTAGATCGATCACGCATTAGTCAAAGAGGGGAAAATGTAATCACCTAAAAATGGTCATCTAGACTATTAGCCCCCTTTTCAACATTTTGGCTAAATTAATTTAATCATTTATCTAGACCAAATTGCTAATAATCAATTTATTTTATTATAACCTATAGTTTGACTATGCTATCCTAAGTTCATTATTTGATTAAAAGAACATGTCCCCTTTTAATTAAATAAAACACCCCATTCTTCTAACCCACTTAAAGTGCACACATAAAGTCCTTTTTCTATTTTACAATTAAAAGAAAATGCTTGTGATACTTTTGTCTTATATGAAAAATCAACTTATATTCTATTGGTTGACTTGTGTGTGCACATGGATCACACCTATTTGCGAATTCCATCGTTGATCATCCACCATCTTTATCTTGATCTCTACCGTCCGTACAACTTTAAAAGAGAGAGAGCTTTCCCCCTCAAAGGATCCATCCTCATTTTGAATATTGTTATGCTACAGGTTTACTAATAGGTTTCTTTGGAGCTTTGTGGAGAACTTTTATTTCTTGTCTACATTCTCTTATACCATAGCATTTTAACTTATATTCATGTTGCATGTTAGTTTAGCTTCTATTTTGCAATAATCTATCTCACATAGCTTAATATTTGGATTGTAACACTCTCATCCATGCTTAGAATAGTTGCACTTTTCATATTCATTCTAGTTTAATCTTTAGTTTCATTGCATTCTTGAGGAATTCCTAGGGACATTTTCATTCTTGCATCTTGTCTTTGGAACCTCCCATTGCATGGTTTACTAGCAAGAAGAGTATCTCTAAGGCTCATCTGAGAGCTTTCTTATTTTTGAAATATACTCTCTTGCACTCCGTGGATAGGGAGCTCTAAGCCGGCATCCGAACATTCCAACTCATGGAATCATTTGGATAGAATGGTTTAGAGTGTGACACAATTCAAGTGTACATTTTTGGTGCCCACCGTGGGGCTTGAATCAAGTTTCTAGCTCCATTTGCTTTCATTTCTTATCTCTGATTTTTTACAGCAGCATATTGGATCTAATCAAGTGCCTTTTTAGAATTATCACTTTGGTTTTAAGGCCGACCCATAAGTAGATTGGTTTGAAGGCCAAAAACTTAGTTGGTTTAAAGATTTTATCATATCTTTTAAACCATTTGGATTTTGGTTCTAAATTTTTTTTTGCACATTGGGTATGTGTTCAAAATGTCTCTATCTAATTTTCAAAGCATTTTGACATGATTTTCTGGAGTTATGATTTTTTTTTTTTTTTTTTTTTTCATAAAAAGCCATTTCTGATCGCAAATCAGTGCATTTTTTAGAAAAACTTACATTTTCAGAAAGGTTTTTGAATTCTAAGAGGGGTACTCTCTTTGTGTTTTGACTTTTGAGGTCGTATTAGGGATCAAAAATCCAATTTGATAAATAAAGCCTGTTTTGACAAAATAGGTCTCTAGGGAGCAAATGAAGAGATTTTTTTGAATTTCTTGCATTTTTGGAAAGCTCTCTAATTTTTAGTAGGGTTCTCTTCTTTTCATTTTTATTTTTGAATCTGAAATAATAGCAAAAAAGTATAATCTTGTTGACTAGATCAAAAGCAAAGAGTAAAAATGAGAGCATCTGTGATTAGTTTGCCCTTTCTTTGCATACACTTGATTGGAAGATAACTTGGATATTTGATGCAACTAACCACTTTTTATTTTAGTTTTTTATGTTATTTCACACTAACTTGTGGTACTAATAAGTTGTGATTGCAGGTTGCCATCATTGTGAAAAAAATTGAAACATTGCATAAAAAGAATGCATGTTAGAGCTTCAAATGCACAAGGGCTACTAACGATTGTTTGCAGGGCTACCCTACGCATAAAAATCCAATTTTGCTTGTTTTTTACTTTTACATGTGCAGCATATACTATTTGTTTATTTTTAGGCACATTAAAACTTACAATTGCGATCTTTTGGTGATAGGAGAGTATGCTCTTCACCCTTGTGGTGAATCAGAAATCTTGACTTACCATTTGATTTCAAGAGTAAGAGGCAACTGAATCTTTTTGGCATGTTTGGGAGAAAATAATTGGAATAGAAGAGTATGCTCTTCACCCTTGTGGTGAATCAAAAATCTTGACTTCTGAAAGTTGATCCACTCTTTGTGTAGTTAGAATCCTTTAGAGGGCCTGCTCTCGAACAACCTGAGAGAAACGACCCAATTGGAGACAAGCAGATTACCCAGCTCTTCCAACCCACTATAAACTCAAGGCTATCAAGGACACAAAACCTTGGTAGACATAGTGTTTTTCTTCGCCTAGTGTGATCGCTTATGGGATTTCGACCATAGAGAGATCACTAGGCAAGAATGCTTAAGGTAATCTTGTGGTCGCGAGATCGATTACTCATCGCAAGGTGAGGTGTCCCATAATTGGGAGCAAGAGGAACACTATGAATAGAAGCCCTATCTAAACACTCTAAGTTAGTAAATATCTCTTGTGGGAAACCACTTGGTATGAGGCAAAGGAGCATCAAGTGTGGGCTAAGTTGTTGAGTAATGAACCACGACATTTAGGTAGATATTGCTTGATGTGTTCTTGAATGTGGTATACCTGTAAAAATATTTTGAACATACACATGATGATAGTTATATGGCTTTCTTTTAAGACCTCAGATATGCTTGTATTATACAAGTTTGCTTTGTCCCTTGCTTAATTGTTTGAAGACTACTCCATGTGTCACTATCTTGCTTGGAAAGAAATTACTTTTGAACATCAAACTTGCTATGCTATCAACTATTGTCAAACTTTGTCAACCAAGTCAAAACATCAAATGCAAACATTTTCTTGTGTTGCTTTCTAAGGGGATTCTCATCATTTGATTTTTATTTTTTATGTCTCTAGTTCTTGAACATGCTTAAAGTAACTCTTTGGTCTTGGTACTCTTGGTCTTTCTATCTTCATGGTCTATGTCCACTTGCTAGTTATATTTTTGCTGAAATGGTTGCCTTTATTTCTTAACTACACTCTTGGGTTGGAGAGTTGTTCACTTGTCACCTTGCTTGCTCTATCTATTTGGCTATTTCGGCATCTTGCATAGCTATTGACACTTGTCAAAATTTATCTTTGTAACTCTACTATATATACATTTTGCATATATCTCCCCCATACAATGTACATATCATATCAGGCATAATATCATACTAAGTCTATATACAAATATCTCTCCTCGTTAAATATATACATGTCTCTCTCCCCCTTTTTGACAATAATGCCAAAAATTCATACACAATATACTTATTTAGAGACACCAAAATGTGAGAGAAACTCATAATGTATCTTAAGAATAAGAGTTAAGGTCTTGTCCCAATTTTCTTGCAAAATTTTGTAGGTTTGAAGTGCAACTTGGACTTCTACCGAGAGTTCATTCATATGATCTACAATTGAAAAGTTATAATCATGGATCAATGTTTTTGAATAAGCAATGTGCTTTTGCATTTTATCCATGATAGGAAGGATCATGTTCTAGATGTCTATAAGCGTAGACCAGATCCTTGCTTCCTCTCTTAATAAATTTTCTTGCATATCTGATCCTCATGTGGTGTGCAGAGCTTGAACTGGGGTCAAGCTACAACTTCTATGCACTAGCCTTCAGATCCTCATCAATCTTACTCAATTTTCCCTTAATTTCTTTTGTATGCTTGGTAACATCACATAACTTAGCAAAAAGAGATGTTACATTTGTGTAGGAGGATTCAAGATTTGAAAAAATTGAAGAGAGCTTTACTTGCTGAATAGCTATCTGCTGAGCAATATGCTCAAGCACTTTATTGTTAAACTTCTTCTCTGCTTTCTCTATTAGCTTTTCTTGGCCAATGGAATCCTCATTTAATTTATTAGTTGCCTCTTCTAATTGTAACAAAATGTGTTGAGAAGAATCAACATCAACATCTATAGCCTTTGTCAAAATTTTCTTAGCACTCTTAATGATTTTGAATTCTCTATCTCTCTCTTCTCTTAGTTGCTTCTTCTTTGCTTTCTTTTCAAGGAGTTGACTGATTAATCTCATCTACTCTATAGTAGCATTGTCAAAATCCAAATTGGGAATCTCAATCTCCTTATCTAGATCTATATCTTCCTCAATTTCATTTCCACTAATCAGAAGTCTTAGTTGTGTCTTTGGTTCAACTTCTGACATTGAGGCTTTAGATTTTGAAACAGAAACAATAGTGGAAACAATAGGGGTTGTAGTAAAAACTTGTATAGTGCTTATTGATGGAATACTTACTGGAGTACTAAAAGAATCCAAAACTGATGTACTTGCCAAACTTCCCAAAATTGAATTATTTATAGGTGGAATATTGATAGAATTATTTACAATTGAAGAACTTATTGGTGCATGCAAAACTAAAGTAGTTGAAACTAAAGAATCCAAAACTATAGAACATGAAACTATACTTATTGCTGATGAACTAGACTCAAGAACTAAAGAAGTAGAAGGTTGTAGCTTGATAGATTAAGTGGTAGACACTTCCATTAGAGATACTTGGAGTTGAGAGGGAGCGCAGAGTGATTGGACATTTGATGTATCTACTATGGTCACAATCAAACTTGCTGAAGCTGTCTCCATGCTTGATGATGTTGCAATTTTTACTGGAGAGTGAGGAAGGGAGGCTATGACTTCTACAACTATCCTAACTAGATCACTTTCTTCTTCTTCTTTCATATCTTCCTCTTCAACTTCATCCTCTTTATCTTCTTCACCATCCTTCACCAACTCTTGATATTCTTTAGCATCAATGGTGACAGATGGAGTATTGTCTTCTTCATTTTCTTCATCCTTGTCACTATCATCATCATCATCTTTGATCTCAACTAGATTGTCACTTGGTTTATGTAGGTGATAAATATTCTTCCATATATTTGTAGCATCCTTGACTAGATGCTCTATGTCTTTTACCAAAATTAAACAAGTATGAAATCTGATGGTCATCTTGTCTTCATTCTTCTTCATAGCTTCCTTTACCGTAGCATTGGTAATGCTCAGTAACAACTATCTCAGAGATTGTTCATCTATGTCCTTTGCTATTTGCATGGCTAATTCCCATCTTGGCTTTAATATTTATAATAGCTCATTGGAAATTTGAAGTGCAATTTGATTAGGGGAATATTTCCATTTGCCCATCTTTGTTAATACTAACTCCTCAATCTGCATCTTCTTAGCATCTGTTCTGGTTTCATACTTTAACGCTTTGAAATTGGTTATGCCAGCACCTTTTTCCAATTGTTTCAATCTTTCCTGGAAGGTGAGAGGGGGCTTACTAAACAAAACTTCACTGCCACCTTTCTTCTTGGATCTTCTTGTGAATACTGCAGTGGAGGGCTTGGGTGGCTTGGTGATAATCACCTTGTATTTCTTCTTTGTAGGCTCTTCTTCCTTCTCAAATTCTTCTTCATTCTCAAATTCCTCCTCATCTTCACCTTTTCCATCGGTAAGCATAAGAGGGGCACTTTCTATTTTCAGTTTAGATATCCTCCTCTTTCCTTTATTCACTGCATGTGGAAGCTTGATCTTGAGTTCTACTCTGGCTTTGGCTTCATCATAGGTTCTAAAGATAGGTACCTTTGGATCTATAGGCTCATTCACTAGGGCTTCAATTGTTTCCTTTGTATCATCAATATTAACCTCATATGGAAGAGGTTTTACCCACACTATTCTAGGCCTTACTGCTTGGATGTATACTCTATCACTATCAACCATAAAATAGACATTCAAACCAATTTCTATGGTATCTGAAATTTTTTATTCATCTTTTCATTGAAAGCTTCAAAGTAATTATCCATGATGCTATCAAAATTCTCACCCATTTCAAAAATAAACTCATTAATCTGGTATAGAATTGGTGTGCCTTTTCTCCATACCAGTATTCCTTTAGAGGGGAAAAAATTTTGAACATAAAAGAATAAACATGTCAACAGAGAACCAAATTTGCATGGGTTATTCTTTGAAGTCCTAATGCTTTCCATATTCTTGTTTAGCTGCTTCAACATTAAGTCTGCTAGGTCATATTCCAAATTCTTCTTAACAACCTTATATGCTAGGTTAACTACCTCACACGACACACTATTGAGTCGACTTGAGCTGTAAACCTTATGAGCTATAATATGAATGCCAAATTTGAGTTCTACATCAGATACATTGCTAATTTTCATTCCTCTACCATCCCACTTCGCTAGGGTTTTCTTTTGAAGCTCATCTTGACTTAAGTTTTTTTGACTTTCTCCTTGATAAGTATAGGGAGACTAGTAATATGATGAATCATTTTCTTTATAATCAAAACTGGTTGCTCTAACCATAATGGACCATTATGAACTCGACTCAAGATATACCTAATCCATTTAATCTAAAAGTTTCATGGTAGGTAAGGAATATGGGTTAAGCCTTTCTCTTCTAACTGTTTATGCTTGGGCTTAAGAGTTCCATCCACACAAAGTTCACCTAGGGCACTATCCATTTCTAGGGTTCCTATCTCCTAAACTACACATTTGAAATGAGTTTGAATGTCATTGATAAGAAGTACCTTTGGTGGAATTTGTGATTGAGCTCCATTTGGGTCAAGGGATTCTATGATTGCTAGCACCAATTTGAAATTTAGAGCTTTCCACTCAACACCTCACACCAACATTTTAGAACCTTTCTTTGCCTTGTTGCTGCTACTAGTGGATGCCATGATCATTCGGTAAATTGAGAATCCTTTGAAAAACTTTGACTACAAATTTTGCTCAAGATCGCTTAGTAGAAGCTTGTAACTCAAAAACCAAACAAAACCTTGTTACTCTCGACTTCACTCGGTATGATCCTACTTTACTCGATGATTATTGATGATAAACTCTTGTGATCCCTCTATATTTGGAATACTAATTTGGATCTTTTTCTTCCTTTTAATTGGAACTTTTTAAGATTTCTCCCTGAAAATATAGTTCTAGTTCTTCCTTAAGAACTTAATTGGAAATGGTGGAGTCACCCACTTCTTGAGTGACTTGACTACCATCACTTGAACTAGCTTGCTTGGTAGATTTAGGAATCCACTACTATCTCATATGCTTCCTAATGTTATCAACTTTTGCTTTCTTTTCATCTTCAACTCTACCTATATTCATGCAATTCTTAGCTATATGACCAAGTTTAGTACATGTGTAACATCTTATGGTGGTATCTTTTCTTCTCAAGTGATGCCTAGCACAATTTATGCCAATGTGTCCATATTCTCCACAATAATGACATCTACACCAAGTATTGTAGCCCCAACCAAATATTGCCTTTACAAATTGTTCAGCTGGATTGAATGGTTTAGATCTACACTTAGAAGCCTTGTGACATTGTTTCTTGCATTTGTGACATTTGCCTTCAAACTCTGGTTTCTCCTTGCATTCATTAGCTTTATGACCATGCTGACTACAATTGTAGCATTTTCCATTGAATTTTGTCTTTCCATTACTCCAACATTTGTTTGATGTATGACCTATCTTACCATAGTAATTGCAAGTAGGTCTTTGATTCCTTTGAGCACCTTGTTTAGAAGATTCACCTTCTTCTTTTTATCAAAGTCCTGCTTTACCCTTTTACCTATAAAGATTTTGCTCATTTTGTTGATTCAATTGATCTATGTCTGCTTGGGATTTCATTATTCTTTCATTGGTTTTCTTCTCAAACTTAAATCAACTTTCATCCTTTCATTGATTTTCCTTTTAGTGTTTAAATCATATAGCCTTTCATTTCTAGATCTTAGACTCATGATTTCTTCATTTGAATTGGAGAGCTATTCAATGAGATTTTCTTGCTAAAGGGATTGATTTCACATTTCATTGTTCCTTACTTCCAAGTCTTCTTTTTCGTTATTTCTCTATTCTGAGATTTCACACAATCTTATTGACTATATTTCTTGTTCTCTTTTCAATTTTCTTACTTCTTCTTGTAGGAGCCATTCTTTTCTAAAAGTTCTTTGATTGCATCATTTGCTTCATCTGAACTACTTGAGGGGAAAAAGTCTTCAATCGTCTCTTCAACATACTAGTGGTCATTCATTTGATTTGCAAGTTCTTTTCTTCTTTTTAGGGATTGGGAAAGATGCTCTTTTGCTTTCTTGAGTTGAGCTATGGCCATCTCCAGATTTAGCTTTTCATTATCAATAGCTTTGTCAAGTTTGAATATATCCATTGTCCTTGATTTTTGCTCAAGGTGTTAAACTTTATCCTGAGAACCATAGTGCTCTAATACCAATTTTTGGAAATGTTCAAGACTAGCTAGGTTACTAAGAGGGGAGGGGTGAATCAGTAACCTCAAAACTTTTGACAAATTCAACACTTAATAACATAATCCATTTACCATTAATAGATTAATCTACTGCATCCATGAGAAACTAAAAGAAAAAACACTTTGAACACAATATTTGGTGACCCAGAAGCCTTCCAAATAGAAAGTAAAATTGGGGTGGGGATGATACCCACAAAAATTCAAAATTGCAATATAAAGTTGGCCTGTTAAAGCTTACAATGATCAATTCTGATGATTTTCCCTATTAGGAGCAATTGGAACTGCTAGGTCTACCTTGTTAGAGGTTTTACAAACATACAATGAAGTACGCACTTGGTAAAATGATTTAAGAAAAGACTGTTAAGTCTACCCTATTAAAGGATTTGAAGCTGATTCACTTGTTAGGATGAAATAGTAGATTTGATTTCCAACTAAATTGCTGATTAAGATCCTTGAAGTAATGATCACGTCTTTGTGATAGATGTAACTTGATTGCTCCTGAATTGACCTTGCAATACACTTTCTTTGTTGTGAATTCACATTCACATTCTCATGCATCAAAAACATTACTTCTACTACAACTAGGTATGATACAATACACTACATATATACCAACCCAATTCTCACAATTACAAGGTCGGCCAATACACAAGTTAACACCAATATTACTGAGTTGGCCCAAATGTAGAAACTCGAGTTCTAAAAATTGTCTTGGTGAATTTTTGATACACGACATCCATTGCATTACTCGGCATTGTCATGCACTTGGTAGAAGTGGAGGCTCGGTCCATACTAATCACTTAACATAGTTTCAAACTCGGTACACACTGGAGACTCAGTAGATATTATGTCACTTGATAGAAACTAAATTCCATGTTTACCATGCTTGCACTTGGTAAACACTACTCATCTCATCACTTGGTTAACACTAACTTCATATCACAAGAACTAATGAGTCAGTAGATACTACAAAGCTTGGTAACCAGTGAACTCCTCAGTAAGAACTGAACTGCTCAATTTGAATTGCTGGATTTCGCACTGCTTGAATTCACTTGGTAACCACTAGAATGCTCGGTATGAACTGTGAAACTTGGTAACCACTAAATTTCTCAACAAATATTGGAGATTGATGGAAGATCTTGGTAACCATACAAAATTTCAATAAGTGTTGTCACTAATAACAAACATGACTTAATCCCAACAGAGTTTGCATAACCTCTAGATGAGGTAATAACAATGCTTGAATTTCATTGATCTATGGCCTCAAATTTCTCTCTTCTTATAACAATTCACATTGAAGTCCTGTTAGATATTTCACATAGAATAGTGTACCGATGTGGTGCTTGGATATTCTTTTGGTGCATCAATACCGACCTTCATATCTTCATTCACCTTCTGTAGTTTATCCTTCACATCATGTGTAAGAGATGGAATGTCACAAAATATTTGAAATAAAGTAATAATATATTGTATGATCACCTCCTTCTTTGTAATGTAAGTGGATAATGCCACTTGTTGAATTGCAATGTCATTAGATACTTTCTTTAACACCTTGTTTTCAAAATTCTTCTCATATCTTTGCATCAACTTTGATTAGGCGTCAACTTTTGGTTCATTTAGCTTTTCAACAATTTGCACTAGGTGGTCTAATATAGGTTCTTTTTCATTTAGAGAAATATTCAGCACATCATCTAGCAATATGTCCTTTACATCATGTAATACTTGTTTCTTCTTGTGCCCTTTCTTTAACCTTGCTTGCTCAATTTTCCTAGCACATAGCTCTATGTATATATTTATTCTTTCTTCAGCTAAAGTATCAGGATCCCATGAAGGTATAATGATTAATCCATCTAAAGTAACAAGCTGAGACCTAAATGCTTGTACTTCCTTTTTCTTTTTCTTCATCTTCTTTCCTTTTGAATCTATAAAACTTGTGCTTGATGATATAATCTATGACACATGAAATTGCACTTCCAGATGTCTCTATTTGTTTTCAACTTCTTTCTTGGATTCATTTCCCTTATTCAATGGGTTGACAATAGTGACTTCCATGTGTTGAAAAAAGATACCAGAACTATGGACTCCTGATGTGTTTGTTTGAGTTCCTCAATTTTCCTTTTTTTGTCTTCCTTTTTCTCCTTAATTTGTTTACCTTGTGCAATACTAGGAACAATAACAATTTTTAGTGGTTGAAATTGAGGTATCTCCTTAGATTATTTTGGCATAGCAACTCTTAGTTTCTCCTCTTTCTTTTCTTCTTCTTGTTGGCATATAGATATTGGATATAACAATATCAGATTGAACATGTATTGGTTATATATACAAATAATGATAAATCTTCTGGCTTCTTTACTCTTATAGGAAATGTTCAAAATAGGGAATACTAAGAGGGGGGTGAATCAATATTCTACAAACTTTAGCTCAAAACTGGATATTATTAATTATCTTATAACTTGCATATGAAAGAAAATAATTATGTTGAATAGTACACATAACCATGCAATAAGAGAACTCATAACACAATATTTTGTTAACTAGGGAAAGCCTAGCCAAGGGAAAACCCTAGTGGGGGTGGTACCCACAAAATGATCCACTAAACAAAAGTATTTGGTTAAAGATATTGACCTTGTTAGGAGTCTATTACATGCATATAGTGTCTCGATCCTTGTTAGAGGGCTCAAGCCTTGTTAGAAGCCTTAACCCTATTAGGAGTTTAAATATAAAGATACAAAATGTTTTTGAGAAGAGCCCACTACCCAAACATGCAATATGCAATGTAGTTCCTTGATACAAAAAGATAGCTACAAAAACCTCTTTGCTTGCTAGTGATATCTTCAATATCTAATATAGATCTTGCCACTCTTCACAAAAGTTGTATACTTATGATCATACATCTAAATTCACATAACATATAGTTTTCATAATCTTCCTTACACACACACATAACTTCATATTTCATACTTTCTTTTATACATTTACAATTTACAAAATATTGTCCACTCATCCTTCAAGCTTTCACATTATTTAAAAAATATATTATTATAAATTTATGACTTAGGGTTAACATCTAGGATGTCATCCCTAATTAATTAAGTAATTATTTTGTAAACAAAATAATTCCTTAATCTATAATTATCTCTTTCCCATTATGCTTTGTTCTGCCTATTCTATGTTGTGACTGATATTTTATCCATAGCTTATTCTGTACTATCTGTACTGACTTGTGCATTTGTATACATCATTCTACCACTCTATCCTTTTCATTCCTAACAATGCACATGAAAATAATGCCTCAGTAAAGTTCACTAACCAAAACTCTATCTGTTCTACTAGATAAACTATGTGATACTTAGACAATTTTCTAAGTATAGCTATCATAACTGAATCTTCATGATCTATCCTTTTTACATAAGTAATATGTTTCCATAAATAACAACATCAAATATATACCTTAGCCAAATTGTCAACAATCTCCCCCTTTGGAATTGATGGAAACATGTCAAAAAATTGGCTGAGTCCCAAAAATTTACAACTTCGAAATATTACAAAATTGGCCTTATCAAAATTTCAAAATTCAAAACTTATGGATCACTAAATTTAACCATCTTTCCTTATTTCTCCTAATTACATTTCATAACTCTCCCTTTGACTATAGTTCTAGCTGATACATTATCAGTTAGGTTTCTCTCCCATCTATATACATACATCTATATAGCTTCTTTACAATTTTTTCACGTAAAATTTGTTGGAATTCTTTAGAATAACTAAGAGGGGGGGAGGGGGGGTTGGGGGTGAATCAGTTATCCAAGGTCCATAAGTACAATTTTTTGTTCATAGCTTAGTGAACCCATATCCATAAAAACTAAATATGCATGCATCCATTAGATCATACAACGCTTAAACTTGTAGGTTACTATACTGGGTCAAAATATCTTAGTAGAAATGTAAACATGAAACATAATAGATTCAACAACATATTTGACACATGGATCTTATGTGGAAACCTAGTTTGAGAAAAACCACCACTAACATGCTACTAATTCTCACTCTTATGAAGTGATGCCTTGTAAAAGGCCAACCCTATTAATGGTTATGATATACATTGTTCAATATGACTTGGTTATAGGATTTCAATCACCTTATTAGGAGTGAGCCTTGTTAGAGGACTTTAGATCATTCACTTGGAATGTCACCAGGTTAAAGGATTTAAAAAAGTTTTTTAGGTCAAACTTAATCCAAAGGATTTACGCTAGACTGATACAATGATTAGAAAGTAACAATAAGGCTTGATCTGATAACAATTTACAACTCACTTGCAGATTACAGATCTCTATTTTAGTCCTCCATTTTGCTTGGGTTTCGCATACTTCAGCTTTGATAGCTTGTTCACACTTCAAGCATTCATACTCTTAAGCCTTCTTTCTTTTCTTACCAATAGTAGTCTCTTCTATTTGGCCACTGAATGAAGCAATACCCTAGAATCCTTGTCTTCCTTAGGTTCTCGCAAATGAAAACCTTTGCTTCTGACTAGCTCTCTCTATAAATAGAGATTTAAGATATTTTGTCATTCAAACTCAATCATATATTTTAGGGTTAGGTAGGATTAGGTAGGATTAAATGAATCTATCCACTTTTCTATTTGGTTCCTCTAGAAACTTCTCCCTTAATCCTCTTTGAATTCATCTCAAAATGGTTTACCTTGGATTTTGTGCCATTAGTGCATTATAGTTATCTTCCACACACTTCACACAATTTAATAAAATAAAATTGTCAGCTCAAATTTATCAAATCTACAATTTAACATGAACATTGACACTCGACATCAATATATTCTCAGTTGGCTTCCATATTATTCTTCCATTTGTGATCCACTAGGTAACTCAACAAATAATAAAGTTTACTGGTGCTCGGCATCAACTAAACTTTACTCGACTTACACTAAGTTCACTTGGCATACAATGAAGCTTTAATTTACTAGGCTCCAAATGATTTTTTTCTTGGCTTGAACTAACATTTCTTGACACCTACTCTCCACTCGGTCAAGCTTGGGAGACTCAATTCTTCTTACTTGTTCTTCTAAACTTAATTAGTGTATCCATCCTTTGCAGCCTGATAATCAATACACTATGTCATCACTATGTTAACTAATCTTTGTACTCCTTTTACATACCATAACCCAACCTTTCCTCTAGGTGTTTCTTATTATATTATTTGATCAAAACCTCCTCATCAATCAAACAAATGATAGTACTCAAGTCAACTAGGCAGTTGTGTTACCAACAAGTAGCAAGTTTGACATCAGTGACAAAATAATGATTGAAATATTATAATCTCATACTTATATCAATCTATTTTTGACAATCTCCCTCTTTGGCATTGACGACAAACCATACCAACAACAATACCAAAAACAAAATAATTCCTTGCATCAAAATCTCTCCCTTTATTAGTAGCTTGCATCTTTTGTATAGGCTACAAAACTTCATTCTAATCAATAGACAATCAACTCATCCTTATGACTCCCTTTTGATCACTTCCTCTTTCTGATATTTAGGTATCACTATACTATTCTTATATCTCCCTCAATATTATCTCCCTCTTACTAGATAGATGTAAACATCAGGTACACTAACTCCCTCTGAGTAGATATTCCATGTTTTTCCCTTTGATTGGTACACTATCTCCCTCTTTGACAACAATGCCAAAGACTTGTCATCTTAACATTCAGATGTTAATAATTTTAGTTTTTCCCTTTGTCACCTTACTTGTGATTGATCAACTGTTCCATCTCTTTGACTACTTTAGGTAGCTCTTAAAGTAAAATCTACTGCATCAATTTGTAAGATACAATATTTAACTCTAGCTGATGCATCACACTACTTATGCTTGTTAATCAACTTTGGATAGGGGTATCATCCCTAGTTTACCTCTTATATACTCATGAACATTCTTAGGCAATGCAACATGCTTTGGTTAAGATATCAACTATATGCTCTTTTGTATTCACATATTCCATCTTGACCTCTTTGTCTTGTACTAACTGTCTCAATTAATGATACTTGATTGCAATGTGCTTAGTCTTTGTGTGCATCACAGGGTTCTTTTGATATATTTATATCACTTATATTATCACAAGAAAGTATCACAGATTCAATGATTTCTTCCTTCATACCTTTGAGTAGCTATTTGATCCATACAATGTTTGTATAATTTATTGCAACAAAAACATATTCAACTTCAGCAATAGATTGAGATATGTAGTTCTATTTCTTGCTGGTCCAAGTAACCAACCTCTTTCCTAAGAAAAATGTTCCTCCACTAGTGCTTTTTCTATCATCAATGTTTCTAGCCCAATCACCATCAGTGTAGGCTCTCAACTCAAACTTCTCATTTTTCTTGTAGTATAGACAATAGTCTTCTATTCCTTTCAGATATCTCATTATTCTCTTAGCAACCACCAAATGATTCTCCTCAGGATTACCAAGTTTGCTATGTGCTACATATTACAATTTTTCATTCATAGACCTATATAATGTTTGATTCACATCAACTAAATTATCATTCTTTGACAACTTGTGTCCTATCACCATAGGTGTGCCAATTGGTTATGAATCTTCTAGTCCAAATTTTTTCAATATCTCCTTCACATACTTATACTGAGTGATATATACCATATTTTCCATTCCTAAAATCTTTAAGAATATAGAACTTGCTTCCAAAAATACCTTAAAATATTTCACATTGGTTGAGTATCCATACCATAATTCATAAGGTGTTGAATGAGTACCTCTCTTGACTTGCATATGGTTCAAGGTATAGACATATATACTTACAACCTCTCTCTAGTATTTTAAAGAAACATTCTTCTCCATCATGAGTGTCCTAGCACAATCCACTACATATCCATTCTTCCTTTCAACAATTCCATTTTGTGGAGGGGTCCTAGGTGTAGATGTCTATCTTTTGATTTCTCTATCATTACAAAATATCTCAAACTCTTTTGATGTAAATTATCCTCCTCTATCAGATCTCAAACATTTCAGACTTTTACTTGTATCCTTCTCAACTCTAGCTAAGTACCACTTAAACATTTGGAAAGCATTAGATTTCTGTCTTATAAACATAATCATCATCATCCTAGAATAATCATAACCAAATAGCATAATGTACTTATCACCTTTGTAGCTTTGCACATCAACTGGTACACAAAATTCAGTATAAACAATCTCCAAAATTCCTTTAGAGGTGTGAGTCTTACTCTTAAAACTAAATTTTTTCATGTTGCCTAACTGACATTGTTTGGAAATTATATAACAGGTTTCTTCAATTTAGGCAGACCTCTGACTCTTCTCATGTTACTGATTCTAACCAAGTTATCAAAATTAACATGAAATAACCTCTTGTGCTATAACCATACATCATCAAATTCTATAACAAGACAAGTAACATCATCCATATTAAGATATAATAGATTACCTCTACTTTGATCACCTTTTCTAATTAGTTTTGCATTAGTATCACATATCTTAGCTATCTTATTCTCAAACTCAACCTTGCAACCTGAACTATTCAGTTGTGACACACTCAACAAATTATAGTTAAGTCCTTCAACATAATAAGCATTGCCACATAAAATATTTTCTATGAGTTTGATATAACCTTTTCCTTTTATCAGACATTGAGCATCATTACCAAACCTTACACTATTTCCATCATAATAATTCAAGGTAATGAACTTACTTTTATCTCTAGTCATGTGATGTGAACACCCACTATCAATGATCCATCTACCATTTTTGTTCACATAAGAAACTAGTGCAATTGCCTCATCCTCATCAGATTCATCCTTCATTCCAACATACACCACTTCATCATCATGATCATTTGATCCATCTTTGGTTTCCTCTTCAGCAATGTAGCAAGACTTGTTGCCTTTGTCTTTGTAATCTTTGCTATCCTCATCTATTCTACCTCTGTATTTGACACCACTTCTATTGTTCTTCTTCTCTGGACATATAGTAGCAATGTGACCAACCCCATTACAATTAAAACACATGATAGGTAAGTTACCTTTAAATTTTCCTTTTTCTATATGAAATATCCTTGCTAGCATTACTTCAAGCTATTCTACATCCTCCTCATCTGTGTCATTGTCACTAGAAACATATTTTACTTTTTTCTTCTTCTCTTTAGGTTCTTTAAATGACATCTTAGCTTTGAAAGAAAATTCAACATTGTTAGGTTTGAAATTATCAAAATTAGAGAGTTCAAAGGTAGTAAGCCTACCTACCAAACCTTTTAGAGTCAAATTGGAACCCGGTATACATCTAAAATCTTGCACGGCAAAAAATCTAATAACATAGATGGGAAGTAGTGTTCTTAGTACTTTACTCAATATAGTATCATCATCCATCTTACCAGCATCTCCTCTTATAGTGTTAATAAGATCTTTTATTCTAGAGCAATATTGAGCAACATTCTCACCTTCTTGCATTCTCATATCATCAAACTCACCTCTAAGAATTTCATATTTGGCTGTCAGGAAATTTGTGTCTTCTCCATAAATGGTGTAAAGAGTATCCCACATCTTCTTTTCACTATCACAAACCTTGGTATCATCAAACTCTAAATAACTTAGGGCAGAGGCAATCTCCAACATTGCCTAATTTTATTTTTTCTTCCTTTTCAGATCTTCAACAATTAAGGCTCCAACATAATTGACATGCTTAGTGGTAATGGTAGATTGTGTATGATCTCCACGACCTCCTAGGTGTAGCTTCATCAATCTTTACCATGCAGGGAAGTTGCCCTTGTTAAGCTTGGGTACCTCTCTTTTTGACATTTTGTTCTTTTGCTTATAGCACCTTCAAACCAGTCCTCTTAAGCAGATGGCTTTGATACCAATTATTTAAATTCTGTAGAATAACTGAGAAGGGAGGGGGGGTGAGACTGAATTAGTTATCCAAGGTTTAGATGTAAAAATAAATTTTTTCATAGCTTAGTGAACCCATATCCATAAAAACTTAATATGCATGCATCCATTAGATCACGCAATGCTTAAACTTGTAGATTACTATCCTAGGTCAAAATGTCTTTGCAAAAATATAAATATGAAACATAACAGATTCAAAAACACATTTGACACATGGATTTTATGTGGAAACCCAATTTTGGAAAAACCATCAGTAAAATGTTACTAATTCTCACTCTTTTAAAGTGATTCCCTATGAAAGACCAACCCTATTAAATGTTACCATACACACTATTAAATGTGACCTGGTTAGAGGATTTCAATCACCCTATTAGGAGTGAGCCTTGTTAGAGGACTTTAGATCATTCACTTGGAATGTCACTTGGTTAAAGGATTTAAAAATGAATTTTAGGTCAACCTTAATTCAAAGGATTTACCCTAGACTGATATAATGATTAGAAACTAATAGTAAGGCTTGATCTAATAACAATTTATAGATTACAGATCTCTGTTTTAGTCCTCCATTCTGCTTGGCTTTCACACACTTCAACTTTGATAGCTTGTTCACCCTTCAAGCATTCATACACTTAAGCCTTCTTTCTTTGCTTGCCAATAACAGTCTCTTTTGTTCGGCCGCTAAATGAAGAGTAAGAATTTGGCTTAGGCCATAATTCACCCAATAACTAAAGAACTGAACACAAGCACACAGTAGACCAAAATAGACAGAGTATGATTGGAATGACAATATTCATGCAATAATTGCTTGAGAGTACACTAGGAGTGCTTGAATATAAAGGCCTCAGGAGAGCTTCTAGAATGCATAGAAGTCAGCATCATGATAATTCATACAACCAGGAACATGTCCACCAGATATGGGTTATCCCCCATTAAGCACGAGATTAACTGCGATGATGTGAGGATAAGCCTACAATGGTGTAGCATGCAAATCTGTGGTGTAGATGACATGTGCTAAATGAGGAGTGCAGATAATTGTGTTGTCAATATGACAACTCAGTGAATGATGCATGCTCTTGTGTTGTAGACACCATGTGCATAATTAGAGTTGCGTAACTCAATGAGAGTACACAAACTCCTAGGTGTCTCAAAATAATTAAATAATGCATTAACCTAAGTAAAATTAAGTAAGTGTAATAAGTGAATACTTATTTACACCAACACCCCCCCTTTAGTGCAACTTAGGGGAATGCCCTTAAGCTTACAAAATCTAGGATGAAATGCAATATGGGTCTCGACTACTAGGCCATGTTAGGTACACATGTACATAATGATATGCAATCTCCCATAAAGCGATGAAAGAGGGAAAACCTCATGGGAAAAAACCCTGCCCCAAAAAGAGAGATAAAAAAGGATGTATGGATGGATGGAGTAATCAAGACCCCCCCATTATGACATACATTCAATATATACATAAGAGAATGATGAGAAGAGGAAGAGAGACAGGATGGGCTCCCCCCCAAAGAAGAATGTTGAATAGTGACTGCTCCAATGAAGAAGCTGATCCAAGACTGTAGAATGGTGTTCCTCCCCTTAGGAAGAAAGAATGCCAAGGGTACAAATGAGACGCTTCTG
This sequence comes from Cupressus sempervirens, assembly GCA_028749045.1. NCBI lineage: Eukaryota > Viridiplantae > Streptophyta > Pinopsida > Cupressales > Cupressaceae > Cupressus > Cupressus sempervirens. The sequence goes on from CM053792.1 coordinate 31,183,835, forward strand.
CTGTGTGTGGAAAGAATCCCATAGATAAGTGATGTCTCTAAAACCTACTCAACTGACTGAAGAACATGTTCCAAAGAACTGTCTGACTCTGTGACTGATGAAGAACCCTGCTGCAACTACTGATCATAAGTATCCACAATCACTTCAACCTATGAGGATCGATCACATAGAGAATGAAAAAGAGAGTTAGATGGAACCCTCATGACAATTGAAGAAGGTCATTTTGCATCAAGAAGAAGAAGCAGATAATCAATATTGTCCCCCCAAATCTATCACTGAACCTATGTCTGGAAGACTGGATGTACCCTGCTATTCTAGACCTATCACTATGGTGATGTATGCATGTGGACTGAACTGATGAAGTGACCTCTTACTATAACTGTCGATAGAAACCCATGTATCTAAAGCTGTTGAAGCACTATCACTGAAATCACTATCAGTTTCCACACTGTATGATGTGCGGAGAGGAGTAGAGGACAAGCTTGGAGAACTTTCCTCAAAGTATACATCCTTCTCCACAAATATCTGATGTGTCTTAAGATCTAGAAGTCTATATGCCTTCAAACCATCTTCATAACCAATGAAGGTAAAAGGGTGAGATGACTGTGCCTTGCATCCCCTGGAAGATCTTTTTGCCCATGCAGGACAACCGAAGACTCTGAAGTGTGTCACAATAGGTTTTCTACCGCACCATGCCTTAAAAGGAGTTTTTCCATCTAAGGCTGGATGAGGAGAACGATTAAGAATGTGAGTGGCACAAGAGATTGCTTCGACTTCTAATGATGGATCAAGAGACTTGGCATGAATCATGCAACTTGTCATAGATATTAGAGTTCAGATCCTCAAAGCTACAACATCTATCTTATGTGGACTGAATGCTAGCGGAGGCTAAAGATCAATTCCCTCATGTCTACAAAAGTCTTTAAGTCTTCTATTCACATACATGCTTCCATTGTCCATGCAGAGTACTTTGATGGCCTTTCTAGATTTCTGTTCAAAATGAGTCTCTAAGTCTAGAAACTTGTCCAACACTTTATTCTTACTATGCAGAAAGTAGACCCAAGTGAACCTTGAAAAATCATCAACAAAGGTGAGTATGTAGCGACCCTGGCTAAATGCAAAAGGACTTGCTAATACTATGTGAACCATCTATAGAACACCTATTGCTCTAGAAGACTTCCCTCTTTGTAACTCCCCTCTGGATGCATATCGACTGAATCTGTTGAACATTCACCCTTAGAAAAGTTGATTTGAGGTAGACCTTTCACCATTTTGTATGTGCAAAGTTGCTAAAGATAGTGGTAGTTAAGATGACCTTACACTCATGCCATAATTGTATGTTTGAATTGGATTGTGATATCAAGGCCTTTGAAGGAGACTTGGGTACAAAATGCGAGAAAGAGTACAACCTCTTGTGATCATTCACTTTCCCCATTGCAATTAAGGAATCATCTTTAAGATTGTGCACTTTTATTGAGTCTAGAAGGAACTCAACTCTATGTCCATCTCCGAGGTCTGTGATTTGGTAGATTGAAAGGAGATTTGAACTTAGGTTTGGAACATAGAGAACCTCTTGAAACTCTCCATTTTCCATCTCCACATTTCCTTTCCCTTCAACTTCCATTTTGCTATCATTTCCCATGAAGATGTGCGGTACCTTTGAGTGATTCAATGAAGAAAAACCCTCTCTTGAAGAATGCATATGATATGAGGCACCTAAGTCAAATATCCATTCCTTTGAAGAGTTTGAATTAGCCATGAGTGCTTGCCCTATGCCCTTTGAATCTAAAGATGACCCTTTATCCTTATAAGCATTAGGCAATGGAACATTATGTTTCTTCATGATGTTGGTCAACTCATCAATCTTTTTGAGTTAACACTCATGCTCTTCATGACCTGATTTCTTGCAATAAGCACACTTCTTCTTCTGCTTATTGTTGTTTTGCCCTTTCTTGTTCGAATTCAAGGACTTGCCTTGTTGATTGGATTGTGGTGTTGTCTTTTTTGCATCCTCATATTTGTCCTTCTTCCATTTCTTCTTACCCTTGCCTTTATTAGAAGATTGTCTAGCGGAATGTTGAGAACCCTCATTGGCCACCAATGCTTTAGATTGAGGTGATTTGAGAATCCTCATTGATTTCAACTTCTTTTCTTCATCATCCAATAGTTTAGCATATTCATCAAAAGTGACTTTCTTATAGGTAGATCTTAAGGTAGTCTTAGAGGTGTTAAAAGAAGATATAAATTTGGAATATTTCAATGGAAGCTTGTTATGTATGAGATAGATCAGTCTGTCATCTTTGATGGAACTCCCACAATTAGTAAGCTTCATCCTTAATTCATTCACCTTGATGATGAAGTCTTGTATTAAGTCATACAACTTAGGATCTAAGGAAACAAGCCCATCTTCAATTTCAAACACATCCTCTTCAGACACTTTACCATAAAGGCTTTCGAGGGTATCCCAAGCTTCCTTGGATGTAGTACATTTCTTGATTTGATACATGATTTTATCATCTGCCCCCAAACATATATCACCTAGGGCTTTCCTATCCATTGCTACCCAATTTGAAAGATCACTTGCAAACACATTATCATCTACTGGTTTAGGAAGAGTACCATCTACATATTGTGAAACTCCATTATGCATTAAGTGATAGAACATTTTGATTGACCATGAAGCATAGTTATAAGGAGTTAATTTAGGAAACTTAAAGTTGTCCATAATGCAGAAAAAGAAAGAAAATTGTAGAAAAGAGAGAACACAACACCAAGAACACCCCCCCTTTTCACTAAATCAAGAAACCCCCCCAAAATAGATTATTTGGGCACTTTATCAGTAGTGCGATTACAATGGGCCACATGCTAATTTTGGCCTTCGTGGACTTCTAATTTTTCTCATTACAACCTCTTAATGGAGTACAAAACTGAAACTTTATAATGTGTGACAATTTTGAAGCATTACAAAGCAAAGAAAGGTCTTATTGCTGAAAGTGAAATTTTTTTCCACACAACACTAAAATATGATGCCAGATTTGGAAAGTAGATGAAAAAATAAGCACTTTCAAAAAGAAAAGAACCTATTTTTGACTCTAGATGTGCTCGAACGGAGCATTGGAAGTTGCAAAATGCAAGATTATTGCAAGTACAGTCACCAAAAAATGCAATTTCTGAACAATCCTTGCACCAAAACTAGAAAATAGTTGCATCACTAAAAAATTAGGAAAATTCTCCCCAATTTTTAGAAAAATTTGCACCTGATTTAGAGTCTGAAAGTGCGAGTTATGGCCTCCCAAAGTCGGACTGCAAAATATAAAATCAATCTAAAGAGGGGTTGCATTAGTGAAACATGGGGTTAAATTTGATGGTCATATGACCATCGTAGTAGTTCAAATTTTCCCTGATATGATGTTCAGATCGGTGTCAAATTTAAGATAAGGGACTGATAATGTCAACATCTTCCAAGCCCTTTGATGTCAGGAAGATGTCAGGATGAAATCATGTGTACAGTTGCTAATTCAGATTACACTATGGTGCTGACTAGGAGAGGAATCATCATGTCTACTGGTAGCTGATAGAACTGTACAGTCAGTGTTTGCATGGCATACTGGTGTGCGGTGAGTGGAGGACATGCTGTCTTTGTAGATAGGACACGTGTCAGGTCACTGCAAGCACCAAAAATGCAAAGCGTTGTCAAATTTATTTAAATTGTGCCAAAATTTGGAATTAGCATGGGAGCCCATAGAAATAGTCCCACATTCATGGGTTGAGAGAATTATGTGCCCTTTAAAAGGGAACTGTGATGCCAACCATTGTAAATAGCATGCCGAAGATTTGTGTTTTTGACGGATATAGTGTGCCAGTCCAGTATGTTCTCTAGCCACCTGGGAATGTAAAGCGTGACTTGTTATGTGGCTTTGGCTAGTTAGGAATTTAGGCTAGATTTAATGCGAGCCTCTCACAGATTATTAGATAATTAGCCCTGGAAAATAATTAATCTGCCACCAAAATATAGAGTTGAGCCGAGGGTCACTGCCCAGTTCGGCAAAATTTTTTTCTCTGCCTTTGCAATAAATTAATCTGAAAATAAAATTCGAATAAAATGCCCAAAATTGTAGAGATGCATGCAGATCCAAAATTTAAATAATCAGATCAATAAATTGACCATACTAGAATTGCACATCAGGGTCTCCGGGTTCTGATTTGCAAATTTTTTTTTGCCTCACGATCAACTTTCACCAAATATAGGCAAATTTATAGTCCATCTTCATCAAATCGATGCTCCGAATGCAATGATGAGGTTAGATTTGGATCTAGACGCTCCCAATTTCTGTAGACCCTCCAAATTTGTGTTGAGGTGCTGAAGCATGATCAGTCTCGAATGGCTACGTGATGAGAATTGCCCTCAGCTCTGATACCATGTAAGAATTTGGCTTAGGCCAAAATTTACCCAATAACTAAAGAACTCAACACAAGCACACAATAGACCAAAATAGATAGAGTATGATCAGAATGACGATATTCATTCAATAATTGCTTGAGAGTACACTAGGAGTGCTTGAATATAAAGGCCTTAGGAGAGCTTCTAGAATGCATAGAAGTCAGCATCATGATAAGTCATACAACTAGGCACATGTCCACCAGATATGGGTTATCCTCCATTAAGCACAGGATTAAGTACGATGATGTGAGGATAAGCCTACAATGGTGTAGCACACAAATCCGTGGTGTAGACAACATGTGCTAAATGAGGAGTGCAGATAACTATGTTGTCAATATGAAAACTGAGTGAATGATGCATACTCCTATGTTGTAGACACCATGTGCATAATTAGAGTTGCATAACTCAATGAGAGTACTGAAACTCCTAAGTGTCTCACCTAAAATAATAATAAAATAATGCAAAATAATTAAATAATGCATTAACCTAAGTAAACTTAAGTAAGTGTAATAAGTGAATACTTATTTACACCAACATGAAGCAATAACCTAGACTCCTTGTCTTCCTTAGCTTCTTGCACATGACAACCTTTGCTTTTGACTATTTCTCTCTATAAATAGAGATTTAAGATCTTTATCTGTTCAACCTCAATCACCCATTTTAGGGTTAGGTAGGATTAGGTAGGATTAAATTAATCTACCCACTTTTCCATTTGGTTCCTCTAGAAAATTCTCTCTTAATCCTCTTTGATTTCATCTCAAAATAGTTTACCTTGAATCTTGTGCCACCAACACATCATAGTTATCTTCCACACACTTCACATAATTCAAGAAAAAAATAGTTAGCTAAGATTTTTCAAATCTTTGATTTAACATGAGCACTGGCACTTGATATCAATATGCTATCACTCAGATTCCATATTGTTCTTCCACTCATCATCCACTAGATAACTTGGAAAACACTAAAGTTTACAGGTGCTCAGCATCAACTAAACTTTACTTGACTTACACTAAGCTCACTCGGCATACATTGAAACTTCACTTTACTAGGCTCCAATTTATTTTCTACTCGGCTTGAACTAACTTCTCTTGACACCTACTATTCACTCGGTCAAGCTTGACAGACTCAGTTCTTCTTACTTGTTCTTCTAGACTTAATTAGTGTATCCATCCTTTGCAACCTAAAGTAGATAATTGATACACTATGTCATTACTCTCTTAACTAATATTTGTACTCCTTTTACATACCATAACTCAACCATTCCTCTAGGTGTTCTTGTTATCTTATTTGATCAAAACCTCCTCATCAATCAAACAAATGATAGTACTCAAATCAACTAGGTAGTTATCTTACCAACAAGTAGCAGGTTTGACATTAGTGACAAAACAATGATTAAACATTACAATCTCATACTCATGTCAATTTGTTTTCAACACAATTTTCTTGTATTACTCCCCCTTTGACATCAATGACAAAGGTTTCACAATTTATGTACAATTCAAAATTTTGGTCCTTTACCTCTGAATCAGGTTGATAAGCACGTAATGCAATCATCAAAACTTGACTTTAGACTCTTAAATTTCTTCTCCCATGAGTCTCTAACTCCCTCTGATACACTGGGAAGAGCACATAGCCCATACAATTCCATCTCTACCACGTTTCAGTCTAAACAAACAAAGTTTACAAAAGATGTCTTCACCTATAGCCATTCTTCCACTTTCTATTCAAGGGTGGTAATCTTCAATGATAGATGTTCTCTCAGAAGTGATATCTGTTTTGCAATTCTTTCTATATTTCTCTCAATTAGGCTTATCTTTTCATAAGTCTTTGCAATCTTTGCCTCTATATCTTCTACCTTTTGATGTGGCTGCTGAAGATGATTTACTAGATCTTGGAGCTCTTCATGCTTCATTTTTAGCTCCTCATCAATGTCTTTGGTGAACTTGAATGATAGGGTAAATTTTTCATATGGTTCCTTCCCTTCTTGTTCACATTTCCTTAGATCTTTTATGCAAGTATCAAGAGCTCCCAAGTCATTTATGATGTTTTGATAAACTGTTAGAAATAGATAATATTGAGGGGGGGGGGGGGGGGGGGTTGAATCAGTATTTTCAATCTTTTTACCCATAGTTGAATATTATTAAGTACTTTTCCACATGCATAATAAAGAAAAACTATAGTGATAAACAATATAGACAACCATACAAGAAGAGAACCCATAACACCATATTTTGTTAACTAGGGAAACTCTGGCCAAGGGAAAACCTTGGGGGGGATGGAACCCACAAGATGATTCACTATATAAAGGATCCGATTAAGGATATTGGCCTTGTTAGGAGTCTATGAAGAATGTATAGTGTCACAAGTCCCTATTAGGAGACTAGGCCTTGTTAGAAGCCTCAATCCTATTAGGAGTTGCTTCAACCCTATTAGGAGTTGGTAGATCATATACAAATGTGTGCAAGAAGAGCCCACGGCCCTAACATGCAACTATATAATAAGTTCTTTAAGAAAATAGCTATACATAGAATACTGGATTATTTTTTGTACTTCAAAAATCTTCTGATTGTCAATTCTTCATACAAAGAGTGAATACACAAATATCAATCTGCATCATATCTCACATATCACAAATCATAACATCACATTCATTTGTCACTTGCATTTCATAACATTTGCATTACTTTGCAATTACTAGTTGCACACACATATTAACTTCACAAATAAAGTTCTTTATTTATACTAGGCATATCAATAATTCTTCCTTATTCGGCTCACATATCATCCTTAGAGTCGACTCATCAAGAATTAATAATTAAAACAATTAATTAAGTCATTGAACTCATTCTGCTGACATGCTCTATTTTTCATTGTAACATCATCGCATCACTAATTCCTTCATAAATTGAACTTGGTTTATCATATGGACATGCCCACTGGTATACATCATCAAGATAGCATCATACATCTCTGGTTAACTATGCTAGAGAATATTCCAAGTGAATATTCCACTATCATCAAATCTTGTTATGCTGCTGTAACATTGTCTAATACTTAGACAATTTTCTTTTACAAGTAAACATAACTAAATTTTAAAACAAATGTTTCCATAAATGACAACCACATAACTCACTTTATCTAATTGATTGGTCATATTGCCAACAATCTCCCTCTTTGGCATTGATGGCAACATTTTGGGAAAATTGGCTAAGTCCCAAACATGCTATCATACCAATCAAAGTAAATAACCATAACATAGTAAAAACATTGTATTCATGTTTTCAAAGGATTACATCCCTTATAACTCCGATTACAAAGTTTTCTTGATGCAAAACTTACTACTATACTTCAAAATATAACTATTAATTACACTTTTCCTTATTTCTCCCCCTTTAAAATCAATGACAAAGGTGCCAAAAAAAGGAAAGATCTATCAAAATCTGGTAGCTAAATCAAAACTTGGAAAAACAATCATTGAAGTTGCTCTTTAAGTACGCAAATTGTTTCTTCCAACTATATTTCAGTGCATTAGGTACACTAATTAGCACACATAAAGTATATGCAGTTAACTCCATTGCATTCAAATTTGTAGCCACAAACTTGTCATATGAGGATTTTGCTACCAAGCATTCCTCCAACTGATTTTCAATGTAACCTGTGGGGATAAGTGATCTCTCAAAAGAGTGAATCTTTTCAGAACTTTCTTTTTTTCAGCTTAAGTATCCCTGATGTTATCATGAAGTGTCTACATCGTATGCTCAATGGTATCTAACTTTTGCTTCAATTTTAGAAAATTGTTAGTGAGTGTTTGAAGCTCAGTTACCTTTTCTTTTGATTTGTTCATCAAAACTTTGAAGATGGATGTATGCCAAATTGCACTTAGCATAAGTCTGTTTCCCTTCTTCTATACCCTGTCTCAATGTCTTAATGCATACATTCAAAGTTTTTATATCATTCCTCATATTTGTACACATGGTATTAAGAAGTTTACCATCATGCTCTATTTGCACTTAAATTGTAGCCACATTAGTAAGTGTTGTAAACTCATTATCAAAAGTTTTACACAAAATTGTTGCTCTCTATTGGGTATTTGTAGGTGTGTCAATAGGGCTTATTGTCATTTCTAATCTATCCAAAAATAAAGTTAAAGTCTTTTCAATTGACTTGACTGATTTCTTCTTTTCAAGAAATTTTCTTAAAGAAGATATGAGATTTGAGCTTCATCTTCTTTATCTGCCTATATTGTTGCTATTGTGACTACTGCTACTTGAGTAGGTGGTGTAGACGGTGTTGCTCCTACTGTTGCTAAGGGCACATTTGAAGTAGTTGATTCAATACTAGATTCAATTTTCTTTCCAGAAGGTGCATCTTCTTCCTTTGGCTCTTGATCTTCTTCTTCATTGGATGAGCTACTATAATCCACAATATTGCCAACAATGATGGCACCAAAATCTTTGAATGGGTCCTCATTTCTATCAACTGTCACATTGGTGTTATCTTGATGCAGGAGCATCTAGAGGTATATAGGAAATCCTGTGTCACCAAAAAAAAATGTACTTAGATTTAGTTTCTATTTTATGTGTTTTCATTTTTGGATACCCATTTGGGTCAAATAAAGGTTCCAACTCTCACAGTTCCACTATTGGTGTTCTGGGTTAGAGTTTTTAATCACCTTGGGATATGTGTAAATGTCAAAAAAATAGGAGTATGTAATTTATCCATCATTTTGGTGAACTAGAAGGTGTAAATTGGTTGGATGATTTTAATTATAATTTAGAGCATTCCAAAAAAAGAATCAGGTCAAAAGGCTCCACGGTTTGAAAATTATTGCAATTTTTCAATTTCTGGAGACCTCCTAAGAATGCTTTAAAGTTAGGTTAGGGGTATTAAATGACCTTGAATAGGGCCAAAAAATGGGGTATGAGTGAAGCTAGTCCATAGGGCTATAGAGCGCTTCAAGAGCTTTCCATAAATGTAAACAGTTCGTCAATCGGAGCTACGGTTCAAAAGTTATGCCTCCCACAAGTTCGATTACCGTTTTTAGATTCTTCTAATTTTGTGCTGACTTCTAATGTGACTATTGGAGCCTTCTATTTGGTCGGTGGATGCCAACTAGCACTTTCTAGAATGTATTCCAAATCCTTAACCCTTCGGGGTCTATTTAAGAACATTTCTGGCATTGTAAAAGGCAGTTAGGAGCAGAGTTTGAGAGAGGGTATTGGGAGAAGAATTTATCTCCAAATTTATGCTATTGTAAGCCCATAGGGCATGTTTTGGAGTCTGTTTCTTTGCACTAAGTGTACTAGCATATTTTTATAGTTAATAAAACTTTCCCTTTCCTGTTGTGTCCATTCTGTGCTTGGGTTTTGTCCCCATCATATCCACTTACATAGATTCACTACCAATGGTAATATGGGGTGATACACTTAAAATTGGTTGCTCAAAATTGTGAGGTGGATTGACTACAGTAGGACTTGTTTCCTCTATCTGCGCACACTCCTTAGACTCCTTAGGCGTAGGGCTTGTCTTCTCTAGCTGCACACTCTTTTCTAAAATAGGGCTTGCCTTCTTTGGATGCACACTCTTCTTTGACATAGTAGACATGTAGGTGACTATAGCCTTTTGAGTTTCTACATTTACATCTTCATAATTTCCTCCGATGAGGAGAATGAATCTCCTTTTATTTCTTAATAGTGGTGCTATTCCTTTCAAAATTTCTGTTATCTCTTCCTCATTATTTATAATGCATAACTTTTTCATCATATTAATTCTTATTTTCTTGTCTTCCTCTATCACTCTACTTTTTCTGTTTCTTAGTCTATTGTACAAATCTTCAGGTATCTGACCTCTTATGCTATCAAAATTTTTATCTTTTAAGATCATATTTCTAACTACAACATTCTCTAGCTATCTCCTATCCATATTATTATACAAATCATAGTATTTATTTAATTGTACAAAATTATTGTCATTAATGATTTTCATGTTAAAATTCTCTACCTTGGGTTTCCATGCCTTTCTTTGTGCTAAGGTCTTTGCTTCCTAATCAACTAGCTCTACTGGTCTGTCATCAATTTCTTCTTCAGATTTAGAAGAACTAATATGCAAGGTTCTTCTTTTCTTGCTTGGACCACTTGTAGTCTACTTGACTCTCTTCTTAGGAGGGGTTTTGGTCTGTTCATGCTTTATAGACTTCCTAGGTTCTGGCACTTCCTCAATCTTCACTAGATTCTTTAGAGGTTGCTGTTGTGCAACTATTGCATATGGCAGAGTAGTTTCTTATGCACTTGTCTGGGAAATTGTGACCTCTTTAGTAGGTCTGAACACTAGAATAGGTGCAGGGGTCAATAGTTTAGATTAACCACTGGCCTTCATTTCCATGGCTATCCCTTTTACCTCATCAAATTCCTTTCTAGACATTCCTAATTCCTTCAAAATAGAATCAATCACCTTTTCCACCTTCTTCTTGGAGTCCTTGATTATTTGACTTGTCTTAACCTCTTTCATCTTCTTAATAAATGTTCCCCATCTAGGACATTCTGAATAAACTTCTAAGTGAAGGATTATCTCCACATATCCTTCAATTAATTCCTCACTCATTTCATAACCCATAGGTTCAATGAATTTAACTTGAGGAACTATTGCCTCCATACATGTGAAATCTATTTCTACCATGAAGCACAGTTCATCCTTATATTTTTCCACTAGCACAGGAGATATCTGATACCTTTATTTCATTTTAGCTTGGAAAGATTTCATTATTCTCTCAATATCACTGTCTCTAACTATTTCAGGTCTGGCTCTGCATGTATGAGTGATTGTCTGCATTGCACAATCACTTCTATCCCAATTTATGATACCAAGAAACTTCTTAGTTGTGTAGAAGAATATATGAGTTAGTAGGGATTCAAACCTAAAGACTATGCTCCTAGACTTCTTGATTCTTGATATATTATCCAACAGTTATGTTCGGACAATGTCACATAAATTAACCTCTTCACCCTTAACTACTAGGTAAGCTGCATGAAGAAATCCTGTAGGGGCTGAATCTATCCTATATCCATAGTTGAACTTGTATCCCAAAATTTTGCAAATTAGTCTCACTTCATCATCTTGAGTGCTGTTAACTTTCATATTTCTGCCATCAAAACCTGTATTGAGATTTGTTTCAACTATCTTGCGCACATTCTTTATGTTTACTGGATTACATCCTTTATTGTTTAGACTTGTGAGCTTGTGAATTAGGTCTTATTAATACATATGAAAGAATCTCCCAACCATAGAAGATCATCATGTACTCTACTCAGAATTATCCTTGTCCATTCATGATTGTCGAAGTCCGTGTAGAACATATGCTTAAATAGGTTAAGTTGCTCTAGGTATCCATGTTCTAGTTTTAGTGACAAATCATTTTTGCACATTTTGTCTAATTCCTTATGAATTTTTGTATCTCCTATTCTTTCAATTTTATAATGAATATAACCCCTTATATCTTCAACATGAAGAACATTTTCTAGAACTTGTGAAAATGCTCCAATAGGGTCATCAAGCAAAGAGACAAATGAGTGTTTCTTGAAATTGTATCTAGGTCTATTGATGACATCAAAAACTTCTTGTCTTTCCATTTTTGAAAAATATTCTCAACAAATTTAGAAAATACCTTAACTTTGTGTATTAGGGTTTTTGGCAAATTCACATGTCTGCAGACCTCTTTAACACTTCAAATCTTGCTTCAATCTTGCATTCAAGGTTTTGAACAAACAAATAATGTTTGCAAAACAAGTCGTGTCATTTAAATCCTTTGCAATCTATACTTTGCATTAAATGCATATCTACCACTAGTTTTATATACTATTATTGTATAACAAAGACGTTATTCTTCTTATATATCCTTATCCTGATCATATTAAGCAATGCACACTTCACTGTAGACTTTTCTCAATGTCTAGTACATACTTTTGTTTGGTTTAGACTGCCACGTAGTCTAGTACATACTTTTAACTTTGCAACCTATGATGTTTTTTCTAACATTAGTTATTAATAATTGATGCATTGTCTTACTGAGAATGCTTAATTATGATAGGATGAGTTACAGACAATAAGTGACTTTACTATCTTGTCAGTTACATTAGGATGAACTTCTTCTTGAACTGTGAGAACTTCTAGCTTCTCTTGCTTTTACAAATGTTTCGTTAAATTCTTCGATCAGCTCCTTCATTTCTTTGACCTTAAGACTGTCATCATTTCTTCTATTGTTCCTTCTATAGTTATAATTCCTATTTAGGTTTCTTCTATCCATTCTACAAAACTTTGCTGCGTGTCCAAAGTTATTACATAATTGGCATATAGGTACATTCCTTCTTTGTTCATTATTCTGGTTGTCAGGTGCTCTGCAATTCCTTGCAATGCATCCAAGATTGTTGCATCTGTAACAAACAATTTGTCTTCTTTCTCCACTTTCATTGCCATGAGATCTTCTTTTGTTTCCTACATGGTTAGTGTTTCTAAACATTCTACTATTTGCATTATTGCTATCAATTTTAGATTTCTTACAATGTACTGTATAATGTCCATATCCATGACAATTATGACAATAAAAATTTGAAATAGGTTTGAAAGACTTACCTTTGCAATCATCTTCACTGGGTTCAAGTTCATCACACCAGGCATGAGATTCCTTTCCTTTGTTATCCTTATCTTGATAAGATTCTATAGATTTCTTAGAGTGAGTAACATTCTCTTTGTCTTTAGATGTATCATTTGTTTTTCTTAGATCCTTCTTTATTTTAGGAGTATCAGGTTCTTTACTCTCAATAGATTTCTTTGCAAATTGTCTAAGGAAAAATCCAAGTCCAGTCTTGTCATAACTAGGTCTTTGTATAGATATCCATTCTTCAATCTTTCACTGTTAGTATATAATTTCTCAAGTTGCTGTTTGGTTTGTACCAACTCACCTTTCACAATAGTGTTCTATTTTTCTAATTTTGCATGCTCTAACTTGATAGATTCCAATTTAGATGTTACCTTTTTTAACTGGGATCTTAGATCTGCATTTTCACTGTTTATTTCTGTGTTATTCTTTCCTCCATTTTTCTTAAGACTTAACTTGAGTTCAACTATCCTTAACTCATATTTTAGAATCTCATTTTCTTTCTTTAGATCTTCAATATCATCATCACTAGTTTTCTCACTAGGTCCCTTTTGCTTTAGGTCATCTATCTTGTCCTTTAGTTTACCAATGTAAGCTTTTGCATCCTTTATATCTATCTTTTAGGCCATCTCTTTCATCAGTAAGGAGATCAATTTGTTCAATAGCTTCTTCAAGATTCTTCTTCAATTTTTCCATATCCAGGGATCTTATTCAAGCTATTAAGCCTCTTCTAAATAAGTAGGCTCTGATACCAATTTTTAGAAATAGATAATATTGGGGGGGGGGGGGGGGGGGGGGTGAATCTGTATTTTCAATTTTTTTACCCACAATTGAATATTATTAATTACTTTTCCACATGCTTAAGAAAGAAAACCAATAGTGCTAAAAAATATAAACAACCATACAAGAAGAGAACTCATAACACCATTTTTTAAAAACTAGGGAAACCCTGGCCAAGGGAAAACCTCAACGGGGATGGAACTCACATGATGATTCACTATATAAAGGATCTAATTAAGGACATTGACCCTGTTAGGAGGCTATGAAGAATGTATAGTGTCTTGAGTCCCTGTTAGGAGACTAGGCCTTGTTAGAAGCCTCAACCCTATTAGGAGTTGTTTCAACCTTGTTAGGAGTTGGTAGATCATATATAGATCATATAAAAATGCATGCAAGAAGAGCCTACTGCCCTAACATGCAACTATATAATAAGTTCCTCAAGAAAATAGATATACATACAATACTAAAATACTTATTGTACTTTACAAATCTTTTGATTGTCAATTCTTCATACAAAGAGTGACTGCACACATATCAATCTGCATCATATCTCGCATATCATAAATCATAACATCACATTCACTTGTCACCTGCATTTCACAACATTTGCATTACTTCACAAATGTAGTTCTGTATTTATACCAGGCATATCAAAAATTCTTCCTTAATCGACTCACATATCATCCTTACAGTCATCTCATCAAGAATTAATAATTAAAACAATTAATCAAGTTGTTTAACTCATTCTATTGACATGCTCTATTTTGCATTTTAACATCATTGCATCACTAATTCCTTCATAAATTGAACTTAGTTGATCATATAGACATGCGCATTGGTATGCATCATCAAGATGATGTCATGCATCTTTGGTTAACTATGTAAGAGAATATTCCAAGGTAATATTTTGCTATCATCAAATCTTGTAATGCTGCTATAACATTGTAAATACTTAGACAATTTTCTTTCACAAGTAAACATAACTAAACTATAAAACAAATATTTCCATAAATGACAACCACATAACTCACTTTATTTGATTGATTGTTCATATTGCCAACATAGACAGTGTCAAACATCTATACATCATGTTTGGTCTATGGTTGACTTGTTGCCACTTCTGCTAATTGCGTAAGCTTACTTTCAAATGAACTTACCAATTTTTTTGCTCTTACTTGAGGATAAGTATTGTTGTTATAACTAATACAACTTATTTTAGTTTGTCAAATATCTCTCCTAAGGTTCTTTCCAAACTGTTAACCTTTTTGTTTCTTTCAAATAAATTATTTAACTATGAAATCAAACCTTGCTAATAATCACCATTAGTTAAGTTCTCCATTGTAGTTACTAGGGGCATCTTCCCTTTCTTCTCCTTCTCTTCTACTTCTTCTTTCCTCTTCTTCTCTTCCTCTTCCTTCCTCTTTTTC
Source organism: Cupressus sempervirens (assembly GCA_028749045.1). Taxonomy (NCBI): domain Eukaryota; kingdom Viridiplantae; phylum Streptophyta; class Pinopsida; order Cupressales; family Cupressaceae; genus Cupressus; species Cupressus sempervirens. The sequence continues at coordinate 31,199,133 of CM053792.1, forward strand.
TCTTATTCTTCTTTCCTCTTTTTCTTCTTCTTTTGATTTCTTCTTTTCCTCCTTTTCTTTCTCTTCATCTTCTACATTATTTTTCTATTCTTCTACCTTTTTCTTATCCTCTTCTTACTTCATTCTTCTCCTTCTTTCTTTCTCAGCACTTCTGCCTTTTTCTTCTCCTCTTCTTTCTTATTTTCTTTTTATTCTTTCTTCCTTTGCTCTTCTACCTTTTTCTTCTCCTCTTCTTTCTTATTTTCTTCTTCTTCTTTCTTTCTCTAATCTTATCCCTTTTCTTTCTCTTCTTTTGAGCTCTCAAAGCTGACCAAATTGTCAACATTTGCACCAAAATCCTTAAAAGGATCTTCTTGAGTATCAATAGTAATATTAGTATTATCAATATGCATAGTATCTATACCTATTGTTACTTATGGAGTTTTTTTTGTGGCTGCTATAGTTTGGTGGTTGGTAGGTAATATTTTCTTCATCATATGTACAATTGGTTCTTGAGTTTATTCTCTCACCTCCTCATAGTTTCCACCCATGATTAGTATAACTGTAGTCTTTTTTCCTTAGAAAGGGTTCAAGACTCTGTAACAAATCCTTCAAGTGCTCTTTACTTTCTACAACACACAAGTTTCTAATTGCATTTTCTTGAATATGTTTATCTTCCTCTTGCACTCGTCTCTTTCTATTAGCTAGCCTCTCATACAAATAATCAAGAATATGTTTCTTAATATCCCTTTTTAATATCCTCAAACTTATTTTTATTCAAAATATTATATCTTAGAGTAGCATTTTCTAGTTGTAACTTGTCCATGTTGTTGTACAAACCATAAAACTTCTTTAATCGACCAAAGTTACTTTCCTTAGTAAATACACTATTTAATTTCTCAATCTTAGGCTTCCATGGTTGCCTCCCTTTGCTCACAGACTCTGGTTTTGTCTATTTGGTTGGTTACAAGTCTTTTTCTTTCTTAAGTGATTTTGCCTATCCTCACATCTTTGTTCCTTCAAAGGTGATTAAGACCTTTTACATTTTTCTTGGTCCACTTTCCATCTATTTTACTCTTTTATGTTTTTTTCCCCCCTTCTATTTGGTCTGTTTAACTTTAGCTAATCTAGTTGATTTCCTCTTTGTCTACATAATCTTACTTCTTCTTCTCCACCACTGAATTCTACTAATTGAATACAAGGTGTATTGCTAATTTTTCTTGTGATACAATTGTATAAGGAATAACTGATGCTGCTACCTATGATTTTGGCATAGCTATACCCTCTAATGGTCCCACTCCTACTAGTGGCTATACATACATAATTCCTTGTTATCCACTTTGTTTCATTCTAGTGACAATTTTCCTAACTACTGTAATTTCTTCAAGTGTCATCTTTGCTTGCTCCATAATCTTCTTCATTGTAGCTTCAACCTTTTTCTGTGAAGATTTCTCAAGCTGACTTGAGATGTTACTTGCATTATTTTTTATATGGTCCAAACCTATTGAATTCTTCATCTCTAGCTAACTCCAGAATTACTTCTACATAACCCTCAACTTGTTCATTAGTGATCTCATAACCAAACAGTTCAACATAAAGCATCCTTGGTTGCACTTGTTCTATGTAGGTGAAATATGTACCAATCATAAATCATATATCATCTTTGAATTTCTTCACAACAAAAGGTGGGATTCTATGCCTCTATTTCATCTCTGCTTGAAAGGTTTTTATAATAATATCTCCACTACTATCAATCTTATCAACTGGATATCTTACATACATATTGGTTATCTTCTCAATTGTGCACTTGTCACTATTAAGAAAATTAGTAACTGATAGAAATGGAAACATCTTAATTAGATGGAAAAAGATGTAAAAAATCAATGATTTAAATTTGAACTCACTATTTATCACTTTCTTGATCTTCTCCAAGTTCTCTATCAATTGCACTCTCAAGATTTAACACATGTTTACCTTTTCTCCCTTAACACACATCATATGAGCTACATGGATAAACCTACTTGCCTATCATCATCTCTAGAGATGGCACATATCTTGGATGCCATAATTTTGCATATAAATCTTACATCATGCTATTTTTATCTTTCTTATTATACTAGCTCTCCCATTATACTTAGACTTGGTGTTTTTTAGCATAAGTTTCTTTAGATTCTTCTCATTTACTAGAATAGATCCTTCATTACATAATCTCATTATCTCATGAATTAGGTTGGCTGAAATATCTACTACATTGTCTCCTAACCAAAATTGTCCACCATGAATTCTGCTCAATAATATTTTTACCCAATCTTTATTCCCAAACTCATGAGAAAATAAAAACTTAATCATTTCATTATATTCAATGTAGTGCCTCTCCCATTTGATTTCTATAAGTCATCCTAAATGATGAAACCTTGATAATATTGCTTGGTGAGTGATAATGAATGGGACCATGAGTGGTCTACACCCTTGAGGTGAATAGATTTATGTTATTGCATCAGTTTCTTTGATTATGCTTATGGCTAATTTATGAGACTATGATGTGTTAGATGGTTCATTGAGGTTTGTGCTAGTCATGACTAGGATTGATGTGGTATCATGATGTTGTTTCATGATTACCTAGAGATGTGTGCAAAGATTGCATTGTGTCCTATTATCTTGCTACACTAGACTAGGTTCCTATAGTAGTGGTTAGTCATGTGTTTGACCATTTTCACTAATGTGTTTTAAGTACTTTTTCATGTTGTTTAAAAAACCATTATTAAATGCTTAAATAATTAGAAATGGATTGTCCATGTTGGATTCATTGGTTATGTGCTCTGGATATTTACCTTGTTATATTTTGATTTGAGAGATACTTGTTACTCATGTTATGTTTTACATTTGAGATGACTTGAGGGTCAGATGTTATACTTTGATTTTAGTATCATATATGTTAGACTACTATACTATTTAGTTGATCATATTTTCATGATGATGCCATTTTGAGATGATAGTATCTTTTATGATGATATCTAGTTATCCGATATTTGGACATATCTCTAATTATGTTATGTTATGGATTTAATGCTATAGTTATTTACTTCCTTCTTGCCTCATTATGCTATATGTGAATGTGAGTGATGTAAATAGATTTTTTCAATATATTTCAATAAATGGTTAAATTAGGTGATTTAATGCATTTATTGCTTTGGCTAAGTTATTATATGAAATTTCACTTGATCATGTATTTCAGTGTGTAGGATTTATATCCCTTGCAGTGGTATACGAAGTTAGTGATTCAATTGTTCATATCTTACCAATGTTTTCCCTGTATGCTCGACATATCTCATTTAAATGTTTAAATTAAACCTTCTAGTGATTTGATAAATTTGGATTCATTTTCATTATGTGACTAGACCTATGATTGTGTCTATGCATTTAGAATTTCACATTGTCATGAAGTTGTTAAGGTTTTCTGTGATTTTGGTTTAAGAGTTTTTGGGCTTTATTTTAATTAATTTTAATTTCTGGCAACTTTTCCATAGATGAATTCCAATTACTTGGAATAGCCTATTTTTGTTTGGGTTGATTCATGATTTAACTAGTTCTCCTTGTTATTTTCCCTAATTCATTATTCACTCAAAAAGTGAATAAGTATCCAAAAAAGAATTTAATTCCTCACTTCTCACTTTTGAATTAGAAAGTTTGGAAGTAAAACCCAAAATCCTCTTCATGATGAATTGCTGTTTTTTGTTGTTGTGGGAGCTAGGGCATGAGATCATCGCAAGATTGGTCTTGTTGGATCTAGCTCAAGGAAACTTTGGATTGTCACAATTCTTGGCTACTTCTGCAAGATTTTTATTTTATGGTTCAGATTCCCATTTTTCCCTTTTGGCTGCAAGGTAGGGCTCTCCCATTTTATTTATTTGGCTCTATTTCTACTTCTATTTTTGGTATCCAGTTTTTGGGAGGTTGAGAACTAGCATTCCCCTCCATTTTTGTATGCTAGCTCTACCCGGTTGAGTGGGTATGAGCATTTGCCCATTTTCTAGGATGAGGGTTTGGGGTTTTGCACCGTTATGCTAGTCATTTTTGCATACATACTCCAAACCCAGATTTTATTGGTTTTCATGGCTTTTATGCCCAAAGATCGAATGAGTTTTATTTTTGAAGTTTTCAAGTTTTGGGGTGTTTACTTCGATTAGCGTGTCTTCCTATTTGCTCAAGTTTTATCGGCATGATGTTGGTCATGGACTTGGATCATCTGTTGGGATGCTAGTTAGATCATTGTTGCATCTTTATGTTTGCATTGGGATGCATGCCACATCCTTATTCTTGGTGCTATGTTCAGTTGAGTGATTTAATACCTCATGTTATTGGTTCTTTTGGACCCTTATTATTATGTCATGGACATTAGGATTCATGTAGAATCCATACTCTCGAAGTGAGGCTGATTGAGTTTATGAAGTATGATTTTAGTGTTCCTTGGGATTCATGTAGAATCTATCCTCCCAAGCTTGTATTTAGTTGAGTGTTATTTTTCTTGTGTTCTCATCCAGTCCTTGTGTTATGATCACTGTGATAGTGGTGCGCCACACATGAGCACATGTATGTGCATTTTTTGGGTGCCTTATGAGGCCCGATCTCCTAGTGGTAATGCAGTTGCGTCATTATCATTTGGAGTTGGGTTGGGAATGTGTATGCCTATAGGAACTCATTTTTTGATGAGCATGGGTAGGGTAGGGTAGCATATGGAGGTGGCTTCTATCTATGTAGCCTGGTGTCCATGCCCAATGCATTTGCATGCAAAAGTTTTAATCGAGTGATAACTAAAAAAATACTATGTGATAATAAAACTTAAGATAATAAAAAGGATTCTGAATTTTGCTCCTTTTTTTGGGAAGTGAGAGTTGCCAATACTAGCTTGGGCTATTCGATGCCAAGCGACTCTCCATGATGTCAACCCCTACACAGTAACCCTTTGAGTGTCTACCATGACCTATTGTACTTGCATTGTCTCATGATCTTGGTTTCATTCATCTTACTTTCTGGTATGAGTGCTAGCCATGGACATTTTTTTTATGCATAATTGTAGATGGATCATTATCTCCATCAACATGGTAGGAGTGGACCTATGGGTTTCATGTTGTTGGGAGGTGTATCTACCTTTACCACTACTAGGGACTAGTGTACAGAGACAGTCTACCATCCTAGTGCGACCGTTGTTGGATGTTTTTACTTGGTACTTCGAGTTTTAGAGTATGCTTTCTTGTGATTTATGCTTTCATTGGAATGCTTAGATATCATGTTTAGATGATGTTATTTTTATTGACGCATTCCCTTATTATGATTTTTTACATATGATTAGATGATGTGATTTACTTAGTTGGAGAATCCTTTTGCTTATTGGATTAGCATGTTAGATTTTCTATTCTTATGATGTTATTACACTTTAGTAATGACATCCTCATAAGACAACTCTGACTATCTAGTTGGTAATTTGGGATGTTACACATAGGGGATAGCTAGGACCTTCAAGGTCTCATGATGCTATTATAGTTGGGAGGAACCACACACGAGTTTTAGTTGTGTGGGTGCTTTATTGTTTATGTTTTTCTTCATATGATATTTGGTTTATGAATCATGTATGTAAATTGCAATGTTTCTTTCTACATGTTCCTTTATATGCTTTTATGGATTATATGGATTTTACTATTCTACTCCTTGTGGCATGGTGTTTTTTATTTCATGCACTTGAGTGTCCAAGGCTTGATTATAGTGGATCTGATACTCCCCAGTGTGGAGGTTCCTGTTCTTTGTCCAATCTGATTGTTCATTGGGTTATTTCTTTTCAATCATAGGCGATAATGGTTCAACATTGGGTGATACTAGAAGAGTATCACATGCCTAAAGGAGAAATCTCATACGATACTAGAAAGTATCGCACAATAGTAGTGCAAAATATCATATGATACTGGTGCAGTATCACATGACCATACTAAGAACTATCGCTTGGCCATACTAAGAAGTATCACCTGACTATAGTGAAAATTATCATGTTGGTAAAAAAGTATCACCTGGCTATAGTAAGAAATGTTGTTTGGCTGCATTAAAGTTTCACCTAGCTTTCTTGCAAAAACCTACTTGGGAAGACAACATGTATCTTTGGACTTTTCGGTTGAGAGTTGATTGGTGTCTTGAATACCCTTTAGGGTTGCACTCCTTCCTAGTTCAACATATGTTTCTATGGGGTTTAAAATATATCATTTAAGTATAAGTTGATGTAGATTTAATTAATATACTTAAGATATGTTTTAATATATGTGATGATTCATTTGAGATAGGTTCCAAACCTCTTCGAGATAAGATGCAGATTCTAGAAAATTTTAGGGTTTCAAAAATTTAGATATAGCCAATTTTTAGGGCTTTAGAATTTGAGACGTAGCAAAATTTTAGGAATCCGTATTTATCTTTTAGCATGGTGTTTAGTAGATGAGTGGTGGTAACTTTGAGCCTCATCTTTTGCTTGACCTTTGTTGGTCTCTACTTGTGAATCATGATTATGACATGTCTAGTAGAGATGGACTTGTATGTCTAAGCATTCTAGGAGCTTTTACCTTGGGATTAAATGAGAATACCCCCTTGGTATATTCTCATGATTCGTGTGGTCTTGGTTTGTGAGTTGTGTTTTTGAGCTTGGAGATCTTTGGAAGTAGTTGTAAGACTTTCGCTATTGTAGGTAAACATGTGAGCCTTGCCATGTTCCCTATTCTCATCACCTTTTCCTAGAGTTTCATTATTGCACTTGGTTACTTTTGCTATTGTAAGTAGCTTATCTTAAGAAAAAAATTATTTAGTGTATGTTTTATGCTTGTGTTCCAAGGATGTCCAGGTGGCGCATTATATTCAAGGTGTTCATAACTAGTTTTAAAACTCATGTCTTGATTGTAGATGAGTTCAAACTCATTTTTTATTCTTACTTCTCCTACTCTCTTAAACATTCTCTTAAGATAACTTCCAATATCCTCTAAATAAAGAACTTCGTCTGGAATAGCAAAAAATGCTATCATAGGATTTTCTTCTAAAGGTGGAATGGAGTTTATCTTCATTTTCAATTTTGCCTCATCCTCAACATTGTGAATCAAACTCCTATCCATTATTATCACAAATTATGATTTCAATTCATAGATGAGCTCTTGAAATTCGATAAACACCTTAATTTCATAGAATGTAGGGTTTTTTTTGAAGTATTCACTTCAATGGTGCTTGGATTGCCTTGGATTCACACTTAATTTTCTCTTTAACTCGTCACACATTTGAATGATTCTCAAAATCTTGATTTTGACCATTCAATCCTTTTCGTTCACCAACTTAATTAATTGTGCAAGTACAAATTTCATAGAAAGCTATTTATTCTCTACCAATAACTTGTTTTGATTCATATAACCTCATGTGATCTCCAAATAACCTACACACTTAATCATAACTTCAACATATCTTATTCTACCTCATATTAACTTCGCAACCCTTAACTCACTCTATATCATTATACACATCTTTCTGATACTCGATCTCTAATAAAAAGGTACTTAGTTCAAATAGGATGAATCACATACAATTTTTGACTTCAATCTTCCTCCAGGTCCATCAAATGACTATTCTTCTAATACTACATGTAAACTGAATGAATTTTTAGCTTTGACAAATACCTCTTTGAATTATTCTATATGCTCCTTCAATTCATCTTTCTGACTGTTATTGCTACTATCATTCCTTCTAATATTTCTATTTATGTTTCTTCTAAAATTTGGATTCTTGTTGATGTTCCTCATATCCATTAAAAAAAATCTTTATGTATGACCAAATTTATTGTATAACTGACATATTGGTGCATTATTTTTGAATCTGGGTTCATGCTGGTTTACAGGTGCTCTACAATTTCTAGCTATGTGTTCAAAGTTGTTGAATTTGTAACACACAATGTTGTTCGTTGCTCCATTAGTTCCTTTATTGTATCTCCTTATTTATCTTGGAGGGTTAGTACCTATAAACATTGTACTACTACTATTGTTATTATCAAATTTAGGTTTCTTACAATCAATTTCTCTATGACCAAAACCATGATAATTATAACAATAAAAATCAGTAACATATTTAAATGGTTTACCTGTGCATTCCATTTTGATATGAACAATTTCATTACATCCAAAGCATCTTCATTTGACTTTGTACCTTGATTTTTTGGGTGATTCAATTTGTTTAGGTTGGTAAACTTTTTCAATATTCTTAGGTGAATTATTAGATTTAGTTAGCTCATCTTTGTTCAATTCTTTTTCTCTTATGTAGGCTGATGAATTTTAGGACTAGCTTCCTTTCTAGCTTCATATTTCTTGATTGATTTTTCTCTAATAAAATATCCAAGACCATTCTTATCGTAAGAAGATCTCTAAAAATATAATTGCTCACCAATTTTCTAATTGCTACCTAGTCTGAGTTAACTCTCCTTTCACAATAGTGTTGTACTTCTAAAGTTCTACATACTCTAACTTGGTGGATTCAAGTTTAGATGTAACTTTTGTAATATGGGATCTTAGACCTACATTCTTAGATTTTAGATCTAACTCAATTTTTCCATCATCTTTCTTTAAGATCAATTTTAGTTAAGTAATCTTCAATTCATGTTTTAGGATCTCATTTTCTTTCTTCAACCTTGAAAATTAACCACTATCCATAATATGATCTTTAGACTCCTTTTTGGATTTGAGATGATCAATCTTATCTTTTAGCTTACCAATGTAGTCTTTTGTATCTTCATATCTTTCTTTTAGGTTATCTCTTTCTTCAATGAGAATGTCAATCTTCTCAAGAGCTTCTTCTAGGTCCTTCTATGACTATTCCACATCCATAGTAATCTTAATCAAACTGTGAAGCCTCTTCTAAGTAATTGGTATCTGATACCAATTGATAGAAATAGGGAATACTGAGAAGGGGGGAGGGGGAATCAATATTCTACAAACTTTAGCTCAAAAATGGATATTATTAATTATCTTATAACTTGCATATGAAATTAAACTATTTATGCTAAATAGTAAACATAACCATGCAATAAGAGAACTCATAACACCATTTTTTTTAACTAGGGAAACCTGGCCAAGGGAAATCCCCAATGGGGATGGTACCCACAAATCAATCGACTAATCAAAAGTATCTAGTTAAAGATATTGACCCCATTAGGAGTCTATTACATGCATATAGTATCTTGGTCCTTATTAGAGGACTTAGGTCTTGTTAGAATCCTCAACCCTATTAGGAGTTGTTATATATAGATACAAGATGTATGCAAGAAGATCTCACTTCCCAAACATGCAATATACAATGTAGTTCCTTGATAAAAAAAGATACAAAAACCTCTTTACTTGCTCCTGATATCTTCAATATTTGATATAGCTCTTGTTTCTCTTCACAAAACATGCATACCTCTAATCATACATCAGAATTTACATCACATATAGTTCATATAATATTCCTTAGAAGCACACAGAAAGTCACATTTCATACTTTCTTTTATGCATTTACAATTTACAAAATACTATCCAGTCAACCTTCAAGATTTCACATGCTTTACAAAATATATTATTATGACTTGATGACTCAGGGTTAACATCTAAGATTTCATCCCTAATTAATTAAGTAATTATTTTCTGAATAAAATAATTCCTTAATCTATAATTATCTCTTTCCTATCATGCTATGTTTTGCTTGTTCTCTACTGTGACTGGTATTTTATCCATAACTTATTTTGCACTATCTATACTAATTTGAACACTTGCATACATTTTCTTGACACTTTGTCCTTTTTGTACCTAATTATGTATGCACCAATAATTTCTTAATAAACTTTGCTGACCAAAACTCTATCTGTTCTGCTAGATAAACTATGTGATATTTAATTTTCTAAGTATAGCTATCATAATAGAATTTTCATGACCTCTCCTTTTAACATAAATGATATGTTTCCATAAATGACAAAATAAAATGTATACCTTAGCTGAATTGTCAATATAAAATGATTGGCCTTCCCCAATAATTCCCTTACTTGGAGGTCTGTGGGCTAGTGCTCCTTCTCATATAGCAAAATCATCTACTTTGTGCTCCATGGATTCTCCTCCAGTTCGATCATGTTCAACTTCAACATTTGTATTACCTTTTTTGGTGTCTGTGATTCCAGTAATTTCTTCCCTTGTCCCCCTTGAGTTCCTTGAGCTATCTATTTAGTATCTGCATCCATTTGTTGTCCTTTAGTGTCCATTGGGATAGTGTCTGGTAAGATATGTAGTGAACCAATGAGAATATCACTTAGAATTTATACCTATGGCTTGGGAAATTCTTTAATCTATTTAATTACAAGTGCAAAGCTAGGTATATGTGCATGATATGGATCACTGAGTTTAGAACCTTCAATGTTTGACTCAATTACTACTAGATCATCCTCTGTTAGATATTCAATAATGACATTCTCCTGCCTCCCGATTATCTCTTCTACCATTTTGTGCATAAAATCTTCCCATTCTTGTGGTGAAATACTAGTATACTCTTCCTCTTTGTTGTCAAGCTCAATATTTTTCTTAGTCTCAATGTTGTCAACATGAATCACTTGTTCTAGATCTTTAATGTTGTGTGTTTTCTTCTAGATCATTTTTGACTCTTCATCAACTAATTGTAAATTTCCTTTCAAAACATATAAAGCTCTTCTCTTTTGAATAAATCTATTTTTGTGCTTTTCCAATGCCTCATCAATTTCTTCCTTTGTAAAATTAGACAATAACCTTGCAATAGAGCTTCCTTTCATTTCTCTCTCAATTTGCAATGCATACTTCTATCTATTATGAATTCTTTGATACAACTCTTTTGGTATTGCATCACCAATCTCAAGTGGTGTATATTTAGTTTTTATCATCATGACTATTATGGTATCTTCAATCTTCTTTTTTTCCTTGTTATTCATGTTGTCTTATTTGAAATTTTATAAATATTACATACCTTTACTCTCTTTAATGGATTTAATAATTTCATCAATAGTTTGAGGTTTCTTGTGTACACTAATTCTAAAATGACTTCCTTCATCAGACTCAGTTCTTTCATTGCCCTCAACTGTATTATCATATTTTAGAATCAATTTACTCCCTCTCTTGGTTAGTTTTCTAGAAGATTTAGTGACATTCTTTCTCCTTTGAAAAGTCTTGAATTGTGCTTGAGTTGGCTTTGTAATTTTGATTGTACCCTTCTTCAATGGTGGAGTTATCTATTGTGCTTCTCAAGTCCTTGAATTGGTGTTCTTAAGACTCATGGGGGTGGCCAAAGGTCTCTTCTTACCTTTCTTTGTTTGTGGTTCTGTGAAAATAATTTATTTACCTTTATCCTCTTCTCCATTTGCATCTTCTCGCTTACCTCTGTGATCATCAAAGGCTAATTGTCTTCACTTGTGCCAAGTGCACTTTCCAAATGATCAATCATTTTCTTGGTTTTTTGAAATAACATGGGAGCCACAATATCCATCTTGATCTTTTCCTTATCTTTTTAAAATGTCCCAAAATTTTGGGCATTATTATCATTTGGATCATTCAATAGGGATTGATTAGCATTGGTTGCCTAATCTATATTGATCTCATAGTCCATGGGTTCAAGCCATGCAACTCTAGGATTCACTTCTTTCACAAGTGAATGGTTAGTATAAACTAGAAATAAAATATCATCATGATATTTCTTGATTAATTGTGTGGTAATTCTATACCTTTGATTCATTCTTTCCTTAAAGTTTTCAAAATACCCAGACACAACACTATCAAAGTTGTTTCTCAGTGTCTGAATAAAATCATTGATTTAATATGTGATAAGAGTATCTATCCTCTAATTCACTTATCCAATAGAGGAAAACCAATTTTACGTAGAAAAGAAAATGAATACTAGTAATGAACAAAATTTGCAAGTATTATATCTTGCAACTCTAATTGCCTTCATGTTCTCTACAAGTTGGCTCAGCTGTAACTGGGCCAAGTCATATTCATCAAATTTCCTCACAATTTTGTAGCCTAGGTCAACTACAATGCACAACACACTGTTGGGTCATCTTGATTGAAATATTTTATATGCCACAACATAAACTCCAAATTTTATCTCTAGGTCTTCAATTGGTACAACCTTCAATCCTTGATTATGCCATTGTACTTTTGTGTTGCTTTCAATTTCATTCTTGGAGGCCATATGAAATACTTTAGCCTTCTCTGTTTTGGGATGTCTAGTGACCATATGAATTACATCTCGTGTAATCTTAATAGGTTCATCCAACCATATTTTTATATCATGAAATCAACTTACTATAATGTAAATCTAGTCTACTTTAAATTCCTTCAAGAAATGAGGGGCATGAGTGAGACCCATAGTTTCAAGATGTTTTTACTCATCTTTAAAATCCCCTTCCACACACAATTTTTCATACACTTCGCTCAACTCAAATTAAAATTTTTCTCCAATTTTATAGTGATAGAAGTAATGAATGTCATTAATCAATAAAAACTTAGGTGGAATAGATGATAATGCACTCAGATTGTTAGTTTGCATTACAATTTTTTGGATATAGCTTGTACTTTGGCTCGTTGTACACTTCATTTTGGATCAATTTCATAGAATTTTACACTGTCTTCTTCATCATTGGAGAACTTGAAGCCATTTCCATATTTTTAGGGTTTCAGTTATCAAATACTCACACTCCACTTAGTTTACACCAGATTCACCTTTTCACTTTGATTCTTTAGCAAATTTTTATACACAATCTTCTGCAAACAACTACTCACACAAATCGCTCCAAATTCACTCTCTCTAGAAATTTAGGGTAAACAAAATGAATTGCATTTTCCCTATTTAATACACAAATTTTTTCCTTTTAATGCATATTAGGACATATTTAATGCTCAATAACACATGTTCTATTGTCATTAATAAACTCAATCAAAATATTATTTTCATCACACACTCATTTAGAACAATAGAGTTATCTCAAACACAAGAAACACACCATCTTTCCTTTCATGATTAATTTCTTGAGCAACATTATATCTTTAGTTACTGATCATCTTGGTGTGACTTTCTAGTTTTGTAAAACTTATAAACTCCATGAGTTGTCCTTGTGCATCATACAATATGTAGAATGGACTTCATCCCATTGTATTCTAGGAACTAATGTAGGATGTATCAATGATAATGTAGTTTCATACCTTCTTATAAGGTTTAATTAGAGGTGTAGGTTTCACCTAATCTATTGGATGAGGTGCCATCATCAGTTGTATTTGATATCTAATTCTCTTCTATCTTCCTTATCCATAGCTTATTCATTTGTTCATGAAATTTATTCACATTTACTTTCTTTTTATCTTTTGTATCTTCCTCTTTAGGTTCCAACACTCGGTACTATTAGAAAGCTTAATGGGAAATAAGATATTGGGGAGATGAATCAAGATCTATAATTTTTTATAGTGATATTTCAATTAACTAGATTCACACCTAATCCATCTCATAACTCAGATCTCATATCATATAAACATAAACTTGTAATGCTGAAATAAAATTTATCTAATAATAACATCCATGAAAGATATCAACACATAACACAATAATTTTAATAAACTAGAAACACTTCAAGGTGAACTTTAAACTAGGTTGGTGATGAAACCCACAAATCTTTACTATTACAACAACAAAATTTTCTTGTTACAGATACAATTTGATCATATTAGATGATCTACCCTATGAGGGGTTTTCTCTATTAAAAGCATTTAAGACTTTAGGTCTTACATTGTTAAAGGATTTTACACTTACAATAAAGTAAGGACCCTGTTAGGAGATTTAAAATAGGTCTATTAGAACCACTCTATTAAGAGATTTTCCCTGACTCAATCTGTTAAAATTGATTTAGTACTTGATCTTGTGGTTTTATCTAAAATCTTATTACGAATCTCCTCTCTTCAAAATATTAATCTGATCTACTTATCTCATATCTTTGTTATGTCCTTCACTACTCTGGTTACTCTATTTGATCTCCCTTCTGACTTAGCCTTTCTTCACTCTACACTTAGCTTGTAAGATCCTTCATTCTCACTTCCATTCACTCCTTCTAATCCTTCGAGTAGGAACCCTTCTTAAATAGATAATCATACAAAGTTAGAAATTTGGACCAACGATCCACATTTCATCCTTTTTCCATTTTCCTTTTTGATTTTATGATTGGTTAATCTTCTTTTCTTGGGATTAATGCCTTCTGAAAAAATGCATAAACTCCTCCTTAAATATCTTTACAATATTTAAATGTCATTTAGAAATTGGCTAAAATGATTTACATAAGTGTTTGTTGAATTACAAACTCATCCGTCAAAATTGGTTTACTTGACACTTGAATGTTCTGATGCTTGGTCATAACTAACATTCATGCTATGACTTGGCTTCTATATGCTCAGCATATACTAACTCACTCAACATTAACTGACTTTCCAAATTCTTGATCTCTTCTGTATTACTCAACATGTATGCTGACTCGGTCTCTACTGGGGTGCTCAACAACCTTTGACTTTCTCAACTTAAGATAAAATGTAGACAAGTCCTCTATAGCCTAACCTTCTCTAGATGGCTTAGTCATAGTGATGACCATCCAACACTACCTTGGAAATGAATAAGTGTTAGACACTAATAAAAAAATTAGGCTTAGAGATCAACAATCTTCCCCTTTAACATTAGTGGCAAAAACACTTTTGCATGACTTAGCTTTCCATGCAAAAATAATGCTCCCCCTGAGACTGTAACTAATTCTTCAAAAATTAACTCTATAAACTCTAATGCTGTTGACTCATCTGATAACATTGTTTCTCTGATTTCTATTAGCTTCCCTATTATTCAAATATTTCCCCCTTATAATTTATGTCATGAATATTTCCCCCTTTTTTATGTCAGTTATGTCTTGGGGTTTGTAGGGTTTAGTTTATATTTATCCAAACATGTTTGATGACATGCCAAAATTTCTTCAAGTCCTTTAATCCATTTGTCTCTTGTTGATTCCTGTTACAAGCTAGAGTTTTCATTGCACCAAGAGGTTGACTTGTCAATGCCTGATACAACCACTAGACTTATAGAACATAGAAGGCGGTTAAACCATGTCATGAATCTCAAAGGGGAATGTTGGTGGTTAGTCCAACAATCTCCCCCTCAGCGTTACCTTAGGAGATTCAAACCTGTGACCAAGCTCTAATACCACTTGTTACAAGCTAGAGTTATCGTTGCACCAAAAGATCAACCTGTCAATGCCCGATACAACCACTAGACTTATAGAACATAGGAGGTGGTTAAGGCATGTCAAAAATTGCAAAGGGGAAGGTTGGCAATTAGTCCAACAATTCTATGATTTGAATATGTATCTCTAGCTAAGTAGCTAGATCAATTAAGCTCTCAACACTTTAAAGATGTGTATCTTTCTTTGTTAAATTATGAGCTATAGGTAATTCCCTTTGAATTATCTCCAAATATGGTAGTAGCATGAATTGAATTGAAATAATTTTTTTCCTTATGCCACTATCTCTAGCCATTAACTTGGCTAACCTATGTTGATCAAATGTCAACTTATTATATGAAGGTGAGCTTGAACTTGCATTATTTCCCAATGAATGTATAAATTATTTCATATCTTCTTGATCCATATCAATAAATCATTGATTCTCCAATGTTAAGAAATCAACACAACAAAATTTCATTTAAAAAGAATGAATGATGTTCAAATTTTTTTCCCACCGAGTGGTAAGGGTAGAAAGTTAAACCTTCCTAATTGCAAGTTCAGTTGAAACTTCTTGCAAAACTTTGTGCTCAAACTTCTTCTTAGACCATCTCATCAATTTATCATTGGTCTCTATATCCTTAGCCTGAACCTTATCAACTATATACACTAACTGATTCAAATTTGGATGTTGCATATTAACATAAAAAATCTCAAATGCATCAAAAAAAAAGCCTTGATATTATGCAATATTTGCTTCTTTTTGTGTTCTCTTCTCAACTGTTCCTTCTTTGTCTTGCAACATAGAAAGGTTTTCAATCCATCCATTTGTTCCAATGTCATATTGTTCAATTCATACATAGGTAATTGATGAATTCATATAAATTCACTATTTCCTCTATTGTATCATATGTATGTGCCATCATCTAAGATTAGGGGTGCTATCACTAGGTAGTGATATCTAAAATTGTTTACCCTTTGCAATAGATCTAGGTGACTTATCCTTTTGAGTAGATTTAAGCTGTTGCATAGGTGTAACATTTAAGGTCTCTCTAGGTATGGCACTTGACAATTGATGAAGATCTTCGATAGCCTCTTGTTCTTTGGGATTTTCTTTCTCTACCATCTATTTCTCTACTTCTACTTTACTCTCATTTGATTTGACATCTTTGACATGGGTGAATTGTGGAAACACAACTATTGCCTTGCCTTGTTTCTCAGCACTCATGTCAGAAACCATTGTAACTAATGTAACATTAAAAATGTTAGTACTTTCACTCTTAATCCTTGGATAGTCTTTTACTTGTAGTAATATTGTATTGGTGCATGATAGAGAGGGATATGAGGCATTTGGTGTAGCATTTTTTAGATCTTCCTTAGTCAACACATTCTAATTCTATGGGGATGAATCAAGAATTTCCTCAATTGTGACAACATCTTGTTGTTCATACTTGTCTACCAATTTTATTATTTCCTCTACAATTTTAGCAACCTCTTTCTGTATTATCTTTCTCTTCATTTACTTCTTCATCTTTCTCTTCTTCTTCCTCATCTTTGTTAGCTGATGGAATAAGCAACCCAAAAGCTTCCTTCCATATAAGAATTCTCTCTTGCTCAACTTCATGAACTTTATTCATCAAAATTTTGTAAGTCCTCTCCTTAGGCATGAATTTCTTTACAAAATCTTTTAGGGCTATAGAAATATGTATATTTCCCAAATATGGCAATTTTTGTGCTATAGTGGTCTCCCCAATCTATTGTTTAGTGGATAATATCCAATTTCACTTAGCATCAAATTTATTATACAAAATGCTTAAGAATTCCTTCACCTAACTTTATATGTGTATATTTTAACTATATCATCATGTCTATCTTAAGTTTTTCAAGATTCTCTTTATCTTTTTTATTTAAAGAATCAAAATTAATATCTTTAAATCTTGAAAAACTTACCAATTCACTAATCTCTTGACATACCTTTGTTAGAAACAATAGTCCACCAAGATAACTGAGAGGGGGGGCGGGGTGAACCAATTATCCAATAATTAAAACATTTATTAACCTTAAACAATCTTATCCATTCATCCAAAGTAAATAGTAATCATAACAAAATGCACATAAACAATTACACTAGATATATTAACTAGGGAAACCCTTGATCAAAGGAAAACTCTGGTGGGAATGATGTAAACAAGATGATGTACTAATATAAATATTCCTTGTTAGAGGATGGACCCCATTAGGAGTCTATTACAACATTTAGTACATAAGAGTCCCTATTAGGAGACTTTGAATCCCTCTTAGGAGTTGTGCCAACCCTATTAGGAGTTGTAGAAGTTAGAAGGACCCACTGTCCAAACAACTTCTGGGGCAAGACCACTGAACTCACTGTCCAACTGATCTCTCAACTATTTCTTGTAGAATAATTGTGTGTACTATACTTTAACTTCTTTCCTCTATCCTATCAACTAGACCAATCACTACTAGACCTTGTAGACTAGGTCACGAATCTCGAATCCAAGTATCCAACTTCAAATTACACAATAAAACCTCAGCAATGAAGTTTCCTTCACTTTTTCTCTTCTATGTTTATCTTCACATTCAAATCTTCAATCATTCACATTCATCAATATATTAGTCTTTTAGGTCACATTTAAGATAAAGAAAAATGTCCTTCCTTTATACCAAATCCATAAAACAATTCCATGAGTCGGCTGTTACACCTTCTCAATTAATTATTATAGGACCACATTAAGAACATGTTACACTTAGTGATAACATTAATATTTCACCTTGTAACTTGAATAAATTTCCATACACATAACATTATGACAAGTGAGCTTAGCCACATCATCACCAACATGTCTTCTTTACATATTTAACTTCCACTTCTCAGAATAAGAAATCTACTAAGAGATATACAAGTTTACTAGAACATGCATCTGTAAACTCTACCTCAAATTTGTCTTCACCAAAACTTGCATAACTTCTTCCAGACTTAATATCTAATGCTTCTGAGGTTACCTACATAAACTAGAAACATAATATAATCTCCCTTTAACCTCACTACTAAAATTACTCAATGATCTATCCGTACCAACTTAATCTTTCTGCTATTCTTCTATCAAATACCACAGAAAACTTCTATGTTGACATCAATGATAAACACAATCATGAATGTAACATATCATCATGATAATGATCTAATCATGTTTCTACTATACTCACCCTTAGGAATATCATCAAAATTCATGCTTCCATAACATATGCCTTTTGTGTCCCTTTTCCATCCATGTAGAAGTTTCATGCTCTTCTTGTGTCACTTCTAAGACAACATCTGGCTCTAGCGAATCACAATTCACTCTCCCCTCTTCACCCTCAAGTTCTTGTGGCATTTTTGATATAATATGGGCATAATTTTGAAGCACCTTGTAGAGTTTGTTAGGGTATGACCCTTCTAGATAGAAACCCTTGAAATTTGGGCCTGTCCTCTTCAACTCATTCCCTGCCCTTAATATATCTACATACTTTCTTAATCCTTCATTAGTCTCTTCCTCACCTACTATGCTTTTGATTAAGTCATCATGTGGAAACTCCTTGTTATTTGGCAAGGTGTAATTCCTTATTTTCCTTAGAGTATGCCTAACAAAACTCTCAGGACCATAAATTCTAGAAGGGATAGTGGATATGTTATACTGTCTCAAATATTCATGAATTATATCAAGGGATTCTTTTCCAATTGAGAAGTCTCCTATCCTAAAGCATCTAAACAAGAAGGTTCCCTTATGTAACTTGGGGCCTAGGTACTCTCTATCCATCAAAATTAATTTCCATACAAATTCAATTATAACTAGCCTTGGAGGAATGAATTTTTGTAATACATGGGGAGGATAAGGATAGACATAAAATCTCAAAATTGAAACTTCTTGAAATTCAAGTGAAACTAAATCAATCAAATCATTTGCATCCTTGCAACATCAAGGTTTTAGATGCATTCATGCAAAGTTAGGAACACTTCATTTTTGGAAATTTAAAAAGAACTTCAAGTTTCTATTTCAAAAGGTTCAAAATCAACACTAAGTGCACACTAAAATCTAAATCAAACTCAAAGCATCAATCAAGGATAAAATGAACCTCATTTGCAAATATTTTAAAGTTCTTTTAAAAATCTCATGAAAACTAAGAGTTCTAAATGGTTGCCAAAATTGTCCTAAAAGCTTTGTTATTTGTTCCAAACAAATGTCTTGTTGCAAAATCTTGAATGTTTCTTAGGTTTTTCATGCATCAAAACAATCTAGGAATATCATTTTTGGGCTTAAAACATGCAAACTAGAACACAAAATCTTGAATGAAAACCAAAGTCCAAAGAGTCATTTTCACTTTTGAGTCCAAAACAATCTTGAATGATCTAAGGTTAAAACAAAGCACTTTAAAGTTTTTAAAACAACACACAAAATCTCAATCTTGAATGCTCAAAGGAAAAAACTTGAATGTTTAACCACTTGTCTTTTAATACATGTTGCTAAAATGAACTTGAATGTTTAAACATTTTTCCTTTGAATGAATGTTGCTCAAACATAATCTTGAATGCCATGGATTAAGATCAATCTTTCTTGGAATGCATGCTTAAAACAAACAAACTCAATCTTGAATGCAAAAGATCAACTAACCATTGCAATATCTCACACTTCAATTTTTGGAGCATAAAAAGAATCTACATTTTAGAAACTTCTTAAATTATAAAAACCAAATAAAGATGCTTTAATTGAGTTTGTAATTGGACTCACCCTCTTTAATCACCCATCAATTTAACCATTGGTTGCAATCTCAACGCCATCTATGGGGATGGGTCCACCTAAGAGGGTGTTAAGTGCTCCACAAAGATCAAACTTCACTTACTTGTGTTTTTATTAGTTTTTCTAACTTAGAAAATTCCTTGAATGCACATTAGGGTCGCTAACACTTAATTTGGACATTAAAATTGAACAACTCTTGACGTGGAGGGCCTCTAGGCATGCACTTGAAACTGAGTTTTACACATCTTTCTTTTTGGGCTTAAAATAAACTCACACTCAATCTTGAATGCCTTAAAGAAAATTAATCAATACTTGACTTGGAGGGCCTCTGGGCGTGCGGGTTTACTTTCTTGTTGACCCTAACTCTTCTTCTTATTTGCATTCTTCAATCGATTTTAGTTTTTTGTTAACGCTTCAAGTTGGAATTAAACATTTGCATCCTAAACATGTGTGTTGGCAAGGTCTAGATCAAAAAACTTAAGCATTAGTTGGGAAAGAACTTTGTCTTTTAGCCCAAGGTCATCCAAATCTTCTCTCCCCTTGTCATCTTTCGAGGCTATCTTGGGTGCATAAGACTAGGATCCTAAACCTTGTTTCTCTTTCTAGGAGGCCTGCTTGGTGATTTCATCACCCCTTGGATGACCTCAACTCCAACGTTCTGGTAGAGTATAAAGATCGAGAGGTGAATCCAAAGACACCTCTCTTGGAATCAAGATTTTTTCACTCGGGCTAAGCCTCAAGGAACTTTATACCCTTGAGAAGTGAAAGAGGAGAAGTGGGTTACCGCTCCTCTTAGCTGTGTGACATCTTTTTGTTTTCATCTACAGATTTGGGCCTCACGTACCTTGGGTATATCGAGGACTCCCTAGCTAAACCAATTGTCAGCCTTGAAGAGAACCATTTAGAGTGTTAATGTGTTTGAAGTGATCGATTGAAAAATTTGTAAAACATACACACTCCATGGCGCAAGTATCACATTATAAGAATCACAAACTTTTATCTGGTTGTTCCTATCTATTGCTTGATTTTTTACTTGTTGAATGAATGTTTTCCAAACTTGGTCAATCCTAGCTTAGGGCACACTTAGCGTAGTCACTGCCTATTCTTAAAGTTGAACAAGTTGAAAAAAAACAACCAAAATCTCTCTAAGACAAGCACATTCAAGAATTTATGTCAAAACAACCCATACCCAAATAGAAGTTTCACAAAGTCAAACTCAAGCCATCTCAGGCATACCAAGAACTTTCAGCCAAGAGAAAGGAAATAAAACCAAGCCTTCGAATTGCCAAACTCCAAAAAGTAGAGGAAAAAGCTGCCGACAAAGCCCTTCAAGATGCCTGGTTAGATCGCACTATCCAACTTAACCAACATCCAGGAGTTAATTCTGCTTATGCATTACCAACTAGGCATGATTTCTATGATTAGACCCCCTTGTTTCTCCACATCTTCTTGCATAAGCTTCACTTTAGAGTCATCCTTGTAGGTAAGCCAGCCATCTTTAGTCCTCCCCTTAAGCTTTTTAGCTCATCCATCTCATTTAGAACCAAACTATCTAGCCAGCAATCCAAAATTTTCACATCCAAGCCTTCAAAATTGTTGTCACTTTGCCAAAAGCTTGCCATTTATAACATCTTCCAAATCCACCAATCTCACCCAGGTTATCCCTTTGATAGAGATTTTTCTAGGGTAATCTAGCTTTGTCACTTGTTATCCCTCATCACCTTGAGCTAAAGGTTGGGATCCACAAGTGGTCAATCTCGTGTTCTTCTTAAAGGATCATCAGTCTATCCTTAAGTTGACACAATCACCACCAAGCTTGCACACAGGAAAGTAGACCTTTCATAATTTGGCAACATATTTTTGAAGTTAGAATCCCCAACCCAATCCTTCTTAGGTTTTTTCATATAGCTTTGCCTCAACCTAGGAAATCATTTGCATAGAAAAGCCTTCGTCTTTTGCATCCATCAGCATTGTTGCATCTCATCCCTAGGAAACATTCTGCATTTTCATGCCACCCGTCACTCGCTTAGGAAAGAAGAAGAAGGAAACAATGGATCCCTATCATTTGGATCAAATAGCTTCACTCCCCTTGAGCAGTCAACCATCCTTCAGCCCAAAGAACACTATACCATCACCTACTAACATCGAAGCTTTCATGAACTAACTAGGAAATGCAGTATTGGTGAACGCCATTATAGACAAAAACAAAGAAACAATCATGGCTAACTTTCGAAGGGACAACATAGGAGTCTTCGACTTTGGAAGACCTCCTCCCTTATCAGAACAATCTCACCAGTTGTTTGGGCAACTACCACTCCCAATAGGCTCTTATGATTCAAATTATCCTCAATATGAGCCAAAAGAAGAGCCTCAAACTAGTCCTTATGATCCAACTAACCCAAACATACCAGCCTCCACTCAAGTTGAAATTTCCCTTCTGCAAGCCAATCCAACCACCACCACTCCACCATTGGTCCATACCACTCCATCCCAAACCCCCTTTGCTCAAAACACCTCACCATTAACTCCCTTCACTATTGCTGCTGCTGTTCCCCAACTCAGCCTTCCAAATCTACCCATCTCCCAAATCAGTGCTAGTATCTTTGGCCAACCTCAACAATATACAATAGGGATGCCACCCATGGGGCCAAGTAATCAACCCTTCATCACCCCCAACTTGTTTTCCTCAGCTCAGAACACAATATCATTATTTCCACTAGGTCCTTGGAGCTCAGTGCCATCAACCACAAATCCATAAGCTACTACCCTCACTCCACAAAGCTACCAAACCCCACAAGCTACTACCAATGTTCTGCCAAGCTCTCAAGTGACCCAAGCTCCTGCCACCCCTCTACCAAGATTTGAAATCTAGCCACCAAGCTATCAAACCCCATCAGTTCCATTTCCAAGCTTTCAATTCCCACCACCTCCACCACCAACTAATCAATTACCTCCTATTACAACCTATTTTTCTATGCCACTTCTAGGAGGAAATCCACCACCACCAACTATCAATTACTTGGCCTCTTTTGCCATGCAGATACCTTCCCAAATGGGGGCACAACCCACATATATTGGTTAAACTCCTCAAATCCAAAGTCAAGTTCCACAAGCTCCCCGATCCTTTCCCCAATCTTCACAACCATCTTATACCTTACCTCCACAAAGCAATCCATTTGTCCCATAGCCAACTTATGTTCCTCAATCCCAACCTCAAATCCAATATCAAAAACAATCCTTACAACACATGCAACAATATGTGCCACCTCCACCACAACAACCCATCATCCACCATTCAATTGCCCAAACCATGTACAATCCCTACCAACCCATACCTCAAAGCCATCCATATTCCATTGCCCTATCTAGCACATACCTACCTCAGGGCACTCCTACGTTGGGGGCACCCTAGCCATCACCCATTAATTTAGAATGGGAAGCCATGAAGATAGCTTTGAAGAACATCCAAGAGGGGAATGATCCAAAAACCTTCAAATTTGAGAATGTGTGTCCTTACCCATTTGACAGAGCCATTACTATGATTCCATTCCTTAAGCATTTTGAGACACCCAAGTTTGACAAATTTAGAGAAAAAGAAGACCCTGTCACACATATCAAAGAATTTTACATGCACTACCAAGAAGTGGTATACGATGACGTCTTCCTCTTGCACCTTTTTCCCAAAAGCTTGGCTGGACCAGCTCTTGAATGGTTTTATAGAATACCATATGGCACAATTAAAAACTTTGCTGAATTGTCTGAGGCATTTGTAGCCCAATATGCCCATCTTGTTGAAACAGAGCTATCAGTAGTAGATCTTCTCCACACTAAACAAAAAGGTGGAGAAAGCCTTCTCGAATATTTGCAAAGATGGAAAACCCTTACCACCCTCATATCTTGCACCTTGCCAGAGTGCCATTTGGTGAAAATGTTTATTGATAATGCCCATCCCAGCTTGGCTCACCACATGACCATGAACTGTTTTTAGACCTACAAAGATATCAAAGAGAAAGGAATGATCCTTGAGCAAGGACTCATTAAAGATGGTGTGGTCAAGATTTACAAAGAAGCCAACCAAAATCAAACACATTCAAATGACAAGTCTAGGTATTGGAACAAAAACAAGCACGTTGCAACAGATGGAGTTACTGGTATGAGACATGTGAATATTTTTGGTTCTTCCCAAAATCAATCCAACCCACCTTATCAACCAAACAATCAACAAGCTATCAACTACCAACAACAGAATCACCAAAGCTATCAAAGCCACAATCCAGGACCCAACTTTCAAAGGTCTAACAATCAAGCTAATGCCATCATTGTAGCTGTAGGGTAAAAGCCCAGATTCCAACCTGCACCTAGAAACTATACACCCCTTGGTGAGCCATTGGATGTCATTTTTGAGAAATTGACTAAGGAAAACCTCATCAAATTTCCTCCTACCCAACAAATTGACCCAAGCCAATCCAAAGCTACATGGTACAAAGATAATGAGTACTACAAATTTCATAAGGTAAAAGGTCACACTACCCTCAGATGCATGAAACTAAAAGATTATGTGCAGGACCTCATTGATCAGAAAGAAATCATCGTTGGTACCCAAACCTCTCCCAATGTAGGCTTACAGATCTATCAAAATGCTTTTCCTCCTCACAAAAACCAAAATCCTGGAAAAGCACCTATCCAAACCAACAACAACAACACCAACAACAACCAGCCAAACCAACAACATGGGAAGAACAATGACCACACTTCATCCTATATAGACTATGGTAGCCTCATAGGTTGTATATATGAGAAAGAGCCTTTTGTCAATGTTATCAATATCCAAGGACCAAATAATGAGTGTGCAGTCACCACTCGAAGAGCACGATTTAACATAGTAGGTCCACCCATTTCACCAGCACCATCAGCTCCATCAAAAAGCCAGTACAATATCTTGGAACACCTTGAGAACATGCCAACCCAAATATCCATTTTAGACCTTCTCCGCACTAGTCCTATGTACAAAAACATCCTTGATAGTGCTCTCATAGAATCTCGCATCCCTTCAGATATCAATGCTACTAATTTTTGTAATCTCATTGGACACCTATCCTCCTCATGTGCCCTATCTTTCAAACCCACTGACATACCTATGGTCGAGCCAGATCACACCCTTCTACTTTGCATAGCCATTATGGTATCCAATTTTGCCATAAAAAGAGTAATGATAGATAATGGATCAGCCTTGAATATTTGTACCCTAAAATTCATAAAACAAGTTGGGTATACTGAGGCAGATATCATCAGTGAGGTTATCACCATCAAATGTTATGACAACTTGGAAAGAAACACATAAGGAACTATTTTGCTGCCAATAAAGGTTGGGCCAGTCATCAAAGAAACATTCTACCATGTTATTGATCTAAACCTACCATTTAACATCCTCCTTGGTTGCCCATGGATTCATGCCATGAAAGCCGTTCCATCCACTTACCATCAGTGTGTCAAATTTTTGCATCAGGGCATTGAGGTAACCATCCATGCCGATCCAGAACCCTTTGCTTACTGCAATGTAGTTGAAGCTTCATATGTAAACCATTGCCCTGGAATTGATATTGACACAGCCATCACTAGCTCATCCCACACTTGTAATGACCCAAAAACCATCCTTGCCTCTACCTTATCTACCGTGAAGATCAATAACAAAGGCTATGGAGAGTATAGTTTGTTAGATGCATTTGCTATTGGGGCACTCCCACTTGATCCACACGCCCATGGATGACCAACATATCACAAAGATAAGGAGATTCCACCTCCATGATACAAACAGTTTGGCTTGACAACCTTTGTATCCTCGAAAATCCCTCTTCATGAGGAGCTCACTCTAGATATCAACAATTGGTTACATAAGGATGCACCTCCAAGAAATCAAGCACGCCTTGATCACTTCAGCCAAAAGTATCCCCAAGAACATAAGCTCATCACTAACAAATGGAACTATCAAGGTGGTGGTCTAGGACTAGAAGAAAGAGGCATGTAGTGCCCCATCGATGCACACAAGTGGGAATTGAAGTTAGGTCTTGGCTTTCACATACCCACAATTGGGGGAAACAATGAGAATGGTCACACTTTTTCAAACATTCATCGTGACCTTGTCAAAATCAAAGACATTCCTAAGGAAGTTGAAAAGAGAGCCTACGATGATATCCCAAACCAAATCTCCCTGGGAGACTTTGTTCTCCAAGAACTATCCATCCATTTCATTGGCCTACCACTTGCCCATCCACAACTCATAGATTGGGACCAACCAAGTGTCATACACATTGATGAGTTCACATCAGAGGAAGCACTTCTGAGATTCATGGGAGCTGAAACTCCTCACAAGCAAACAAAGCCAGATTTTGCCTATATCTATAAGCTAGATCCCAAGGGGTATTTTGGAGAAAATCCCCAACGTAATTCTGATACACCCAAAACTAGAACTAAGGTGAAACTAAGACTAGTTAAGGCAGTGAAGAGAACCCCTCAGCAAGAAAATCTAGAGTCACAAGAAGAACATGAGGATTTAGCATTGCCTCCTCAAGATAATCGACTAGAGATATCTTTTATTCTAATTGAGGATACTAGAGAAGTCAACATTGGTTCTTCAGATATCCCCAGACTTGTTCACATTGCTGCATCCCTATCACAAGACCAAGCTGATCTCCTCTTTGAGGTCTTACGAGTGAACATTGGTTGATTTGCATGGTCATATCAGGACATGCCAGGGCTGGATCCAAAGCTTGTAGTTCATCATCTTGCAGTTGATCCAAAGATCAAACCCGCCAGACAAAAGATTAGAAAAATGCACCCCAAGGTGGCATTAATGGTCAAAGATGAATTAGAAAGAATGTTAGCTGCTAAGGTTATCCGACCTATCGACTACTCAGAGTGGATCTCCAACATGGTCCCCGTCACTAAACCTTTTGGTGACATCAGAATCTGCACTGATTTCAGAGATCTTAACAAAGCTTGTCCAAAAGATGATTTTTCCTTGCCCAACATAGATATGATTGTAGATCTTACAGCTAGACATGAAATTTTGTCCCTCATGGATGGATTTTCTAGGTACAATCAAATCAAGATTGCAAAAGAGGATCAACATAAGACAACATTCACTACCCCTTGGGGAACCTTTTGTTACAACATGATGCCTTTTGGCCTAAAGAATGCTGGGGCTACCTATCAAAGAGCTATGACAGCCATTTTTCATGATCTCATTCATAGAATTTTGGAGGATTATGTGGATGATATCTTGGTTAAATCTCACACCTTCATGGATCATCTTGCTAACCTGGAGAAAGTCTTTGATAGGTTAGCCAAATATCATCTCATGTTGAATCTCAAGAAATGTGTTTTTGGCGTCACATATGGAAAGCTTCTAGGTTTTATAGTTTCTAAATGAGGTATAGAGATCGACCCCAAGAAGGTCAAGGCTATCTTAGACATGCCTCCTCCCCAGACACTGCGATAGCTTCGCTCTCTTCAGGGAAAGCTTCAATCCGTTCAACGCTTCATCTCCCAGCTTGCAGATAAGTGTACACCATTTGCACATTTACTGAAGAAGGATGAAAACTTCAAGTGGGATCCTTTATTTCAATGCAAGTTCGATCGGCTCAAGTAGTATCTCACCAATCCCCCTATCTTGGTTCCACCAGTTCTTGGTCGTCCCTTGATCTTGTACATATCAACAACACCTACTGCTCTAGGGCCACTTCTAGCACAGCTCGATGACTACGGTAGAGAAAGAGCCATCTACTACATCAGTAGAACCCTAGTTGGTTATGAACTCAATTATACTCCTATGGAAAAAGTTTGTTTGGCGGTTGTTTTCTCAACTCAAAAGCTTCGCCACTACATGCTAAGTCATACCATCCAACTAGTCTCCAAGATCGACCCTCTGAAGTATATGCTCTCCAGAACAACACTTACAGGCCGTTTGGCCAAATGGGTTATGCTCCTTAGTGAATTTGACATCCAGTATGTGGACAGAAAGGCAATCAAAGGGAAAGCTATAGCAGATCACCTAGCTGATGCGCCTCTAGTAGATACATAACCTTTGATCACATAATTTTTAGATAAACATGTCTGTCTAATTGAAGAATAGCCCCCATGGAAACTTTATTTTGATGGCTCACAAACATCTCGTGGATCAGGGGTAGGAATATTGTTGGTCACACCTCAAGGAGATTACATTCCAAAAGCCTTCAAGGTACAATTCCCTAGCACCAACAATATAGTTGAATATGAGGCTCTCATAGCAGGATTAAAGATAGCTACAAAATGGAACATTATTAAGTTACAAATCTTTGGTGATTCTTAGCTCATCATCAAGCAAGCCCTAAATGAATATCAAACCAAAGATGAAAAGCTATTACCCTACAAAGAGCTAGTTGATCAACTAACCCAGCATTTTAGAAGGCTTCAGTTTACACAAGTGCCTCGAATATAAAACAAAGCAGCAGATGCTATGGCTACTATAGGCTCACTCTTGGAAATTCCCCAAGCAACTACATAGTATGAGTTTTTAGTCGAGCAGCTCCTCACACCCGCCTATGCGAATGAGGATTCAAACTGTGTTTGTATCTTGGTTGGTCCCCAATCCCCTTGGTACAATGAGATTCATGCTTACCTTAACGATGGTATCTTATCCCCTCACCTCACACATACCCAATGCCAGAACCTCATCTGAAAATGATCCCACTATGTTATTATAACCAATAACCTATATCGTGGAGGTTATCACGATACTCTCTCTCGATGTTTAGATGAAAATGAGGCTGCGATGGCATTAAAAGAAGTACATTCCTTACTTTGCGATGCCCACACGAGTGGTATTTTCCTAGCATGACGAATCCTTAGAGCAGGCTACTATTGGCCTACCATTGAAGAAGACTCCTGTGACTTTGTTAGAAAGTGTCTCCCATTTTAGTAGCATGCAAATCTCGTGCACACTCTAGCACAGGATCTACAACCTATTGCACCACCTTGGCCTTTCGCTTATTGGGGCCTTGATCTAGTTGGAACTATCACACCTCTCTCATCTGATGGACATAAATGGATAATAATAGCTACAGACTATTTCACTAAGTGGGTGGAAGCAGTCCCCCTAGTCTCAGCTACAGGAGTTCAGGTCTCCAAGTTCATCTTGTACCACATTGTTTGCCACTTCGACATCCCATCCACCATCTTCGTTGACCACGGAGGTAACTTTGAAAATCTCAACATGGAAGAATTATGCACTTCCCTCCACATCCATGATAGCTTTTTTAGCCCATATTTCCCATAGGGTAATGGCCAGGCAGAGGCAACTAACGAAACCCTCCTCAAAATCCTAAAGAAAGTTGTCAATGATTCCGACCGTGATTGGCACCTACAAATAAATCCAGCCCTATGGGCCTATCGAACCTCCTTCTGTACATCCATAGGAATAACTCCATACTCCCTAGTCTATGGTGCTAAAGTGGTACTACCCATAGAGGTTGAACTTCCCTCCTTGTGCATATCTTTGCAAGGGAAAATATCAAATGAAGAATACAGAGTAGCTTGGCTCACCCAGCTAGATCTCTTAGACGAGAAGCAACAATAAGCCTATAATCATCTCATAGTCTATCAAACTCGTCTCAAAAGGAATTTCAACAAGAAGGTGCTCCCATGACACTTTCAGCCAGGCGACATGGTCCTCAAAGAAAATATGAAAGTCCAAGCTGACCGAAAAAAGAAAGACAAGTTTGAACCTACATGGCTTGGTCCTTATGTTGTCATTGCATCCTTTGGCTCTAGAGCCTATCAACTATCTACACCAGAAGGAGAACTCTTGAATGATCCTACTAACATCATTCATCTCAAGAAGTTCTATGCTTGAAGATCCTTGGTATACCCAGCTTTTGAAAAATACAAAAAAATAGTAAAGAGAAATAAGCGTCCAATGGTGAAAACCTTGCAATTCAAGTGCCTTGGATAGGTACTTTGGTGAAAACCTGGTAATTCAGGCACCTTGTGTACTAAGACTAATCCATTATCTATCACTATCCTATCCCTCATCCATTCACCCACCATCCCATAACACACCTGCTTGTTCCCTTGGTGTTCCAACCAAATATGAAAAATCTAATGAAGCTTGTAAATACCTCCTATACAGCTTGTAAATCTTGTACCTCAACTTGTAAATCTTATACCCCAGCTTATAAATCTTGTATCATCCCTTGTATCATAGCTTGTATATCCAAATCTTGTCCAAAGATTGTACCATATTCCAGCTTGTATTATATGCCAAATCTTGTATCCAAGCTTGTATCCTATCACATGCACACAAAGAATCCAATTTTTCTTAAGCTTTTTGCAAACCATCTATCTATCCACCTAACAACTATTGCAGACATCACACCCTTCACAAACATTTCCATCTCACAAAAACCAAAACATGAACAAACCTTGTACATTTGTAACATATCTTGGTCCATTAGCTTGTACATCCTCTTTAGCTTAGTAGCATTGTATCTATCTAGCTTTTCTGGCAGTTCCTCCTTGATCAACATCTTGTACACATCGCACAACCCTTGGTTAGCTATTTCAATACATCTTTTAGCTAGATCTCCTATCACCAAAGTGTTATCCTTCTTAGTTCAACTTGCTAGACACATCACTCATCCATATCCATTAGCTTAGGTGCTCTCCGATAGATCCTTGCAGGACATAGCTTTCCTCATGTCTGATCTTGGTCTGTTAGTACCTCGTCCTACCCATCTCGTTGGCAAATGGTTCTCTTTTGGATTTTTGCTTTCTTTTGATTTGGAATCTTCCCTTTGGGTCTTGAGTTATCTTTTCCAAGAAATCTTTTTGTTCCCTCCTCAAGGTTGCCACAATCTTCCATATCATGGTATACTGCGAATGGGGCAATCTAAGCATAGGTTTTGATCAAATCTTTTGTTTGTTTTTCTTTTCTGCTTGTGGGTTACCCAGTGTTGGTTTGACACTGCTTCCTCTAGCAATCATGTGTGATGCTAGGGCAATCTTTGCGTGTTTGTTTTGAATTAGTCTGTCAGTCCTCTGGATAGTTGGTGAAAAGGCCTTGATGTTCTTGGTAACCTTGGCAATTAACCAACAGTCCTATAGCAAATCTAGTGCTCAACTACATGGTGATACTTCTCTTTGAAGTATCCACCTGCTCAAAAAAGCTTCAATGGTTTCCCTTCATCTCCATTATCCCCCATCCATATCTAGCATTTTTCACTCCTACCCTAGCTTATGCATTAGTATCTCTTCGAATCAATCTTCAATTTTAGCTTTAGGGATCCACAATCCTAGTCTTAGGGATCCAAAAATCCAATCAATCCACCAAGCCTCATCTTTCGAGCTCCACAATCCTAGTCCTAGGGATCTTCAAAACCCATCTTTCACCAATTTGACTCTTTGAAATCCTATTGCATTAGCTTTATCATCCCATTATCCATCTCCCTATCCTGGATTCCTTTTTATAGCGCTCCCCTCCTTCATCCCCTGCAATCCCTGAGATCTTAAGCTTGCTTCCTCTTGTGCCTCTGATTCTCCCTTTATCATTCTCCCATAGTGAGAGTTTGAGCTAACTAAACCTCTTCTCTTAAGCCAATTTGAGTCTCCTTTCTCATCTCGGATTCTTGTACTTTTCAAGAAGCTATCGAGCCTCACTTTCTCTCCCTACCGCCTTCTTGAGGGGGCATCTCGCAATCCATTCTCTCCTCTTCTGCTCTAGCCTTGGGCATCTTATTTTCTTATCTTTGATGCCATGCCACTTGTGACATCACATTAAAGAGGGGCAAAATGTAGACACCTAAATCCTTTAGAAAATAAAGTATTTTAATTTTCTAAAAAAATTCTTGATGACATCATCATTAATTAATTAATTAATTAATTAATTTATTTTTATGCCATTAAATCCCTTTATCTTAATTAAAAATATTTAATTATGGAATCCCACGCAAAAATGTTTAAATATTATTTAAACATT
The DNA here is from genome assembly GCA_028749045.1 of Cupressus sempervirens. NCBI lineage: Eukaryota > Viridiplantae > Streptophyta > Pinopsida > Cupressales > Cupressaceae > Cupressus > Cupressus sempervirens. The sequence continues at coordinate 31,231,207 of CM053792.1, forward strand.
ATTTCCTTATTTATTAATTATTTAATTAATAAATTGACCAAAAAACCCAAAATAAATAAAAAATTTATTTTTTGCCCAAAACATGGCCAATTTCCTTAAGACCACTAACCTCTTCCGAAATCTTCTAATCCTTCTTTAATTTTGCTTAAAGGCTAATCCCATCATTTCCTACCCCTAATCCCAACTCAAAATATTTTATTAAGATTAAATATTAATCCTCATGTTTATTAAAAAAGTTTTAATAAATATCTCCTCAACCCAAACCCTTGAAATAAATAAAACTTTATTTATTTCCTAAAATCTAATTTATCCTCATCCTAAGAAGTTGTAGTCTCTTCTAGAAAGTCTTCATCCTCATCCTAGAAAGTTCTAGAATATTCTAGAGAGTCTTTATCCTCATCCAAAGTCTAGACTCTTCTAGAAGATGTCTTTAAACCTAATCCTAATCCCCTCCCAACCTTGTCACCTTCCCTAAACATGGGTTAAGACTTACTAACCCAAGCCAAAGTTAACAAATATCTCCTCCTTCACCCACCCTCATTAAATGGCATCCACTTGCCTATCCCTAAGCTAATCCTAAACCATCCTAATCCATTCTCTAATCATTTGCACAATCCTAAGCAAGCTTAAAACCTTCCTAATCAAGCCCAAGTCGAAATTCCTCTCATCTCCCTCAAAATATCCCAACCATAAAACTTTATGAAGCCCCACTAGGCCATAAATGACTCTTCCAAAGTCCTTTCATTGCTCTTACAAGCCATTATGAGGGTCTTTATGAAGATTTTATCCCTTGAGCCTCCTTTGTTGACTCATCCTTCCCCTTTCCTCCATCCTCTCACCCTATGACATGTGTCACTCCCTGATTGGCTGTAAGGAAGCACAATCCATGTGTTGTCCTCTCATGCAATCTGAGCCCTCCATGAGCTTTTTCCCACCCTTGCATCTTAGCCCTCAATCCCTCAATCCTCTTGCCTATAAATTGGATCCTTCCCCTTTGCAAAACAACACAATCCATGATGTAAAGTCATAATGCCATTTTAAGAAGCCATTTTACATCAAAACCATACACTCACACCCAAATTCCAACTCCATTTGAAGCCCTTTTTTGAAGCATAAGCTTGAGCATACATCCTATCTATTTAGACAAAGCCACTCAACAAGAGAGCTTCTCATTGAGAGAGCCCATTAATGGCTCATATTCTCAATTGAGAGTTCATCTTAGTCTATCTTGAAGTTTATGAATTTTGTTTAGTTTGTAGAAGCTTTATTTAAATTTGGTTTCTATTAGCATACTAACATTGCTTATATACACGAAGTAGTTCTTAAATTTTCTCACAGGGAGCATCTTGGCCACCTTCTATGGAATATCTCCCTTTGACTTGAGGTTCTAGGGGATATGGTGGATCATCACTTTTCTAGTGTAGAAGCTTTTACTATTCTCAAATTTATCCTAGAAATCATCCATGTCAATTGGCACACTCATTTGGCCCTCAAGCCCAAAAGCATCAATGAATGAAGAACAGTTGAGTGTGAACATAATACTTTTGTCATGCTTATGAAAATATTTGGTCATAAGATTATATGACTTTATTAGCACTTTCATCAAATCCACATCCACATATACATCTAGAAATATAAGTTTTGTAAGATTCCTCCTCCATGGGTTTGAAACTGGCACCTTCTAAAATCTGTTGCTGTAGAAGAACATGAATAAATCATACCCATTGGTGTGAGGGAGAATTGCATCTCTATAGAATGCAAATGAATCTTTGAAATCATGTTCATTTTCTGAAATAACATTTGATGACCTTCGGAAAAATTTCATCCATTCATTAATGTACTTATATTGTTTTCTCTATCTAGTCTTTCCGGTCTTTGATGTTGAAGTCTTTGGAACAACAATATTCTTGAACTAGACTTCTTCTATCTCCATTTTAGACATTTTCTCTACTCAAACTCTACAATTCTCTCCATAGAACACATAGGAAATTTGATATCCTTGCAACTTCAAGAGCTCAGCAAATATTATCTCAGCAATAGGTAGCTTATTATCTCTGAGAGAGTGTTTTTATGCGCATACATGCTTCATTAACCCTATTTATTTAATTAATTGTTAGCATTCATGATGCTTTAAAATCTACAACTCAAATGTCACTTTTGAGATGTCGACTTAATGTCCAGTTAAGCACTTTTTAGTTTATTTTTTGAAGATTTGATTAGCTAAACTTCTTGTCCTTTTCTAGCTCAAAAAGAAAAAGCATGTGTTTTATGTCAACTTAGGGTTTTTAATCTTACATTTCTTTGAAAATTTGTCTTTTCATAACCCTGTATGAATGCCAATTTATCCATAAGATCTTATGCTTAACAATTCACATAGCATGAAACATCCTATCTACTATGTCTAATTTTAAGCTGCGAACATATGCTAGCCATTTATAACCCTTTTTCATGGCATCAGGAATCTCCTTTATACTCACACCTTTACGATTAGCCCTTGTCACAACATCAAAATATTTCTTCACGTCTTACAACCTTATGCCTTTTAGTCTACCATGAGATCATAAGCCTCAACCATTTATGTTTACTTTAACCTATGACCATATGCTGATAGTTAGCTAACAACTTCTTGTAAGTCTGGAAGCTCAAACTTACCATGTGACTTAACCTCTTGATCATACACCTAACTCTTATTGCAACACCAATGGTCCCTTTTCTTCACTCTTTTGAACTTATGCTTAGTGCTAAGCCATAACTTTGGAAGCTTTCATGTAACACCTTGCAACCCACAATTTTCCTTTAATTGTATCTCCAGAGACCTTTTAATTCACATGCCCAGTTCCCTTATGCTTGCATGCTAAACCTCTTCTTTGTAAGATCGTAAATACTAATGAAATTTTAGAAAAGAATTATGATGGTATGCTTTTAGTATAACCATAAGGTCGGGAGGCTTGAGGAATGACTCTTGTGCTCTTATAATTAACCCTTAGATGTAATTGTGAGATATCTTAGAAAACAACTTCTAACTCCATGTTTACCCTAGACCATAAGATCGTATACATGTTAGAAAATTTTGAATTAAGATTATGACTTCCCATTCATCAAAAGGACCTAGGGAAATTTAAACATTGACTATAGGGTATGAAATTTTCTTAGTGAAGTACAAGGTTCTTGATTTTGAATTCATTCATAGCCCTAGGGCTTAGATAAAATTTTGAAAAATCACAAGGGAAAAATTTATTGACCTAGGGTAACAATAAAATAATATGCATGAAAACCCTAATTACAAATTACTACTTTCTTGATTTCTAATTTTTTTGCATAGTGAAAATATAGGCTACTAGTGTCCTTGCTTCTTGCAATTAAATCAGTTACTAGTAAACTTAGGTTTAGGGTTTTGCATACCATTTTTTATTTTTCATATGTTATTAGTGTGTCCAAGTCTACCAAAATGATGACAATGAAATGTCCCTTTTCTGATTTTTCATGATATTTCCAACCTCTAATCAGATCTTTAAAATCAAACAACTGCTATCACAAAGATCCACCAAATTCCTTAAGAAACCCCAAATCGGGTATGTTGAAAATAGTGCTAAAAGCTTCACAACTTCACAAATTATTAATGAATCTGAAAATGGAAATTTTTATAGAACTTTCAGCAGCATAACAGCCTACAAATTGATATTTCCAGATCTGTATAGCCTTTACACAACAGCTCGAAAATGTAGGACCAAAACTATGCTCATCGGGCTCCCGAAATAGCACAAAATATGCTCGGAAACACCACAAGAACACTAATAATCTATCTCAGAAGTTTAATCACGTCCCAATATATATATTCAGCTCTATTTTAACAGCTTAAAGTATAAAATACAGCAGCAACCAAAACTGATATGAAATACTCAACCGGAAACACCAAACTCTTACAAAAATACACCCGGAAACTCACAAATCTGCACTGTTCAGCACAAAGGCAAACTCTGTATGAGCATGCACATGGAATGGCTTCAAACTCCCGTCCTTAGCCTTCCTGGAAACCTACAAACTCCCGTTCTTGGGTCTCCCTGGAAACCTGCAAACTCCCGTTCTTGGGTCTCCTTCTCCACAGGTTTGGCAGCCTCTGAAGAATAACAAAGAATGAGTGAAAATCAAGTCTGGAATCCCCCCAAAATGCCTCCAAACCTCTTTAAAAAGGGCATAACTGTAACTCACGTCCAAGAGAGGTTAATGAAACATATTTTAATAATAATTATCATTTATTAGTCCAACGGTTTCCAAAGATTAACTCCCTTTTTCCGAAACTTCACTTTCTTGGGCCTGCCTGTCTTAGCAAAGATTATTATTTTTTAATTATTTGAAAAGGGGACATGACAAGTCCTCCCCTCCCAAAAATTGCTTGTCCTCAAGCAATGGCTGAACAATAAACCAATCAATCCTCCTGGATCCCAAATGTAGTCATGAACTATACTACTACCAATTAACACAGACTCCTGCAAGATCCTCTGCAATATGACCAAGAGGAATCCATAATCAAACTGGCAATTATAGCTCAACCAAACTCCAAAATCACCATTACCACAGTCAAAAACCCATGAGACACAAACTCTTAGAATATCAAAACCCAAGTAAAGTGGACTACCAACATAGTAAATACCATCAATGCATTCCACTGGCCTATATGGAATGTACAATCCAACTCTGCAACAATGGTGAATGCTCTCAAATGAAACTATACCAAGTATGGAGAATCCACACACTATACAACTCCTGCAGTCAACACAACTCTGTAGATCATTGGCCACTGTCTCATAACCATAACTCCCATGCACCCCTGATGGTGAAAAGCCATCACAAGATAAACAACAAGAAATGGAACCCAAACCAAATTTTCCTGGCATCAACTCCTCAGCATAAGGATCAATTGTTAACTGATGTACATACCTTGCAATATAATGTTGATTAAAAAAACCAACCTCAATCAACAACTCACCATGAACAAGTGATACAACCCACTGTGACTGATCACTAGCTAAGTCAGGAGATGTCATAGCCAAAGGAGTAGAATCAATAACAACACTTGCTGAAGCATCACTCCAAAACTCCTGCTCTAAGTCATGTATTATCAAGCTATCAACTAGAAAACCTGTCGCCATGTCGTGCCCATCACAACTCTCATCTCGAGGCATCAAACTATTCCATAATTGATGATAAACACTAGGAACCAAAGTACATCTCTATATCATAATCTCATCAACATGGTCATCAAAGGTAAATTGATGAGCGTACCTCATAGTGTAATGCCGATAGAATGCGCCAATCTCAGTCAGTGGCTCAGACTGTAATCCAGATGAAACTAACTGCAATTGATCATCAACCATGTTGGAACTGACTACTACCTCCAAAGATATCACCAAGGGAGTAGTATTACTATCAGGAACCATGCCACTTGTCGACTCACCAACATCACACATGACCTTTGATACATCTCTAGTCTCTGTGCCTTCAGTACTAGAGGCCACCACCCTGTCAGGCATACAATAATCTGCTACAATACCCAACTCAACTAAACCTGACTCTAGTGGGAATGAACCTGATATGCCAATGTTAGTATCAAGGATGGATGCATCCCCATCTCCATTGTCTCTGACAATCTCAGTCATGGACATCCTCGAATCACCAAACACCATAGCTTGTGACTGTATAGAATCAGATAAAGACTGTAGTCGCTCTAACTCCATGGTCACCTTAGCCAAATGAAACTGTGACTCCTTGAAAGCCAACTGTGTACTCTCAAGAATCTCAAAAGTCACCTCAAGCTGCTCAGTAAGCTCACTCACCTCATCTTCCTTGGCCAACAATGCATCATATGTTGTACTACCCCACTCCATAAGATAATCTCTATCAGCTACCAACTGCATATAATTCTGTCTCAAAATCTGAATAGCCTCCCATAAAGAGTGGATCTCTGTCAAGGAAAGATAACTTCCTTCCTGCTCATCACTAGTAGGAGAACCCCATCCATAAACTGCTAATAATTGACGAGCAGCATCAAAATGTTGGCAAGTGATAGCAATGTCTCGGTCACTAACTCTCAACTGATTAGACACATGATGGCATTGGCTTGACTGTCTCCTACAAACCTCCTTTGATGCACTGTCTAAAGGAGTATCCTCAAAGTTACTAGTCTCTAGAGTATTACCATCCATGTCCTGTGAATCAACTCTAAAGCTCATATCAACATACAGAGTATCAAAATTTGTAGCACTGCTGTCCAACTCCTCTATACCCAAAGAAACTAAGTCTTCAAAATTGCCCACTACATCCTCCTGGATTTCATCGATGCCAATATGATCCTGGGACTCATCTGTACACACTGCCAAATATGAAAGATCATCAACACATTCCAGCAAGTATGGTCGACTGGATATATGAACAAAGCCCAACACCGGTGTATAAAAACTAATACCAACATCAGACAAGATACTGGCACAAGAAAAGACAACACCGTGTAATCCGCTAATCAAATCCATGATAGCACCCAAACAAACACTGCGACCAAAAAGTGTTAAAGATCTCCAGTCAACTGAATCCCAAACACCAATATAACAATCTCGTGTCCATATCCATAAACTAGAATCAACTGGTAACTCAAGAAAACTCCTCACCTGAGTAATATGACCAATACCAACTAACTCCACATACCTGTCATGATAAGGTAATGAAGTCACAATACTATCTTCACTCACCTTCAGCTGGCGGGATAAATCATGTGAAGTACTACCTGCCTCAACCTCATGTGATGAAGCATCTAACTGCGCCTGGTACTCTTTCTCAGCAAATTCATGAATGCTCAATGTCTGCTCATCTCTACTAGGTATCTCACCATCCTGCACAACAACATCCTCATAATCATCATCTGAACCCACTACACTGTAGTCACTGCCTGTTGTAACTATACCATCCTGAATACCTGTGGCATCACCCTTTGACAACCTGTAAACAATTGTCTCAATTTGAGTATCAAGTTGACTGTTACTATCAATCTGTGTAATATCCTTTCCCACCACCTCCTGTGGCAAAGTAGAATCTAAGACCACTACCTGGCTATCAGCTAGTTTCTCAAACTCCTCATGCAAGTTCTTGGGAATTGTGTCATCTGTCCTGTGAGAAAATCTGCCAAATAGAAATCCAGTCAACTTATCCACCTTAGCTGGGTCAGATAACATGTCATTTATACGGTGGTGCTCAACCAACTGTTTAGACATGTCATGGATTATTTTCATAAGTTTATCTCGAATGTCTAAATAACCATCCTTTCTACTATTTTGACTCTGGCTATCAATTGTCCAAGATCGTTCCCTCTGAGACTCTGTACTATACCTGTCCATTCTGGATAAAGTAGAGTGTAACCCCAATAGGATATAACTTCTTCAAGCACCAAGAACTAACATGCAAATGATTAGAAGTAGCATGCAACCATAGATTTGGACATGCAACTGATTAGAAGCAACATGCAACCACCAAATTATGACATGCAAGATCTGGGTAGTTGTCAAAACTGACATGCAAACTTCTACAACCGCCAAATTCACCAAGAACTAATAGGCAAATGATTAGAAGTAGCATGAAACCATAGATTTGGACATGCAACTGATTAGAAGCAACATGCAACCACCAAATTATGACATGCAAGATCTGGGTAGTTGTCAAAACTGACATGGAAGATCTGGGTACTTGTCAAAACTGAAATGCAAACTTCTACAACCACCAAATTCACCAAGAACTAACATGAAAATGATTAGAAGTAGCATGCAACCATAAATTTTTACATGCAACTGATTAGAAGCAACATGCAATCATAAATTATGACATGCAAGATTTGGGTAGTTCTCAAAACTGAAATGCAATATCTGGGTAGTTGTCAAAACTGACCTGCAACTTCTACAAACCCTCAGGCTGGCAAGATCATGGCTCTGATACCATTGAAATGTCCCTTTTCTGATTTTTCATGATATTTCCAACCTCTAATCAGATCTTTAAAATCAAACAACTGCTATCACAAAGATCCACCAAATTCCTTAAGAAACCCCAAATCGGGTATGTTGAAAATAGTGCTAAAAGCTTCACAACTTCAAAAATTATTAATGAATCTGAAAATGGAAATTTTTACAGAACTTTCAGCAGCATAACAGCCTACAAATTGATATTTCCAGATCCGTATAGCCTTTACACAACAACTCGAAAATGTAGGACCAAAACTATGCTCATCGGGCTCCCGAAATAGCACAAAATATGCTCGGAAACACCACAAGAACACTAATAATCTATCTCAGAAGTTTAATCACATCCCAATATATATATTCAGCTCTATTTTAACAGCTTAAAGTATAAAATACAGCAGAAACCAAAACTGATATGAAATACTCAACCGGAAACACCAAACTCTTACAAAAATACACCCGGAAACTCACAAATCTGCACTGTTCAGCACAAAGGCAAACTCTGTATGAGCATGCACATGGAATGGCTTCAAAATCCCGTCCTTAGCCTTCCTGGAAACCTGCAAACTCCCGTTCTTGGGTCTCCCTGGAAACCTGCAAACTCCCGTTCTTGGGTCTCCTTCTCCACAGGTTTGGCAGCCTCTGAAGAATAACAAAGAATGAGTGAAAATCAAGTCTGGAATCCCCCCAAAATGCCTCCAAACCTCTTTAAAAAGGGCATAACTGTAACTCACGTCCAAGAGAGGTTAATGAAACATATTTTAATAATAATTATCATTTATTAGTCCAACGGTTTCCAAAGATTAACTCCCTTTTTCCGAAACTTCACTTTCTTGGGCCTGCCTGTCTTAGCAAAGATTATTATTTTTTAATTATTTGAAAAGGGGACATGACAGACAAGTAGGTTTGTCTTCTGATTTTTCATTTCTTTTCTCACCACTCTTTGATGATTCTCCTTGCTCAATAGATTAAGAGTGCTTGACATGTCCTAGACTAGAAGTATCACTTAATGACCTTGGTGTTCTTATTATTTCTTCAAAGTACCTGATAGCTTCACTTGGTTTGTTCATTATTTCTCATATCTCAACTCATTCCTTAGTTGGTTACTTTGTAATATCAGATTTGTGATCTCCATGTCCTTTTTGTTCAACTCCTGATTTGCAAGTAACAATTGGTTCATCATATCCAACTGATGGTTTGTAAGTTTCTGCACATCAAATGATCTTTCCTTAGGCCTAGTAGAAATTTTCCTTTAGCTTCTTCAACCATGATTTAGTCTTCATCTTTCTTCTTTTTTTAAGTCACTTCACATAGTCTTATTGATTGAATTTCCTATTCTCTTTTGAGTTCTTTGACTTCTTTGTTCAAAATGTTGTTCTTCTCTAGTAGATCTTCTATTGTTGCATCATTGTCATCAATATTTCCACTACTAATCAATCCTTTGACACCAAATTCTTTTTATAGTGTGTCATTTTGTTGAATGGCCAAATCTTTCCTTTTCTTTAAGGATTTCCTTTACTCATCCTTTTCTCCTTCAAGTTGCTGCAGTATGATCTAGATTCCAATCATTTGGGTCTCAATGATTTTTCTTTTTTTGTATTCTTCCATTTCAAGATCTTGTGATCTCAATATATTAGACTTCATTGAAGAGAACCAAGCTTTGATACTAATCATTGGAAATATTAATGGGAAATAAGATATTGAGAGAGGGGGGATGGTGAATCAGGATCTATAAAACTTTTAACTGACAAAACAATTAACTGGATTCACACATAATCCATCTCATATCTCATATTATATAAACATAAACTTGTAATGCTAAAATGAAATCTATCTAAGCATAACATCCATGAAAAATATCAACACATAAAACAATGATTTTGGTAACCCAAAAACACTTCAAGTTGAAGGTACAACTGGGTTGGGGATGAAACCCATAAATCTTTACTGCTACAACAACAAAGTTCACCTGTTATGGCTACAATTTGATCATATCAAATGATCTACCCTTTGAGGGGTCTATTTTGTTAAAATCATGTAAGACTGTTATGTCTTACCTTGTTAAAGGATTTTACACTTACAATAAAGTAGGACTTTGTCAGGAAATTTAAAATAGGTCTGTTAGAACCATTCTATTAAGAGATTTTCCCTGACTCAATCTATTAAAACTAATTTAGTAGTTGATCCTTTAGTTTTCTCTAAAAGCTTATGAAAAATATCCTCTCTTTGATCTCCTTACTTGATATCTCTATTTTGTCCTTTAGTTCTCTGGTTGCTCTTTATAATATCCTTTTAGACTTAGGCTTCCTTTGCTCTGCACTTAGCTTGTTAGCTCCTTCACGCTCACTTTCATTCATTGCATCTGATCCTTTGAGTAGGAATCCTTCTTAAATAGATAATCATAGAAAGTTCTAGACCAGGATCACATTTCATCCTTTTTCTATTTTCCCTTCTAATTTTCTAATTTGTCAATTCACTTTTCTTGGGATTAATGCCTTTAGACAAAATCCATAATATCCTCCTTAAATATCTCTACAATTTTAAAATGTCATGTAGAGGTTGGATAAAATGATTTACATAAGTGTTTTTGCAATTACAAACTCATATGTCAAAACTGGTTTACTCGACATTTGAATTTTCTGACACTTGATCATAACTACCATTCATGTTGTCACTCACTTTATATACATTTGGCATATACTGACTCAATCAACATTAACTGACTTTCTAAATGCTCAGTCTCTTCTATGCTACTTGGTATGTATGCTTACTCGGTCTCTATTAGGGTGCTCGACAATATTTGACTTGCTCAACTTAAGCTAAAATGTTCACAAGTCTTCTATAGCTTTTCCTTCTCTGATGGCTCAGTCGTAGTGATGACCATCCAACACTGCCTTGGAAATGACTAAGTGTTAGACACTAATAGGCAACTTGGGCTAAGAGATCAACATGTATTTTTAGTTTTTGCTTAAGTGATCAACCTTGTGGAAGTGATAACATGCCATTCTAGGATTCTTCCAATTTCCTAATCTTCCTCCAAAGTGTAATCTTATGCATTTGGCAACAACGTGACCATATTTTTCACATGTAGTACAAGAATACCATGTATTGTAATCCCAATTGATTGTATTTCATTTCTTTCTCCATGACTAGTTAAATTTCTTCTATGATTTGCAGTCTTGAGACTCATGTCTAAATTTGTGGTAAGTATGACAATATCCATTGAGTGCATGCTTCTTAGGTAACTGATTGAACTTAGATCTATATTGATATGCTTGACAACTATACTTATTGCAATGATAAAAATAACCATCAAACTTTGGAGTAACATTGGACTTACCATTTCTACTTTTGCAAAAATTTGTTGTTGTCCAGGTTTTCCATAGTGATAGCATGTATGTTTCTTTGGCTTTAGATTTGCATATAAATTTCTCTGTTTAGCTTCCTTTGATGACTCCCCTTGCTTCGTAGTAGAATTCTTGTTATAGCCTAGCACAGATGTATCTGTCGGTCACCTTTTTCCTCTAAGTTTTTCATCCAATATGTTGATACTTTCTTATGATCTTTTCAGTTTCTCATTTCTTTCTTTCTTAGATTTTAATTCACTCCAACTCCAACTTTTCATTTTTAGTTCTTAATTCAACAATCTCTTCCATCTTTATGCTAATCTCATTATTTGTACTAGGAATATGATTTACCATATCATAATGATTCTAAGTTGTCCTTGAGATTTTGCCATCCTTAACATCTAGTCTTGTAGTGATTTGTCTCTTTCTTCTTCCATCATCTTCTTGTCATCTTCAACTGTTCTCTTTTGTTCCATTACTTCACACATCCTAGTATATTGTGATTCTCATTATCTTTTTAGTTATTTTATCTTCTTGGCAAGGCTATGGTTTTTCTCCAGTAGCTCAACTATAGAAGAATTATATTCATTAGACATATTTACATTAGATAGTTCTTCAATTACATCATCCTTATATGTGGTTTCACTCATTTGTTGGGAAATTTCCTTCCTCCTTTTCAATGATTACTTTAGTATGTATTTCATCTTATTGATTTTATTCATGGCCATCCTTAACTCTAGTATTTGATTTTCAATAGTCCTATCAAGCCTATACCTCTCCATGACTTGGATCTTTACTCTTAGGAGGTAAAACCTTCAATCAAGAGAACTATACTCTGATAGTAATTGTAGGAATATTAGGAAAGGTAGGATTCTAGTGAGAAGGGGGGGGGGGGGGGGGGGGTGGGGGTTGAATCACTATCCTCTCAAACTTTTTTCCTTAATCAAATTTAGTATATTCCCCTTCACTTTTGTAAGTTGGCAAACAAACAACATTTACCACAATACTTGAAAATGAAAGTAATTTTGTCTAACCTAAATTTGTATCAACCATGTAAACCTAAACATAAAATCATAACACATAATGCAATCATTTAGTCACACAAAAACCCTTGGTAAGAGGGAAAACTATGGTGAGGATAATACCCACAAATCCATCACTACTACAATTAGAGGGTGCCTTGTTAGGGATACAATATTTTGTCACTTCTGGTGAATTACTCTATTTAGAGTCTAAAATTAGATCTTCTAGGTTCTATCTTTCTCAAGTATTTTATAAAACTTTTCTGAGTGTGTACTTGGTTAAGAGATTTTACATAAGATTGTTAAGTCTACCTTCAAGGATTTAAACAACTATGATGATTAGAAAGTAGAAACAAATTATATTTATAATATCAACTTACTTTTCTTGATTAGATCCCTCTTCTTCTCACTAATATATCACCTTTTATGTTTGATATGTAATTCCTCTCAACTCTTCTCAAATCTCTAATCTTTGAACTTTGACAACCTCTATACTTTACTCTGTCATTAACTCTCCTTTTTGTGCTTCAATACTTCTCTCAAAAAAAACTTTAAACTATTCCATATAGGTCCTTTTATTTTGTCTTTTTGCTTCTTTGATATTTGACTTAATTAGGGTTTAGGAACTTTCCAAAATACATCATTAATCAAAATCAATGATCTAAAATAATCTATCATTTTATTTCTTCCCTTTTCTCATTTTCATTGGTCTTTTCTACCTTGAAATCATAAAACAATCAATGCATAGTCTTCAAGAAATCTTTGTGAATCTTAACCTCAAACTATGTAAACAATTTTTCCACTTGGTACAATATTGTCACATCATATTTTGTGCTAATTCAAAATTTAATATATCCTCTATTCTAGTCGATAAATACCCCGTTCTATATATGCTGTCACTTAGTAGTGTCTCTACTCTATGATCCCTATTAGGATTGGTGACATCTTTTGCTCAATGATTGCTAAGCTCTGTAATAACTATACACTTATCCTTTTCTTCCTTCATTTTTTGAGAAATATGGTGACTCATTACTATATTCACCTTCACTTAGCTTTTTGACACTAATTGGCAATATGATTGATTACAAGAGTAGCATGTCTATGTGTCTATCTCTATATATATACACACACATACTTATTGTTTATCTTTGGTTTAGTGGAAAAATATAAGTGTTTAAATAGGGTAGAGGCCTCCACTTTTTGTGCCAAAGTATTAAATATGTGTGTTGGTCAAAGGAAGATTTCCAAGCATTATCCATTTTGAATTCAAATTAGAGTAGAAATAACCAAATAAAGGAAGGGATCTCAATACATAATTTGAATTACTAAAAGGAATTTGATGCAAAAAAGTACTTCTTTATCCCATGTGTGAAATGTGTAAATGTAAATGCAAGATTGAACTAATAGATTAAATATGATGTAAAATGTATATCTAGATGCTACATGTATGTAAATAGTCCAATTAAGATATGAAATTATGTTATAATCATGAAAGGAAATGGAAGATAAAGTAATCACCTTGAAATGTGTAGAGGAAGATGAATTTTTGCTCCAAAAAGTGCAGATTTGGACATGTTACCAAAAATCTGATCATATGTTCCTAAATAACCAGAAAAACCTAGAAACTATTTTTTTCTATCAAGCTATTTGGAATAGATGAATTGGTAGAAAAACATCTAGAACATGTGCCACAAGGTCACCATCTTCTCAGAAATTTGTAATTAGGTAAACATAGATTTTTCTGAAAGCATTTGAGGAGTATTTTTTGGATTTGCAACCAAAAATTTGCTATCCTATTTGTCTGCACAATACATTTAGATTTTTGTATTTTATTTGATAAGGGTTTTCCTTGGTCAAGTCCTAGGTATAAGATTTAACCTTGAAATGAAATGTAAATGAAACAAGATAAATGTTTGGTGTGGAGCTTGATCAATCTCCAAGTGGGAGATTATTGATATTGTGGTGACTGATCATGTAGTGGGTGTTATAAGTGGCTAAGATGCATAATAAATTGTCATGTTGGTGTACATTTTTTCTAGATAATAGAAAGGTTGAAGGCTATGTAGGTGGATGTAGCCTAGGTTTTGGGGTGAACCATATTAAATTTGTGTGTTATTTGTGTTCATTTTGTATTCTTATTTTGTTTTTGCATATAACTATTTATTCTTATATTGTTTTAGGTCTATCAAACCCTAACAATTGGTATCAGAGAAAGGTTTGTTTCTATACATTGACAGGACTTTCAAATTTGAGTGGGAGCAATGGAGGATTCTAGATTCAAGATTGAAAAATTTAATGGCCAGAATTTTCACTTATGGAAAATCTAGATGGAAGATTATCTGTATCAAAAGGATATGTGGAAGCTATTAGAAGGAAAAGCCAAGAAACATGGAGCTATCATTGATGAAGGTTGGGATATCTCGAAAAGGAAGGCACTGGGATCTATTCGAATATGCCTTGCACCATCTGTAACTTTCAACATATCAAAGACAAAAATAATAGTAAAATTGATGAAGATACTGGGTACGTTATACAAGAAAACCTCATCTTTGAATAAGGCATTTCTTATGAAGCATTTTTTTAATATGAAAATAGGTGAGGGAGGATCTATGGAGAATCATTTAAATGAATTTAACATAGTCACCAGTTAGTTGTCATCCATAAAAATTTCATTTGATGAAGAGGTTAGGGATCTCTTAATATTATATTATTTATTGGAAAGATGGAATAGATTGGTTATGGCTATAAGTAACTCTGTCTCTAGTTCAAATAATTTCAAATTTGATGAAATTGTTGGTGTTATCCTAAGCAAGGAAATGTGACAGAAAAGCACAAGTGAAACTTTGACCTCATTAGGTTCCACTTTAAATGTGGAGAATAGAGGAAGAACAAGGGAAAAAGGAAAATTCCCTTCACATGAAAAGTCATGAGGGAATTCAAAGGAAGGACGTTCTCAATCTAAAGGAAAGAAAGATTGCTGGTACTATGGAAAGCTTGATCACCTGAAGCAAGACTGTTGGTCTCGAAAAAACAAACAAGGAGATGAAAATAAAGATGATAGTAAAGAAGTTAATGTTGTAAGTAATACTTTACAAGATGCTTTAATCTTATGTTTGGATAATGTTAATGATTCCTGGGTAATAGGTTCTCAGACTTCTTTCCATGCTACACCCCATAGAAAATATTTTCAAGATTATGTTCAAGGTGATTTTGGACAATTATATTTGGTGATGATGAGCCCTATCCTATTGTTGGGAAAGGAAAAATAAAGATCAATTTGCTAAATGGAAATGAATAGATACTATAAGAGGTAAGGCATGTCCCTAATTTAAGAATAAATTTAATTTCTATAGGACAACTAGGTAGTGAAGGTTGCATAGTCATGTTTTCAAACAATATTTGGAAGGTCACTAAAGGTTCATTAGTAGTAGCTAAAGGTGTGAAGGTAGGCACATTATATCTGTGTACTAGTAACACTTATTCTACCTTAGCTGCTACTAATAATGTTAATGCAAGGAAAGCTACTATAGATGTTGCAAGAACAGATTAAAAAATGTTGCACCATAGGCTTGGGCACATGAGTGAGAAAGGGATGAAAATACTTCACTCTAAAAATATATTTCTAGGACTGAAAAATATCAATTTAGAGTTTTGTGAAAATTATGTTTATGGAAAATAAAAGAAAAGAAGAGAGAGAAGTTAGAGCTAGTGCATTCAGATGTATGGGGACTAGGTCAAGTATCATATCTTGGTGGCTCTCATTATTATATTATTTTTATAGATGATTCAACCATGAAAACATGGGTATATTTCCTAAAACAAAAATATGATGTTTTTGAAACATTTAAGAAATGGAAACCTTTGGTTGATAATGAAACATGAAAGAAGTTGAAGTGTCTTAGATCTGATAATGGAGATGAGTATTGCAACACAACCTTTGAAGATTACTATTCTATTAATGGAATTCAAAGGTAGAAGATAGTTCTAGGAACCCCACAAAAAAGTAGGGTGTTAGAAAGAATGAATAGGAGAATCATGGAATGTACAAGGAGCATGAGATTGCATGTTGGTTTTCCCCTTCACTTTTGGGTAGGTGTTGTAAACACTTTTGTCTATTTGATAAATAGAGGACCTTCAACCTCTTTGGATGGTGGTATTCTAGAGGAAGTATGGACTTAAAAAAGGTAAATTATTCATTTATGAAAACTTTTGGTTGTGAATCTTTTGTCCATATTGATAAAGAAAATAGAACGAAGCTTGATGCTAAATCTCTGGAATGTACTTTCATTGGATATGGAGTAGATGACTATGGTTATCAATTATGGAATTTTGAAAATCTTAAAATAATTAGAAGTAGAGATGCTATATTTAATGAGAATGTCATGTATAAAGAACAAAGCCATTGGTACCTGATGCTCAGAAAGAACATGTTATCCCACAGACTCCTGTAAGTGTTAGACATTCTACAAGGTCAAGTAGATCTCCTAAGAGGTTTTCTCCTTTGTATTCCATTTTATTGATTGATTTTGGTGAACTAGAATAATATGAAGAAGCACAATATAAACAATAAATGTAAGTATTCACTTGGGGACTAATTTCATGAACATGTTTGTCCCAATATGAAGAAGCACAATATGAACAATAAATAATGTAGACATGTTCACGAAGGCAGTCCCCAAGGAGAAGCTGGTTTACATGTTTAGTCACCACAATATCAACAATAAATGTAAGTATTCACCTTGCTTGTAAAAATCCTTGTCAATATGGATTTTTCCTTGTTATATATTGTAGATGTTGAATTTGGTATGTAGAAGGTAGGGTATCTCCACAATTGCAATGGATCTACCAAAACCACATCATGGAGCTATGGATGTAAATATGCATCAATGAAGAAGATGATGAATGTATCAATGATGATCTCCTCCCTTGATGTCCAATGAATGCTATATCTTGAAGAGGAAATGCTCACAAAGGATCCTTGAAATCTTGATGAAAAATTTCTTTCTTGAATGCTTGAAGGCCTTGAGCTTTCACAAGAATTTTCTATCATGAAGGTTTAGGTATGAGCATGTTATGGAAATGAATATTTCAAGCCTCCTTATATAAAATTTTTCAAGTAGGAAAAAAAGAAAGCCAAATGGGAGATAAAATAAAATGATTGAAAATACTGAGACACTTCAAGCCCCAAGCTCCTAAATCTATGAGGAAGAGGTCAACTTGTTCCCTAGGAAGGGTCCAAAAAGAGTACTAGAAGGTCTCAAAGGGAGTGTAGACATAATAGGGAAATGTAGAAGAAAATAAGAGAAATGGGACATTGAGCATAGATTCATCCATGGTCCAAGATATCGCTATGGGATGGGTGCTAAAAGGTCTTAAATGATGGATGCTTCCTTAAGATGATAAATCTTCTTTGCAAGAGTGACATCCTTTCACATTACCTCTTTCACTTCTTAGCTAATTGTTTGTTGAATAAGGTGTTTGCTACCCTAGTTTATGTAATTACATCCTTTAATATATGATTAGCACTACTTATAGCCTATTTATTTAAGGATTTAATTATAATTACGTCAAATTAATTTTTGTAATGGTTGGATTTAGGTTTCTTGACTTCCTCTATATCAGATTTATTCTTTTTTGTAGCTCTTATAGGATACTTTATTCCATTTCTACCAACTGATTAGTAATGCATTTTAATTTTTCTTGTTTATTACTTGATCACTGATCCATGTTTTGACTTGCATGTATCCTCTACATATATTTTCTTCTTAAGTAGTTTTCCACTAGGAAGTCTACTTCATTGCTTTAAATATGAATATATTATTTTTCCCCTTTCCCCCTTTATATCTTTTAATGTGAGGGAGATTCATACCTCGCCTCTCAATCATGTTTTACCCTTTGTAATTTTCACAACCTTTCAAAATTACTATAATTTCTAATAGGCACAATGCTCATAACTATTATCATTAATGAAAGTCACAACCTATCATTATTAAAACCATTTGAAAGAGTCACAACTCTTCTTCATTGTTTTCTTTTGAAAGAGTTAACTCATTTTCTTCCTATTTCTTGAATCTCCCATTTACTCTTATTTAATTCCTAGGCTCCATATTTTATTCCTTCTACCATATTCCATTTCAAATGAAATATCCTTCCATTTTCCATTTTGTGCTAGGGGAGTCACAAATTTTATTTTTATTTAATATTAGATCCCATTCATAAAGGAGATATTACAACAAAGGAAGTATACTATGTTGCTTTGAACATGAATATATTTTTTTTCCCCTTTTCTGCTTTGTATATTTTTATGTGAGGGAGACTCATACCTCTCCATCATGTCTACCCCTTTGCAATGGTCACAACATTTCAAAATTACTATTGTCTCAAAGAGGCACAAACCTTATAACTATTATCCTTAATGAGAGTCACAACCTATCATAATTAAAACCATTTTAAAGAGTCACAACTCTTCTTCATTGCTTTCTTTTGAAAGAGTTAACTCATTTTCTTCCTATTCCTTTAATCTCCCATTTACCCTTATTTGATTCTTATGCTCCGTATTTTATTCCTTCTACCATATCCCCTTTCAAATGAAATATCCTTCCATTTTCCATTTTATGCTAAGAGAGTTACAAATTTTATTGTTATTTAACATCAGATCCCATTTAGAAAGGAGATATTACAACAATCAAGTTGATTAAGGAAAGGGTGACAGCCAAATGAGTTGCATTGACAAGAATGAGACTTTCCACTAGTTCTTCAAAACATAAAAGATCCTATCAAGGGTCAACCTCAAAAGAGTGAAGGGGAAAATGTGGTTCAGGAAGATGTGACTAGAGTTAGACAATAATAGATTTGATTGTATTTGACCCTTACATACTCACCTTAATAATCATATATACATATGTAATGGATTTCTAAATTGAATGATAGAATATATTAAGATACCTAAATATATTTGTGTTGAATAATTAAGAATATTATTATGTCTTCTAATATTTTTAAAGAAAATTGTGTTTCTTTTGATTAAATGACAATAGTTTTGAAGGGGACCTAAAACCCTTTACAAAGTAAGTTTTAAAACTAGGGGATTTGAAACCCATCTAAAGAAGATAAAAATTAATATCTACTAGAAGAAATTGGACTCACATGAATTTGAGAATGAGGGAGAAAGGACACATGCTTACTCCTCCAAGACAATAATGGAAACCACTAATAGATGAAATGAGAAAGCTATAGACCACCCCAAAACAAAGAAATGACAAAACTAGGACTTCCCCTTTAATCCCTTCTTTTGGGATCTCAAGGTCATAACAAAATGATGTAGTACAAGGTAGGTGTATCCACAAAGGAGATGACCTAGCCCCCAAAAAAAAATCAAAAAATGGAAGTGTAACAATAACACATAGATTTAGATCCAAAACAACACAATTCTCAAAATAGAATCATAGATTTTCATTAAACATGATAAACTATAAGGACTTCTGGGTTATGGCCAAATACAAAGCAATTACAATAATAATTTTGTAAGATATCACAAGATCCAAAGAACTCCTAGATAGCCTTGATGTTTAATAGCTCAAAAATCCAATAGAAACACCAAGAAAGATTTGAACTTGTGCTTGCAAGCCATGAATCAACCTTCTTGTTTCCTAGGGCCACACTTGCTACTAGCTCTACTAAACTTTGCTCCTTTGAGCTACTCCATCTTCTTCATGCTAAATTGAATGACTCTAGACATCACAAGACCCTATACTTATACTAAACCAAGCCAAAAGTCAGGCCAAAATGTTACATTAAATAAACCAGTGTTACGGAACTCAGACTTGGCTCTAACTCAAAAACTCAAAATTGGGCTAAGACTTGGACTTGACGATCAGGGTCAAAAAATTGAAAAACCCATGAAATTCAAGGATTCTAAAGGATTTTAAGACTTTTTCATGCATCTTGTAGTCAATTAACATTAAATAGACAATAATTGAGATAAATAGAAGCTACTTAATACACATACATAATTTTGCATAAATCACATAAGTTTAAAAGAAAATTTCTAAAGGAAAAAGATGAATAACACAATATAAAGTAACAAAACATAGTGTCACTATAGTGTCAAATGTCTATAATATTCATGGATTAAAAAATACATGGAATCAAAAGTTCAAAACATATATCAAAATAACAACTAGAGTGTAGAAGACTAAGGCTCATAGTAGCTTATGTCCTCCCACATGTATGCCTAAGATAAGTTATGGATGACTATAGATCCATCCTCCCTCCCTCTGTCCAAGGTTGAACCTCATCCTCATCCTCATCCTCATCCTCACCCTCACCCACATAATCATCATCATTAGACATGGATCCATTACTCCTAACCTTAGGGTCCTACACTATGTTTCCTCGCACTTTGGCCTCTTTGATTTCCATCACTACTACCTCAACCTCTCGATCCACCTGATCAACCCACTCCATGAATTCATCACTAAAGAAAGGATTAGAAATCTCTATGTTCCACTTTTCATATAGATCAATAGTCTCTAATACAATCATTGATGTATCAATGCCCAAGATCTATCTATGGAAAAGGTGAAGGTGTAGTGAACAAAGACAAGATCATTCAATTTTTGTATTGCCAACCTATTGCACTTCTTCAAGTGTAAATGCTTAAATAAACTCCAATTATGTTTGCATCCTAATGCACTAGATGGCTGGCTCAAGATGCAAATCACAATCCTCTATAAATTTGGCATCTTATTGCCAAACATCTCCCACCATGCATCTAAAACAAGGAAATTTTAAATCAATTCAATAACTTTACTTTATCAAATTAAAATGGTAATATAATTAGAAATTAGGATGTAGAATCATAGATTTTTACTAGGCATTAATTTTGTCCTATTTTTCTTTCACAACTCCCATGCAAATAAGCCCCCTTGAGTTTTCTTAAACAACTCAATCTCATAGACTACAATTGTTCCAACTCTTGAATCAAGTGACATTCTCTCTACAACATCATAGAGGCCATTCCACACCTCATCATTAGCCTTGAAATGTGACATACCATATAGATCCATACCTATCTTGATTCCCTGCAAAGAAAGAGTGAACGACCTCCTTTCACCCTATCCACACCCTCATAAATGTAGCCCATTAAGGGCGTCTCTCCATCAATAATTAGTAGGAGAACAAAAAGAGGTTTTATGAACTACATTCATTATGAATTTTGAAAGAGAGATAATCAATTTTAAGCTTTTCTTTAAAAAATGAAAATAATTTTTAACATAATTTCATAAATAAAAAAGTTGAAACGAGGACAAAAAGGAAAATTACCTTCACAATCTCAGCGATTAGTGTTGAAATGGAAGCCTCATCAAGGATATGATTAGATGTATTAGTCCCTAGAGCAGTCTTTTAATATGATGATGCAATCCACTCCTCACTTACAAACATGCATCTCAAACCTCTCTTTGAATCAAGAAAGGATTGCAATGTGAGAAAATTGGTTGCAAATCTAGTGACCTTGGACAAGACAACTCCTTTTGTTCTATGTATTTTCTCATGAGGTTGAGGACCCGTGCATGATTATATATGAATTTGCATACACTCCTTCCTTTCTTTATAATTTTTTTTATCCAAGGGAGTTTACTAAGATTCTCTAACATGAGGTCAATGTAGTGAGAAGCACAAGGGGTCCAAAATAAGTGAGTGTCTCTCCATAAGAAGTTTTCATATAATAACATAATTTTTTGCATTATCTATAACTATTTGAACCACATTCTCTTCACCCACATCCTTTATCACTTCATCCATTACCTCACAAAGATATTCAACATTCTTTGTTTTCCTTGAGGCATCAATTGATCTAAAAAAATTATGACACTTGAAGAAAAAGAAACAAATTAGTATAATGATAAATGATCAATCATAAATTCATAATTTATAAACTTAATCACTTAATCAAGATTCTAAATTTTTAAATACAAATTCTATTTCTAAATTTTTAATGTCTACAATTACTTGATGAGGAGATAAGAAAGTTGATGAGTGTTCTACACCTATCAGTTCAACCATCAGTCATGGTTGTGCAACCCTTCATCTTCCACACCTCACGTTGCTCCTTCATTGCACCTTCTACATCAACCACCCTTTGGGTCAAAATAGGGTCTCTTAGCTTGTCAGCACTACAGGCTTTGAACCCCAGATCACAAACAGTATCAACATCGATTGCAATTTACCAATAAAAGGACCTAAAAATAAATAAATAAAATTTAAACAAATGAGTATATTTTATTATTACTATTAAATTTGAAAACAATTTAAAATAAATAAAATAAGTATATTATTATGTCTTGAAACTTGAAAGCAAGAGAAGTAATACATAAATTAAATAAACAAGTACCTTGCTACATTGAATGAAATGTTGTTGTAGATGAGGAAGTCTCCAAGTGCCAATTTTGCATTATCATGCTTCTCCATGTTCCAACCCATGCTATCAAGCAATATTTGTGCACCTAGAGCCATGCATGGAGAAAAGATGGAATCAAGTGTCGATCTTTTCTTATGAATGCAAAGCCCAATGGTCACACTCATAGAAGAAGTAGCAGTAGTAGGTGGAGTAGGGGATAATGGAGAGCAAAAACTAGGAGATCCCTCTTGAGATAGTTATGCCATTTCTTCTTGTTGCTTCTTTTTCAATTCCCTTTTCTCCATTTTTTCTTCTAGAAGAGCTTGCATGTCTTGCATAACATCTTGGGGTACTTCTTTGTATTTTTTAGCATCATGCCTAGGTATATGTGCTAGGTGATACTTCAATCTATTTATGTCTTCCCCATTATATGTTACAACACAATGTCAACATGCAAAAACTCTCTTTTTGCGACCTGGGATGGCATGTTTCCAAGCCCTATCCCTTGCTATTATAGCTAGGTCTACATTAGGGTTACATGTAGCCCTAGTTCCACTTCCACAAGGCTCATCCTGAGGCATGATGTCAATGTGGGTGCTGCTGCAATATGAATATATTATAAATAGAAAAAAAGTTAGCATCAAATCACATTTTTAAACTTTAAGGCCTTCTTAGTTCTTACTTATCAAGTTTGTCATTGAGATAAATTAAAATTAATCTAAATAGTAGATATTAGAAGTAGAGACTAAAAAAATTTAAGCAAAATGGAAAGTAAAAAATATGAATGTAAAACAATTTAGTAATTTACAAAGCAACACAAAGAAATAAAACTTGTTGCTTACCTCTTCAAATTTTCATAAACAATGTAAATGCAAGTAAGTTTGTAGAAACCTCCTCCAAATGCTTCCTTGAGCTCCTCTCAATGCTTAAGTGCAAGCTACAAAGTTGTACAAAACATCATCAATCGATATAGGAGAGCCAACTACTTTGCTAATTTCTCTCTCAAAACCCCAACACTCTTCTCTAACTCTTTCCTCTCTATCACAATCATTAGAAAAAGGTGGAATGACCTTTTTAGGTCAAATGGATGTTATACAAAACAAAAAAGAAAACTTAACCTTTTTTTTGCTCTTTATGGCTTTAGCCACCAGTGAGAGTCTTGAGATTGGGACTCGATGAGTCTAAGTCCATGTGGACTATGCTGAGTTTGAGTCGTGAGGTCATTTTCCTTGAAATGTGGACTTTGGATTAGATTCATAGAGTCCTACTTGGATTCACAGTGTCCCATAACTATGAAATAAACATTGACATTAAATAAACCCTCAAGCTACAAGGCAGCTTCATAACATACATTAAATACATGAAATAACTAAATACTTAGGACACACCCCAAGTTTATAATCATAACTAACTCATAAGATAAAATAACATTAGACAACCATAGCCATAGGACCACATGCCAAAAAAATGGTTCTAACTCCAACACAATTACTCCAAATTGTATGTGTAGATAGGAAAAGGTCCACCAATATACCTCAAACACAACCCTAACTATGTGAAACATAGATGTACAAAATTTAAGTTCGATGCCCCTACATACAAGATTGCCACTACCTTAGGATGCTCCTGCATTACAAAACAAGGAGATGTTTTCTTTAAATGTTTTGCTTTTATAATAATCCAACTATCTTCAACCTTGAAAGCCTCATCTGTTTAAAAGTGAGAATCCATATGACAACCAAACCTCACCACATCAGGGGAAATATGGTGTGAAGAAACAATGAAGATGAAATATCAAAACCTATCATTGAAGCACACACTCCAACAATAGTAGGCCCAACAAGAATGACAATACCAACTCCAAGAGGAGCAAGATAACAACATAATCTGTCTAAGTAGAGATAGTTGTAGCAGAATTTGGCTAAGTGGTAGAATTAAAGCAGAGGAAATTGTGTATTTTAAATACACTTGTTATTGGGTTTAAAAAAAAAAAGATATTTCTAAATAATTTTTAAAAAAATTTACTTTATAAAGATAGAAATATACTAATAAATAAATAATATTTATGCTCCAACAAAAAAACAAAATTGATTTTATCAATTAGGAACTATATTCAATCACAAGTACTTTATAATAAATAAGACTATTTTGAAACAAACACCAGGAGGACTAGTTAGGAGGAAATAATATTACAAAAATTATAATTGCTCTATTAAGGGTATTGGAGTTCAAATAAAAGTATTTTTAATTCTTTATTTCTCCAACCAACTCCTGAACTGGATGAATTCATTTAATAAATTTATTGTTATTTGTAAACCATGCACTCCACATGTTAAATTGTTTTCCACCTTCAATGTCGCAAATTGACATATGCTTCTAGATGGAGGAGGAAATCAATGCAATTAGTAACTACATCTAAAAAATTTAAGATAGAGTAAGAAAAATCACAAAAGGAGATAGGACTATTTTATGGGGATAATGAAAATTTGAACAAGCTTAAAGAAAACAACAACATTTGAAAATTTACAACTTCATTGCCAATGCAACCATTACCATCCATTGATGTAGAAACTTGCTTTGTCTACATGACCATATGTCTAGACCTTTGAATTTTATTACAAAATATCCTTTGTTATATACAAGAGTGGAATAATATCAATTTGGTGTACTACGTGTCCACTCCACCAAGTCATTGATAGTGTGAAGCTTGACAACATCATCAAAATAAAAATATATATGAACACCTAAAATTGGATTACCTTGTGACACAACCAATCCATCAATATCACATGAAGGGTGATAATAAAGAATTTCAATTTATACCCACTAGTTGCATTAGTTTATGAGCTTACAAAGAATTTTTGACAAATTCGTACTCTATAAATCTTGTGAGGAGCGCATTCCATTATCATTGCATGCCATACTTGTGCTTCCACATTTTGCATATACAAAAATATCATTCAAATAATTTCAAGTGAATGTTGTTAGAAAGTCAAGTCCACCAAGATAACTAAGATTACCTCTAGATCTTGTGCTAGCCCCAATCAAATTACCATCTTTATCCTTGATAATGCATGTATTTTCTGTGAATTATAATTGATATCTTTTATCAATAAATTTTCCAACACTTAATAGGTTATGTTTTAATCCATCAACAAAATAGACGTGATCAATGTTAGTCTTTCCATCAAGAGTAACAGATCCTATTCCCTTGATATGACAAGCTACATTATTACCAACTCTAACAATCCCTCCATCATGACTACTAAAATTAACAAACTTATTCATCTCACCAGTCATATGATACGAAAAACCACTATCTATGATCTAATTAGCTTTCTTATCAACCTATGAAACTAGGGCTTTCTTTTCTTTAACTTCTTTTTCCAAATTTTCTTCTTTTATAGCTATAAATGCTATCTCATCATCACTTTAACTATAAAATCTTTCATTAGATTCATCATCTTCATTTGCATACAAACAATCTCTAGGCATTCTAGACCTAAAATTCTTCGTATATATTTTCTCTCTTTTAGGACACTTAGAAGCATAATGACCAATTGGAAGTTCACCACTTAAAGATTCTCTTACCACCTAGTTCTCTCGTTACAAGAAGGGAAATTCCTTCTTCAATTCTTCTATCCTCGTTAGATCTAGATCTATTGCTGCTAACATAGTTTCCACTAGTTCTTGAACTTCTTGAAAAGGAAGGGTGAATACTTAATGAACTAAAAATTATTTCCACTCCTGGAAATTCTCCAAATTTCTTCAAGCTCACTTCTACTACTTCTAGTCTTTCAAGTACACTCTATCTAGTAAACTTTGTAGTGCAAGGTATTAAACTTGCTTAATCATCTGTGTTGTCTTCCTAAATGATGGTGTCAAGGTTTTCAAGATCTTCCATATAATTTCATCTTCATCTTTGGATCCATTGGAAGACTTAATTCTTGCTACAATTTTTGATATTCTACCAATCTAGCTTCTTATAGATTCATCTTCCATCATTCTAGCATCTTGAAACAAACATTTCCAATTTTGTAATCTGATTCTCTTAGCATGCACATCATCTTCAAATGTATATTCTAAAAAATTCCAAATTTTATGAGATGTCTCTAAGGATTTTATTTTATTGAATTCATTTCCATGAAGAGCTAACAATAATGCTTATCTGGAAAGCATATTGCACATAAACATATCTCTTTTGGCTTTAATGCAATCCTCAATTTTTCTTTCTTCATGAATATTATTTCCATTCTTTGTCATTAGCCAATACCTTGGACCCATACATAGAAAATGAGTCTTCATCTTCTCCTTCTAGTTGTCATAGTTAACTCCATTAAATTTAGGACTATCCTTTATGGAATGACCCTCCATTGATCTCCTTAAGCTGTTAAGCTTTTCCTTCAAGGAATTGATGCTCTAATAACAATTGTTAGAAAGTAAAGTCCACCAAGATAATTGACCGGGGGGGGTGAATCAGTTATAACTAGCAACCATTAGAAGATACATATACACAATAACACCATATATATTAACTAGGGAAACCCTTAATTAGAGGAAAAACCTTGGTGGGGATGGTACCCACAAAATGATGTACTAATATAAAAGTTTCTTGTAAGAGGATGAACTATGTTAAGAGCCAATGAAATACATTTAGTACATATCAATCCTTGTTAGGAGACTTTGAATTCCTGTTAGGAGATTCCAACCTTGTTAGGAGTTACACCAACCCTATTAGGAATTTTAGAAGGTAGAAGGACCCAATGTCCAAACAACTTCAGAAAAAAGACCACTGAACTCACTGTCTAATTGATCTTTGTATTAATACTTGCAGAATTATAGAAATGAATAACTTGAACTTCTCTATCCTCTTGACTAGACCAAATATCTTTTAGATCTCAATACCAAATCACCAACTTTGCATCCCATAATCCCTTGGATCTCTTACACACATTTACCAAATTCACATATCACTTTCTTACATACAATTGAATTTGTACTTTTCATTCATTTCATCACAAGGAAAATAAATTTCCTATTTACCATATCCTCAAAATAATTCCTTGAGTTGGCCTTGCATCTTTTCCAATGAATTGTAATTAGACCTCATTAGAATATTACAAAATATTACATCTTTTCACAATTATAAACCAATGTTGGCTCACAATAGATACAACTTCTCATACATGAAACTTTTGACCTTGTGTAGTTATTGGCATTATCATTAGGTTTTTTACTATCATTGTCTAACTATGCTCATCATGATTCTATCCTAGTTAAGAGATACAATACAAACATCAAAAACCAATTCTGAGGTACTCTATCTGCATACTGCCCTCTGTAATTGTTGAATAAATCTTACATGTCTTCAACTTTGCACATGCACACTTTTCCACTTCATCAAGACACAATATAGAATATATACTTAGTTATGCTTGACTTGATCTTCAATACATAGTTCATACGACCTCATTCTATGTCTACTACTCTACCAGTCTTCATAGAAACAATAATATGTTGGCACCAATAACAAACACAATCATGAATGCAAGATGTCAATCATGCTAATAATGTCTCCAATGCTTAGGATACTCTCCAAAATGAATATCATCAACATTCATGCTAACAATCTCCCCCTTTGGTATTGATGGAATTAAAGATGAAAAACATCTAAGTTCCAAGAATACCAAATCTAGCTCTGTTGTTGTTGCTTCTTTCTTCTTTTGAAATCCTCTTCATCAATGAAATGTGAAACTTGTAGGAACAACTCTCCATGTATGCTTCCTTTTTCTTACATTGATCAACATCAACTGTTCACACTTCTCCCCAATTGATACAACTCATTGTTTCTCCCTGTTGGAAATGATTGAAAAGATCATGAGGAAAGTTGTTAGGATGATCATATGGAACTGGTAAAGAATTTTCTCAATCATTGTTTTGTCATTGATGTCAAACTTGCTACTTACAGGAATGACAATTGCTTTAGTGATCCAAATACTATTAGTTAGTTGATTGACAAGAAGGAGGCAATCAATAAGATGTAACTAGTACACCAAGAGAAAGGTTGAAGTTATGATGTTGTAATGAAGTACAAGGATTAGCTAAGCCATTGATGAAAAAGTGTGTTGATGACATACTATAAGACATAGAGAATGGGCACACTGAAACATATCAAAGATGAAAGGTTTTTAGCTAAGACATCTGTAGAGCCTAACTAAAGTTCATTAGAGAGAGGGAGCTAAGCAAGCTAGTAGGTGCCGAATAGATTTCTAATTGATGCCGAGTGATACAAGTGCCAAGTAAACTTCAGATGCCGAGTGATACAAGTGTCGAGTAAACTTCAGATGATGAGTGATACAAGTGCCGAGTAAACTTCAGATGCCGAGTGCCGAGTAAACTTCAAATTCCAAGTGATACAAGTGTCGAGTAAACTTGAGATGCCGAGTGATACAAAATTTATCAAGTACCGAGTGAACTTCAGGTGCCGAGCTATCCAGGAAATAGATGCTGAGCATTAGAAAACCAATAGTGCCGAGTAACATAGAGGTGCTGAGCACCAATAAATCAATGATGCCAAGTTGCTACATTATTTTTAAAATTGAAGTTTTTCCAGATCTAAGCTGACAAGGTTATTATCTAAAAGTTTGTAAATTAAATGGAAGATAAGAATGATGAGTTGGTGGCATAGAACACCATGTAGAACATTTTTAAAAGATACAACTGATGAAGTTTTTAATAAGAACAAGATATGGGTTAGATACATTGTATCCTACCTAATCCATTTGAAACCCTAAAATTGGAGAGGGAGAATTGAGAAAAAAAGGCAAATCAGATTTCTATTTAAGGAGACATAAGTTCATGAAGAAAAGAGAGAGAGAGGCGGTCAAGCATGAAAGCATAAAATGTTGAAGGAGGTGCTAAGGAAGAAAGAGAGCATAGTTACTCTATTTCAATAAGAAGACCCAGATATGGATGCATTGGTATGATGAGTAGGAAGACTCAAGGAGACAAAGCTTGAGAAGAAGACAAGCAGTTAGAGCTGAAGTGATTAAAGCCAAGAAAAAGGATAGAACTGAAGTGTGATCTAAAATCTGCAAAGTATGTTGTAAGTTATATCAGATCAAAAAGCCATTATTGTTACTCTCTAGCAATTGTAACAAATAGTTTAAATCCTATGGACTTAGGTTAGTTTAATAGCCATGAGGTAAATCCTTTAACAGGGTGACATTCCAAGTGAATGTTCATAAGTCCTTTAACCAGGCCCATTCCTAACAGTTTGGTGAAATTCTCTAACAAGGTCACATTTAACAGTGTGTTGTAAGCCTTTAACAGGATAGGCTTTTAACAGGGCATCACTTTAGAAGAGTGAAAATCAAGTAGCATGTTACTGGTGGTTTTTTCAAAATTGGATTTCCACGTAAATCATTGTGTCATGTGTTGATCTTTCATGTTTTATCTCTACGTGTTGATTTACTGTAACTTGCTAATATGGTTGATTTAAGTTTGGATGGATGAAAAGCATATGAATTCATTAAAAGTAGAGAAAAAGTATTATTAGGGCATTTGGACCTTGAATAACTAATTCACCCCCCCTCTCAGTTATTCTAAAAGAATTCTAACAATTGGTATTAGAGCTAAACTACTGATTCAGTTTAAAGGGACTATAAGCAGAAAAGATCAAAATGCCTAAGAGAGAAGTTCCCAAGCTCAACAAAGACAACTTTGTTGCATGGAAAAGTTTGATGAAGCTACATCTTGGATCCATAGGAGATTATGCCCAAAATTCAATTGTCACTAAACATGTAGATCCAACTGGTACTCTTACTGCAGAAGACATGAAAAACAAGTAGGAACACAATCAGACAATGCTGGAGATTGCCTCTGTACTCAACTATGCTGAATTTGATGATATCAAAGGATGTGACACTGCATTCAAAATGTGGAAAGCCCTATCAAACATCTATGGAGGAGATCAGAATGTATAGAGAGCAAAAAGAGAAAGTCTCAGAGGAAAGTTTGATAATATGAAAATGGAGGAAAATGAGAATGCTGCTGAGTATGGTGCAAGAATAAAGGAAGTGGTAAGTGCAAAAAGATGTTTGAATGGTCAATTGGATGAAGATACTATTAATAGTAAGTTCTTAAAAACTTTTCTCCCTATCTATGCTATTAGAGTATCAGCAATACAAGAACAAAGATGTGTACCAGGAAACAATCTAAGTTTTGAAGGTATAATAGGTAGACTCACTACATTTGAGTTATCTAACTTTGACAACTACAGACTTGAGAATGTTGAATCTACATTTAATGCCAAGCTATCACTAAAAGATCCTGAACAGGAGAAATCAAAGAAAGGAAGAAAAATGAAATATGTATCCAGTGACAGTAGCACTGATGAGGAAGATGTGGAACAATTGGAAGAATTGCTTGCTAGAAGATTTCACAGAGGCAAAGGAAAATTCAAAGGTAAGATGCCTATCATTTGTTTCAATTGCAATGAAGTAGGTCATATTGCTGCCAGATGTACATAGAAAAAGGATTACAAGGAAGGCAACAAAAACAAATTTAGAAGAGATGATGACAGGAGAGATTACAAAGACAAAGGTAAGAAGTGTTATATTGTTGAAGAAAATTCTGATGATAATGATGATGAAGTTGTTTATGTAGCCATGAAGGAGCAATCTGATGAAGAAGAGCCCACAAAACTGGTAACATGTATGAACAAGAATGATAGGTGGATCATAGATAGTGGATGCTCACATCACATGATAGGAGACAAAAGTAAGTTTGTTAACTTTACTCAGTATGATGGAAATAGTGTTAGATTTGGTAATGATGCTCCATATCAAATCAAAAGAAAAGGTTCCATTAAGCTCACAGAGAAAATTTCATGTGATAATGCATACTATGTTGAAGGATTAAACTACAATTTGCTGAGTGTCTCACAGTTAGGCAATATAGGATGCAAAGTAGAATTTGAAAACAAATCTGCAAAAATCTATGATACTGATGGTAAACTGATAGGAAAAAGAGATCAAACAAGAAGTAATCTATTTTACCTTGATATGGATGATGTTTCTTGTTTTATTGCAAAATTTGATGATGAATGGTTATGGCATAGAAGGCTATGTCATGTCAACTTAAAAAATATGGTCAAGATCAATAAAATGAAGAAAGTAAAAGGTTTACCAAAATTGAAGAAGCCTGATAATATCATGTGCAAACAATGTCAGCTAGAAAAGATGATAAAGTCAAGTTTCAAAAGAAAAAACTATACATCCAAAGAAGTACTTGAACTAGTTCATACTGACTTATGTGGTCCAATGGAAGTACAAAGCTATAAAGGAGATAAGTACATAATGTTGTTTGTTGATGACTATTCTAGGATGATGACTGTTATGTTCTTAAAGCAAAAATTTGATGCTTTTCAAATGTTTAAGTGGTATGTGGCTAGAGTTGAAAAAGAAACAGGAAAGAGCTTGAAATGCCTAAGATTAGACAGAGGTGGTGAATTCACATCAAATGAATTCGAGATATTTTGTAATGATAAAAGAATCAAAAGACAAATGACAGCTCTTGGAACTCCCCCACAGAATGGAATTGCTGAAAGAAGAAATAGATCTATGATTGACTGTGCCAGAACATTAATAATAGAAAAGACTGTTGCTCTAAAATACTAGAGAGAAGCTATAAGTGTAGCTGTTCATACACTGAACTGAGTACAAGTCAAGAAAGGTACAAATACAACACCTTTTGAATTATGGTATGGTCACTCACCCAATGTAAAACATTTCAAAGTATTTGGTTGCAAATGCTTTATCCTTAAAGATACTAGAAATGGAAAATTTGATGCAAAAAGTGATGAAGGCATATTCTTTGGTTATTCCAATAGAAATAAGGCATACAAGTGTTTGAATACTAACACTAATAAAATTGTGGAAAGTGCAAATGTAAACTTTGATGAACATACAAAATTCCAAGCTAAAGAACCAAAAAGAATGGATGAATACAGAACCTTTGTGTATTCCTATGAAGGAATGACTGATGAGGATGATGTCAATCAAGTTGAAACTCAACAAAAAATTTCAGTTTCAGCCAACTCACAACCAGTGAATGTCGAGTTGCAGAATGAAGGAAATGCACAATCTAATTCTGAAGTTAGTACATATGAAAGAGATGAAGAACAACTTGAAAACTTAGTACATAGTGACCCTAAATTAGAAATATCAAACATGGAAACAAGGACAGAACCAAGATTATCCAAATATGTAAAAAGACATCACCTTGCAGAACAAATAATTGGTGACAAAGATGCCAGACCAATGACAAGGAATAGACTAAGACATGAATCATGTCTAATTAGCAAATCTGAACCTAAGACAATATATGGTGCATTACAAGATGATGACTAGTATAAAGCTATGGAAGAAGAGATTGATCAAATAAAGAAGAGAAAAACTTAAAGTTTGGTTCCTAGACTAGTTGAGAAGAATGTGATTGGTACAAAATGGGTATTCAGAAACAAGCTAGATGAGAATGGTGAGATTACCAGAAACAAAGCTAGACTAGTATGAAAGGGTTATGCTCAAGAAGAATGACTAGACTATGGGGAAACATTCGCCCCTGTTGCTAGAATGGAAGGAGTAAGAACTTTACTTGCATATGCTACATATAAAGATTTTAAAGTCTATCAGATGGATGTAAAATTTTCTTTTTTAAATGGTATAATAGAAGAAGAAGTCCACATTGAACAACCGAAAGGATTTCTTGATGAGAACAATAGGGATATGGTTTGTAAGCTACATAAAGCAATCTATGGTTTGAAACAAGCACCTAGAGCATGGTATGAAAGACTTCACAAGTATCTAGTGCAAATAGGATTTGAAAGAACTGATGATAATAGCAATATGTACATCAAAGCAGAAGAAGGTAAGGATATTATTGTATTTGAAATCTTTGTGGATGACATAGTGTTTGGTGGAAAGGAAGTGCTTTCCAAAGGCTTTGCTGACAAAATGAAACATGAATTTGAAATGTCTATGTTTGGAGAAATCAAATTTTTTGTTGGATTACAAGTACATCAACTAAAACATGGTATATTTGTGACACAATCAAAGTACATTAAAGAGATTCTTAAAATGTTTGGATTGGAGGAGTCCAAACCAGTCAGCACACCAATGGCAACTGGGAATAAGCTGTCCAAAAATGATGAATCAGCTGAAGTAAATCAAACAATGTATAGATCCATGATTGGAAAACTACAATATGTTGTACATAGTAGACCATACATAGCATTAGTAGTTGGAATAGTGGCTAGATTCTCTGCTAATCCCAAATAAAATCATCTCATAGCAGTAAAAAGAATAATGAGATATCTTAAAGGAATTGATAACTTTGGTCTATACTATAAGAAGAATGGAAAATTTGAGCTCAATGCATATACAAATGCAGATTGGGGAGGCAATATTGATGATAGAAAAAGTACAAGTGGAGGTGCATTATTTCTAGGCAAAAGGCTAGTTACCTAGACTAGCAAGAAATAAACATGTACATCTCAGTCCACTACAGAATCAGAATATGTGGCAGCAGTAGTCAATTGCACAAACATTGTGTGGCTCACACATCTATTGGAAGGAATGAAAGAAGAGGTAACAAAACCTATGATATTGTATTGTGATAACACAAGTGCTATAAACATATCCAAAAATCCAGTAATGCATGCAAAAACCAAGCACATCACAATCAAGTATCATTATGTCAGAGAACTGGTAGAAGAAAAACAAGTAAAGTTGGAATACATTCACAAAAAGGAACAAATTGTAGATATCTTCACCAAACCATTGCCAAAGGATTCTTATGAATATCTTAGAGGCAAGTTGGGGGTAATACCCCTAACTCAAGCAGTTTAAAGCAACAAGAAAGCTGCCCTGCATCACCAGTAATAAATCATTGAAATATCAGAAGAATGATGTAGGGGATGACAACAGGAGCAGAAACTCCAAATCAGTCACAAGCATGGTGATAGAGGGAGAAAAACAACAAGAAGCCAAAGCGTATATTTTGCATGATAAAGATGCTACATCTTTGGCATTTATGTCAAAGAGGGAGAAATATGCAAAAACTTGATCAATACAAAGCAAGAGGGAGATATGTATGAAAAAGGGAGATTGTAACTAAGATGAAAAATTGATCAGTTTGGTTTTGCCATCAATGCCAAAGAGGGAGATTGTTGGAAATGATTGAAAAGATCATGAGGAAAGTTGTTAGGATGATCATATGGAACTGGTAAAGAATTTTCTCAATCATTGTTTTGTCATTGATGTCAAACTTGCTACTTGTAGGAATGACAATTGCTTTAGTGATCCAAATACTATCAGTTAGTTGATTGACAAGAAGGAGGCAATCAGTAAGATGTAACTAGTACACCAAGAGAAAGGTTGAAGTTATGATGTTGTAATGAAGTACAAGGATCAGCTAAGCCATTGATGAAAAAGTGTGTTGATGACATACTATAAGACATAGAGAATGGGCACACTGAAACATATCAGAGATGAAAGGTTTTTAGCTAAGACATCTGTAGAGCCTAACTAAAGTTCATTAGAGAGAGGGAGCCAAGCAAGCTAGTAGGTGCCAAACAGATTCCTAGTTGATGCCGAGTGATATAAGTGTCGAGTAAACTTTAGATGTCGAGTGATACAAGTGTCGAGTAAACTTAAAATGCCAAGTGATACAAGTGCCGAGTAAACTTGAGATGCCGAGTGATACAAGTGCCAAGTAAACTTTAGATGCTGAGTGATACAAAATTTATCAAGTGCCGAGTGAACTTTAGGTGCCGAGCTATCTAGGAAATAGATGTCGAGCATCAAAAAACCAATAGTGTCGAGTAACATAGAGGTGTCGAGCACCAGTAAATCAATGATGCCGAGTTGCTACATTATTTTAAAAATTGAAGATTTTCCAGATCTAAGCTGACAAGGTTTTTATTTAAAAGTTTGTAAATTAAATGGAAGATAAGAATGATGAGCTGGTGGCATAGAACACCATGTAGAACGTTTTTAAAAGATACAACTGATGAAGTTTTTAATAAGAACAAGATATGGGTTAGATACATTGTATCCTACCTAATCCATTTGAAACCCTAAAATTGGAGAGGGAGAATTGAGAAAAAAAGGAAAATCAGATTTCTATTTAAGGAGACATAAGTTCATGAAGAAAAGAGAGAGAGAGGCGGTCAAGCATGAAAGCATAAAATGCTGAAGGAGGTGCTAAGGAAGAAAGAGAGCATAGTTACTCTATTTCAATAAGAAGACCCAGATATGGATGCATTGGTATGATGAGTAGGAAGACTCAAATAGACGAAGCTTGAGAAGAAGAAAGTAGTTAGAGCTGAAGTGATTAAAGCCAACCAAAAGGATAGAACTGAAGTGTGATCTAAAATCTGCAAAGTATGTTGTAAGTTATATCAGATGAAAAAGCCATTATTATTACTCTCTAGCAATTGTAACAGATAGTTTAAATCCTATGGACTTAGGTTGGTTTAATATCCATGAGGTAAATCCTTTAACAGGGTGACATTCCAAGTGAATGTTCATAAGTCCTTTAACCAGGCCCATTCCTAATAGTTTGGTGAAATCCTCTAACAAGGTCACATTTAACAGTGTGTTGTAATCCTTTAACAGGATAGGCTTTTAATAGAGCATCACTTTAGAAGAGTGAAAATCAAGTAGCATGTTACTGGTGGTTTTTCCCAAATTGGGTTTCCACGTAAATCATTGTGTCATGTGTTGATCTTTCATGTTTTATCTCTGCATGTTGATTTACTGTAACTTGCTAATATGGTTGATTTAAGTTTGGATGGATGAAAAGTGTATGGATTCATTAAAGGTAGAGGAAAAGTATTATTAGGGCATTTGGACCTTGAATAACTAATTCACCCCCCCCTCTTAGTTATTCTAAAAGAATTCTAACACTCCCCATTAACATCAATCTACTTATGGACAATTCTCCCCCATACATACATCTCCCAAATACTATTAGAAGATGTTTTTCATGTACAATTCTCCCCCATTTAAATCAATGACAAAGGATTTATTATGTCAATCATCTTCTCAAAGTCTTCAATCAACTCAAGTGTCCAAAGAACTATTCTATACCAACTACCAAGAGTCCTTGATGACTCTGTTCATCATAGATACTCCCCTATATAGGAAGCATCAACATTTAAACCAAATAAAAAATAGTGCTCTGTACTAGTAAAATGATGCAATTTTTGCATCATTTACTCAAAATAACCCTAAGCATACCTTGCAAGTACTCAAATGTATCTTTAGGGAAAGGCTTCATAAAGACATTTGCAATCTACTCTTTTGTATTCACATACTCCAGTATGATTTATTTCTCTACAAATTTATCTCTCAAAACATGATATTTATAAATGGATATATTCTTAGTCTTAGAATGAAACATAAGATTCTTAGACATGCTTACTATACTTGTGAACTATCACAATATATGATAAGAACATCTAAAAAATCTAACCCAATGTCCTTTAGCATCTTCTTCATCCACATGATCTAATTATAATTTTTTGTTGCTGCTACATATTTTGCTTTTGCTATACTTTGTGAGATCTAGTCTTGTTTCTTGCTTAGTAAAGAAACCAATTTTCCTCCAAGGAAAACTTTTTTACTTCTGGTGCTCTTTCTATTATCCATATTGCTTGCCAATCCACATCAATTTATGCAAAGAAAGTAAATTCACTTAATTTGTCATACCACAAGCCAAAACCAGGTGTACCCTTCAAATATTTTAATATCCTCTTTACTACTGCATAGTGCTCTTCTCTAGGATCTTCTTAAAATCTTTCTACTATACCAACTGGATTTTCTATATGTTGGAAATAGTCAAGACTAGCTAGGTGACTGAGAGGGGAGGGCTGAATCAGTAACCTCAAAAACTTTAAATCAATTCAATACTTGATCCATTAATAATTCACTCATGTAATCTACTGTATGCATGAGAAAGATAAACATTTATAATACATGAACACATAATTTTGGTGACCCAAAAACCTTCCAAATAGAAAGTAAAACTGGGGTGGGGATGATACCCACAAAAATTTGATACTACAGTATGAAGTTAGCCTGTTAGGACTTACATTGATCACTTCTAATGATCTACCCTATTAAGAGCAATTTGGATTGCTAGATCCACCTTGTTAGAGGATTTACAAACATACAATGAAGTATGCACTTTGTTAGGAAATTTATACAGAGACTGTTAAGTCTACCTTGTTAAAGGATTTACAAAACCGATTCACCTATTAGGATGAAACAATGGATCTACTTACAATTTGATTGCTAATTAGATCCTTGAAGTACAGATCACCTCTTATGACTGATGAATCTTTACTGCTCCTTGTAGACCTTGATGAATACTCTGCTTTACTGTTGATTCACATTTATTTTCTCAAAGCATTACATGTCCATTCCTTAAAAACATATTCATAAAATCAAATGATATAATACATTACATATATACCATTCCAATAATTACAATTGCAAGGTCAACCAAAACACAAGTGAACAAAAAATTACTGAGTCGGCCAATCAGTAGAAAACTCGGGTTCTTCAAGCTGACTTGGTAACCTTCTGATACTTAGCATCCATTGCATTACTTGGCATCATCATGCTATTGGTAGAAGTAGAAGCTCAGTCCATACTAATCACACAACGTAGCTTGGAACTCGGTAACCATTGGAGACTTGGTAGACATAGTGTCACTCGGTAAAAAACTAAATCCTTCATTTACCTTTCTTTCACTCGGTAAACACTACACTTCCATCACTTGGTAAACACTAGCTTCCATCACTCAAACTAATGACTCGATAGACACTGTGAAGCTCAGTGAACACTGTAGGCTCAGTGGATACTACTGGGTTGCACACTCACTTGGTAGCTTCAGGAATGCTCGGTGTGAATTGCTTAAGTGATGAACCTACAAGATAACCACAGAATGCTCGGTATACACTGTAGACTGAGTGATGAGCTCAGTAATCATTTAGAGTTGAATAAGTGTTGTCACTAATGATAAATACAATATAATGCCAACAATCTTCTCCTTTGGCATTAGTGTCAAAAAAAAACTTATGAGCCAAACCTTGTGTACACTGACATACTGGATTTGATTTTTCAAAATTGATCTTTGTAAACTTGTTATATATACATTTCTTACATGTCTTTACATATCTCCCCCATACATATGGCATGGTATATACATAGCTTATCACTGTACATATATCCATATATTCTCTCTTATTTTCTCCATTGTCTCTTACTCCCTCTTTGACTTTTACTATCTCTTACTCACAATAATCTCCCCCTTTTTTGACAATAATGCCAAAGGTAATCATAATTATACAGAGACATCAAAATGTGAGAAAAACTCAGAATGTACCTTAAGAAGAAGAGCCAATGTCTTATCCCAGTTCTCTTGCAAAATTTTGTAGGTGGAGAGAGCCACTTGAACTTTTGTAGAAAGTTCAATCATATAATATGCTATAGAAAAATTGTTATCATGGATCAATGTTTTTGAATAAGAAATGTGCTTTTACATTGTGTCCATGATAGGAAGGATCATGTTCTGGATGTCTATTAGTGTAGATCAAATCCTTGCTTCCTCTCTTAATAGTTTTGCCTGCATGTCTGACAGGAATCTGATCTTTATGTGATGTGCGAAGCTTGAACTGGGGTCAAGTTGCAACTTTTGAGCACCGACCTTCAGATCTTCATCAATTTTATTCAATTTTACCTTTATTTATTTTTTGTACTCGGTAACATCACATAGCTTGGAAAAAAGGGATGTTACATTTGTAATTTTTTTTTCAAGATTGCTCAAAATTGAAGATAGTTCAACCTACTTTATTGCAATATGCTGAGCAATGTGCTCAAACACTTTATTATCAAATTTCTTCTCTGCCTTTTCTATAAGCTTCTCTTGGCCAAAAGTGTCCTCATTGATCTTTTGTATGACCTCTTCTAATTGTAACAAAATGTGTTGAGATGAATCCACATCAACACCTATTGCCCCAGTAATTATATTTTTAGCACTTTCAATTATAGTGAATTCTTTATCTCTCTCATCTCTAAGTTGTTTCTGCCTTGCTCTTTGCTCTAAATGCTAACTAACCAGTCTCATTTCATCAATTGTGGTAGGATCCAGATCTATCTTAGGTATTATAATTTCCTTGTCCAAGTCTATATCCTCATCAATTACCTTGCCAGTAAGCAGAAGTTTTAGTGGAGTCTTTGGTTTTACTTCAGTGCTTACAATAGTTGATGAAGTTAGACTAGCAGAAAAAACTTGAATTGATCTAACTGGAAGAAAACTAAGAGAGGTGCTAACTATATCCAAAATTGATGTGCTTCTAAAAAATGAAGTATCAATAGGTAATGTACCAACTAGAATATTTACAACTGAAGTATTGGCTAGAACAAAAATTGATGCAGTTGAAGCTATGGATGAAAAAAATATAGAACAAATTGGAAAACTTATTGTACAAGCTGCAATAGATGACTCAAGAGATGATAAAGAGGGATGCAACTCAGTAGATGAAGTGCTTGACACTTCCATTGAAGATACTTGCAATTGGGAGGTGATAGGCGATGATTTAGCTATTGATGTGGCAATTGTGCTCATAGTCTCACTTGCAAAAGCTATCTCCATAGTAGATGTAACAGTCTTTGGTGGAGAGTCACGAAGGGATGCAATAACTTTTGCTACAATTTTTTACTGGGTCTTCTTCATCCTTGTCTTCCTCTTCAACTTCATCATCATCCTTTAGTGTTTGATAGTCCTCAACATCAAAAGTAGCACATGGAGC
Source organism: Cupressus sempervirens (assembly GCA_028749045.1). Classification (NCBI taxonomy): domain Eukaryota; kingdom Viridiplantae; phylum Streptophyta; class Pinopsida; order Cupressales; family Cupressaceae; genus Cupressus; species Cupressus sempervirens. The sequence continues at coordinate 31,271,853 of CM053792.1, forward strand.
ATTATCTCCTTCATCATTGTCACTATCATCATCATCATCTTTGATTTCTACAAGATCATTACTGGGCTTTTGTAGATGATAGATGTTCTTCCACATGTTTGTTGCATCTCTTACAACATGCTCAATGTCATTAATTAAAATCAAACATGTGTGAAATCTAATCATCATTTTACCTTCATTGTTCTTCATTGCTGCCTTTATTTCTATTTTAGTAAGACTCGATAGAAGATTCTTCAAGGATTCCTCATATATGTCCTTGGCTGTTTGGGTGGCTGACTCCCACCTTGGTTGCAATCTAACCAATAGCTCTTTGGAGATTTACAAGATGGTCTGGGGAGTATTTCCATTTTCCCATCTTGTTAAGTACCAGTTCCTCAATCTGCATTTTCTTTGCATCAGTCCTTGTTGCAAATTTCAATGACTTGAAATTTGTGATGCTAGCTCCCTCTTCCATTTGTTTCAATCTTTCTTGGAAGGTCAATTGGGGCTTGCTGAATACTACTTCACCTTTGTTCTTACCTTTTTCTTGCCTTTTGAAAATAGTTGTGGAGGCTTTAGGTGGCTTGGTAATGATTACCTTGCCCTTCTTTTTGATTTTCTTTGCCTCCTTCTTTGATTCTTCCTTTATATCTTCTAGTTCCTACTCCTCTTCTTCATCCTCACCTTTTCCCTCAGTAATCATTAGGGGCTTAGTAGAAATTTTTAACTCGGCAACCTTTCTCTTGCCTTTATTAATTTCTTGAGGAAGTTTGATTTCAAGCTCAATTCTAGCCTTGGCCTCATCATATGTTCCAAAAATTGGTTTCTTTGGATCTACTGGCTCATTCACTAGTGCTTCAATAATATCCCTGGTTTTATCAATATTCACCTCATAAGGAAGAGGTTTCATCCATGCAACTTGGGGCCTGACTGCCTGAATGTATACTTTATCACAATCAACCATAAAGCATACATTATCCTTGTAGTCTTCAACCAATTTTGGTGGAATTCAAAACTTGTTTTTCATCCTTTCCTTGAAATATTCAAAATAATTATCCATGATGCTATCAAAGTTTACACCCATTTCTGCTACAAACTCATTTATCTGATATAGAATAGGAATATCTTTTCTCCACACAATAGTTCCTTTGGATGGAAAAATTTTTGTACATAGAAGAAAAGACATGTCAACAAAGAACCAAATTTGCAAGGATTGTTCTTTGAAGTCCTAATGCTATCCATATTCTTGTTCAGTTGTATTAACAATAATTTTGACAGATCAAATTCTATATTTTTCTTCACAACCTTGAATGCCAAATCCATAGCCTCACAGGGCACACTGTTCAAATGACGAGAGCTATAAATCTTGTGAGCAATTACATGAATGCCAAACCTTTATTCAACATAAAAAATAGTGCTAACCTTCAAACCTCTACCATCCCATTCAGCTAGATTTTTCTTCTAAAGTTTGTCTCGACCTAGGGTTTTGGTAGTTTTTTCTTTACTTAGCATGGGGAGACTAGTAATCCTATGAATCATCTTCTTTGTGATTAATACTATCTACTCTAACCATAGTTGACCATTGTGCACATGACTGAGGATGTACCTAATCCACTTAATTTGGAAACTTCTTGGCATATGCAAGATATGGGTTAGTCCTTTGGTCTCTAGATGCTTATGCTTGGGTTTCAAAGAGCCATCAACACTCATTTCTCCTAGGCCATTGTCCATTTCTAGGTTTCCAATCTCTTGAATAGAACATTTGAAATGAGTACAAATATCATTGATAAGGAGTACCTTTGGTGGAATTTTCGATTGAGCTCCATTGGGGTTGAGTGACTCTGCAATTACTGGAACTAGCATGAAATTTGGCACCTTCCACTCCACACCTTTAACTAGCATTTTTGAACCCATTTTTTCCTTGGTGCTGCTGCTACTCATGGATGCCATTGATGCTCGATAAAAGATAGAAATTTTTCAAACAAATCCTTTTCTCTAAAATTTCTTGAAATAGCCTAGATTTGAAGACGCGATGAGAAATGAAATGAAATTCTACCCTTTTGATGAAAATCTACCATTAATGCTCTATACAAAAGTTGTTGTGATGACATAGTGCTTGACAGGCTATCATCCACTCACTAGCTCAATAGAAACTTAAGACTCGATGATCGAACAAAACTTTTGTTACTCCCGATCTAGCTCGGTTGAGTCTGTGACTAACCTTGCTCAGTATGACCTAATTTCTTGTGACCCTTTGTATCTAAAATACTAATTGGATCTTTTGCTTTCTTTCATTTGGAACTTCTCTAGATATAGCTTGATGATATAGTTCCAGATCCTCCTTTATGAATCTAATTGGAAATGGTGGAGTCACCCACTTCTTGAGTGATGTGGCCATCATTTGAACTATTCTGCTCAGTAGATTTAGGAATCCACTGTTGTCTCATTTATTTCTGAATGTTATCAGCTTTAGCTTTCTTTTCATCTTCAATTCTTCCTATATTCATGCAATTCTTAGCTATATGACCGAGTTCAGTGCATGTATAACATCTTACTATTGTATCTCTTTTTCTCAAGTGATGCCTTGAGCAGTCTTTGCCAATGTGTCTATATTCTCCACAATAATGGCATCTGCACTAGGTAATTTAATCCCATCCAAAGATTGCCTTAACAAGTTGTTCAGCTAGATTGAATGATTTTGATCTACATTAGAATGCCTTGTGACCATGTTTCTTGCATTTGTGACATTTGCCTTCAAATTTTGGTTTTTCCTTGCATTCATTAGCTTTGTGACCATGTTGATTGCAGTTGTAGAATTTTCCATTGAATTTTTCTTTTCCATTACTCCAACATTTGTTTGATGTATGTCCTAACTTACCACAGTGATTACAAGTAGGTTTTTGATTCTTTTGAGCACCTTGTTTGGAAGATTCACCTTCTTCATTATATCCAAGTCCCGCTTTACCCTTTTGTCTATGAAGATTCTACTTATTTTGTTGATTTAATTGATTCATATCTTCTTGAGGCTTCATCATTCTCTCATTGATTTTCTTTTCAGCATTTAGGTCATTTTCCAATCTTTCACTGATTTGTCTTTCAGTGATTAAATAAATCCTTAGGCTTTCATTTATAGATCTTAGATTCATGATTTATTCATTTGCATTGGATAGTTGATTGATAAGACTTTGATTTGCATTGATCCTTTCATTTGTCTCATTTGTAGATTTGTTTATGCCTGATTGATTGGATATCTTGTTCTCTTTTAAATTTTCTTACTTCTTCCTATAGAGATCCATTCTTTTCTAGGAGTTCCTTGGTTGCCTCATTAGCTTCATTTGAGCTGCTTGATGATAAAAGGTCTTCAATATTTTCTTCAACATACTGATGGTCATTCATTTGTCTTGCAAATTCCTTCCTTCTCTTTAGGGATTGAGAAAGATGCTCCTTTGCTCCTTTGAGTTGAGCCATGGCCATTTTTAGATCTAGCTTTTCATTTTCAATTTCTTTGTCAAGTCTAAATATCTCCATTTGTCCTTTAAATCTTTGCTCAAGCTGTCAAACTTTGTCCTGATAACCATAATGCTCTGATACCAATTGTTGGAAATAATCAAGACTAGCTAGGTTACTAAGAGGGGAGGCATGAATCAATAACCTCAAAAACTTTAAATCAATTCAATACTCGATCCATTCATCATTCATTCATCTAATCTATTGTATGGATGAGAAAGATAAACATTTATAATACATGAACACAAAATTTCAGTGACCCAAAAACCTTCCAAATAGAAAGTAAAATTGGGGTGGGGATGATACCCACAAAACTTTGCTACTATAGTATGAAGTTAGCCTATTAGGGATTACATTGATCACTTATGATGATCTGCCCTGTTAAGAGCAATTTGGACTGCTAGATCCACCTTGTTAGAGGATTTACAAACATACAATGAAGTATGCACTATGTTAGGAAATTTATATAGAGACTGTTAAGTCTACCTTGTTAAAGGATTTACAAAATTGATTCACCTGTTGGGATGAAATAGTGGATCTACTTAGAACTTGATTGCTAATTAGATCCTTGAAGTATAGATCACCTCTTGTGATTGATGAATTTTTACTGCTCCTTGTAGACCTTGCTGAATACTTTTCTCTACTGCTAATTTGCATTTATTCTTCTCAAAGCATTACATGTCCATTCCTTAAAAACATATTCATACATTGCAAATGATATAATACATTACATATATACCATTCCAATAATTAAAATTGCAAGGTCAACCAAAACACAAGTGAACAAAATATTACTGAGTTGACCAATCAGTAGAAAACTCGTGTTCTTCAAGCTGACTTGGTAACCTTCTGATACTCGGCATCCACTGCATTACTTAGCATCATCATGCACTCAGTCAAAGTAGAAGCTTAGTCCATACTAATCACATAACATATCTTGAAACTCGGTAACCATTGGATACTCAGTAGACATAGTGGCACTCAGTAAAAAATTGAATCCTTCGTTTAACTTGCTTTCACTTGGTAAACACTACACTTCCATCACTTGGTAAACACTAGCTGCCATCACTCAAATTGATGACTCATTAGACACTTCGAAGCTTGGTGAACACTGTAGGCTTGGTAGATACCGTTGGGCTACACACTCACTCGGTAGCTTTAGGAATGCTTGATGTGAACTGCTTAAGTGATGAACCTACAAGATAACCACTGAATTCTTAGTATACACTATAGACTAAGTGATGAGCTCGATAATTATTCAGAGTCGAATAAGTGTTGTCACTAATGAAAAGTACAATATAATGCCAACACTATGGTCTAGTGTGAGTTAGATATTCCAAACCTCCAATCATGGATTTGTGCTTCTTTTTTTCAACTATAGGTGTCTCATCTTTTCTAGATAACTTGTGACCAATTATGTTATGGTTTCACAATGAATGCTCCATTTTCACATAGGAAATAGGGACCCCCTATTTTAAATTCCCCATTGATACTTCTAGTCCAGAAGCCTTGGTCATTTTGGACCCTCCCTGGGTTTGGGTTAAATCCTAGTCTTCAACCAAGAAAGATTAGACAGTCAAAGAGAGAGAAAATAAGTTTTTAGACTCTATTTGTACTTCTAAGCATACACATGCACACTACACCCTTACTTTTGGGATGTACACATGTGTACGTACACCCCCTCATAGGTTGCATAACTATAGGGGTGCACACTTGGCACCATCAGGGTCTATAAATAGACCTTGACCCTTCTCCTTCTCTCACTTTTCTTTTTTGCTCTCTCAACAATGCACCTCCACAACTCCACACATCCAAGTACTCCGCTACTCTTGCCCCCCTATAAGAGAAACACAAGGTAGAACATCCTAAGAGGTGTGCACATGTGCACCGCTTAGAGGTGCACATGTGCACACTTATGCATAACTTCAAAACCCCACAAAATATACAACCTAAAAACAAATAAAAAACTTAAAAACACACCACACAAAGGAACTCCTAAAGTGTGCCTGTGCGCACCTCCACACAAAAGAAAGAATAAGGCACCCCTCCATGCACAAGCCATTGCGCATGTGTGCACCTTGCCAAGGTGTGCACTTGTGTTGGTATGAAACTACACACAATGCCATATCAGAGGCCAAAAAGTGTACTAGCACACTTGTAAGCATGCACTAGGTGTGCTAAGATGCAAAATAGGCTATTCTAGGGAGGACTACATTTTGGTCTATTCTAACTGATTTTGACCTAGTTTCACATCACTCTAGGGTCTTTTTAGGTCTCATTTTTGTGCTTTTTGATATCCATAAGACTAATTTTTGCTTCTTTTGTGTAGATCAAATGTCATCATCATCATCTTTCATGGTTGAGAAAATGGTACCAAAACCTATTTCTTTCAAATACCAAGGAGCACCTAAGAAATGAAGATTCTAGGATAGACATGTAGAGATCTAAGACACTGAACTAGGCCACATTGACTAGAATGCCTTTTTGACAATCTGTAAAAAACCAAGGGAGAGCTCAGCAATGATACCCACACTAATTTTTTCTAGGCTTGTTAACACAACATTACATCCCACATTAGTTCAATCTTCTAAATTGATAATGATGTTGGCAACGAATTATGTGACTGAGGAGAAGGTAGTGAAAAGCATCACAAGAGAGATAGTCTTGGACCTCCAACCTTGAAACATAGAGAAAGTGTTCCATCTTCCAAGGGTGGACCAATACCTTCAAATATCATATGATGGATTAGAGATGTGGTACAAGGATAATGAAAAAGAGGCAAAAAAGCTAGTGCAGACCTCATTTTTGATTGACATGACACCTTTGGGCCAAAGAGTAGGTAAGGTGGATATGACCTGAGGATATATGAAAGATGAGATTAGATACTTTATTGTTCTCCTCAGTAGAGTTATGGGCCTTCTTGCAACGGGTCATTTACTAACATGGATGGTTCACTTTATTGAAGCCATAAGGACCGCAAAGATGCCCATTGATTCAGCCACATCCTAAGTGACAACCTAGATGAGAACCAATCACTGTCAAGATAGACCCTCATTTTTACATGATATCATACATGGTGTACCCCTTGGTTACCAAAACCATCGATTGTCCAAGGTTGTATAGAAAGGGAATCATGCATGATTCAAATACTTGGTCCTATGCAGTATACCCACAATTGTGAAAAAGAAGCTCCCACTGTAGAGTGTGGAATATAGAGTGGTCAATGATGGATTCATAATTGAAATCATTTGATTCATTGAAGGGGATTATGCAAAAATAATGTCAGTAGAGGTGGCAGCTAGAATCAGAAATAGGTGCCTAATACATTCAATTTAAGACTTTTACATATCTTTAGGTAGCTAGTACTCTTTTGTGCCCTAAAAGCTCCCAAGATATCCTTTAGATAGGCTCATACTCTTGGAGATAGCATGCCAATGCACCTTTCACATAATAGAGTGAGGAAACAACATAAGAAGACATGGATATGGCCAATCACAATTGGCATGTTTGAGGTAAAGCAAAAACATGACATTGCTACCTTTGACTTTGAATGGGATCAGTATCCCTTGGAAGAATATAACTCCCCTCAGCCATTTTTTAACAACATTGGTATGGTTTAACATTTGGTAGGGAAAAAATTTATACATGTTGATGCCCTAGAAGATCACTGGATGAACGTAATAGATGACTATGATGTATGTATAAGGGACTATTATAGGATGAGTCTATATCTAGCAGAAAATATGCTAAAAATGAAGATTCCTTTGAAGACCATAGAAAAGGATGCCCTAGAAATTATGGATCCTTTGTACAATAGAGACAAAATCTATGATAGATCGATCATGAACATTGAGATCAAGTGAGAGGGAAATGATGACACAAATCATTAGGCTAGACATATAGTAGAGCTAACAAGGGAATGGATCCAAAAACTATTTTGGATGGATCAAGTTCCCCAAGCCATACCTCTACAAGCCACAACTAACCCTCAGAAAGGTAAAGGTGCTAAGGTCACCATACTAACCTAGCCTTCTCGAACCCTAAAAAGGCTAGAAATGGTACATCAAAATGAGTAGGAGGTTGAGTACTTTGAGGTAGATAATGTTAGAAATAGGAAGAGGGCACCCTTAGGAAAAAGAAACAAGTGGTTGAGGCCCAAACAACACCTCCAAAGAAGGCTCAACCAGAGCAAGGGAAAGCTAAAACTCAAGATGAGCCTCAAGTAGGGCCAGTAGATCAACCTCTAGAGCAAGCAAAATCAAAACACTATGAGGAGGAAAAAATAGAGGAATAAAGGGTCCCAATAGCTAGGACTTTAGAGGAAGAAGCCTCCCCCTGAACACCAAATAAAGAAAGGATAGAAACAAATGTTGCAGGTACTTAAAGAAGGAGATTGAAGAAGAAAAATACTCCATCCCCATAGGTTATAGAAACCATCCTAGAAGCTGAGGATGAGGAAGAAGGCGAACAAATAGAGTTTGTCCCCTTAAGCCAAAGAACCTACTCAACTAAAGCCATAGAGGAAGAGAGGAGAAGAAGCTACACATACACCTCCATCCTCTCCAAGAGATCCTATCCAATTATCAACTTTAGAAGATGAACAACAAAAGTGGATAAAAAAGATGGAGAGTGAAGGAACTAATGTCTTTGACCTCTTAGACTTTGAATTTATGCCAGTGGCCACTGAAATGGTGAGAGAGAAGATTTGAGATATTCCTTAGGAGAGAATCATTAGGAGAGAATTGGAATCAATTTCTTCCTCTTTCTTAAGGAGCTTTGGGCATTCCATCCACACCACCTTAGTATGTGGCTATTTTGGATAAAGGATCTAGAACTCCACCTCCTCAGGTCATTCAAGTAGAAATAGATGAACAGAAAACTAAGGAGGAGGAATTCCAATATCTTCATGTCGATGAAGTATCTGAGGAGGGACAAATACTAAAAGAAACTCAACAAACTCCTCAAAATATAGAGGCTATATCCTTAACCCATTAAAGCAAAAAAGATCCCTCCAAAGATCTTCCACAATATGAGAAGACTCGGGAAAGAAATGATAAGGGAAAGGAGCCTACTTTAGGACCAACCTCTTCAACCAAGTACATGTCACCTATGGGCACCACACAACCATGACTAAAGAGGGAGGTCATGTTTTGATAGAAGAGGTAGTTGGAGTTGAATAAAGAGGAGGGAATCAAGGAATTGATCAAAGTGATAAGGAAGCCTAAGCCACCTAAGGGTGATGCTAGAAAACTTTCCTTCATAATGAAGAATTGAGATTAGGACCTTCTAGCTCTTATCACCATTCCTCCTCCTCATGTTGACACTAAAGAAATGACTCCAAAAGATTACCAAATCAAGGAAGTTATGTTGGGAAAGCCCATTGTGGACACAAACAAAGTAATGATCACCATAGGCATGAAGGAGCTGCTTTGACACATGAATGAGGATGAAATTGAACTGATAACATTGCACAAGAAAAATGAGATACTTAGAGGCTACCTAAATGAAGTAGTGGGACCTATTGACCTAGAAAATCTAGAGGTCACTTTTGGAGCTGCATTGGGTAGAAAACAAATAGGCCCACACATGGACTCATTTTTGAAGGCATGTCAACAATGGTGTGACAATTTTGAGGAGAAATGAGTGCATATAATATAGGGAAATTTGAACCTATTACACCGCATCCAATCAAGTGCTGACAAGTTGGTTTCTATAGTGAACCAAAATTTTGGGCTGATGGATGAAGTATGCACCTAGGGCAAGGATTTATAGGCACTTAGATCAATAAAGGGTCAAAGGTATCGAATGCTCATGGAGGTATATGTTGAAGAGGACCTTGATAAGCTCAATGACTAGATTGAAAATATATTGGCAGGAAATAAAGTAATGGAGGGATTGCATGAGGAAATCTAACAGATAAAGGACAAAGCTCAAGAGCAATTTTTGGAAGTGAAAAGGTATTATAATGCCACTTGCCTTGAGATTTTTGAAGATGAGTCTAAGAACAAGATTATTGTGATGTAATTAGTGGTCCAACAATTTAGAGGAACATTTGAAGATGCTTTGCTAGATGGTGACATAAGACAAACATTCAAAACAAAAGAGGCATTGTTGGAACTTGACACCAAGCTTGAGGATTTTGTAGAGACTAGGATAGAAGTTAGTAACTACTCATAGATAGTAAAGAATAAGTATAATTCTTTAAATTTATCAAAATCAAGTCAAGTAGTAGAGATGATAGAGAAATTCAAGAATAAACACTCAAACATCATTTTGGTGTAAAGAGAGAAAAAAACCAGATGTTAAAAATTTAGTTTTGACACTAAGAAGTTTTTTTTGGTCTTCTAGAACCTGTTACCAAGGTGCCTACATGTGCTTTTTATAGAGGTGCACCAGAAATTTTGAAGGAGAAGTAGTGCACCAATAATTAACTGTTAGTTGCTATTTGGAGAATTCCATGTACCAGAAACACATTTTGACATTAGTTCAACTTTTAGAAATGTCTAAAGAAGGCCAAGCTTCCATTTTTAGAGCTCCCAGAGACTTCTAGATCATCTCACAAATTCCTTCTTCATATCTTCTTATTCTTTCATTCTTTTTGTGTCATGTAAAGGCTCATGCACCCATTAATGGATATTAACAAGGGTGGAGACCTAATTAGCAACATTGAGAGAGTCAATTTGTATATAATTAGATTTTTTTAATGTTTTTTTAGCATAAGTTTGCATTTAAAGAGATTTCACTCCCAACACAAATGGAGGAGATGATTTCTTATAAATACATGGATGTAAAATGTACTCTAGGCCTTTATTTTCATGCAATAATATATGCCATTGGTGCTCTCATTCCGAGTCAGTAAATCTTGTCAAAGTGTGTCATTTTTATGAATGCATGTTCATAAATAATAATGGAGCCAATGTATTTATTGTGTTGTTATGATTGCGTGATCTTTTAGTTCTGGTGTTTGCCTTGTGTTAATGAATTCTACTGTTGTGATGAATTGGAGAAAGGATCATCTTTGTTCTTGCATAACATCTTGTCTCACATAAGTGCACTCTCCGTGGCTTCATGATTTGATTAAATGTGAAACATCTTTTGGTTATTATTGAAGTTCCCATCGATGATTGCATCAATGGAGTTTAGAAAGTGTTGCTCCTAATTTCATTGGTTTCTTACCTAATCCTTTTTATAATTCAATTCACAAATGTGTTGTTACTACTGGCTTATGTCTATTAGGAATTTCCATTTCAAGTTATTCTCTTTAATCTCTTGTTACTCTATCTTTGTTATTTTCTTTTCAAATTCTTGGTTAAAATAAGAATTCATATAGTTGCATTGATAAGATGCATTCATCACAAAACAAAAAATTCAAAAATATATCTCTTTTGTGGTTATATTTCAGACAACAATAGGTTTTGTAAGATTGGTTTGAACCAAAAAAGGCCTCCTCATGAACAAACACATTTATCTTCATTGAGTTACCCACTTAGTTGAAAAACCCACCCAAAACCTTGGAGTTGGTCCTCAATAAGATTTTAAAGAGAGAGGTTCAAAAGGATCATTTATGTTTAACATCGTGCAAAATGACAACTCAACAAGTTATCATAGGCAAACCAACAAGATTACATAGTTCTAAGTCAAATATTTTCAACAAGTCTTTCAAATGCTTAGTCTATGATAGGAAGATACCATCATTGTTCTGCACAATCTATAGACCTGAGAAATATTTCATCTCACCAATCATTACTCATTTCAAACTCAATCTTCATTTCATCAGACTTTTTTTCACTTGCTTCAACATTAGCTTCAAAGATCATGTCATCAAAAAATATCAAAATAATTAACAATCCATTCTAAAATTTATTTCAACTACAAATTACTATTTGTCATACCTTTAGAAAATCCTAACTTTGCCAAATACTTGTCCAATCTTGCATACTAGGTTCTAGATGCTTACTTTAGACCATACAATTCTTTTTCAATCTACATACCATGCCCTTTTCTTCTGTCAAAGGAAATCCTCTAGTCTAGTCAATGCACACTTCTTGTTCAAGTTCTCCATTTAGAATTGTTGATTTTACATTCATCTGATATACTATGAACTTCTTACTTGCTGCATAAGACAAGAACATTCTTATTGCTTCAATTCTAAAAATAGGGGCAAATATCTCTTTATAGTCTATACTTTCATTTTGTGAATATCCTTTGCATACCAAACATGTCATCTCTGTAGGCTTCAATTGAAAAATATTGCCTTTGGATCTTGTGCTAGTCCCAATCAACTTACCATCTTTATGCTTGATAATGTATGTCTTCTTTATGAATTTTAACTAATATCCTTTATCAACCAAATGTCCAACCCTCAATAGGATATGTTTTAGTCCATCAAAAAAATAGACATAATAAATTTTAGTATTTCCATCAAGAGTAATAGACCGTATTCCCTTGATATGACAAGCTTTATTTTTTTGAACTCTAATAATCCCTCCATCATGACTAGTAAACTTAACAAACCTATTCATGCCACCAATAATATGATTCAAACAAACACTATCTATGATCCAATTAGATTTCTTTTCAACCTTCGGAACTAGGGATTTCTCTTCTTTGACTTCTTTTTTAGGATTTTCTTCTTTTATAGCTACAAATCCTAACACATTAGATGCAAAAATTCTCTAGGCCTTCTAGACTTGAAATTCTTCTTATACTTTATTTGACTTTTAAGATACTTAGAAGCGTAATGAACAAATTTAGTGGATGTCCAAAATTTAACTATTCTCTTATTGTCCAGTTCTCTCCTTACAAGTAAGGCAATTCTTTCTTTAATTATTTTATCCTCCTCAGATTTGGATCTATTATTACTAGCATAGTCTCCACTAGTGCTTGCACTTCTTGACAAGGAAGGGTGAACACTTAATGCATGAAAAACTATTTCCACTCTTGGAAATTCTCCAAATTGCTTCAATCTCACTTTTGCTACTTCCAGTCTTCCAATTAGAGTCTCTCTCAAAAACTTTGCAGTGCAAGGTAACACTTGTTCAATCATTTGTGTTGTCTGCCTGAATGACAGTGTTAAGGTTTTCAAGATCCTTAATACAATTTCTATTGGAATTCTTCAAAATAACTAAGAGGGGGTGAATCAATTATCCAAGGTCTAGATGTACAAATAAAATTTTTCACATATTAGTGAACCCATATCCATAAAAACTTAATATGCATGCATCCATTAGATCATACAATGCTTAAACTTTGTAGGTTACTATCCTAGGTCAAAATATCTTTGCAAAAATGTAAACATGAAACATAACAGATTCAACAACACATTTGACACATGTATTTTATGTGAAAACCCAATTTGGGAAAAACTACTAGTAACATGCTGTAGGACAAAATAAATGGGCTAATGTCTAACATACTATGAGCAAATCACAATCTCAATAAACATACATTGACAACCTCTAGTCTACCATGAAATCCAAATAAAAAGAAGTAAGAACACAAAGTTAAAACTCCCTCTTTCACTTGTAGTTCCCATTCCCTTCTTTCTTCTCCATGTAATATAGCTCCAATTGCTTATAGTGCACACAATTAGGAAGCAAAAGCCTAAGATAGTGATAATGCTATGAGAATACTAGAAGATGTGACTTTAGCATGAGAGAGAGAGAGAGAGAGAGAGAGAGAGAGAGAGAGAGAGAGAGAGAGAGAGAGGCTAGGGGACTCAAGGGTTTAAGACTTAGGGACCTAAGGACCAAAAATGAGAGGAAGAATGCTCATTTTATAATCAACACAAAAGATGAGAGCATTGGATTTGTCACCTTGGATATGTGACTTGGCAAGAGATTCATTTGAGAATCCATGACACATATGACACAAGATGAAAATGTAGGATTGTATGATGCTTTGGAAGTCAAACGTGGCTAAAAATGTAAGCGAATCTATGATGCGTCATGTGACACCTCAAACCCACTTAAAGCCAAGAATCTATGACAATGAAAACCAAATATAGATATGCGTAAGGAATAATAATATATGAATTATGACATATCTTAGCCAAGTGTAAATGGAGAATCCATGATGTGTCATGCCCATGTGTCATAATGATGTCAATATTATGTGGAATATTTGAATTAAAAATCCCTTATTCCACATAAATAGAAATTAGTAAAAAAAAAATTAATGGTGGAAAGTATGACTTAGGAAATTGAGAATCTCCATGGTTTGTGAATAATGGTCAATTAATTAATAAAATTAATTAATTGAAAAGGTTAGTTAGGAAGAATAATTAGTACTGTGAGATAAAAAATGATAGGAATTGACATAGGATTAAATTATGGGTTGTTTAATCCTATAGAGAAAGTTAGTAGATGATTGGCCAAACTGATTAGATAAGTGCAACAATATTGTCTAATGAAATGTGATAATAATGCAAATTGATTGGAATGATGATGGGTAGACCAAAGTCATGGCCAAATTGATTGATTGATTGAAATTGACAACATGCCAAGGACACATGACATGAATTAAGGACACATAAAATTTAACTAACATTGTAAAATGCTACAAGATCCAGATTGGTTGATAAATAACATTGATGGACATTGTCAATGTTATTAAATGGTTGAAAATGCTATGATCCAACACTCAGAGACTTGACAATGTCAAAGATTAGATAATGTGAATGACAGTTTGACCTAGTATTAAGAGCCATGATAGTACTGAGGTTAGATTGATAAGATTTGATAGATTGATAGGTTTCCAAGTCACTAAAAACCATGACAATGCCTAGGGTTGGACAAATGATGATAGATTTGGAATTTTTGACATTGACTGAGTCGATTGAGATTGATTTTAGGTGATTTTGGGTAGATTGAGATTGATTCAGGTGATTCCATGTAGATTTGGGGTGATTCTAAGTCGATTTGATATGATTCCAAGTTGATTTGAAATGGTTCCAAAATGATCTGCAATTGATGTGAAAGAGGATATGAATGATAATAGATACTGTTGAGATATGATCAAGTTGGCCAAAAGATCAATGTTCATGGAATGAGGAAATGGGATGAATTAGTATGAAGAAGTGATGAAACTATAGATGCGAACCATTTTTGAACATCTACATTTTGCCCCTCTTTGATACAATGTGATTTAGAGCATTGTGTCAAAGAATGCTAACAAAAAAGTCATAAAAGAATGCCCTAGTAATGGTGGTATATATTGATTCCCCTTCAAGAAATTGATTGAGATAAGAATATGATAGATCAATTTCTTGAGAACAAGAAGAAAAAACCATGGCAACTGACGGATCACAAATTAGAGCTAAAATGCGAAAGTTATGAGCTCTAGAGTGCAAAATGGGGGTCAATTAGGAGCCCAAGAGTATTTTTAGGGTTTACCACTCAAGATAGTGAAAAAATAATGAAAATCATAGATTCATTTTTTCACAAAAAAGATACAAATCCAATTCAACTGACAGATTGCAAATTGAAGTTGAAACACAAAAGTTATGGGCTCCGGAGTGCAACATAAGGGCTCTGGGAGTAGTTTTGGGTATCTAACTACCCTAGGTGTGCCCAAAATTCACCCAAGTGCACCTAGTGCACATTTGGTAAGCCCAAGTGCACTATGATAGTACCAAGTGCACCCATGGCACACTTGGGAAGCCCAAGTGCACTTTTAAAGTTCATACTACGTCCCAGAAGGCTTTGGGGGCCAAAATTAGCTCAATTAGACTCAAAATGACCTAAAACTTTGTGTGCATGCCCAAAATGATGGAAATATGTCATAACATTGGTGAAATCAATAAAAAATGGTCAATTAAAGGTCAAACTAAGGTGTGAGTAGGTGGAAAGCCATAGAAGGCTGATAGACAGTGTAGGATGATGTAGGAATGCATGAATGCAAGATGACGATGATTTGGTATATTGGAATACATGATCATGGTGTTGGATGAAGATATGAATGATAGAAGATTGACAAGATGAGATGAGAACCAATTAGAATGAGGTGAAGACTTTTACTTTCAGAAAGTGCACTATATGTCAAATGGAGCTTTATTTTGATATGGCAAATGGAATGCAACACATCATGACATAAAGGGCCAGAGCACAAATGCAAACCTTTTGTGTAAACAAGCATGAGGTAGATAGAAAATGACCTTGTTCTTCCTAAGGCATATATACATGCCCAAACTCTCAAAGGTACATTGTAATAGATAGAAAATAAAAGATGACCATGAACCATCCTGACCACTCTCATAGGTCAGTTTATATCATCGAGTGGCATAGGAACATGATTGAAGAAAAACCAAGCAAAAATAGATCTCTCACTAAAAAAAAGAGCTAATAGCTATTCTTGTCCATTATTACTTGCTTTTTAGTGTTTTAAGTCTTTAGATAGTCTTTAAGTCTATTACAAGAGCGTCATCATTTTCAAATTGATCAAAAATTGGTGGTCCATGTTGGGGTCCCAATCCAATAGTTTAGGATGTCATCATCAGTGTTGAATGGGCTTTCGCTAAAGGTATATATAGATATTTGATTCAATGGTATTAGTGGAGTCACAATTAGAAGCTGGAGGATTGTTGGCTTTAGGTTGGGTATCCTTGGATGCCTTTTACTCATTTATTTAAACATTCATAGTCTTACATGTAGGTACCATAGTACTGGGAGGATCTATTTGTAATGGTTTAAATCCAAGCCCCAAACTAGGAGGTTGTCCTTTTATAGTGATAGGTTTAATTATTCCTTGTTTCTGACAACCAAGACCTCTATAGCCACCATAGCCTTGTTTCTGCATGATAGTAAACCCAAGTCCATACTTGCTAGGAGATATCAAAGTGGGTTTTCGTTTTGATTTTTTTCTCTCAATACATACATGTGTGTTCTCATTGATAGAAGTGGCATTTTGTGTATTCATCTCAGAGTGTTGGTCTTGCAATAATTGTGATTTACCATAAGATTGGGGAGAAAGTGTTGACTCCCTAATGTGGGATACTTGAGACATAAAGTATTCTCCACACCCTTTTTCTTCAACCTTTAGCTTTTCCTTGGCATTACCAAGGAGCATATCAACATCCACATACTTAGAGGAATATGTGGGTTGTTCTTCAATATTTGCTAGGACTTAGCGTGCTGTGGCATCTCTTAGATTAGCACAAAACTCGAAGGGATCTGGATCATTGAGGATAGTAATTTCCACATTATTTTAGGAAAATTTTAGATGTTGATGATATATAGATGGCACCACTTTCATAGCATGGATCCAAGGGCATCCTTATATTATATTGCAATTCATTTTGATATTTAGAACTTGGAACAATGTATTATCCATAGCTAGACCAACTTTGATAGGTAAGATGATGAAACCCATGGAGAAGCATTCACCATCATCATAGGCCTTTATGGTGATTTTTAGGATGGGTCTACATCATTTTTAGAATAATCCAGACCCTTAACAACTTTAAGTGTTAAGATATTTAGCCCTGCTCCTCCATCTATCAAGACATGTTTGATCTTAACATTGTGGATGAAGACTTCAAGGTGAAGGGGATTGCTGTGGTTGGGTCTATCTTTAGGAATATCCCAAGGGGAAAAGGTGATATGTTGTGATGTTAGATAGGTTCCCAACCATGGCTTGGAACTAGGCAACATCAATGTTATTTGGGACTACTGACTCTTTAAGGGCTTGATCCAAGATCTTCTGATGTTGGGGAGATGCACACAGTAGGTCCAAGATGGATATTTGTGTAGGGGTCTTACTGAGTTGTTCAAAAAGGCTATAATCATATGAATTAGGACCATTAGGTCTACTAGGGGGTGTACGTCTAGTAGAGGCCATAGGTCTAGAAGGAGCTCTAGGTAGGGTGATCTTGGTACGACTTGTAGTGACAATACAATGAGGGTCTTTAGCCTTTAAGGTGAATGTGGATATGCAAGAATTAGACTCATTGAAATAGATGATGGTGTAATCATATCCAGTGCATGTGTAATTCACATTGTCTTGTGAGTTTGACTTTGAACTGGAAGCCTTCTCTTTTTCATGATTACCCAAAGGATCTTTAAAAATAGTGTGATCAAAGTTGGATGCTAGCAGTGATGGATTGAATGTGATTACAACATCATCAATACAGTCTTGTATTGCATGTTTTAGCTAGAAACATGATGAGGTATTATTTTCTTTGGTGCAGTGGTAATCACATAATTTTTTGTCATCACACCAAGAGGCTTTAGTTAGTGGTTTGTCTTTAATTGGGGGTAACTGCAGGAAATTATTATTGAGTAATTGTTGAAGTGTAGTCTCAAGAGCTATCCTCAAGGGCATGAATTTTCTATCTTTGGTTCAAGGATATCTTTGAGGTACATCCTATGTGGAAGTCTTTGTTTTCTATTGTGGAGGTGATGTTTGATTGGGAGGTTATGAATTTGTAGGGTTTGCACCTTTCAAAGTTAGTTGAGGTTGTGTTGTGCTAATTGTTCGTACATTCACAATACCATCATTAGTCAGATTCTTGTTTTTGGAATTTTTTTTCCCCTTGTCATTAGATAAGCTAGTGTTTGTGTTTTCCTTGTTTTTCTTGAGGATTCTCTTATGGATAAGAGCATCTTCAATACCAACCCCATTTTTCATCAATTTGGAGATGGTGCTTTGAATTTTGATCTTAAGCTCATACATTAAGTCGAGGACTAGGTTTTCAATGCATAGGCTAACTTATTTTTCTTTAGGAATGTCTAGTGAGCATTGACTAACTAAGATTCTCCAGCATAGTAAGAATGTGATAAATGGTTCTCCCATCTTTTGTTTAGTAGAGCACAAATCAGATAGTGTCACCTCATTTGTAATGTTAAAGGAAAAGTGGGAGATGAATTTATCTGCCAACTCTGACCAAGATTTGATATTACTAGGAAGTTTGGAATACCATTCAAGTACGTGCCCACCTAGAGAACAAGGGAACAATCTCATGAGGTAGGTGGGCTCATCACTAAGTTTAGTACAAGAGGTAAAATTTTTTTTGATGTGATTAATGGGGTTTTCCTTTCCTCAATATTTTTTGAATCTTGGAGCCTCAATGTGTTTTGGGAATGGAGGCATATACAGACTTTTATCAAATTCTTTAGGACATAAGTCCCTTTTTGTATATAGAGCTTATTTCTTCTAGACTCCCAATGCCTCAACTTGTTTGGAAAGTTGTTTGAATTGTTGTAATAAGTCTTCATTAGGGTTTTGCATGATAGTCTTCCCTTCAAGTCTTTTGTATCTATGAGTAGATTATTTTCTATGGCAAGAACTATGTCTACTTAGTTCTGGCATTTCTATGTCTAAAGAGTCAGGTGATGTGTCACTAGGTGGTGGAGGTATGTTAGTAGCTCAAACACAAAAGGGCCTTTGTTGTAGTACATGTTGGGGTATTGGTTGTGGTATTTTCTATGGTACTTGTTGCAATATTTACTATGATTATTGTACCATGTGTTGTTGTGTCATTTTTTGTAGTCGTGGTTGAGATACCTCTATTGGTTCCATGTGGGACCATGTATGTGATTGTTGTTGTAGAGGTATCTGTTGAGGTTTTTGTGGCACATGCTGTTGGTTTAACAAATTTTGTTGATATGGAATTTGTTGCTCGAGGCATATTTGGTATTCCAACTATTGTTTTATTTGCTCTTTTTGTTTAGCAAACATGGCTTGTTGTTGATACATTGTGTGTAAGTCAAGTGGATTTACATTGGAGTGTGTTAGGGATGTTGGATCCTTGTACCACTTGAGGTTGTTTTTGTGGTTGATTTTGCTACTGATATGTCTAACATGTGTTAAGTAGATTTAAACTTGGATGTGAATTGGAAATGTTAAGTCCTTGTACCACTGTAGGTTGATGTCGACATGGGAGTTGGCTATGTCCTTGAGAAATAAACATCATGTTTAGGTTGTTGTTTTGGTACCTTTTTGTGTTAGATGTTTCTCCTTGGGACATCATATTGACTTGGCAATGAGACATGTTCCTTTTGGGAATGGGTGTAATGTCAATAAGACTTTTCCTTTGTACATCAATAGGGATTGTTGCAATTGATGTTTCACATGGTGTACTCATGGGATGCTCCATAACATTTGATGCCATAACATTTGGTAGAGTTAAGAGAAAATGTGTGCTTTGTTGATTTTCCTCCAAAGGAGGTATGTTTGACATCTCTAGAGTACAAGTCCCTTTAGGCATGTCTTGTTGTTGCATCATGTGATTGAGATCAAGTCTTAACATCATTTTGGGATATTTAGGAAGAGTCTTGTTTCCCTTTATTGGTTGTGGTTCATCAAACAAGGGATTAATGTTGATGTGTTCAAATTTACTTTGGAGGATTTCAATGGTTGATTCTTTATGAGACCTTATAGGTGCCATTATTGTGTTTAAAAACTCTAAAGGTTGTTCACCCTTATCTAAGTCCAAATTGATCATGGGTTGTATATTTTCAATTGTTGTGTTGGTTTGATGTTTGGACTTAGGCCCCTCCAAGTTTGGGTTAAATTTGACAATTTCTTGGGCTACCAAAAGTTTAAAGTTCTTTTGAAAGGTTTTGTCTTGACATGCCCTAGCCATTTCTTCATCCGTGATGTCGTAATTAGTGTTAGAGTCATCACTTAAGTGTATAGTACCTTATTGTGCATTTGATATGTTAGGGTTGAAGGTACTTGAGTTGGGTTTGCTAAATTCAAAAGAGTGTGTTTGTTCATCCTTAGGTGTGGTTGGTACACTTCCACCTCTGGGTAGTATCAACACAATTATAGGTTCAAAGTTAGGACTCCATTGAACCATCCCATGTGCAGGGGAATTTTTTGAAGGAAACATCATAGTAGATGCATTTCTTAGGGTTTTTTGTGTCATCTCTTGATTATGGTGATCTTGTGGATACATGTTTAAGGGGTCCACAAGTAAAAGTTGTGATGCCTCAATTTGGTCTTTGACAAATGTTTATTGGGTTTTCTTGCTCTTATTTGGTCTTGGATGAGGTTTTGGTTGCATTTTCACTTTAGAGAACAAGGGTTGGTACAGTTCTTTAGGTCTTTGAGCTGACTATGTCCTTGTGAGTGTTGGCATGATACCTAAGGATGCAGATGCAATGGAGGAATTCTTAAATGGAATCCCTACCTCCCAAGTGCACATCTCAGCTACCAACTATGCTTAAATAGTACCAAGTGCACCCTTGGTGCACTTGGAGCCCAAAAGGTAAATAGTTTCTAAGTCAGAAGGTATGTAGTTCGTAAATAGAGGTGTTAGGGTGAATAAAATGTAGAATGTGAATGATTTGAATGATTTTGAGTGGTTTCTAAGGTTTAGGGAGGCAATGCAAGTTGTGGAAGTGTATATTAGGGTTTTTGAACCTAAGATGAAATCATTGATTACCAAGTGTGCTTTGAAACTATGGAATATGCACTGAAACTATCAACTGCATACTTGAAGTGTGTAGTTGGTAAAATAGGGGTGCAATTGGTAAAATAGGGCAAAACTTGGAAATCTGGAAGTGGGTATGCAAGATATGACTGTTTTTTGGGTTTTTAGGTGTTTAGGGATATTATGAAACCTAAGGAGGTGCCAAATGAATGAGGGTTCTAATATGCAAGATGCAAATGTCCTAGGAAAAGTATGCAAATACAAATGGCACTTTGAAGTTTGTATAAAGGAGATGAAAATGACCCTATTGTAAGCAAAATGACGATTAGGTTAGACTTTTGGACTTCAAAATGATGTTAGATGTTGATGTAGGCAAGGTGGATTATGCAAGGGATGGTTTAATAAGGTTGATAATGACGTTTGGGTCATGCAAAATGAGGATAAGTGATCAAGGAGACAAGTTGGTTGATAGACAAGTTGATAGGGTTTTGAAAAATGAAAGATGAGGGGGATATAACACTAGGGTAAGTCAAAATGACATTTAGGGACACTAGGAATATGATAATTCTATGGCAAGGGTATATGCAAGGTTTTGAGCTTAGGTGAAATCTTTGAAAGGTATTAACCTAAGAGTTTAACATTGTGACAATAAACTTTAGATCTTGACCAAAAAGAGATAAAAGTGAAAAGATCAAAATGACAAAGTCAAATCCACCTTGACATAGATAGAGTTTGAAAAAATAAAATGATAAAAGAAATGAAAAAATGACCATGGTCAAGATCTGTTATCCATTGACACAATGAGATACTCTAGGGTTCATACTTTTGTTTAGATTTTGGACTAAGTTCAAAGGTTTTGGGTTCAAAATGATGTTTAGGGGGCTCAAAATTATGTTTAGGAGGCTCAAAATGATGGTTATGATGATTGGATATGCAATATGGAAATTTCTTAAGATGAAAAATGAGGTTTTGGGTGCAAGATGTTGTTTTGGGTCATATGTAGAATGAGGACCCATAGAGGCTTCTATATGCAGTTTTAGGGTCCCAAAATATAGTTTGGAGGCCTAGAATGGTCATGTGGGTATCCAAAAACACTCTAATAGCACCAAGTGCACTCCAACAATACCAACTACACCTATGGTGCACTTGGGACTAGTTTGTGCATAGTTGGGAGGATAGGTTGAATGTTTGCTAATTCTGAGTTGGGTGATTGCCAAGTTGCTATACTAGAGAGCTAGGATGCTAGGTTGATGTTATGATTGGGTAGGGGATTAAAAATGAGGGCTATGATATGAGGAATGAAGCCCTAGATGATGAAAATGAAGGTTAGGAGATGTAGAATGCAGATCAAGACATGCTAAGATAAGGGGGCCTATCTAGGTACCTAAGGACACTACTGAAGCCTCAAAATACTATCTGGAAGCCCAAAATAGGTTCTCAAAATACCAAGTACACTTAGAAAATACCTACAGTGTAGTTGGGGCTAGTTAGAGCATAGATGGTAGTTTCAAAGTGTAGTTGGTAAGCTGGGTTGAAACTAAGGTGATTTTGGGGTTCTGTGGTTTCTAGATTGATGTTACAAAGAGCCAAAGGGCAGAGGCTTGTTCTAAGACCAAGATAAAGGTACAAAATGAAGGTTAAGACACTTGGAATGATGGTTAAAGTGTGAAATATGTAGTTTGGGTAATGTAAGAATGCTAATGAGAGATGAAAAGTGCAGATTTTGGGGTTATAATGCAAAGACTAAGGGATGCAATCTAAACCCTAATAAATGCAATATGAAAGATAAGGGATGCACAATGAAGACTACTAGGATGAAAAATAAAGCCTAGATGATGTAAATATGAGGATAAAACTATGGTGAATGCAATTGGGTGTTATGCAAAGATGAAACCTAAGTTATGTCAAGCACTCCTAGGGATGCAGTCTTCCATGTTTTCAACGTTTTGAAGGTTTTGCACCAATGTTTGCAAAGTTTGACAAAGGTTGTAACATATGGATAATGTTTGAAGTTTTTACAAGGTTTGAATAGTATTTAAGGTGTAAATTTTCAAGTTTCCTTTTATCTTGATTAATGTTTTACACATAGAGAAGACATAATAAAACAAGAATAACTATTGTTAAAGTGAAAAGACACACCACAACATAGGCTTTAGGACTCTATCCACTAAATTCCTACTTGAACCAAAGTTTAGCTATGCTTTGTCTCGAGTGGAAAAATTAGAATCTTGGCACCATAGGCTCCCCCTTAGAGCACACTCACTTCTCGAGGCTACCAAGATCCACTTTCGAAGGAGCATGACTTCCCAAGGGACTATTGTCTCTACTAAGGACCACAAGAACGTAGGATGTCTTCATGGGCATGGTTGACCCCTTTAGCCAATGGATAGAAAGGTTTTTCACCACTTTAAAAAGATTTTTAGTAAGGGCATTTCATTTGGTAAGTGAATGATAAATTTCCTCAAAATGTCTCCCAGCCTCGACAACCAGGGTTTGACACACAACAAGGGTACTGGAGGAGAGCTATCACGCAAGAATACCACCAACAAGGCATTAACAATGTCAAGTTTTATATAGTGGCTAGAAAATTGAACTAAATTTGGCCCATTATCGCTTTGAAGTTGTCCCCTAGCATATCCAATATCAAATATCCTAGTCCAAGGCAACCTTCTCTATAGAAGTCACATAGATGTCTCTCACACCCAAGATCCACAAATGGCAAGGAGAGAGGATATGTCCATGTAACTCCTAGGGTTTTAAACACTATAGAAATTCATATTAGAAAAGAAAAAGTTCATTTTAAAGCACCAAATGAAGTGTTATTTAATCTAGGAAATCCACACACATAGTTTAGACAAGCACATAGGGTCTTCAACAACATCTTGCAAACAAGCACTAATAGTTTGTAGTGATTATGTCTTCATCCAATAAGTACCACATGCTAAAAATAGACCATCAGTAACACAAAACAATCTAATCTAGGTCCTAGAAGCAAAAAAAAACTCTAGATGCAAATTTTGATTGAAACATGTGCATTCTGTGAACCAACTGCGTCCTAACAGAGTTAATTTTGCCCTAGAAGGCTAGAATGGCTTAAGATGTCCCCAAGCACACTCAAATAGTGCTAACTACACCCATGGTGCACTTGGGGCCTAGAAGGGCATGATTAGTAGTTTTTGGGCATAGTTGGGAGACCAGATGTAGACTGTGGGGAATTGGGCCCTAAATAATACCCAGAAACTAAAATTTTGAACTCTACCCTCCCAAGTGCACTCAAACAGTGCAGACTAAACCTATGGTGTAGTTGGGGCCTACAAGGGTGTATTTTAAAATTTTTGGGTGAAATTAGTAAGCTAGGAATACTAGATGGGGGTTATGGTGACTCCTAGGCCCCTCAAATTGCCTGCTAGGGGTCACAAGTGTGCCCTAACAAAGCAGAGTGCACCCTAGGATAAAAAGATAACAAAATGCATAAAATGAGAGCATATAACCAAATTAATTTACCCCCTAACTAATATAGATGTGATAAGGAAGTGTAGATAGTCGTTATACCCTTCCAAGTGAGATCCTTCCTTGCACATACAAGCACAAGCACAAGAAACCCAAGTTAGTTACACATGTTCATGTTGGGTTCACCAATTGTAGGACCAAAAAATGGGCTAATGTCTAATGTACTATGATAAAATCACAAAATCAATAAACATATATTGACACCCTCTAGTCTACCATGAAAGCCAAATAAACAAAAGGAAGAACACAAAGTTAAAACTCCCTCTTTCACTTGTAGCTCCCATGTCCTTTCTTCTCCATGTAAAATAGCTCCAATTTCCTATAGTGCACACAATAAGGAA
Source organism: Cupressus sempervirens (assembly GCA_028749045.1). Taxonomy (NCBI): domain Eukaryota; kingdom Viridiplantae; phylum Streptophyta; class Pinopsida; order Cupressales; family Cupressaceae; genus Cupressus; species Cupressus sempervirens. Next base: position 31,296,564 of record CM053792.1, read on the forward strand.
GAAAAATCCTAGGATAGTGATAATACTATGAGAATGCTAGAAGATGTGATTTGTGTGTGTGTGTGTGTGAGAGAGAGAGAGAGAGAGAGAGAGAGAGAGAGAGAGAGAGAGAGAGAGAGAGAGAGAGAGAGAGAGAGAGAGAGAAACACTAAGAAGCTAGGGGACTCAAGGACTTAAGACTTAGGGACCTAGGGACCAAAAATGAGAGGAAGAATGCTCATTTTATAATCAACACAAAATATGAGAGCATTGGACTTGTCACCTTTGATATGCAACTTGGCAAGAGATTCCTTTGAGAATCCATGACACATATGACACACGATGCCAAATATAGGATTTTTTGATGCTTTGGAAGGAAAACATGGCTAAAAATGGAAGAGGATCTATGACGCATCATGTGACACCTCAAACCCACTTAAAGCCAAGAATCTATGACAATGGAAACCAAATATAGATATGCATAAGGAAGAAGAATATATGGATTATGACATATCTTAGCCAAGTGTAAATGGAGAATCCATGATGTGTCATGCCCATGTGTCATGATGATGTCAATGTTATGTGGAATACCTAAATTTAAAATCCCTTATTCCACACAAATAGAAATTAGTAAAAATAGAATTAAAGGTGGAAAATATGACTTAGGAAATCGAGAATTTCTATGGTTTGTGAATAATGGATCAATTAATTAATAAAATTAATTAATTAAGAAGGTTATTTAGGAAGAATTATTAGTAACGCGAGATGAAAAATGATTAAAATTGACATAGGATTAAATTATGGGTTATTTAATCCTATAGAGAAATTTAGTAGATGATTGGCCAAACTGATTAGATAAGTGCAACAATATCCTTTGATGAAATGTGACAATAATGTAGATTGATTGGAATTATGATACGTAGACCAAAGCCATGGTCAAATTGATTGAAATTGATAAAATGCGAATGACACATGACATGAATTAAGGATACATAACATTTAACTGACATTGTTGAATGCTACAAGATTGAGATTGGTTGATAAATACATCAACAAACACTATCAATGTTATTAGATGGTTGAAAATGCTATGATCTCACACTGAGAGACTCAATAGTGTCAAATATTGGATGATGTGAATGATAGTTTAACCTAGTACTGAGAGCCATGATAGTACTAAGGTTAGATTAATAAGATTTGATAGATTGATAGGTTTCCAAGGCACTGAAAGCCATGAAAATGCCTAGGGTTGGACAAATGATTATAGATTTGGAATTTTTGACATGTTTTAGGTTAATTGAGATTAATTTTAGGTAATTCCAATTATTTTGAGATTGATTTTGGGTGATTCTAGGTAGATTCGTGGTGATTTTGAGTCTATTTTATATGATTCCAAGTCAATTTGAAATGGTTCCAAAATGATCTACAATTGATGTGAAAGAGGATAGGAATGCTAACGAACACTATTGAGATATGATCAAGTTGGCCAAAAGATTAGAGTTTGTAGAATGAGGAAATGGGATGAATTAGTATGAAGAAGTGATGAAATTGTAGATGCAAACCATTTTTTAGTGTTTAAACATGCTACCAATTTTCACCCTTCTAAAGTGATGCCCTATGAAAGGCCAACCCTATTAAAGGTTCCAATACACATTGTTAAATGTGACCTGGTTAGAGGATTTCAATCACCCTCTTAGGAGTTAGCCTTTTTAGAGGACTTTAGATAATTCACTTGGAATGTCACCTAGTTAAAGGATTTACAAACGATTGTTAGGTCAACCTTAATCCAAAGGATTTACCCTAGACTGATACAATTATTGGAAAGTAATAGTAAGGCTTCATTTGATAATAAATTACAACTCACTTATAGATTACAGATCTTTGTTTTAGTTCTCCATTCTTCTTAGCTTTCACACACTTCAACTCTAATAGCTTGTTCACCCTTCAAGAACTCATATTCTTAAGACTTCTTTATTTGCTTGCAATTAAAAGTCTCTTCAATTCGACCACTAAATGAAGCAATACCCTAGACTCCTTATTTTCCTTAGGTTCTCGCACATGAGAACCTTTTCTTTTGACTAGCTCTCTCTATAAATAGATATTTAAGATCTTTTGTTGTTCAACCTCAATCATCCATTTAGGGTTAGGTAGGATTAGGTAGGAATCAATGAATCTACCCGCTTTTCCATTTGGTTCCTCTAGAAACTTCTCCCTCAATCTTCTTTGAATTTTCCTCAAAATGGTTTACCTTAAATTTTGTGCCACCGGATCATCATAATTATTTTCTAGATACTTCACACATTTCAAGAAAAAAAACTAGTTGACTCAGATTTGTCAACTCTATTATTTAACATGCATAATGGCACTTGGCATCAATATGCTATTACTTGGCTTCCATACTATTCTTCTACTTGTCATCCATTAGAAAACTCGACAAACACTAATGTTTACTGGTACTCAACATTAACTAAACTTTACTTGACTTACACTAAGTTTACTTGGCATACACTAAAATTTCACTTTTCTTGGCACCTACTGTCCACTCAGTCAAGCTTGGTAGACTTAATTCTTCTTACTTGTTCTTCTAGACTTAGTCAAATTATCCATCCTTTACATCCTCAAGTAGATAATCAATACACTATGTCATCACTATCTTAACTGATCTTTGTACTCCTTTTTTCATACCATTACTCAACCTTTCCTCTAGGTGTTCTTGTTATCTTATTTGATCAAAACCTCCTCATCAATCAAACAAATGATAGTACTAGAATCAAATAGGTAGTTGTCTTACCAAAAAGTAGTAGTTTGACATCAGTGACAAAACAATGATTAAAACACATTATCATACTTGTATCAACCTATTTTCAACAATTTCCCTAATTGGTATTGATGAAAAATTGTATCAACAAAAATACCAAAAAGGAAAATAATTCTTTGTATTGAAATCTCTCCCTCTATAAGCAACTGTTTGTTGACATATCAGTCAAGTTTGTTATTAGTGACATACATTTATTCAAATTGTATATAGATACTAATCTTATTGTACAACTATCAGTGTTTTCCAAGTATTTTGGTTGTCACTAAGGTCTATAGTTGCTATCAAGTCTTTTGGAGAAATCTCAGTACTTACTAAGGAGTCACAATTACAATGAAGATTAGCAGTGTAAACTGTGCATCTCAGTGTATGATGAGTTTACAAATGTAAGTCAAGTTGTGCAATGTTCACCAAGTTTGCAATGTATGTCATGCAAGTCCAGTGTTAACCAAGCTACTCAGTGTTAACCAAGTGACTCAGTTTATACCAATCTCAAAGTGATAGTTTTTGCTGAGTCATACAATGTAAATCAAGAGACTTAGTTTATATGATGAGTTTCACAGTGTTTACTAAGTCACCAATTTTGATCAAGTTCAAGACTACTTGGAAGTGATTAGTATGGACCGAGCTTCTATGCCTACCAAGTGCATGATGATGTCGAGCATTGACAATGGATGTCAAGTATCAGAACCTCACCGAGTCAGTCTTCATTACCATATGTCTTCCTGTGGGCTGACTTTGTAATATTTGTGGTAACTTGTATTGTGGTCAACTTTGTAATTTGTATAATTGGGTTGATATATATGTAATGTATTGTGTCATAGCCAAAGTGCATAAGTAATAAGAATGAGTGGGAAATTAATGTAATCATTAGAGAAGGGTAGAAATAGTGAATTGAAAAAGCTACAACAGTATAAGGAGCATAAAAGACATATCTATCACAAAAAGGTGATCACTACTTAAAGGAATCTCATTCATCAAACTGAGTTGTAGATTAGAGATCATCTACTATTTCATCCTAACAAGTGGATTAGTCAAATCCTTTCACAAGGTAGACCTAACAGTACTTTATAAATCTCTTTACTGAGTGCATACTTAATTATATATTTGTAAATCCTTTCACAAGGTGGACCTAGTAGTCCTCATTGCTCATAATAGGGTAGATCATCAAAAGTGATCAATGTAAGCTTTAACAGGCTAACTTTATACTATAGTACTAAAGTTGTGGGTATCATCCCCACCCCAGTTTTACTTTCTATTTGGAAGGTTTCTGGGTCACCAAATCTTTGTGTCACAATGTTATGAATACTTTCATGTTTTTAATTTCTTATGCATGAAAGTAGATTAGAATATATGTGATGAATTAAATGCTAATTGGATTGTTGAATTAAGAGTTCAAATTGTTGAAGTTTTAGAAGTTTTAGAAGTTACTAATTCACCCCTCCCCTCTCAGTAACTTAGCATAGTCTTAATATTTCCAACAATTGTACAAGAGAAAGCTTAACAACTTGAGAAAAGATCAAGGCTATGGAGATATTTAGACTTGACAAAGCTATTAATAATAAAAGGCTAGATTTAGAAATGGCCATTGCCCAACTCAAGAAAGCAAAGGAGCAACTCTCTCAATCCCTGAAAAGAAGAAAAGAACTTGCAATTCAAATGAATGATCATCTCTACATTGAAGAAAGAATTGAAGACCTTCATTCAAGCAATTTAGATGAAGTGAATGAAGCAGTCAAAGAACTTCTAGAAAATAATGGTTCCCTACAAGAAGAAGTAAGAAAACTAAGAAGAGATCAAGAAATTCAAGCAGTAAGGTTATGTGAAGTCATGGAACAAAAAAACAAGATAAAAGAAGAGATAGATGGAAGGAACAATGAAATTTAGAACCAATGCCTTCAACAAGAAAACCTTATTGATTAGCTTTCTAATGAAAATGAGGAAATCACAAGCTAAAGATTTGAAAATGAAAGAAAGAGGAATGATCTAAATTCTGAAAGGTAAGTCAATGAAAGATTATGGAATGATCTAAACTCTGAGAAGCAAGTCAATGAAAGAATGATGAAATTCCAAGTAGACATGAATCAATTGAATGAGAAAAACCTCTATAGGAAAAAAGGAAAAGCAAGAATTAGATATACAGAAGAAGGAGAACCATCCAATCAAGGAGCTTAAAAGAACCAAAGACCTACTTGCAATCATTGTGGTAAGATAGGTCATACATCAAACAAATTCTAGAGCAATGGAAAAGAAAAATTCAATGGAAAGTGCTATGATTGCAATCAACATGGTCATAAGGCTAATGAATGCAAAGAGAAACCAAAATTTGAAGGCAAATGTCACAAATGTAAGAAACATGGACACAAGTCATTAGAATGCAAAACCAAAGTATTGAATCCAATAGAGAAAATTGTAAAAGCAATATTTGGTTGGGACTACAACACCTGGTGCAGATGTCATTATTGTGGAGAATTTGGACACATTGGAATAAATTGTGTAAAACATCATATGAGAAAAAGAGACACTACTAAAAGATGTTTCATTTGTATAGAACTTGGTCATCTTTCCAAGAATTGCATGAATACTGGTAGAATTAAAGATGAGAAAAAGATAAAAGCTGATAACATCTGAAAGAAGATGAGACAACAATGGGTTCCTATGTCTATCAAGGACACAAGTCCAAGTAATGATGATCAAGTCACTCAAGAATTGGGTGACTATCATTTGTGCTTAAGTTCTCATAGGAGAAACTAGAACTATGCTATCAAAGAAGAAATCAAAAATAATTATAGATTGAAAGAGAAAAATTATTCAAATCAGTATCTAGGATACAAAGGGATCATCAAGTATAAGTGTCTACCAAGTTATCTTCTCTACCGAGTGAGGTTGGGTCACAAATTCTACCCAACAAGGTTGGGTGTAATAAAGATATTTATGGTTACCAAGTCATGACGTCTTGACTGAGTGTTTAATTCAAGTGTAGTGGATGATAGTCTACCAATGTGACGTCAGTGGTCTACCTTTGTACTAAGAATTTATGGTGAAATTTTAACAAAAGGCATGAAATTGAAGTTATTTCCTACCATGAAATTTTGAGTTCTATTGTGAACGTGCAATTTTGAAAGCTTCCAAGTGATTTGAGCTAATTTCCAATGAATGTTTTTAAATTCCCTCAAACCCTACCAAGTGATGATGGCATCCAATAGTAGTAAGGTTAAGCAAGGATTTGACATGTTGGTTTGTGGAGTGGAATGGAAAACACTAGGCTTCAAGCTCACTCCTGCAATCACCAAAACCCTAGATCTAAGTGGAGTGCAATCAAAAATCCCTCCAAAGATACTTCTGATCAACAATATTCGTATGCACTTTAAGTATGTTAATTAAGAAATTGGTACATTGGAAATGGATGATGCCATAGGCCAACTGTGTGTTAATGGAGTTTTGAAACCAAAGCACCAACACTTAGAAACCAAAGGATTAACGCATATCCCTCACATGCCCCACAAAATTCAAGTCAAACATATTAGGTTTATCCTAAGACAAGTGCATAATAGTTAGTTGTGGTTCGAGCAATCATTGTTAATCACAAAGAATATAATTCATCAAATCACTGGCCTCCCAATGCTAGCCAAGGCCAAAATGACAAAAACCCTAGGTCAGGCCGAGTTGGAAAAGAAAACCCTAGCAGAATGGGATGATAGATGAATGAAAATCAGTAGTGTTTCTAATATAGAATTGAAGTTTGGTATTCATGTTATTGCACATAAGATTTATAGCTCTAGTAGGTTAAATAGTATGTCATGTGAAGCTATGGACTTGGCATACAAGGTGGTAAAGAACAACTTGTCATTCGACCTTGCTGAGCTATTGTTGAAACAGTTCAACAAAAATATGGAAAGCATAAGAACCTCAAAGAATAACCCTTGTAAGTTTGATTCCTTATTAACTTGTATATTCTTTTATGTTCAAAAATGTTTCCCTTCAAAATGCATTGTTGTGTGGAGATAAGATGTGCCTATGCTTTATCAGATAAATGAGTATATTGCAGAGATGGGTGAAAATTATAATAGTATATGGATAATTATTTTGATGTATTCAAAGAGAAAATGAAAAATAGGTTCTAAATCCCCAAGAAACTAGTAGAAGATTATAAGGATGATGTATGTTTCATGGTGGATTGTGACAAAGTATACATTCTGGCAGTTAAGCTTAGAATTGTTTGAGTAAAACCTCTTGGTTATGAGGTTAATATTGATGAAAATAAAGACTATTGAAGCTCTTATCTATGAGTCAGTTGATCCTAAGGCCAAATATTTTGGAACATATAAAGAAGCAAAGGCCAGGATTGAACTTGAAATTAAGCTTCCTTAGGTGGTGAACAAAGGGAAGAAGATACTTTTGCAAAATTGAAATCTAGTTCAACCCTTTTGTTAATCAAGGGAAAAGGTGAAGATGAGGAAGTAGAGGATGAAGAATCTAAGGAAGAAGAGCCATTAAGGAAGAAAGGAAAAGTGATTATCACTAAGCCCCAAAAGCCATCTACTCCAGTTTTTACAAGAAGATCTTCAAGGAATAAATTTTACAAGGAAGGAGGAGATATTATATTTAGAAAGCCTCCACCCACCTTTGAAGATAGATTAAAAGATCTGGAATTAGAAGCATGAATAATAAATTTCAAACCATTAAAATATGAAATTAGGATAATAGAGGAGCAAAAGTAGATTGAAGACCCAGTAATGAATAAGATGGGTAAATGGTAATACTCACTAGACTAGCTTGCTTCTCAAATTCCTAATGAGTTATTGGAAAAGATAAAGCCAAGATTGGATTTTATGATGCAAATTGTCAAACACATATATGGGCAAACCTTGAAGCAGCTATTAATGAGCATATCAGATGCTGAAGTAAAAGAGTCATTAAAGAAAAATAAAGAAAAATTGAATACTTGTCTAGTTTCAATTAAGGACATTGAGCATGTTGTAAGGAACACAAAAAACACTTGGAAGATCATTTATGTGTTACATAAACTAAGTGATTTTCTAGTCAATGTCAAAGATGATGATGATAAAGAAGATAAGGAGAAAGATGAAGAAGAGAATATATAAGAAGCAACTAATTTTGACAATGAAGAAGATAAAGAGGATTAAGGACAAGAGGCTACTAAGGAAGAAAAGCTAGATGATGAGGAGATTGATTTAGTTAAGATAGCTACAGTAGTCATTGCCTCACTTCCTCACTCTCCAAGCAAACTAGTGACCACTTCAAGTGCAGAGACAGCCCCAACAAGTTTTATTGTGACCACCACTACCAATCCAATCATCCAATCACTCTTTTCTCCCACTCATCTCAGCATATCATTCACAGAAGTAACCTCCACTTCATCTACCATGCTATAGTTTCCTCCATCTACCAAGTTGAGTACTTCAGTTTTGACTAATTCAGTTTTGAGCACACCAATTTTGGGTTCTTCAAGTATTTCTATAAATATTCCTTTAGTAAGTATAATATCAGTTTTCACAACTAGTCCTAGGATATCTATCATTGTTTCTATTCTGGGTACAAAATTAACAAGTGTAAGGATAGTTGAGCCCAAGGTTCAACCGAGCACATAATTTTTGAGTAAAGGTAAAGAGCTATAGGAAGAAATTAATTTAGATGAGAAAATTGTTGTCCCTAATTGGGAAATTTCCAAGCTTACCTTAGACAAAATGCAATTATTTGGTGAACTCCTCTAGAAGAAGGCTAAACATGAGAAACTAAGAGAGGAGAGAGATAAGGAATTTAAAATAATTGAAGATGCAAAGAACATTTTGGCAGAGGCCATAGGTATTGAGGTTGACTCTTCTCAGCCAATTTTGTATCAACTAGAAGAGGTAGTACAAAAACTCAATGAAGACACTAAGGGACAAGATAAGTTAGTACAAAAAGCAGAGAAGAAGTTTGATAATAAAGTGTTGGAGCACATTACTCAACAGATAGCCATTCATCAAGTAGAACTTTCTATAATTTTTGGCAGTTTAGAAGCATCTTGTAGAAATGTGTCATCACTTTTTGGAAAGCTTTGTGATGTTTCTAAGTTTATAAAAGAAATAAAGGACAAATTTTCCAAGATAGATGAAGATTTGAAAGCTAGTGCTCAATAGTTGCCAATTGACCCTAGTTCAAGCTCTGCACATTTTCAAAGAATAAGATTTTTGCCAGATATGCAAGTAGAATTTCTTAGAGAAGAAGTAAGGATAAGATCCACATTGATTGATATTCAAAATATGATTCTTCTCATCATGGATGCATTGTAGAAACATATCAAAAACTCTTATCCATGACAATAATTTCTCCATTGTAGATCACATGGTAGAATTGTTAGTAGAGATTCAAATTGTAGTTCACACATGCAAGATCTTGCAAGACAATTGGGATAACACCTTGGTGATTATTCTCAAGGTACATTCAAATTTTCTATCTGATTTTGGTGTTACTATGTAAATAAATAGAATAAATCTTTGGCATTAACATCAAAAAGGGGGAGCAAAGATATGTATGGAGAAAGTCATATGTCATGGGCGAGATTGCAATAAGTTGAAAAATCAATGGGGAAGTAAGTCATTTATTGAGAGATATATTGTATATAGCAAGAAGATGTATAGTATACTATATGAAGGATCCTTATCATGTATAGATATATCTATTACAAAATCAATTTTGAAAATTCTCAAAAATAGTATACTCTATCGAGCTAGTATCACAAGGTGATGGATGAAAGATATTCAAGAATCTTTTTGAATTTAGATTTGGCTGATAAATGTTTTTGTCACTAATGCTAAAGGGGGAGATTGTTGACATATCAGTCAAGTTTTTTATCAGTGACACATACCTATTTAGATTATATATAGCTACCAAGCTTATTGTACAACTATCAGTATTTGCCAAGTATTTCAGTTGTCACCAAGTTCTACAATTGCTACCGACTCCTTTGGAAAAATATTAGTGGTTACCAAGCAGTCATAGTTACAGTGAAGATCAATAGTGTAAACTGTGCATCTCAGCATATGTCAAATTTACTAGTGCAAGTCAAGCTATGCAATGTTCACCAAGTTCATAGTGTATGTCATGAGAGTCCATTGTTAATCGAGCTACTTAGCGTTAACCAAGTGACTCAGTTTATACTGAGCTCAAAGTGATAGTGGTTTCTGAGTCATACAATGTAAATCAAGAGACTCAATTTATATGATGAGTTTCACAATATCTACCAAGTCACCAGTGTAGACTAAGTTCAAGACTACTTGGAAGTGATCAATATGGATTGAGCTTCTATGTCTACCAAGTGCATGACGATGCTAAGCATTGAAAGTGGATGCCAAGTATCAGAACCTCATTGAGTTAGTCTTCAGAACCCTAATGTCTTCATGTGGGCCAACTTTATAATATTTGTGCTAACTTGTATTGTGGTTGACTTTGTAATTTATATAATTGGATTGATATATGTGTAATGTATTTTTCATATCCAAAGTGCATAAGGTTTAATAATGAGTGGGAAATCAATGTAATCATCAGAGAAGAGTAAAAAGAGTGAATTAAAAAGGCTAAAAAAATATAAGGAGCAACAAAGACATATCTATCATAGCAAGGTGATTAGTACTTAAATGAATCTCATTCAGCAAACCAAGTTGTAGATCAGAGATTATCTACTATTTCATCCTAACAAGTGGATTAGTCAAATCCTTTCACAAGGTAGACCTAACTATCTTTTGTAAATCTCTTTACTGAGTGCATACTTAATTGTATGTTTGTAAATCCTTTCACAAGGTGGTCCTAGTAGTCCCCATTGCTCCTAATAGGTTAGATCATCATAAGTGATCAATGTAAGCTTTAACAAGATAACTTTATACTGTAGTACTAAAGTTGTGGGTATCATCCCCACCCGAGTTTTACTTTCTATTTGGAAGGTTTTTGGGTCACCAAATCTTTGTGTCACAATGTTATGAATGCTTTCATGTTTTCAGTTTCTTATGCATGCAAGTATATTAGAATATATGTGATGGATTAAACGCTAATTGGATTGTTGAATTAAGAGTTCAAATTGTTGAAGTTTTAGAAGTTATTGATTCACTCCTCCCTTCTCAGTAACTTAGCATGGTCTTGAAAATTTCCAACACTGTCATCTTCTATATAGGCTTCAAAATTCTATTCTAATCAATAGATAATCAACACATCCTTATGACTCCCTCTTGATCACTTCCTCTTTCTAATATTCAAGTATATCTGCATAGTTCTTATATCTCCCTCAACACTATCTCCCTCTTACTAGGTATATATATTTCTTTTAGTCATTTCTTTCTTTGTAGTAAACATTAGGTAAATAATCTCCCTTTGAGTAAATATTTCATGTTTCTCCCTTGTTCTTATTATGTTTGGTATTATGTATTTATCCCTTTACTTGGTATCCTTTTGTTTCTCCCTTTGTCTATTTCTCCCTCTTTGACAGGAATGCCAAAGATTTGTTATCTAAACATGAAGATATGAACAATTTCAATTTTTCCCTTTGTCACCTTACCTATGACTAATCTATTGTTACATCTCTTTGATTACTTTAGGTAGCTCCTAAAGCAAGATGCACTACATCAATGTGTAAGATAAACCATTTAGCTCTAGTTGATGTGGAGCACTACTTATGCTTCTCAAGCAACTTTGGATAAGGGTATCACCCCTAGTTTACCTCTTAGATACTCATGAACATCCTTAGGTAATGCTTTTGTGAAGATATTAGCTATCTGATCTTTTTCCTTCACATATTCCATCTTCACCTCTTTGTCTTGAAGTAACTCTCTCAAGTAATGATATTTGATTGAAATGTGCTTAGTTTTTGTGTGCATCACAGGGTTCTTTGATATATTTATAGCACTTGTATTATCACAATAAAGTATAACAGGTTCAGTGATTTCTTCCTTCATATCTTTGAGTAGCTATTTGATCCATACAATATTTGTACAATTTATTGCAGCAACAACATATTCAACCTCAACAATAGATTGAGATATGTAGTTCTATTTCTTGCTAGTCCAAGTATCCAACCTCTTTCTTAAGAAAATTGCTCCTCCACTAGTGCTCTTTATGTCATCAATGTTTCTAGCCCAATCAACATCATTATAGGCTTTCAACTCAAACTTTTATTTTTTCTTGTAGTATAGACCATAGTCTTTTGTTCCATTTAGATATCTCATTATTCTCTTAAAAACCATCAAATGATTCTCCTTAGGATTAATAAAGAATATTGCAACTATCCCAATAGATAATGCAATGTCAGGTCTACTATGCACTACATATTATAATTTCCAATCATAGATCTATATAATGTTTGATTCACATCAGCTTAATCATCATTCTTTGATAACTTGTGTCCTATCACCATAGGTGTGCTAACTAGTTTTGAGTCTTCTAGTCCAAAAGTTTTTAATATCCTTCACATACATAGACTGAGTGATGTATATACCATATTTCATTTGATATACTTGCAAACCAACAAAGAAATTGATCTCTCCAAACATAGACAGCCCAAATTCTTTCTTCATTTCATTCGTAAATACTTTACATAATCCATCTTGACCTCCAAATATGATATCATCAACAAAAAATTTAGTTAGTAAAATACCTTTACCTCCTTCAGTCTTCAAGTATAGATTATTGTTATCATGAGTCCTGATGCAGGAGCATTCTAGGTGTAAGAGAAATCTTGCATCACCCAAAAATATTTTTTAATATTTTTTTTCTATTTTAATAAGGACTAGTAGATAGGGTGGTTACTATTTATGGGAACTTGCTATTTTTAGTAAGTTTTTTATATGAGTTTGGAATGTTCTCATTTTCTACAGGAAGGTTGATTTTAGAGTTATAAGCTTACCATAAAAATCTCATTTCTCTACCTTAAGTATCATAGAAGTTATTATGGATTTTTGGTGGAAAAAATTTATAGAAAAGTCTTTAGGCTCACCATTGGAGGTCTTAGAGTGCCCAGATGAGGTTCAAAAATTTGACAGAAGAGTGCTTGCATAGTTCCATGCTTGTAGATCAGGAGCCGATGTTTCCAAAAAGTGGTTATAATAGCCGATCAGAGCAATAGTTTGTGAGTTATGGCCTTTCAAATTTGGCTACCTAAAATATCTAAAATAATTATCAAAGATGTATTTGGTCGACTCTATATGTATTGTTAGGGTCTGTCGGCCCTAGGTATTAAGTTTCATTATCTAGAACCTTCCCAAGTGGCATAACATTACCTAGGACAAGTTTGGGTGGTAGTTCATAGCTTAGTCTTGCATATTACTATAACGAAGGCACCCATATGGGTTTGCATTTTGTACTTGTGAATTCTGTAATTTTGTATTTGTGGTGCAAATAAGAAGTCCATATTTTGTTCTCACATTTTCTGTTGTTTCTTTATTTTTGTTATGAGTTTATGGTTTTAAGGGGAATACACTTCATCAAGTCCTCTCAAATCCAATTTTCACAAGATAATTTTGAAGCCTTTCATACCATGCTCTTGGTGCTTTCTTTGAACCATATAAAGCTTTGTGTAGTCTAAATACTATGTTCTTATTGTTAGCATCAAAAAATTCTTTGGACTATTCAATATAGACCTCTTCTTCTAATATGTCATTCATAAATGCAAATTTCACATCCATTTGATAAACTTTGAAGCCTTTATATAAAGAGTAAGCAAGTAGAGTTCTTACTTTTTTCAATCTTGCAATAGGGACTCCATAGTCTATCCCTTCTTCTTTTGCATACCCTTTGCAAACTAATCTTGCCTTATTTCTTATGACTTCACCATTTTCATCTAACTTGTTTCTATAAACCCACTTGCTTCCAATCACATTTTTGTCTTATAGTCTAGGAACTAGACTCTATGTTTTATTCTTCTCAATTTGTTCAATCTCTTCTTTCATGGCTTTACTCTAGTCCACATTTTGTAATGTGTATTTTAGTGACTTAGGTTCATGCATTCTTAGAAAACATGTATCATTTCTTCACTTGTTCCTTGTCATTCATTTAGCATTTCTGTCTCCAATAATTTGTTCAAAAGGGTGATGTATTTTGACATACTTTGACAATCTTAGTTCTGCTCTACTTTACTTATTAGGTATGTCAACTTCTAAATCACTACGTATATCTCTATCAGGTAATTCAACATCTCTTTCATATACACTAATTTTAGAATTATAATGTGCCTCAGATTCATTCTGCCACTCAACACCTAATTGTAGCTTAGTTCCTAAATACAACTTGGTATTCATAGGATGTAAATTGATAGTCACTGAAAGTTGTTGTTGATTTGAAACTTGATTTACAACATCTTCATCAATAGGAATACCTTCGTAAAAGTATACAAAAGATTTGTATTCCTCTGTTTCCTTCATAGGTTCAGCCTCATGTACCTCTATATATTCATCAAACTTCACATTTTTACTTTTCACAACTTGATTTAATGTTAGTATTTAAACACTTATAAGCTTTACTTCTCGTAGAATAGCCAAGTAATATACCTTCATCACTTTTAGCATCTAATTTTTTATTTTTGAAAATTTTAAGAATATAACACTTGCTTCCAAATACCTTTGAATATTTTACATTGGGTAAGTATCCATACCATAATTCAAAAGGTGTTGAATGAGTACCTTTCTTGACTTGCACATGGTTCAAGGTATAGATAGTTATACTTACAGCGTCTCTCCAGTATTTCAAAGCAACATTCTTCTCCATCATGAGTGTACTAGTACAATCCATTATAGATCTATTCCTCCTTTCAACAATTTCATTTTGTGGAGGGGTCCTAGGTGTAGATCTTTGTCTTTTGATTCCTCTATCATTACATAACATCTCAAACAAATTTGAGGTTAATTCTCCTCCTCTATCAGTTCTTCAATATTTCAGGCTTTTACCTATTTCTTTTTAAAATCTTTCAAAGTACCACTTAAACATTTGGAAAATATCTAATTTCTGTCTCAAAAACATAACTATCATTATCCTAGAATAATCATCAAAAAATAGAATAATATACTTATCACCTTTTTAGCATTTCACATCAATTGATCCACACAAGTTAGTATGAACAATCTCCAAAATTTCTTTAGAGGCGTGAGTCTTACTCTTAAAGCTAGATTTTGTCACCTTGCCTAACTGACACTATTTGCAAATTGTATTGTCAGGTTTTTTCAATTTAGGCAAACCTCTAACTCTTCTCATGTTACTGATACTAACCAAGTTATCAAATTTAACATGACATAACCTCTTGTTCCATAACCACACATCATCAAATTATACAACAAGAAAATTAACATCATCCATATCAAGATAAAATAGATTACCTCTAGTTTTATCACCTTTCCCAATTAGTTTCTATCAGTGTCATATATTTTATATATCTTGTTCTCAAACTCAATCTTGCAACTTGAACTATTTAGTTTTGACACACTCAACCGATTATAGTTAAGTCCTTCAACATAATAAGCATTGTCACATAAAATATTTTCTATGAGTTTGATAGAACCTTTTCTTTTTATTAGACATGGTGCATCATTACCAAACCTTACACTATTTCTATCATAATAATTTAGGATAATGAACTTACTTTTATCTCTAGTCATGTGATGTGAACACCCATTGTCAATGATCCATCTGTCATTTTTGTTCACACAAGACACGAGTGCAGTTGCCTCATCCTCATCAAATTCATCATTCATTGCAACATACACCACTTGATCACCATGATCATCAAATCCATCTTTTGTTTCCTCTTTAGCAATGTAGCAAGGCTTCTTGCCTTTGTAATTTTTCTTGTCCTCATCTCTTCTACCTCTATATTTGTCACCACTTCTATTGTTCTTCTTCTCTGGACATGTAGCAACAATATGACCAACCTTATTGAAATTAAAACACATGATAGGTAACTTACCTGGTTGGAATTAAAACACATGATAGGTAACTTACCTTTAAATTTTCCTTTGCCTCTGTGAAATCTCCTTACTAGCAGTTCTTCAAGCTATTCTACATCCTCCTCATCTGTGACATCATTACTAGAAATATATTTTACCTTTTTCTTAATCTCTTTAGGTTCTTTTAATAACAACTTAGCTTTGAAAGTAGATTCAACATTGTCAAGTTTTAAATTATCAAAATTAGAGAGCTCAAATGTAGTAAGCCTACCTACCAAACCTTCCATAGTCAAATTTGAATTTGGTATACATCTTAGTTCTTGTATGGCAGAAACTCTAATAGCATAGATGGGCAACAATGTTCTTCATACTTTACTCAATATAGTATCACCATCTATCTTACTAGTAGCTCTTCTTATAGCATTAACATCTTTTATTCTAAAGCAATATTGAGCAACATTCTCACCTTCTTCCATTTTTATATAATCGAACTTACCTCTAAGATTTTCAGATTTGGCTCTAAGAATATTTTGTAGACACTTAAAATTGGCCTAAACACTATATTAATTAATTTAATATATCTCCCTTGACAATATAATTAATTATTAATTAATTTATTATATTTTGTCATATTCTTCTACTTATTTAATTAAATTTACTTAATTAAATAGGTTCACCTCCCTAATGTATTTTGAATTTAATTCAAATACCTCCCCCTAATGTGTTAAATTCATTTAATGCATAGTTACCCTCATAAACCCCCTTTAAAATAAATTTCAATTTATTTAAATTTCTCCACTTTAGCAAATTCTCTAATCCTATGATTAAATTTAATCCTATTTAATTTAATTCTAAACCTAAGCCTAATCACATTTTTAGCCCTAATTGGTTGCTCACACATGTGTGAAATTCAACCTTAATGGCCCCTTTTTTTGTTTGGGCTTTGTCCCCCACTCATTTTGCAAGGTTACTCACACATGTGTGAACACACCTTGAGCCCTCAATCTAGAAGCCCCCATTTTTTGATTTTTCTCCTCCAAGGTTTTTCACACAGTGTGACCACACCTTGAGCCCTCAATTTCAAAGCCTCTTTTATTGACTTTGTTCCCCACTCCTCCAAGGTTTCTCACACATGTGTGTAAGCACACCTTGACCTTTGCATAGGGTTGTACCCTAGCCCATGTTTCACCCTTGTGGTACCTATGTGGATTCCACCTCCTCAAGGTCTTCCTCAAACCTATAAATAGAGCCCTTATCTCAATCATTGATCAATCTCCCTTCATTGCATTGTTATCATGTTAGTTTGTGCTTAGAGATTTTAGAGATTTTTTTCTTAGAGCTAATCATTGGTAGTTGTTTGCATTTTAATCTTAGATCTTGCATTCTCATATTCATATTTTCATCATTTTTACATTGGAATTCAATCAATAGTTGTGTTTGGGAGAGCACATCCACATCCCCAAATCTTGACAATACCAACACAATCTCTTATGGGCACTCTAGTTGAGTTGCTTTGAGGTTGCATGGGACTCTTTTTAATTGGTTGCATTATTAGTGAAACACAATCTTAGTTAGTAGTTATTTTGATTTTAATTTTGTTATATGCACATCCTACTAATGTTTTCTTGTTTACACATGCTCCCGATAGAGAAGGTTTTCACATATACACATTTGTGTCTCCTCCATAGATGGTGTGAAGAGCATCCCAATTCTTCTTTGCATTGTCACAACCTTTGATATCATCAAATTTAGAATAACTTAGGGTAGAGGTAATATCCAACATTGCCTGTTTGTGTTCTTTCTTCTTTTTTAGATCTTCAATAGTTAGGGCTCCAATAGGATTGACATGCTCACTGATGATGGTAGATTGTGCATGATCTCCAAGACTTTCTAGGTGTATCTTCATTAGAATTTTCCATGTAGGAAAGTTGTCCTTGTTAAGATTGGGTACTTCATTTTTTGACATCTTGATCTTTTGCTTCTAGTACCTTCAAACTAGTCCTCTTAAGTAGATGACTCTGATACTAATTGTTGAAATTCTTTAGAATAACTGAGAGGGGGGGGGGGGGGGGGTGAATCAATTATCCAAGGTCCAGATGTACAAATAAAACTTTTCACAACTTGGTGAATCAATATCCATAAAAACTTAATATGTATGCATCCATTATATCATACAATGCTTAAACTTTGTAGGTTACTGTCCTAGGTCAAAATAACTTTTGGAGGTTACTGTCCTAGGTCAAAATAACTTTGGAGAAATATAAAAATGAAACATAATAGATTCAACAACACATTTGACGCATGGATTTTACATGGAAATCCAATTTGGGAAAAACTACCAGTAACATGCTACTAATTCTCACTCTTTTGAAGTGATGGCTTGTGAAAGGCCAACCCTGCTAAAGGTTATAATGCACACTATTAGATGTGACCTAGTTAGAAGATTTCAATCACCCTATTAGGAGTGAGCCTTGTTAGAGAAGTTTAGATCATTCACTTGGAATGTCACCCAGATAAAGGATTTACAAATGATTATTAGGTTAACCTTAATCCAAAGGATTTACCCTAGATTGATACAATGATTAGAAAGTAACAGTAAGACTTGATCTAATAATAAATTACAACTCACTTGTGTATTATAGATCTCTATTTCAGTCCTTCATTCTACTTGGCTTTCAAACACTTTAGCTCTGATAGCTTGTTCACCCTTTAAGAATTCATACTCTTAAGCCTTCTTTCTTTGCTTGCCAATAAAAGTCTCTTATGTCTGGCCACTAAATGAAGCAATACCCTAGACTCCTTGTCTTCCTTAGGTTCTCACACATGACAACCTTTTCTTTTGACTAGATTTCTCTATAAATATAGATTTAAGATATTTTGTCATTCAACCTCAATAATCCATTTTAGGGTTAGGTAGGATTAGGTAGAAAATAATGAATCTGCCCACTTTTCCATTTGGTTCTTGTAGAAACTTCTCTCCCAATCCTCTTTGAATTTTCCTCAAAATGGTTTACCTTGAATTCTATGCCACCAACTCATCATAGTTATCTTCCACACACTTCATACAATTCAAGAAAATAAAATACTTAGCTCAGATTCATCAAATTTGCAATTTAACATAAATATTGGCACTTGGAATCAATATGTGGTATACTTGGCTTCCATACTGTTCTTCAACTTGTCATCCACTAGATAAATCAACAAACACTAAAGTTTGTTGGTGCTCAGCATCAACTAAACTTTACTCAGCTTACACTAAGTTCACTACACATGCACTTAAATTTCACTTTACTCGGCTCCAACTAATTTTATTCTTGGCTTGCACTAACTTTTCTGAACACCTACTGTCCACTCTATCAAGCTTGACATACTCAATTCTTCTTACTTGTTCTTCTATACTTGGTAAGTGTATCCATCATTTGTAGCCTCAAGTAGATAATCAATACACTATATCATCACTATCTTAATTGATCTTTGTACTCCTTTTTTATATCATAACTCAACCTTTCCTCTAGGTGTTCTGGTTATCTTATTTGATCAAAATCTCCTCATCAATCAAACAAATGATAGTACTCAAATCAACTAAGTAGTTGTCTTACCATAAAGTAGTAGGTTTGACATCAGTGACAAAACAATGATTGAAACACATTCTCATAGTTGTATCAATCTGTTTTCAACAATTTCATCTTCATCTTTAGATCCATTGCAAGACTTAATTCCTACAACAATTTTTGATATTCTACCAATTTAGCTTCTTACAGATTCATCTTCCATAATTTTAGCATTTTGAAATAAACATATCCAATTTTGTAATCTAATTCTCTTAGCATGCACATCACCTTCAAATGTATATTCTAAAGCTTTCCAAATTTCATGAGATGTCTCTAAGGATTTTACCTAACTAAATTCATTCTCAAGAAGAGCTAATAATAATGCTTCTCCATCAAGTATATTGCACATAAATAGATCTCTTTTGACTTCAATGCAATCTAAAATTTTGATTTCTTTCATAATCTTCTTTCCATTCTTTGTCATCAGCCAATACCCCAAACCCATACATAGAAAATGAGTGTTCATCTTCTCCTTATAGCATAGTTAACTCCATCTAATTTAGGCCTATCCTTTTTGAAATGACTTGCCATTGATTGCCTTAAGATGTTAAGATTTTTCTTCAAGGACCTGATGCTCTAATACCAATTGTTAGAAAGTAAAGTCCACCAAGAGGGGAGGTGAACCAGTTATCTAACTATTAAAACATTTATCAATCTTATTCATCCTTAACTATGTGAGTATTATAACCAACAACCATAAGAAGATACACATACACAATAACACCAAATATGTTAACTAGGAAAAACCTTGATTAGAGGAAAAACCCTAGTGGGGATGGTACCCACAAAATGATGTACTAATATAAAAGTTCCTTGTAAGAGGATGAAATCTATTACGAGCCAATGAAATATTTTTAGTACATATCAGTCCCTATTAGAAGAGCCTGAATCCTTGTTATAAGGGTTTGAATCCCTGTTAGGATATTCCAACCTTGTTAGGAGTTGTGCCATCCCTATTAGGAGCTATAGAAGGAAGAAGGACCCACCATTCAAATAACTTTAGGGAAAAGACCATTGAAATCACTATCCAAATGATCTCTATATTATTCCTTGTAGAATAATAGAAATGAATAACTTGAAATTCTCTATTCTCTTGACTAGATCAAACCTCTTTTAGATCTTAATACCAAATCACCAACTTCACATCCAATAGTCCCTTGGATATCTTACACACATTTACCAACTTCGCATATTACTTTCTCACATACAATTGAATTTGCACTCTTCACACATTTCATCACAAGGAAAATAACTTTCCTATATACCATATCCTCAAAATAATTCCTTGGGTTGGCCTTGAATCTTTCCCAATTAATTATAAGAGGACCTCATTAAAATATTACAAAACATTACATCTTTTCACAATTAAAAACCATCGTCAACTCATAGTAGATAAAACTTCTCATACGTGCAACTTTTGACCTTGTGCACTCACTGATGTTGACATTAGGCTATCTACTATCACTATCTGACTCTACTCATCATGATTCTATCCCTATTAAGGGATACAATCCAAGCATTAGAATCCACTTCTCAAGTACTCTATTTACACACTTTCCTCTCTAATTCTTGAATAACTCTTATATTTCTTTGACTCTCTACACATGGACTTGTCCACTTCACCAAGACACAATTTAGAATATATCCCTCATTGCACTTGACTTGATTTTCAATACATAGTATGCACGACCTTGTTCTCTATCTGCTACTCTGATAGTCTTCCCTGAAATAATACTATGTTGACATCAATTATAAACATAGTCATGAATGCAACATATCAATCATGCTAACAGACTCTTCAAAGCTTAGGATACTGACCCAAAGGAATATAATCAACATTCATGCTAACAAATGTATATTATTTTTATAATATACATTTTCTAGTATATTTTTAGTATACAAAATTGTTTGTAAAACCTAATTTTTAGCCTTGAAAAAGATTCTTATTAGTGTACATGAGCAAAAAAAACCAAAAAGACACATTTTTGGTGCCTATATATTCCTTTTATTGACATCATGTATTATGCATTTCAACTCTGTGTATCTAACTATGGGTTTCTCTCAAAGCTGACTTGATTAATCTAAAGTTAGGATGGACAAAAATGTCCCATTCTAACATACAATAGCTCATAACATATGCACTATCTAAAAAAAATAATAAATACCCTATATATGATGTTTTTTTTGCAAGCTTTTCTTTTAACAATCTCTACTTGGTGCTTGATGCTCTTTGCAATATAACTGAATAATATAAACTTCCTCGTATGCATATAAATGGTTGTAGGCAGTTTCCAAGAAAGGCAACAGGGATATTAGTTCTCATATGTCTCTAGATTCCTTTTATAGTGGATGTATAACATATTATGTGTAATTTAT
The DNA here is from genome assembly GCA_028749045.1 of Cupressus sempervirens. Lineage (NCBI taxonomy): Eukaryota > Viridiplantae > Streptophyta > Pinopsida > Cupressales > Cupressaceae > Cupressus > Cupressus sempervirens. Next base: position 31,318,268 of record CM053792.1, read on the forward strand.
TTTAAGAAAAATAGTTCTACACAAATAGAAATATTATCCACCAATTTAGCTATTAAAATTGTTGTTCCTTCATAAAATACCATTTTTATGGAGAAAGTTTATTTTCTTTATTTCTTATAAATATTCTCTTACCTTTACTTTATTAATAAGGTTGTTGGAAAAGTAATGTAAATAACTAGGTATAGTTATTGAGTAAGTTTTTGTATTTTATTACTATTTATTAGTTGAGGATGTTGAAAACCTCTGCTTCCTTAAAATGTTTATGATGCATCTCATATAGTCTCTTAAAAAGATGCAAGGCTTAGGTTTTACACTTCTAATTCCTAAGGAATCATTGCATTCTAAATTGGACATGCCTTCTAATTCCTAAGGAATCATAGCATTCTAAATTGTATGCACTGTAGACACCTAAAAACCTTTAGAAAATAAAGTATTTTTATTTTCTAAAAAAATTCCTAATGACATCATCATTAATTAATTAATTAATTTTTATGCCATTAAATCCCTTTATCTTAATTAAAAATATTTAATTAAGGAATCCCTCCCAAAAATGTTTAAATCTTATTTAAACATTATTTCCTTATTTATTAATTATTTAATTAATAAATTGACCAAAAATCCTAAAATAAATAAAAAATTTATTTTTTGCCCAAAACTTGGCCAATTTTCTTAAGACCAATAACCTCTTCCAAAATCTTCTAATCCTTCTTTAATTTCGATTAAAGGCTAATCCCATCATTTCCTACCCCTAATCCCAACTCAAAATATTTAATCAAGATTAAATATTAATCCTCATGTTTATTAAAAATATTTTAATAAATATCTCCTCAACCCAAACCCTTGAAATAAATAAAACTTTATTTATTTCATAAAATCTTATCCTAGGAAGTTCTAGACTCTTCTAGAAAGTCTTCATCCTCATCCAAAGCCTAGACTCTTCTAGAAGATGTCTTTAACCCTAATCCTAATCCCCTGCTAACCTTGTCACATTCCCTAAACATGGGTTAAGACTTGCTAACTCAAGCCAAAGTTAACAAATATCTCCTCCTTCACCCACCCTCATTAATTGCAATCCACTTGCCATCCACTTGCTTAGTCATAAGCCATCTCTAACCCTTCCTCTAATCATTTTTACAACCCTAAGCAAGCTTAAAACCCCCCTAAACCCTCAAATTTGAATTTTATTGTATCTCTCACAAATATGTTCAACCACAAAACTTTATAAAGCCCACAAAGTCATAAATGTTCTTACAAAGCACTTATGAAGGGTCTTTATGAAGATTTTATCCCTTGAGCCTCCTTTATTGACTCATCCTTCTCCTTTCCTCCATCCTCTCACCATGTGACATGTGTCACTCCTTGATTGGCTGTAAGGAAGTACAATCCATGTGCTCTCCTCTCATGCAATCCGAGCCCTCCATAAGATTTTTTCCATCCTTGCATCTTGGCCCTCAATCCCTCAAGCCTCTTGCCTATAAATTGGATCCTTCCCCTTTGTAAAATAACACAATCCATGAAGTAAAGTTATAATGCTATTTTGAGAGCCAAATCCATACTAAAGTCATCTATCCACACCAAAAATCCACAATCATCCATTGAAGCCTTTGGAAGCATATTGAGCATACATCCTATCCATTTAGATAAAGCCACTCAACAAGAGAGCTTCTCATTGAGAGAGCCCATTAATGGCTCATATTTTCAATTGAGAGCTCATCTTAGTCTATCTTGAAGTTTATGAATTTTTTTTAGTTTGTAGAAGCTTTATTTAAATTTGGTTTCTATTAGCATACTAACATTGCTCATATACATTTTGGCACGCCCGGTGGGACCCCGCATGGGTCATCTTCATTAGCTTTTTTAGTCAAGTTTTGTATGTCATTTTCTGATTTTGGCTAATTTTGCTTATTTTTTTGATTGGTAGGATTGTATAAATTGGTTTTGTAGGTCCACATGAGCATGAAGAAGACAAAGGAACTCATAGTCTATCTCATAGTATTTGCAGATTTTTCAAGCTTATAGGTGGACAAAGCACTTGGAATTCTTCTTCCTCTTCTTGTCTATATTCTTCTTATTCCATCTACTTCTTCTTCTTCTTCTTGTGGGAGATCTTGGCCATTTTTTTTTTAAGGAAGCAAAATCATACACACTTCTTTTTAGTGCTTAAAATGAACCCCCAAATCATACTTAAATCTATTAAAAAATTAAAAATTTGCAAAAAAGAAAAAATCTTTTAACAAGTGAAACTAAACCAATCTAATCATTTGCATCCTTGCAACATCAAGGTTTTAGATGCATTCATGCAAAGTTAGGAACACTTCATTTTTGGGAATTTAAAAAGAACTTCAAGTTTCCATTTCAAAAGGTTCAAAATCAACACTAAGTGCACACTAAAATCTAAATCAAACTCAAAGCATCAATCAAAGATAAAATGAACCTCATTTGAAAATATTTTAAAGTTCTTTTAAAAATCTCATGAAAACTAAGAGTCCTAGAACTTTTGTTATTTGTTCCAAACAAATGTCTTGTTGCAAAATCTTGAATGTTTCTTAGGTTTTTCATGCATCAAAACAATCTAGGAATATCATTTTTGGGCTTAAAACATGCAAACTAGAACACAAAATCTTGAATGAAAAGCAAAGTCCAAAGAGTCATTTTCATTTTTGAGTCCAAAAACAATATTGAATGATCTAAGGTTAAAACAAAGCACTTCAAAGTTCTTAAAACAACACACAAAATCTCAATCTTGAATGCTCAAAGAAAAAAAAAAAAAAAACTTGAATGTTTAATCACTTGTCTTTGAATGCATGTTGCTAAACACACTCTTGAATGCCATGGATTAAAATCAAATTTTCTTTGAATGCATGATTAAAATAACAAATCCAATCTTGAATTCCAAGGATCAATTAACCATTGCAATATCAAACACTTCATTTGGAGCTTTTAAAATTGAACAAAACAAATCTCTTTTTCACATGCAATTTAGGCAAAGTTTGATTTTTGGACATTTAAAAAACTTCGTTAAGTTAAACAAAAATTTGCAAAAATCAATTTGAGTAGTTCCTTGGACTCACCTCTTTTCTAATCACCCATCAAATATTAACCATTGGTTGCAATCTCAGCGCCATTCATGGGGATGGGTCTACTTGAAAAAGGTGTTAAATGTTTCACAATCTAACTCACTCACTTGGTCTTTGAACGTTTGCTTTAACTTTATCAAAATTCTTAAATGACCAAAAATCTAGATTAAATCAATCACACTTCATTTGGGTACTAAAATTGAACAACTATTGACGTGGAGGGCCTCCAGGCGCACGCTTGACAAATTGAGTCTCACACATCTTTGCTTTGGGCTTAAAACAAACTCACACTCAATCTTGAATGCCTAACAATCAATGAACATTGCATGGTTTGGACGCATTTTCAATGGCACTCGCATTTCTTAAGTTGACGATCTCTCGACTTTCATTATGCTAATGACGCTGTTAAATTGGAATGAACATTGTATGCCATAATCACAAGTGTCTTCAATCATAGCTTACAAAATTTAAATCATCAATTGGAATGAACGCGTGTCTTTTAAAGCCCAAGATCATTTATGTGGTCTTGTTTTACACTTTTTAGGAGGCTTTCTTGGGGATTTCATCACCCCTTGGGACGACCTCAACTATAGCATTCCGGTGGAGTATAAAGATCGGGGGATTTCATCCTATCCACATCGCCTCCAAGCATTTCCCAAATCTCTCGTAATGACCCTTATGCATCCATCTTCTACTCACCCATCTCCACTACTGAATCTCCCATCTATCCATCTGCTGCCTTTGAAGAATCCATCCCTTCACCTCCTATCGCACCATCCACTCCAAACCAATCCTATCAAGATCCTGCCCAAAAGCATGTTGACATCCCCCAAAGCATAAATGAAGATATCATCATACCATGTCTTCCATCCATAGTGCAGTCACCATCTCCTCCATCTCCAAAACCTCGAGCCATATCTCCTCCACTACAAGATATCTTGTCATCCCACCAGCTACATCAAGATCCTATCCTTCCATCTCCCCCGCTCCATGCTTCCATCTTACCACCTATCCAAGCTATTCCACCATCTATAATCTACCCTCTTGGTTCAATTACATTCATCCACGGTGGCCCTCTCTTAGCAGAAGAATTAAGAACAGTATCTCCCCATTGCAATACACCTAATAAATCACTTCTACCATTTTCTGCAAGCAAAAAGTTTCCTCAGCTTGTTCAAATGCTCAATCGATGGCATTATCAAGGTCAAGGTTTAGGACCACAAGAGCAAGGAATCAGAGAGCCTATTATTGCACAAAAAAATTTAGGATTTCATGGTCTTGGATATGTATCCAAAGGCTCACCATCTAAAGGTGTTGGTACACCACACCCCCAAACCAAGCCTATCTCCAAGTCCACCATGCCAGCCTCCCATCACTCCTTCAAGAAATCTTATGTCATCCCCCCTCCACCATCTTTGCAACCCAAAACAACCTACCATATCCCCCATTCATCCGCTAAATCCATTTTGGGTCCCTATGTCCCAAAATATACCATCCTCCATCCTCCTATCATCCATCATAAAAATCCTATTCCATCCATTTCTATGCAAGATCAACAAAGGCACATATTAGGGCACATCATCCATCATCATCCCCCTACATGTTCTTTCATATCCTCTCCATCTCACAAAGCTTCTCCTAACCATCTTCCCAAAGCTTACCACAACAATGTGAATGCCAACTTCAAAATGCATAAAGCTAAAAATCCACATCCTAGGCAATCATATGTCTATTCTAAAAGACATACTCCAAAAAGGCAAAATCCAATCAAAGAATGCAAAACAATGCAAAAGCCTATGAAAAGAAAATCCAAAACCATGTGGATCCCCAAGAAAAAAGTTGAAACCCAATGCATAATGGCATCCACCATTGCTAATCCCCCATCTAGTGACTCATGTCCCCCATCTCCTAACTCCATCTTGGGTGCCTATATCCCCAAGCACGCTTCCACAAATCCTCCATCACGCTCGCATCTACCATCTATTCCCCATATGCTCTTTTCACACCCGTTCCAACATGTGCCAATGTTGCTCTTGCAAGCATCCCCATCTCATGCTCCTTTCCAGCATTTTCATCCCTCCATCTCCTACCATCAATCCCATCTAATCCGATCTATTGCATAAATCAAACATCCGGTGTACCAACAGCTAGCAACAAAATTGAACATTCCAACAGCCAGTGAAAATCCCAAAAAAGCCAAAATAGCTGAAGAAAGCCAAAATCATTCCAGCTAAGTCCAAAGTCAAAAATTCAAAAAAGAAAAGAAAAATAAAGCGTCCACTGGTGAAAACTTGGCAATTCAAGCATCTTGGACAAGTACCATGATGAAAACTTGGCAAACAAGCATCATGCGTAATCCCACCATCCCAAGCTTAGCCTATCACCCTCATGCTTTTGGTCATCTCTTGACATCCAACTCCATCTTCCAATCTATCCACCTATCCTCCATCCTCTAGCTTCCATCTCACACCATCCACTAATCTTATGCAGCTTCAGCCAATCATCTAAGCTATCATCCATCTCCCTAGCCCCTTCAGCTTTTTCCATCCTAGCTTCAATCCTATCACATCCATCATAAGACCTCCTTCCGCATGTTATCTCCTGATTGGGGGCACTATATTCCTTGGAGATCTTGTCTTGTCCATCCTCCCTTGTCATTGGTATCTAGCTCTAGGTTATCCTCATGCAAACCCAATGTCATCTCTTTATATCCATCATAATCCTAGCTATCTACCATCCTATCCAGCCATCTCATCCTGCTCCTCTAGCTATCCTTTGTCACAAAATCTCTCATCATCATTGGATGCATCCTGCCAAATCCATATCTTTTGCTATCACCCCACCCTTAGCTTTCGCATCTTGCACAACATCGAACCATCCCGCTATGCTATCATCCTGAGCTTTTGCCTGCTTGTAACTATCTTGGTCCGTTAGCTTGTACCATATCTTGATTAGCTCACTTGTAAATATCTTGGTCTGTCAGCTTGTACATCCTCTTTAGCTTAGTACCATTGCATCTATCCAACGTTCGTGTCAGTTCATCCTTGATCAGCATCTTGCACCCATCGCACATCTTGGTTAGCTATTCCAATGCATCCTTTAGCTAGATTTCCTATCACCAAAGTGTTATCTTTCTTAGTTCAACTTGCTAGATGCATCACTCATCCAAATCCACCAGCTTAGGTGCTCTCCGATAGGTCCTTGCAGGATATAGCTTTCCTCATGTCTGATCTTGGTCCGTTAGTACCTCATCCTACCCATCTCGTTGGCAAACAGTTCTCTTTTGGATTTTTGCTTTCTTTTGATTTGGACTCTTCCCTATTGGGTCTTGAAATATCTTTTCCAAGCAATCTCCTTATTCCCTCCTCAAGGTTGCCACGATCTTCCATATCATGGTATACTGTGAATGGGGCAATCAGAGCGTAAGGTCTTGATCATGTCTTTTGCTTGTTTTCTTTTTTGCTTGTGGGTTACCCAGTGTCGTTTCCACACTGCTTCCTCTGGGATTCATGTGTGATACTGGGGCAATCCTTGCATGTTTGTTTTGATTCAGTTCGTCAGTCCTCTGGACAGTTGGTGAAAAGGCCTTGATGTTCTTGGTAACCTTGGCAATTAACCAACAATCCTATAGCAAATCTAGTGTTCAACTACATGGTGGTACTTCTCTTTGAAGTATCCCCCCTGCTCAAAAAGCTTCAATGGTTTTCCTTCATCTCCATTATCCCCCATCCATATCCAGCATCTGTCTCTCCTACCCCAACTTATGCATCAGTATCTCTTTGAATCACTCCTCACCTTTAGCTTTAGGGATCCACAATCCTAGTCCTAGGGATCTCCGAAACCCATCTTCCACCAATCTGACTCTTTGAAATCCTGTTGCATCAGCTTTTTAAATCCCCTCATCCATCTCCCCATCCTGGATTCCTTTTATAGCGCTCCGCTCCTTCATCCTCTGCAATCCCTGAGATCTTAAGCTTGCTTCCTCTTGTGCCTCTGATTCTCCTTTATCATTCTCCCATAGTGAGAGTTTGAGTTAACTAAACCTCTTCTCTTAAGCCAATCTGAGTCTTCTTGCTCATCTCGGATTCTTGTACTTTTCAAGAAGTCGTCGAGCCTCATTTTCTCTCCCTGCCACCTTCTTGAGGGGGCATCTTGCAGTCCATTCTCTCCTCTTCTGCTCTAGCCTTGGGCATCTTATTTTCTTAGCTTTGATGCCATGCCACTTGCGGCATCACATCAAAGAGGGGCAAAATGTAGACACCTAAAAACCTTTAGAAAATAAAGTATTTTTATTTTCTAAAAAATTCCTGATGACATCATCATTTATTAATTAATTAATTAATTTTTATGCCATTAAATCCCTTTATCTTAATTAAAAATATTTAATTAAGGAATCCCTCCCAAAAATGTTTAAATCTTATTTAAACATTATTTCCTTATTTATTAATTATTTAATTAATAAATTGACCAAAAATCCTAAAATAAATAAAAAAATTATTTTTTGCCCAAAACTTGGCCAATTTCTTTAAGACCAATAACCTCTTCCAAAATCTTCTAATCCTTCTTTAATTTCGATTAAAGGCTAATCCCATCATTTCCTACCCCTAATCCCAACTCAAAATATTTAATCAAGATTAAATATTAATCCTCATGTTTATTAAAAATATTTTAATAAATATCTCCTCAACCCAAACCCTTGAAATAAATAAAACTTTATTTATTTCATAAAATCTTATCCTAGGAAGTTCTAGACTCTTCTAGAAAGTCTTCATCCTCATCCAAAGCCTAGACTCTTCTAGAAGATGTCTTTAACCCTAATCCTAATCCCCTGCTAACCTTGTCACATTCCCTAAACATGGGTTAAGACTTGCTAACTCAAGCCAAAGTTAACAAATATCTCCTCCTTCACCCACCCTCATTAATTGCAATCCACTTGCCATCCACTTGCCTAGTCCTAGGCCATCTCTAACCCTTCCTCTAAGCATTTTTACAACCCTAAGCAAGCTTAAAACCCCCCTAAACCCTCAAATTCGAATTTCATGGTATCTCTCACAAATATGTTCAACCACAAAACTTTATAAAGCCCACAAAGTCATAAATGTTCTTACAAAGCACTTATGAAGGGTCTTTATGAAGATTTTATCCCTTGAGCCTCCTTTGTTGACTCATCCTTCCCCTTTCCTCCATCCTCTCACCATGTGACATGTGTCACTCCTTGATTGGCTGTAAGGAAGCACAATCCATGTGCTCTCCTCTCATGCAATCTGAGCTCTCCATAAGCTTTTTCCCATCCTTGCATCTTAGCCCTCAATCCCTCAAGCCTCTTGCCTATAAATTGGATCCTTTCCCTTTGCAAAATAACACAATCCATGAAGTAAAGTTATAATGCTATTTTGAGAGCCAAAGCCATACTAAAGCCATCTATCCACACCAAAAATCCACAATCATCCATTGAAGCCTTTGGAAGCATATTGAGCATACATCCTATCCATTTAGATAAAGCCACTCAACAAGAGAGCTTCTCATTGAGAGAGCCCATTAATGGCTCATATTTTCAATTGAGAGCTCATCTTAGTCTATCTTGAAGTTTATGAATTTTGTTTAGTTTGTAGAAGCTTTATTTAAATTTGGTTTCTATTAGCATACTAACATTGCTCATATACATGCACTACTTAGGCATGTCCAATTTCATGGTTATTTAGTTCCCATTTTAGGGTGCATTTGTTTTCCTATGCATTATAGGACTCTATCCATGCATTTAACTCCTTTACTTCCATTAAATTAATAAAGACCCTCAATTATAGGTGTTACCTCTTAATTATTTCACTTAAACATTATCTTTTGTACATTTAATCCTTATTACCACATGTAAGCTATTTTACATGTTTCTATTTGTTACACCTTGGATTTGTTGTATATTTTTAGAATCATCAATATCAAAATTTATGCCTAATTAAAATTGGGGCCATTTTTACATACTAAAGATGAGCAAGGACATATGAGCCATAAATTCTACAACTTGTACATTGGGAGGCACCCTTGACATGTTAATTGGAGCCAAAAGTCAAAATGGAGCTTGATGTTTTGATTGTAAGGAGAATTCTAAATCCTAAGTTATCCTTCTTCAATTTTTGTGATTTGTAATGACCTAGAGAGGTATAAAAGCCATGCAACATACCTCTTTCATTAAGGAAATCTAGTACAATCTCATCTCTATCTATCAGTAGTTCTCAAACATTAAAGCTTTCAATTTCAACAAATAAACAATTCATCTCTTCATGGCAGCAAGACTAACAATTATTATGCATGCATGCCTTTTATGATGTCCTTTTAGGTCTTTGTAGAGTCATGCTATTGCATCAATACTTGTGATATCATTTCAAAATCATTTTCATTATGAAGGTATAAGACTCTTATCAAGCCTCTTCTAGTGATATCACACTTCCAATCATTTTATAAATTTTTAATTCAATTTCAATGTTAATTCATAAAAGGGTTTTTTTGATGAAGGTAAACCCCTTTTTTTGAACACACACTAGATGTTGAGAGAGTTGGGGGGAGGTGGGGTGGGGGTGAATCAACATGAACCAAAATTTCACTTAAGTAATCAACTATCTTCAAAATGTATTAAGTAAATAATGAATTGAAAATATCAACATATGAACAACAATATTTATATGAGGAAAACTCAAATTGGGAAAAACTATGGTGAGAACTTGCCCACAAAGGTAAATAACTAATATATATTTAGATACAAGGATAATAGGAGATTATTGCTTTGGACTTGCAAGAAAGGTCTAATTTCCAATACAATAATGGATACATATAATAGCTCATAACTCTAGATTGCATTAAAGTCTCACTGCCAACATAGAAACATATTGTAAATTTATACATCCAAGACTTACTATCCCAATGACAAGGTACATAGATTTATTCTTAAAGGATAAGAACAAACTCTCTTGATAATGCAATTGATTTGTACAACTCTTCACATTGTCTTTATCTTTGCTTCTCTATTACATAAACAAAATTCTAATCTCCTTAAAATTTATTTCTAGATCACCACCTTCTTGATCTCATTAATATATTTTTTTCCAAACCTCATGTTGCACTTAAAAATAAGATATAAAATTGGAGTTGAAAAAAATGTTGACCATGTAGAAAACAAAAGACAAGTCATACATATCAGTAGTAAATTACAATAAGGTCCTATGCTAGAAGCACTCAGACTAAAACATAGATTACACACGCCAAGGACCTATCTGGATTAGAGATAAATATTAGACACATAGGTCACACATAACATAAGCCCATCTAGATAAGGGAAAAAACATTAATTGCAATGCTTGGACCCAAAAGTGCATAAAGCATGATCCATTCCAAGAGAGAAAGGGACCATGAACACATTACACATAACCTAATACTAGATTTGCAATAACTAGAATAACTTCCATTTTTATCTCAAATGTGTAGTATCACTCGATTTAAAGAACAATGTAACTCTCCAAATTTTTTTGGATCTCCACATGATATTGTATGATTCAATCTCCATGTCAGATGCCACATCACATTTTAGTCTATCCACATTACAAGCCACCACACCACATATCTAGAGAAGAACACAAACTAATTATAAGTGTAATACTTGGTAACACTATTTTGGATAATTAGGAAACACCATGACCAAAACCAAAATTTGAATACAATGTGAATCATTTCTACATATCTTCAACCCTGAGTTCCCAAGAAGAAACCTTCCAAAAAGCTACCACCTTTGACTGTATATATTTGTATTATTCAACCATTAACTTCCAGACCAAAGAATATAAATAACACATAATCATTAACAACAATCATACTCATAACATTTAAAATACATACATGTATTCCATTGTTATGTAGAATTTTATACATACTTGTCTTCTATTGTTTTGTAGCACTTAATACATACTTTTCTTCCATTGTTTTGTAGCACTTAATACATATTTGTCTTCCATTATTATGTAGCACTAAATACATACTTGTCTTCTATTGTTTTGTAGCAGTTAATACATACTTTTCTTCCATTGTTTTGTAGCACTTAATACATATTTGTCTTCCATTATTATGTAGCACTAAATACATACCTTTTTTCCACTATTTTGTAGGTTCAATAGGACTAATATATACAACACAAAAACTTACTTCTTCCTTCAAATATACATGAACAAGTCACTAAGAAAATACTTTTGAGTACACAACCCCTTCAAATATATCTGAACATGTCACCAACAAATAACTTCAAACCACAATGTCTAACATCAATGGCAAAAAGAAACCAAAGAATATATTTCCAACACCTTTCTCCCAACATTCTCTTTGTTTTCAACATGGAGGTGATAGGCAGTAGAGTCTCAGATTTATATTCAAGAAGACACAACAATCTACTTTATAACTATCTAGGTCACCCATGATAGAGAAATAGAGCTCATATTTAGGTGTAGGATAATATTTATGATAGATTCCTAGATTTGTTTCCATAATTTGCATATCTCTCTCTCTCTCTCTCTCTCTCTCTCTCTCTCTCTCTCTCTCTCTCTCTCTCTCTCTCTCTCTCTCTCTCTCCCCCCCCCCCCTAGATATTGTATTTCCTCATTCCATTTACACAAATCAACAATCCTTACAAAAAAAAAAAATTCCTTGCACCCCCCCCCCCGCCCCTCTCTCTCTCTCTCTCTCTCTCTCCCCCTCCATCCTAGATCTTGTATTTCCTCATTCCATTTACACAACTCAACAATTCTCACAACAAAGGAAAATTCCTTATATATATTCAACACTTTAGTCCTCCTAGACATAGAGGGTTATTTTCCCTTCCCAATTCATTGATTGAGAATTAGGTCAAATGTTTCTATTTTTCCTATACAGTTTAGCTAGCACACCTTTCCTTATTTTTCACATTATAGTAATAAAGAACAAAATTTCAAGAAGTGTACTTTGGTATTATGGTGCTAAATCTAAAGTAAATTTTATCTATGCAAGTTATTTTGCATTCTATTTCTAATTCTAATAATTTTTTTGTTAATAAATTTCATAGTCAAGAGTTATTTTTGTATTTATGAATTGAGCTTTTTAAGTAGAGAGATTTTTTTTATTACTTCAGAATGTTATACGTTTAAAAGTCATTATTAATAATATGAATGAAATATTATCTAGTTTAGACTAAATTAATTTTATTTTTTAAATTAATTTCATGTGGAAGCCACATTATACTTGTGAATTTATTTCTAGTCTATATGAAAATGAAGCTAAACTACATGATTGATTATTTACATTGAACACAATGGACTTATTCTAATCAAATGAGATTATGTAGATACTTAGTAAAGATACATAGAAACCTAGGAGGTCTTTTTCTACTATTGAAACTTATGTAATTTTATGAATGTGGAAATATTTAGTAGAAGGTTCATTCTTTAACATGTGCTAATTATCTATTTTTATTCTCTAGACATTTTTTCCCCCAATTTATATTATGTTGAATTAGGTAGCTAATTTATTTTTCAAACAAATGGAATCACAGTGTGTGATTGTCTTTCTAAGGAGTTAATTGACATGAAGGAATTGAAAAGTGAAAATACAATTCTTTGAAGGAGGATAAATCAAGATAGAAATAAAAAGAAAATATGGTTGTTATAGAAGAATACTATTGAGAAGGTCCTATAAGACTTCAATATGTAGAATGTACAACTAGTTTGTACTCCACTTCTTGTTCACATTAAGTTGTCTTCAAAATAATACCTTAACATAGAACATAAAACATAAACCATAAAACAATACATATATCTCATGTGCCATATTCATCAACAACAAGCAGTCTTATGTTCATCACGATATGCACTAGACTAAACATTGCAGATGTAGTGGGAGTTGTTAGTTGGTACATGGTGAACCTTGGTTATGATTGTTGGAAAACTAAGAAGGGAATTGTTAAATATTTAAGAAGCACTTAAAATGTTTCTTTGGGTTACAATAAGAGTAGTATTCAAGTAAATGGTTATCTACACATAGATTTAGAGAGGCATAGATAAGAGAAAGTCTATTATTGGTAATATTTTCTCCTTAGTCAAAGGTGAGATGATAGTTAGGTATCAAAGTTACATATGATAGTGACACTTTCTACTACTAAAGCCAAATATATAGTAGTAACATAGGCTAGCAAGGAAACAATTTGGTTGCATAGACTTTTGGGTAAGTTATATAAATAAAACAAGACAAAATGGATTTACAATGTAATATTCAAAGTGCTTTACACTTAGTACAAAACTCAACATACCTTTTTATAAAAACCATATTAATATTCAATACTACTTTTTTCATGAAGTGGTGGAAGAAGAATAGATCTCTTTGGTCAAGTTTCACATTGAAATAAACCTTGAAGATATCATTATGCAATTTATTGGTTGGGAGAAATTCATTTAGTGTAGGAGTTCTCTTAGTCTACAAATTATCTAATGATAGGGAGCATTGAGAATAATCTTTTGGTAGAGGAATTTTTCATAAGTTAAAAAATTTACTTTAAGTGAGAGAATGTTGGAATGTGAAATCGTCATGAACTCTCATCTAGATGTGGTTGAGTCATCATGGATAGTAGGTTTTTGTTAGGAGAATTACTGAAAATAATAAGTTCGTTTGTAGACTTACTATAAATAGTATTTTGACATGTGTTAAATAAGTAGTTATGCGAGTCATACCTACTATAATTACTTAAGTTATCTTCAATTTGGACCCTGCAACTCAATTGCTATATGCTTCTAAAAGTTATATTTTGAAGTACATTTTGGAGATTTTAACAACTATAAATATTCTAAAGAATTAGTATGGAATATATTTTTTCTTTTTATTTTTGTATAACATTACCTGATTCTTCCACATAAATCTATATTATGTGTTGATTGATTATTTCTATTATTTTCATATTGTATGCATACACACATGTACACATATTAATGCATGAACATCCTGGGTGTAAAAGAAATCTTGCATCACTCAAAAGTATTTCCTTTTTGTTTCTTGAATAAGGGTTGTCTCAATGCAAAGTTTTTATTTTTGAAGGCTTGCTACTTAGTAAGTCAGTCATACAAGCTCAGAATGTCCTAATTTTAGAGGTGGATGTTCATCTTGGATATATTAGGCTACCAGTTGAGGCTCAATGGCATATCACAAGTATTCATGGATTTATTGTAGATTTTTGGTGTGCAATTTTGGTATAAAAAATTCAAGCTCATCGTTGAAGACCTTAGAGGCCCCAGATGGGCTCTAAAATGGGGTCGACTAGAGCTTGTACAAGTTGGGCCCTATATATCAGAAGGTGAGGATTCCAAAAAGGGGTTATAATAGCAAATAAGAACAACAATTTAAAAGTTATGGCCTTGCGAAGTTGGGCCAACCAAATTTTTTAAAATAAGTGTCAAAGGTGTATCGAGTCAACTTTGTGTGTAATTTTAGAGTTAGTCGGTCTCAAGGGTTAGGATTTGATATCTAGAAACTTCCTGGGCGGTGTAAAAATGTCTATTTAAAGAATGCACGTACATTGTGTAGGACAACTCTAGGTGATAGTTCACAGCTATGTATTACAAATTATTGTAAGGAAGGCACCCATGTGGGTTTGCATATTGTATTTCAAAATTCTATAATTTTGCATTTGTGACAATAATGAGAAGCCCATATTTTATTCTTGCTAATTGATGTTATTTCTTTATTTTTGTTATGTGTTTATGGTACTAAGGGGATCACCCTTCATCACATATGCATATAAAACATACATCTTAATCATTTTTTTCTATTTTACATAGCTTATAAATAAACTAAAATTATATTTTTCAACTATTTAACAACTTTAAAGTTTTTTTCATTTTCTTAAATAATATTATGGTAGTTTTATAATATAAAAATTAATGTTTTAGGTGATCAATTTATGGAGAAAAATCATGAAAAAATAGTATAAATGATCAAGAATTAGGTACATTAAATGACTAAGAATTGTGTATGTCAAAATATTAAATATAGAAGTGTTGTCTAGTTAGACTTTATCTTACATTATTAAGGTCTTGTCACTTGTTGATGTTCATAGTTGATTTTGATATTTATTAATTTTGTTGGTAACATGAATGTTTTTAGTTTGGATTTAGCTTGGTAAGACCACAAATGAGAGACCTCATCTTAATCATGAATGCACTACATGAATAATCAAAACCCATAAGCACATCTACTCTGCTAGGATTCAGAGTATGAAGTCAACAACATGAATGCTAATAGTTTTGAGGTGAAGGTTAAAAGCCACAAGTATGATGAATTAGTGAGGGCCTAGTGCCTATGATCACAATGATCTATAAGAGATTTGAAGCTTGATGGCTAAATAATGTCATAATCTAGCCATCACACATGATGCAATGAACGACAATGTATCTTTTTTTATCAACCATTTTTTATGAATAATTATATTTTTATTTTTTATTTTGAATAAAAACTTATTAAATTTTATTTACTTAAAAAATCTTTAATGGTAAAGTAGAGATTCAGTTTACATTACTCATTTAGTTAACATTACTAGTTTAATGTAGAAAAATAATGAAAGATCATTAAAGATTTTAAGACTAATGCACATGAATTATTAAATATTCTATATTCTATATTTAATTTTTATGTTATTTAATTCTATGACTTTGATAACATTCAGATTTGATTCTCTCCTGATTTTGTGATGTGCTTTGGTACCACCGACCTTTCACATGAATGGACATTATACCATCATCTTTGAATTTAAACAGAACTTGCTTTTAATCTAGAAAAAGCATGAAATGATGTATACTGAAGTATTAGTAAATGTGGAAATGCTGTGTTGTTATGAATCGCTACTCTTGCCTATTTTGAATTTCTGCAATATAATATTGCACGTGATATACGAGATATGATTATTCTAAAAATGCTCCCAACATTCTTTGCTTACTGATTTGTTTGATGTGATAAATGTTTGCCATTAAAATGCTTCTGAACCAAAGCAAGTAATTTGAAGGCATGGATAAAACTCTCAAATGCTTTCCATTGATGAAGAGGAATCTGAATGCCTGTCATTGGGCGAACATGGATGAAGTGGTTGGAGTTATGTTTTAAGGAAAATTCCAAAGATATCATAATCCCAAAACATTATAAAGATCTCAGGGAGGATGATAGTTTGTTCATATATATACAAAATTCCAATTCATAAAGTGGAGGAGCATGCAAGGAATATTTGGCGACCCCACATAATCCCATGTAACTCAAGTACTCCATTTAAATATTAACTTAGTTTGCCAACTGCCTCATTGCCAACCATTAAAGCACTTATAATCCTTGGATGATACGCCAACTTGAAATTACTATATTTCTTGGCTAATAGTTATTAATATATCTTTCAATGTTTTGGACTTTTTTTTAACAATATAACTCATTTCCAGTGCAAAATGAATGAGGAATAGCCATGCATGAATCATATTTTATATGCACTGCACATTTTAGCCCAATATATTGAGATCTGGAGATATTGAGGGCATCAATTTTAATTGAAAAGAACAAGACACCAGACTATTATGGTTTTGATTGCTTTTCTTCATCTTTTAAATAATTCCAATTATAGGCAATGATATTGAGTCCATACTGAATAAACACTAGCTCTATATAGGGAGCCAAAATAAGAGCCGGCAAATAAATATTCTTTCAAGAAATTTAAGTAATTTGAGCCTTTCGTTTGTTGTTCACTGACTTGACAGACAACTAGCCGAGGTGAGCTTTGGCATCTTTTTTGTCTACATCTTTTTCTTCTTTGGCTTTTCTAATATGACAACCAGATTTTGGCAAAATGGAAAAGATTTGGAGATAGAGAGGAGGTTGCTCTTGGTTTATATATTTATAATATAATATTTTGTAAGATAGAAATATATTTATTTTTATACTTTTAAGTTATTTGTTTTATTTATTAAAGTCAAAGCATGAAAAAGTAGTTCTATAAGTTACACTTCTCAAGAAACCTCTCAACTTTATATCTAGAGACTTGCATGAGATATGCATTCTATTTATCTACTTGGTGTTGTTCTTTCGTGCGCGATATTGATAATGCAAATCTAAATGACTTTTGACATTTATAATCATTGGTTATTTTGTTGGTCATGTACCATTTGAAAGCATCTTATCTAGCTAGATGACAATATGTGGGTTCTCCAAACGGTCAAACATGATACTATAATTTTTTAAACTAGAATCTTTTTTCTCTTTCACTTTTTGAATGCTAATCTTGTAGGTATAATCCTTTGCCATGGACCCTACTATGTGTATAATTCTTTTCATTTTTTCCATCCATGGACAAGAGATGTTTCCATGTTCAACCAATGAGATCTTAAAGAGCTTATTTGATTTGAATATCTCAAGTTGCCTCTACCTTGCTATCCCTTCAACATATCGATTTCTTGTTCATGAGTGATGCAAGAATATCCTTGGGTCATTAGAAATCTTGGACCACCCAAAACACATTTCATTTCTCTTTATCCATTTCACTATTCACTAGGACAATCTCCAATTGTTTTAGATTTTGATCGATCTAGTTGGCTCATTTTCTTATGCAATACTCATGACATGATCTAGGCATCATGGAATTCATATGTCTAGGTTCACATAATGATTTGATGTATTGAGATAAAGTTATCTTAAGATTGGTCTGATCATATTCTGGCTTTTGTCTTCTTACAACTAGGTTGTCGAGATTCAACTAGTGATGGAGATTCACAACTTGTGATGCAAATTAGTGCATTGTTCTATGTTGTAATTTACATTTCATAGACCATCGTGTATGCTTAAAAAGCATGGCATATACTTATGAGGGCTATTCTTATGATTTGGGTCTTGACCTATCTATTTGTAATACATTTCCCTTGTCTTGAAGATTGTTGATCAAATAAGACAACTTGTGGCTAGTGATCTTATATATAAGTAGGATGCGGGTTCTAGTTTAAGTAGTTATAAGTGGAAAAAAAGATATCATGAGATGTGTGTTACAAGTGTAGTTGATGTTACACCAAAATATCAACTTGCCAATGTGCAATACAACCACTTGATGAGTATAGAATCCTTAAGAGGTGGTTGGTCCTTTGTCATGAATCCCAAGGGGAGTGCTAACCATTTTTCCAACAATCTCCCTCCTTAGAATTAGCTTAGGAGATTTGAACCTGTGAGCAAGCTTTAATACCACTTGTTGCAAGTGCAGTTGCCATTGCACCAAAAGATCAACTTGTCAATGTTTGATATAACCACTAGACTTATAGAATCCATAGGAGGTAGTTAGTCCCTTGTCATGAATCTCAAGGGGAGCGGTGAACATTTTTCCAAGATTGCATGGAAAATATGATAGATTTAAAAAGGTAGTTTGGAAGAAATTGGAATGTTGGATTTATAATTTAGAGGGCTGAGCATATGTGAACTTGCTATTAGTTGTAAATTAATAATGGTGATATAATAACCATATTCGCATGCCAACTTGATGATAATCCAATGATATTATTCTATATTATGTCTTGCTTGCTAAGTTTTTTTTTTATGTATTTCCATTATTTATTACTTGATGGAGGAGCATCTAGGGTTTAAGGGAAATCTTCAATCACCCAAAAATATTTCTAATTTATCTTTCAGTAAGGGTTATCTCAGTGTAGAGTTACTATTTCTAGAAGCTTATTATTTTTAGTAGGTTGGTGATTTGATCTTAGAATATTTTGATTGCATCCCTTGAGAATAATTTTAGATATATTAGTCAGCAAGTAAAGTTTCCTTATAATATCTAGTCAATTTGTGAAGTTACTAATTTTTTTTGGTATTAGTAGTAGGGTATAAAAACTTTGAGTTTAGTTTTGAAGGCTTTAGAGCCTCCAAAAAGGGGTCAAACCTTGATTGACTGGAGCTTGCATGGGTAAAGTGTAGTAGTTAAGATCAAGGCATTTTTAAAATTGGTTGATAATAGTCAATAAGAGCAACTAGTAATGAGTTATGGTTTTCAGAAGTTACACCACCTAAAATGGGAAAAAATGTAATTTTTGCAAAATATATTTTGAGTTCCAAAAGTTGTTAGAGGCAAACTCTAATGTAACAAAGTATGAAAAATAATAATAATTTAGGTTTGGTTGACCTTAGGGTCTAGTATTAAACTTCTAGAACCTTCTTGGATGGCAAAAAATTGTCCATGTAAAGAAGGCCTATAGGGTTGTATAGGATAATTCTAGGAGGTTGGAAATGGCTCTAGATTAAATAGAATATTGTAAGAAAAATGCCCATGTGGATTTGTATGTTTTATTTCTAAAACTTGTAATTCCATTTTTTTGAAGATAATAGGAATCCAACTTTGTGTTCTTGAAACTTGTTATTTCTCTATTTTTGTTATGTGTTTAAGGGTAGCACCCTTCATCAAGTGGTATTTGAGTAGGAGGTCCTGAATGTGTTATTAGATTGCTAATTGTGAGGTATTTTTCTTTAGGACTATGGTTTTTGGTTTGATTGATAAGCACAAAAACTCATCCACGAAGTAATTTTGGTGGAAGAGCTAAAGGTTTGACAAAAGAGGGTTTTAGAGCCTTCCAAAAATAAGTGCAAGGATTGCAAGAGGAGATTCATAGAGGAATGAATACTATGGTAAGAGATGAAAGCAAGGATGAATCCAAAGACAAAGGGAATCTTGAACAAGAAGGAGAAGTGGAGCCAGGGATCCTAAGGAGGATATGTTTTTCAATCATTTCCAGGATTAGAAAAAGACCCAAGATTGAAGTGCCCACATTTTTTAGAAAGATTAACCCAGAGGAGATGATGAACTCAATGAATGGTCTAGAAGAATATTTTGAATATGAAGAAATTGAAGATCCTAAGGGGATTATGTTTACAAAGGTCAAACTAAAAGGGCATTCAAAAATTTGGTAGTAGGAAATTCAGTTGGAGGAAAATAGAAGAGGAAAAGATTAAATTACAAGATGAGATTGAAAGTTGAAGAAATTGAAGAAAAAATTCATTTCTATTTATTATGAGCTTGATGTGTTGAATAAAATGCAAGGGTTGAAGTAAGTAGGAAGATTTGATAAGGAGTAACAAGATATTTCTACCGAGTCCTTGCTAGAACAAGCCATGCAAAAGATGGCAATGAGAAAGTTGCATGTTGCCTTAATGAGTTATGACCAAATATTTTGGAGGAGTTGAGTTTCATTAGGATGACCTTATTGAAGAGGCATACTAGATTTCCTTAAGAGTGCAAGACAAATTGAACAAGAAGTTTGAAGGAAAGCAAGGTGGAAGAGGTCATCATGGTGGAAGATACAATGAATGATCCTATGAAGGTTGTAATGAAGATACAAAAATAAGTGATAAGGAAAGAAATAGTCAGAATCAAAGGAGAAATAATTTTAATCATTTTTATGATTAGAATAATAGGGATCAAAGAGAAAGAGTAAGAGGGAAAGGACCATAAATAAGACGCATTCATGAAACTTGTTTCCATTGTGGTGAAGAAGGGCATCGATCCTATAAGTGTCCTTAATGCTAAGAAAGTACATATGAGAGAGTTAAAGGCTATAAAAAAGTTGTACATGTTGGGCTAATTGCCAATGTTGCCCTTCAAGATTTGTCACATGGCTTAACTACCTCCTATGTTCTATAAGTCTAGTGGTTGTATTGAGCATTGATAGGTTAATCTTTTGGTGCAACAACAACTCTAGCTTGTAACAAGTGGTACTAGAGCTTGGTCACAGGTTTAAATCTCCTTGGGTAATGCTGAGGAGGGGATTTTTGGACTAACCCCCAATGTTCCCCTTCCAGATTCATGACATGGCTTAACCACCTCCTATGTTCTATAAGTCTAGTGGTTATATCTAGTATTAACAGGTCGATCTTTTGGTGCAACAATAACTCTAGCTTGTAATAGTCCATACAGATGAAAAATCCTAGTTTCAACACTCTAGAAAGTGCTAAGAGGGGACAAACCCTCACTATCAACAAAACCTTGATAAATGAAGAGGAGTTAGATGAAAAGAAGAGTTTATTTAATGCTAGGTTCAAGTGTGAGGATAAGCATTGTGATGTGATTATCCATAGTGGGAGCATTAAAAATCTTTTATTCAAAGTGATGGTTAAAAAAATAAGTCTCAAGAGAGAGAGAGAGAGAGACACCTACATCCATATTGGATTGCATGGGTACATTATGACTACAAGATCATGGCCAACAAATAGTGCTTGGTGACGTTAAATATTGGAAGCTAATGAGGTACTATATGACATCATACCCATGGATGCATATCATAAATGTTGATGGGAAGGTCATGGCAGTTTGGCTGGCATGCTATACATGATGGTTGTGCAAATACTTATTCCCTGATAAAGGATGGAGTGAGACATAAGTTGAAGCCATTGAAAAAAATAGAAGATAATGTATTTAGTAATGCCAAAATATGTTTACTTAATGGAAATTTTTTCTTTAAGGTATGAGACATGAGCACTATTAGAAACAATAGTCCACCAAGATAACTGAGAGGGGGGAGGTGTGAATCAGTTATCTAATAATTAAATCATTTATCCACCTTATGTATTCTTAACCATTCAACCAAAGTAAACAAAAACCATACAAAGATGCACATACACAATTACACCATATATGTTAACTGGGGAAACCTTTGATATGAGGGAGAACCCCAGTGTGAATGATGCCCACAAGATGATGTACTAATATAAATATTCCTTGTTAGAGGATAGACCTTGTTATGAGTCTATTACAACATTTAGTACATATGAGTCCCTATTAGGAGACTTTGAATCCTTGTCAGAAGATTCCAACCCTATTGGAAGTTGTAGAAGATAGAAGGACCCACTATCCAAACAACGTCTAGGGCAAGATCACCAAACTCAGTGTCCAACTAACCTCTCAACTATTCCTTGTAGAATAATTGTATATACTATACTTTAACTTCTTTCCTCTATCCCGTCAACTAGACCAATCATTGTCTGACCTTGTAGATCAAGTCACAAGCCTTGGATCCAAGTATTAAACTTTGGATCACATAATAAAACCTTGGCAATAGATTTTCCTTCACCTTCATTATTCTCTTCTTATCTTTGCATTCCTCTCTTCGTGTTGCTTACAACCATTCACTTTCTTCCTTACATGATAAAGGAAAATGTCCTTCCTTTACACCAAATCCATACAACAATTCCCTAAGTCAGATATTACACCTTCTCAATTAATTATCATAGGGCCACATTGAGAACACATTACAATTAGTGATAACATTAATCTTTCATCTTGTAACTTGAATATCTTTTTGTACATGTATCATTATGATGAGTGAGCTTAGCTACATCATCTCCAAAATGTCTTCTCCATTGTTGAAATCTGATTGAAAAGATTATTATTAAGAGAGATTATCAAAAGAGAGAGATTGTTGACAAAGACTACGTGTTTTAGTCATTTGTTTTTCACTGATGTCAAACCTTCTATTTTTTGGTAAGACAACTACTTATAAGATTCAAGTCCTATCACTTAGTTGATTGATGAAGAGGATTTGATCAATAAGATGTAACAAAAGAACCTAGAGGAAAGGTTGAGTTATGATTATATAATGAAGTAAAAGGATCAGTTAAGACAGTGATGACATGATGTATTGATAATCTACTTAAGGTTACAAATGTTGGCTACACTAAGAAAGTTTAGAAGAACAAGTTACACAAAGTTTTTCTTCCAAGCTTGACTGAGTGGATAGTAGGTGTTGAGAAAAGTTAATTCAAGCTGAGCAGAAAGTCAGTTGGAGCTAAGTAAGAGAAAATTCTAGAGGATGCCGAGCAAGATAGTTGATGCTAATTAAAGTTTAGTTGATGTCGAGCATCAGTAAACTTTAGATGATGCCGAGTGATTTTATAATTGATGTCAAGAAATGCAGTATGTGTCAAGCATTAAAAGGTTGATAATGCCAAGCTACTACATTATGTTAAAGATCAAAGATTCACCAAATCTAAGCCAACAAGTTTGTTTTCTTGAAACTTGTGAACCAAGAGGAAGATAGGGTTGATGAGTTGGTGGTATAGAACTTAATGTAAACCATTTCGAGGAAAATTCAAATGGATTCTAGGAGAAGTTTCTAGAAGAGATACAAGATATGAGGTAGATACATTGTATCCTACCTAATCCATCTAAACCCTAATTTTTATGATGGGAAATGAGCGAGAAAATATCCTAATTTCCTATATATAGGAATGTTTGGTCATGAAGCAAAAGTTGTCATGTGTGAGAACCAAAGGAAAAGAAAGAGTTAAGGGTTTTGCTTCATTACGTGACCTAAAAGGAGAATCTGCAATGATATGTTAAGCAAGAAGGCTTAAGGAGATGAATGCTTGAAGGGTGAACAAGCTATCAGCGTTGCAAAGTATGAAGAAAAACTAGAATTGAGGAGTGAACAGAGATCTAAAATTTGCAAGAGAAGTTGTAAGTAGTATCAGAACAAAGCTCTACTATTACTCTCTAACAATTGTATTAGTCTAAGGTAAATCCTTTGGAATAAGGTTGACCTAACAGTCATTTGTAAATCCTTTAATCAGGTGGCATTCCAAGTGAATGGCTTAAAGTTTTCTAACAAGGTCCACTTTTAATAGGGTGATTGAAAGCCCTTGACTGGGTCACATTTAATAGTGATATTGTAACCTTTAATAGGGTTGACCTTTCACAAGGCATCACTTCAGAAGAGTGAAAAGGAGCAACATGTTACTAGTGGTTTTTCCCAAATTGGGTTTCCCTGTAAATCAATGTGTCAAGTGTGTTGATGAATCTGTTATGTTTCATGCTTTACATTTTTGCAAGTTGATTTGACAGTAGCATACAAGTTTTAGTGATTGCATGGATGCATGCATGGGTATGAATGTTTTATGGGTTCACTAAGTTGTGAAAAGTTTTATTTACACATCTAGACCTTGGATAATTGATTCACCCCCCCTCTCAATTATTCTAAAGTATTCTAACACTTCACATCATTAATTTTGGCTTCTCAGAATAACAAATTTACTAAGAGATATAACATGTTTACCAAAACATGTTTTTGTAAACTCTATCTTAGAACAACCTTCACTGAAACTTACATAACTTCTTCCAAAATTAATATCTTATGCTTATGAGGTTAGCTACATATACTAGACACTTGGTAGTATCTCCCTTTAACCTTGTTCAGTGAAAATGCTCAACTGTCTATCTGTACCAATTTGATCTTTCCTTTGTTCTTCTGTTAGATACCACAAAAAATTGCTATGTTGGCATCAATGAAAAACACAGTCATGAATGTAACATATCATCATGATAATTATCTAATCATGTTTCTACAATATTCTCACATACGAATATCATCAACATTCATGCTTCCAAAAATCTAGTTCCAAGAATATCAACTACAAAATATTGTTAACCTTTATTTTCAAATCCTCTTCATCACTCATTCTTCCATGCTATACTTTTCCAAAATGTTTTCCATGTTAAACTATCTTACTATTTCCAAACTATTTTTCATGCTAAACTTCTCTCCCATTGACATCAATGTCAAAGGTTTTAGCAACCAACAATCTTTGCAACAACTATCTCTAACCTACAAGTGTCCAAAGACTATTAAAACAACATCCAACAAGAGTCCTAGATGACATGCTGTCCATCATAGATACTCCCCCATACAGGAAGCATCAACATTCAATCTATACAAAAAAAAGTGCTCTATTACATTGAACTAATGCACTCTTGCATCATCTACTCTAATGTAAGAAGGGGCATAACCCTTAACATACCTCACAAATACTCAAAAGTCTCTTTGGGAAGAGGCTTAGTGAAAATGTCTACAATCTTCTTTTTGGTTTTTACATACTCCAATCTAATTTCCTTTTCTACAAATTTATCTCTCAACATGTGATACTTGATAGAAATGTGCTTGATCTTAGAATACAACACTAGATTCTTAGACATGTATATTTACTATGCTTGTGTTGTCACAATGTATGACAACAAGTTCACTGAATTCTATCCTTGTATCCTTCAACATCTACATCATCCAAACAACTTGATTACAATTGTTTGATGCTGCAATATATTTTGCTTCTATTGTACTCTATGAGGTACAATCCTACTTTCTTAGCCAAGAAACTAATTTTCCTCCAAGACAGAAGGCTTCACCACTAGTGCCCTTTCTGTCATCCATACTACTTGACCAATCAGCATAAGTATATAGAATGAAATCATTAGATCTATCATACCACAATCCAAACTCTAGTTTTCCTTTTAGATATCTAAATATCCTTTTGACTTCTGCACAATGTGCTTGTCTAGGGTCAACTTGAAATCTTACAACAATTCCAACTACATTTTCTATATTCAGCCTTGTGTGAGTCAGATATTGCAATCCTCCAATCATAGATCTGTACTTCTTCCATTCAAAAGTAGGTGTCTCATCCTTTGTAGATAACTTGTGTCTAGTTTCCACAGGTGTTCCAATAGGCTTACATGTTTCCAAACCAAACCTTTTCTGTAAATCTTTCAAATACTTAGTTTGACAAATAAAGATTCCTTCTTTGTCTTGCACAATTTGTAATCCTAGAAAATATTTCATTTCTCCTATCATGCTCATTTCAAATTCCTTCTTCATTTCTTCCGCAAACTTGTCACTTTCATCATCATTTCCTCCAAATATGATATCATTAAAAAATATTACCAAGATCATTAACCCATCATAAATTTCTTTCCAATATAGATTACTATCTGCCATACCTTTTTAATATCAAAGCTTTGTCAAATGATTGCCCAACCTTGCATACTAGGTTCTGGGTGCTTGCTTCAAGCCATACAATTCTTTCTTCAATTTGCATACTAGGTCCTTGTCATTTGTCAAAGGACAAATTTTAGGTTGTTCTATGTATACCTCTTCTTCAAGTTCTCCATTTAGAAATTCTGATTTGACATCTCTTTGATATACTTTGAATTTTTTTATATGCTACATATGCTAAGAATAACCTTACTACTACTATTCTTTCCACAAGAGCATAGTTCTCATCATAGTCTATTCCTTCTTGCTATGAGTAACCTTTACATAACTATCTTACTTTGTTCCTTACAACTTCACCTTGTTCATTCATCTTATTCCTAAATACCCATTTTATTCCTATCACATTCTTGTCTGCTAGTTTGAGGAACAATTCCTATTTCTCATTCTTTATTATCTGGTCCAATTCCTCTTTCATAGCTTGTTTCCAATAGTCATCTTTACATGCTTCTCTGCATTCTTTGGTTCAACTTGTGATATCAAACATAGTTCTTCATTGATTCTACTTCTTGTCATCACACCTTTATCTTTTCTTTCGGTGATCTACTTGGGTAGATGATTCTTTGTCATACTTTTACCCAAAGTAGGAGTTGTTATCTCAAATCTTAGCTCTATTGAAGGTTCTAAGCTTTATTCATGTCTTGTTTCTTATTCATTCTACAAATCATTGTTAGTCTCAAAGAATATTTCATCATTCCTTCATTTAGTAACAACATTCTCATCATTTGAGTTGTAATCAACTATTCTTTCTTGTATCCTAAATTTCTCATCAACTCTCATATTTGCACTTTCCATAATAGTCTTAGTTCTTATATTACAACATCTATAAGCCTTTCTTTTCAATGAATAACCAAGAAACATACCTTCATCACTTCTAGCATCAAACTAACCAATATCATCATCTCTTTTGATATAGCACTTACTACCAAAAATTCTGAAATACTTAACTGTAGGTGAGTGACCAAACCATAGTTCATAAGGGTTCTTGTTTGTGTCTTTCCTAACTTGCACTCTATTCATAGTGTAGACTATTATATTCATAGCTTCTCTCTAAAATATTTTGGATACATCATTCTTAGCTAACATAGCTATTGCTAGTTCTGTTACTGACCCATTTCTTCTCTATGTAATGTCATTTTGTTCAGGACTCTTCAACTCAACTTTTTCTTCTACTCTAGGATTGAATCTTTTCTCTTCAATTTGATTCCCATTATGCAAATCATTTCTAATGATAATTTCCATATTTTAATGGTTAGCCTTTGGATTAATAATAGTTACCAAAATCCATCTGTTCTACTACTTCATTAACCAATTCAATCTCATTATCAAAATCATTCAAGAATCTTTCTATACTTGATTTAAATTCTTCATGTTGGAATTGTGATATATTTGTCATTAGTGGAAACACTTATTCAATTTTGAATGCTTACCAAGCTCATCACTTAGTCTACAGTTCACACTAAGCATTCAACGGTTACCTTATAAACTCCACAGGTAAACAGTTGATACCGAGCATTCTTTTGGAAACTGAGCATATGGGCAGTTCAACAGTATTTACCAAGTTCACAGTGGTTACCAAGCAGAATCGTGTTCTCCAAGCAGTTAGTGGTTACCGAGCAGAACAGTGTTCCCCAAGCAGTTAGTGCTCACCAAGTCATCAAAAGAACTTAGTGTTTATCGAGTGATCAAGGTAAACAAAGAACTTAGTGTTAACCGAGTGATCAAGGTAAACAAACAACTTATTGTTTACCGAGTGATCAAGGTAAACAAAGAACTTAGTGTTTATCGAGTGACCAAGGTAAATGAAGGAATCAGTATTTACCAAGTGAAGAAGGTTATCAATGGATTCAATTTTTACCGAGTGACACAATATTCACCGAGTCACCAATGGTTACTGAGTTCCAAGCTACTTAGAATGATTAGTATGGACTGAGCCTCTACTCTTACCAAGTGCATGACGATGCAGTGTATTGTAGTGGATGTCGAGTATTAGAAGGTCACCAAGTCAGTTTGTGGAACTCGAGTTTTCTACCACTTGGCCAACTTAGTAATACTAGTTCACTTGTATTTGGCTAACCTTGCCAGTGTAAATATTGGATAGGTATATATCATGTGAAATGATGAGATGTTAAGAGTAGTTGATTATGATGTGTAGCAATAATTTGAGAAGAAGGAAAGTGAATCACCAGCAGAATTAAGGAATACAACAAGGTCAACATTGATGTAGAAAGGATATATTCATCACAGTAGGTGATCAGAGTGCAAAGGATCTTACCAGCAATCAGTTGTAATCAGATCCACTACTTCATCCTCATAGGTGAATCAGTTTGCTAAATCCTTTAACAAGGTAGACTTAACAGTATTTTGTAAATCTCCTAACAGAGTGCATACTTCATTGTATGTTTGTAAATCCTTTAACAAGGTGGATCTAGCAATCCTACTTGCTCCTAACAGGGCAGATCATCAGAAGTGATCATTGTAAGCCTTAATCAGCCAACTTTATACTGTAGTATTGAAGTTTTGTGGGTATCATCCCCACCCCAGTTTTACTTTCTAATTGGAAGGTTTCTAGGTCACCAAATCTGTGTGTTCATGTGTTACAAATGTTTATCTTTTCATGCATACATTAGTTTAGATGGATGAATGGTAAATATATCATTATGCAGAGTTGAGTTAAAGTTTTAGAGTTACTGATTCACCCCTCGCCTCTTAGTAACCTTGTTAGTCTTGATTATTTCCAACAATTGGTATCAGAGCTTTGTGGTTCTCAGGAAAAAATTTTGATAGCTTGAGCAAAGATCAAGGACAATGGAGATATTCAGACTTGACAAATCTATTGAGAATGAAAAACTAGATCTGGAAATGACCATGACTCAATTCAATGAAGCAAAGGAGCATCTTTCTCAATCCCTAAAAAGAAGGAAGGAACTTGCAAGACAAATGAATGCTTATCAGTATATTGAAGAAAGGATTGAAGACCTTTTACCATCATGCAGTTCAAATGAAGCTAATGAAGCAATCAAGGAACTCCTAGCAAAGAATGGTTCTCTGTAGGAAGAAGTAAGAAAGCTCAAAAGAGAACAAGAAGTCCAATCCATCAGGTTATGTGAAGTTTTGGAACAGAGAAACAAGGAAAATGAAGACTTAGAGGTAAGAAATAATCTATCCCTTTAGCATGAAGATCTTATAGGACAACTATCTAATGCAAATGAAGAAATTATGATTCTAAGATCTGAGAATGAAAGTTTGAGGAATAATTTAATCACTGAAAGACAAATCAATGTAAGTTTGCAAAGTGATCTGAGATCTGAAAGTAAAAACAATGAAAGTTTAAAAAATGACTTAAATGTTGAAAAAAAAGTCAATGAAAGGATGATAAAATCTCAAGCAGATATGGATCAATTGAATTTGCAAAATGAGCAGAATCTTCATAGACAAAAAGGTAAAGCAGGCCTTGGATACAATGAAGAAGGTGAATCTTCCAAATAGGGTCCAAAAGAATCAAAAACCTACTTGCAATCACTATGAAAAGTTAGTTCATACATCTAACAGATGTTGGAGCAATGGTAAAAGAAAATTCAATGGTAAATGCTACAATTGCAATCAACATGGTCACAAAGCAAATGAATGCAAAATGAAACCAAAGTTTGAGGGAAAATGTCACAAATGCAAGAAACAAGGTCACAAGGCATCTGAATGTAGATCTAAATCATTCAATCCAGTAGAACAAATTGTCAATGCATTATTTTGTTGGGACTACAATACTTGGTGCAGATGTCACTATTGTGGGGAATATGGACACATTGGAATAAACTGTGCAAGGCATCACCTAAGGAAGAAAGATACTACTATAAGATGTTATACATGTATCGAACTTGGTCATATATCCAAGAATTGCATGAATACAGGAAGAATTGAAGATGAAAAGAAAGCCAGAGCTGACAACATTCGAAAGCAGATGAGACAACAGTGGATTCCAAAATCTATTGAGCCAAGAAAATTCAAATAATGGCTATGTCACTCAAGAAGTGGGTGACTCCACCATTTCTAATTAGACTCATCAAGAAGGACTAGGGAATGCATCTTCAAGCAATATCCTAAGCAGATCTAGAATGTAGAAGTGCAAATGACAAATTAGTATTGTTCACTGTGATGCATTTTACCGAGCAAGGTTGGTTTTAGACTTAACTGAGCTAGGTCGGTAATATGAAAGATTTTGTTTGTATACCGAGTTGCAAGGTTTACCAAGTAAGTCGACGACTCTCTGAAAAACCCTAGGTCATCTCAGCTACCTTCGTACCTGAGCATTAATGGTAGATTTTTCATCAAAAAGGCAGAAATTGATCTCATTTTTTACCGCGAATTCAGAATATACAGAGCAAAGAGTTTCCAAGAGTGTGAAAGTGAGTTCAAGCGATTTGAAGTGATTTTCCAGCGAAGAATTTTTTAACAAAATCATTCACTTACCAAGCAGCAATGGCATCCGCAAGAACCAGCAGTAGCAAGGCAAAAGAGGCTCTGAAATGCTTGTGAAAGGAGTAGAATGGAAAGCACCTAGTTTCAAGCTTGTTCCCGCCATAGCTGAATCGCTCGACCCTCATGGAGCTCAATAAAAAATTCCACCAAAGGTACTTCTTATAAATGACATTCGTACTCATTTCAAATGCACTGTTCAAGAAATAGGGACACTAGATATGGATAATGCCCTAGCCGAGTTGTGTGTGGATGGAACCCTCAAACTCGAATTCAAACATCTGGAAACCAAAGGTTTAACCCATATCCCACATCTGCCAAGGAACTTTCAAATGAAATGGATAAGATACATTTTAAGCCAAGTGCATAATTTTTAGTTATGGTTAGAGCAACCCGTCCTGATAACAAAGAAAATGATTCATAGGATCACGAGTTTGCCAATGTTAAGCAAATCAAAAACCACCAAAACCCCAAGTCAGGATGAACTTTAGAAGTTAACCTTAGCCGAATGGGATGGCAGAGGATTAAAACCTAACAATGTATCTGATGCAAAGTTAAGATTCATACTCTATTTAATTGCATATAAGATGTATAGTTCTAGCAGATTGAACAGCATGCCCTGTGAGGCTGTAGATTTAGCCTATAAGGTTGTGAAGAAAAACATGGAGTTTGACCTAGTAGATGTGCTGCTAAAACAACTTAATAAAAACATGGACAGTATAAGAACCTCAAAAACCAATTCTTGTAAATTTGGTTCTTTGTTAGTTTGTTTATTTTTCTATGTACAAAATTTTTTCCCTTCAAAAGGTACAGTTGCATGGAGGAAAGATATTCCAGTTTTGTATCAAATAAATGAGTTTGTAGCAGAGATGGGTGAAAATTTTGATAGTATAATGGATAATTATTTTGAAGACTTCAAGGAAAGAATGAATAATAGATTCAAAATCCCTCCTAAACTTGTTGAGGACTACAAAGATGATGTGTGCTTCATGGTTGACCATGACAAGGTATACATTTAGGCAGTTAGACCCCAAGTTGCACGGGTAAAACCTCTTCCTTATGAGGTAAATATTGATGAAACCAGAGACATCATAGAGGCACTATTAAATGAGCCAGTAGACCCAAGGCAACCAATTTTTTGAACCTATGAAGAAGCTAAGGCCAGAATTGAGCTTGAAATCAAGCTACCACAGGCCATAAGCAAGGGCAAGAGGAAAATAGAAAAATGAAAACTTCTACCGGTTCTCTTATGCTCACCAAGGGAAAAGGTGAAGATGAAGAAGGAGAAGAAGAAGAAAGAGGAGAAGAAGAAGAAGGTGAAGAAGAAGGAGAAGAAGAATCTATAGAGGAACAACCAAAGAAGAAAGGTAAGATAATCATTACCAAACCCAAAAAGAAGCCTACTACAGTATTCACCGGAAGAACTAGGAAAGGTAAGAAGGAACCTATACTAGTTAGGCCTGCACCCAAATTTGAGAAAAGGCTCAAACAATTGGAGGAAGGAGCTGGCATCACAAATTTCAAAGCATTGAAATTTGAAACTAGAACTGTTGCGAAGAAAATGCAGATTGAGGAACTGGTACTCAGCAAGATGGGTAAATGGAAATACTCCCCAGACCAGATTGCCCCTCAAATCTCAAAAGAACTACTGGAGAGATTACAACCGAGATGGGAGTTAGCCACCCAAATGATAAAAGAGATTTATGAGCAATCTCTAAGGAATCTCCAACCAAGTCTCATTGAAGCAGAAGCAAAAGCTGAAATGAAAAACCATGAAGGTAAAATGATGATCAGATTCCACACTTGTTTGATTTTGATTAAAGACATTAAACATGTTGTAAATGATGCTACAAACATGTGGAAAAAAATCTATCATCTACATAAGCCCAATGTAGACCCAGTAGAAATCAAAGATGATGACAACGACAGTCATGATGAGCTTGATAGCACTCCATCTGTCACAGTCTCACCAGGAGAGCTGCATGCACTGATGGAAGATAAGGAGGAAGAAGACAAGGAGGAAGAAGCTG
This sequence comes from Cupressus sempervirens, assembly GCA_028749045.1. Lineage (NCBI taxonomy): Eukaryota > Viridiplantae > Streptophyta > Pinopsida > Cupressales > Cupressaceae > Cupressus > Cupressus sempervirens. Next base: position 31,350,719 of record CM053792.1, read on the forward strand.
AAGAGGCAGATAAGGAAGAGAATGACCCTGTGAAAATTGCATCAGCAGTTATTGCATCCCTTCCTCACTCTCCACCTAAAATTGTGATATCATCAAGGTTGGAGTCAGCTTCGGCAGGTTTGGTCACAACTACATCAGATATATCATCTGCACCTGCCACATCTCAGATCCAGGTATCATCAATGGAAGTGTCTACCACTTCATCTACCGAGCTGCATACCTCCACTTCATCTATCGAGCTACAGGAAACTTCTTCAGTTATCGAGTCATCCACTGCAATAGTCACCACATCAGAAGTATCTATTACTCCTACAGTATGTACAATAAGTTTTCTAGTTTGCTCTCCAATTTTGTCAACTTTAGCTACATTAGCACCAATTTTTGCACCAGTGAGCTCTTCAATTGTAAATATTCTAGTATGCATATCAATTCTGGGAAGTATACCAATTTTGGATACATTTAGCCCCTCTCTCAGTCTTCCTTTAGTTGGTCCTATTCCAGTTTTGACAGCCAGTCCAACCTCATTAACCATTGTCTCTATTTCTAAAGGCAAAGATGTTAGTACAGCAGAAAAACCAAAGACTCCATTCAAAATTTTGCTTACAGGCAAGACAATTGATGATGATGTAGACTTGGATACTAAAATTGTCATTCCAAAGATAGATATGGATACTGCTTCAGGTGATGAACTAAGACTGCTTAGTCAGTGAATAAAACTGTAGGCAAAGTAGAAACAACTAAGGAATGAGAGAGATAGAGAATTTAGAATTATTGATGAAGTGAAAAATATAATTATTGAGGCTATAGGTGTTGATGTTGATACCTCTCAACACATTTTCCTACAATTAGAAGAGGCAATCAATAAATTCAATGAGGACACCTCCGGTCAAGAAAAGTTGATAGAGAAGGTAGAGAAGAAATTTGATAATAAGGTGCTTGAGCACATTGCTTAGCATATAGCAATAAAACAGGTTGAATTCACCACAGTTTTGGCCAACATTAGAAATTCTTTTAATAATGTAACATCTCTTTTTGCTAAGCTTTGTGATGTTACTGAGTATACTAAGGAAATAAGAGAGCAATTGAATAAGATAGATGAGGATCTGAAGGAAAGCGCACAAAACCTGAAGCTTGACCCTAGTTCAACCTCATCTCATCACCTCAGAATCAAATTTTTGTCAGAAAAACAAGCAGAATTGCTAAGAGAAGAGTCAAGGATCTGATCTACATTGTTAGATATTCAGAATATGATCCTTCCCATCATGGACACAATGCAAAAGCACATTGCCCATTCAAAAACATTGATCCATGACAACAATTTCTCTGTTGCAAACCATGTGATTGAACTCTTTGCAGAAGTTCAAATAGCTCTATCCACATGCTAAATCCTGCAAGAGAATTGGGACAAGAATCTGCAACTCATTCTTCAGGTACATTCAGAGTTTATCTCACATTTTGGTGTTTTTATGTAAATACATTTTTTTAATTCTTTGGCATTATTATCAAAAAGGGGGAGAAAGAGATACTTAGAAAGAGTTATTGGTGAGATAAATGTACAAAACGGACAAATAAAAGTCATATAACTCAGGTAAATACCTTGTGTATATTGTATGGGGGAGTCATATGTAAGGAAGCCATGTATATTCAGCAAAATCAGTTGTCAGTATGTCAAATATTGTATATAAGTTTTGACTCATAAGTGTTTTTGTCACTAATGCCAAAGGGGGAGATTGTTGGAATTATGATATATTTTTCATCAGTGACAACACTTATTCAATTCTGAATGCTTACCGAGCTCATCACCTACTCTACAGTTCACACCGAGCATTCAACGATTACCTTATAAACTCCACAAATAAACAGTTGATATGGAGCATTCTTTTGAAAATTGAGCATATGGGCAGTTCAGCAGTATTTACCAAGTTCACAGTGGTTACCAAGCATAACAGTGTTATCCAAGCAGTTAGTGGTTACCGAGCAAAACAGTGTTCCCCAAGCAGTCAGTGCTCACCGAGTCATCAAAAGAACTTAGTGTTTACCGAGTGATCAAGGTAAATAAAGAACTTAGTGTTAATCGAGTGATCAAGGTAAACAAAGAAATTAGTGTTTACCGAGCGATCAAGGTAAACAAAGAACTTAGTGTTTATCGAGTGACCAAGGTAAATGAAAGAATCACTATTTACCAAGTGAAGAAGGTTATCAATAGATTCGGTTTTTATTGAGTGACACAATATTCACCGAGTCACCAATGGTTACCGAGTTCCAAGCTACTTATAATGATTAGTATGGATTGAGCCTCTACTCTTATCGAGTGTAGGATGATGCAGTGTATTGTAGTGGATGCCGAGTATCAGAAGGTCACCGAGTTAGTTTGTGGAACCTGAGTTTTCTACCACCTGGCTGACTCAGTAATACTTGTTCACTTGTATTTGGCTGACCTTGCCAGTGTAAATATTGGATTGGTATATATCATGTGAAATGATGAGATGTTAAGAGTAGTTGATTATGATGTGTAGCAATAATTTGAGAAGAAGGAAAGCGAATCACTAGCAGAACAGAGGAATACAGCAAGGTCAACATTGATGCAGAAAGGATATATTCATCACATTAGGTAATTAGAGTGCAAAGGATCTTACCAGCAATCAGTTGTAATTAGATCCACTTCTTCATCCTAACAGGTGAATCAGTTTGCTAAATCCTTTAACAAGGTAGACTTAACAGTCTTTTGTAAATCTCCTAACAGAGTGCATACTTCATTGTATGTTTGTAAATCCTTTAACAAGGTGGATCTAGCAATCCTACTTGCTCCTAACAGGGTAGATCATCAGAAGTGATCATTGTAAGCCTTAACCGACCAACTTTATATTGCAGTATTGAAGTTTTGTGGGTATCATCCCAACCCCAGTTTTACTTTCTAATTGGAAGGTTTCTGGGTCACCAAATCTGTGTGTTCATGTGTTACAAATGTTTATCTTTTCATGCATATAGTAGTTTAGATGGATGAATGGTAAATATATCATTATGCAGAATTGAGTTAAAGTTTTAGAGTTACTGATTCACCCCTCCCCTCTCAGTAACCTTGTTAGTCTTGATTATTTCCAACACTTCATCTTCATCAAAAAGAAAACTCTTTCTAGTCTTTCTCACTCTCTAAGGGAATGCAGATGAAAAATGGAAAAAATCTTTACATGTCCAACAAGAAATTTTTTCCATACCTTCTTTCTCTCTTTTCATAAGAAAATCAATACCTTATTTAATCTCTGTGTCTTCTTTGGATTTGGATCTATCTTTACTTGTGTCTCTACCCATAAACTCAATGCTCAAATCTATACACAATTTTGATCTCTCACCAAGAAGCTCCATTTCTTGGGTGTCAAAATTTCCTCCATTAGACTTAGGACTATCTATTCTAAATATGTTCACCACAGATCTCCCAAAGTTGTTAAACTTTATCTTCAAGGACTTGATGCTCTGATACCAATTTTTAGAAACAATAGTCCACCAAGATAACTAAGAAGGTGGGGGATGAATTAGTTATGCAATAAGTAAAACATTTATCCACCTTAAATATTCTAAACCATTCAACCAAAGTAAACAACGACCATACAAAGATGCATGTACACAATTACACTAGATATGTTAACTAGGGAAACCCTTGATCAGAGGGAAAACCCTAGTGGGAATGATGCCCACAAGATGATGTACTAATATAAATATTCCTTGTTAGAAGATGGACCCTTTAAGGAGTATGTTACAATATTTAGTACATATGAGTCCCTATTAGGATACTTTGAATCCTTGTTAGAAGATTCCAAACCTGTTAGGAGTTATGTCAACCCTATTAGGAGTTGTAGAAGATAGAAGGATCCACTATCCAAATAGCTTCTAGGGAAAGATCACTGAACTCACTATTTGACTAATCTCTCAACTATTCCTTGTAGAATAATTATATGTACTATACTTTAACTTCTTTCTTCTTTCTTGTTAACTAGACCAATCATTGTCTAACCTTGTAGACTAGGTCATGAACCTCAAATTCAAGTATCAAACTTCAGATCACATAATAAAACTTTGGCAACAAATTCTCCTTCACCTTCACTCTACTCTTCATACTGCTTACAACTATTCACTTTCTTCCTTACATGATACAGGAAAATGTCCTTCCTTTATACCAAATCCATACAACAATTCCTTGAGTTGGCTATTATACCTTCTCAATTAAGTATTATAGGACCACATTAAGAACATGTTACACTTAGTGATAACATTAATCTTCCACCTTGTAACTTGAATATATTTCCATACATGTATCATTATGATGAGTGAGCTTAGCTATTTCATCTTTAGAATGTGTTCCTCATATCTTTAACTTTAGGTTCTCAAAATAACAAATTTGCTAAGAGATATAACAAGTTTACTAGAACATGCTTCTGTAAACTCTATCTTAGAATAGTCTTCATTGAAACTTGCATAACTTCTTCTAGACTTAATATATTACACTTCTAAGGTTAACTACATATACTATACACTTAGTAGTATCTCCCTTTAACCACACTTAGTGAAAATGCTCAACTATCTATCTATACCAACTTGATCTTTTCATTGTTCTTCTGTCAGATACCACAGAAATTGCTATCTTGACATCAATGACAAACATAGTCATGAATGTAACATATCATCATGATAATGATCTAATCATGTTTCTACAATACTCCTCCATAGGAATAGCATCAACATTCATACTTTCAAAAAACATATCTATTTTTTTATATTCCAAAATTTATTAAAGAGGAAGTAGAAGATGCACCTGTAGAAGTTATAGATTTGCTGGATGAGTTTCAAGATATTATATCAAATAGTATGCCAAACTATAAGAAAGATTAGTTAGGACTTTATTTTGGGAGCAAGTTTGTTGAATAGGGAATCTCATAGAATGACTCGAGTAGAAAGTGAATAATTAAATAGAAAAGTAAAGGAGTTGTTGTAGAAGGGATTGATTTGTGTGGGTTTGAGTCCATGTGTTATAATAGCAGTATTAGCACCAAAGAAAAAAGATATTTTAGGATGTGTACAAATTCTTGAGCCTTCAATAATATCACGATCAAGTATAGGTTTCCCTTGTAGAGGATGGATGCTATTATGGATTGTTTGAGTAGATTTTTGTATTTTAGAAAGATATATTTGAAAAAATGATTTCACCAAATCCATACTAGAGAAGGAGATGAATGGAAGAAAACCTTCGAGACAAAGGATGACTCGTATGAGTGGTTAGTCATTCCTTTTGGGCTAACCAATGCACCAAGAACATTGTGACTCATGATAAATGAGGTACTAAAAGAATTTCCAGATAAATTTATCATTTTTTATTCAAGGATGCATTGGAAGAGAATATAATGCATATTCATAGGGTGTTTGAGTGGCCAAGGGAATAAAAATTGTTGTCTAAACTAAAGAAGTACAATTTTGTAAAATAGTTAGTGTATCTAAGATTTTTAGTTTCAAAAGAAGGTCATAAAATGGAACTAAAAAGGGTGAACGCTATCCTCAAATGACCTACTCCACATTTTTATAGTAGGGTAGTATCTTTTCATGGTTTGCCTATCTTTTACAAAAACTTGATTTGGAGTTAGTAGTGTCTATGGACCCTTGACTGAAACAATGAGAGGTGATAGGAAGGAGTTTAAGTAGACTATAGGAGTAGGAAAGAGTTTTGAATGGTTGAAATAGAAATTCATAGAACAAACTATTTTATCACTTCTAGATTTTAATAAGGTGTTCCAAGAAAACTGTGATGCTACTGGTAATGTAATTGGAGCTATTTTGAGTCAAGAAGGTAGACATGTTACTATAGTGAGAAGTTGAATGATGCCAAAATAAAATATTATATTTATGATCAAAAGTTTTATGTTAAAGTTTAGGCATTTAAGAAATGGATATATTATCTTTTTCCAGAGTTGATGCATTTGAAATGTGTTGAGATTTTGCAAAGTTGTACTTTTTTTGAAACACAAGATTGGGAAGTCTAACTCCATTGCATATGTTCTAACTAGAAGACAATATTTTCTAAAAGAGATGTAGATTGAGGTAGTTGGGTTCAAGGAGCTCAAGAGTTTGTATCCAAAGGACTTTGATTTTGGTAAAGCTTGGAAAGCTTGTACTAAACATATTACTTTAGATAAAATCAAGTGGTTGGATTTCATCATCCAATGTGGTATTCTATTTGAAGGAAGTAAATTGTGCATTCCAAGGAGTTTTATGAGGGAAAATCCCATCAAAGAGAAGCATAGTGGAGGGTTGGCCGGACATTCTTGTCATGATAAAATTGTTGCTCTAGTCAATGAGAATTATCACTCATTGCAATTATAACATGATGTGAAGAAGTTTCTATAGAGTTTTAGAGTATACTAGATGGAAAACGGAGCAAATAAAAATATATGGTTTTATCATCCATACCTATCCTAGAGAATCCATGGGAGGATATCAATATGGACTTTGTTCTTGGTTTTCCAATGACCCAAAGATGATATGATTCATTCTTTGTGGTGGTTGATAGGTTTCAAACATGACACATTTCATTCCCCAAAAGACAACTAATGTTGATGTTCATGTGGTTGAATTGTTTTACAGAGAACTGGTTAGACTATATAGTCTACCAAAGAACATAGTAGTTTTAGATCAAGACACTAAGTTTGTTGGGTACTTTTTGAGAACATTATGGAAGACATTAAAGACAGATTTAAAATTTAGTTAAACATATCAACCAAAATGGGATGGATAGACATAAGTGTTGAATATGAGTCTAGGAAATTTGACATGATGCTTGGTTAGAGATGAGCCAAAGGGATGAGATTGGATTGTACCACAGTCAAAATTTTCATACAATAATTATGTCAATAGGAAAACTAGTATATCATCATTCCATATAGTATATAGAAGTAATCCTATAAATGCTTTGAAATTAAGGAGGTTAGTTAAAGGGCATACATGTAGTACTAAACCTAAAGATTTTGTATAACATTGAAAAACATTCATGGGGATGTAAGGAAGCACATTATTGAATTGAATACATAGTATAAGGCCAATACATATGATAAAATGAGGCATAAGGAACTTTAGATTGGAGATGAAGTCATGGTTCATTTAAGGAAGGAGAGATTTCTAGTGGGAACATATAGTAAGTTGAAGATGAAAAGTTTTAGACCATGCAAGATGCTAAGTAAGAATGATTTAGGAAATTCCTAGGAAGTAGAGCTTCCCATGGAACTGATTATTTCACTAGTATTTAAAATTTCAAATTCAATAGAGTACCATGAAGGAGGTATTAAAGATGAGGTCATAGAAGCACAATAGAGCATTCCAACAATTACTTTAGATATAGGGGATATTGAGGGGAAATTGTAAAGATATGATGGTATATGCACAAGAAACATGATACATGAATATTTGGTCAAATGGAAATGATGACTCGTTAAAGATTTATCATGGTTGACAAGAGATGAGGTGAACCATCTTGGTTTTCCTTGGAACACATGAGATGTGACAATGTGACTTCTCAAATTACCTTGGGTTTATGATGCAAAGCATTATGGATGTAAGAGCAATCTTGCATCACCCAAAAATATTTTTGATTTATCTTTCAATAAGGGCTATCTCAGTGTAGAGTTACTATTTCTAGAGGCCTGATATTTTTAGTAAGTTGGTCATTTGAACTTAGAATATTCTAATTTTATCCTTGGAGGATCATTTTAGATATATCATTCTATGCATAAACTTTCACTGTAGTATCAAGTTTATTTGTGAAGTTAAGAAAATTGATGGTATTAGCGGTAGGGTTTAAAAACTTTGAAATAAGTTTTAAAGCTTTTATAGGCTCAAAAAGGGTAAACCTTGGATAATTAGAGCTTACATGAGTCAAGTTATGTATTTTATATTATGGCATTTATGGAATGGGGTCATAATAGTCAGTCAAAGAAATTGGAAATGAGTTATGGTCTAAGTCACATCCACTGAAATGGACAAAAATTAAATTTCTTCAAAATTTATTTTCAGTTCCAAAAGTTGTTGGGGCCTACTCTAATGTAATAAAATATGAAAAATAATTATGGTTATTTGGCCTTAGGGTCTAGGTTTAAATTTTTAGAACCTTCTTGGGTGGCAAAAAATTGCCTATATAAAGAAAGCCCATAGAGTTGTCTAGGGGAGTTCTAGAAGGTCGATGGTTGCTCTAGCTTAAATAATATTGTAAGGAAATAACCCTTGTGGCTTTGTATGTTTTATTTCTAAACTTTTTATTTCCTTACTTTTAGAGATGATGAGAAGCCAATTTTTTGTCCTTGCAACTTGTCACTATTTCTCTATTTTTGTTATATGTTTGTGTTATTAAGAGGATTACCCTTCATGATTACTCTAGATGAATGGTTAGACATATTCTTTGTGGATTCTTTGATCTTGGTTGCATCAACAAGGATTAGATGTGCTAAACATTTTTTACCCTTTATATACTTTAGATTTTTGTAGACATTGATCTATTCTAGTAGTAAATGAAATCATTGAAAATATACATGTAATATGCACCATGTATAAAAAATTTGATATATAATTTACCCAAGACTAATGCAAGCAATAAAATGAACAACACATAATCACACATTGAAAATTTTACCAACACAACAAAATGATTAGATGATGCTTTCAACATACTAGGTCTCAATTATTTAATTAATTAAATTCAATAAATATTATCTAATAACTCCCAATCATGGAATATTTTTTCAACTTTTCAATTCACTTCTTTAAAAAAAAAAAAAGTGGTGTTTGAACAACATCTAATTGCCTAGGGATGACCTTAGTTTTCTATCAAGGTGTCACAAAACTTAATGCCCTATGAAATGTATAGTAGGATAAACATGTGAATGAATGTGTTAGGTTTATTTTGGCATTGATGACTTGCTAAATCTTCTTGTATTTCACAACATATAAATAATTGGTTTTAATCTACCTCGATTTTCATTACTTTATTTTCACAAAATCAAGAAATTTCCATCAATTACACAAATAAAATTTAGTGTATGCTTGTTAAGATTGATAATAGGTTTTTCCAAAAACATTGTTAGAAACTCAAGATACAAAAAAATTCCAAGTGAGGACAAATTTTTTACATCCACCTTCGTTCAAAGGCAGCTTAGATTTCACATTCAATTTTTTGTATAAAATAATGTCCTTTAGAAAAGGCACCCTTTTCTTGAAGGTATATTTTTCCTTAAATTTTAAAAAACTACCAAAGATTACATGATAATTATATTGCCATATTTGGGCTACTAAGTGAGTAGAGAGACCAAACATCACAAAATAGGGAGAGAACAATCCATGTTGTCATACCATGTCAACTCATAATACTATAGAATTATTTTCATTGATTTCAAAACTCTTGTACTAGATGGTTGTGCTATGAGTATTATATATAGTTGATCTATTCTATGAATCATATTATAGTGATTGGGTATCTTTTCTTTAGTAATTGTGATATATACTTTTGGCACATCTATGATATTTGGTGAATGCAAAAATGTGAAGTTTGGGATGGATATCATTGGTTGCTATATTCAAAGTTCTTTTCAAGTATCTCTAGTATCTGGACATTCATGTAGTATATCAAAGTATTTTTATATGACAATTGTATTCAATTTTGGATAGATGTTATCCTTTGCTATCCTTTGGTTGGTGCTGAACATTTGTAGATCAAGACACAGTCTTGGTTGTGGTGTTCCTATTGGCCCTAGAAAAACATAAACAAACACTCCCTTAATTGGACTTCAATGTGCTTTCTTACTTCTCAAATTTTTTTGATATAGCTCCCATGAAAAATTGCACTTAACCAAGAAAGAAAAAAAAGATAATGGTGAAAAGATTCAAAAGATTGTGGTTAGTGGATAGAGAGAAAGTGAAACCAATTTATAGAATTTTGAATTGAGATTGAAAAATTGGAAAATAAGTGCACAATTGGGAATTTTTCCTAATTGTGATAAATTATGAGATTGATTAATGCATAATTTTAAAGGCATAAATCAAGGCCAAATTGGATAGGGAAGTGTTGTTGACAACTAACTAATTGTGATATGCAATTATTGTCATTAATGTCAACACATGATGTACATGCTGACAAGAAACCTTGGAAATAAAGATACTTAGTGTTTGGTTATTAGAAAATTGTCTAAGTATAGAATTTGGTTTACAGAAGTGTATTATTTTGTTTATAACATGGAACTAATATAAATGTTGGTAATGACATTTATAACCTCAAAAGTTTGTACAGACTATACAAAACATAGTTAATCATGTTTTGATGAACTAGGACAATAGAATTGAAGGAAAAAATTATTTTGGTTGCAAAACAATTACTTGTCCAATTAGGATCGACATACTAGATGTTTACTCTAACTTGGAAAAGTGAATTGTGGTCTTAACTGACCTAGCAATATTTTATGTAAAGGCATGGTATTTATGCAAAGGACTTCTTGTGATAAGAAGGTGTGAAATCTTGGTGTATTAGTGCTATTGTGTATCAAGTGTATGAACATTTGTGAAATCGTTATGTGTGAAGTTGTGTATGAACTATCTAGTGATCTGAGATCAAGTTGAAGATTAAAGATCAGTGAAGGAAGGAAAATACCAGTAGATTACTTGATTGAGTAGTGAGCTCTTCATGTAGCTGAAATTGCATGTTTGGGTAGTGGGCTCATCTTACATACATTATACTACAACTCCTAATAGGGTTGGCACAATTCCTAATAAGTTTGGAATCTCCTATCATGGATCCAAAGTCTCCTAACAAGGACTATTATACTAAATTTACTCATTAACTCCTAATAGGGTCCATTCTCTAACAAGGAACATATATATAAATATATTATTTAGTAGGTATCATCCCCACTGGGGTTTTCCCTTGGCCAGGGTTTCCATAGTTAATAAAATATGGTGTTATGATTTATCTTTGTGCATTGTTACTATTACTATTCAGCATTACTTTATTGCTTTGTTATGAATGGTTTAAAGTGAGTAATAATATCTAGTTGGAGACTAAAGTTTTTAGACTACTGATTCACTCCCCCCTCAGTAATCCCTATCCCTAATAATTGGTATCAGAGCACAATTACTTTGAAGAAGCTTAACAGCTTAAGAAAGATCCCTATGGATATTGAGTAGTTGATGAAGAACCTTGTAAAAGCTCTTGAACAAATTGATCTCCTTATTGAAGAAAGAGATAAGCTAACGAACATATATGAAGACTCCAAAGTATACATTGGTTAGTTGAAAGAAAAGATTGAACATCTAAAATCAAAGCCTAAATCTACCGAATCTAGAACTACTAATGATGACTATTCAAAGTTGAAGACATAGTACAAAATCTTGAAGTATGAATTGAATATTATAAATCTGAAGTTGACTTTGAGAAATGATCCTAGCAAAGTTGAATTTGATTTGAAAACTGAAAATACAGATTTGAGAGAAAGTCTAGCAAAGAAAACATTTGAGTTTGACACATTGAAAGAAGATCATGAAGAACTCCGTAAGTAATATACTATTGTGAAAGTTGAATTCACACAGTGCAAACAATAGCTTGAGAAACTTTATTCTAGAGAAGAAAAGCTTGATTATTCTATGTCTATATAGAGACCTTCTTATGAGAAGACTAGTCTTGGTTATTTAATTAACATGTCTATGAAGAAACTTGAGATTAGATCAGATCCAAAAGAAAAAGACAAATCTGATGATAAGATTAGTCAAGTCAATCTTCTAAGAAACCTAAATAAATTGAGCAAATCAAGGAAGTTGAAATCTTGGATGAATCAAAGAAAGTGGAGACTCCTAAGGAAACTAGGTATGAATTTAGAGCTAAGTGTTTTTTATGTAATGAAATAGGTCATATTAAAAGAGATTATACTAATAAGTTATTTAATCATGTTAAGAACTTTTATTGTCATAATTGTCATGGTATGGTTCATAATGTAATTGATTTTAGGAAACCTAAGTATGATAATGATAGAAGAAATAGTAGAATGTCTAGAAATACTACCCCTATAAATAGAAGAAGATCTAATAAAAGGAAATTGAGAGAAAGAATATCTTATGATGAAATAAGATAGATCATGTGTTATAAGTGTAACAATGTAGGATCTATTACTTGGAATTGTCATGCACCTGATGATCAACAAAATCCTAGAAGTGGAGCACCCATATGTTAGTTATGAAATAATTTTAGACACACAACAAGGTATTATAGAATGGATAGAAACTTTGAAGATAGAAGGAACAATGGAAAAAACTTTTGGAACAGAAGGAATGATGGAAGAAACTCTAGAAGTGATAGAAGGAACCAAGAAAAGAACTCTGGAACTAGCATAAGTAATGAAGAACAAAGAAACATTGTTAGTGAACTTTGAGAAGAACTTAATGAAGCATTCATGAAAGGAACATATATCTCAAAAGAAAATTTAGATGATGATGAGACAAAAAGATCAAAGGTAGTTGTTGAGTTTGATTCAATTAAGTTGAAGTAAGCTTGTTCACAACATCAAAATTTGAGAACTTCATTCAGAGACTAAATTAGAGGTAGCAAAGTTGGGAAAGGTGTATCTAGTTATGTTTAGATGGTAGCTAAGCTTTCTTGTGATTTGGAGCTCATCTAAATAAGTTATGATGAAATTTAGAGTTACTAGTATTATAGTAAAAGTTGATTCTATAACAGAAGATGAAAAGTACATTTTTACAGAGAATTTCATGATGTGAAGTTTGAGGATGATTTTCATGATGGAAGGAGGCTCTAGTAAACCTCAGATGACATTTAAAGATTAGGCAGATGATTTTGGACAAGTTATCTAATTGTTTAACACAAATGATAACTTTTTAATTTTTGTGAAGTACATAATTAATGCAGTTTCAAGTTGATGCATAAATGGAGTACATAACTAATTTTACTTCATTATGAACATATTCAAATCAAGAACATTCTAAAATGACTTTTCAGAGTGATTTTGAAGCAACCCCTACTTTTGGAAAGAGGTATTTTATCATTTTTCGCAAAATTTATTCGGCAAAAGATATTGTTGATAAGAATTATGGATATGTTAGTTGTTCATAGTGTTGAGAATGATGATAGACCTAAGTTTAAGGTAGTTTTCATAAAACCTAGTGAAGGAAACACTAACTCTACGTTGTCTATCACTCCAAACAATGTAGTCTATCTGGAAGATGTAGAAAACTATTTGAATTGCAAGTTTGAGTCTATTGGCAGTGAATATATGAACAAAAGTATAGAAATGGTATTTAACCATGACATAATGGTGAGTGCCAGATTTGAACATTTAAGTGAATTGGACTTGTTTAAGTATCATTTTTACCATGAACTAGATATAGATGAATGGACTCAAATCATATTGTGTAGGATTCATAATGGCAAACTATGGATGCAAGATAATGTAGTAGACATCTTGGTCTACCTTATTCATGAGGTAATTGGTATTAGAAAACAAGGCATTGTATCCATAGGAGAGAAATTGGTTAAGAAGAACATAGAAAGTTACACTAAGGTACAATGGGAAGGCTATGATAATTAGCTCCATCAAGTGGGATGATGTGAGATTTCTTAGCAACATAATAGCTTATTCAATTTGTGAAAGTTCTAAGATAGATGAACTTTTAGTAGGATTTCTATACGCAGCTTACAAGATTTGTGTTGAGAAAGAATAGGTGAATTGGAGTGAAATTCTGAGGATTCATCTCTTGGAGAACCTTGAAAAGATTAAGAGGACAAAGAATGGTGTATATAGATTCCAATCATTGATAAATCACATATTCTTTCATGTACTGAAGAGATTTCACTAGTTGTTAGTAATAGATATAATGAGTAGTGATAGATGCACTATGGAGAAGATATCAAAGGTATGCATAAGACACCCTGTAAACAAGGTATTGGATAGTGGAAATTTGAGTATGAGAACATTCCAAAATGAGATGAAATAGAGGTTTAGAATTTCACCTACAATTATGGATAGGTTCAAGGAAGACATATATATATATATATACATACATTCAAGTAGAAGAACCTCATGAAACATTTTGGATCCTTTGAGCTATTAGTTGAATGATGATGTTGCCATTGCCTACATTGATCTATTATTGAATTCTTAGAAAGATAAGGAAGAATATATATTTGGCATGTATGATGAGATCACACAACATGCTCATCAAGCAACCTTGGAGAAGGCATCTCACAAGAAGGTTGAGTCAATAATGAAGAAGACATTATCTAAGGTCAAAATGATAGAAAGCGAGTCTGAGGCTATGAGATAGACTATGAAACAAGGTGTATTGAATATACAACCCTTATCAGTTTCAGTTGCTGAGACAACTTTGGGATATAGTATATCATTTGCAGCAGTATCTGATGTTCAACCCAATAAACATAAGAGAAAATCAGAGAGATTGGATAAAGTAGTGCCAACAAAGACTAAGAGAGTCAAGCAGATGGCTATAAGACCTGGCAAGAGGCAGAAAACATTGTTGACAATTGAATCTAGTAGTGATGAAGATGTTGAGGAATAGGAAACCAAGAAAGATAAAAAGGTGACTCCACCTAGGCAAGCAACAGGAAAAGCTTGACAACCATGGAAGCTAAATATTGAGAAGATTAACACAGTGATTGCCAATGAGGGAAACTTTGTTCAAATGAACAAATTTTATGTTCTTTATAATAATTTTGAGGAGTATCATATTGATATATCTATTGTAAGACATATCAATACAAATGATCTAAGTATGAAAGATATAAAAGTAGTAGTGAACCAGAAAGTCTATGAGAGACTCATAGAGAAGATGACTCCAGCAAGAGAAGAAGATCTTGAACTTCAGAAGTCTATGCTAAGGACAATCTGCAAGACTGATGATGAAGATAGAGAGATTATTGAATAACCTCACACCATGCTTGAGAAATAAGTTGAGGCCATTCTTATTTATGGCTGGTGAGAAAGATAAATTGAGAAAGGAGACTATAGCACCTATCAACTAGATTTTGCTAGAATCATAGACAACAACTCCTCTAGCTCCTAGAACTATAGAAGTATCTATTAGTGGTGATACTATGAAGATTGATCAAACTAATGTTACAATCAACATTGATGATACCAATCCATTTGGAAGTTCAAAACCAAATGTACCTGATACTAAAATGTTGAAGAGAAGTTGAAACAAATTGAGGAGGTAAAGAGGCTAATAGAAATTGAAAAGCAGAAGATAGAGGAAGCCAAGTAGAAATTTCTTGAGGATGAAAGAAAAGGAAAGGAAGATGAAGATAATAGGAGAATTGCAAAAGAAGAAAGGAAAAAAAAAATAGAGGAAGAAGAGAGGTGTTGGTCATGTTTTTACCTTGTGTTTTCTTGATCGTGTTTTACTGAGAATGTTCCTAGTTTTTATGTGCAAATTAGGGTTTGATTTTGTCTAAATTAATTAACCCTAAGAAAAACCCTAATTAAAAAAAATTTGTGCCCTAAGCAAGCCCTTTAGGTCTTATGTTTTCACCATATAAATTGGGCAAGAAAATCATTTTTAAATAATATATATTTTTGCGAACCTGTGGAAGCCTTTTTACTTTTTTTCATAAATTTCTTGAAATAATCTTTACTGTCAGATCTTTTAAGATCTACAATAGTTGCCTTGTCGCTATAGAAACTTGTATTCATTTTACTTCATGTCACATTGTAACCAAGCAAGTACTACACCTAGGTCCCAATTCATGAAAGCATGGTTATGAAATGCTTTGCCTATGCTGTTATATTTGTTTAGATCAACAGTGGTCATTATATCGCCACTAGGAATTGCAAAGTTTTTACTAGTCATGACATGGTGACCCACCACAAAAAAGAAACACAATGGGGCAAAATTTAAAGATGGGTGACATAAATTTTATTTTTCATTAATAGGTTTCAACATCACAATGGGTTGTCAGAAGTGTTAGGCACAATAAAGGATATACCATGGTGAGAATGTGCTTATTTCATGATGCCAAATTTCTTTGAAGTATACGGTGGTCACTATATCAGCACCAAAAATTGTGAGAACTTTGTCGGTAGCGACATGGTGACCTCCAATGAAATAAGAAGGTGGTGGCACCTATTTTTAAAAGATGACACCATGGGAACCTCTTTTCATAAAGAGCCCTACTAGCATGTCAATATATATCATGTCATATGCCACATGGATTCACAGTCAGAAAAGGATATGTGTTGGTTGGCACTGTCAAATCTTCTTAGATGGATGGTGGGTGCCATGTCACTATGAAAACTTTGTCAACTTTTAGTGAACATGACATGGCAACCAAAGAAAATTTAGGATCCAACAAAATTGCAATAAAATACTCGTAAAATGTATGACGTTAGATCAAAGATGCATCAATGATTATTGCTATGTCACATGTAGGAGTTGCTCAATGTTATAGTGACATAGCAAGAGTGTGATACATGTCCACAAGCGCCAGTGGGTCTAGAATAAGTTGCCAGTAGTGGAAGGAAAGGCCTATATGGAGAAATTTGATTAAGATGACTGCCAACCTGGTTGATTGAAATTGATTCATCAACAATCCTGTCCCTAGATCGTCAATTTTTTTGAAATTGATGACTTGTTTTCAAATTTAGAAGGTGATGCCATCCTATGTTCCTTATAGTCCATTTATGAGAATTAAAGCTCCTCGTACAAAGAAAAACTAAGAATATATTTTTTACCCAAACATTTTACAAGGAGGTTTAATTATATTAATTAATCGAAAAGAGAGATATTAGTCATCAAGAAAAATCAAACTTTCTCTCTCCCTGTACTTTTCTCTCTTCATGTATTAAAATTTTAGAGAGAAGTACGAGTTTTGGTTTTGGGTTTGGGTTTCATCTTCTCTCTTCCACATTTTCTCTCTCCATGTACTTTTCTCTCTCCACATACTCAAACCTTGTAGAGAGAAGTATAGGTTTGAGTTTGGGTTTTCTCACTCAATCTTTCTCTCTCCATGTACTAGCCATACTCTCTCTCCCCGTACTCAAACTTTTAAACCTAATTCTAACCTGAACTCTTATTTTCAAGAGAATGGAATGCCATTCATAGTATAGGAGAAGAAAATGGTTAATGAGTGCATTCATAACACATGCAGGCTACATCATTTTGACAGGATTGCTCAAATCAACGAGCTACCGTATTTAATGTTTTCAAGACATTCATGAATCAAAGTTGTTGATAATACCATTATCACAACATATTTGACTGAATTGGAAAGCCAAATAAATTTTATTTTTGCACAATCCTTTTGTTGGAATTCCCATGACAGAGATGATCAACAGGTTGCACTCAAGGAAGGATAGAATGCCAATGAAGAAGTTGAGGGTATACCAGTGATGTATAAAATATAAAATCTGGAACATTGATGGCAGGTTGGACACAAAGATATCTCCTTAGGCTACGTTGCATATCAACCTGCCACCTTGATTGATATATTTGCAACCTTTAAATTTCCTCACAAACACACGAGTTTCAAATATGCCAAAAAGCCAAAGCGTGGACTATTTTTGAAACTCAGAGGATACACCTGAACTGTTTGATAGAATGTTTCTATCTTCACCCACAAAATGAAGGAGATGTCTCATGCTATAGGCATAATGGGAGATTTGAATTTCAATAGGTATCTCATCATACATCCCCCACCCGTGGCGTTCAAAAAAGTGGTAGATATACAGATTCCAAGGTGCATGACCTGTTTGGCAATTATCCTTGATCTCTCCAGTCGCGACAACTAATAGAAGCATAGACATAGCACATGAAATTTTTGGCACAATGGCATATGCAAGCAATATGATCGGTGAGAGCATAGACCATACTGGTGTGCATTCCATTCAAGACTAGTTTAGACAAAATCCAGCAGTAATGGCTTTGACAAGCTAGACCTGACGCATGAATTGTTTAAAAACAATATCAGACATAAGGAATGTGAAAACCATAGATCATACAGGAGCTTAATTTCATTCTCAGTAGGTTTTTAAGCAATGTGGCATCTAGAATGATGGCTAGCTAAATACAAGGGACTGTCTCGGCTCATGGAGTTTGGAAGAAGTTGCGGAAAGCTACAACTCTTTCTGTATGTATCAATAGCATATGTAAATGGGCATTCTTTTGTACAAATGGAAAAGCAAAGAGCACACTGCTATGAAATTAGGAGACTGTGTAAAAAAACATGTGACCCAGTACATGGAGTTGATGGATTGCCTGATTGATACACTAGAGGACATTGTATTTCTTCAAAAGTGTAAGGATATAGACAAGCACAAGCATGCCAACTGCTTGATTAAATGCCCCTAAACTACCAACTTCACAGGTTTACTAGAATGGATGCAAAAATTCAACAAATATTCCCCATGCCCATAAAAGATGAAAGAACTAATGATCAAGATGATATCCATTATGATTTTATCCAATGGATGTAAAGCAGAGCAATTCCTCCAACTCTTCTGACATAATTAGGATCCTTCACAATCTAATAAGAGAATGATGGCTATGATTTCTAAGAAGTTGATCTCATCAGAAAAAATTTCCATGTATTAAGCTTAAATGATCTAGAAAGCTATGAAATGAAATGATCACCTTAAGATTTCAAACTTTCAAATAACCCAAAATCATTCAAGATTGATGTGTGTGCTATGGCAAGATGGAGTTATCAATGGAAGATGATTTGGCTATCAAGGTTACTCAGGGATAGAGTAAAGAAGCCACTACCCCAAAGAAATTTAACTATTCAGGTGGTGAATTGATGATAAATGAAGAAGACAAAAGAAGAAATAGATAGAAGGCTACCTCAGTGAAATCAGCATTGTGGTCTCTTCTTTGAAGTAGATTTTTAATTATCCTATAGTGAAAAGTGACTTATGTTACTTATTGTAACTACAGTTAGCATTTAGAGTTTTATTGATATGAGTTAGAATTAGAGTTAATTTTCAAATGCATGCCAAATTCAAAACTCTAACTTTTGAGGTAGTTACGAACCTGAAGAGTTGGTTGTTCCAAATTGGCTATAAATTCCTAAAAATCATTATAATAAGGGACTTTTTGGACTTGGATACAGGGAACACTTATGCTCTGATAACAAAGCAATTTTTGGAAAGTGTGTACAATTGTTGTTTTTGTAATTAGTTATTTCTTACTTTCTTGGTGCAAAGAAATAAAGGAAGTACATTTGGCATTCTCTTTCTAAGGAATTTGAATTATTGAAGTCTTGATTCATCTATGAGTATTTTCATGGTATGGTGTGAGTATTCATGGATGGTTGAATTAGCATTGTGTCAGTGATAGTTCTCAAGCATAGTCCTTGATTGCTCTCATTAACAGTTTACATCATTTTTATGAAAATATTGAAGTCGCGTGGTGCATTTGCTATCAATGGTTTTTATTTTTATTTTCTAAGTTCTACTCATCTTTATTGAAAAAGCACAAATTTTATCTTACGAGGGAGCTGCCCCTCTAAACAAAGAGGAAGGCCAGATATCAAGGGCCTATCCAATTGTTGGAGACATCGATTTGCCACATACTCCATTGGGCCAAATCGTACATTTTCAAGGTGAAAAATTTGTTTACTAGCAATATTGTAGGATTTCACTAAGTTATTCTTTACCTAAACAACTTTTAGAATTTTAAAGAGCAAAGAGCCATTGGAAAATTGTTCCTTATTTGATTAAAGTATTAAAGAATTTCTAGTATGCATAGTGTGTTGCAAAATTGCAGTGAAAGAGTGACAAACAACCAAGTAAGTATCCAAATCCATTAGACATTAAAGAATTCTAGTATTTTGTGTCATTAGTAAACATGCTCAAAGAATTTTTTTTTAGGATGTGTAGATTATGCAAGTAGAAATATCCATGATGACTTTCTTGAACAACTGCCTAAATCCACGATTGAGTTAGACTAGGTTAAAAAGTTAATTCCTATGAACCCTAGGATCAAAATTGTAGATGGCGTGTATGACAAAGGGAATTGGTTCAAGGATGCTACCACTTCCAAAATAGGGCTTTATCTTTTTAAGAGGTGGTTTTTAGAAGGAAAACTATTTTCTCCCCATGGGAATATCTAGAATTTTGATTTGGGAAAACTAGTGGTCCCTAGTGTTTTCATGGATGCTAACCTACTCACAACCATTGCTAAGAATTATGACCTAGTAGTTAGGATAGTGAAAAGATTAGATGGGGAGTGCCCAATACGCATAAGTACTAAAGAAATTAGAGAGGTTTTTGGTTTGGAGCTACTCTCAGATTACCATGAGACCATTGACCTACCAAGACTAGAAAAGGAATTCTTATCTAAGAGGGATAAGGTTAGGCAAGGTGCACTGAGGGCACACTTGGGCTCAGTCAATTTTTTCCAGTGGTTACTTTTGAATTAGTTGGAATTAAAAAGGGAAAGGTGGAAATACTTTTGGCCATTATTCACTATTAATGTACATGTTCTTGTTTAAGGGGGTAACATATTTTGAAAAGGAGATGGTCTTGAACTGAGAGTATGAAGGACAAGCTCTGCCAGTGTAGTTGTGGAGTGTAGATACGACCTGGGATGCAAAAGAGGCTAGTTTTGTTAGATTTGATAGGTATTTTGTATCTAGATTAAGATGCCTCATATTAAGGGAAAATCCCAGAATCGCCAAGGCACTGATGTATTTTATCAAGCCTATGGATAATCCTTCTAATTTTAAAGTGTGCCACAATTGGGATGATATCATACTTTAACCTATTTCTACATTTTTTAGGGTATATTCTTTTCAAGGGACTCCTCATGTATTGCCCTACCAAGTACCTCTAAAGGTAGGGATAGTTGAAATGCTATGATAGATAGGTGGGTTGGAAGAGACTCAATTGGTTGGTAGAACTAGAGGTTCACTTTTCCCCACTTGTACTATAGCTCACCATTTTATTATCACTAAGGGTAGTTGGATATTTTTGTACAAAGTCTTGGATCAATAAAAGATGGTTGTATCTAACCCCCATTTTGTGATACTTAGGGATTTTTGATATGTTTATGTAAAGAGCTAAAGTTGGTTCAGAAAATCATGAACCCTACTTCCCTGAAAGTATAATAAGGAATGAGTTTTCTCTACAGGTGTAGGAGATCAAAAAGGAAAAGTAGAGAGTTTACTCCAAAGGTTTGGAATTCATTAATTATTTTGATAATAACTATAAGCCCCTAAAGGATGCAAAAATGCAGGCAGATAGGTTGAATAAACTAATGACCACTTTTCCAAAAATTATGGAGGTCATGAATGAAAATAAGCTATTCTTTATTAATTCTTTTCCTAAAAAGGCTAGAGAAGTTATGAGGAGCTTATCATTTACTCCTACAGTAGGATCAAGGTAGTTAATTGTTCAAAAGAGACCTAGTTATAGGATGATTCAAAATAAGAAGGCCACTGTAGATAAGGAAAAACAAATAATGGGATCAACCAGTGTTGTCCTTGAGGAAAGACCACATGAGCCCATGCCCAAGAGGCAAAGAGTGGAAAAGGAACAAGCACCCCAATTTGAGGAATATTTACCCACTCAGTCCCCATCACAAATAGGAGATGAAAAAATCACTAGGGAGCAAGTGGAACAATTGGGATCCCAAGGGGGAGTATTCATTACTGCAACAAAATTGGAGGAAGGAAATCCTCAAGAACCTCCAATGCCAAGCCTTGAGTTAATAGTTGTAGATTATAGAGGAAAGGAGTTGGACCCTGTGATGGAACAAGCTAGCCATGAATTTATCTCTGATGATAATTTTATCAAATCTAAAGCCTTTTACCAATTCACTTGGAGGACAAACATTGGAATGTTTGAAGAAAGATGCAATAAATTAAAAATAGAGCATCTAGAAATGGAAGAGGTAGATGTGAAAAGTCAAACAAAGGAAGAGATGATGCAAGAATTCAAGAACTTGACTCCTAAAGAAGGGAAACAAATGATAAAAACATATGGGGTTTTGCTGCTACCCAATTGGGATATTGCAGATGCCATGGTTTTGTTAGAAATAGATAATATTGAGACAGGGGGTGAATTAATATTCTCAATCTTTTTACCTGCAACTAAATATTATTAATTACTTTATTATGTGCATAAGAAACTAAACCAATAATGTTGAAAAATGTAAACAACCATACACAAAGAGAGATCATAACACCATATTTTGTTAACTAGGGAAACCCTGGCCAAGGGAAAACCCCAGTGGGGATGGAACCCACTAGACGATTCACTATATAAAGAATTTGGTAAAGGATATTGACCCTGTTAGGAGTCTATGAAGCATGTATAATGTCTAGAGTCCCTGTTAGAAGACTAGGCCTTTTTAGAAGCCACAAACCTATTAGGATTTGCTTCAACCCTATTAGGAGTTGGTGAATCATATACAAATTTATGCAAGAAGAGCCTATTGCCCTAACATGCAATTATACAATAAGTTCTTCAAGAAATAGGTATACATATAATACTGAGTTAATTGTTGTACTTCGCAAGTCTTCTGATTGATGATTCTTCACACAAGAGCAACTGTGCACATATTAATCTAAATTATATCTTTGCATCATATAAAAAGTATCACATTCACTTGTTACTCACATTTCACAAGATCATATCGACTTCACGTTTATTGATCATTGAATCATCATCCACTTTTCACACTCACTTCATTATTTATCTTCACAAATAAAGTTATTTACTTATACAAAAAATTTGGTAAATTCTTCCTTAGTCGGCTCATATAACATTATTAGAGTTAGCTTAACAAGAAATTATTATTAGAATTTGAAAATATTGATAACCCAGAAAACTAGTGCAAAGAATAAATATCTAAACTATGAATGCAAATGATACAAAATCAAAATAGCAATGTAGAGTTAGTCTCCAAGAGAGAAATGCAAATGCTAGAAGCAAAATAGCATTAAGAGGATGCAAAAACAAGAGATCCAAATACAAGCCAGGTAGCATGCTCATATAGGCTAGGAAGAGGGAGGAGGTGGCAACACCAACCAATGAGGAGCAGCCATCTATTGAACTAAAGATAGCAAAGTATCTTCCGAAGATAGCTAATGGATGCTCACATGTAGGAAGGTGACACCTCACAACCATTCACCTAATAAGACATGCTTTATTAACCTAAGTGAGATTATTAAAAGTGTAGGAAAAACCTAGCAAACTAGGAAAAATAAAAAACTACACTAACACCCCCCCCATAAGCAAAGCTTAGGTGGATGTAGAAATGGGTCCCGGCAAGTCAAGCCTGATGAGGTACCCATGTACATAAGATTTCCCAAAAGAGAGAGAAAAGAGACCCCCCAAAAAAAAATTCAAGACTCCAAGTGAGAGGAAGAGGCCCCCCCAAAAGAGGAAGCATTCCACACCCCTAGCAAAGCTCACAAATGAAGGAACTTTCTCTCAGTGAATGATTTTGTGAAAATATCAGCAACTTGCTTGAAAGTTGGGCAATAGAAAAGGTCAATAACATGACCATGGATGAACTCCCGAATGTAGTGCATGTGGACCTCTATGTGTTTGGTCTACTGATGATGAACTAGATTCTATGAGATCTTAATGGCACTTTGGTTGTCACTAAATATGACTGATGGCTGTCTAATCTAGATACCAAACTTAGTGAGAAGATGTTGAAGCCAAATGGCCTTAGTGGCAGCATTTACAGCCCCCTGATAATCAGCCTCAATAGAAGATAGAGCAATAGAAAATTGCTTTTTGCTTGACCAACAAATAGGACCTGACCCAAGTGAGAAGCTATACCTTGAAGTAGACTTGTGATCCTCAGAATCACTTGCCCAATCTGAATCTATGTAGCCCACCAAATCAAGCTCAATACTTGCTGTGTAGTGAATCCCACAACTATGAGAACCCTGAATGTAGTGAAGGATCTACTTGGATACTTTCTAGTGCATCTTATGGGGCTCCTACATGAATCAAGAGACCATGCCTACAACATAGGAGATATCAGGTCTCGTATGAGTCAAATAAATGAATCTCCCAACAAGTTGGCAGTACAAAGTGCCATCAACAATTAGAGAAGAACATTGAGCCTCAAGTTTGACTCCAGAAAGGAAGGGAGTTAGAGCAAGCTTACAGTCAGCCATATGAAACATCAAGAGTAAATCTAGAGCATATTTGGATTGTGTGATGGTGATCCTAGAAGGAGACTGAAGGATCTCAATCCCAAGAAAGTAATGCAACAAGCCCAAGTCAGTCATCAAAAAATTGTCCTGAAGGGCCACTTTGACAGCCTTAATGGTGGGTGAAGAACTTCTTATGATCAACAAGTCATCAACATACAAAACCAAAAATAGAAGTGAATCACCCTATTGCAAAATGTAGACATTAGGATCAGAATGGCACCGAGTGAACCCAACTGATAGAAGGAAGGAGTCCATCTTGACATACTAGGCCCGAGGAGCCTGTTTGAGGCCATAGAGAGACTTCCAAAGATGACACACAAGTGAAGAATCCTAAAGGAAGCCTTGTGGCTACTCCATGTAAATCTCCTCATGAAGGTCACCATGAAGAAAAACACTCTTCACATTCATCTGATGTACTTCCCAATGATTAGCTGCAGAAATGGCAAGAACAATTCAAATGGAATTCATTTGGGCAACTGGCACAAAAGTCTTAGAGTAGTCAATCCCAGGAACTTGGGAGAATCCTTTGGTGACCAAGTGAGCCTTGTGTTTGTCAACTGACTCATATGCTGCAAATTTTGTCTAACAGATCCACTTACATCGAACAAGTTTTCTTCCTTTAGGAAGAGGGACAAGATCCCAAGTGTGGTTCCTCATCAAGGAACTATACTCTTCCTGCATAGCTATATCCCACTCAGGACTACTAGAAGCCTCATGAAAGGACTATGGATCTGAGGTAATAGCAATGAAGACATGTGGAGCATCCTAGAATTGTGAATGAGTTCGCTTGGTGTCTAATGGATCCCCAACCCAATCACCTGTAGATTGTAAGGTCTGTCTAGCCCAAAGTGGATAGGAAGATGGAGAATATAGAGGGGAATCATTAGCCTTTGAATGATGACTAGGAGAGGAAGGAGGTGAGTTCTCTAAATCACTTTCTACATCAGAAGTAGAGGTAGAAGACTGTTCAGGTGAATCTAACTCATCAAAAGATCTGTCATGTATTCCAAGTGACTCTAATGTCAAGGTAGAAGGAGTTGGAGAAGTGATAGAAAGCGAGCTTGAATATTCCTCCTCAAACTGAATACTTCTCTCAATGAATAACTCATGTGTAGTAGCGTGGAGCAACTGATAACCCTTCACACCATCATGATAACCTACAAATATGCAAGGTCTATTTTCTGGATCCAAGGCCTTACATTTCTCTATAGGAATGTGGGCCCATGCAAGGGAGCCAAAAACTTGAAAGTGCTTAACTAATGGTTTCTGACCACTCCAAGCTTCAAAAGGAGTAACTCCCTTCAAGGCTCAATGAGGAACATGGTTCTAGATATAACAGGCATAGTTAATGGCTTCTGC
The DNA here is from genome assembly GCA_028749045.1 of Cupressus sempervirens. NCBI lineage: Eukaryota > Viridiplantae > Streptophyta > Pinopsida > Cupressales > Cupressaceae > Cupressus > Cupressus sempervirens. The sequence goes on from CM053792.1 coordinate 31,376,292, forward strand.
CCAATACTATGGTGCAAGAGATCTAGAGTGAATCATACAATTTTCCATTTGCTTCAAGGATCTATTCTTCCGTTCTGCAACACCATTTTGTTGAGGATTTTATGGAACTGAATGATGTAAATCAATCCCCTCTGAAGTGCAAAACCTTTCAAACCGATGGTTGACATACTCACCACCATTGTCTATGCGCAAAACCTTGATGGCTTTCCTAGATTGCTTTTCTACAAAAATTTTGAAGTCTTGAAAAAGATCAAATACCTTTGACTTCTATTTGAGAAAATACACCCATGTATATCGAGAAAGGTCATCAATGAATGTGAGGACATATCGGGCCCTACTGAAAGAAGGATGTTGAAATGGACCAGCCAAATCACTATGAACTAACTCTAGTATCTGTGAAGCTCTCCATGTCTTATTTTTGTCAAACTTTTTCTTAGGATGCTTACCAATAATGCAACCTTGGAAAACACCTCCTGAGAATTGAACCAAAGGCAACCCTGTAACCATGATCTACTGGTTGAGCTGATGCAAATAATGGAAGTTAAGATGGCCAAACTGCTCATGCCATAATTTACTCACATCATTAGAGTGAGTGAGAAAAATAGATGAAGGAGGATCGGGAAAAAAGTGAGAAAACAAATAGAGTCATGACTGATGATCTGCTCTCCCAACTGCAACTAGAGAATCATTATGCAACTCACGTATCTCCACTGAATCAGGAGTGAACTCAACCCGCTTGCTTGAACCTATGTGAGTGGTTTGGTATATTGAGAGGATATTAGTTGATAATGAGGGTACAGAAAGAACATCATGGAATGTGCCATCCCCCACATCAATAGACCCTCTCCCACACACCTCAACAGGAGTGTCATTACCGATCAAAATAGAAGGCATAGTACATGGCTCCATAGATGCAAGTTCTTCCTTAGATGAATCCATGTGGTGCGAAGCACCCGAATCAAGAACCCAAGTGGATGGTGAGAAAGCAACTGCAATAAGAGCCTTGCCCTTTCCTTTCCCCTTGTTGTTTTCTTTTGCCTTGTTAGACTCTTCATTAGAAATTTTTTTGATAGACTTAGGAACACTAATATTATTCTTCTCAAGAATGTATGTCAAGTGATCAATTTGTTTCTTCAAACATTTATGTTCATCATGACCGGGTCTTTTACAATAGGCACATTTAACCTTTTGTTTCTTAGGCTTATTGCCCTTAGAGGATGAGGTATCAATAGTTGGTTTTGAAGCAATTGGTATCTAATCCTTCTTTTCCTCACTATTATTTTGTTTCTCATTCTTACTATTGTTGTTACTACTTTGTCCTTTTTGTTTTTTTGTGCCTTGGTTGGCAGCTAAGGCATGTGACTTAGAGGACTTAAGAGTGCCGATTTGGATTAGCTTGTCTTGTTCTCAAGTGAGATTGACAGCAAAATCATCTAGAGATGGCATGGTGAATTGAGTACCAAGTGCACCCTTAGTAGCATTGAAGGTAGAGACAAACACAAAATATTCTAAACTTAGCTTAGAGAGAATAGTAAGAATCAATTGTTCATCTTTCTTTTCAATCCCACATTGTTTTAACTGCAGCCTTAGTGCTTTCAATTTGGTGAAGAAATCTTGGATTGTGTTGAAATTTCCTGGACTTAAACTAATTACTTCATTTTCCAACATATGACCCCTCATTGAATCTTGTGTCCCAAATAGTGTTTCTATCTTTTTTTCATATTTCATTTGGTGTATCCAAAGACTCAATATGAAATAGCAAGTCAGGAGAAATAGAGAAACATAATGTTCCATATGCCTCATCACATTTGTTAAACCACTTAGGCTTATCTTCATCTTTATCAGGTTTAGTTTTAAGTCCCATAGTTATCCTATTTAATCTAGCTTTCCTTAAGTGAATTTTCATGTGTGATTTCCACTCAAAGTAGTTGTATGGAGTTAGGATGGGCATATTTGTTTGATCCATGATGAAGAAATGCAGAGAAGAAATGCTAAAAAGAAGAGAACCCAGCCACAAAAATCCCTTTGTTGTTTTCTTTTTCCTTGTTAGACTCTTCATTAGAAATTTGTTTGATAGACTTAGGAACACTAATATTATTCTTCTCAAGAATGTATGTCAAGTGATCAATTTGTTTCTTCAAACATTTATGTTCATCATGACCGGGTCTTTTACAATAGGCAAATTTAACCTTTTCTTTCTTAGGCTTATTGCCCTTAGAGGATGAGGTATCAATAGTTGGTTTTGAATCAATTGGTATCTGATCCTTCTTTTCCTCACTATTATTTTGTTTCTCATCCTTACTATTGTTGTTACTACTTTTTCCGTTTTAATTTTTTGTGCCTTGGTTGGCAGCTAAGGCATGTGACTTAGAGGACTTAAGAGTGCCCATCTAGATTAGCTTGTCTTGTTCTCAAGTGAGATTGACAGCAAAATCATCTAGAGATGGCATGGTGAATTGAGTACCAAGTGCACCCTTAGTAGTATTGAAGGTAAAGACAAACACAAAATATTCTAAACTTAGCTTAGAGAGAATACTAAGAATCAGTTGTTCATCTTTCTTTTCAATCCCACATTGTTTTAACTGTAGCCTTAGTGATTTCAATTTGGTGAAGAAATCTTGGATTTTGTTGAAATTTCTTGGACTTAAAACTAATTAGTTCATTTTCCAACATATGACCCCTCATTGAATCTTGTGTGCCAAATAGTGTTTCTATCTTTTTTCCATATTTCATTTGGTGTATCCAAAGACTCAATATGAAATAGCAAGTCAGGAGAAATAGAGAAACATAATGTTCCATATGCCTCATCACATTTGTTAAACCACTTAGGCTTATCTTCATCTTTATCAAGTTTAGTTTCAAGTCCCATAGTTATCCTATTTAATCTAGCTTTCCTCAAGTGAATTTTCATGTGTGATTTCCACTCAAATTAGTTGTATGGAGTTAGGATGGGCATATTTGTTTGATCCATGATGAAGAAATGCTAAAAAGAAGAGAACCCAGCCACGAAAATGCCCCGTCCCCCCCGCCCCCTCCCTTTTTACTCAATCAAAGAACCCCCCCCCCCTCCCCCCCCCCCCCCCGCCAAAAGAAATATGATTTGGCACTTTATTTTAGTGCATTTACAACTACCACTAGAAAGAAATACTTAGTGGTCTTGATTTCAATGCATTACAAACCCTTATGAAGAGCACATGTTGAAAGTGAAACTTAGGCACAATAATCAAGGAAACAAATAGCACCACTGTGATCTACTCAAAAAATCATGCACTTTTAAAAAAAGAATCGCCTCGATATGAGGTCGTATGAGAAAATTATGATCCTCTGAAGTTTCCAAAATGAGAACTATGCACAGTTACAACCAAGAATCTACAATTTCTGAAAAATTTATGAATGAAAATAAAAAAACAACTCCACTAGTGGATAGAGTAGAAACAAATAGCCAAGGTCATAAAAAGAATTTTCAAAATTGGAGTCTGTATGAGCAAGAATGAGACATTTGAAAATTGTGTTCAAATTTGCGACTGCCAACGGAGAGGGGTATGACTATAGCTTTTCGTGCTTGATTCTGCAAAATATATAGATTACATGCAAAATCTAAAAGATACCCAGATGGTTTTTCGGGGCTGCGAACAAAACTCAAAAAGTGTTTCTCTTCCTGATGTACAAACGATGTAGCTATAGTGTAAATCCGACACCTTTAACAATAAAAAACAAGCCCAACAACCAAAAAATGACATGCAAATTTTGGATTAGCTTCCTAAGTCCATTAATGGCATGTTGAAACCTACAATACTGATTGAAAACTCCAAATATGCACATTGGTTGTCAAATTTGAGATTGAAACCCCAGAGAAAAAATGTTTTTGTTAAAACTTTTTTGATTCTCAAGATCATCCAAAGATGCAAGAGAAGAGCATACTTTATTTTTCAAAAAACTACAATAAAATTTATTAGCCCCCCCCCCCCGAATCTCTCAATTAAGGAAACTAAAATCTACTCTTGCACATAGAAAAGCTTTGATACCATGTTAGAATCTGAAAAGATTGATAACCCAGAAAACTAGTGCAAAGAATAAATATCTAAACTATGAATGTAAATGATACAAAATCAAAATAGCAACACAGAGTTAGTCTCCAAGAGAGAAATACAAATGCTAGAAACAAAATAGTATTAAGAGGATGCAAAAGCAAGAGATCCAAATACAAGCCAGGTAGCATGCTTATATAGGCTAGAAAGAGGGAGGATATGGCAACACCAACCAATGAGGAGCAACCATCTATCAGACTAAAGATAGCAAAGTATCTTCCGAAGATAGCTAATGGATGCTCACATGTAGGAAGGTGACACCTCACAACCATTCACCTAACAAGACATGCTTTATTAACCTAAGTGAGATTATTAAAAGTGTAGAAAAAACCTAGCAAAATAGGAAAATTAAAAAACTACACTAACAATTATAACTCAAAATAATAAATCAAATTTTTAAACACATTCTATTGATATGCTCTGTTCTACGTTGTGTCATCATTGCATCACTAATTCCTTCATAACTCAAACTTGGTTGACTGTACAGACATGCGCACTGGTATACATCATCATTGTGATGTCATGCATCTCTGGGCAACTATGCAAGAGAATATTTCAAGGGAGTATTTTGTTATCATCAAAATTATCCTTCTATTGTAACACTGTCTAATACTTAGACAATTTTCTTCTGCAACTAAATGAGGCTAATTTGCAAAACAAATATGTTGCCATAAATGACAACCATAACTTACCTTATCTAATTGATTAGAATATTGCCAAGAGGTTTTTAATTCTATTGCAAATAAATTGAGTATAGAGGAAAAGGGGAAGAAAGAATTGAAAGGTGTTAAGTTTAGTGAGGATCATGCTGCATTGGTCATTTGGTTAATGAGAAAAGGATCCATTATTGGCTCTTCCTAGCCTGATGATACTGGCTTAATAGGAAGCCTGATTGTAAGGAGAGTTGAAGAAACTACCACTAAAGAGGTAGTAAAGGTAGGTGTTGGATCAGCCAACCTCACCTTAGCCACAACTCAAAGAGACAAGAGAGAAAGACTAGAGCTCCAAGAAAAGTATGAGAAAGTCTTGGCTACATACAATAAAGAAGTTCAAAAGAGAATTGAACTGGAGAATAAAGTGATGGGATGATCCACCAGGCCAAGAATCACATATCCTTGCCTACCAATAGAGCCTTTTAAATCCACTCCTCTTATTGAAATCCTAGACACACTACAAAGGCCACAATATTATACTTCATAAGACTTTGAAGAAGAAAAAAGAAAATTATGGGCACTGCATGTGGAACTAGATGTACAATATGAGAATAAGCTAAGGAAAGTTTTCATGTATTTAGTTAATAAAATTTATTGGCCATCATTTTATGAGAAACTAACAAAGACAGTAAATATATGGGATCAGATAAAGGCAAACGATGAAGCCTTGAAGCCAATTGTCAACAAATGGAGTAAAAGGCATAAAGAGGTCACTCTTTTATGTTTTTCTATCATCAATTTATCATATGAACATATAGAAAAGACTTATGATATTTCCAATGATCACTCAACATTTTATAATAAAAGAGTTGAGCTACAAAGGAGAATTGTCAGTTATCTAGACAAATATAAGAGTGTTAAATTTGAATTATTCCCACATGATTTAAATAAAAAGAATAAATTGAAAAGTAAGGAGGAAAGGGCCCAGGAACTAGATAACCTATTTTTTCTAAGGATGAATAGAGTCATAAATGAGAATGGAAATGCATGGTGGTCTATTATGGAAATTCATGGTGGTCTATTACGATTGAAGAAATTGTAAGAGTTCAATTATTCTATGATTCTTTAAGACAAGATTTTGTTGAAATTGACAAAGTTGCAGAATATGTTATGAAGAAGTAGTAGGAGATTCTACAATTTAATTGGCTAGATGACACACTTTTTGAAAAGTGGATGGCAGAATTCATTGGTGCAAAGTAGTTAGAACATGCTAAAATTGATGATGAAGATATGGAACAAGATGAAGTACAAATTATTGAAACATCACTAAGAGAAGAAGAGGACAAAGGTGAGCAACCAATTGTAGTTGCAAGCACAGAAACCTAGATAGTGACTTGGTAGAAGAGAAATCAGATATAACTATTGTCTTATCAATTCATGATGATATAAATGGAGAGCCTCAAGTTGAAGTAAGCCTAAAACAAGCAAAGCCAGATATCTCACAATCAATCCCATTGGTTACATCCACCAAGGAGCTACAACAGTAATAAGGCCAATCATCAAATTCTTCACCAACAAAGAAGTGCAACAAAAGGTTTAATAGAAAGTGGTCCCACAAAAGAATTTTATGATGTAAATTTTTTCTTGTTGCATAGATTTTTATCTTTTATGACAATAGCATTGTAGATATTTTTTTGTCTTAAGGACAACTGTCAGTTTTTCTATGTCTGAAGCTTGTTACATCTCATACTATATCAGTGAGATTCCAAGGTTGGAAAAAGGGTCCAAGTCATTACATAATTTTAGTTTTTACTAAGTCCTGTTTAGTCTAGTCTTGATGCAAAATTTTTGATGTATTTTCTTTGCAAGTGTTTGAGAATACATTGATGTTACAGGATCTTGATGTCTTATCTTGAGTCATTTTGAGTTCTATTATAGTTTTTATAAAATTTTCAAAGGAAATTAATATAAAGATGAGCTATCCCCATATCTTTCTTCTTGAATCTTGTCTCCAATTTAATTACCTAGTTATCTTGAAATTACATAAGAAAAGCTTGTTCAATTGAATGCACTTATGTTAAGTTGTATATCATTTTTACTATTACTTTTAATTCAATGAATTGGGTAAATTATTTAGTGAATATGATAGGGTTTCCATGGTAGTAGTGAGGATATGTGTAAGAATGAGTTTTGGTGGAAATTACTAATATAATTGATTGTAATGTAGTCAATTAGGTACTTAAATTGAATAGACTCTGAATCCCAATGGATGAGACACTAATCAATTAATTCAGCCTGCATATGAAGAAACCATGAATAAGCATCAAGTATAAAATTCAAAATCAATTTTACTTTAATGTTTGAAGAATATCAAAGCTGGTCAGCACTTATTTACATTTAATTTCTAAATTTTAGTTGGCTGCTATTGTCCAGAGTTACCTATAAATCTAAGAAGAATTATGACCAATCTTCTATAAGTGATGTGTACTAATATAGAATATCATGGAATGATTGAAATATGTATGTAATATAATGTTTTAAATCTTTCATCCCTCAGGTGTACCCGCCTTCATTTTATAGAGCCTAAAGTGTGGAAAATCTTTCTGATTTTGTTGAAGTTGTGTCTAGATTTGAAGCACACATAATTTTTTATAGGAATTAGCTAATCCTTAGGTTTGATCTTTTCTTCTTGGTATTAAGTATTTTTTTTCTCAATAGTGTAAAAACACCAACATGAGGAAAATATTAGAAGAGAAGAAACAAAGAGAGGAAAAGGAAATGAAAAACAAGGAAGAGAGGAAAGCTAAGGAAGTAGCAAGAAATAGAGGGGGGATGAGACTAAACCATCTAGTCCATCTACTCTACTCTCTCTTGCTATTTTGGCTACTAATGATGATGATTAGACTAATCTAATTTCATCTTTATCTAAACTTTTAGAAAAGAACAAGACAGTGAAAATCTTCTAGAGATCATTGATGGAAGTTACTGATAGATTGCACAATACTTTGACAGTACAACATACTAAGTTAGATCCTAAACTAAGAGCATAGGCAGTGCTAAAGTATTTTGATGAAGAGTTTGCAAATTTGCTAAATCTTGTAGAGACAAAAGCTCAAATCTCCCATGATGCTAACTTGTTTAGCACCATTTGCCAAAATATCAAGAATGACTTAGTCAACCTTGATACATGCATAAAAGAACTTTGGAAATGTCACCAGGAAGGGAAAGCTTAGTATGTTAAGTGTACCTTATCATACAAACTAACTAAGGACATGAACAGTCAGATAGAGGGAAATATGATTGAGCTAGAGGCTTTATCTAGGCTAATCTAGCACCCATCTACCAAAGTTGATGATTTTGAGAATCAATTTGCTAGTATTCATAGCAAGATCAGGAAACTAGAACTTTGGAAAGAGAAGAAATTGAAGAGAATATCTGATTTTAGAGAATCTATTTCTCTGAAGTTATTATTTGTTGAAAAGTAGCTAGAAGAATGTGTCAAGGCCAAAGACATGTATACAAACTTTTTGTATTTAGATATCAATGTAGATGATATTGCATCATATGCATTATGTACAATTCTCATATCAACAGAGTCTATCAAAGAAAAATTGAACAAAGGTATGGATAGTTTGAAGGCTATTTTTGATGATTGTATGAAGATTATTTCAGCATAAATGCATGAACAAGCAGTTTTGATAGTTTTGGACAGAATCTTGACATTTTGAGACCTTTGTCATTGATGTCAAAGGAAGAGTGATAATAGAAGAAAATTGGAAATTAGAAAATTTGGATAGTAAAGGGGAGAGATACATGTGTAGTATGAAGTATATTGAAAGGGGGAGCATATTTGTAAAGTTGTAATAGATGTAATGTTTATTTTGATTGTTTGTTTTTGTCAGTTAGCCAATTTTCTCTATTTTGTCACCATCAATGCCAAAGGGGGAGATTGGTGACAATTGGCTAATTGTGACATGTAATTTTTTTCATTAGTGGCAACACATGATGTACATGTTGATAAGAAACCTCAAAAATAAAGATACTTAGTGTTTGGTTATCATAAAGTTGTCTAAGTATAGAATTTGGTTTACAACAGTGTATTGTTTTGTTTATAACATGTTGTAGATGTCATATTATGACAAATGAAGTTACATGGAGATAATATACATGTTGGTGATGATGTGTATAAGCTCAAAATTTTGTATAGACTATACAAAATGGAGTTAATCATGTTTTGATGAAGTAGGAAAACAAAATTAAAAGAAATAATTGTTTTGGTTGCAAAACAATTACTTGTCCAATTAGGGTCGACATCCTAGATGTTTACTCTAACTTGGAAAAGTAAATTGTGGTCTTAGCTAACCCAATAATATTTTATGTAAAGGTATGGTATATATTCAAAGGACTTCTTGTGATAAGAAGGTATGAAATCTTGGTGTATTAGTGTTATTATGTATCAAGTGTGTGGACTTGTGAGTGAACTTTTGTGAAAGTGATATATGTAAAGTTATGTATGAACTATCTAGTGATCTGAGATTAAGTTAAAGATTATAGATCAGTCAAGGAAGGAAAATAATAGTAGATTACTTGATTAAGTAGTGAGCTCTTCATGTAGTTGATATTACATGTTTGGGCAGTGGGCTCATCTTGCATACATTATACTACATCTCCTAACATGGTTGGAATCTCCTAACAGGGATTCAAAGTCTCGTAACAAGGACTGTCATACTGAATTTTCTCATTGACTCCTAACAAGGTCCATCCTCTAACAAGGAACATATATATTAGTATATTACCTAGCGGGTATCATCTCCACTAGGGTTTTGCCTTGGCTAGGGTTTCCCTAGTTAACAAAATATGTTGTTATGAGTTATCTTTGTCCATTGTTACTATTATTGTTTAGCATTATTTTATTGCTTTATTATGCATGGTTTACAGTTAGTAATAATATCAATTGTAAAATGAGGATTATATGAATTTCAAAATTCAATTATTCTGTCACATTAGAAATTAGGAATGATCAAACTACCAATTCCCAAAATTATGAAAATTAGCCAATTAATTAATATGGTTTAATTTATTACAAGATCATAGGACAAGGGGAAGAATAAATCATTTATTTATCTAAGCTTGGGACTTAGGAATAGGGATAAGTTAAGAATTTATTTACTGGTAAAGAGGATAATCAACTAATTGCCAATTGGCATGACAAAGAATTTGATAAAATCATAAAAATAGACATGCTTTATTAGGTTAAATCAATTAAAAAATTATTTAAATTAGGGGTGAATATTTAATTAATGAAAAATATTCATTATAAAATTAATGAGGAATTGAACAATGTGAACACATGATAAATAATACATGCATAATATAGAAGAATCATTAGCAATTGGAGAAACAATAGTTAAATTGTAATGAAATGTAAAAAATTGGTGTCATCAATGTTGGCCAATTTTGAGCATCTACATTTTACCCCTCTATGATATAATTTAATTTAGAGCATTTCTAAGGAAAATTAAGAAAAAAACACATTGTAATTACCTTGAAAATGATAGGATATAAGGGCATACCTTGAAAAATGTAAACTTAAGAAGTCAAATTGTTAAAAATGGCAATAAAAATCCACAACAATAAACATATCAAAAGTCATCGACAAAAGAAAATACTATGAAGCATAGAGTGCGAAAAAACATTGTGACCAACATCAAAACCAAAACTTTCACTTCCATCTAGGCACAAAAATGAATATGAAGGAGCTTGGAGAAAGAAAAAAGAGATTTCTTGTTTGGAAGATTTGGATCTCTTGAACAAGGAAGATCATGTCAATTTTAACATTTAAAAATTGTGGTGAGTACATGATGATCTTTAGATAATTAGAGGATGAAGATGAAAAAGTATGTACACTAGGTTCCCCTCTATTGGAAATATAAGAGGATTAACTGAGAGGGGAAGGGTGAATTAGTTGCTACAAAAATAAATCCAAGATCCCTTAGATGTCAAAACAAAACAATAAACTTTGAAAACTAAACACTATTGATGCTTGATAAATAAAGAAATGTTGTAAATTGATAAACACTAAGAATGCTCAGTAATTACTTAACATGCAAGTCTTAAGATGTTATCTATGATTACTTATTACTTTAACTTAGTTTCAAACATAGAAGAGAAATAGCATGAACACATTTGACACCAAGATTTAATGTGGAAACCCAATTTGGGAAAAACCACCAATTGCAACTAGTTATTATTTTCACTCTTCTAAAGTGAGCCCTATTAGGAGCCAACCTTGTTAAAGGTTACAAACACATTGTTAGGTGTGATTCTATTAGAGGATTTAATCACCTTGTCAGGAGTGGCCTTGTTAGAGGTCTTTAGACAATTCAATGGAATTTCCACCTTGTTAGAGGATTTACAAATAGCCATTAAGCCAATTCTATTAAGAGATTTAGATCACTACTACAATGGTTAGAGAATAACAATAAAATTACCTAATTTGGATGCAACTGGATTACTAATTATAGATCTCAATTCTAGCTTGTACTTGATCCTTGCTGATCAAATGTATCCTTTTAGCTTCACAAGGATATTCTACTTATCCTTCTAATTCGCTTCCTCTTTGCATCATTAGATCTTCAAAATCTTCCATGCATTCACATTCACAAACACTCTAATTCTTATTTTGACCTTTTATTTATATCTTTCATATTGTCAAGTTGGCTAAAATAAAACTTAGAATAATTAATATTCATCTTATTAGTTGGCTAGAACCATCAGATAAATCAGTTGAACTTAATATGCCAAAATAAGAAAATCCTTCGTTAGCCTACCCTGCTCTATAGACACTAACTCAGAAATGATTTTCTCCTATTAACCAACTAAAACTTGATCAATACTGCATACTAAAAAAGTTCCTTTGGTAACTAAGTGAGCTTAGTTAATACTGGTTCCATCCAACATTTCTTTTATTAAATGAGTAAGCTCACTTAACACTCATCTTCCCTAGACTTTTCTTTGATACCCAATTTAACTCGATAGACACTATTTTCTAAACTAGGTAAACTCTGGATTGCTCGGTGGCCACATAAAACTATCTATAATTCTCGAGTGAGTTCAGTACACTGACTAGTAATGACATGATATTTTGTGTAACATCAAAGACAATACATAATTAATCAATTGTATTCAACAATCTCCCTCTTTGGCATTGATGGCAACAAATGTCATAGCACAATAAATTTTTTGGAGCAAGAATAAAGTAAGGAACATATCCTTAATTTCATTCTGATTCTCATCCATGAGAAATCCATCTATCAGTGTCAACTTTGACTACCTTCAATTTTAGTTTCTCCCTCTATTAGAAAATTTTTGTCTATTAGAATTTCTACCAAATTCATTCTCCCCTTCTAACAATTCTTTCTATGGCATAAAACTTCTCCCTCTTTTCAATAAAAAAAAAATTTCTATGACATATGATAGTAAAATTCTCCCTCTTTGACATCTCATGCCAAATACAATACTCGATGAATATTAATGTACCTCAAGTACTAATGCATTTGCAATATGCCCTTGCCAATTCTGCATCAACTGATTGATCTTCAACATGCTTTAGTTGATGCATCACTAAAATTCATTTAGTGAGATTTAGATAGGGGAATGACCCCCAACTTACCTCTTAGATACAAATATGCATCCTTAGGTAATGACTTGGTGAATATGTCTGCAATTTATTCTTTTGCATTTACAAATTCCAATATGACTTCTTTATCTTACACCAACTCTCTTAAGAAGTGATATTTTATAGAAATGTGGTTTGTTTTGGTATGCATTACTGGATTCTTTGATATATTGATTGCATTGGTGTTATCACAGTATATGACTATTGGATCCTTGATTTCTACCTTCATATCTCTCATCAGTTATTTGAACCAAACAATGTTAGAACAATTAATTATTATTGCCACATATTCTGCCTCTACTGTGGACTGAGAGATACAATTTTTTTTCTTTCTTGTACAAGAAACTAATCTTTTACCAAGGAATAATGCTCCACCGCTAGTGCTTTTTCCATCATCAATACTTCCTTCCTGATCAATATCTATAAATAATTTTAAGTTTAAATTGCCTCCTAGTTTGTACCATAAAGCATATTATTTAGTACCTTTCAGATATCTCATGATTCTTTTGACTTCCATCAAGTGATTTTCATTGGGATTTGCTGAGAATATTACCACCATATTAACTGCTAATGCAATATCAGGCCTTGTATGCACTATATACTACAATTTTCCAATCATTGATCTGTATATGGTCCGATCTACCTCTTTGGAGTCATCATTTTTGGAAAGCTTATATCCAATAGACATAGGCATTCCAATTGGGCTTGAGTCTTCCATTTTGAATTTCTTTAGTATCTCCTTGATATATTTAGACTGAGTAATGTAGATACCATCTTTCTTCTATTGAATCTGTAATCCAACAAAGAATTTTATCTCTCCAAACATAGACATCTCAAATTACTTAATCATTTCTTCTAAAAATTCCTTGCACAAGTCATCATTTCCTATGAATAAAGTGTCATCGACAAATATTTTTGCTAGCACAATCTTCTTGTCTGGTCCTTCTTTGATATATAGACTACTATTATCATTTGTTCTTTGAAAACCAATCTATATCAAGTAGTTATGAAGTCTTTCATATGAAGCTCTAGGAGCTTTCTTGAGGCCATATAATGCCTTGTGTAATTTGTAGACCATGATCCTTTTGCTAGGATCTACAAAATCTTTTGGTTGTTCAATGTAGACTTCTCATCAAGAATTCCATTCAAGAATATAGATTTTACATCCATTTGATAAACTTTAAATCCTTTGTAACCTGCATATGCTAGTAAAGTTCTAACACCTTCTAATCTTGCAATAGAAGCAAAAGTTTCACCATAATAAATACATTCTCCTTGAGAATAGCCTTTAAATACCAACCTTTCTTTGTCTCTAGATACTTTTCCATCTTCATTTTTCTTATTTCTAAACACCCACTATGTGCCAATTACATTTTTACCATTAGGTCTAGGAATGAGAGTCTAGGTTTTTTCTTCTCTATTTGTTGTATTTCTTCATTCATTGCTTCAATCCAACTTTCATTTTCCAAAGCATTTTTAACATTTCTAGGTTTAAATTTAGCAAGTAAATATGTACCTTTTATACACTCAAAAGGTGTCACACTCTAAACCTTTCTATCCAAGGGATTCCATTGAGTTCAAAATGCTTGGATTCTAGCTTAGATCTCCCTATCTATGGAGTGCAAGAGAGTATATTTCAAGCATAAGAAGGCTCTCAGCTAAGCCTTAGAAATATACTTCTTGCTAGTAAACCATGCAATGGGAGGTTCCAAAGATGATATGCAAGAATGCAAATGTCTACCAAGGATGCCTCAAAGATGCAATGCAAATGGAGACTAAGCTAGGATGAGAATGCAAAATGCAGCTATGATAAGAAAGATGAAAGTGTTACAAAATCCAAGCTAATTACTAAGTGATTTAAGCTATTGCAAAGAAACTACATTAACATGCAACTATGCTAAAAATTCCATATGATCTTATGCTAATATGTGGTGGAATGAGAGAATTAAGACAAGAAATGGAAGTTCTCCTTACATCTCCAAAGAAACCTATTAGAAAACCTAGAGCATAACAATATTCAAAAGGTGGATGGATCCTTTGAGGGGGAAAGCTCTCTCCCTTTTAAAGTCATATAGATGGTAGAGATCAAAGTGAAGATGATGGACGATCAATGGTGGAGTTTGAAAAGAGGAGTGATCCATGTGCACACACAAGTCAACCAATAGAATATAAGTTGACTTCTAATATGAGACAAAAGTCACAAAGCCTTTTCTTTTAATTTGCAAATTAGAAAAATGACTTTATATGTGCACTTTAAGTGGGTTAGAAGAATGGGGTCTTTTATTTAATTAAAATGGGACATGTTATTTTATTCAAATAATGAACTCAAGATATCATAGTCAAACTATAGGTTATAATCAAATTAATTGATTATTAGCAATTTGGCCTAGGTAAATGATTAATTAAATTAGCCAAAATGCTAAGAAGGGGGCTAATAGTCAAGATGACCATTTTTAGATGATTACATTTGCCCCTTTTTGGCTAATGTGTGATCAATCTGGGAACACATTACATCAAAGATAATATAAGCCAAGTAGGTAGCAATAGATATAGATATTTGATTCCAAAGAACAAAATAAAAAAAGAGGTATCACATCCTGAATGTATACCGTGATAGTAGTAGTACTGAATATTAGGAGAAAAAATGATGTCATAATACAAGAAGAATGCTAACACCTAGTAGAGCAGATAGATCAAGAGAAAATGAAAAGATTAATTATATGCTCCTAGGAAATAGATAGTTGTAGCAAGCGATGATAGAGTATTTCTGCTCCCTCGGGATTCAAATTGAAATGAGGTAAGGGGATGCAAAAATGAGCTAGATATGAGTAAATTGAGAGATAGAAATTTCCAAGTTGAGAGATAAATGATTAGAACCAAATGGTGACTATTAAGGAATGACAGAATGCCCTAGTTTGACTAGAGTTGACCACGACGGATACAACATAAAAATTAGGTCAAATCAAGTAGAAAGATGATTTTAGACATGAAAAGGTGAATTTGAGTAGATATGAGGCATAGAGGTGATGAAGGCATGAAGAAATGAAGATGTCCTAGTGACGATTCATAGATTAGACCTAAAAAGGTCATCTACTACTTAGAAGAAGGTAGAATTTTAAAATGCAGTTTTGACTAACAAGATGAACCCAAATTTTGATTTCAATCTCGAAAATGGATCGAAGATGTAAAAATTAGCTAGGGGTCAAAATATTATATAGATATGATGATAAGATAGTAAAGAGATGAAGTAGAAGATCAAGAAGATGAAAAGACATGATCAAGAAGAAAGAAAGAAAGATATGAAAGTAGTTAGCCGATATGTCCATGAAAAGATAAAGAGAGAGCTCTCTCCATATGAAATAATTCAGACTATGCTAGAGAATGAACCTATAATGCAAGCTAATATCAAAAGTGGTTTAACAATAAGAAACACATAACATTTAGACTCTAATTTCATTATTGAGCATTTATTAGGGACATCATGAGATCATACAACCATCACTAGTATAACTATGAGGATATGAATATGATCAATATCAGATAGGTATGTGGAAATCCAATCTAAGCATCAGAGACATGTAAGTCAAGATAACTACGCGAGTAGATTCCCTAAGTTTAGTATAGTAAGATTACACCTATATCAAGGAATAAGCATTAGGATAACCTTTGAGTGTGATCTTGTGAAAAAATATTCAAGGATGATACATTTATAAGTCAAAGTGTCAAATAGAACAAGCATGAATGCTTTAAAAACTATAAATGGACAAAGTATACCCAGAAGTAGAAATCAAGAAAACATGTCCCATGCCCCCAGTCTTCTTGTCAATGACATCCTCAAAAGACTATTAAGGAGGGAACATATAGAAAAGAAATCATCATAGACAACACATAAAGTAGATAAAGATCAACATATCTCAGTCATTTAAGTGTTTAAGTGCATGTGTGTAAGTCACTTGGCCATTTCTTCAAGACTTGAATTTGATAGTGAGAAATATTGATATTAGAGACTATAGGTAAACTATCTGAGAAGTGTTGAGAAAAACTTGAAGTCAAGTTGGGGATAGTGTTGAGAAACATTATTTTGTGAGTTTCCAAAGAACCTTAATGAACAAGGAAACCTCAAGCGGGCTAAGTAGCTATGCCCCCAAGATGAGGAAAAGAAACAATCTCAAGCTAGGAAATGTGTAGCAAAATGGGTGATTGAGACGGATAGACATATGTGCAAGGGTCTCAAGTAGCACTTGTTTCAAGGTTTTCACCACTTGCCAGTTTTTTTAGGACATTTTTTTTTTGTATTTTTTGATTTTTTTGATTTTTTGGGTGATACATCAAAGTGCCTATTGCTAGGTTTTCACTAAGATGATCATTTTTTTAGGACATTTTCTGATTTTTAGGAGTTTTTTAGCATCATGTATGATTTGTTTTTGGATTTTATAGAATGATTTAGAGATTAATATTTCTCAAGAAAGATCACATCATTTTGTCCCAATATCTAGCAAGGTATAGGACATGATGGAAAAACAAGCTAGTGGATAAGTAGAGATGGATAACAAAGGAGTATGAAGAAAGTGAAAACGATACTCAAGGACTGACTCCTCAAGAATACCCAAGCTAGGGAAAGAGGTGATATAGTCAGATGAAGTATGTTTTTGATAAGCAATGGAAGTAATGAGTAGGCTAGCATGTAGGATAAGCAGTGAAACCAACAAGTGAGATAGCATGAAGCATGTAGTTCAAAAGAGTAGCCATGTCAAGAGACCTATGAGAACCATGAGTGTTTACAAAGTGTCATCATAAGAATCTTTCAAGGGAGAAAAAGTTCTATCAAAAGTATGTTTAGAGTCCTTTTGTTGTTTCTCAAGTAAATGGTATGCATCCCTATCTTCATTATTGTCTTGTTCAAAGACAGATCCATCATGATAGCTTGGAATAGGCTCAAAGGAGGTATCACTTTCTTTCTCTCTAAGGAGGTCTTTAGATCTAGAAGATGAAGGCATTTGATGTCTTGGAGTAGAATATGTAGACCTTGAAGAAGATGAACCATGTGTATGTAAAGGTCTTAAGGGAGATTCATTTAGGAATGAAATCTTCTCCTCTAATCTTTTCTCAAGTTTAGACTTCATTTCTATCATACGCTTAGATAGATGAAGGTAAGAAAGATTGTTTGTCTCTTCTAGTTCCTTGTATTGAGAGTATAGATCTTGAAACTCTTTAGTGGCATGGAGGATATCATGATCATCTAGATTTGGTTGAGGTTTGGTAGCATAAGGTTTGAATTCCATAGTGATAGATATATAATCAAGCCTAAACAAGACTAGAGGAAGCTAAGAAGGTGACACGAGATAACTTGATGTCCAAAATAAAGAGGTAGAGTGTTCACTTGCCAAAATAGTAAAGATAAAGTAAAGTGACTTGTCAAGAAAGTGTCCAAGAAACTTACAGAACTAGTGACTCAAGTCAAGATCTAGGAAAGAAGCCAAATAGCCAATAGATAGAGCAAGCAGGGGGACAAGTGAACAACTTTCTTAACCTAAGAGTGTAGTCAACAAATCAAGGTAACCATTTCAAAAAAAAAAAACTAGAAAGTGGACATAGACCATGAAGATAGGAAGACCAAGAGCACTAAGACCAAAAAGTCACTTTAAGCATGTTCAAGCACTAGAGACATAGAAAAGAAAAATCAAATGATGAGACTTCCCTTACCAAGAAACATAAGAGAAATGTTAGGACTTGATGCTTTGACTTGGTTGACAAAGTTTGACAATAGTTGATAGCATAACAAGTTTGATGTTCAAAAGAAATTTCTTTCCAAGTAAGATAGTGACACATGGAGTAGTCTTCAAACAATGAAGCAAGGGACAAAGGAACCTTGCATGATACAAGAATATGGAAGGTATTTAAAAAAATCCCTAGAACTATCATCATGTGTAAGTTCAAAAGATTTCCATAGGTCTAGCACATTCAAAAACACATCAAGCAATATCTACCTAAAATTCATGGTTCATTACTCCACAACTTGGCCCATGCTTGATGCTCCTTCACCTCACACCAATTGGTTTCCCATAAGAGATGTTGGATTTTTTATGGAAGTTCCATAAGCACAATGAAGGAAACATAGATGGTGAGTGCAAAATCTTGGGGTGATCTAGGTAGTCCACTAGGATTGATCCTTGCACCAAGAAGTTGAGTGGCAAAATATGGTAGCTAGTAACCTAAGGTGTTTAGAAAGGGCTTCCATTTGTAATGTTCCTCTTGCACCCAATCAAGGGACACCACACCTTGTGGTGGGTAATAGATCTCATGGTCACAAGAGTATGATGCAGGAGCATTCAGAGGTATAAGGGCAATCCTATGTCACCCAAAAAATGTACTTAGACTTAGTTTCTATTTCATGTCTTTACATTTTTGGATACCCATTTGTGTCAAATAAAGGTTCCAACTCTTACAGTTCAACTATCAGTGTGCTAAAAAATTCCAAAAAAATTAGGAGCATGCAATTTGGCCATCATTTTGGTGACCTAGAAGGTGTGAATTGTCCAGATGAATATAATTGTGATTTAGAGCATTCTAGAAAAAGAATCAGCTCAAAAGGCCCCATGGTTTGAAAGTTATTGAAGTTTTTCGAGTTTTGGAGACCTCCTAAGAATGCTTCAAAGTTAGGTTAGGGGCATTAAATGACCTCAAAAAGGGCCAAAAAATGGGGGACGAGTGAAGCTGGTCCATAAGGCTATAGAGCGCTTCGAGAGCTTTTCGAAAATGTAAATGGTTCGTCAATCAGAGCTACGGTTAAAAAGTTATGCCTCCCAGAAGTTTGATTACCGTTTCTAGATTCTTCTAGATTTGCGCCAACTTCTACCGCAGCTTCTGAAACCTTCTATTTGGTCGGTGGATGCCTACTAGAACTTTCTAGAATGTACTCCTAGTCCTTAACCCTTTGGGGTCTATTTAAGGAGATTTTTGGCATTGTAAAAGGCAGTTCGGAGTGGAGTTTGAGAGGAGGTACTGAAAGGAGAAATTATCTCCAGATTTATGCTATTGTAAGCCCTTAGGGCATGTTTTGAAGTTTATTTTCTCTGTACTATTTGTAATAGCTTATTTTCTTAGTTAATATAATTTTTCCTTTTTTTTGTGTCCATTTTGTTCTTGGGTTGTGTCCCCATCAAGTGGTATCAGAGCCGGTTTTCCTGAGTGTGTAGACAGAGCGCCGACTGTGAGGCAGTTTTCACCAGGACCGTGTGGTTGTGGGTTTGAGTTAAGAAGATGCCTCCATGAAGAGAGCATGGTGGAAGGGCTAGAGCTATTAATCCTGAGGAGGTTAGAGCCCTCCAAAGGCAGGTACAGGCATTGCAAGAGGAGCTCCATAGAGGAGCAAATGTTGCCGCAGGTGACGACAGTGAGGATGACAATGAAGAAGAAGAAATGGGACCAGAAGGGGAACTTGATGGGGAAGTTTTGAATCCTATAGAGGAAAGGCTTTTTAGGGCCATTACTAAGTTTGGGAAAAGTCCTACAATTGAAGTGGGTGTATTTTCAAGAAATCTGAAACCAGATGAGTTGATCGATTGGATCAATGAACTGGAAGAATACTTTGAGTATAAGGATATCAGGGACCTAGATAGGGTTAAGTTTGCAAAGGCCAAACTGAAAGGCCATGCAAAAATCTGGTGGCAAGAGGTTCAATTGGAAAGAAATAGAAGAGGAAAGAAGAAGATCATAAGATGGGATCGCATGGTGGACAAATTGAAGAAGCAGTTCATTCCTGTGGACTACGAGCTTGATCTGTTTGAGAAGATGCATGGGTTAAAGCAAGTAGGAAGATCAGTCCAAGAATATACAGAAGAATTTTACCGACTCTTGTTTAGAGCAGGACATGTAGAAGAAAATAAGGAGAAGGTTGCTCGTTATATCAGTGGGTTGCGACCTAGCATCCAGGAGAAATTAAGTCTGGTAAGAATGACCAGTGTTGAAGAGGCATACAAGTTTTCCCTACGAGTTGAACAGAAGCTGAATAAAAGGTTTGAAGGAAGACAAAGAGGGCGCGGTCAAGGAGGAAGGGGAAGCGGTAGATCATTTGGAGGCTGCAATGAAACCCAAAAGAAAAATGAAGATGTGGGTACTAGCAGGAACCAGAGGAATGAGGGTTTCAAACGCTCCCATGATCAAGACTTTGGAAATCGAAGAGGAAGAGGTAGAGGACGTGGACAAGGAAGAGGAGGCTTCCATGGTACCTATTTCCATTGCAATGAAGAAGGTCATCATGCTTTTGAATGCCCTCAACGATAAGGAAGGACAGATAGGAGAGACAAGGGCCAAGCTAGGGTTGCTCATGTGGATGAGGATGCACAATCATCACATTTAGAGGATGCAGAAAGAGGAGAGACCTTGGTAAATGAAAGAGTCCTACTAAGTGGTGAGATTGAACCAGGACAACGAAGGATTTTGTTCCGTACCAGATGCAAGTGTGAGGATAAATGTTGTGACGTGATCATTGATGGTGGTAGCACTGATAACTTGGTATCAGAAGAGATGGTCTCTAACTTGAAGCTCAAGAGGGAGAAACATCCATAGCCCTATCGGATTGCTTGGGTAAAAGATGATCATAAGGTCCTAGTAAGTGAACAATGTTTAGTAAAATTCAAAATTGGGAGTTACCATGATGAAGTTCTTTGTGATGTTATTTCGATGGATGTTTGCCATCTATTGTTGGGTAGACCATGGCAGTTTGATAGACATGCAGTGCATGATGGACATGCAAACACATACTCTCTCACAAAGGATGGAGTTCGCCACAAATTGAAGCCCATGAAAAAGGAAGGTGAAAAGGTATGTAGTAGTGCTAGGATTTGTCTTGTTGACGAAAGGAAGTTTTTAGATGGCATGAAACATCAGCATATGTGCTATGCTTTGATTCCTAGGAAAGATAAAGAAGGTAGTAGTGAAATACCACTTGAAGTTTCAGATTTACTAGGGGAATTTGGAGATATTATCTCTGATAATGTTCCAGATGGATTGCCACTAGTAAGGCAAATCAGTCATCAGATAGATCTGATTCCAGGAGCTAGTTTACCTAACAAGGCTGCTCACAAGATGACTCCTACTGAAACAGAGGAGCTAAATAGACAGGTTCAGGAGTTGTTGAGGAAGGGCTTGATTCAAGAGAGCCTAAGTCCATGTGCAGTACCTATAGTACTCGCACCAAAGAAGGATGGAGAGTGGAGGATGTGTGCAGATTCTTGAGCTATAAATAGGATCACCATCAAGTACCAGTTTCCTTTGCCAAGGATGGATGATATTATGGACTGCTTGAGTGGAGCTCAATACTTCACAAAGATAGATCTGAAGAGTGGTTATCACCAGATATGGATTCAAGAAGGAGATGAGTGGAAAATAGCCTTCAAGACCAAGGAGGGTCTTTATGAGTGGTTAGTCATGCCCTTTGGATTAACAAACGCCCCAAGCACCTTCATGTGGCTCATGAATGAGGTACTTAAGAAGTTCTTGGGAAAATTTGTTATTGTCTATTTGGATGATATTTTAATTTTCAGCAAGACTTTGGAAGAACATTTATTGCATATTCATAGTGTCCTTGAAAGGCTAAGGGAAGAGAAATTGTTAATTAATCTGAAGAAGTGTAACTTTGCAAAAAGGGAGTTAGTCTATTTGGGGTTTGTTATATCACCTAAAGGTCTCAAGATGGATCCGAATAAGGTAAAAGCCATCTTGGAATGGCCTACTCCAAGGTCTGCTACTGAGGTAAGATCATTTCATGGTCTGGTTAGTTTTTATAGGAAGTTTATTAAGAATTTTAGTGGCATATGTGCACCCCTAACTAATACAATAAGAGGGGATAGAAAAGAGTTCAAATGGACTATAGCAGCTCCGAGAAGTTTTGAATTGCTGAAGAAGAAGGTAACAAAATAGCCTGTGTTGGCACTTCCAAAATTTAGAAAGGTTTTCCAGGTGGATTATGATGCCAGTGGCAGCACTATTGGGGCTATATTAAGCCAAGAAGGTAAGCCTATTGCTTATTTTAGTGAAAAATTGAATGATGCAAAGAAGAAGTATTCTGTTTATGATCAAGAGTTCTATGCAATAGTTCAGGCCTTAAAGAAATGGAGGCAATATTTATTGCCAAAGGAATTTGTTTTGTATACTGATCATCAGGCATTACAGTACCTAAATAGCCAAGGTAAATTGAATCAGAGGCATATGAAGTGGGTAGAGTTCTTGTAGAGCTATACATTTGTGTTGAAGCATAGAAGTGGAAAATCTAATAGGGTTGCAGATGCACTAAGTAGGAGACAATTATTGCTTACAGTAATGCAGGTTGAAGTAGTTGGCTTTGATGAACTCAAGAATTTGTACCCCGAGGATCCTGATTTTGCTAAAGCATGGAAAGCTTGTAAAGAATCTGTTGCTGTATATAGAACCAAGTGGTTAGACTATTTGATTCAGGATGGCATGTTGTTCAAGGGTAGTCAATTGTGCATTCTAAGGAGTTCCATGAGGGAAAATCTGATTAAGGAGAAACATAGTGGAGGGATGGCAGGACATTTTGGTCGAGATAAGATCATTGCCATTCTTAGAGAACATTATTTTTGGCCTCAAATTTCACAGGATGTGAAGAAGTTTGTACAAAGTTGCCAGGTTTGTCAAGTTGCCAAGGGGTTTAGTCACAATATTGGCCTATATCAGCCATTTCCTGTTCCATCAAGGCCATGGGAGGACATAAGTATGGATTTTGTTCTTGGATTGCCAAAGACACAAAGGGGTAATGACTCAGTATTCGTGGTGGTTGATAGGTTCTCCAAAATGGCACATTTCATTCCATGCCACAAAACTCATGATGTTGTCCATTTTGCAGACTTTTTTTTTAGAGAGGTGGTGAGACTACATGGTCTCCCAAGGAGTATAGTTTCTGACAGAGATACTAAATTTGTGGGGTATTTCTGGAGGACATTGTGGAAAAAGTTAAGAACTGACTTGAAATTCAGTTCCACACATCACCCACAAACTGATGGCCAAACAGAAGTGGTAAACAGAAGTCTGGGCAATTTGCTGAGATGTTTAGTTGGGGATAAGCCCAAGGGATGAGATTTGATTCTACCACAATCAGAGTTTGCTTACAATAACTCTATAAATAGGAGTACTGGAAAATCACCATTCCAAATTGTATATGGAAATAGCCCAAGGACTGCACCAGAATTGAGGAAGATAGATCAAGGGGAGAGGACAAGTGCTGAAGCTAAAGAATTTGCTGAACATATCAAGCATCTACATGAGGAGGTTTAGGCACACATTACCAAGATGAATCAAGAGTATAAAGATAGGGCTGATCAAAGGAGAAGACATAAGGAATTCCAAGTAGGGGATCTAGTCATGGTGCACTTACGAAAAGAAAGATTTCCAGCCGGTACTTACAACAAGCTGAAAATGAAAAAATTTGGCCCCCTACAAAATTTTGAAGAAACATGACTCAGGAAATGCATATGAGGTGGAGCTCCCAGATGGTATTCACATTTCTCCCATTTTCAACATTGCAGATTTAACAGAGTATCATGATGATGGTGCAGATGAAGAGCCGGTGTTAGAGCCATGTCCAATTCCTGCTTCTAAGAAGGAGGAGATAGAAGACATTCTAGATCATCATGTGGGTAGGAGTACCAGAAACAGGCAGTATGAAGAGTATTTGGTCAAATGGAAAGGACGGCCAATTGAGGACTCAACTTGGATTTCAGCAGCTGAGGTTTCCCATTTGGGATTTCCTCTACCATCCATAAAGTGACAGGGTCACTTTTCAATCTACCCTGGGTGTCTGATGCAAGAGCATTTAGAGGTATAAGGGCAATCCTGTGTCATCCAAATAATGTACTTAGACTTAGTTTCTATTTCATGTCTTTACATTTTTGGATACCCATTTGGGTCAAATAAAGGTTCCAACTCTTACAGTTCAACTATCAGTGTGCTAGAAAATCCCAAAAAAATAGGAGCATGCAATTTGGCCATCATTTTGGTGACCTAGAAGGTGTGAATTGGCCATATGTATATAATTGTGATTTAGAGCATTCTAGAAAAAGAATCAGCTCAAAAGGCCCCATGGTTTGAAAGTTATTACAGTTTTTTGGGTTTTGGAGACCTCCTAAGAATGCTTCAAAGTCAGGTTAGGGGCATTAAATGACCTCAAAAAGGGCCAAAAAATGGGGGATGAGCAAATTTGGTCCATAGGGCTATAGAGCGCTTCGAGAGCTTTTCAAAAATGTAAACGGTTTGTCAATTGGAGCTATGGTTAAAAAGTTATGCCTCCCGGAAGTTCGGTTACCATTTCTAGATTCTTCTAGATTTGCGCCAACTTCTACCGCAGCTTCTGGAACCTTCTATTTGGTCGGTGGATGCCTACTAGAACTTTCTAGAATGTACTCCTAGTCCTTAACCCTTCGGGGTCTATTTAAGGAGATTTCTGGCATTATAAAAGGCAGTTCGGAGTGGAGTTTGAGAGGAGGTACTGAAAGGAGAAATTATCTCCAGATTTATGCTATTGTAAGCCCTTAGGGTATGTTCTGAAATTTAATTTCTCTGTACTGTTTGTAATAGCTTATTTTCTTAGTTAATATAATTTTCCCTTTCCGTTGTGTCCATTTTGTTCTTGGGTTGTGTCCCCATCAGAGTACCTTAAGTGTTCTTACCTAGTGATCTCCTTAAGCGATCACACTAAGTAAAGATAAACACTACATTTACCAAGGTTTTGTGCCCTTGATAGCCTTAAATTTATAGTGGGTTGGAAGAGTTAGGTATTTTTTTTATCCCTACTTGGGTTATTCCTCTTAGGTTTTTTAAGAAAAGTCCCTCTAAAGGATCCTAACTACCACATATTGGATCCACTCTCAAGGGTCAAGATTTTTGATTCACCACAAGGGCGAAGAGCATCCTCTCCTACCTTAATTACTTCCCCTGAACATGCCAAGAAGATCCGATTATCCCCTTACTTTGAAAATCCAAAGGTAATTCAAGATTTATAATTCACCACAAGGGTGAAGATCATACTCTCCTGTCACCAAAGAACCCAAATCACAAGTTTAATGTGCCTAAGAAATTAAAGCAACTAGTTAGAATGTCGCACATGGAATAAAAGGAAACAAGAAAGTGGGGTTTTTATGCTTTGGGAAACCCTACAAACAAGTGTTAGTAGGCCCTTGTGCATTTGAATCTTTGACATACATTATTTTTAAGGCAATTTAGGCATTGTTTCAAGGTAACATCCTATAATCACAACCATTAGCCCGACAAGTTAGCTTCAAAAAAATATAAAATCTATAAGTGAACCTCTAAAAAATAGCTAAAGACCTATAAAAACTAGTAAGTAGGAAGCAACAACTAGAAAACTAATGAAATCACCCAAAAAACAAGCAAGTTCTAGTCAAGCGACAATTTTTTCTAGAAGTTTGTTGTGCGATACTTTCCAAATAATCATGCGACAAAATCTTTCTATGCAATATTTTTGCCTAAGCTGGGTGATAGAACTTACAATACTGAGACAACAGATTATAGTATGGTCATGCAACACTATTTCCAAAATTTATCGCCCAATAGTTATGAGAACTATCATATGAAATTAGAAAAATGTCATCTGAAACCTATGATTGTAAAAAAAGAAAACTTGCAAATAGAATGCAGAAAATGCGAGAATGTAGCAAAAAGAAGAGCATAATTAAGATGTTCTACCCCATGGCGGGTGCCAAAAATGTACACTCAAAATGTGTCACACTCTAAACCTTTCTATTGAAGGGATTCCATTGAGTTCAGAATGCTTGGATGTCAGCGTAGAGCTCCCTATCCATGATGTGCAAGAGAGTATATTTCAAGCATAAGAAGGCTCTTAGCTAAGCCTTAGAAATACACTTCTTTCTAGTAAACCATGCAATGGGAGGTTCCAAAGATGAGATGCAAGAATGCAAATGTTTACCAAGGATGTCTCAAAGATGCAATGCAAATGGAGACTAAGCTAGGATGAGAATGCAAAATGCAACTATGATAAGCAAGATGAAAGTGTTACAAAATCCAAGCTAATTACTAAGTGATTTAAGATATTGTAAAGAAACTACATTAACATGCAACTATGCTAAAAATGCCATATGATCTTATGCTAATATGTGGCGGAATGAGAGAATGAAGACAAGAAATGGAAGTTATCCTCAAAGCTCCAAAAAAACCTATTTGAAAACCTACAACATAACAATATTCAAAAGGTGGATGGATCATTTGAGGGGGAAAGCTCTCTCCCTTTTAAAGTCATATAGACGATAGAGATCAAGGTGAAGATGATGGATGATCAATGGTGGAGTTTGAAAAGAGGAGTGATCCATGTGCACTTACAAGTCAACCAATAGAATATAAATTGACTTCTCATATGAGACAAAAGTCACAAAGCCTTTTCTTTTAATTTGAAAATTAGAAAAAGGACTTTATGTGTGCACTTTAAGTGGGTTAGAAGAATGGGGTCTTTTATTTAATTAAAAGAGGGCATGTTCTTTTAATCAAATAATGAACTTAGGATACCACTGTCAAAATATAGGTTATAATCAAATTAATTGATTATTAGCAATTTGGCCTAGGTAAATGATTAAATAAATTATCCAAAATGCTTAGAAGGGAGCTAATAGTCTAGATGACCATTTTTAGATGATTACATTTCTCCTCTTTGACTAACATGTGATCAATCTAGGAACACATTACATCAAATAAAATAGAAGCCAAGTAGATAGCAACAGATATAGATATATGATTCTAAAGATCAAAATGCAGAAAGAGGTAGCACATCTTGAATGTACAACTTGATAGTGATAGTATTGAACATTAGGAGAAAAATGATGTCATAATTCATGAAGAATGCTAACACCTAGAAAAGTAGATAGACTAAGAGAAAATGAAAAGATTAAACATACGATCTTATGAAATAGATAGTAATAGCAAGTGATGATAGAGTATTTCTACCCCTTCAAGATTGAAATCAAAATGAGGTAAGGGTATGCACACTCAAAATGTGTCACACTCTAAACCTTTCTATCCAAGGGATTCCATTGAGTTCAGAATGCTTGGAAGCTGGCTTAGAGCTCCCTATCCATGGAGTGCAAGAGAGTATATTTCAAGCATAAGAAGCATCTTAGCTAGCCTTAGAAATACACTTCTTGCTAGTAAACCATGCAATGGGAGGTTCCAAAGATGAGATGCAAGAATGCGAATGTCTACCAAGGATGCCTCAAAGATGCAATGCAAATTGAGACTAAGCTAGGATGAGAATGCAAAATGTAGCTATGATAAGAAAGATGAAAGTGTTACAAAATCTAAGCTAATTACTAAGTGATTTAAGCTATTGCAAAGAAACTACATTAACATGCAACTATGCTAAAAATGCCATATGATCTTAGGCTAATATATGGTGGAATGTAAAAATGAAGAAATGAAAGTTCTCCTCAAAGCTCCAAAGAAACCTATTAGAAAACCTACAACATAACAATATTCAAAAGGTGGATGGATCCTTTAAGGGGGGAAGCTCTCTTCCTTTTAAAGCCATACAGATAGTAGAGATCAAGGTGAAGATGATGGATGACCAATGGAGTTCAAAATGAGGAGTGATCCATGTGCACACACAAGTCAACCAATAGATTATAAGTTGACTTCCCATATGAGACAAAAGTCACAAAGCCTTTTCTTTTAATTTGAAAATTAGAAAAGGAACTTAATGTGTGTACTTTAAGTGGGTTAGAAGAATGTGGTTTTTTATCTAATTAAAAAGGGACATGTTTTAATCAAATAATGAACATAGGATAACATAGTCAAACTATAGGTTATAATCAAATTAATTGATTATTAGCAATTTGGCCTAGGTAAATGATTAATTAAATTAGCCAAAACGCTAAGAAGGGGGCTAATAGTCTAGATGACCATTTTTAGATGATTACACCTTTTAATTTGCCTCTTGTCATTGTTCCATCTAATTTGTCTCCAATGATCTGATCATGTGCATGACGCCTTCTGACATATCTTGCTAATATAGGTTCTTTGGATTTACTGATTTTATTATGAACTTTAGTGTCAAGCTTGGGTCCCATTATCTGTGACTCAGGTCCATCAAACTTGGTTTTTTCTTGAAGTATCTTGGTAGCTTCGAATTGCAACTTGGGTCCTTTAGACTATGACTCAGGTTGCACTATCTACAACTTAGTAGGTGAAGCTTCCTTTTTTTCAAATATATTTGGAAGGGTATCAGGTTCATAGTAAACAAATCTTTTGTAAGCCTCGGGCTCTTTACTACTTTCTTCTTTACTCTTTTCTACAAACTCATCAATTCTCACATGTGCACTTTCTATGATTTTATGAGTAGACATATATAAAAATTTGTATGCTTTACTTCTATAGGAGTATCTTAGAAATATGCCTTCATCACCTTTGACATCAACTTTTCCTTTTCTTGATTCTTTCAAGATATAACATTTGCTACCAAATACTTTAAAGTAACTTACATTAGGTTTGTAGCCATACCATAGTTCATAAAGAGTTTAATTTGAGTCTTTCTTTAGTTGTACTCTGTTCAAGGTATGAATTTTAGTGCTGATTTCTTCCTTCCAATATTTAATTACGACATTATTTTCTATCATCAGTGTTCTTGCACAATCCATGATGGATCTATTTCTTCTTTCAACTATACCATTCTTCTCTGATGTACCAGGGGTTGATACTTGTCTTTTAATTCCTTTTTGAATGCATAATTCATTGGAAATGAATTCACCATCTTTGTCTAATCTCAAGCATTTTAACTTCTTTCCAGTTTCTTTTTCTACTCTTGCTAGATACCACTTGAATTTTTGAAAAGCTTCTAATATTTCTTTTAGATAGATTATAGTCATCATTCTGGAATAATCATCAGCAAACATAATGAAATTTTTTTCTCCACTATAACTCTCTATTCCAATAGGTCCACATAAGTTTTTTGCAAAAGCTTTAAGACTTCTTCAGAATGATAGTTTTTGGTTTTGAAACTAGCCTTTCCCAACTTACTAATTTGGCAATTTTTGCATTGGCCCATATAGGGTTTCTTTAAACTAGGAATACCTCTAACCTTTTTTTGTTTTCTTATCTTAACCAGATTATCAAAGTTTACATGACATAATATTTTGTACCATAACCATCTTTCTTCTACTTGAGCAATAAAACATGAACTTTCATTGAGATCAAGATAGAATAGGTTACTTTTTGTTTGCTTGCTAGATCCAACCAGATTTCCTTTTCCATCTAGTAGTTTGGTCTTCCCATTCATAAATTCTATCTTGAATCCAATGTTATTCAACTATGCCACACTCAATAGATTATGCTTTAGACATTCAACCCAATAAGCATTATCACATACAAGTTCATTAGTTAATGAGATATGACCTTTTCCTTTTATGCAATAAGGTTCATTATTTCCAAATCTTACACTACATCTGTCATAATGTTCCCTGTGTTCAAATTTTGTTCTCTCCAGTCATATGATGTGAGCAGCCACTGTCAATAATCCATGTATCATTTTTGTTAACATGAGAGATAAGTGCCATCTTATCTCCTTCATCATTAGATTCATCTTTTATAGCAATATATACCATTTCATTTTCACTATCACTAGAATCTTTAGCCATAAAACAAGATTTATTACCTTTGTCTTTGTATCTCTTGAATTCCTTCTTGCCTTTGTACTTATTACTTTTCTTCTCATCCTTGTTTTCTCTGTTTGGACACCTAGCAGTAATATGACCAACTTCTTTAGAAGAAAAATATATTAGAGGAATCTTGCCTTTGTACTTTCCTCTGCTTTTGGAATATTTCTTGCAAGTAGGGATTCAACAATTTAAAGATCACTGTCAAATCATTCTTCAGTTTCTTCTTCACTTCCTGATTGATTGGCCTTTGATTTCTTACTCTTTTCTTTGAGTGAGAGTTTGGCTTCAAATGCAGGCTCAATATTTTTGGAACTACGAATATAGTTATCATAGTTATCCAACTCAAAAGTTGTCAATCCTTTGACTAGAGCATCCAAAGTTATTTTTTTATTTGGGTCACATCTAATTTCTTGAATAGCTGATACTCTAATTGCATAAATAGGAAAAAGAGTTCTAAGTACCTTGCTTACAAGTGTTTTGTCATCAATGTCTCCTCCAGATGCTTTGATTCTTTCCACATATTTTGCAATGTTTTCATCTTCTCTCATTTTCATCTAATCAAATTGACCTCTGAGACTTTCTACTTTGGCTCTTCTTACATTATCATCTCCTCTATAGATTCTTTTTAGTTTGGTCCACATTGCATAATTTATTTTGCAGTCTTTTGTTAGAAGTAATAGTTCACCAATACAACTGAGGAGGGTGGGGGGGTGCGAATCGGTTATGTATCAATCTTAAACAATTCTTACTTTATCAACCAAAGTAAACAAAAATCACAAAGAAATGTGCATACACACCTACACCAAATATGTTGACTAGGGAAATCCTTGATCAGAGGGAAAACCCCAGTGGGAATGATGCCCATAGAATAATGTACTAATCTGAATATCCTTGTTAGAGGATAGACCCTGTTAGGAGTATGTTACAATACTTAGTACAAAGAGTCCTTGTTAGGAGACTTTGAATTCTTGTTAGGAGTTGTAGAAGGTAGCTGAACCCATTGTCCAAATAGCTTCAAGATCAGATCAACGAACCCACTATCCAATTGATCTTGATACTAATCCTTTCAGAATAATAGATATGAAATAATCTCTTTTCTCTTCTTCTATCCAGTATCACTACTACATTTAACCTCATTTTTCTACCAAAATTTTTGACCATTAGCTAAATAAGTTTAGATTGGTCGGAATGTTAAGACAAAAAATCTTTTTTTTAAACATGTAAGCCCCTTGTTGGTCAAAATTTTGACCAACACAAGGGTTATCCATTAAAAGGAAAAAAAAAATGCTTCTCACTTTGTCTTTCACTTGCATGGGTTTTCTGTGAAATTTTCAAGGTTTCCTCTATCAGTGTGCATTGGACTGCTAGATGTTGTTTCATGTCATGATCACACATAAAGAAATATGTGCATTGCTGCTAC
The DNA here is from genome assembly GCA_028749045.1 of Cupressus sempervirens. NCBI lineage: Eukaryota > Viridiplantae > Streptophyta > Pinopsida > Cupressales > Cupressaceae > Cupressus > Cupressus sempervirens. The sequence continues at coordinate 31,407,821 of CM053792.1, forward strand.
ACACACATAAAATGGCACCCATACTTTGAAAACTTAGTTTCAAACGTGGCACATCCCTCTTACAAAAATGCAAGCTACACGAAATATGTGATTGTCGCTCATATTTGAAATTGCTCTTTTATACGTCATGCCCCTCTGTAACATAGGCATGTGGACAGAAGAATTGGAACCGATGATCGATTGTAGTTGTTCATTGCTCATTGATGGCGACATGAGAGCATAGGTTATGTTGGGGCCCTACTCTGCATGTCAAATCTGGCCCTCACTTGTGTCAGTGAGTAGGGTGTGCACAGGTAAGGCTATTGCAATGTTACTTTCTGCAGGGCAAGGGTGGTTCATCTTACATTTGCTAGGTGATTCTCTGCAAATTGGTGTAATCTCTGATTTTCTAGGTTAGCCTATTGTTTTTCAAATAGTATTTTATGGCAAATTGTCCACCCTTGCTGGAGATATTCTTCACAATGAAGCTTTGATCTAGATCTCTCTAGTTAGTCTGGTAGCTTTTGAATGGTAGGTCTCAACACTCAATAGTACAAACTACAAAGTTAAAATGAACTAGTCAATATCTTGTTATTAATTTGCCTCTACATTTTTTTTTCTTTAGACATATATTATGTAATTTTCTATAATGATGCTCTTCATATCGAAATCATTTCTTATATTTCTATTGCTGATTTTTCTTTTGTCTAGAAAGTACATTCCAGTTGTATGTAATATCCCCAAACAATAGAAAAACAAAAATATCTCCAATAGAAGGGCACAAGAAATTCTAATTTTTTATATGCATCTAAGAATTTTTACAATAAAATCGAAATTAAAGTAAGAAGTTTAATATGAATTTTCTACTAAAAGAAACAACCTTTTGAGTGTTACTAAACTTTGGGAAGAGAGAAAAATGCCTTAAGTTTGCCCAAAATTTTCAAAGATGCATTACATGTAGATTTAAACCTTACACTTGTTTCAAAGTTTAAACCTTATCCACCTTAAATATGGCATCAAACTAACAAGAAAAATTGTGGCAAGTCTAATTTTCTATTGCCATCCTAAAAAATGCTCAGAAATATGAAGATGTCATGTTGTAGATAATTTGAATCTATAACTTCAAATCTGACTTTCACCTCTAAATAGGCCTCCAAACCAATAATTAATTGACCTAGTACTAAACCTTTTTAAAGTGCCTGGTAAAAATTTTAATGTGATCCATGACATTGGCATGATGCATCCTCTAGTCCCATGTGAAACACTTTGACATGGAGGTGTGAGCTAGTCAAATTGCAAATAGGGGACCACCTCTCCATTTAACAAAGTCGAGGTTCAAACATGTGAGCACATTGGACCAATGAAGGGGCAAGCCTGCAATAACAATTTGCCAGTGGGGGGTTTGCACCTTAGCTAGACAACAACACAACCACCACTTAACCTAACACACTAAATGGTGATCTTATCACAAAATTATATTCTTCAACAATAATATAATTAACTTTCCAATCAATGTGACTTTATTCTGAAAACTGCAAATGCTTTTATTTCTAAATCAATGGAGACTTCACAAATTTGGCCCAATCGTGAATCCCTTTGCGAATTCACTTTTAGAAAGAGTGAAATTTCTGTCCAAACCTTGTTGATCTACTGAAGGTTTTTGTGCTCAGCTTGTAATGAATGATCACACAAATTTATCATATCAAATCCATAAAGCATGCTTAGTATAGCCCAACAAGCCTCCTTATAAAGAGTTCTAACCTTTGTTTAAAAGATTAGGCCACATTTAATTTTTTTGCAAGGCCTTATCAAATTTTTGTTAGAACTACAAGACTTTTATTAATAAAGTGACTATTTTATTATTTCAATTTATTCTTTCGTTAAATTAATCAATAAAAGTTGCCCCTTTTGAAATATTTTTCTGGGTGGCTTAATTAATTAATTTAATTAATTCACTTTATAAAAACATTAGCAAGATTTTAATCCCCTCTGTGAAACATTGCTTGTCCTCAAGCAATTCACTATTGCACCACTAGGTTCCCAAACCAACCCTATTACAAACATTATATCAGTTTTCTTCTCCACTTTGATGTAATCATCATTGATGAAACTTGCAACACTTTCATTCTTAAGTGTTCCCACTATCATGTTGATTAATGCATCCCTATATTTTGGAACTTTCATGTCTCCTCATGAGAAAGTGATAATTTTCTCTTATTCCTTCTCCCACCAACAATATCTCATCACAATTTTCAAAACTCTATACTCATTGTATAAACTGAAAATTGATCAACATTATACTACATATACATGATTTTTTGTGTACTTACCTATCTCACATACTCCAAGCTGCCCACTATAGATATGCATAAAGAAGGGAACTTGACATGAAATGACATATCTGAGAAATCTCCTGCAATAATATAATATCCACACCCCTAGAAATTGACTGGTAAGGCTACCCATTCAGTCATATTGTGAGTGCTCATAGTTTTGATCATACTTGCTGATGCTACCTCTGTTGCATCATCCACTAAAGCCTTGAGCATTATTTTCTTTCCATCCATGACAAACTCCAACTCCATTTGCTAGAAATACTTAATGTATGGTCCAAGAGGATGCAACGATTGAATTCCTAATATGACATATGATTCAACAATCCCAATCATAGAAATCATTGGCGATGGTCTAGTCATCAAGCTCAATGCTCATCTATGATACCCTCTTGCCACATCTTATCTTAAATCCATCCACTATCATCGTGAAAAAACCTTCAAAATGCAATCCTTTTCTTGCCTTCAATCCACTAAACATGTCACTTGCAGCCCATTCACAAATCCTCTTAGTTCTAAATATTTGATACTGGGGAATACCAAGAAGACATAAGTAGTTCTTGAAATTTATAGCTGCTATAGAGATCTTCACCTTTGATATTAGAGAAGAGTTTTGTGATGATATTTCTATCACATGTTCATTATATTTTTCTTATAACCTGGGGGCATGATGTGACATTCAAGGTGTGCTAGGTGTCTCATTCTAAATATTTGACATTTAAGTTTGTGAACCTATGCATGTGAGATGATCTCTTTGCTTCTAAAATTGCATGTACTTTAGGGCAATCCCAGACGCACTAGTAGAAACAAATCCTATAGAGGCAAAAGTAAAAGCAACTGACTTGACTTCGGCTCAACTTAGGGTTTTCTTCAACATATAAGCAAAATAGCATATTGTAAGTACAAAGTGATAATAGTTTGTTGAATTTGAGATTTTTAGCCTTTGTTTGAGTTGAATTTGATAGAAATCCTACTATATCCTAAAAATGTATCAACCTTCTCTGATTTTTTCTTAAATTCCACTCTATCATAATTATGTGATTTAAACCAAAGCGTTATTTTAAAAAAAATTGTAAAGAATCTCAAATAGTTGTTTCAGGGGACTCCAAACTCTTTGAAAGTATCGAGGTTTATAATATGTGGTTATTCGAGCTCCTTAAGTGAAATATGTTATTTAAATGCTTTTTTATGGATCCTCTACTATCGTATAAATTCTTGATCTATTTTTGTATATGTGTTTTTGTTGATAAATAGTATACAAATACCACTAAGAACATCTAAAAATGTTTCAAACTATACAACCTTTTTTCACTACTACATTTGACCTTATTTTTCTACCAAAATTTTCAACCATCAACTAAAAAAATTTAGGTTGGTTGGAATGTAGAAGGTAAAAATTTCTTCTTTTTACATCAAGCCCCGTGTTGGTCAAAATTTCGACCAACATGGGGTTTAGATGTTAAAAACAAAAACATATCCCCACGCACACATTTTAGTTGGTTTTGATTGCAGTGGGCCTTGAGGGAATGGATGGGTTTAGATGTTAAAAATTTGTATTTTGTTGGTTTTGATCATAGTGGGTGTTGAGGGAATGGATTTTGTTGCTGCAGATGTGTTTTACGTTTAAAATCAGAGGCATAATCCCTAACTCTGTGAAGGAGTTCAAATGACCTGAGTTTTCCTACATCCATAGCAGCACTCATGGTGGTGAATGAGATCTCTACCTCCATTTTCTCCATTGCATCTTCCATTGTTCATGGATCCAAAACCCCCCTCAAAAGCCCATTAGTTAAATTTATTCTATATTGGAACTTTAATTTTTCAAATTGGATGGTGAGAAAGTGATATCTACAAACAAGTGCCATCTATTCTTATTGAAGTGATACATGTCAAAAAAATTCATTTGACACCCATGAGCTCTACCTTTTTCCCCAATGCATACAATCTCTGAAGACTTTTGAGATAAGCCCCTTCACATTTTATTTCAATTTGTTTAATTTGAATCCTAGCATGGTATGAGTCTGATTTTTCCCTACATTTACCACACCCTAAATGGTGAAATTTTTTCTCCCCATCCATGAAGATCTTCTAGTCTTAAAACTGTAGAGATTTTTCCATTTTTGCTTGTTATTTTTTGAATATTTGGCTTCTTTGTCTCTCAAATCACAATGATCACTGCCATTGAATGGACTTCACAATGAGGTTTGAAGATCTCCAGGCTTACCTTGAATTTGAATTGCCTTAGGAAATGTTAGGCAAAGTGCTCTTTTTTTGTCATATGTCTTGCAACTTGAAGCTTTGAGACACAAACCCATATATGAACCTTGTTTTGATTTAGCTAAGTATGTTGGAAAAACTTCTTTATTTTCTCAGGCATAAAGGTAAAAAAATTAAAATAGACCTGGTATAATTTTTTGAAAATGATTAGTGGGAAGATCATGTCATCCAAACTAAAAATAGACAAAGTAACAAACCTAGAAATACTATAGCAAATGGTAATTCATGAATTTTTATATTTCTTTAAACCAGTGTATAAGCACATAGATGTTCATCAAAATAATACCATGTATTACTCATGCTAGTATGTAGATCTAGACACTACCACTATTTCTAGTTAGAGGTTGAATGCAGGCCTATTGCTTAAGTGTTTATGTTCTCTAGAAGCCCTATCTTTATGATTGGAGTGTTTTGTCTACAAACTACATACACTGAAGTACTAGCCCACCCCAAGAATTTTTTTGTTGTACAAGAATTTCAAAGTGAATCTCTTCTTAGCTAACCAACACTTCTCGGCCCAATGCAGTGTTTAACTTAGGGTCTCCCACCTCAATATACCTCAATCAGAGAAGTGAATTGGACATATTCAAATTGGGTGGTTATTTGAAATCAATTCCTTAAATCAAGGCAGTCATAAACAGTTAACTACTCATATGTCTCCCTTAATTCTAGTCCACCACAGTCATAATCTGGTTAAGGCAGTCATAAATAGTTATAACATTTTAATAACAAATGTTACTTTTTTGTTTAGCCTTCATGACAAGGACTTATGAATGCCAAGATAAAATCACTTTTTCATGTAGATAATTTAATCTTTGTTCTCCACATTATTTAGAAAACTACTAGTTACAAGTATATGTTTTAATCACTGTTGGCTATCCAAATGCCTAATGCAAGGAATTGTAAATTGCAATTAATGGTAGAGTAGCCCTTATGTTAGTGATTTGGACCAAGTTCTTGCATCTAAGTTGTGACTATTATATAGTTTACATTGTGATAACAACCAACCTACCAGGATAAATGTGTGTGAGCTTTCTTTCACCAAAGGAGGTTTTTGCTACTAGTGTTAGGTTCAAGCAAAAGTACTTCCTATGAATGATGCTTTCAATATCTGTACAAGAAAGTGGAATAAATAGTCAAAGAAGTAAAAAAAATGTATTGACACCTAAAATTAGACATAGTGTTAGGTTTAAGTAGAAGTACTTCCTAGGAATGATGCTTTGAATATCTGTACAAGAAAGTGGAATAAATAGTCAAACAAGAAAAAAAATTGTATTGACACCTAAAATTAGACATACTTGTGTAAAGAATAAATTGATACATGAAAAAGTTATAGGCAAGGTGTCCACAAAAGCAGTGTAGATTTTTAAAATTGGAGCATTATGCTTTGTCATAAAATGAAAATGAAGAAGCTTATAGAAGATTAACTTAAATGAACAATTGACTAACAAGCTTTGTTGAAGAAGTTATATGAGCCTAAAAAAATGCCACATAAAGCTATTGAACTTTCCTTCAATGTTAAGCTAGTTCTATTAAAGCATAATTTAGAGCTCCACAAACCTAGCTTGAGCAGGAGAGAAGAAAGAAAGCTTAAAAACAATTGTAGAGTTTGATATAAAATATGATTTCATGACTTTGACCATTTACAAGAAAAATAGTTCTTCTTAACAAATTTTATACTGATAAGTAGATATTTTCCACAAAAAGTCTAGTTGTGTTATTGCTATTAGGATATTAGGATTCAACTGTGTAGTATGAGTCAAACTCATTGAGCCATGTTTCATTAGTAATGGTTTACAAGAGCCCATCTCCAATTAGAATGAGTGGAATACTTAGCACTCATTGAATCTAGGTGCTTACAGAGGTGAAGCACTTGGACTTCCCTACTATACAACTTGAATGGAACTTTTCTACTACTTGGATCATGAAATATAGAAAATGAATCATAAAAGAGATGCAAAAGAGAAAAATTAAACATCATCAGCATAGATTGCTCATAAAATTGAAGATAAGTTGTGAACATTCTTTTTTTGTATGCATTCCAAGGTAACAGACATGGATTTAAGAGTTTGATCTTTAAGTTGTCTGGTAAAATCTAGCTTTTTTTCTGCTAATAGTAAGGGATTTTTCTAAAATAGGGAGAAGAGCATAGCTACTTGTTTTTCTGTGCATTGGCCTATGAGAAGAGTTTGTCTATACAGTTAGGTTTTTGTTTTGGCCTGATCAGTGAAACCCCTTAATTAGGAAAACTAAGGCTATGTGTTTATGTGTGGATTGCCATGTGAATAAGATGCGATCTCTATTCAACTAATTGTGTTTCTTAATGCTTTGGTGAGCACAGATTTATGTAAGAAACTAAGAGCTCTTTCATACAAAAATCAAGGTCATTTAGCACATGAATGAGATTTGTATGATTAGTAGGCCTTTTTTCTGTTATTGTAATGGATACTCCTATTTTCAGTGTAATCATAGAAATAAATAGATGATTCATGTGCTCATAATTTTATAATTTTAACTTGACATATAAACAAATTCTTAAAATAGAATTGTCTTATATATGCATTGACATAATATTGGCACTGAAATCATTGATTAACCTGCATTAATTAACCTATGGAATTCTCTAAATTAGATGAAGTTTTTGCAATGAAATCATAAGCATATTGGCTATATTCTTTACACCGGTGTTGAAGCATTGTGGTTTGTGTGATAAGACCTAGTGAGATCCATGAATAACACTAACAATAATAGTTGGCTTGCATTCTCCCTCTCACCCCATTTAGGGGGTAGGGATCCTCCTTCAAGTATAACTTATCATAGCTATGGACAAGGTAGAGGGGGGGCATTCTATACTACTATGCCCTTGAGGTCTGATGGTTCTCTCTCTATCATGGTGGTTCTCAGCTAGTCCCAAACTGAAGGTAAAGAAATTGTAGCCAACAAGTCCATAACCAAAACCTATGGGTTATCTTTGTGAATATCTAAGGCTCTTGAAAAATCTAGTAGGAATGAATAGTTCTTTTAAACATGAAATTAGATTAGTTTTAGGTTATAGAGTGATGATTTGGAGTTGGTTTTGTAAATATTATGTATTGCCAAAACCATATTTTTTTCCTTTCTTTTGGTTTTGTAGATTGGAACGGTTTGAAGCCCCCTGGACTACAACCAACAAGCCTTCAGTTGACAAACATGGTGGAGAGTAGGCTCTCAAGAGTACAAGCTACACAATAATGTCTCAAAAGAATTCAGGAGGGCATGTGAACCCTAAACTAGAGGACTTCTTAGGACAATACTCCACCAATAGGGACTCAGTGCATCTAAGCATGGAGGGCATGTATTATGAGCAACATAATAACAATACCACTCCTAGTTTTGATAGGGATTCATGCAACTTGAGGGTCAATGTTAACTAGCTTCCACTTTCTAGGCCCATGGAAGTCCCAACTCCTTGGAACAACACCACCACCACCTATGAAACTCAGCCTAATATGTTTTTTTAGGCTGCATTGGAGCATGATGAGGATGACTCATCCAAGGAGAGTATGTTTATAGATTTTAGTCTTTAGTTCAATCCTCACCAAGGGGGAGAAATCATGGATAATGGAGTGGGTATATCTGCCATGAAACCATGGTTTAGACAACAATATACCACTAACATGAAGGAGGATGAAAATAATAACAACAATAGTGGAAGTAGTTTTCAATCACAGGTAGCCTTGAATTTAACCATGAGTCTTGGATCATAGTCTAGTGCTGTTACTGTTATTCCACAATCAACTAGTACTGATTGTGTTACAGTTGAAACCAGGAAAAGAGGAGCAAGTGGAAGGTCTAGGCAACCGGTTCCCATAAAATCCATTGATACATTTGGCCAAAGGACTTCTTAGTATCGTGGAGTGACAAGGTTTATCTACATTATTTGTACATTGAGTTAAAAAATTTGTCAATTAAATATTCAATGTGATATTGCTATTAGAATTTAAAAATCATTATTCATTGTTAGTTAAAATTGTTAGTTAAATGCTATTGAATTTCTGAGTACAACTGTGTGTAAAGTTTTTCCCATCAATGTTTAAATCCCTATAAGTGATTCATCTCTTATTTTGGGCTCTCTTCCATCCTGGAAATGGATCATTAATCATGATTCAAAATGTTGATGGAAAAAAGCTATTTTGGAAATCTTATAGCTTTAATCCATTTTCCATTTTTTGTGTTATGCTTGTTTTGTGGGTTTTTCTTCATCCATTTTGATGTTGTTTTTTTCTTGTGCATTGTAAAAATATAACTGACTTCCACATTCCATTTAGGTTGAATTAATTTGAATGCATAGAAAATTCTTTCCTCTTTCAACTTTATTTAAAGACCTACATTGTGGTCTATACACATGCAGTGTGTTGTTAATATTTCTATTTATGGTTTGGGATTAAGTGGTTTGAATTTTTTTATGTTCAGTTGAACTTTGGAAAGGTTGTAGCAATTGGACCAAAGGCTCATAGTAAGGAAGGTAACACCATTCCTGTTAGCTTTAAGGAAGGTGATCATGTTCTTCTACCTGAATATGATGGTAGTGAAATCAAACTAGGAGACATAGAGTAAGTTTGCATCATTGAATGTTTACTTTCTTATGGTTTTAAAGCATGATTTGTGTAATGGATGCATTGGTCTTATATACAAATTATACTATATAAGAAAAGCTCCAAGAAATGACATTGAATTTGCAGATTATCCCATGTATAGATTTCTCTAATGTAGATTGTCATCTTTTGTTATCAATATTGGAATTAGGTATCACTTGTATCGAGAGGATGACATTCTTGGAATTTTGCAAGATTGAATTTGGCTACAGATAAGATATGCAATTTTGAATTTAGTAGTTAGGATGAATTGTTGCATCAAGGAAAGCTAATTAAGATTTGGAGTTTGAGAATAGCACAGATGATTGATTGTTTTGTTTTCATAGTATTTGTTTAAGCAACTTGAACAATGGAATTTCATCATTGACATTATTTATCTATAAAGTTGTTATTGTGAATTTTGAGAAAACAATATTTAATATGAACTCAATTTGTTTCAAAAAAAATTCTATTTCAAAGTTGTTTTGATGCATGGAAGAACAATTTTATAAGAGAAGTTAGTATTGAATGTGTTTTTTCTTGTTTCCTTCATGCTTCTTATTTCCATCAATCTTATCTTGATCTTTCAAGACTCTTTTTGAAAGCATGTCTTGAGAGAAGATCTATTTTTTAAAAAGCAATCATGATTTGGAAATAATGTAACATGAGCAGATACTACAAATCATCATTGTAATCATCATGGGAGATAGGGATGTGTTGTGTTTCCAGTACTAGATATATTCAAAAACTTCTTGACTCGGGGTTCTATTGGCCGCTATCTCCTGCAGTCTCTAAGTCTCTAAAATTTTACGTTCCCTGCCAGAAAACTTAGGGAAAAACTCATTAAAAGAGAAAAAAATAAGTGAAATAAATAAAATAAGCTTGCATAATGTTTCACGTTGATATTCGTGATGCCACAGAAATCCATGCAAAGTAATAGTGTGATCAAGTCTGTTAATAGTGTACACATTTGGGCATAAAACAGTTGTATGACTGATTTCTATATAGAGAATTGCTTTACTATTTACTATTATTTATTAATAATTTTTGTAATTTACTATTATTGTTTTCAAAGTTCCATTGTTGGTCAAAATGGTGTCCAAGTACCTATCTCCAATTTTTGAAAATTAGTTGTGCTAGTACTGGTACCAGTCTTCAAGTACCCTTGTCTCCTGGAGACTATGGTAATAATAGATTAACCATCACATTTTATCCTGTTAAAGTCCATTAATTATTTTTAATGAAATATCTAGGCTTGTTGTACATTTAGTTGGAAGTTTCAACAAAAAATGACCATGCGTAAAGCCACAAAGACACATTATTGGCTTGAGATTGAGCAGGTTTCCATTTAGCCCAGAATGCTTGACTACAGTTTTGTGAAGTTTTATAAGTTCTATGGATTACTCAAACCAATCAGAGCTGATCACACCTCAATTTTTTGGCTTATGTATCCTGAAAGGCCATTGCAACTTGATGTATGCCCACATTCCCAAATTTTTGTGCTATTCTCCTTTCTTATGATGTAGAGTTTCATCTTTAAGTTGTCTGGTAAAAATGAGGGTCTATTTCAGAAACAACTAAAATATAAATTATCTTGAGGGCCAACCTACAAGATCTACAAGAAAGTTGTCTATTCCTTCTAAATATGCAACCCCTATTTCCAAAGCTAATTACAAACTATCTTCCTCTACACCTTCAGGCAACACAACACACAAAAAGTCTTTTTTTTTTAGCATCTTTTGAATAATTCTCTACAAATATACATGTTCCCATCTTAGTAATCTTTAGTAAGAGCACTCCATGTTCCCTATATTGGGATAATAATGATAATTTAATTGTTGATGCTTCTTTTACATAATCTTATTTGATAGTATCTTATAGAGGAACACATATGAGCATATACAAAGTTTCTGTTCTTGGTTGTTTACACAATTTAGAGTATTTGTTCCTTTTGTGCTAAATGATTTATTATTTATCAATTTAGAACTTTCTCCGCATTGTGATCTTGTGTTTTTATTAATAGATTTATCTTTATTCCATCTCCAAAGAATTTTTTGGGGTTAGTAGAGAGTATGAAATAAGTAATTTTCTTAAAACTGTTGTTTGGATGTACTTGTAGTAAACAAATGGTGCCCAGCTCCTGGCTGTGAGTGTGGTGTTGACTTCATAATTGAAAGTGGGTGCTATGATATCACTTGCAAATGTTCACACAACTTTTGCTATAATGTAAGTTATATTATATTGTGCTTAGTAATAGTCCTTCTAGAAGGTGCTTTTGTTTTCCAAAAAATTGTTCTTGATTTTAATATATTGTATTGAAACTTAAATAGTTTAAAATTTTGACTGAAACGTCTTTAGTGCTCCAAGGACGCTCATCGTCCAGTTGATTATGAGATAGTAGAAAAATGGATTTTAAAGAATAGTGCAAAATCAAAAAACATGAACTGGTAAGAAATTAGATATTTTATTACATTCCCTTTTAATACTTGAATGCTAGATTTGCTAATTATTCCTCACTTAATTTGAATTTATCAGGATGCTTTCTACTCAGAGTTGATGTGTCTTGTCTTGAGGATCTTAACAAGGTAGTATTAGGCCATCGTCAACCCAATACTAGTCTAGTTAAGCTCCTTGAGATAGAAAACACATATGATAAATGTGGTGCTCAATATTATATAAAATATGGATGAAATGTTGTTGGCTACTTATTCAAACTTTTATTTCAAAACTACAGTAAGAGATTTTCAATATTAGCTGTCACAAACTTATTCCAGATTGAATATGCCTATTGTTAGAGACATAAAACTTTATACAATGATAAGTGTGGTGAGATGTGATGCCAAAAACATGACACATATGATTAAAAATCATCTAGGAATAGTGGCCAATATAAATCATTTTTAAGATTGATATGGTTTACATTTTTTTTTTAGGAAGACTTTTGTATCAACATTTCAGATGATATTTCATAATCTATCTTCTACATTAACTAAGATCACATATCAATTAAGCCTCTACAGTTTCTTTTCATCTAGAGACAATTCTAACACTTTGTGAACATTATGTTATGGCAAAAGAAAATAACAAGGACACTCTTGGCATCATCTTCAAGGAGCCATGGGGTCAATTCAAAGCAATATGCTTCTCCAAGTAAAAATAATGAAGCCGGTAAAAGAGATGAAGCTTCCTTCCAAGGGGCCAAACACCTTCCACTCCACATGAATCAAACAACTTCTCAACATCAAGGTCTTCCACATACCAGTCAAATGAAACTAATCTCTCTGACCTTGTTGATATGGACTATGGTAAAGTGTATGATATGTAAGTGTATGATGGAATAGAGAAAATCTAGAGCACCACTATAACTTATAATATAGAGGGATGGTGATAGTAGTTAGTTGGAGGTTGGTTCCAACATTCCATCCATCCCTTTTTGGGTACATGATGATAATTTTATTTGGTGGTTGTTGTTGAGCAACATAATAGTTCTATTCACATTATATATCAAGTAAATAAATGGCTTGACATTACTTAAACTTTTCATGCTATCCATTTCTTTATATAATCAAAAGGCTTGAAATGTGGCAAAACATTCACCATTAAATGGGGACAATCCTTGTGGAAATTAACCGAACTTAGTTAAATTGTGCAATAATAAGTCATGTTATGTGTATCCCATATGTTCAAAACATGAAAATAATTATTTTTATTATATGTTCTATCTTTTGGTGGGCCCTGTCAACCATGGATTGCCTTTATACAATGTACATGATTTGTCTCAATCATATAACTAATTATATATTCTTCATATTAGTTATTGTCGATGTTTTTTAGGCATTCTATAAAATAGTTCACATGCCATGCATATGATATGACATTTTGCATGCATCCTGCACTCTCTCTCATCCAGCTGATGATGGATTACGTAGAGTGATCTAAAACCATGATGCTAAAAAACACACAATCAAATCCAAAATGAACTTGCACTACAAATGGATTGTGGAAATTTGATATTGGTAAAATTGCATGCATGTATACTAGGAAAATCACAACTTAAACATATATTTTTCCTGGTAGACATGCATGCAAAATTAACGATATCAGATTTCCACAATCCATTTGTAGAAAAATTTCATTTTGGATTTGATTGTGTGTGTTTTTTAGAATCATGGTTTTAGATCACTCTGCGTAATCCATCATCATCCAGATGAGAGAGTGTAGGATGCATGCAAAATTTCATATCATAGGTAAGGCATGTGAACTATTTTATAGAATGCCTGAAAAAATTTACACCTAGTTGTTGGTGGAAATTTCCACCTTCATTGGTCAAAATTTTTGCCTTCATTGGTCAAAATTTCCACCAAAACCTAAATTTTTTTCTACCTTTGTTGGTCAAAATTTCCACATTCATTGGTCAAAATTCCACCAACGCCTAATTTTTTTTTCTACCTTTGTTGGTTTAAATTTCTACCAACGCCTGGGTTTTGTCTACCTTTGTTGGTTTCCACCAACGCCTAAATTTTTTCCTACCTTTGTTGGTCGAAATTTCCACTGTCATTGGTCAAAATTTCCACCAACAGCTAAATTTTTTTCTACCTTTTTTGGTCAAAATTTCCACCAACACCTAAATTTTTTTCTACCTTTGTTGGTCAAAATTTCCACCAACACCTAAATTTTTTTATACCTTTGTTGGTCAAAATTTTGAACTTCATTGGTCAAAATTTTGACCAATTCCTGATTGAACTTGGACAATGACTTTGGAAGGTTTTTGACAAATAGATTGGTCAAAATTTTGACCAACGAGTGAGTTGGTCAAAATTTTGATGAATGGGTTGGTCAAATTTGGTCAAAATTTGGGTCAAAAATTTGACCAATAAAGATCAAAAAATGAACCCAAATGTACTAGTGTATGTTGGATTTCTTCACCTTTAGATCATGCAAATAGATTTGGAACTCATCAATAACCCTTAAGGTCACTTACATGCATTAGCAGATTACTCTACTCTTCTACTTCACAATTCACAAGTCTTCTCTGCTTCTCGATCACAATGATGGTCTCTAGAACTCGAATGACATCTTTCCTTTATACCATACTCAATTATTAATCTTTTGAGTTAGCTCCATACACTTAACATTCATTTGATTCAACTCTATATTTAATTAAATGAAACACACATTTAATCAATGTTGTTAGTTTGCAGTTGTTCCCAAACTTCCACTTGTGCAACTTTCATACCTACGCACTTGCTAACATCATCAGTTGTCAGTGTACTTCCTCTAGTTAACTGTGTAAACCTTCATTCCAAATACAATGTGCTATATTAATCATACAACAAAGACTATTTTCCCAATGCTATGTTTCCCTATAGATCTTTATAAATCATTAATATATTTCATATGTTGTTGATTTAGGTTCTACACACTTGACCACATGTCAAATACATGTTGTAGTATATGTTATTAATTATGCATAGGTAGATATGCAATGTGATGTTCTCAATACATAAACTTCAGTCTGTTGCTCTGTTAGTCTTACTATTTTGTCATCAATGACAAACAAAGTCATAAAACTATTCTGTAATGTTTTCTCATAGTATCAAAATTCATGCTAAAAGTCTCCCCCTTTGGCATTGATGGAAACATAGATGAAAAACATCTAGTTCCAAGAATACCAATGAGTTTTCTTCATCAATCAAATCTTGCTTCATGTAAGTCCTTCAACACTACTCCCCCATAGTACAAGTTCTCTTTTTTCATATTAATCTCTCTCCTTTGATAATGTAATGTTTTCTTCTCTCTCTCTCTCTCTCATTCTTATGTTTTTCATATCACTCTCTCTCCGCCATTGACATCAATTTCAAAGGTAGTATAGAAATTGAACATATAACAACCTATTAGCATGACCACAAGCTAGTTTGTTGCTTTACAATCTTTGCATATAGTTTTATAAACAACAAAAGTATCTAAAGATATTGTTGTATACTAATTACCTATTACAAAGAGTCCTTAATCGACTCTGTTCATCATAGATACTCCCCTATTGAGGAAGCATCAACATTTGGTCTAGTCTAACAATGGTGTTGTGTACCCTGGACTAATGCACTTCTGCATCTTCTATTCTAAACTTGATAGGGGCACAACCCCAAGCATACCTCTTAGATATTCAAATGTATCCTTTTGTAAGGCCTTTGTGAAAATGTCTACAATCTATTCGTTAGTGCTGATGTATTCTAATTTGATTTCTTTCTCTGCAAATTTTTCTTTCAGCACATGATATTTTATAGAAATGTGCTTAGTCTTAGAATGTAAAACAAGATTCTTAGACATGTTGACTATATTTTTGTTGTCACAGTAAATGATAACAAGTTCTGTGAATGTGATTCCAATATCCTTCATCATTTACTTCATCCATATGACTTGATTACAATTGTTTGTTGATGCAACATACTGTACCTCTATAATACTTTGTGAGGTACAATCTTGCTTCTTGCTGAGCCTAAAAACTAATCTTCCTCCAAGGAAAAATGCTCCTCTACTAGTACTTTTATTTTCATCCCTATCTCCTGCTCAATCAACATCTGTATAAGTGCAAAGAGTACAGTCACCATTTTTGTCATACCAAATACCATAATCTAGTGTTCCTTTTAGATATCTAAATATTCTTTTCACTGCTACATAGTGATATTCCTTAGGATCAGCTTGGAATCTTGCCACAATTCTAATTGCATTGGCTATTTCTAGTCTACTATGAGTTAGATACTATAATCCTCCAATCATAGACCTGTACTTCTTTTTTTCAATAGTAGGCATCTTATCTTTTCTAGATAATTTATGACGAGTTACCATAGGAATTCCAATAGGTTTACAACTTTCTAAACCAAATCTTTTAAATACTTGGTTTGAGAAATAAAGATACCTTCTTTGTTCTGAACAATCTACAATCCTAAGAAAAATTTTATTTCACCTATCATGCTCATCTAAACTCATTCTTCATGTCTTCTAAGAATTTTTTATTGGCTTCATCATTTCCACCAAAAATGATGTCATCAAAAAATACAATGATTATTAGCAAACCATCTTCTATTTTCTTCAAGTAGAAGTTACCATTTGTTGTTCCTTTAGTAAATCCAAGCTTTACTAAGTATTTGTCCAACCTGGCATACTAGGTTCTTGGTGCTTTTTTTAATCCATAAAATGCTTTCTTTAGTTTGCAAACCATATCCTTCTCTTCTATTAAAGGAAAACCCTCTAGTTGTTCAATGTAAACTTCTTCTTCAAGTTCTCCATTTAAGAATGTTGATTTGACATCCATCTGATATACCTTAAAATTCTTGTTTGTTGCATATGCCAAGAACATTCTGACTACTTCCATTCTTGCTACGGGTGCATATGTCTCATCATAATCAATTCCTTCTTGATGAGAATAACCTTTGCATACAAATCTTGCTTTATTTCATATCACTTCTCCCTTTTCATTCATTTTATTTCTAAATACCCATTTTGTGCCAATCACACTTTTGTCCTTTGGTCTAGGAACCAATTCCCATGTGTCATTCTTGATTATCTACTAGAGTTCTTCCTCCATTTCTTTTATCCAGTGATCATATTTGATTGCTTCATCTATGCTTCTTGGTTCTAATTGAGATATTAGACATAGTTCTTCATTAATTCTGCTCCTTGTCATCACTCCTTTATCTTTACTCCCTGTTATTTGATCTGCAAGATGATTTCTTATCAAGTTCCTATCTGGAGTAGGAGTTTCTGCTTCAATTCTTATTTTTGGTACTACATTCTATTGTTCTCTCACATCTTCAATTTACACATTATTCTGCAAGTTATTGTTAGTCTTGAAAAATAACTCATTACTTTTTTTAACCATTCCAAAATAATTATCTCCATCAAAGTTATAGTCCATTATCTTTTCCTTGGTACCAAACTTCTCATCAATTTTAACATTTGTGCACTCTACTATAGTTTTTTTTCTATAGATGAAACATTTGTACATTTTACTTTTCAATGAATAACCAATAACATACCTTCATCACTCCTTGGATCAAATTTA
Source organism: Cupressus sempervirens (assembly GCA_028749045.1). Taxonomy (NCBI): domain Eukaryota; kingdom Viridiplantae; phylum Streptophyta; class Pinopsida; order Cupressales; family Cupressaceae; genus Cupressus; species Cupressus sempervirens. The sequence goes on from CM053792.1 coordinate 31,425,085, forward strand.
CCAATATCATCATATCTTTTGATGTAACATTTTCTTCCAAATATCTTGAAGTACTTGACTAATGGTGAGTGAACAAACCATAATTCATAGGGTGTTTTATCCATACCTTTCCTAATCTACACTCTGTTCAATGTGTATACTACTCTATTGACTGCTTCTTTCCAAAAGGTCTTTAATACATCATTATCAAATAACATAGCTCTTGCTACTTCAACAATTGATTTGTTTCTTCTTTCAACAATCCCATTCTGCTCAAGTGTATGGGGTGAGGATAGTTGTCTCCTAATGCCATGTTCTTCACAATAGATATTGAATTCTCTAGAGGTGAATTCTCCTCCTTTGTTTGATCTTAAGTTTTTGATCTTAACTCTAGATTTATTTTCAACCTTGTTCTTAAATATCCTGAATTTCTCAAATGCTTTTGATTTTTCTTTAAGAAAAGCTACCCCCATCATTCTAGTGAAATCATCAAAAAAAATCATAAAGTACCTTTCTCCATAGAATCCTCTTGTTCTTGCAAGACCACTTAGATCTGTATGTACCAATTCCAGCTTTTGTGTAGTACAAAACTACTTGCTAGGAAATGAGACTCTTTTCTACTTAGCCAAAATACATTCCTTACAAATAGTGTTAGTGGGCTTAGAGATCTTCAAAAAATCTCTCATAGCAAGTGTATTACTGGCCCTTACAATGTTATCAAAGTTAATGTGAAAAAATCTTCTATGTCATAACCAATTGTTGTCAATCTTTGCTACTAAACATGATATTTCAATTGAGTTTAATTGAAATACATTAGCTCTAGTTTTTGTGCTAGTACCAAGTATTTTCCCTTCCTTGTTCTTGATTATGCATGTATCATTACCAAATTTTAGTTGATAGCCTTTGTCCATAAGCTGTCCAACACTCGACAAGTTATGCTTAAGTCCATCAAAAAAATAAACATCATCAGTATATGTTTTACCATCAAGTGTTATAGATCCAATTCCTATAATATGATAGGCTGCATTATTCCCTACTCTAAAAATTCCTCCATCATAGCTTCTAAATTTGACGAACTTGCTCATATCACTAGTCATGTGATGTGAACAACTGCTATCAATGATCCAATTTTTCTTTTCAACTTGTGAAATCAGTGCACTTTCTTCTCTGATTTCTCTATCAAGATCATCCTCTTTTATAGCTACAAATCCTAATTTATCTTCACTTTTTCTTTGATTAGATTCTTTTTCATCTTCTTCTTCATTAGCATATAAACAATTTCTAGGCCTTCTAGATTTGAATCTACCCTTAAACTTCCTTTCTCTTTTATGACACTTAGATGCATAATGACCATATTCATTACAAGTCCAACATTTGAAGATATTCTTACCATCCTTTTCTCTTTCCACAAGAAGAACCACTCCTTCTTAGATCTTTTCTTCAATGAATTTGCTACTATGAGCAATGTCTCCCTGTGTTTTTGTGCTCCTTGCTAAACCAGGCTTGATGTTTAATGCTATGAATGTTGTCTCAACTTTTTCCAATTCTCCATACTATTTTAGACCAAATTATTTAGCTTCTAATCTAACACGCAATGTCTCTTTGGCAAAATTAGTAGTGCAAGGTATCATCAGTTGAATAATTTGTGCTACTGACTTGAAAGGTGGTGTCAAATTTTTCAAGATCTTCCATATCACTTCATCATCAGATGTGTTTCCATCAAGAGATGTGATTCTTGAAACAATCTTAGATATTATCCTAACATAGCTTCTCACATATTCATCTTCCATCATTTTAGCATCTTGAAATGCACAATACAAATTTTGGAATTGAACTCTTTTTGCATGTGTATCACCTTCATAAGTAGCCTCTAAAGTTTTCCAAATTTCATGAGATGTTTTAAGTAGTTTTACCTGATTGTGCTCACTTTTAGGTAATGCTAATAGTATTGCTTCTCTTGCCCTTATGTTGCACATAAATACTTCTCTCTGTTCTTTGGCGCAGGTTTTAAGGTTGTCTTCTTCTGCAATATTTTTGGATGTCTTGGTAACAAGCCAATATCTTGGACCCATGTAGAAGAGATGAGTCTTCATTTTATCCTTCTAGTTGTCATAGTTTGTACCATGAAATCTAAGACTTTCCTTTCTAAACATATTCACCATGGATCCCCCAAATTTGTTAAACTTTCTTTCAAGGAACTAATGCTCTGATACCAATTGCTAGAAGTAATAGTTCACCAATATAACTAGGGGGGTGTGAATCAGTTATGTATCAATCTTAAATAATTCTTACTTTATCAACCAAAGTAAACAACAATCATAAAGAAATGCACATACACACATACACCAAATATGTTGACTAGGGAAACCCTTGATTAGAGGGAAAACCCCAGTGGGAATGATGCCCATAGAATAATGTACTAATTTGAGTATTACTTGTTAGAGGATAGACCCTGTTAGGAGTTTGTTACAATACTTAGTATAAAGAGTGCCTAGTAGGAGACTTTAAATCCCTATTAGGATTTGTAGAAGGTGGTTGAACCCATTGTCCAAATAGCTTCAGGATGAGATCAATGAACCCACTATCTAATTGGTCTTGGTACTATTCCTTTCAGAATAATAGATGTGAAACAATCTCTTTTCTCTTTCTCTATCTAGTACATTGGACTTCTTCACCTTCAGATCAAGAAAATAGGTCTAGAACTCATCAATAACCCTTAAGGTCACTTACATGTAGATTTCTCTGCTCTTCTGCTTCACAATTCACAAGTCTTATCTACTTCTTGATCACAATGATGATCTCTAGAACTTAGAAAACATCTTTCCTTTATACCATACTCAATTATTAATCTTTTGAGTTGGCTTCATACACTTAACATTCATTTGAGTTAGCTCCATATTAAATTAAATTAAATACACATTTAATCAATGCTATCAGCTCACAGTTGTTCCCAAATTTCCACTCGTGTGACTTTCATACGTAAGCACTTGCTAATGTCATCTGTTGTTAGTGTACTTTCTCCAATTAGCTATGTAACCCTTCATTCCAAACACATTGTGTTATATTAATCATACAACAGAGACTATTTTCCCAATGCTCTATTTCCCTACAGATCTCTGTAAATCAATAATATCTTTTGTACACTGTCAATTTAGGTTTTGTATACTTGACCACATGCCAAATACATGTTGTAGTATATGATGTTAACTTTGCATGGGTAGATATGCAATGTGATGTCCTCAATACATAGATCTCAATCTGCTACTTTGTTAGTCTTACTATGTTGTCATCAATGACAAACAAAGTAATAACACTATTCTGCAATGTTTTCTAATAGCATCAACATTCATGCTAACATCTTTTACTTCTTTAAATTTAGCATAATTGAGAGAAATTGCAATATCAATCATCATGATGTTATGATTCTTCTTTTCAATAAAGTCTTCCACTGATAATGTTCTAGTAGAAGTCTTATATTCAGCATCAAGAGATTCACAACCTAAATAACTAATAGTCACTAGATGTAATCTCCTAAGTCCTTTCCATGCTATAAAGTTGTCTCTATTCAACTTGAGAATCTCTCTTCTGTAAGACATCCTAATCTTTAGCTTAGGTCCTTGAAACCTTCTCTACAAGCACCAAAAGCTCTAATTCCAATTCTTGGAAATACAAGAGGAGTAACTAAGAGGCGAGTGGTGAATCAGTTACTACAAAAATAAATCAAAGATCCCTTAGATGTCAGAACAAAATAATAAACTCTAAAAACTAAACTCTGCTGATGCTCAGTAAACAAAGAAATGTTGTAACTTGGTAAATAGTGAGAATGCTCGATAATTACTTAAAATGAAAATCTTAACATGCTATCTATGATTACTTATTACTTAACTTAGTTGCAAACATATAAAAGAAATAACATGAACACATTTGACACCAAGATTTAGTGAGGAAACCCAATTTGAGAAAAAACCACCAATTGCAACTAGTTACTATTTTCACTCTTCTAAAGTGAGCCTTATTAGGAGCCAACCCTGTTAAAGGTTACAAAACACACTATTAGGCATGACCCTATTAGGAGTGGCCTTGTTAGAGGTCTTTAGATAATTCAATAGAACTACCACCTTGTTAGAGGATTTACAAATAGTTGTTAAACCAATTCTGTTAAGAGATTTAGATCACTATTATAATGGTTAGAGAGTAACAATGAAATGACCTAATTTAGATGCAACTGAATTGCTGATTACAGATATCAATTTTGGCTTGTATTTGATCCCTCCTAATAGAATGTATCCTTTTAGCTTCATAAGGATATTCTTCTTATCCTCCTAATTCACTTCCTCTTTGCATCATTAGAACTTGATTCACATTCACAAATACTCCAATTCTTATTTTTATTTATATCTTTCATATTGCCAAGTTGGCTCAAATAAAACTTAGAATAATTAATATTCATGTTCTTAGTCAGCTAGAATAATCAAATATATAAATTGAACTTAATATGCCAAAATAAGAAAATCCTTCGTTATCCTACCCTTCTCCATAGACACTAACTTAGAAATGATTTTCCTGTGTTAACTAGCTAAAACTTGGTCAACATTGCATACTAGAAAAGTTCCTTTGGTAATTGAGTGAGCTCAGTTAACACTGGTTCCATCCAATGTTTCCTTGATTAACTGAGTGAGTTTAGTTAACACTCATTTGCCACAAACTTTCCTTTGATGCCTAAGTTAACTCAGTAGACACTACTTTCTATGCTAGCCAAACTTTGGATTACTTAGTAGCCATACAAATTTGTCTTCAATGCTTGAGTGAGCTTGGCATACACTAACTGGTAATGATATGACATTTTAAGTAATATCAAAGACAACACACAATTAATCAATTGTATTCAACAATCTCCCTCTTTGGCATTGATGACAACACATGTCATAGCACAATGAAATTTTTGGAGAAAGAATAAAGTAAGGAACATATCTTTAGTTTCATTCTGATTCTCATCCATGAGAACTCCCTCTATTAGTGTGAACTCTATTTTCCTTTAGTTTCTCCCTTTATCAAAAAACTTCTGTCTATTAGAACTTCGGCCAAGTTCATTCTCCCTTTTTAATAATTCTTTCTGTGATGACAAACTTCTCCCTCTTTTCAATAACAACAATGTCCTACATAGTGATGGCCCCTTTTTCCACTAATGATAAATTTCTAAATTTTATGATGAAAATCTTGAATTATTTTATTAGGGTTATGATCATATTATTCCTATTTACAATTTAACCCTAACAAAATTCACTTAATCTCAATTATTTTTCCCTAATCCTAGGCTATATAAGTAAGCAAGTTTCATTCTCTCAAAATACATGATGTTCTTTGATGTTACGATGGAGGGTTAGTGAAACTTTGCAAGCAAGCATGGCGGTCCATCCTGATCTCACAATTAACATTATGTCATGTGGTCATAGGTAAGATTTTGAGTTTTCTCAATCCTATGATATCCCTTGTCTCATAAGATCACATCGTGTTATGTGTTTTTCATGAGAGGGTCCTTTCCAATGTTATGATAAAAGTTTGTTCACGGCATCATGAGCAGTGAGCAAGGGTGGTTACAACCCTATGATAAAGGCTTCATTGTCAAATTGCAAAGCAAAAGATATGGCCCGATGATCTCATGACATAAGGTTTATCATGGGATCACAATAAGGATCAATGCGTGTTGAGATGGTGTGATATCTTGTTATCATAGGATCGTAAGGGTCACAAAAGTAAATGTGTCACCAATTGTCAGGACAGATGTCAGTTTCTTATTTGAGTGAAGCTAGCATACACGTGCCAGATGTGTTTGTTGTCAAAATTTGTGGAACCAATTTTTTTAAAGATGGATAGTGACTTGTGGTCCGTGATCTTACGATAGCTCTTTTATTGTAAGATCTTAGGGTTTTGACATGGGGTTTTTCGATGCTACAACTAGGGCTTAATTGTAAGATCAAACAAGGAAAGTTACAAGCTGCCAATGCTATGAGATAATGTTTCAAAGGTTTCCATAATATTGTAAAAGCAAAAGGGTTTCCCTACAATGTTAGAAAGAGATAAAATTAACCGTGATCATATGATCGTAGGGTAAAGGAAAATGATTTGCAATGGGGTGAAATTGTTTGTCAAGAAATCATAGAGTGAAATGGATTTTCCACTGATGCTGTGATAGTAAGGAGTATTGTAGGATCGTAAAGATCATTTTTTCTATCATATCTAATTGGCCGATATGAAATTTAAAAGGGTCTCGTAAGGTGAAAGGGTCATCAATACAATGGTTTTATGTTACGAAAGGTCTTTTCAGCCACCTTGTCATAATATCATAGAATCTAATCTTTGCAGCAAACATAATGACGAGAAAAGAAATATGGGCTTCTCATCCAATCAATTTCAAATGTCATACAAAAAGTGCATAGTTGGAAATTAATGATGACACTTCTTCAAGCTAACAGAATGGATTGAGATCATTTATCAAGCATGTCAAAATCAATGCAACTTAAACGTTGGTCTGAACATATCAATTTATAAGATCTTCCATTCTAATTGTCACTGTTCATCATTTACAAAAAGAGAATTTGAGTTTTTCCTATGCTTTCTTTGCATTCAAAATTATTGTTGCCAAATCTTGTGAGAGACAGAGTATTTTCAATTTCGGGTAATTCAGTTGCATATTTTCACAATGTCAGACTAGGAAGTAGAAGAAATCCTAGCCTCTGAAATGGTAGTATTAGAGACATCAACCTCAAAGGGAGGTAAAACCAAATAGAAAAGGCCTAGTAGATTTCTAGAAAAATGGATAAAGCTTTTCTCGGGTTTAACTAATGCAAATTCTATTGATGACCATGTTTTCTTTGACCCATATGCTAATTGCAAAGATGCTAGGTGCCCTGGTACCACTGGTTCTGAGCTTTTCTACTTTTTCTATTGTAACAAGGAGAAGAAGGTTCTTGTTTGTAACATGTGGAAAAAGAACCTTGCCAAACTAATTTTCTCATAGGTTTTCATGGACATGGACTTGATGAAAGCCTTGTTTTGGTGTTACAATCCTACCACCAAGTCTTTTCATAGGAAGGATGGAATTGCTCTATGCACCTTGGATAGAGAATCTTTCATTGAATCTTTTGGATTAACTGGAGCAATGGGCTAGCCTCTAGATTTGAAGGACTTACAGAGGAGATTTGAGGCAAATCCTAATGCTTTCACTAGAACTTCATTTCTGCAACATATTCTTGGTGAGTTGAAGAAGGTGGGTGATTACCCAAAGAAGATACAGAAGAAGATGCCCATGGACAAATTCAAAAGTTATTTTGTCAAGACCATATATGGTGTCCACAAGGTTATAGGAAAGGATGGGTCTGATGAGGTCTAAGGAGCTGAATAAATAATTTCTAGGGATGTATAGGATGCCTACCATGCCTATGAATATGACTATGTTAGTCATATATTAGATAAAATGAGGGATAACATTGCCATGGCAAGGTCTGGAGATATGAGGGAATTCACTTTCCCATATTATTCTCTGTCGATGCACTTGATTCTTTACAAGAATATGGAATACATCAGCTCTAATTTTATTGATCAAACCTCTGATCTAAATGGAGACTTGCTAGTGCAGCTGTGGACATGGGTATGGGATAACACTTATCATTTTTTTGATTCTATGTCCTTTTTCAATAATTTTAGTGCTATTATAATGAAAATGTTAGACCCAAGGTACTTTAGGGCCCCTGAAGTTTTGAAATATCTTCTGAGACCATCCTTGCTACCTAAAGGAAAAAAGTTAGATCATAATTTGGGGTATATTTTCTTATTTCCTACATTTTCTTTGATGAGAGTCTATGGTTGTCCCCAGCCACCCCATATTTTACCAAAATTTATTCCTCCTAGATTAGGAATAATTGAATTTATTTGGCAATTGTTCATGGTTAATAGAGAGTATCTAGGCCCTAAGGTACATAGGGGAACCTTTTTGTGTAGATGTTTTAAAATAGGTGTTTTTACCATTGGCAAAGAGGCACTAGAACCTATTCATTCTTTTTTGCATCATTATAATTTATGTACCAGCCCATATAGAATGTATGACTTTGAGGGATGGATGAGGGCCACTTTAAAAGATATGAGAAACTATGTATTGCCCAATTCGAAAGAATTGCCGCATGAAGACATCATCCCAAACATAGTAGTAGAAAGGGAGGCAACTAACAAGATTGCAAAACTAGATGATGTGCTGAGGGTAGAAAGGGAATTAAAAAGAATTGATCCCCAATTCCTAGGTTTTATATGGATATCCCTTACCCCTAGAGAATCAGAAAGATGGTCATGGAAAATGCTGAAATTATGACTAAAATGCTAGAGGGTCCATTGGGGGAGGAGGAAAGAGTATGCCTAGACAACCTTGAACCTAATGTGGCCCTTGAGGTGGAAGAAGAAGATGCACCCTAGGCATATTGGATGGCTAGGGGGCATAAAAGGTAGAAAATCATGCAGATTCCCCCTAGGCCAGGCAGAGAACTTTGTAGATTTTGCTAGGGAACAGTCAGTATTTTGCTGACATAAGGTAGCACTATCTCTAGACTAGGGCTGATGCAGAAAAAAAAAATTTGACAAACCTGGAGCTGGCAGTAGCAAGACTGGATAATAGGATCACCCAAGCTCAAAAATTCTTGGAGGATGATGAATTCATCAAGTCCAATGAATTTAAAAGTTTTTTATACAAAATAAAATAGAGTGAACTTGTCCTCAAAATGAAACCTAATGAATCAGATGAGCAGAGGATGGAGTTAATTGAGAAGCTACATTGCTATGACCTTGAAAGTGAGGTAATGACCTTGGAGGAGGCCAAAAATCTTGTTCAAAGAAGTGGCATGTTACTAGTACCTGGTTGGGATTTGGAGCAAGCTTTCATGCTTGATCAAATCAGAAGACAAGAGAATGCCATCTCCTATGAAGCAATTGGTCCTGATGGTTTAAAGAGAGGGACTAGTTTCAACATTGAGACCAAGTCCTTGGTAGTCTGGAGCATGGCCCTTGCTTCTAATAAACCAAAATTGATGGATGTATAGAGCCCAGAGTAGGGAAACATGATAATTTGGACTCTATAGGGCACCTCTGGCATAGAAATATCTAAAGCACTAAAAAAAATTTCATTCGTGAATGAAGCCAAAGTGGAGGAAATGGAGGATAAATTGTCCCAAGCTATACATGACTACATTGATGTTAGAAAGCTCTATGAAAATGAGCTCACAAGTAGTCATGTATACAAAGAAAGAATTGCTGAGTTGGAAGCTAAGGTCCAGGCACTTGAGGATGAAATTGCATCCCTCAAAGAGCAGTTGATACAAGCAGAACAGAGAGTGCCTTCGGCTCAGGAGGAGGGACAAGGGATTTCAATGCCAACTAAAGATATTGCTGAAGCTTTGGTGCAAACTGAAGATACAGAGGAAGATGAGTCCTCACAACCAAGGAGAATGAGCACTAGGGTATGATTTAGTGGCTAATATTTGTAAATTGGCTAATTTTAGAATTTTTTGGCTAGTAATTTGGCTAATAATTTAAGATTTGATACAACCTAAATCACCATAGTTTTATAAAATTTTGTTATAGAATATTTAAAATCGCTCAATAATTTATTTTATTAAAAAATTTAAGCTCAAATATTTGCCACAATATTTGTTACATGAATAGATTTGAGTTACCTAAATATAATATGTTATTGGAGAAATTAAATTGAACTAACCAATAATTATCATAATTATCAGTTACTTTAGGGAAATATCACCAATATTTATTTTTCACTATTGATTTAAGGTAAATGTAATGATTCTCATAATATTCCATGAGGTAAAAAAATGTTCAATTTTGATTTGTAATATTCCATGGTGATTAATGAACTTCCTATTATTATTGAGATTCATCAATATTTTATACAAAAAAAATTATGATTCAAAAATAATCGCCAATATTAATCACATTTAGAATAAAAAATTGAGAGATTTGGCACTAGAAATAATTTTGTTTATTCAAAATAATGAAATATTTGCCAATATTTTATTTCTTTATTTTGAGGCAGCTTTCTTAAAGTTTACCCTGATGAGCACTGACACTCAGTTAGTTTAGTAGGGAGGAGATGTAAGGATTAGGATCCTTAAAGCTATGATGAACCACAGGGTTGATGTCTTGAAGAACTTATCCCAACAGGCTCATAGCTCTTTTGTTTCTTTGCAAAGTGCTAAGCAGTTTTGCAATGAAGCATTCTCATGGTTGACTCCCACTTTTAACATTTGGGGACCCTACATTTAGTTTTAGATAGATTAATTATGCTGATGGTTAAAAAGCTAGACTTACCAGACAAAAATTTCATAGTCAAAGAGAGCCTAGAAATGGTAAAAGAATTAAGTGGCTTCTTTTCTGGTAAGTTACAGGTTATACAAGGCAAATTGAAGACATTTTTAGATAGAATAGAACCTTGTATACCATCAATTTTGGGTACTACTAATATAGTAAGGAAATGGTAGGAATGGTCAACCTCCTTTGATGATAGTTTGACCCGAGAGACTACATCAACAATTTTGGAAGATACTTCTGATTCCCCTTTCCACTCTTTAATTGATTCTCTCTTCAGGGTAGAGATAAATTTGAATAAATTTATTGTTGAATCCAAGGCAATTATGAATGCTAGGTTGACCAAGGCCACTCAAGATTCACAAGAGGTAAAGAACATTGACTAGCCCACCAAAAGAGAGATTTATGTCTGGGAAGTAATGTGTGAAATAAAGGCCTTGCCGACAAGAGGTAGCTAGGATATTTTGTGTATATTTGCAGCAAGGTACAAGGGGAAGAAAAAGATCAAGGTTTCAACATTAATGTTTTTCTACTTCCTTAGCTACTCACCTTTTTGATCGATGTTTTGAAAGACTGATCTGTTGTATTTATTGTGTTCACCTTCCAAAAGTTTTTTTTCCATTAGAATTTTGACATGTGTCCTCCTCTCATCTATAACTTGTTGCAATCCTATTTATGGATTCCCAAGATGAGAAGTAGAGGTCAATTGTTTGTGGAATTGATATGTGTTATGTATTATTTTACAGTCTGCCCACTTTTTTTTCTATAATGATCTGAATGATTTTACATATATGCATACTTGAATACAAAATGAATATTTGGGACCAATGGTTTTATCTCTGTGTCATACAATGAGTTCTATCAGTAGTATTAAGGTTTAAATTGAAGGATTTTATCCTTAAACATCATTACCTTTGTAGTTTTGTCTCTTTAACATATATCTGTAGCTTTGGGACTAAATAGACAAGTTTCTCTTCAGTTTAATGCAATCCAAAACATTGTATGTCTTTTATTGATTGCTACTAATTCAAGAATTAGGTAAAATGCTTTCCATAATTGATAAGGTTTAGGGTTTATGGAATGGATAAAAATCAGAATGAAACTAAAAGTTTAATGTTGACACTTTCAATCACAAGTTGATTAAAAAGGTCTAAGACTACTAATATTTGACTTTATATCCCATTGGATAAGACACTGGTCCATTCTAAAGTTCAAGAGTATATTGTTGGTTCACCTTGATATAAAAAATCACAACAACAAATCAACTTATTTTCATGCATTGAAGAAATAGAAATGTTCGTCATGGCTTGTTTGCTATGCTTTCTTTAAGTTGTAATTGGTTATTTAGTTGGAAGTCTGCCATCAAATTATAGAAGGATATTGACCATTTCTACTATAGAGGGTAATCTAGCAGAGAAAAGTATCAAGTTCATAAGATAAATCCCTTAGGTTTTCCCACCTTGGCTTAGCAGAGCCTAAAGTGAAGTGAGTCCTATTGACTCTATTAATTGGTCCAGAACTAAGATTTAGCCTTGTTGAACATAGGATTTAGCTCATCCTTAGGCTTGTCCCTGGTCTTGGTTTCTTGGTATCAGGTTTAAATCCACCTAATATGTTCTTCACAAGAAAGAACTGCAATACATAGTTGGTCAAAGTATTACATAATTGGTCAATAGGCTAAAAAATCAAGTCAATAGACACAACTAGGATGAATTTTTTACATTTAGGGTCTTTACAATTAAGTTCACAAGGTCAAACCTAGGTCAAAATTGATAAGCTAGGTACACATTAGGTCAACTCAATCAAACTTGGTCAGCAAAAATAAAAAATAACAATATGTTGACATATTTTTACCCTATGATACATAGATTGATCTTGCCCCATTGTGAGATCAATTTTGAATTCATAAGCATGGTATCCTATTAGCATTAACTTTGCATTAAATTAAATACATATTAGCCCCAACTGATCATGTTGAAGATAAGAGAGATGATATATGTGGAATAGCTTGAAAAGGTAAGATATTATGCTAATTCTACAAGGTGCCAAATCATCTGAAAGATATATTTTTGGTTGAATTATGAAGAAGTAAATAGAATGAAAGCTAGTGTTGATGAGTATGTGAATTTGAAATAGGAATTTGATGTGTTAGGCTTTGGAAAGATAATGTTGATTTGATTTTTTTACAAGATTTGATTAAGTGTTGAGATGAAATACATACAAGATACATTGGTTGGAAATGAAGGAAAGAAGTTATGAAGTGAGAAGACAAAGAAACAATAAGCTACTACTAGAGAGATGTGGGATGAGCTTTCACTTCTTCATGGAGGAGATCAAAATGTGCTCAGGGAAAAATTGAAAGTCTAAGAGGACAATTTTATGATATACATATGAAAGAAGGAGAGAACATTGTACAATACAATAACCAAATCAAGGAAGTGGTTAGTGCCAGAAAGAAAATTCTACAAAGACAACTAAGAGGTGAGGGAGGGTGAATCAATTACACATTTAAAACATCTCTCAATATATTTATTAATTCTAAAACATGTAATTAATAGATGCAACAACCATAGAAAGATAACCATGCTCAACAATATTAGATATCTTAACTAGAGAAACCCTTGATGAGAGGGAAAACCCAAATGGGAATGATGCCCACAAGATGATGTACTAATATAAAAGTTCCTTGTAAAAGGATAAACCCTTCTAGGAGCTAATGAAATAATATCTATATGGTAATCATTAGCTTTCTACCCCAATGAACCCAAGAAAAGGGCCAGCCCACCATTTCCATATCCAGTCACGGATTGAGATCAAGATGGAGATCTGGTGGGAAATATACATATACATATAAATATACATATACATATACATACATACATACATACATACATACATACATACATACATACATACATACATAAAAATATATATAAGAGTCCATGTTAGGAGAATTTGAATATTTGTTAGGAGATTCCAACCCTTAAGGAGTTGGTCCAACCTTGTTAGGAGTTGAGAGAAGGACAATTAAACCCACTAGTCAAATAGCCTCGGACTATCTTCACTAAATAATCTTCAAAATAACATATCCAAGTTTTGAATTGACTAAACAACAACTTCTTTTCCAATACATTTCCTTTGAAGCCCACACTACATCCTCAACATCAATCTCTTCTCATAATTTACATCCCAATCTTGCATAACATAATGACTTGACTGATTAATTACCACACTCTAGCAACCAAGGAAACAATATTTCCTTTATACCATGTCCTAATAACAAGTATTGAGTCAGACCTGGGGCTTTTCCAATTTACAATGAATAATATAGGACCACATTAAGATATTACAATACAAGTTACATTACAAAGAAAACTTCCCACAATGATTTTTGCAATAGTTAGATTGTTGGGAAACATATGTTAATTAGTCTTCACAAATCGTCAAAGAATGAACATATGATTCTGCCATGTTAACCAAAGCATCTTTAGAATGTCTTCAACCATAATCCAATCCCACTAAATAATTCCCAACCTCACTAAAAATATACAATGTAATTACAAAAAATTGTCAACTAGAAACTCACTCTAAGAATAGTCTCCACACCACAAAAATATTCACAAATTTTCCATGAAGATAGACATAGCATTAGGACAAGTTCCTAAAAATACCTCTAAATGTGCATAACATAATTCAAAATCACTAAATGGATCAGTTGGTTTTCAAATTTGTTGGTTGAAAACATACAAGCTTTGCCCACTTGATGTTGGGAAATCAACACAATTTTGATCAATGAATAAGGTTGAAAATACACTTACACAACCCTCTCCCTTCAAGCTTTAAAAAACCTAGGTAGTTGTACCTTCTTGTCTCAACTCTTATAGAGGATAAAATTCATCAATGTAGACCTAAAATTGATAATCTTGAGTAGGCAAGCACTTTCTCAAGAATAAATCAGGTGATAATATTCTTGAAAATTAAAATGTGCAGTGAAATATGAAAGAAAAAAAATGAGACAAAGAATTTCACCTTCCACTAAATTGTACTTTTTCTTAGAAAGAGTAAAAGACCAATCCTTTCCTGATCAGACAATAGAATCAATAACAATGTTTGTTGCAATCATCCAATCACTTGGAGATAGGCTCCCATATATCAATTTATAGAAAGAGAACTTGAGATTATAAAACCTTAGTTAATTAAATTTAACTCCAATAGTATTGAAGGCCAACTATACAAGACCCATGCATAGATTCTTCTTATTGAAGATTTTATTTCCTCAATTATGATCCATCAACAATAATGTAGATCCAAGAAGATGATTTGAAAATTACAATAGTTATGATTTATTCCCAAACTTTAAAATAGAAATAGAGTAGTTTAATTAATTCAAAAAAAAGTACAATTGGGTGGTGATTGGTTGTAATGTCTATATCTATGCTGGATATTCGTACATCCATATCTTTTTATATCTATATTCCTATCTCTTAGGTCTTGATATCATTTCTTATAGAAAATGGAAGGGTGCAAAAAAGCTTCAAACCTTTACAGAAAAACTAAATAATAACTAATTGCAGCCATTTACAATTTTTTTATAATGATAATATTTTTAAAGAAGCTTTTAAACAAAATATCACAATTCTTGACTCATATCAAGAATCTCTTCAAAATGTAAGTTCCCATGAAGGTCTTCAAAATAAGCCAAGATGGATCTGAACTTGGATTTATCTTCTTTGAGCTCCAACTCTTGTGCATTGCTGATATAGCTAGCATAATTCTTCCACAAATTCTAGGCTTCTATATACATCTTGTTAAGAACATCAAGTTGGTCCTCCTTTTTTGATGACAAATATAACTCCATGACTAGTTTTGGGTTGTCTTGATCATTGTATGCTTGAATGGGTAGTCCCATGGAAAAGATTCTTTAAAACCTACACAAAAATAGGACATCAAATTTGCAATCCAAGGACATCTTGAGAGAATATTTCCTTATAATGTCCTTACTCAACAATGGTTAGTAAATGCATTAAACTCTAACTAGCAGATCACATGCCCAAATTGTAAATAAATTGTAACATCTAATTTTGCACTAATTTAAGATAGAATGCAAATGTACCTAGCCTTAAATTCTCATATCCCTTTATTGGAATTTCAAAATATATCATTAGAAGGAAAATCCTTTCTAATTTGGCCTAATGAATAGACATAGCATGCAAAATTGAAAAACCAAAATGCTAAGAAATCTAGTCCTACGAATGGGTGACATTAGGTAGAGAGAAGCATCTCAAATGTGAAATCATGAAATTAGAAATGCCTTAAAACCCTATTCCCAAAATCCTGAAATTGGAAGTGCCTTATGACATCATTCCCAAAATTGCAAAATTAGAACCTTTCTTATCATATCTTTGTGAAATTACTTGAAATCATAATCTTATTCATTTCTTCTTTGTGATTTCACAGAATCTAAAGCTTTGACAAATGAACATAAAAAAATTCCTTTTTGAAAGAATTACAAGCCTCCATCAGTTGCACTTTTTGGGGATACATATTTTATAGAATATGGAGAGAGTCTACCTATCTTTGTAGTAAAAAAGAAACAACAAAGGTAAAAATATCCCTAAAGTAACAAAAAATATAAAATAATAAAACAAGATTAAAGGAAAAAGGGCTTAAGGTACCGAACATGAACGATAACTTCTTGTATGTTCTCATCTATATCTTTCAAAAAAATGAGTTATTTCCTACCTATTCATATATGACAAAAAGTCTTAATCAAAGAGCATCAAATTTCCCATGTTTCCTTTGCCTTGATCCTTTACATTCTACTTCAAAACTGAATCACCAATATAAAAAGTTTTATCTAATGATTTCTTGTCATGAAGGTGTTTGATCCTCTTTTGTCTCTTAATATTATACTCCAATGCTATCTTTCTATTTTCATCTAATTCCACCAGTGCATTCAACCTTTAATGCATGAAGTCTATATCTTCAATCTATTCATTCTTGACAAACCTATAAACTCATAACAAGTTATTATCAAGAAGCTTAGCTTCCTTCCCATAAAAAATTTCAAATGGTGAAAATCTGGTGGCTTTCATTTTTGTGATCATGTCTTCCCATACTACAAGATGTAGCTTGGAATCCCAAGCTTTCTTTTTATTACCAAATAACCTCCTAATAAGTTTTAGTATATTCTTATTACTAGATTCAACTTTTCCATTCCCTTGAGGATGATAAGGAAAAGAGTATGAAACATGAATGCCATATTTATTGTAGAATTTTGAAAATGACTCTAACCTAAAACACATGCCATTATCAACAATAAATTTTTTTGGTACTCTAGATCTGGTCAAAATATTACTTGTTAAAAAATATTAGTAACAATAGTGTTTTTGGATCATTTTGTTAGTATTACTTCCACCCACTTACTAAAATAATTAGTAGCAACAAGGATACAATTGTGTCCATTACTTTATTTGTTGTTGATTTCACCTATGAACTCCATCCCCCACATTTGAAAATGTTCCTTTGTTTGTAGAGTTCTTAGAGGTAAAGATCCATCATATCTAAGCTTTCCTAAAAAAAATATGGCATTCTTCACACTTTCTCACATTAGCAGTAATGTCTCTAAAAAGATAGGGCCATTAATTTCTAGCTAGTAAGATTTTGCGAGCAGTGATCTTTGTCAAGAAATGTCCCCCACAAACCCACTCATGTATCTCGTTTACAATTATGGGAGGTTGACCCATGTCCAAACAATAATGCAAAACACCATCTCTAATTTTCTAATAAAGATCACCCTAAATAATTACATATTTGATTGCTTGTAATTTTATAGTCCTTTTCTAATTTTTACTTAAGCCATAATGATATTTCATACATCTCAAATGATAGACAATGTTAGAATACCAAGGACACTTTTCAATACTAACTTGAGAGAAATCTTCTTCAACTTGATTTATTTGAGAAGCCTCTATATTTGAATCAGCCATAAATTTTTCTAACCATTGACCTCTAACCAATTTAATTATTTAAATATTTAAAGTGAACTCATGTATTTTATTGATCCATTTGCATCTTCTTTCTGTAGTCTTAGTTTATCTAAATATATCTTTAACTACTAAATTGGGAACATATAATATGACCTCAACGCCCACTAAGTATGGTCTAAAAGCTTTGACAACTTTCACCAAGGCATATGCTTGTTTTAAGCATTGATATTGTAATTTAGTTTTGAGATTTATAAACTCTTTCTATAAAAGGAAATAGGTTGTTCATATCCTTCCCTATTCTTTTGAAGCATAATTGCAACAATAGTATGGTATGATGCAAATGAAAATATCTGAAATGGATATTCAAAATTTGGAGCCTTAAGAATAGGGTCTTCTTTAATTTCTTTCTTTATCTAAGAAAATGCTTGTAAGGGTTCATCACCCCAAATTATTTTAACTCCCCTTTTGAATATCCTGGATATGAGCTTAATTATTTATGTAAAATGTTAAATATAGTAGTAGGAGAAGTGTTGTATTATATGATTCTCTCTATACATTCATTCATGCTCACACACACATATATATGTACGTACATACATACATACATAAATAAATACATTAATACATACAAAATACACACACACACACACATGTATGTATATATGTATGTCTATATAAATATATATATATATATATATATATATATGAGTGGTAATATATCCTTGATTGAATATGACTTTATTGGTTTATACTTGAATGATTCTTGTATGACATGTTGACATATCAATCAAGTTTGTTATTAGTGACACACACTTATTCGGGTTGTATATGGCTACTAAGCTTATTGTACAACTAATAGTGTTTGCCAAGTATTTTTGTTTTTTTTAAGTTCTACAGTTGCTACTGAGTCCTTTGGACAAATCCTAGTGGTTACTGAGAAGTCACAGTTACAATAAATATCAGTAGTGTAAACCATGCATCTCAGTGTATGCCAATTTTACTAGTGCAAACCAAGTTGTGTATTGTTCACCAAGTTTGCAATATATGTGATGCAAGTCCAATGTTAATCAAGCTAGTTAGTGTTAACCAAGTGACTCAATTTATACTAAGCTTGAGGTGATAGTGTTTACTAAGTCTTTCCATGGTAAACACGTGATTCAATTTATATGACAAGTTTTACAGTATCTACCGAGTCACCAATGTAGACTAAGTTCAAGACTACTTTGAAGTGATCAGTATGGATTAAGCTTTACATCTACCAAGTGCATGACAATTTTAAGCATTGATAGTGGATGCCATGTATCAAATCCTCACTGATTCAGTCTTTAGAACTTGAGTGTCTTTATTTGGGTTGACTTTGTTATATTTGTGTAAACTTATATTGTGGCCAACCTTGTAATTTGTATAATTGGATTGGTATATATGTAATGAATTGTATCAGATCCAAATAAGTAGGGAATGTGAATATGAATGCAATCTAATCAAATATAATTAGAGAAAAGCAGAAAGAGAAAATTACAAAGGCTACAATAGTATAAGGAGTAGCAAAGAGATATCTATCACAGTAAGGTGATTAGTACATAAAGGAATCTCATTTAGCAAACCATGTTGTAGATCAATGATCATCTATTGTTTCATTCTAACAGGTGGATCAATCAAATCCTTTAACAAGGTAGACCTAAGAGTCTTTTATAAATCTCTTTACTGAGTGAATACTTCATTTTATGTTTGTAAATCCTTTCACAAGGTGAACCTAGTAGTCCTTATTGCTCCTAATAGGGCAGATAATCAAAAGTGATCAATGTAAGCTTTAACAAGCTAACTTTATACTACAGTGTACTAAAGCTTGTGGGTATCATCCCCACCCTAGTTTTACTTTCTATTTGGAAGGTCTCTGGGTCACAAATCTTTGTGTTATAGTGTTATGAATGCTTTCATGTTTCCAGTTTCTTATGCATGCAATTAGATCAGATTTTATGTCATGGAATAAATGCTAATTGGACTATTGGATAAAGAGTTAAATTGTTAAAGTTTTAAAAGTTACTGATTCACCTGTCCCCTCTTAGTAACTTGGCATAGTCTTGAATATTTCCAACAATTGGTATTAGAGATTTGTGGTTCTTAGGAGAAAGTTTAATAGATTGAGAAAAGATCAAGGCCATGGAGATATTTAGACTTGACAAAGGTATTGATAATGAGGAGCTAGATATGGAAATGGCCATTGCCCAACTCAAGAAAGCAAAGGAGAAACTCTCTTAATCCCTAAAAAGAAGAAAAGAACTTGCAATTCAAATGAATATTCATCTCCACATTGAAGACCTTCATTCAAGCAATTCAGATGAAACCAATGAAGCAATCAAAGAATTTCTAGAAAAGAATGGTTTCCTATAAGAAGAAGTAAAAAAACTAAGAAGAGAACAAGAAATTTAGTCAATAAGGCTATGTGAAAACATGGAGACAAAAATGAAGATAAAAGAAGAGATAGATGGAAGGAAAAATGAAATTTAGAACCAATCCCTTTAACAAGCAGACCTTATTGACCAAATCTCCAATGCAAATGAGGAAATCATGAGCCTAAGATTTGAAAATGAAAGAATAAGAAATGATCTAAATTCTAAAAGGAAAATTAGTGAAAGATTATGGAATGATCTAAACTCTGAGAGGAAAATTAATGAAAGAATGATGAAATCCCAAGTAGACATGAATCAATTGAATGATCAAAATCTCTACATATAAAAAGGAAAAGAAAGAATTAGATATACAAAAGAAGGAAAATTATCCAAGCAAGGAGCTCAAAAGAATCAAAGACCTACTTGTAATCACTGTGGTAAGATAGGTCATACTTCAAACAAATTTTGGAGCAATGGAAAAGAAAAATTCAATGGAAAGTACTACAATTGCAATCAACATGGTCATAGGGCTAATGAATGAAAAGAGAAACCAAGATTTGAAGGAAAATGTCACAAATGAAGAAACATGAACATAAGTCATCAGAATGAAAAACCAAGATATTGAATCTAGCAGAGAAAATTGTGAAAGTGATATTTGGTTGGGACTACAACACCTGGTGTAGATGTCATTATTGTGGAGAATTTGGACACACTGGAATAAATTCTATAAAGCATCATTTGAGGAAAAAACATACTACTAAAAGATGTTTCTTTTGTACAGAACTTGGTCATCTTGCCAAGAACTGCATGAATACTGGTAGAATTGAGGATGAGAAGAAGGAAAAGGCTAATAACATCTAAAAATAGATGAGACAACAATGGGTTCCAAATTCCACCAAGGATACAAGCCCAAGAAATGGTGATCAAGTCACTCAAGAACTGGGTGACTCTACCATTTCTACTTAAATTCTCAAAAGAGGAAATTGGAACTAGGCTATCAAAGAAGACATCTAAAATAATTTTAGATTGAAAGAACAAATGGTCAAACCTATATTTAGGATACAAAGGGATCAGTGCCTATCGAGTTACCTTCTCTACCAAGTGAGGTTGGGTTATAGACTCTATCTAGCAAGGTCGGGAGTAATGAAGATGCATATGGTTATCGAGTCACAAAGTCTTCACTAAGTGTTCAATGCAAAGTAATGGATGGAAGTCTATCAAATATGATGTCAGTCAATCTATGTTTTGTACTAAGCATTTATGGTAAAATTTTAACAAAAGGCATGAAATTGAATTCATTTCTTACCATGAAATTTTGAGTGCTATTGCAAAAGTGTGATCTTCAAAGCTTCCAAGTGATTTGAGCAAATTTTTAGAATTTTTTTTTGAATTCTCTCAAACCCTACCAAGTGAAGATGGCATCTAGTAGTAGCAAGGTTAAGTATGGTTTAGACATGTTAGTTCATGGAGTGGAATGGAAGGCACTAGATTTGAAGCTCACTCTTGTGATCACCGAAACCCTAGATTTGAGTGAAGTGTAGTCGCAAATCCCTCCAAAGGTACTTTTGAGAAATGATATTTGCATTCATTTCAAATGTGTTATTCAAGAGATTGTTATATTTCAAATGGATGATGCCCTAGATAAGTTATGTGTTAATGAAGTTTTGAAACCTGAGCACCAACATCTAGAAACTAAAGGGTTAACTCAAATCCCTCACATGCCCCATGAATTCCAAGTTAAATGGATTAGGTTCATCCTTAGTTGGGTGCATAATGGTCAGTTGTGGTTGGAACAACCAGTGTTGATCACAAAGAAGATGATTCATCGAATCACTGGTCTCCCAATGCTAGCTAAAGCCAAAATGACAAAAACCCTAGGTCGGGTGGAACTTGAAAAGAAAACTCTAGTAGAATGGGATGATAGAGGAATGAAAATTAGGAATGTTTCAGATATGGAATTGAAGTTTGGTATTCATATTATTTTTCATAAGATTTACAGCTTTAGTAGGTTGAATAATATGTCATGTGAAGTTGTGGACTTGGCATACAAGGTGGTAAAGAACAATTTATCTTTTGAACTTGCCGAACTATTATTGAAACAGTTCAACAAGAATATGGAAAGCATAAGGACATCAAAGAATAACCCATGTAAGTTTGGTTCCTTGTTAACTTCTCTATTCTTTTATGTTAAAAAATTCTTCCCTTCAAAAGGCATTGTTGTTTGGAGAAAAGATGTGCTTGTGCTATATCAAATAAATAAGTATATTGTTGAAATGGGCAAAAACCATAACAACATTATGGTCAATTATTTTGATGCATTCAAAGAGAAAATGAACATTAGATACCAAATCCCCATGAAACTAGTTGAAGATTACAAGGATGATGTATGTTTCATGGTGGATTGTGAAAAAGTTTACATTTAGGCAGTTAGGCCTAGGATTGCATGGGTAAAACCTCTTGGATATGAGGTTAATACTGATGAAACCAAAGATGTCATTGAATCTCTTGTTAATGAGCCAATTGATCCTAAGGCTACATATTTTGGAACATATGATGAACCAAAAGCCATGATTGAACTTGAAATAAAGCTCCCTCAAGTGGTCAACAAAGGAAAGAAAAGGATTGCTAAATTGAAAACTAGTTCTACCCTTTTGTTAACCGAGGGAAAAGGTGAAGATGAGGAAGCAGAGGACATGGAAGTAGAGCATAATGTAGAATCTAAGGAAGAAGAGCCATTAAGGAAGAAGGGCAAGGTGATTATCACCAAACCACAAAAGCCATCCACTACAATATTCATAAGAAGGTCCTCCAGAAAGAAATTTGACAAGGAAGGAGGAGACATTATATTAAGAAAACCTCCACCCACCTTCCAAGATAGATTGAGAGATCTAGAAGTAGGAGCTAGAATAACACAATTTAAATTACTAAAGTGTGAAATTAGGATAGTAGATGAGGATAAGCAGATTGAAGATCTAGTGATGGACAAGATAGGAAAATGGAAATACTCACCTAACCAGCTTGTTTCTCAAATTCCTAATGATTTATTGGAGAAAATAAAGCCAAGATGGGATTTTTTCATGCAAATTGTGAAAGACATATATGGGAAAACCTTGAGGTAGCTAATACCAAACATATTAGATGCTGAGGTAAAAGAGTCACTGAAGAAAAATGAAGAAAAATTGACTCTAAAATTCAATACTTGCCTAATTTTGATGATTGATATTGAACATGTTGTGAGGAATGCAAAAAACACTTGGAATAATATCTATCTTTTTCATAAACCAAGTGATTTTCTATAATAACCCCAATAGGTTATAACTTCTTCAAACACCAAAAAAATCTTTATACTTCAGTTGTTTGACATTTCGTCAAACACTTTGCTAGCAAGCTCTGATACTGCTGTAATATCCTCTTACAAGGAACTAATATGCAAGTGCAATTCTTTTGGTATTATCAATGTAAATACATGGAAACTAGATGCAAAACAATGACTACAGTAATGCCAAAATTTAGATTCTAAATTATCACAACAAAATCATATGCTGATGAAGTACAATGATAATAGTGATGTCCAAGAATGGAAATGAATCAAACACAGATACTGCAGTGCGACATCATGCATGTGTACTATAGTAGCCAAAATCTTTTCTCCCATTAAGCACAAATAGAACTCTTGAACTAAAGCTCTCCTAAATACCAAATTCAATGGATATTTCACCACCTCAAGTGGTTGCAACACTAAAGAGTTGACATTATCTAATGGTTGATTGAAATCAAAAACCTTAGTTTCTTCTCCCAACTTGATATCAAATGTAATTTACAAAACCGGATGATCAACAATGAAGCTCTCCCCTCTATTTATACTTTTCCATCACCCTTCTAGAAGAAAATATTAAATAATTGAATTATCTAGAAGTTTCTCCCTTTCCAATAATTAATGTGCTTTTAGAAAATTAAATTGCTAGAAGTCTCCCTCTTCCAATAATTAATGCACTTGCTAGAAGCTTCTCTCTTACAATACAATAATTAATTGTGCTTCTAGAAAATTAAATTAATGGAAGATTCCTCCTTCCAATAATTAATACATTCTCTAATATATTAAATTAATTAAATATAAAGTCACTCTCTCTCTCTCTCTCTCTCTCTCTCTCTCTCTCTCTCTCTCTCTCTCTCTCTCTCTCTCTCTCTCTTTTCTTTCTTCTTCTTCTTCTTCTTCTTTTTGACTTTATAAGAAATTAATTTAATCTATTTCTCCTTATTTCTCCATTTAGCCTTCAGAGAATGTAAAGGTTAAGAACTCCACTGATATGCTAAAAAAATGGGGACATTATAGTCCACCCTCCCTAAAATTGCTTGTCCTTAATCAATTCACCACCTAGATTCCACAAAAAGAACTGAATAATGTCTCTGTCATCACTGAACAATCTCTGCAACATTTGCTCAAATTGAAACTTTCATACCAACTCAATATCATCATCAAGTGTTGCAAAAGTATAAGCCTCAAGTGGAAGAAAGCCAAGAGACTGATCAATCTTGCCTCCAAACTTCGTACAAACTAAACTATGAGCCCAACTATTCAGCACATGCACTCATTAATTGTGCATCATGAATAGGTCATGTACATGAGAATAAAAAATGAAGCTGTGAGCATTCCTCACCATGTACACCTCTAAAATCTCCTTTGTGAGCCTCATTTGCAATCCTGATGCAGTAGTAGGATCACAAATACTATCAACAATGCTCATCTCAAGACTGGAATCAAGAGAGCTATCATCATCCAAGCCATAGAGTGGATTATATGACCAAGTGGCTTCCACTTTGAATAATGGATTGATAATCATCTCAGGTTTCTCCTAAATCACTTTCTTCTTTCTCTTACTATCTAGCCCTTTGATAGAATGCAAGCCTCAATCTGTAATACCCCTCAATACATGCCTCCTACCATCAACCTCAAAAGACATTTCCATCTTAGGTACATTGAGGGTAAATACTTCCAAGTCTTGGAGCCACTTCATTCCCAAAACTATGTCCATCTCTTCCATGTTGACCACATAAAAATCTAAATGTAACTCATAGTTGTTCAATCTCAAGGTTTGGTTAGCAACCTCTCTAGTGCATGCGAGAGTATATCCATCTACTACTCAGAATCTGAATCCATCAAAATCCTCAACCCGAAGTCTGGACTAAGCTACAAAATCTCCATCAATAAAGTTGTGTGTCACACTAGTATCAAGCATTGTGATGCAATGTTGTCCATCAACTATCCCTCTGGACCTGAATGTAGTCTCATCTTGAACATTAGCAATATATGCCATGGTAGCAGAAGTCTTCTCACCCTGATAAAGTTCTAAAGAAACCCACTGATCAACTTCATGAGAGTCAGAGTCCTCAAAGTATGCCCACATGAAATGGTTCACCTTGTGCTTAGGCCTCAAGGGGCAATCATGATGCTTGTTGTAAGGCTCCTTGCACCAATAGCATAATTTCCTCTTCCTCAACTCTTCTTGTGTTTCCTCATCCATCATAGGTGCTGGTTTCTTTTTTGTGTCTGATTGTTGACGAGTCTCATTGCTTGTTGAAGGGATTTCCTTATGCAAGCTCTTGCTCTTTGGTGTTGCAAATTCCATGCTCCTAACCTTCTTCATTGCTTCCTATAGTGAGGGAAGATTGAAAGCTTTCAACCAACCCTTCAATGGCTCCATCAATCCTTCCATGAATAAGACCACCAATCTTCTTTCATTGATGTTAGGAACCATGACCAATAACTATTGGAATTCATTCACATAAGCATCAAGGGAACCATGTTGTTTTAGTTGTGCCAATTCACGAAAACTCACCTTAGGATCTTTGACATCAAACCTTTCAATCAATCTATTGGTAAACTCCTCATATGTAGTGATAAGGTTTTGTCCAAGAGTGAGTAACCCATGATACCACCACTCTTGGGCAGCTCCTTCAAGATGTAGTGTGACAAATCTTATGGCATCCTCTTCAGGCATTGGTCTTAAAGAAATATAATTATCAAGCTTTTGAACCCAAGACCTAACTGTGCATTTGTTACTTCCATCATAGTAAGGCATGCAAATCTTACCAAGTGTTTGTTGATAGTCATTTCTTGGAGCATAGTGATCATTCTTTCCTCCTCTCCTATCTCTTTGCTTCATGAATTGATCAAATATCCATATTTCTCTCATATCAAGAGGGAGAGTGGCATACTCCAAGTAGGCTTATCTAGCTTCATCTCTAAAAGAAATAGCTGGAGTAGCATGTGGTTGTTCTTCTCTTGGTGTAAAGGTGGGAAAAAGAGGCCTAGAGGCTAATTCTCTAGTGTCTTTAGTACAATGTATAGACCTTTCCTCTTCACTATGTTTAGCTGTGTTTTGATTTTGAGTGGTTTTCTGATCCATTTTTTCTTATAGGCATGAAATCATATCAAGCATGGTATCAAATTTCCTTTCAGCTCTTGCATCCCTATTTTCTTCTTTTGCCATATTTTGAATTATTTTTCTAGTATCTCTTTCTCTTAATGCTTCTAAGAATATATCCCCTTCAACCTGAGGATTTTGATATTGTTTTCTCCATTGGTACTTGTTATAACATCTGATCTCTCTCTCACTCATTTTCTATTTGACTAATCACAAGATGGTAGGATGAAAGCTCTGATACCATTGTAATAACCCCAATAGGTTATAACTTCTTCAAACACCAAAAAAATCTTTATACTTTAGTTGTTTGACATTTCATCAAACACTTTGCAAGAAAGCTCTGATACACTATAATATCCTCTTACAAGGAACTAATATGCAAGTGAAATTCTTTTGGTATTATCAATGAAAATACATGGAAACTAGATGCAAAACAATGACTACAGTAATGCCAAAATTTAGATTTTGAATTATCACAAAAAAATCATATGCTAATGAAGTACAATGTTAATAGTGATGCTTGAGAATGGAAATGAATCAAACATAGTTACTATAGTATGACATCATGCATGTGTACTTCTCCAATTAAGCACAAATAGAACTCTTAAAATGAAGCTCTCCTAAATACCAAATTCAGTGGATATTTCACCACCTCAAATGGTTGCAACACTAAAGAGTTAGTATTATCCAATGGCTAATTGAAATCAAAAACCTTAGTTTCTTCTCCCAACTTGATATCAAATGCAATTCACAAAATCGAATGATCAACAATGAAGCTCTCCCCTCTATTTATACTTTCCCATCACCCTTCTAGAAGGAAATAAAATATTTAATAATTGCATTCTCTAGAACTTTCTCCCTTTCCAATAATTAATGTGCTTTTGGGAAATTAAATTTCTAGAAGTCTCCCTCTTCCTATTATTAATGCACTTGCTAGAAGCTTCTCTCTTACAATACAATAATTAATTATGCTTCTAAAAAATTAAATTACTGGAAGCTTGCCCCTTCCAATAATTAATGCATTCTCTAATTTATTCAATTAATTAAATATAAAGTCACTCTCTCTCTTTTTTCTTTTTCTTTTTTGACTTTATAAGAAATTAATTTAATAAATTTCTCCTTATTTCTCCACTTAGCTTTCAGAGAATGTAAAGGCTAAGAACTCCACTGATATACTAAAAAATTGGGTACATTACATTTTCTAGTAGATTTTAAAGGTGATGATGATGAAGAGGATAAGGAGAAAGATGAAGAGGAAAATATTGAAGAAGCAACTCATTTTGACAATGACAAAGATGAAGAGGAATAAGGACAAGAGGCTACCAAGGAAGCAAAGCAAGATGATGAGGAAATAAATGCAGTTAAGATAGCTACAATAGTTATTTCCTCACTTCCTCACTTTCCAAGCAAATCGGTGACAACATCAAGTGCAGAGACAACCCCAACAAGTTTGATTGTGACTACCAGTGTGAACCCAAATGTCCAATCACTCTATTCTCCCACTCAGCTTAGCACATCATTAATAGAAGTGACCTCCACTTCATCTATCAAACTATAGACTCTTCCTTCTTCTACCAAATTGGATACACCTATTTTGAGTACTTCAATTTTGAGCACATCAGTTTTGGATTCTTTAGGTATTTTTGTAAATATTCCTTTAGAAAGTATAGTAATTTTTTTATAGAAAGTCCTCTATTATTTCTATTTTGGGTACACAAGTAATAAGTGTAAGGACATTTGAGCCCAAGGTTCAATCAAGCACAAAATATTTGGGTAAAGGAAAAGAGATGAAGGAAGAAGTTGATTTAGATGAGGAATTTGTAATCCCAACTTGGGATATTTCTAAGCTTACTCCAGAATAAATGCAATTATTTGGTGAACTCCTCTAGAAGAAGGCTAAACAACAAAGACTAAGAGAGGAGAGAGATAAGGAATTCAAAATTATTGAAGATGCAAACAATATTTTGGTAGAGGGCATAGGCATTGAGGTCGATCCTTCACAACCAATTTTGTATTAGCTAGTAGAGGTAGTACAAAAGTTTAATGAAGATACTGATGGTTAGGATAAGCTAGTATAGAAAGAAAAAAAAAAGTTTGATAATAAAGTGTTGGAGCACATTGCTTAGCAGATAGCTATTTATCAAGTAGAACTTTCTACATTTTTGGGTAGTTTCGAAGCATCTTGTACAAATGTGTCACCAGTTTTTGGAAAGCTATGTAATGTTTCTGAGTTTACCAAGGAAATAAAAATTCTCCAAAATAGATGAATATTTCAAAGCTGGCACTCAGCAATTGTAATTTGACCTTAGTTCAAGCTCTACACATTTCCAAAAGATAAGATTTTTGTTAGATATGTAAACAAAATTGGTTAGAGAAGAAGCAAGAATCAGATCCACATTGATAGATATATAGAATATGATTCTTCTCATCATGGATGCACTACAAAAGTACATTGTACATTAAAAAACTCTCATCCATGACAATAACTTCTCCATAGCAGACCATATGATAGAATTGTCAATAGAAGTACAAGTCGCACTTCACACATGTAAGGTCCTGCAAGACAATTGCTATAAAACTTTGGCAATCATTCTTAAGGTACATTCAATTTTTTTTATCCCATTTTGGTGTTACTATGTAAATAGAATAAATATTTGGCATTAATGTAAAAAAGGGGGAGAAAGATACATATGTTATGGGGGAGAAAATGTAATAATTTGAAAAATCAATGGGGGAGTAAGATATGCATAGAAAGATATGTTGTTTATAGCAAGGAGATGTATAGTATACTATATGAAAGAACCTTACCATGTACAAATATATACCTTGTAAAATGAATTTTGGAAAATCTCAAAAATAGTATACTCTATCAAGCTAGTATCACATGGTGATGGATAAAAGGTATTCATGATTTTTTTTTAATTCAATTTTGGATGATAAGTGTTTTTGTCACTAATGCCAAAAGGGAGATCATTGACATATCAGTCAAGTTTGTTATTAGTGACACACACTTATTTAGGTTGTATATGGCTATCGAGCTTATTTTATAGCTAAAAATGTTTTCCAAGTATTTCAATTGTTACCAAGTTCTAAAATTGCTAAAGAGTCCTTTGGACAAATCCTAGTGGTTACTGAGTAGTCATAGTTATAGTAAAGATTACCAGTGTAAACCATGCATCTCAGTGTATACCAAGTTTAATATTGCAAACCAAGTTGTTCAGTGTTCACTAAATTTGTAGTGTATGTGATGCGAGTCTAGTGTTAACCAAGTAACTCAATTTATACTAAGCTTGAGTTGATAGTGTTTATCAAGTCTTGCCATGGTAAACAAGTGATTAAGTTTATATGATGAGTTTCATAGTATCTACTAAGTTAGCAATGCAAATTGAGTTCAAGACTACTTGGAAGTGATTAGTATGGACCAAGCTTCTACATTTATCAAGTGCATGATGATGCCAAGCATTGACAGTGGATGTCGTGTATCAGAACCTCATCAGTCAGTCTTCAAAACCTAAGTGTCTTCATTTGGGTCAACTTTGTTATATTTGTATAAACTTGTATTGTGGCCGACCTTGTAATTTGTATAATTGGATTGGTATATATGTAATGAATTGTATCATATAAAAATAAGTAAGGAATGTGAATATGAATGCAATGTAATTGAATATAATCAAAGAAGAGAAGAAAGAACAAATTACAAAGTCTATAGTAGTATAGGGAGTAGCAAAGAGATATCTACCACAACAAGGTGATTAGAACATAAAGGAATCTCATTCAACAAACCAAGTTGTAGATCAAAGATCATCTACTATTTCATCCTAATAGGTGGATCAGTCATATATTTTATAAATCTCTTCACTGAGTGCATACTTCATTGCATGTTTGTAAATCCTTTCACAAGGTGGACCTAGTAGTCCTTGTTGCTCCTAATAGGGCAAATAATTAGAAGTGATCAATGTAAGCTTCAACAGGCTAACTTTATACTGTATTACTAAATCTTGTGGGTATCATCCTCACCTTAGTTTTACTTTCTATTTGGAAGGTTTTTGGGTCACCAAATCTTTGTGTCATAGTGTTATGAATGCTTTCATATTTTTTCATTTTTTATGCATGCAATTAGACCAAATTTTATGTGATAGAATACATGCTAATTGGACTTTTGGATAAAGAGTTATTTTTTTGAAGTTTTAGAAGTTACTGATTCACCCCTCCCATCCCAACAACTTAGCATAGTCATGAATATTTCCAACATGACAGCCAAGTAGTTATTGATATCGGGAGTTTGTTTTTTGTTGGAAGTTTGTTAAGCATTGAATTAGATGTGCATGGACCATAGAGCCATGACTCTACATGGCCATTGGCCATGTAAAGTCATTTCCCTGGGACATGCACCTCTTCTCCCCCTTATATATTCAGATCGTTGGTGTAATCTAATCACCAATAAAAGTAGCATTGCATTAGTCTTCCTCTAGTGATATTGAAGTAAGAAGTTACAACAGGTTATACATTCCATATATTACAATTTGTGAACTAAAAATATTACTAGACTCCCGTAACATATATTAGTGATTTAAATGAGATACAATAATATATATTAGTTTGTCTATCAAAGATCCTTAAAAAATTTACATGGTATCAAAGCCATCTTGATAGAGAAAATTAATTTTATAATTATTAATCTCATAATTATTAAAATTAGACTCTACATCAAAATGGTGAATCATGTAAGGTTAGAGGATAGACTTGAAGGAGCATCAAATTTTTCATCATGAAAAATTTGAGCTATGGTTGTACTATGAGAGATGGAGTTAGAAGAATACATAGAGTCAAATTAACCAATACCAAAAAATGATCCAAATAAAACAACATGGAAGAGGCACAACAACAAAGCCATGAAGATTATTATAGATTCTATGAAGGATCACATTCTCCCCTCTATATGTAGTCTTAAAACTACTTTTGAAATGTTTTCTACAATCAAGAATACTTTCAAAATCAATAACATTAGTAGATTTCTAACATTGAAGTAAGATCTCCTATTTATCAAAATGAACAAAGTAGAGTCAATTACATCTTATTTCTTAAGAATCTTTGAATTGAAAGA
The DNA here is from genome assembly GCA_028749045.1 of Cupressus sempervirens. Classification (NCBI taxonomy): domain Eukaryota; kingdom Viridiplantae; phylum Streptophyta; class Pinopsida; order Cupressales; family Cupressaceae; genus Cupressus; species Cupressus sempervirens. The sequence continues at coordinate 31,456,334 of CM053792.1, forward strand.
TTAACTTGCAACAATTGGGAATCATGTAGATGACAAAGAACTTAGCATCGTAGCCTTAAAATGACTACCACTATCTTGGGAAATTTTTATTCATGGTCTAAGCTCTCAACCTAATCTTTCTAAATTTGAACTACTCAAAAATGAATGCACTCAAGAAGGGTCAAGAGTAGTTTCTAAAAGAACTAGCATAAATCAAGAGGGAGACCTTCAAGTTCTTCAAGTTAATACCAACAATAAAGAAAAGAAAGGTAAATTCAAACTAAATAGAAAGGAATTCAACAAATCATATAAGAAATGAGATTGGTCAAAAGTACAATGTTTCAAATGTGAAACATTTGGTCACACTCATAACTTATGTCCTAAATGAAAGAAAATTCAAGGAGCTCTACCACAAATCAAAGAAGAAAAATATGAAAAAGAAGAAAAACTTGCATTTATCTAGCACTATCAAGTGAATTAAAATCCAACAAAATTTCTTGGTTTATAGAAAATGGAGCATCACATCATATTATAGGCTTTAGAGATAAAATTGAAAGCTTTGAAGGATAGTCCTCTGAAGTAGTAACCATTGGAGACAACTCTACACACTTGGTTAAAGGAATTGGTTCATGTTCAATTCAACTAAATTTAGGTATTACTCTACAACTTAAAAATGTTTTATTTGTACTTGGTATAAAAAGAAATTTGGTTTCTATCTCATGTCTTTCCAATCAAGGTGTCAACTTCCAAGCAGATAGAGTTCTATCTTGGCCAAAGAATTCAAATATCAAGAAAGATTTATCAATTGGATTTAGATATGGAAGTTTATATAAATTTTTTAACCAACAAAATTTGGCTTTGAATCATGAAACATCAAACACAAGTGAAATTTGCAAAAGAAGACTAGGTCATGATCATTTCTGTGTGTTATCTTTGACAGGAAATATTGTAAAAGGGTTACCTAGCCTCAAACCTGATCATTTATGCATTTGCAAAGGATGCGGCCTAGGAAAAAAATACAAAGAAATCCTTTCCTAAAAATGTACACAAATCAAAGTCTATACTTGAAATTATTCATACTGATCTATGTAGTCCTATGTATCTACCTTCCATAAACGGATGCCTCTATTATGTGATTTTTATAGATGACTATTCTAGGAGAACTTGGATCTACTTCGTTAAACAAAAAGAATCTATTAAAGTATTATCTAAATTAAAAGAATTCAAAGCCCTAGTTGAAAATTAGTCAAGATAGGAAATAAAAAATCTAAGATTAGATAATAGAGGTGACTATGTCTCTAAAATCTTTAAATATTTTTGTATCACTATTGGGGTTAAGAGGAAATTTTCTATACCATATAATCCTCAACAAAATGGAGCTGCATAATGAAAAAATAGATCCATTATATAATCAGCTAGAGCTAAGATGCATGACCAAAATCGTCATACCTCATTTTGGGATGAAGTTTCTAATACTGCAGTTTATATTCAAATAGATGTCCTCACTCAATATTGGAAAATACAATTCTTTAAGAAGTATTTACAGGCATCAAACCAGACTTAAGACACCTAAGAATATTTGGGCATCTTGTTTGAATTCATATTCCTAAATAAAAGAGAACAAAATCAGAATCATCTAGAAAGAAGGGTATACTCATTAGATATAGTGAATTAGTCAAAGGTTATAGGATCCATGTCCCTAGTCAAAGAACCATTGAATTTAGTAGAGACAAAAAATTTGAAGAAGAAATTTTCTTTAATATTTCAAACAACATTGATAAATCATATGTAAAACCTACTACCAAACTAGATGAGGATCATTCAGTAGAGAATGAGAGGGAGAATGATGTTGAACATATTACATCGATTATTTCAAACTCAAAGACTATTGAAAATCTTAACAAAAAAAAGAGACCACTTTGGACTAGAAAAATAATAGAAGAAAACCATATAGAACTTGATGAAGTAGTTAGAGAAAGCAATAAAGGAAAAAATCAATCATGCTACATAACACTACTCTTTGAACTCATCAAAATAGAGCTTTCAAATGTCGAAGAAATCCTATCAAAAAATATTGGAAAGAAGAAATGATTGACGAATATCAATCAATACTTAAAAAATGATGTGTGGGATGTTGTACCTAGACCAAATAATAAATCAATGATTTCTTCTAAATGGTTATACAAAATCAAGCATGCACCTGGCCAAAACATTAAAAAATACACATCTATATTTTTAGCACATAGATTCTCACAAAAGGAAGGAATTAATTATGAATAATATTCATTGTAGTTTCTCAGTACACATCTGTTAGAACCACCATAGTGATTGTAGTCTCCAAAGGATGGAAGATTCATCAAATGGATGTCAAAACAACATTCCTAAATGGTGAAATTGAAGAAGAAGTATTTATTGAGCAACCAAAAAGATTCATCACTCATAACAAAAACTCTCGTGTGAAAATTAAAGAAAGCACTTTATGGCCTTAAACAAGCACCTAGGGCATGGTATTAACCAATAGATAGCTATCTCAAAAAATTAGTGTATTCAAATAATGAACCTAATCCTAACATATACTTTAAAACAAATGGAGATTATATGATTATTCTTGTGTTATATGTTGATGACTTGCCTATAATAGGTGAAAAACATCTCATAGCTAAATGTAAATAAAAACTAACAACAGGATTTGATATGAAAGACCTAGGACTTCTTCATTACTTCCTAGGTCTAGAAGTCTAGAAAAAGGAGGACTACATTTTCTTAGATCAAGGAAAATACACTGTTGATATTTTGACTAAGTTTGGAATGATTGACTGTAAACTAGTTACTACTCCTATGGAAAACTTACATAAACTAAAGAATGACAGATTCAAATCTAAACCTACTAATTCTACTTACTATAATAAGATCATCATATCACTAATGTACTTGGTTAATACTCATCTAGATACCTGTTATGCAACTAATACATTAAGTCAATTTAATTGTGAACCAAAGAAGATATATCTTATAGCAGCTAAGCACATCTTATGATAATTAAGAGGTTTAGTTGCTATGGGACTCACATATGATTAATCTTAAATTAATCTTCATGGATATTTAAACTCTAACTGGGTCGGTAGCTCTACTAAATGTAAAATTACTAAAAGATATTATTTCAGTCTTGGATCTGCAATGATTTCTTGGTTTAGCAGGAAACAATCTTCAGTTGCCTTAGCATCCATTAAAGAAAAATATATTACCTCATCCATGGGAGCTAGAGAAGCTATATGGTTGTAGAAGTTGCTAGTTGGGTTGTTCAAGAAACCTTTGAAGCCAACTATCATTCACTGTGATAACCAAACTTGTATCAAGCTTTTGGCAAATCCAATTTTCCACAATCAATGTAAGAATATTGAGTTAAGTTATCATTATATTAGGGATATGGTAGATCGAGGTGTCATCAATATAAGGTACATAAGTACAAATGAGAAAACAATAGATGTTCTTACCAAACCTCTTGCCACTGTTAAATTGGAATACTTTAGAGGAAAACTTGATATGATCAAATTATAATTTTGAATATTGAATTTGAGTTTTAATTTTATATACAATTTTATGCTTCTTTAGAATTGCATCAAATATGTAATAAAAGATGATGATTTTTTATTGACATATATATTTAGAAGGTAATCATTGCAAGGTGATGATCTTACAACTGATAGGCCTTTTATCATGAGAGTTTATGTTATTGTTCTAGATATGTCAAAAGTCATTGATAATGAAAGTATTATGATCACTCTAACTTGTTGATCTAGAATGTTAGAGATCATAATATGAGTTATGATGGTGTTCATAATATTGTGGTTATACTTATTTAACTAGTCACTATTTAAGAGTGTTAAAGTTAAATAATTTTTTGATTATGTGAATATCATTAATATTGATAAATTGTTAAAAATATGAGACCTGGTTGATATTTCACTTCTCCCTTGCTAAGTGCGAGTGTTAAGTATAGTAGCAAGAGAAGTGTCATATTATATGATACCCTCTATACATTCATTCATGCTCATACATACATACATACATACATACATACATACATACATACATACATACATACATACATACATATATATATATATATATATATATATATATATATATATATATATATATATATATGATTGTTTACATATATATGATTAGTATTATATCCTTGATTGATCTAAATTTATGGTTTTATACCAGAGTGATTATTGTATGACACCCAATTAGTATGACACCTAAGTAGTTATTGTTATCGAGAGTTTATTGTTACTGGAAGCTTGTTAAACATTGAATTACAAGTGCATGGCCCATAGAGCCATGACTCCACATGGCCATTGGCCATGTAAAGCCATGTCCCTATAGGACATGAACCTCATCTCACCCTTATATATTTCAAATCACTAGTGTAATCTAATCACCAATAAAAGTGGCATTGCACTAGTCTTACTCCAACAATATTGAACTAATAAGTTACAATAGGTTATACAATCCATATATTATAGTTTGTGAACTACAGATATTACTAGACTCATGTCACATATATTAGTGATTCAAATCAAATACAATAACATATATCAATTTGTCTATTAGAGGTCCTGAAAGCATTTATAAAACTTGACACAATTCTTCTTACAAAATTAATATGTCTAAAGAATGTTTGAATAACTTTAACATTTTTGGGACTTTTATGCTCTCAATGGAAAGAACTCTTTCAGGATCTATTCTTACTCCATCCTTTGAAATAATATGTCCTAATAATTTTCCTTCTATGACCCCAAATTGGCATTTCTTAGAATTGAGAGATATCCCATATTCAAGAGCCCTTTTAAATATATTTTCTAGATGTTTACCATGATCCTAAGCCTTTCAAGAAAAATTAGTGAGATCATCTTCATAGACTACCAAGATCTTATCAATTAATCCTTCAAAGGTGACATCCATATCTCCTTGAAAGGTTGCCCCAATATTTTTCAGTCCAAAAGATATTCTTACATAAACATATGTTCCCCAATGAGTAGCAAATGTTGTCTTGTATTGTTCTAATTCTTTGACTTTGACTTGATTATAACCAAAAAAAAAGTCCACCATGGATACATATTTATTCCTTGTTACCTTTTGCAATAGGGTCTCCATAATTGGGAAGACATAATTTTCTTTTAATGATGAAATGTTTGAGTTTCTAAAATCCACACAAAGTCTTATATCTCCATTCTTCTTCCTAATAGGGACCAAGTTGAAGACCCAAGATGAATATCTAATAGGCTTGATTATGCCAACATCTCTCATTTAAATTAATTCTTCTTTCATTTTAGGAGCCAATAGAGGATATATTAGTCCTTTCTTTTGTTTGAAAGGTTTAGCATTAGGTTTTAGAAGTATTTCATCCTTAAAAAAATCTTTTGGTAGGCCTTTAACTCATCATAGGACCATGAAAGAACATGCATGTACTTCCTTAGAAGAGTTATCAACTCTGATCTTATTTTTTCTGACAATATTTTTCCAATAAAACCCTGCCTTGGGGAATGTTCATTTCGAAGGTTAATATTCTCCAGTTTTTCTTGCATAACAACGGGTGAATGGACCTTAATCTTTTCATGTTCATCAAAAATATGCTCTAAAGTTACCACCCCTTTTGGTATCTTATTTGTCTTAACTTGCATAATTTCTTCTCCTAAAATAGTATTCTTTCCCTCTTTGTTTTCAATAAGCCCATTCCAATCAATACCAAAATTTTGACAAACCTTTTCACAGGTCAAGAATTGTAACAAATATTTATCATTATGAAAGACTTACCAATTATGAATATTGTTTGGCACAAATGTCCCATTCTTCCTTTCAACCTAAACAACATCTTGCAATGGGATATCAATCTATTTAATGGCCAAATTGGCCATTATGTTAGCCAATTTTATTTTGTCCTATTACTCTAATTTAACTAAAAATGTGTCAAAAAATTCTAGAATATCTCACACATAATTTTTATATGCCTTAATTTTTTGTCATAAATTTATCTCGAATTTGATAGATTATTAATTCAGAGTCACCAAAAATTGAAAGTAACTCTATATTATAAAACTTGACAATATTTCAACCTAAAATCAATGCTTCATATTCAACAATATGTTGGAATTATAATAGGAAAGGTAAACCCTAAGATGGGGGAGGGGGTGAATCAATGCTTTAATCTTTGACCCATAAAACATTCACCACACATCCATCTCATATATTCAATAAGTAAACTAAAATACCATGTAAAGCACATACATCTAAAGCATATAAACAACTAAGCATTCACACATACATGACATGAGATATGATTACCCAAAAACCCTCCAATGAGAAGGTAAATTTGGGGTGGGGATGACACCCACAAGTCTTCACTATTGTAGTAATAAAGTGTATCCAATGAAGGTTATAATTTTTTTATCATGAAACATAATCTACCCTATGAAAGGTATGATTTGTTAAAAGCTTACAAAGACTATTAGGTCTCACCCTAGTAAAGAATTTCAACACCTTGTTAGAAGTGTGTCTGGTTAAAGGACTTCAACTCACAATTAAGTAAGCACCTTCTTAGAGGATTTCAATACATCCTATTGGCACTATTCTGTTAAGAGATTTAATTGATTCACCTATTAGAATGTCTCAACAATGACCTTGTGATTAGCATTCTGATGCTTGATGATAGATCACCTCTATTTTGTTGTGTACTTGATCCTCCTTGATCAAATTTCATTGTTTCCTTCCTCTCTTCTCCTTTAACTGATTCTACAATTCTATTTAGATCATAATGCCTTGGTCACCATGAGTGTCCTAGTTTGTGCTTGCAAAACTCTCCTTGATCATTCATTCATTCCTGTCCCACTCATTAGAAGTTTAGGGTTTTGTCCTCCTTAAGAAGACCTAGGTGACTTAGGGTTAGGTATGAATCAATTACTGAGATTCATCCATATTGCTACTTAAACCTTCACTTTACCTGATTGGATGCATGTAATTCATAGGATTCCCACTTAAGATTTATCCTTATCAACAAAATGTCATAATTCAATCTTTAAGTCAGCCCAAAGATGGTCTACATAGTAGTTTGTGCTAATACAAACAACTATGACAATACTATGTTACTTAACATTTGAAGTCTTTGGTGCTAAGTGTATATGAGCAATGTTAGTATGCTAATAGAAACCAAATTTAAATAAAGCTTCTACAAACTAAACAAAATTCATAAACTTCAAGATAGACTAAGATGAACTCTCAATTGAGATTATGAGCCATTAATGGACTCTCTCAATGAGAAGCTCTCTTGTTGAGTGGCTTTGTGTAAATAGATAGGATGTATGCTCAAGCTTATGCTTCCAAAAGGGCTTCATATGGAGTTGGAATTTGGGTGTGAGTGTATGGTTTTGATGTAAAATGGCTTCTTAAAATGGCATTATGAATTTACTTCATTGATTGTGTTAAAATGGCTTGGGAGAGGATTCATTAAATAGGCAAAGGGCTTGAGGGATCAAGGGCTAAGATGCAAGGATGTGAAAAAGCTTATGGAAGGCTCAGATTGCATGAGAGGAGAGCACATGGATTGTGCTTCCTTATAGCCAATCAGGGAGTGACACATGTCACAAGGTGAGAGGATGGAGGAAAGGGGAAGGATGAGTCAACAAAAGAGGCTCAAGGGATAAAATATTCATAAAGACCCTCATAATGGCTTGTAAGAGCAATAAAAGGGCTTGGAAGAGTCATTGATGGCCTAGTGGGCTTCATAAAGTTTTATGGTTGGGATATTTTGAAGGAGATGAGAGGAATTTCGACTTGGGCTTGATTAGGAAGGTTTTAAGCTTGCTTAGGATTGTGCAAATGATTAGAGGATGGATTAGGATGGTTTAGGATTAGCTTAGGGATAGGCAAGTGGATGGCATTTAATGAGGGTGGGTGAAGGAGGAGATATTTGTTAACTTTGGCTTGGGTTAGTAAGTCTTAACCCATTTTTAGGGAATGTGACAAGGTTAGGAGGGGATTAGGATTAGGTTTAAAGACATCTTCTAGAAGAGTCTAGACTTTGGATGAGGATAGAGACTTTCTAGAATAGTCTAGAATTTCCTAGGATGAGGATGAAGACTTTCTAGAAGAGTCTAGAACTTCTTAGGATGAGGATAAATTAGATTTTTAGGAAATAAATAAAGTTTTATTTATTTCAAGGGTTTGGGTTGAGGAGATATTTATTAAAACTTTTTTAATAAACTTGAGGATTAATATTTAATCTTAATTAAATATTTTGAGTTGGGATTAGGGGTAGGAAATGATGGGATTAGCCTTTAATCAAAATTAAAGAAGGATTAGAAGATTTTGGAAGAGGTTAGTGGTCTTAAGGAAATTGGCCAAGTTTTGGGCAAAAAATTATTTATTTATTTATTTTGGGTTTTCTGGTCAATTTATTAATTAAATAATTAATAAATAAGGAAATAATGTTTAAATAAGATTTAAACATTTTTGGGAGGGATTCCTTAATTAAATATTTTTAATTAAGATAAAGGGATTTAATGGCATAAAAATAAATAAATAAATTAAATAATTAATTAATTAATTAATGATGATGTCATCAGGAATTTTTCAAAAAATAAAAATACTTTATTTTCTAAAGGTTTTTAGGTGTCTACACTAAGTACATACTTTGACTTCAATGTTGTCACTCAGCATTTGAATGACTCAACATGCACTGCTTGCTCAGCTCCTAAATCACTTAGCACATACTATTAGCTTGGCACATGAGTGATTCGGCATATGAGTGACTTGGCACTCACTATTTACTCAACATATGTTACTTGTTCAACATGAACTAAGTAAATGAATTTAAGTGTATAGACACTCACTTGTCAAAACCAATATGAGATTAACAATTTCCCCCTTTGACATGAGTGTCAAAAACACTTGGTCATACATTAATATTCTTATTCTTACAAGCATAACATAAATGAATATTTGGCTTCTTCACAAAATTTCAAAATATCAAAATTTTGCAACATGACTTATACCTCAAAATCTTATAACTCCCCTTGAGTTGTTTGATCTATTTTGTACTAAACTCTGTATCACAATCTTTCTTCTACTGAGTAGGTTTTCCTCAACTAATACTCTTTGATCTATTTTGTGTTTCCACTTCCTCTTACTCCCCCATTTTTTCTCCCCCATTTCTCTTATTCCCCTTTTTTTGATACTAATGTCAATGGGTTATACACTAATAGTGTATTACTTCAAAAAGGATTTATGGACCTCAAGAATTATTTTAAGAGTTGCACCCCAATTATCACAAGCTACCACCAAAGACTTAATTTGGATGGCCAGGTCAACAACAAGGTGTACTAAGCCATCTAATGTAGAAAGATTGGGTTTTTTCTTCATAAGTGTTTCTACATTGCCTAGCTCCTTGTGTAAAATCTCTATGTGAGGAGTCAATGTAGGCTGGATGTTGATCAATTTAGTCCTTATGTTGGCTTCATCTTCTTGTAATGATGCTAGCTAACTTTGGGTTCGCAAAAGGGTCCTAAAGTGTTTCTCACTTTAAGCTAGAGTCATGGGAAATTTTGAACTAGATGACTACATTTGACTCTCCAAACTTAGGGATGTGATTCCTTATCTCCTATGTAAAGGGTGTAGGATTACACAATTTGGTGTACAGAGAGAAAATCTTCTCTAGTACCTTCTTCACACTATCTATCTTAGTTTCCAATGCAACCCATGTTAGTGCAATATCACTAGATATTTTCTCATTCACTTTATTTTGAAACTTCTTTTTAGACCATTCTAATAGGCTAACATTAATATTTAGGTTAGTATCACTTACTCTTTCCACTATATTGGTCAATTGTTTAATGATTGGCTTTGTTTCATCTAGAGTAGGTAGATTAAATCCATCTGAGAAAATGTCTTTGATCTCAATCAAATCTTGCTTCTACCTATGCTCCTTTCTAAGAAGCTCCTAATGTTTCTTCCTTGCTAGGGCCTCTTGTAGTATACCCATCTGCTCAATTATTATTGTTACATAATCAAACTTGGGCAATACAATTTCTTCATCTAGGCTAACATCCTCATAATTAATTACCTATTCTACCTTAGATGAGCTAGGAATCGGCATTGATAATTACAAAGATATTGCATCTATGCTCAATCTCTAAAGAGTTTGACCGAAAGGAGTTCTTGATTTTGGTAATATCACTTGTGCTTGAATTGCTACTAGCTCCTTCAGCTTGGGTGTCATATTTATCTCTTCAAACTTTTCCTTTTCTTCCTCTTTGACTTTAGTTACAACTTGATCTTGTGTTGGAGGCACAGGTACATCTACCTAACTTGTTTGAATTTATGTCCCATCATTCACTGGTGTGTCCACCTGGGCTTCTCCAACTATCTCAACCTTGGCTTTTTCATGTCCTTGTACATTGTCTAAGACTAGAGTACCTTCTATTAGTGTATTGATAGTGCAACTTGTTTTCTCCTTCCTTTGATATACAACTAAGGGTTGTGAAGGTTGTAACTTGTGACTTGAGGAGTGAATATACGTGTTTCTTGTGTTTTCACTTCCTCCCCTACAGTCATGGATTCTAACTTATGAATTTCATCTACACTTACCAATATAGGGTTGTCACATAATTTGGCCTATACTATAGATTGGATAAGTGTCCTTTTCAAATCTTTCTTTTGTTGGAATTATGTTGTATTTGTCATTAGTGACAAAACTCATTCAATTCTAAATGGTTACCTAACTCATCACTCAGTCTACAGTTTATACTAAGCACTCAATGATTACCAAGTAAGTTCATTAGTTAAGCAATTCACAAAAAGTATTCCTAAAACTACTAAGTGAGTGTGTAGTTTAGTAGTGTTTACCAAGCTTACAGTGCTCACCGAACATGTAGTGGTCACCAAGCTTCTCAATATCTATCAAGTAATGGATGTGTAGTGTTTATCAAGTGAAAGCAAGATAAACAAAGGATTTAGTATCTACCAAGTGACACTATATCTACTGAGTTTCCAATGGTTACCGAGTTTGAAGCTATGTTGTGTGATTAGTATGGACTGAGCTTCTAATTCTACTAAGTGCATGATGATGCTGAGTAATGCAGTGGATGTCGAGTATCAAAAGTTCACCAAGTCAGCTTTTAGAACTCGAGTTTCTACTATTTGGCTTACTCAGTAATATTTTGTTTTCTTGTGTTTTAGCCGACCTTGTAATTGTAAATATTGGAATGGTATATATTTAATCCATTGTATCATTTTCAATATATGGATGAGAGTATCAAGCAATGGATATGTAATTTTTTGAGAAGAGTAAAAGTGAATCAATAGTAGAGTAGAGTATTCAACAAGCTTTACAAGGAATAGTAAAGTTATATCAATCACAAGAGGTGACCTATACTTCAAGAATCTAATTAGCAATCAAGTTGTAAGTCAGATTTACTATTTCATCTCGATAGGTGAATTAGTTTTCTAAATCCTTTCATAGGGTATACTTAACAGTCTTTGTTTAAATCTCCTAATAGATTGCATACTTCATTGTGTGTTTGTAAAACCTCTAACAAGGTGGATCTAGTAGTCCAAATTGCTCTTAATAGGGCAGATCATCAGAAGTGGTCAATGTAAGCTCTAACATGCCAACTTTATATTGCAGTAGTGAAGTTTTGTGGGTATCATCCCCACCCCAGCTTTACTTTCTATTTGGAAGGTTTCTAGGTCACCAAAATACTATGTTCATGTGCTATGAATATTTATCTTTTCTCATGCATGCAATAGATTAGATGAATGAATGATAAATGGATTAAGTGCTAGATTAATTTAAAGTTTTTGAGGTTACTGGTTCACCTCTCCCCTCTGAGTAACCTAGCTAGTCTTGATTATTTCCAATAATTGGTATCAGAGCATTGTGGTTCTCAAGATAAAGTTTGACAGCTTGAGCAAAGATCAAGGACAATGCAGATATTCAGACTTGGAAAATCTACTAATAATGAGAAGCTAGATCTGGAGATGGCCATAGGCCAACTCAAGGAAGCAAAAGAGCATCTTTCCCAATTCCTAAAAAGAAGGAAGGAACTTGCAAAACAAATGGATGACCATCAGTATGTTGAAGAAAAGATTGAAGACTTTTTCCCTTCAAGCAATTCAGATGAAGCAAGTGAGGCAATCAAAGAACTCCTAGAAAAGAATGGCTCCCTACAAGAAGAGGTAAGAAAATTGAAAAGAGAACAAGAAATTCAGTCAATAAGAATGTGTGAAATCTTGGAACAAAGGAATAAGGCAAGTGAAGACTTGGAGGCAAGGAACAATGCAAATCAAAATCAATTCCTTCAGCAAGAAAGTCTTATCAGTTAGCTCTCAAATGCAAATGAGGAAATCACGAATTTGAGATTTGAAAATGAAATTTTAAGGAATGATTTAATCACTGAAAGACAAATCAATGAAAGATAGAAAGCTCATCTAATCTCTAGAAAATAACTCAATGAAAGGATGATGAAATCTCAAGTAGACATGGATCAATTGAATTAGCAAAGTAAGTAGAATTTTTATAGGAAAAAAGGTAAAGGAAGAATTGGATACAAAGAAGAAGGTGAATCTTCCAAACAAGGTGCCCAAAGGAATCAAAGACCTACTTGCAATTACTGTGGTAAGTTAGGTCATACATCAAAAAAATGTTGGAGCAATGGAAAGGAAAAATTCAATGGAAAATGCTACAATTGCAGTCAGCATGGTCATAAAGCTAATGAATGCAAGGAGAAACCAAAATTTGAAGGTAAATGCCACAAATGCAAGAAACAAGGTCAGAAGGCATTTGAATGCAGATCCAGATCATTCAATCCAAATGAACAAATTGTCAAAGCAATATTTGGTTGCAACTACAATACTTGGTGTAGATGTCACTATTATGGAGAATATGGACACATTGGCATAGATTGTACAAAGCATCACTTGAGAAAGAGGGATACAACAGTAAGACATTATACATGCACTAAACTTGGTCATATAGCTAAAAACTACATGAATATAGGAAGAGTTGAAAATGAAAAGAAAGATAAAGTTGATAACATTAGAAAGAAGATGAGACAATAGTGGATTCCCAAATTTACCAAGAAAAATAGTTCAAATGATGGCCGTGTCAGTCAAGAAGAGGGTGGCTCCACTATTTCCAATTAGATTCATGTAGAAGGAACTGGAACTGTATCTTCAAGCTATATCTCAAGTAGTTCCAAATGAAAGAAAGAAGACGATCCAAATCAATATTTCAGATATAGAGGGATCACATGAAACTAGGTCATACCAAGCAAGGTTAGTCAGAGACTTAACTGAGCTAGGTTGGGAGTAATGAAAGTTTTGTTTAGTTACCGAGTCACAAGCTTTTATTGAGCTAGTGAGTGGACAATAGTCTTTCATGCACTACATCATTATGCTACCTAGCATTAATGGTGAATTCTCATCAAAAGGGGTAGAATTTGACTTTATTTTTCACCATGACTTCATAATTCATAGAGTAGAGCGATTCCTGTGCATCCAAGCGATTTTGAGAGAATTTGTAGCAAAGAATTTGTTAAAAAAATTTGTTTCATTTACCGAGCAGCCATGGCATCCGAGAGTAGTAGCAACAACAAGGAAAAAAGAGGTTCAGAAATGTTGGTAAAAAGTGTGGAATGGAAAGCATCAAATTTCAAGCTCGTACCAATAGTTGCGGAGTCACTGGACTCTAATGGAGCTCAATCTCAAATTCCTCCCAAAGTACTTCTAATTAATGATATTCACACTCATTTTAAATGTTTTGTTCAAGAGATTGGAACCCTAGAGATGGATAGTGCCTTAGGAGAAATGTGTGTTGATGGTTTGTTGAAACTTGAGCATAAGCACCTAGAAACCAAAGGATTAACCAATATCCCACATATGCCAAGAAGCTTTCAGATTAAGTGGATTAGGTATATTCTTAGTCATGTGCATATGGACAATTGTGGTTAGAATAGCTTGTATTGATCACAAAGAAGATGATTCATAAGATTATGGGTCTTCCCATGTTGAGCAAAGACAAAACTACCAAAACCCTAGGTTGGGATGAACTCCAGAAGAAAAACCTAGCCAAGTGGGATGGTATAGGCATGAAGATTAGCACTATTTTTGATGTTGAATTGAGGTTTGGTATTCACATCATTGCTCATAAGATTTATAGCTCTAGTCATTTGAACAATGTGCTGTGTGAGGAAGTTGATTTGGCATATAAAGTTGTGAAGAAAAATATGGAATTTGATCTGTCAGAGTTATTGTTGAAGCAATTGAACAAAAACATGAATAGTATTAGGACATCTAAGAACAACCCCTGCAAATTTGGTTCATTGTTAACATGTCTTTTATTTTATGTTCAAAAGTTTTTCCCATCAAAAGGTTCAGTAGTATGGAGAAAAGATGTTCCAATTCTGTATCAGATTAATGAATTCATTGCAGAAATGGGTATAAATTTTGATAGCATTATGGACAACTACTTTGAAGATTTCAAGCAGAAGATGAATAACAAGTTCATGATTCCTCCTAAGCTTGTTGAGGATTATAAAGATGATGTATGTTTTATGGTTGATTGTGATAGAGTGTATATTTAGGCAGTCAGGCCTATAATTGCATGGGTGAAACCTCTTCCATATGAGGTTAATATTGATGAAAGTAGAGATATCATTGAAGCACTGGTGAATGAGCTAGCAGACCCTAAGCAACCTACTTTTGGAACTTATGAAGAGGCCAAAGCTAGAATTGAGCTTGAAATCAAGCTACCCCAAAAAATAAGAAAAGGCAAGAGGAAGATAGCCAAGATGAAAAATTCTAGTGGCCCTCTTATGCTTACCAAGGGAAAAGGAGAGCATGAAGAAGAAGAAGAAGAATAGGAATCTGAGAAGGAGGTAGAGCCAACAAAGAAGAAGGGTAGGGTAATCATTACCAAGCCACCAAAGGCCTCTACAACTGTATTCACAAGAAGATCAAAGTAGAAAGGTGGGATTGAAGTTGTGCTTAGCAAGCCCCAAATTACCTTCCAAGAAAGGTTGAAATAGATGGAAGGAGTAGGCATCACAAACTTCGAAGAATTAAAGTTTGAAACAAGAAAAGATGCTAAAAAGATGCAGATTAAGGAGTTGGTACTCAATAAAATGGGAAAATGGAAATATTCCCTAGATCAGATTGCTCTATAAATTTCAAAAGAACTATTGGTAAGATTGCATCCAAGGTGGGAATCAACTGTATAGATAGTAAAAGACATATATGAGCAATCATTGAGAAAGTTATTGCCTAATCTCATAGATGCAAAAGTAAAGGTAGCAATGGAAAAAAATGAATGCAAAATGATGATTAGATTCCATACATGTTTGATTTTGATCAAAGAAATTGAGCATGTTGTTAGAGATGCAACAAACATGTGTAAAAACATATATCATCTGCACAAGCCTAGTGAAGACCCAGTGGAAATCAAGGATGATGATGATGATAGTGATGATGATGAAGAAGACAATGCTCCATGTGTCACTTTTGATGTTGAGGACTATCAGACATTAAAAGTTGATGATGAACAGAAAGAGGAAGAAGCTGAAGAAAAAGACAAGGAAGAAGATGAAGAAAGTGATCCAGTAAGAATTGTAGCACAAGTCATTGCCTCTCTTCCTCATTCTCCACCTAAGACTACTACATCATCAAGGTTGGAGATAGCTTCAACAAGTATGATTGCAACCACTTCATGTATATCATCTACACAATCATTATTTTCTACCTCACAGCTCTAGGTATCTGTAATGGAAGTGTCTACCACTTCATCTACCGAGCTACAACCCTCTTCATTAGCTCTTGAGTCAACATCATTAGCAGTGTGTTTAGCAACTAGTTCTACAATTTTGACAACTTCTTCAGCAACATGTATAGTAAGTTTACCATCATGTTCTATAGTTTTTTCTAATATAGATTTAATAGCATCAGCTTCTGTTCTAGTTAGTTCTTCTATTGTAAGTACTCCAGTTTGTGCTCCACCTATTGTTACTTCATTTTTGGGTAGCACATTAGTTTTGGACACAGTTAGAACTTCTTTCAGTTTTCCTTCAATTGGACCCATTCAAGTTTTTATTGCAAGTCCAGCTATTTCTACTATTGTTTCCATTTTTAAGTCCAAGGAAGTAAGCTCAGAAGTAAAACCATGGACTGCTCTAAAACTTCTGCTTACTAGTAAGGAAATTGATGAAGACATTGATTTGGACAAGGAAATTGTAATTCCTAATTTGGATCTAGATACTACCACAGTTGATGAAATGATACTGGTTAGTCAGCTTTTGGAGCAAAACGCAAGGCAAAAACAACTAAAAGCTGAAAGAGAGAGAATTTACAATAATTGAAAATGCCAAGATCATAATAACTGAGGCTATAGGTGTTGATGTAGACACATCTCAACACATTTTGTTACAACTAGAAGAAGCAGTAAATAAGTTCCATGAAGATACTTCTGGTCAAGAGAAATTAATAGAGAAGGCAGAGAAAAAGTTTGATAATAAGGTGCTTGAGCACATTACTATAAACCAGGTAGAACTATCTACAATTTTGAGCAATCTTGAACATTCTTTTTCCAATGTAACATCACTTTTTTCTAGATTATGTGATGTTATCGAGTTTACTAAGGAAATAAAGGAAAAACTCAATAAGATTGATTTGGATATGAAGGCTAGTGCTCAAATGCTATAGCTTGACCCCAACTCAAGCTCAACACATCACATCAAGGTGAGATTTTTGTCAAAAATTCAGGCATAATTGCCAAAAGAGGAAGCCAAGATTAGGTCCATATTGATAGATATCCAAAATATGATCCTTCCAGTTATGGACACATTGCATACTCAAAGACATTGGTCCATGATAACAATTTTTTCATAGCAGATCATATGATTGAACTCTTTGTAGAAGTTCAAGTGGCACTCTTCACCTACAAGATTTTGCAAGACAACCAGGATAAGACATTGGCTCTTATTGATGCAAGAGCATCCAGAGGTATAAGGGCAATCCTGTGTCACCCAAAAAAATGTACTTAGACTTAGTTTCTATTTCATGTCTTTACATTTTTGGATACCCATTTGGCTCAAATAAAGGTTCCAACTCTCATAGTTCAACTATCAGTGCGTTTGAAAATCCCAAAAAAATAGGAGCATGTATTTGGGCCATCATTCTAGTAAACTAGAAGGTGTGAATTGGCTAGATGAATTTAATCATGATTTAGAGCATTCCAAAAAAAGAATCAGGTCAATAGGCCCCACGGTTTGAAAGTTATTGCAGTTTTTCAGGTTTTGGAGACCTCCTAAGAATGCTTCAAAGTTAGGTTTGGGGCATTAAATGACCTTGAAAAGGGTCAAAAAATGGGGAATGAGTGAAGCTTGTCCATAGGGCTATAGAGCACTTCAAGAGCTTTTCGAAAATGTAAACGGTTCGTCAATCAGAGCTACGGTTCAAAAGTTATGCCTCCCAAAAGTTCGGTTACCGTTTCTGGATTCTTCTAGATTTGTACCGACTTCTAACGCAGCTTTTAGAACCTTCTATTTCATCGGTGGATGCCTACTAGCACTTTATAGAATGTACTCCTAGTCCTTAACCCTTTGGGGTCTATTTAAGGAGATTTCTGGCATTGTAAAAGGCAATTCGGAGTGGAGTTTGAGAGGAGGTACTACAAGGAGAAATATTCTCCAGATTTATGCTATTCTAAGCCCTTAGGGCATGTTCTGAAGTTTATTTTCTTTGTACTATTTGTACTAGCTTATTTTCTCAGTTAATATAATTTCCCTTTTCTGTTGTGTCCATTCTATTCTTGGGTTTTGTCCCCATCAAGTGGTATCAGAGCGGGTTTCCTGAGTGTGTAGACAGAGTGCTGACTATGAGGCAGTTTGCACCAGGATTGTGTGGTTGTGGGTTTGAGTTAAAGATGCTTCCATGAAGAGAGCATGGTGGAAATGCCAGAGCTATTAATCCTAAGGAGGTTAGAGCCCTCCAGAGGCAGGTACAAGCATTGCAAGAGGAGCTTCGTAGAGGAGCAAATGTTGCCGCAGGTGACAATAGTGAGGATGACAATGAAGAGGAAGTAATGGGACCAGAAGAGGAAGTTGATGGGGAAGTTCTGAATCCTATAGAGGAAAGGCTTTTTAGGGCCATTACTAAGTTTGGGAAAAGACCTACAATTGAAGTGGGTATATTTTCAGGAAATCTGAAACTAGATGAGTTGATCGATTGGATCAATGAACTGGAAGAATACTTTGAGTATGAGGATATAAGGGACCCAGATAGGGTTAAGTTTGCAAAGGCAAAACTAAAAGGCCATGCCAAAATCTGGTGGCAAGAGGTTCAACTAGAAAGAATTAGAAGAGGAAAGGAGAAGATCACAAGATGGGATCGCATGGTGGACAAATTGAAGAAGCAGTTCATTCCTGTGGACTACGAGCTTGATCTGTTTAAGAAGATGCATGGGTTAAAGCGAGCAGGAAGATCAGTCCAAGAATATACAGAGGAGTTTTATTGACTCTTGATTAGAGCGGGGCATGCAGAAGCAAATAAGGAGAAGGTTGCTCGTTATATCAGTGGGTTGCGACCTAGCATCCAGGAGGAATTAAGTCTGGTAAGAATGACTAGCATTGAAGAGGCATACCAGTTTGCCCTATGAGTTGAAGAGAAGCTGAATAAAAGGTTTGAAGGAAGACAAAGAGGGTGTGGTCAAGGAGGAAGGGGAAGTGGTAGATCATCTGGAGGGCAAAATGAAACCCAAAAGAAAAATGAAGATGTGGGTACTAGCAGAAACCAGAGGAATGAGGGTTTCAACCGCTCCCATGATCAAGACTTTGGAAATCAAAGATGAAGAGGTAGAGGATGTGGACAAGGAAGAGGAGGCTTTTGTGGTACCTATTTCCATTGCAATGAAGAAGGTCATCATGCCTTTGAATGCCCTCAACAACAAGGAAGGATAGATAGGAGAGCTGAGGGCCAAGCTAGGGTTGCTCATGTGGATGAGGATGCACAATCATCACATTCAGAGGATGCAGAAAGAGGAGAGACCTTGGTAAATGAAAGAGTCCTACTAAGTGGTGAGAATGAACTAGGACAATGGAGGAGTTTGTTCCATACCAAATGTAAGTGTGAGGATAAATGTTGTGATGTGATCATTGATGGTGGTAGCACTGATAACCTAGTATCGGAAGAGATGGTCTCTAAGCTAAAGCTCAAGAGGAAGAAACATCCCCAACCCTATCGGATTTCTTGGGTAAAAGATGATCATAAGGTCCTGGTAAGTGAACAATGTTTAGTAAAATTCAAAATTGGGAGTTACCATGATGAAGTTCTCTGTGATGTTATTTCGATGGATGTTTGCCATCTATTGTTGGGTAGACCATGGCAGTTTGATAGACATGCAATACATGATAGACATGCAATACATGATGGACATGCAAACACATACTCTCTGACAAAGGATGGAGTTCACCACAAATTGAAGCCCATGAAAAAGGAAGGTGAAAAGGTATATAGCAGTGCTAGGATTTGTCTTGTTGATGGAAGGAAGTTTTTAGATGGCATGAAACATCAACATATGTGCTATGCTTTGATTCCTAGGAAAGATAAAGAAGGTAGTAGTGAAATACCATTTGAAGTTTCAGATTTACTAGGGGAATTTGGAGATATTATCTCTGATAATGTTCCAGATGGATTGCCACCAGTAAGGAAAATCAGTCATCGGATAGATCTGATTCCAGGAGCTAGTTTGCCTAACAAGGCTGCTCACAGGATGACTCCTACTGAAATAGAGGAGCTAAATAGATAGGTTCAGGAGCTATTGAGGAAGGGCTTGATTCGAGTGAGCCTGAGTCCATGTGCAGTACCTATAGTACTTGCACCAAAGAAGGATGGAGAATGGAGGATGTGTACAGATTCTCGAGCTATAAATAGGATAACCATCAAGTACCGATTTCCTTTACCAAGGATGGATGATCTTATGGACTGCTTGAGTGGAGCTCAGTACTTCACAAAGATAGATCTGAAGAGTGGCTATCATCAGATATGGATTCGAGAAGGAGATGAGTGGAGAACAACCTTCAAGACCAAGGAGGGTCTTTATGAGTGGTTAGTCATGCCCTTTGGATTGACGAATGCCCCAAGCACCTTCATGCGGCTCATGAATGAGGTACTTAAGAAGTTCTTGGGAAAATTTGTTATTGTCTATTTGGATGATATTTTAATTTTCAGCAAGACTTTGGAAGAACATTTACTGCATATTTGTAGTGTCCTTGAAAGGATAAGGGAAGAGAAACTGTTAATTAATCTAAAGAAGTGTGTCTTTGCAAAAAGGGAGTTAGTCTATTTGGGGTTTGTTATATCACCTGAAGGTCTTAAAATGGATCTAGAGAAGGTAAAAGCCATCTTGGAATGGCCTACTCCAAGGTCTGCTACTGAGGTAAGATCATTTCATGGTTTGGTTAGTTTTTATAGGAAGTTTATTAAGAATTTCAGTGGCATATGTGCACCCCTAACTGATACAATAAGAGGGGATAGAAAAGAGTTCAAATGGACTGCAGCAGCTGCAAGAAGTTTTAAATTGCTGAACAAGAAGGTGACTGAGCAACCTGTGTTGGCACTTCCAGATTTTAGAAAAGTATTCCAGGTGGATTGTGATGCTAGTGGTAGCGCTATTGGGGCTATATTAAGCCAAGAAGGTAAGCCTATTGCATATTTTAGTGAAAAATTGAATGATGCAAAGAAGAAGTATTCTGTTTATGATCAAGAGTTCTATGCAATAGTTCAGGCCTTAAAGAAATGGAGGCATTATTTATTGCCAAAGGAATTTGTTTTGTATACTGATCATCAGGCATTACAGTACCTAAATAGCCAAGGTAAATTGAATTAGAGGCATATGAAGTGGGTAGAATTCTTGCAGAGTTATACATTTGTGTTGAAGCATAGAAGTGGAAAATCTAACAGGGTTACAAATGCACTAAGTAGGAGACAGTCACTGCTTACAGCAATGCAGGTTGAAGTAGTTGGGTTTGATGAACTCAAGAATTTGTACCCCGAGGATCCTGATTTTGCTGAAGCATGGAAAGTTTGTAAAGAACCTGTTGCTGTAGATAGAACCAAGTGGTTAGACTATTTGATTCAGGATGGCATGTTGTTCAAAGGTAGTCAATTGTGCATTCCAAGGAGTTCCATGAGGGAAAATCTGATTAAGGAGAAACACAGTGGAGGGATGATAGGACATTTTGGTCAAGATAAGACCATTGCCATTCTTAGAGAACATTATTTTTGGCCTCAAATTTCACAGGATGTGAAGAAGTTTGTACAAAGTTGCCACGTTTGTCAAGTTGCCAAGGTGTTTAGTCAAAATATTGGCCTATATCAGCCATTGCCTGTTCCATCAAGGCCATGGGAGGACATAAGTATGGATTTTGTTGTTGGATTGCCAAGGGCACAAAGGGGTAATGACTCAGTATTCATGGTGGTTGATAGGTTCTCCAAAATGGCACATTTCATTCCATGCCACAAAACTCATGATGCTGTCCATATTGCAGACTTGTTTTTCAAAGAGGTGGTAAGACTACATGGTCTTCCAAGGAGTATAGTTTTTGACAGAGATACTAAATTTGTGGGGTATTTCTGGAGGACATTGTGGAAGAAGTTGAGAATAGACTTGAAATTCAGTTCCACGCATCACCCACAGACTGATGGCCAAACATAAGTGGTAAATAGAAGTCTGGGTAATTTGCTGAGATTTTTAGTTGGAGATAAGCCCAAGGGATGGGATTTGATTCTACCACAGGCAGAGTTTGCTTATAATAACTCTGTAAATAGGAGTACTGGAAAATCACCATTTCAAATTGTATATGGGAATAGCCCAAGGACTGCACCAGAATTGAGGAAGATAGAACAAGGGGAGAGAACAAGTGCTAAAGCTGAGGAATTTGCTGAACACATCAAGCATCTACATGAAGAGGTTCAAGCACACATTATCAAGATGAATCAAGAGTATAAAGCTAGGGATGATCAAAGGAGAAGACATAAGGAATTCCAAGTAGGGGATCTAGTCATGGTGCACTTACAAAAAGAAATATTTCCAGTTGGTACTTACAACAAGCTGAAAATGAAGAAATTTGGCCCCTGCAAAGTTTTGAAGAAACATAACTCAGGAAATGCATATGAGGTGGAGCTGCCAGATGGTATTCACATTTCTCCCATTTTCAACATTGCAGATTTAATAGAGTATCATGATGATGGTGCAGATGAGGAGCTGGTTTTAGAGCCATGTCCAATTCCTGCTTCTAAGAAGGAGGAGATAGAAGACATTCTAGATCATCGTGTGGGTAGGAGTACCAGTAACAGGCAATATGAAGAGTATTTGGTCAAATGGAAAGGACGGCCGATCGAGGACTCAACTTGGATTTCAGCAGTTGAGGTTTCCCATTTGGGATTTCCTCTACCATCCATAAAGTGACAGGGTCACTTTTCAATCTACCCTGGGTGTCTGATGCAGGAGCATCCAGAGGTATAAGGGCAATCCTATGTCACCCAAAAAAATGTACTTAGACTTAGTTTCTGTTTCATGTCTTTACATTTTTGGATACCCATTTGGCTCAAATAAAGGTTCCAACTCTCATAGTTCAACTATCAGTGCGTTTGAAAATCCAAAAAAAATAGGAGTATGTATTTGGGCCATCATTTTGGTAAACTAGAAGGTGTGAATTGGCCAGATGAATGTAATCATGATTTAGAGCATTCCAAAAAAAGAATAAGGTCAATAGGCCCCACGGTTTGAAAGTTGTTGTAGTTTTTTGGGTTTTGGAGACCTCCTAAGAATGCTTCAAAGTCAAGTTTGGGGCATTAAATGACCTTGAAAAGGGTCAAAAAATGGGGGACGAGGGAAGCTAGTCCATAGGGCTATAGAGCGCTTCAAGAGCTTTTCAAAAATGTAAATGGTTCGTCAATCGGAGCTACGGTTCAAAAATTATGCCTCCCGAAAGTTCGATTACTGTTTCTGGATTCTTCTAGATTTGCACCAACTTCTAACGTAGCTTCCGAAACCTTCTATTTCGTTGGTGGATGCCTACTAGCACTTTCTAGAATGTACTCTTAGTCCTTAACCCTCCAGGGTCTATTTAAGGAGATTTCTGGCATTGTAAAAGGCAGTTCGGAGTGGAGTTTGAGAGGAGGTGCTAAAAGGAGAAATATTCTCCAGATTTATGCTATTGTAAGCCCTTAGGGCATGTTCTGAAGTTTATTTTCTCTGTACTATTTGTACTAGCTTATTTTCTTAGTTAATATAATTTCCCTTTTCTGTTGTGTCCATTCTGTTCTTGGGTGTGTCCCCATCACTTATTCTCAAGGTACACTTTGAATTTCTCTCACATTTTGGTGTCTCTATTTGAATATTTTGCATATCACTTTGGAATTATTGTCAAAAAGGGGGAGTAAGAGATGCTAAGAGACTTGTGGAGACATTATGGGATAAAATAGATTGAAATTTGTATAGAATAAAAGGAACAGAAAGACTATGTATGGATTATGTCATATGTATGGGGGAGATATGTGAAATATGTATATACAACGTGTTTACAAAGATCAATTTTGAAAAATCAAAAATTAGTATGTCAATGTACATAAGTCTTAGCTCATAAGTGTTTTTGTCACTAATGCCAAAGGGGGAGATTGTGTTGTAATATCTTATTGGAAACAATGCTTTTGAGAGGGGGGGGGGGGGGGGTGAATTAGAAGTACTTTTGACCTATTTTAAATCCTTAATAACATGTCTTTGAAATGAACATGCATGCATATAAACATTAAGAAATCATAATATGTATCACCACATAACACTTGAGATTTTGGTAACGCAGAAACCCTCCAAGAATAAGAAGGTAAAATTGGGTTGGGGATGATACCCACAAAAATTACTACAGCAATAATGTTTAACCACTTCTAATGGTTTGCCCTGTTAAAGGCTTTACACTATATCAATAGTGACCTAGTTAGAGGATTTACAAACACTTTACATGAAGTGCTACCTTGTTAAAGGATTTCTTCTGATCTTGATCCTCTAAGATCTAATATTCATTTTTATCCCCTACTTTTTTTTTGATTAACTAAATATTCTTTTGTTGATCTCTTCCTCTAAGTCTTTTTATACTTCACTCTAAAAATAGTTTTTCTTCTACACCTTTTTCCCTTACTATACAATGAGACTTAGTCTTCCTTATAAAGACATTCAAAGACTTAGGGTTAGATGTGGATCTATGATCCATATTGAATCTTTTTTTTTGCTTATTTCTTATACTTCTATCATTGGTTGCATTCCTTCTCCATTTTTCTTATTGGATGCATGTAGATTGTTTAGTAAATTTAAATGATTTGATCTTATCATTTAAATCCTTCAAGATTCATCATATGTTGGCCATGAGAATGGTTTACATCTGAGTTTGTGAAGTTACAAACTCATATGCTAATTCTGAGTTACTCGGCACTTACTACTTCCTAATGCTCAACACCTTCTATAACTCGGCTCATGTATCATTCCCATCTTGCTCAGCATTGTTTATGACTCGACACCTGAACATTGCTCGGCACTTGATCTTCACTCGGCACTTGAAGATCACTCAGCACCTGATGGCTTTCCTGACTTGGCACAACCTATGACTCAGCATACATAGTGTACTTGGCTTTAATGTAGAAAGTGGTTAAGTGTGTTGGCACTCAAGTGTCAAAACCATTTTTAGGCTAACAATCTCCCCCTTTACATGAGTATCAAAAACACTTAACTAAGCATTAAGAATTATTTATCTGATCTTATGAGTATGCTCACTGATCTTCTTGGTATATATATAGAGGTTTGAATGACTTTATCAAAATATTGTAACTTACAATATATACCTCAAAAATTATTATAACTCCCCCTGAGTTGATCATGCCTTGTCATGTCATGAATTCTGATGTCTTGTGTCATTATGCTCACAATATTCACAATATTATCTCCAATATTATCTATTATCTCCCCCTTTTTGATATGGATGTCAAAGGGTCCTAAATAGTAATGCCATGCTTGGCCAAAAATGTCTTATTTACCTCAAGGAGTATTTGGAGAGTTGCATCCCAGTTATTTAAGGCAATATCCAATGACTTTTGTTGGATTGCAAGCTCTGCTGCTAGATCAACTAGTCCTTCATGTGTAAAAATATTTAGATCCTTCTTTAGGACTATTTCTACATTTATTTGCTCCTTGTGTAATACTTCTAAGTGACGAGTGATGGAGGCTTGAATTTGCATCAGCTTTTCTTTGATAGTGGCCTCTTCTACTGATAATGCAGCTAATTCCCTCTGAGTGTGAAGTGTTTGAGAAAATTGCTTTTCACTCTGTGCAAGATTTGAGGGTAGTTGCTTGCTAGAGAGCTTTAATTTACTCTCAAGATTCAAAATTTTTGGATTTATTTCTTGTGTGAACTTGGAAAAATCACACAATTTGTTATAAAGGGAAAATATGTTCCCTAGTACACTTTTTACATTTTCCAATTTTTTGGCTAGGTCAACTTGTCCCAAAATTATGTTATTAGCTATTTTCTAGTTGAATTTGCCTAAAAACTTCTTTTTTGACCATTCCATTAGTTTTACATTAGTATCATGGTCTTCATTATTCACTTGGTCAACTATATTAGATAGTTGCTCAAGTATTGGCCTGTTTGCATCTGGAGGTTGAAGGCTAAAAGCATCCATGAATATATCTTTTATCTCATTCATTTCCTGCTTGTATTTGTAGTCTTTCCTCATTGCCTCTTGCCTCCTTCTCTTATCCAATGAACTATGTATTTCATTCATCTTTTCCTCATTTAGAGTGTTTGAATCATAATAGGGTATTTTAATTTCTTCATCAAGCTTAGGAATACCATAATGAATGGTCCTGCCTACCCTAGTAGAACTTGAACTTGGTGTACTGACATGTAAGGTCATTGTTTTAGTACTCAACTTATCACTGGGTTTGGTGGGAGTTTTTGTTTTTGGTAATTCAACCAAAGTTTATATTGCAGACTCCTCTTTATCTTGTGTTTCTTCTTTGTCCTCTTCTTCTTGCTTGGCTTCTTCTTGTGTTACTACTGTTGGAGGTGTATTCACTGTCTAAATTGTTATCCATGTGACTACCTCTGTTGTTGCACTTGGCTCCTAATGAGTTTGAGTGGCTAATCTTGGTGGTGATGGAGGTGGTAGAAATGAAAACCCAGTAGTTTCAATGGTTTGAGGTGGTTCTTGTGGTAACACCTTGGCTTCTTTGAGTTTATCTACTAACTTTTGAAGATTATCCACACTGACCAATATAGTAATTGTACACAATTGTGCTTGTAGAGTTGTTTGGTCAAGGATCTTAGTAAGATGCACTGCAGTTAATGGATTGATGTTTGGATATGTGGTGTCAACAACACCCTTAATTTTTATGATTTTTGCAAGTGTGGTTGTATAGTGAGGCGGGCTAGGAGGTGAAAGTTGTGTGTCTTGCACACTTTGCTATTCATCAGTTCCTTTGTCTTCATCTTTTCCTTCCTCCTCTTTTTCTTTCTTGTTTTCCTTTTCATCAACCTTTTTCTCTTCTTCTATTTTCTCTTCTCTCCTCTTCCTTCTTTCTTCAGGTTTAGCAGCAGCTTCCTCTTTGTACACCTCTTCAAGGACATCTTCAGTTGTCTTGTACAAGTTTTTCCAAACTCTTGTAGTTCTCTGCACAAATTCTTCAATCTTGTTTTGTAGGATGGAGAATGCCCTATATTTAGGTGTAAACCTTTTACTATGCCTTTTGACTGCTTGAGTTACCTGTTCTTTTGTTAAATCAGGCAGTAGGTTTGCTAGGGTTGATTCCCTCATCTCTTTCTCCATCATTAGATAGAAATGCCATCTGTCTTCTATAGTTTTAGAGAATTCCTTTGGCAATTTTCCATCTAATTCAAGAGGTGTATACTTGAACTATGCCATTAATGCATAGATTGATTCTTCTATGCTATTTTGTTCCTCTTTACTGAACTTATTGAAATCAATCTTTTTCATTTCACTTAAGTCTCCATTTCTAATCTTCTCACATAATATATCAATTGAAGATTTAGGAGGATGACTTACCCTTTTAGTCTGATCTTCTTCATCAATATAAGGTTGGGCCACATATCTTTTCCTTTTCCTTGGTTCTTCCTATGCCTTTGTGTTCTTCTTCTTTGTGGCTTCCTCTTTGGCCTTTTGGGTAGAGGCCCTTGTTGTAGCTCTAGTTGTTGGCTTCTTAGGTGTTTGCACAACAAATTTCTTTGGTAAAGGCTGAGAAGTAGGACGTTTATTTGTCTTTGTTTGGATGACTTTGCCCTTGATGGGTGCTTCCTTGGCACTCTCATCTTTCTCTTCACCTTGACTTTGAGGCAATTCAAGTGGCTCTTGTTCTAGCTCACCTTCTTCTTCTTCTTCACTAATCTCTTCTGCTTTGCCTGCTGCACTTGATTCTCCAACACCAAATTTCTTCTTTATCTGCTTTACCAGCTTGTCTTTCTTCTTGACTGTTGTGGCTATCTTGAGTTCTATAACAACTCTTGATTTGACAGTGTCATATGTTCCAAATGCCTTTGCAAATTTATCCATTTCCTCGACAAGTAATGTTGTCATGGCTATAGAAGCTTGGTCAACATCAAGCTCATATCCCAATGGTCTAAGCCATCTTATTCTTGGAAGGATTGCTTGAATGTAAGTATAATCAATATCAAGAAGAAAACATATGTCATTTATATGCTTTTCTACTAGTGAAACTGGTATTCTCATTCTTTTGTTCATTGCATTTCTGAAATCCTCAAAATAGATAGACATTTGATCATCAAAGCTATCTCCCATTTGTGCAATGAAATCATTAATTTGATCAAAAAAGGTTTTATTTTGACTCCAGTTGACTTTACCAAATGAAGGGAATTCCTTCATTACATAGAAGAACATACAAACCAACACTGAACCAAATTTACACTATGCTCCCTTGGACTTTCTAATAGCTCCAAGATTTTCATTGATATGTTGCAACAAGAGCTCTACAAGGTCATAGGTGTGGTCTTTCTATACAAGCTTATGTGCCACATCTACTGCTATGCATGGTGCACTATTTAACCTATTGGATTGATAAAGCTTATGTGATATAATCCTTACAACAAAGTCTAGAAGGGGATCAGTAATGGTATCTATGGTCATTCCTCTATTGTTCCATTTTGCACCTGTGTTTTTCTCAATTGTTTCCTTCTTTTCACTTCTCAATGTCTTTGGCCGATCTAGGGTTGGAAAACCTGTAACCCTATGAACCATTTTCTTAGTAATTTTGACTAGTCCTTGTTCTAACTAGAATGATCCATCATGGATTTTGCTGAGTATTATGTGTATCCACTCATTTTTTAATACGATTGGTAAAACTAGGGCTTTGGTTAAACCCTTCTTTTCTATAATAGAAAACTCATCTTTCAAAATACCATTTTCATAGAGTTTTTCATAGGCATTAAAGATTTCCAAATCTCTTATGGCTCCTATTTTATAATTTTAGCACTTTCACACATCCTGAACCATAACAACTTTTTTAGGGATGGTGGATATGGCACTAGCGGGATCATTTTTGTATGCAACCTTTGCTATAGGTCTAAACTCAGGTTGCTTAACTTCATTGCTGACAAGTTGAATCTCATGGCTCATTTTCCCTTGGGTCATTTTTGAACTAGACACCATTTATATCTGAACTAGGGTTTTAATGATTAAAGAAAACTTCTCAAACTATAAAACTCGGCACCTAAAGGAAATACCTTGATAAGTGCTTAGATTGCTTGGGTAGATGCTAAATTGCTGCAAGACACTGGTTGAAAGCTTGAAAATCACTCAGATGTGCTCAAAGTAATCGCTCTTCATTTGAATGGCTCAAGAATGAATTGATTTTTTCTTTTAAGCGACAAAAGAAACTTTGCATTTAATGCATTCTAGTACTTGCACCTATCACTCATCTTCCAAATGTTTTTCAACTCGGCATCCACTCGGCAACTATACTTACTCAGCATCTACTCATTTTTTTAATAACTTGGCATCAAAGTAGTTTCACTCGGCATCCAAAGACAACTCAACATCATCTTTCAAGTTTAGTCTTAGCATCTTTTCTCATGCAAATTTATACCTTGCAGTGCTTCTTCATGGTTTAGGGATGATGTTTGATACTTTCTTATGTATCAGCCCTATAGGCTTATCTTGTGATTAGTTAGATTAGAAATGATCACTTGACCTCATGGGTGAAGTGACCCTTTCATAGGATGTACTTGATCCATCCTTTTTTTTCCATGTCTTCTTCATGTTTGTTCTTATGTGTTCCACATCAATCTTTTCTTTGGCCTTATTTACTTCAGTCTTGGGTGCCTTGGCCTTTGTTGGACAATTTTTGTTGACATGTCCAATTTTCAAGCAACTGAAGCAAGTAGTCTATTTCAACCATCTTTTATAGTTCCCCTTGAAATGTGTTCTTATGCAATTCTAGGGTATATGTCCATACTCTTGATAATAGTGACAACTGTACCTAGTGTTATAATCCCAATGATAATGACCTTCATTCTCTTTTGCTAGTTGATTTGCTATCCACATAGGCTTTCATCTACATTCAAATGCCCTATGTCCATATTTTTTGCAATTATGACAATGTCCATTAAATCTTTGTGTCCTTGGGACTTTGGATCTGCAATCTTGTTTCATATGTCCTTGCATGTTGCACTTGTGACAGGAATTCTTGCTCTTAGGTGTGTTTTGCTGATTGATTCTTCTACTCCTGCAAACATTAGTAGTATGCCCCTTTTTATTATAGTAATGAAAAATGGGTTTATAATCCTTACATTTGTCACTTCTTTGCTCAACACTCTTTGATGATTCACCAAATTCAGTGATGTTATATCCAAGTCCTGATGTATCATGGATGGATCTTGGGGATTTCAACAGCTTTTCAAAGTACTTTATGGCTTCGCTTGACTTGTTGAGATTCTCTACCATTTCTTTTTCTCTGTTCAATTCATTCTGCAATTGTTCATTCTGCATCCTCAAAGTAGAGATCTCAATATCTTTCATATTAAGTTCATGATGAAGGTTCATTATTTGGACAAGTGTATCCATCTACATGTTTCAGATCCTTGTTAATTTAGTACATTTTTTTTCTAGTCTATTTGCAAGATTCCTTTTGTCATCTTCCATCATGAATCTATCCTCAACTGCTCTTTTATTTTGTTCATTGATTTCACATAACATTATGGCTTGTGATTCATGTTCCATCTTGAGAGATCTTATCTCTTCTGCTTGAACTTTGTTTTTCTCCATCAGTTCTGTTATTGCTGCATCAAATTCTTTAGTGTCTCCATTAGCAAACACTTGTGTGGTATCAATCTCCTTGTAGTGTATATCATTTTCAGCTATGGCTATCTCCTTTTTTCTTTTCAAATATTTTCTTAATTCCACTCTAGCTTCTTCTACTTTTTGTAGAGTGAGATGCACATCTATCACCTGGTTCTCAATGATCTTTCCAAGTTTGAAAACTTCCATCTTTCTATTTGTTTCTCCAAGCTGTTAGGCTCCTTTTTGAGAGAAAGTAGCTTTGATACCAATTGTTGTAATATCTTATTGGAAAGAATGCTTCTGAGAGGGGGGGTGAATTAGAAGTACTAGCTTTTAACCTGTTTTAAACCCTTAATAACATGTCTTTGAAATGAACATGCATGCATATAAACATTAAGTAATCATAATATGCATCACCACATAACACTTGAGATTTTGGTAACCCAAAAACCCTCTAGGAATAAGAAGGTAAAATTGGGGTGGGGATGATACCCACAAAAATTACTGCAGCTATAATGATTAACCACTTCTGATGGTCTACCTTGTTAAAGGCCTGCCCTGTTAAAGGCTTTACATTGTATCAATAGTGACTTGGTTAGAGGATTTAAAAACACTTTACATGAAGTGATACCTTGTTAAAGGACTTAATCACCTATTTAAAGGATCTACAAAATAGCTGTTAAGCTAACCTATCATCATAGGATTTCCTTTCTAATACAATGGCTAAAGAGTATTAGGTATAATACCTTACAATCCTTGATTTCTGAATATAGGAACTTGATCTACTTTCTTCTAATCTTGATCCTCTAAGATCTGATATTCATTTGTATCCCTTGCTTTTGTTCTAATTAACTGAATATTCTTCTGTTGATCTCTTCCTCTAAGTCTTTTTATACTTCACTCTAAAAATAGTTTTTCTTCCACACCTTTTTCCCTTACTATACAATGAGACTTAGTGTTCCTTATAAAGACATTCAAAGACATAGGGTTAGATGTGGATCTATTATCCATATTGAATCTCTATTTTTGCTTATTCATTATACTTCTATCATTGGTTGCATGCCTTCTCCATTTTTATTATTGGTTGCATGTAGATTGCTTAAAAAATTTAAATGATTTGATCTTATAACTTAAATCCTTTGAGATTTGTCATATGTCAGCCATGAAAATGGTTTACATCTGAGTTTGTGAATTTACAAACTCATATGCTGATTCTGAGTTACTCGACACTTACTGCTTCCTGATGCTCGACACCTTCTATAACTCGGCTCTTGTATCATTCCTATCCTGCTCGGCATTGTTTATGACTTGGCACCTAAATATTGCTTGGCACTTGATCTTCACTCGGCACTTGAAGGCTACTTGACACCTGAAGATCACTCGACACCTCATGGCTTTTTTGACTTGGCACAACCTGTGACTCGGCATACATAGTGTACTCGGCTTCAATGTAGAAAGTGGTTAAGTGTGTTGGCACTCAAGTGTCAAAACCATTTTTAGGCTAACAAATTGTTGGTATTATGTTGTATTTTTCATTAGTGACAAAACTCATTCAATTTTGAATGGTTACTAAACTCATCACTCATTCTACAATTTATACCAAGCACTTAGTGATTACTAAGTAAGTTCATCAGTTTAGTAGTTCACACCGAGCATTCTTGAAGCCATTGAGTGAGTGTTTTTTTCAACAGTGTTTACTTAGCTTATAGTGCTCACCAAGTAGGTAGTGGTCACTAGGCTTCTCAGTATCTACCAAGTAATGGATGTGTAGTGTTTACCAAGTGAAAGCAAGGTAAATGAAGGATTCAGTATCTACTAAGTGACACTATATCTACCAAGTCTCCAATAGTTACTGAGTTCAAAGCTATGTCGTGTGATTAGTATAGACTGAGCTTCTACTTCTACCAAGTGCATGACAATTCTGAGTAATGCAGTGGATGTCGAGTATCAGAAGCTCACCAAGTCAGCTTTTAGAACGTGAGTTTCTACTATTTTTCTAACTCAATAATATTTTGTTTTCTTTTGTTTTAGTTGACCTTGTAATTGAAAATATTGGAATGGTATATATGTAATGTATTGTATCATTTGCAATAAATGGATGAGAGTATCAAGCAATGGATATGCAATGTTTTGAGAAGAGTAAAAGTGAATCAGTAGTAGAGTAGAGTATCTAGCAAGGTCTATAAAGAGCAGTAAAGTTATATCAATCACAAGAGGTGATCTATATTTCAAGGATCTAATAAGCAATCAAGTTGTAAGTCAGATCTACTATTTCATCCTGATAGGTGAATAAGTTTTCTAAATCCTTTAACAGGGTAGACTTAACAGTCTTTGTTTAAATCTCCTAATAGAGTGCATACTTCATTGCATGTTTGTAAAACCTCTAACAAGGTGGATCTAGTAGTTCAAATTTCTCTTAGTAGGGAAGATCATCAGAGGTGATCAATGTAAGCCCTAACATGCCAACTTTATACTATAGTAGTGAAGTTTTTTGGGTATCATCTCCACCCCAGTTTTACTTTCTATTTGGAAGGTTTCTAGGTCACCAAAATACTGTGTTCATGTGTTATGAATGTTTATCTTTTCTCATGCATGGATTAGATTAGATGAATGAATGATGAATGGATTAAGTGCTGGATTAATTTAAAGTTTTTGAGGTTATTGATTCACCCCTCCCCTCTGAGTAACCTAGCTAGTCTTGATTATTTCCAAAACCTTTGATAGAAGATTTATGTTTTGATTAATGGGATTAGAAACATCCTCTATTATGACAATTTTAGTGTTTGTACTTATCACCTATGGAGGGCTAGCAGTGAACATTTTTATATCTTGTACACTCTAATATAGTTGTTGCTCTTCCTTAGTTGTTTCCTAATCATCAATTTTCATATCAGTGCCTCCCTTAACTATGCCATCTTCATTGCTCTCATCTTCATCATCTTCTACCTCAATGGGTTCTTGTTCATCATCTTTGGCTATGATCATTCCATATGTAACCTTCCACATTTTTTTGGACTTTAGTACATAATCCTCTATGTTGTTTTGTAATATGCTAAATTCCCTATATTTAGGTACAAATCTCATAGCATATTTCTTTATGGCAGATACTTAGGTACAAATCTCACAGTATATTTCTTTATGGCCTATACTTAGGTACAAATCTTATATCATATTTCTTTATGGCTTTAGACATTTCAGCCTTGCTGAGTTCTAACATAACTTGAGCAAGGGATGTCTTCCTAATTTGTCTTTCTTTGTTCAAACAATAATGCCATTTTTGCTCAACTCTATCATATAAACTCTTAGGTATGGAGTTGGCAATTTCTAGAGGAGATTTCTTAGAAGTAGTTATAATGGCACATATTTCCTCTACTTGATTCTTCTCAATATTTTGAAGATTATCAAATTCAATGTGAGAGAAACCTAAAAAATCAGCATTGTTTCTAATGTTCTCATATAAATTATCTAGGTCTAAGGAAGGACTATGACTCACCACTTGGAATTGGCTATTGTCATTAGATTTAGTCTTCTCCTCATCAAATTCAGCTTGAGAAACATACTATCTTCTTGGTCTTTTCTCAACTCAACCTTCCTGCTCTTTAGGCTTGGCTAACTCCTTAGCCTTCTATGTAGTGACTCTTGTACTAGCCCTTGTGGTAGGTGTAGTTGGTTTGGGCTAACTAGGTTTTGCAACCTTCTTTGGTTTTGTCACTACTTGTCTTTTTTCCTTTCTTTTCTTCTTGTCAGTAGGAATAGGTGCTTCCTTGGATTCTTCCTCCTTGACACCTTCTATAGTTTATATTTCCTCATCTTTTTGATCCTCTCCTCGACCTTGTATTAGAGCCAATGTTGCTTTAACATATTTGTCCTCTTCTTCCTCTTCTTCAACTCCTTCACCAAAATTTTCTTTCAATTTCTTTACCAATTTTTCTTCTTCTTGATCATAGAAGCAGTCTTCAATTCCATAGTAATATTTGATTTGGCCATCATAATTATGAAAAGCTTTGGCTTCTTTGTCCACTTCTTCTGCAAGTAATGTTGTAATTATTGTAGAGGCCTCATCAACATTTATCTCATTACCTAATGGCCTTAGCCATCTCACTCTAGGAATTTTTTCTTGAACTTATGTCTAATTAGTATCAACTAGGAAGAAAACATCATCATAATGTTTCTCCACTAGTGAGAATAGTATCCTTAATCTCTTCTTCATAGATTGTCTAAAATCTTCAAAATAACTAGTCATTACTGACTCAAACTTATTACCTAGTTGTTCAATGAATTCTCCTATATGTACTGCAATTAATCTATTTGTCTTCCATGCAACCTTACCAAATGTAGGAAATGTATTCTACAAATAGAAGAAAATACATACTAGAATAGATCCAAATTTATACTAAGCACTCTTTGTTTTCCTTATTGCTCCTAGATTTGCAATCAATTGCTACAACTGCAACTTGGCAAGATCATAAGCATGATCTTTCTTCACAATTTTATAGCCCATATCCACTGCAATGCAAGGTACACTATTTATTCTACTTAACTGATAAAACTTGTGTGTTATTACCCTCACTACAAAATCTATTGGGGGATTTATGATTGTGTCAATTTCTATTCCCCTTTTGTTCCATATAGCCCCTATGTTCTTTTCAATGACTTCCTTTGACTCACTTCTCATATTCTTTGGCCAATCTAGGATTGGATACCCCATTACCCTATGGACAATTTTCTTTGCAATTTTAACTAGCCCATTCTCTAACCATAGTGAGCTATCATGAATTCTTCTTAGGACAATCCTAATCCACTTAGTTTTGAGGACATTTGGAAAATATAGGGTAGGAGTTAACCCTTTCTTATTGACAATATTGTATTATTCCTTCAATACTCCATTTCCAAAGCCTTCCATATTCTTCTCTAATTTCTATGTCACCTATGATTCCAATCTTACAAGTATAACAATTCTTGACATCTTGAATCATTATGACTCATGGTGGTATCATACAAAACACACTGGAGGGATCCTGCTTATATTATATATCTAAAATAGCCTTGAAAATGGGTTGTTTAATATCATTGCTAATTGATTAAACATTTAAAACCTCTTTTCCCTCTACAACTTTCACTTTAGAAGAACTAGATGCCATTACATATATCTAGATTTTGCAAAATTTGAAATTGTGTAGCTTGGCACACCTTAAATAATTTACAAATCCTAATGAAATGGTATCAAACAACTATTAAAATCTCCTGCAAATTCTTAGATAAAATTCTTTAGATCTCCTTTAGCTCTTCATCTTCTTTCTTGAATTCAAATGATGTTAAATGAGCAGAAATCAATCAAATAGCCCTTAAAACACTGTAATTAATGCTAAGTGCTTACACAAATGTAAGCTTGGCATCAATTGATTTTTGGATAACTCAACATCCACATGTCTTTTCACTCACTCAGTAACCATTATGAACTTAGCATCCACTAAGATTTTACTCAGCAATCATAAGAGACTTTTCATGCTTGACAATAACATGAAAGAGCTGACAAAATTTTAATTTTTTTCCTTGATTTCCAATAACACTTTGCATCTTTACTCATGCATATGTAATATTTTTCAAAAATAAATCCTTGGAACTTATTAATGGTATAACATTTTAAATATTAGTTCCACATACCTCTTGATTGCTTAGTTTGATGAGGTGTGATCACCTGACCCATTGGGTGAAGTGATCCCATCTACACTTGATGTGTTGCAATCCTCCTTTCTCTTCCATGTCTTGTTCATCTCATGTCTAAAATTTTCAATATTTTCCTTTCCTTTTTTGAACTCACAACTTGGTGCCTTTGACCTTGTTGGACAATATTAGCTAACGTGACCAGTCTTCAAATAGCTAAAACATGTGGTTTGAGTCAATCACCTTTTGTAATCACTTCTAAAGTGTGTTCTAATATAGTTCTAAGGAAAATGTCCATACTCTTGACACTAGTGACAACCATACCTTGCATTATAATCCCAATTATAAAATTTTCCATTTTTCTTTACCTTTGTTTGCTTGTTTGATGACCACTTGGATCTGGATCTTCACTCAAAAGATCTATGTCCATACTTCTGACGGTTATAACAATATCCTTCAAATCTTTGAGTGTTAATGGTCTTGCTTCTACATTCATGTGCCTAATGACCTTATTTTTTGCACATATGGTAGTGACCCATGCTCTTCTACTTAACATTCTGATTTGCAGTTTTGCTCCTGCACAAATTAGTAGTATGTCCTTTCTTACCAAAATTATGATATGTAGGTTTTGAGTTCTTATCTTTGTTACTTCTTTCTTTAGCACCTTTCGATGATTATCCTTCTTTATTACTTGTTTATCCTAGTCTAGATGTATCATTTTTAGATCTAGGGTATCTCATCAATTGTTCAAAGTACTTGATAGCTTCATTTGGTTTATTGAAACTTTCAGCAAAATCCTTTTCACTTTTTAGATCATTGCTCGACTATTAATTCTACAACTTTAGTGTTATTATCTCAATGTCTTTACTATTTATTTCATGATTAGCAACAGTGACTTGATTCATTATTTCCAATTACATGTGAGCAATCCTATTTACTTATGATGATTTCTCCTCCAGTCTACTGGTCAAGACTCTTTTTTCATCTTCAATCATGACTTTGTCTTCCATAGGTTTCTTTTTGTATTAGGTCACCTCACATAGTAATATGGCTTGCGATTCTTGCTCTATCTTAAGATTTATGATCTCTTCAGCTAGTATTCCCTTCTTTTCCATTAGATCTACAACTACTACATCAAATTAATTAGATTTTCCATTTGCAAATAGCTGAGTAGTGTCCATCTCTCAATATTGTGCATCATTCTCCTCAATAGAAATTTCCTTTCTTCTTACTAATGATTTCTTTATATCTTCTCTTGCTTCATTGAATTGATGTAGAATGAGTTGTATTTCAATCTCCTAGTTCTCAATGATCTTTCCCAACTTGTAGATGTCCATTTCTAAAATCTTTCCTCAAAGTTGGAAAGCTTAACTTTTAGAGAACCTTGCTTTGATACCAATTATTGAAATTACAATAGGAAAGGTCAACTCGGGGTGGGGGGGGGGGGTGGGGGCAGGGGTAGTGTGAATCAATTCTTTAAACTTTGATCTATAAAACATTCACCACAAATTTATTTCATATGTTCAATAATTAAATTGAAATAACATGTAAATAATATACATCTAAAGCATGTAAACAAGTAAGCATTCACACATACATGACACAAGATATGATTACCCAAAAACCCTCCAATGAGAAGGTAAAACTAGGGTGGGGGTGACACCCAAAAATATTTGCTATTGTATTAATAAAGTGTATCCAATGAAGGTTACAATGTTTGATCATGAAACATGATCTACCCTATGAAAGGTCTGCCCTATTATAAGCTTATAAAGAATGTTAGGTCTCACCCTGTTAGAAGTGTGCTTGGTTAAAGGACTTCAACTCACAATTAAGTAAGCACCTTTTTAGAGGATTTCAATACAACATGTTAGGACTACTCTCTTAAGAGATTTAACTAATTCACCTATTAGAATGTCTCAACAATCATCTTGCAATTAGTACTCTAATGCTTGAGGATAGATCACCTCTATTCTATTGTGTACTTGATCCTTCTTGATTAGATGTCTCTTTGTTGTTCATTATCTCCTTCCTCTATTCTCCTTTAATTGATTCTACAATTGAATTCATATCATAATTCCTTGGTCACCATGAATGTGTTGGTTTGTGCTTGCAAAAATATCCTTGATCATTCATTCATTCCCTTTCCACTTATTAGAAGTTTAGGGTTTTTTCCTTCTTAAGTAGACCTAGGTGACTTAGGGTTAGGTATGAATCAACGACTAAAGTTCATCCATATTTCCACTTAAACCTTCCCTTTACTTGATTGGATGTATGTAATACATAGGTATTCCCACTTAAGATTCATCCTTATCAACAAAATATCATAATTCAATATTTGAGTCAGCCCAAAAATGGTTTACATAGTAGTTTGTGCCAATATAAGAAACTATGAAAAAACTATATTACTCAACATCTAAGTTCCCTAGTGCTCAGTACATACTATGACTTCAATTCTATCACTTGACATCTGAATGACTCAGCATGCACTTCTTACTTGGCTCCTAAATCACTCAACACATACTATCTTCTTGACACATGAGTGACTTGGCATATGAGTAACTCGACACTCATTATTTACTTGGCATGCTCTAATTTACATGTTTTGCGTATGTTACTTGTTCAACATGAACTAAGTAAATGACTTTGAGTGTATAGACACTCATTTGTCAAAACTGATTTGAGATTAACACAATATTGATTGTACATTCAAATTTTAAAGTAAAAGCTTGAATATCTTACCTAATGGTGATGTAAGAACCACACTAGCTCCATTTTCCTCTTTACTACATGCTCCATCAAAATGCATTTTCCATAATCCATCATCTTCTAATTCTATAAGATCTTTTCTCTTACTTTCTATGACTTTATTAGGTTTATTCACATCCATATCCATTTGATAAAAATGTATTCTGTTATCAGGTTGAAACCTTTCCACAAGATATTCATATCTTAGTTCTTTATCAATCCTAATATTATGGACATTGATAGGAATGGTTGCATAGGATAAGTCTAATTTATATCACATCTAACTAAATTTGACAATTGTCTTGAAAGAATCATAACATAATAGTCAAGAACTTCAACTACAATAATCTTTATTTTATAAGAGGTATCGGGGGAGGCAAGAATTCTAAAATCAAAATTCTTAACAACTCCCACCATAGGGAAAAATTTGTTAAAATCTTACAAAGAATGTTAGGTCTCACCCTATCAAAAGTGTCCTTGGTTAAAGGACTTCAACTCACATTTAAGTAAGGACCTTTTTAGAAGATTTCAATACAACATGTTAGGACTACTCTATTAAGAGATTTAACTAATTCACCTATTAGAATGTCTCAACAATCATCTTGCGATTAGCACTCTGATGCTTGATGATAGATCACCTCTATTCTATTGTGTACTTGATCCTTCTTGATTAGATGTCTCTTTGTTGTTCATTATTTCCTTCCTTTGTTATCCTTTAATTGATTCTACAATTGAATTCATATCATAATGCCTTGGTCAACATGAATGTGTTGGTTTTTGCTTGCAAAAATCTCCTTGATCATTCATTCATTCATTCTCTTTCCACTCATTAGAAGTCTAGGGTTTTTTCCTCCTTAAGAAGACCTAGGTGACCTAGGGTTAGGTATGAATCAATGACTGAGATTCATCCATATTTCCACTTAAACCTTCCCTTTTCTTGATTAGATGTATGTAATACATAGAGATTCCCACTTAAGATTCATCCTTATCAACAATGTATCATAATTCAATCTTTGAGTCAGCCCAAAAAATGGTTTACATAGTAGTTTGTGCCAATATAAGAAACTATGAAAAAAAAATATTACTCAACATCTGAGGTCCCTAGTGCTCAGTACATACTATGACTTCAATTCTATCACTCGACATCTGAATGACTCAACATGCACTTCTTGCTTGGCTACTAAATCACTCAACACATATTGTTTTCTTGACAGATAAGTGACTTGGCATATGAGTGACTCGACAATCATTGTTTACTCGACATGCTCTAATTTACATGCTGTGCTTGATGCATGTGACTTGTTCAACATGAACTAAGTAAATGACTTTGAGTGTATCGACACTCATTTGTCAAAACCAATTTCAAATTAACACAATATTGATTGTACATTCAAATTTTAAAATAAAAGCATACTTGAATATCTTATCTGATGGTGATGTAAGCACCACACTAGCTCCATTACCATCTTTACTACATGCTCCATCAAAATGCATTTTCCATAATCCATCATCTTCTAATTGTATAAGATCTTTTCTCTTACTCTCTATAACTTGATTAGGTTTATTTACATCCATATCTAGTTAATAAAAATGTATTCTGTTATCAAGTTGAAACTTTTCCACAAGATATTCATATCTCAGTTCTTTATCAATCCTAATATTATGGAAATTGATAGGAATAGTTGTATAGGATAAGTCTAATTTATATCACCTCTAACTAAATTTGAAAATTTTCTTGAAAGAAGCATACCATAATAGGCAAGAACTTCAACTCTAATAATCTTTATTTTATAAGAGGTATCAAGGAAGGTAACAATTCTAAAATCAACATTCTTATCAACTCTCACCATAGGGACAAATATGTTATCTATAGAATAGAACTTCCCATAGGGTATGTCTATTTTTAATCCTCTCTCTCTCATCACTTTAATAGGAATTATATTCATAGCTACTCCTAATTCTACCATATAGTTTCTTACCAATTTCTTATTTATCAACAAATTAAAGTAACAAGGATCCACTTCTAGGTCATTCTCATTAATATTTGTCACTAAGTAGACAATATGAGCCCCACTAGGATTAATACATCCCTCTTTGTTAGTCTCAAACAAAATATTTAAGACCTCTTTTCCATATTAAGTAATTTTAACAATTTCTAAAAGTGGTAAAGAAAATTTTAACTAAGATAAAGCATTAGAAATAAATAAATTATTACTCACCAATTTCTTACCTATCTCAGAGTGTGTTACCTGTGCCTCCACTTGTTATTGATCATCATATGTTCCCTTCCTTTATTATTTTTATTAAAAGGGGGAACTTCTACCTTTCTTGCTACATCTAGATTATCAGTCTCCTTCCTTAGTTTATAACCTACTCTTTCTTGTTCAACTGTTACAATTGTATGAGCCCTTCTTTCTTCTACAGAGAATATGGGTATGGTAGTTCTTAGAAAATTTGATATGGGATTTGGATATCCAATTATTCTTGTGAAATCTAATTACTTATATCTCTCAATTATTATTAGGGATCTTACCCTATGATGAGGGATGTTTTGATGCCTTTGATTATTTATCAAATTGTTTTGATTATTATGATTTTTTTTCTCCAATCGTTTTTAATATTATCTTTTTAATTGTTAAGAATGTGACTAGTTTCTCCACTTTTGTTATATAAAGCATTCCTCCTTATAGTGTTAAATGAATAAATTTTAATTTTGTGAGGAGGATTATACTTAGATGACTCACCTTTCTCTCTTTCCGGCTTTGGACCAATGATGTCATCCTTATTGATACCTTATCTTTTCAATAATTCAATAGGAACATTCTTAAGGGCTTTAGGTGCTTTGTAAGGACATAATAAGATCTGAAGAGCCTTAGTGAGTTTTTGTGAACCTTTATTTTCCTCATCCTTTTCTTCATCTATTACATCATTTACATGATGAGTTTCATGTTGTTCTTGATTAACAAATGAATCTAGATTATGAAACATGTTTTCCTCTCCTTGGTCATTATTCTCTTGATCATTAGCATACAATTCCATTTCTCTGTCAAAAAACATCTTGTATATTGTGAATGACATGTAAGAAATCTGGTTGCCCATTCTACTCCTTTTCTTGTGAGTGAATTCAAGGTATTTAGTTTTAGAATGGATAGATCTCCTACCCCACATAAATTTAAGGGATAAATGTCTATTAGACGTACGCTCCTCAACTACTAACTGTTGATCATTTTGTATCATCTTAAAATGGAAGAACTTCCATGTTAATAGCATTTAGTACTCTAAGTAAGTGGTTTGGGGTCATTTCAAGCACCTTGAATAGGTCTTTGCATGGATTTGGTTGTTTTCTTGCTGTTATGCTTCTCTCTCCTTGTTTCTAGCCTCTTTTTGACAATTTTCTCTATAAAACTAAAGATTTTGACTTTTTGGGTCAAGGATGACCTAAAGGGTCAAGGTCAACCTCAACCATGACCTAGGTCAAGGATGACCTTGACCTTGACCTAGGGCATAGTTGACCTAGTCCTTGACCGCAAGTCCAATTTTTAATTTTTGGGGGTTTTGGGATATCATGCTTCACAAAATTTCATTTTCCCACTTCCAAGTTGGCTATTTCAAGTTTTAGAATGGTAAACTTTTAAAGTGCACTTAATCTAGGTCCATTTCTAGGGCTTAAGGTTAATTTGGATTTAATTCTCTAATGTTAGCTTTCTTTAGAAATTTATGCCCTAGATCTCTATATAATGAAACATTTGTCTCTCGTTTTGGACACCCACAAGAGATATCAGATGAAACTTTTCTATGAAGTGAATATATACTATCCATCAAGTGTTCAAGCATTCAATTCATTAAGGAGATACATTGTTAGCCATTGAAGGATTTAATCTTTATGGAGCCCTCTTATTGAAGATTTCTCCATTCACATCCATATTCATCCAAGTCCTTTCCTATGAAAAGATTCATTCAAGATTTGTGTTGAATATCTAACGTCATTGATTCTAGACATCCTACATTCATTACTACATTCATTTGGAGAATTTGTACTTATAGATTCAAGGATTCCAATCCTCTACAAGGACTTCAACATAAGCAAGGTGAATAGTTCCATTTACTTTATTTATACATATTGCAATTTCAATTATATTTTAAGGTTGATTGCAAGCTGGGGTTTGACCAAGGCAAACCCCCCATCCAATAATAAAAACTATTTCTCTTGCAGGTAAAAGTACAAGAGAGTGAATCAAAGTGCGTATTTGGATACTCATTTTGTCAAAATTGCAGGATCCACAAACAAAATTTTTGTCGGTGTTGTGTAGGTTAAAGTCAACTTTTTGGGGTACAATTGTATCCTAG
This sequence comes from Cupressus sempervirens, assembly GCA_028749045.1. Classification (NCBI taxonomy): domain Eukaryota; kingdom Viridiplantae; phylum Streptophyta; class Pinopsida; order Cupressales; family Cupressaceae; genus Cupressus; species Cupressus sempervirens. The sequence continues at coordinate 31,499,483 of CM053792.1, forward strand.
GGTAAGATTGTGCCTTGCTATCTAGGTCTAGGTTGACCTACCCTTGGAAGGAAATTTTTTTCTAAGTTTTCTTCGTCTTGACATTTTAGTCTAGAGAAGGTTTCAAAATTCCCTAAAACTATACACAAACATTAGAAATCAATATTTTCCATATTTTCTCTACTTTGAGCTTAGTATTTTTCTTTTATTCATTCAAAGTTTCAAGTACTTACTTTCTATAGTAGATTATAGGATTTCCTCCTTTCTTCATATTCTTCATTATTTGATTCATTTGTGCATTGATGACTGTTAGAAATAAGAATTACTAAGGGGGGTGTGAATTAGTAATTTACAAACTTTAGTCACCAACTAAATATTATTTATTACTTTGAGCCATACATAAGAAAGTAAACAAGTAATGTTGAACAATAACAATAACCATGCACAAAGATAACTCATAACACCATATTTTGTTAACTAGGGAAACCCTAACCAATGGAAAACCCTAGCAGTGATGATACCTACCAGATAATATACTCATATATATGTTCCATCTTAGAGGATGGACCCTATTATGAGTCAATAAAAAAATTCAGTATAGAGAGTGTTGACAATTGGATAATAGTGATATGTAATTTTTTTCATTAATGGAAACTCATGATGTACATGTGAATAGGAAACCTTAGAAAATAAAGATACTTAGTGTTTGGTAGTCAAAAATTTGTCTAAGTGTAGAATTTGGTTTACAATAGTGTATTGTTTTGTTTATAACATGTTGCAAACATCATATTATGACAAGTGGAATTACACATGAAGATAGTATACATGTTGGTGATGATGTGTATAACCTCAAAAGTTTGTAAAGTGCAAAGTGCAAGTATGAATTGTGAATTGTGACTATATGTGAAAGTGATATATGTGAAGTTTTATATGAGCCATTTGGTGATCTAAGATTGAGTTCAAGATTAGAGATCAGACAAGGAAGGAAAATAACAATAAATTACTTGATTGACCAGTGAGCTCTTCTTGTAGGTGAAATTACATGTTTGGGTAGTGATCTCTTGTTGCATACATTGTACTACAAATCCTAACAAGGTTGACACAACTCCTAGTAGGGTTAAAATCTCCTAATAGGATCCATCCTCTAATAAGGAACATATATATCAGTATATTATTTAGTGGGTATCATCCCCACTCAAGTTTTCTCTTGACCAAGATTTACCTAGTTAAAAAAATATGGTGTTATAAGTTATCTTTGTGTATTGTTACTATTATTATTTAACATTACTTTATTTCTTGGTTATGCATGGTTTAAAGTAAATAATAATATCATGTTGGTGACTAAAGCTTGTAGTTACTAATTCACTCCCCCCCTCTCAGTAATACCTATTTGTAATAATTGGTATCAAAACCCAGTTACTTTAAAAAGGCTTAACAACTTAAGTAATATCCCTATGGATATGGAATCGTTGATGAAGAACCTTGAAGAAGCTCTTGAAAAAATTGATCTCCTTACTAAAGAAAGAGATAAGTTGGAGCATAGATATGAAGACTCTAAAGTATACATTGGTTAGTCGAAAGAAAATATTGAACATCTAAAATCCAAGCGTGAATCTACTAAATCTAGAACTACTGATGATTACTATTCAAATTTGAAGATAGAGTGCAAGATCTTGAAGCATGAGTTGAAGATTATAAATCTAAAGTTGACTTTGAGAAATGATCCTAGAAAAGTTGAATCTGATTTGAGGATTGAAAATGTAGATCTGAGAGCAAGTCTAGTGAATAAAACATCTGATTTTGAAACATTGAAAGAAGATCATGAAGAACTCCTTAAGTACAATAATATTGTGAAAGGTGAATTAGGATAGTGCAAACAATAGCTTGAGAAGCTTTATTCTAGTAGAGAAAAGCTTGATGATTCAATGTCTATATAGATACCTTCTTATGATAAGACTAGTCTTGGCTATATAATTAACATGTCTACAAAGAAGCCTAAGATTAGATTAGATCTGAAAGAAAAAGGAAAATTTGATGATAATATTGAATCCAATCAATCTTTTGAGAAACCTAAAGAAGTTGAGCAAAACAAGGAAGCTGAAATCTTGGATGAACCAAAGAAAGTGGAAACTCCTAAGGCAACCAGGTATGAATTTAGAGGTAAGTTATTTTTATGTAATGAAATAGGTCATATGAAAATAGATTGTACTAATAAGTCATTTAATCATTTTAAAGATGTTTATCATCATAAATGTCATGGTATGGGTCATAATGTAATTGATTATAGGAAACCTAAGTATGATAGGAGAAATAGTAGAATATCTAGATATACTAAACCTACAGATAGAAGAAGATGTAATAAAAGGACATCGAGTGAAGGAAAATATTATGAAGATAGAAGATAGATCATGCGATATAAGTGTAAAAACTTAGGATACATTGCTTAGAATTGTCATGCACTTGATGATCAGCAGAATCCTAGAAGCAGAGCACCTATATGTCATTTATGAAACAACTTTGGAAACATAGAAAAGTGTTGCATAATGGATAGAAACTTCAGAGATAGAAGAAACAATAGAAGAAACTTCAGGAACAAAATGAATGTTAGAAGAAACTATGAAAGGAACTCTGGAACAAACAATGAAGAACAAAGCAACATTGTGAGTGAACTTCAAGAAGAACTTAATGAAGAATTTGTGAAAGAAATAGATATATTAAAAGAAAAGTTAATGATGATGAGACATGAAGATCAAAGTGAGTTGTTGAGTTTGATTCAATTAAGTTAAATTAAGCTTGTTCACAACATCAGAATTTATGGACTCCAATCAAAGACTGAATTAGAAGTAGGAAAGTTGGGAAAAGGTGTATCTAGTTAAGTTTAGATGGTACCTAAGCTTTCTTTTGATTTGGAGCTCATCTAAACAAGTTATAAAGAAATTTAGAGCTACTAGTATTACAATAAAAGTTGATTTTGTAACAAAAGATGAAAAGTATTTTTTTGCAAAGAATTTCATGATGCAAATTCTTGAGGATATCTATCATGATGGAAGGAGGCTATAGCAAACCTTGGGTGACAATTGAATATCAAATAGATGAGTTTGAGCAATTATCTGATTACAAAATGTAATTAACAACTTTTTCATATTTGCAAAGTATGCAATTAATGTAAGTTAAAGTTGGTGAATAAAGGGAGTACGAAATTTAGTTTTACTTCATTTCAAACAAATTCAAAGAAAAGAGCATTCAAAAGTGACTTGTCAAAGAAATTTTAAAGAAAACCCTATTTTCAAAAAGAGTTTACCTTGAAGACATAGAAAATTATTTGAATTGCAAGTTCGAGTCAATTGGTAGTGAATATATGAACAAAGATATGGATTGGTCTTAACCACGACATGATTGTGAAGCCCAAATTTGAACATTATTAGATTTGTTGAAGTATCATTTCTATCATGAGTTAGATACAGATGAATGGACTCAAATTATACTAAGTAGGATACATGATGGCAAGTTATGGAAGCAAGATAATATAGTGGACATTTCTACCAAACTTATTCATGAGGTAATTGGTCTTAAAAAATAAGGAAGTGTACCTATAGGTGAGAAGATGGTAAAGAAGAAAGTGGAAAGCTACACTAAAGCAATATACAATGGTAAGGCTATGGTGATCAAAACCATCAAGGAAGATGATGTGATATTTCTAAGTAGAATTATTACTTATTCAATTTGTGCAAATTCAAAAATTGATGAACTTTTAGCAAGATTTATTTATGCAGCTTATAAGATATGTGTAGAGAAAGAGAAAGTAAATCTGAGTGAAATACTAAGAATGAAACTCATGGAAAACCTTGAAAAGATTAAGAGAACCAAGAATGGTGTGTTTAGATTCCAATCATTAATAAATCACATATTCTTCCATGTACTAAAGAGATTTCCCTACCTATCAATCACAAACATAATGAGTAGTGACAAATTCATAATGGAGAAGATATCAGATGTATGCACAAGACACCATGAAGATAATATAGTGGCTAGTAGAAACTTAATAATGAGAATATTCCAGAATGAGATGAAATAGAGAGTTAGGATTTCAATTGCAATTGTGGATAGATTCAAGGAAGAAATTCATATATTAGTTGATACAGATTACACTTATATTCAAGTAGTGGAACCTTGGGAGACATTTCTTGATCCCTTGAGCTATCAATTGGATGATGATGTTGCAGTTGGTTACATTGATTTTTTGTTGAATTCAGAGAAAGCTAAAGTTGAATATAGATTTGGCACATATGACGAGATAACATAGCGTGCTCATCAAGAAACCTTAGAGAAGGCATCACACAAGAAGGTTGAATCAATATTGAAGAAGGCACTACCAGAGGATGGCATGACACATAATGGATTTGAGACTATGAGAAAAACAATGAAACAAGGTATACTAAACATAGAACCCTTGTTAGTATCAATTGCTGAAAAAACTTTGGAATAGAGCATTCCATATGCAACAATGTCTAATGTTCAGCCCAATGAATAGAAAAGAAAATTAGAGAAATTAGTGGAAGCAATATCTTTAAAGACTAAGAGATTCAAACAAGTGGATACCAGACCTAGTAAGAGGCAGAAAACATTGTTGACAATTGAGTTAAATGATGAAGAAGATGTGGAATAGGAAACTAAACAAACAAAAATGGTGACTCTAACTAAATAAACAACAGGAAAAGCTCAACAACCTTGGAAGCCAAAGATTTAGAAGATAAATACAACAATTGCCAATGAAGGTAACTTTGTTAAGATGAATAATTTTTATGATTTATATAGTAATTTTGAGAAGGATCAAATTGATATATCTACTATGAGATATATCATAGAAAATGATCTAAGTTGGAAGGATATTGAAGGAGTAGTGAACCAAAAAGTCTATGAGAAACTTATAAATAAGAAGACTCTTACAAGAGAAGAAGACCTTGAACTTTGGAAGTCTATACTGAGGAGTATCTACAAGATTGATGATGAAGATGAAATAAAAGGATTGTTGAATAACCTAGCACCATACTTAAGAAATAAGTTGAGACCATTTCTATTCATGGTTGGTGAAAAGGATAAGTTGAGAAAGGAGACTACAACAACTATCAGTAAGATGTTGATAGAGTCATAGGAAACATCTCCTTCAACTCCTAGAACCTTGAAGGTATCCATAAGTGGTGAAACTATGCAGATTGATCAAACCAATGTTACTCTTAACACTGATGATATTAATCCATTTGGTGGTTCTAAGCTAATTGTACTAGACACTGAAGATATTGAGGAAAATTTGAAACAAATTGAGGAAGAGGCTACTAGAAGTAGAAAAGAATAAAAGAGAAGAAGCTAAGCAACAATTGCTTGAGGAAGATAGGAAGAAAGGAAGAAAAAGACAAGAAAATGATTACAAAAGAAGAGAGGATAAGGAAAAATTCCAAAGAAGAGAAGAAAAGATCAGAAGAGAAGAGAGAATGAGAGGAAAAGGAAAAGAAAGAAGAGGAAGAGAGAAGAAATCAAGAAGCAACATAGAAATAGAGGGAGGATGAGACTAAACCATCTGGTTCATCTACTCTACTCTCTCTTGCTAGTTTGGCTATTGATGATGATGATAAAAAAGGTTTGATCTCATCCCTATCCAAACTCATATAGAAGAACAAAACCATGAAAAGTTTGCAGAAAACTTTAATGGAAGTGACAGATAGACTGCACAACACTTTGACAGTACAACATACTAAGTCAAATCCTATACAGAGAGCACAAACACTGCTAAAGTATTTCAATGAAGAGTTTACAAACATGTTGAATGTTACAGAGGAAAAGACTCAAATTTCTAATGATGCTAACTTGTTTAGCACCATTTTCTAGAATATCAAGAATGACTTAGTCAATTTTGATACTTGTATAAAAGAACTTCAAAAATGTCAGTAGGAAGGGAAAACTTTGTATGTTAAGTGTATCTTATCATACAAGTTGACTAAAGACTTGGACCATCATATAGAGACAAAGATGAGTGGGCTGGAGTCTTTATCTATCCAAATCCAGTATCCATCTAGAAAAGTAGATGATTTTGAAAGTCAAGTTTCTAGTATTCACAATAATGTTAGGAAATTGGAACTTTGGAAAGAACATATTTTGAAAAGAACATTTGATTTCAGAGAATCTATTGCTTTGAAGCTATCTTTTCTTGAGAAATAGTTAGAGGAATGTGTCAAGACCAAGGAAACATATTCAAACTTTTTGTATTCATATATTAATGCAGTTGAGATTGCATCATATGCTTTATGTGCAATTCTTACATCAACTGAATCCACTAAAGAGATATGGAACAAAGGTATGAACAATGTGAAGACTATTTTTTATGATTGTATGAAGATTATTTTAGCATAAGGAAGGATAATAGTTTTGACAATTTTTGGATAGTATCTTGAGATTTTGACCTTTGTCATTGATATCAAAGGGGGAGAGATACATGTGAAAATTGTATACATGATTGGGAGAGATAAATGTGAAGATTATAAAAGTGTAAAGTATAGTGTAATGGGGAGTATATATGTAAAGTTGAACAAGTTGTAATAGATGTAATGTTTATTTTGATAGTTTATTTTTGTCACTTAGCCAAATTTCCCTATTTTGTTGCTATCAATGCCAAAGTGGGAGATTCTTGAAAATTGTCTAATAGAGATATGTAATTATTGTCATTAATGGCAACACAAGATGTGCATGCTGATACGAAACCTCAAAAATAAAGATACTTAGTGTTTGGTAATCAAAAAATTGTCTAAGTATAGAATTTGGTTTACAATAGTGTGATGTTTTGTTTATAACATGTTGTAGATGTCATATTATGATAAGAAAAATTACATGAAGATAGTATACATGTTGGTGATGACATGTATAACCTTGGAATTTTGTATAGAGTGTATGGAATAGAGTTAGTCATCTTTTGATGAAGTAGGAAAACAAAATTGAAGGAGAGAATTGTTTTGTTTACAAAACAATTACTTGTCCAATTAGGGCCAACATCCTAGATGTTAACTCTAGCTTGGAAAAGTGGATTGTGGTCTTAGCCAACATAGCAATAATTTGTGTTAAGGCATGGTATTTATGAAAAAAACTTCTTATGATACATAGTGTGCTATCTTGGTGTATTATGTAAGCAAAGTGCAAGTATGGATTATGAATTGTGACTATATGTGAAGTTTTATATGAGCCATTTGGTGATCCGAGATTGAGTTGAAGATCAAAGATCAGATAAAGAAGGAAAATAATAGTAAATTACTTGATTGAGAAGTAAGCTCTTCTTGTAGTTAAAATTACATGTTTGGGCAGTGAGCTCTCTTCTTGCATACATTGTACTACAAATCCTAACAAGGTTGGCACAACTCCTAACAAGAATTCAAAGTCTCTTGACAAGAACTGCTTATACTAAATTTTTTTATTGACTCCTAACAGGGTCCATCCTCTAAAAAGGAACATATATATCAATATATTTTCTAGTGGGTATCATCCCCACTAGGATATTCCCTTGGCCAGGGTTTCCCTAGTTAAGAAAATATGGTGTTATGAGTTATCTTTGTGTATTGTTACTATTACTGTTTAACATTACTGTGTTGCTTGGTTATGCATGGTTTAAAGTAGCTAATAATGTCAAATTGGAAACTAAAGTTTGTAGATTATTGATTCACCACCCCTCTTATTAATCTCTATTTCTAATAGAGAGTCCCTATTAGGAGACTTTGAATCCCTATTAGGATTTGTAGTATAGTAGATGCAAGATGATCCCACTACCTAAACATGCACTTCCAATTACAAGAAGAGATCACTACCCAAACAAGTAATTATTATTTTGGTATATAGGTGTTGTAAATTCTTTCTTCACTAATATCTTACCTCATCCAAGTCTTGGATCACAAAATTAGGTTCTCAAAATTTTGCATATATCACTTGACAAAAGTTTTCATATCACAATACATTTTCTCAACAAAACATATCACTTTGACATTTGAATTTGCAAGATGTACTTTGCATAAATACCATGCCTTTTCAAAAAAAATTTCTAGGTTGGCTAAGACCATAATATACTTTTCCAACTTAGAGTAAACATCTAGAATGTCATCCCTAATTGGTCGATTAATTATTTTGTAAGTAAAATAATTCCTTTATCTTTAATTTTGTTGTTCTATTTCACTATTAAAACACAAATATCTCTTATCCACATAGTCTATCCTGATGTTCAAGGTTATATAGGTCATCATAAACATGTATACTATCTCCATATTACTTTGATAATCATAATATGATGTCAGTAACAAGTTGCATAGAAAAATAATACACTATTGTAAACTGATTTCATACTTAGACAATTTTTTGAGTACCAAAAGCTAAGCATCTTTATTTCTAAGGTTTTCTTTAAAAATGTACATCATGTGTTGCCATAAATGAGAAAAATTACATATCTTCATCAGCCAATTGTCAATAATCTCTCCCTTTGGCATTGATGGAAAGAAAATAGGAAAGATTGACTAAGTATCAAATATTTGTCAAAACAACATTATAGTATCAATACATTAATCATATTTTACAACTTATCCATCTTACATATGATCCCCCTTGCAATATGATTTCACACCTTACCTTATTTTCAATTTTCTTATGCATCTTCTCCCCCTTTGACATCAATGACAAAGGTTAGAATTTGAAAAAATTGTTCATTTGCTTGTTGGTTTAAAGAATAATTTTGACAGCTGAGTGTCAATACACTTAACCATTTTTAACTATACATGTTGAGTGATATCAAGTGCCGAGTGATATCAAGTGCCAAGTGATATCAAGTGATGATTAATATCAAGTGCTTAGTAACATAAGGTGCTAAGTGATACAGTTTTGTTTAGGTGTCGAGCTATCCAGGAAACAACATGTGCCGAGCATCAGTAATGCTTCATGAGCCAAGTAACTCAGAATATCAATATAAGAGTTTGTAATTGCACAAACTATGATGTAAACCATCTTTGTAGCTGACACAAGGTAAATCTCGAAAGATCTAGAGATAAGAACAAATCTTTTACACTTCCTATGAAATCTGCATGCAGCTAATTGAAAAATTGGAAAGGCATGCAACCAATCAGCAAAAAGGGAAGTATTGAGCGGGAAATTGAGATTCAATGTGGATCATAGATCCATATCTAACCCTAAGTCTTTGAAGTATTTTTAAGGAAGATGAAAGTTTCATTTTAATAGGGATGAGAGAAGGAGAATAGTGTAAAAGGGAAAGACATAATGGAATTCAGTGAAAAGAAACATAGAGAGTAAGAGCAGCAATTCAGTATTGAGTTGATCAGAACAAAGCAAAAGAGACGAATAGAAATCAAATCTCAGAGGATCAAAATTAGAGAGAGAGCCAGAACAAGTGCCTACATTCAGCAATCAAGGATTGAAAACTATTAGGTTTATAATACCTAATACTCTTTTACCATTGTATTAGAAAGGAAATCCTATGTAGATAGGCTGGCTTGATAGCTATTTGTAGATCCTTATCAAAAGGTGATTAAATCCTTTAACAGGGTGACACTTCATGTTAAGTGTTTGTAAATCCTTTAACCAGGTCATTATTGACACAGTGTAAAGCCTTTAACAGGGCAGACCATCAGAAGTGGTTGAACAATATTACTGCAGTGATTTTTTTGGGTATCATCCCCACCCTAGTTTTACCTTCTTATTTTTGGAGGGTTTTTGGGTTATCAAATTCTAGTATTATGTGTTGTTGATGCATGTATTAGTTTCATGTTTATTTGATGTGTTTACATGCATGCAATTTACTTTCAGTTAAAATTTTTATTGCTTAAAGTGTGATACTTCTGATTCACCCCATCCCCCCCCCCCCCTCATACGTATTCTTTCCATATTTGAATATTCCAATAATTGGTATCAGAGCAGATTAGGTTCTCACAAGAAAAAGCTTAACAGCTTGGAGGAAAAGATCTAAAGATGGAAGTTTTCAAACTTGAAAAGATCATTGAAAACCAAGTGATAGATGTGCAACTTGCTCTGCATAGCTTGGAGGAAGCTAGAGATAAGTTGAGAAACTCCTTGAAAAGAAGGAAGGATTTAGCCATAGCTGAAAATAAGATAAACTACAAGGAGATTGATACCACAAATATATTTTCCAATGGAGATACTAAAGAGTTTGATGCAGCAATTATAGAACTGATGGAGAAAAACAAAGTTCAAGTAGATGAAATAAGATCTCTCAAGATGGAACATGAATCACAGGCCATAATGTTGTGTGCAATCACTAAACAAAAGAAAACAACAGTTGAAGATAAAGTCATGATGGAAAATGACAAAAGAAATCTTGCAAATAGACTTGAAGAAAAATGTACTGAATTGAGAAGGATCTTAAACATGCAGATTTATACACTTTCCCAAATGATGAACCTTCATCATGAACTCAATGTGAAAGACATTGAGATCTCTACACTGAAGATGTAGAATAAACAATTGCAGATTGATTTGAGAAGAGAAAAGGAAATTTCAGAAAGCATCAACAAACCCAATGAAGCCATCAAGTATTTTGAGCAATTACTGAAATCCCCAAGATCAACCCATGATACATCAAGACTTGGATACAACAGCACTGAAGTTGGAGAATCATCAAAGAGTGCTGAACAAAGAAGCAACAAAGGTAAAAATGTCAAACCTACATGTCATTTCTATGGAAAGAAAGGACATACATCTAATGTATGTAGAAGCAAGAATACCCATCAGCATGATAAGCCTAAGAGTGTAAACTATTATCATAAGTGCAAGAAGCAAGGTCATCAAACACATGAATGTAGAACCAAGACTACTAAGACATCAAGATTTGAGAGTCACTGTCATAATTGCAAGAAATATGGGCATAGAGCTTTTGAATCCAGATCAAAGCCTATGTGGACATCAAATCAACCAGCAAAGACATCAAACCATGAAAATCACTACTATTGGGATTACAACACCAGGTATAGTTGTCGCTATTGTCAAGAATATGGACATATACCCTAGAATTGCATAAGAACACATTTCAGGGGGAACTATAAAAGATGGTTGAGTCAAACCACATGTTTCAGTTACTTAAAAACTAGTCATGTCAGCAAGAATTTCCCAACAAGGTCAAAGACACCAAGTTCTGAGTACAACAATGGAAAGGCAAAGATAGATGTTGAACACATCAGAAGTGAGATGAATAAGACATGGAAGAAGAAAGATGAGTGCAGCACATCAAATGTAGAGATCACTTCACCTAATGGGTCAAGTGATCATACTTCATCTAATTAAGTAAGAATGGGTGTGTGTGGGATTGATAAACTAAGTTACATCATACATCAGTCCCAAGACATAGAAGAACTGCAAAGAAGAAATCAACATAAACAAAGATGCTAAGTCAAAATTAAGAATCTTGCAAAAAAATTTGAAGTTCTCTTCAGGTGTCGAGTTGATAATAGCGACCGAGTTGATAGATGATGTTGAGCTGTGAAATATCAATGGGAGCCGAGCGAAGTGAAACACAATGGGTGTTGAGTCATGTTGAAATCCTTTAGGAGATGAGTAGATAGTTGTCAACACACTAAGCATTAATTTCTCTATTTTTAAGGGTACATAGTTTGACTTTCGATCACTTCTCACCATTCAAACATGAAGCAAAGATGAGAAGAGCGTAGAAGATCAAGGTCAGCTCAAAAGCCATTTGCAAAAAATTTCCATAGTGATTCAACATGAGTTTCATCGATTTGAGGTATTTTACTTGTGTACTGAGCTACGTAGTGTTTATAACCTTGTTTAAACTGTAAACCCTAGTTTTGAAAACAATGGCATTTGGGTTTGGAACCACTAAGAGCAAGGAGAGTCATGAAATACAGTTGGTTAGTAATGAAGTTGAGCAACCAGAATTCAATCCCATTCCAGAAGTTGCATACAAGAATGATCCCATAGGTGCATTATTAGTTATTCCTAATAAAGTTGTTATGGTCCAAGATGTTCGTAGATGCTATAACTGCAAAATTGGAGCTATATGAGATTTAGAAATTTACAATGCATATGACAAGCTATGTGAGAACAAAATACTGAAAGATGAGTTCTCAATAGTCGAGAGAAAAGGATTGACCAAAACCCTAGAATTTATTATTGTTTTCAAAGTTGAATGGGTATGCATAGTTTCGAGCAGAATACATGATGGAACCTTTTGGTTAGAAATAGGGCCAGTGAAATTTACCAAGAGAATTGTTCATAGGGTTACTGGTATTCCAACCCTAGATCGGCCAAAGACCCTACGTAGTGACAAAAAGGAAGTAATAGAGAATGAAGTAATAGAGAAAAACACGGGTGCTAAATGGAACAATAGGGGAATGACTATTGATACAATCATAGAACCCCTACTAGATTTTGTTGTGAGAATCATTTCACACAAATTCTATCAGTCAAGCAGGTTAAATAGTGTACCTTGTATAGTAGTTGATGTTGCATACAAACTAATTAAAAAGGATCATACCTATGATCTAGCAAAGCTCATGTTTCAATAGATTAATGAGAATCTGGGAGCCATAAGGAAGAGCAAGGGAGCTCAGTGCAAATTTGGATCAGTTTTGGTGTGCATGTTTTTCTATGTGATGAAATAATTTCCTTCTATGGGTAAGGTGAAATGGAATCCAGACAAAATAATTGTTGAACAAATCAATGGATATATTGAACAAATGGGTGATAATTTTGATGCCCAAATGACTAGCTACTTTGAGGACTTCAAATAGTCCATGAAACAAAGAATGAGGATTCCAGTCTCATTGACTGAGAAATATGAAAAAGACATTTTATTTCTTGTAGATATTGATTATACCTATATACAAGTAGTCATACCTAGAGTGAGATGGCTTAAGCCACTAGGTTATGAACTTGATATTGATCAAGCCTCTACAACAATAACAACCCTCCTTACAAAAGAAGTTGATCAGAATGCAAAAGCCTTTGGAACCTATGATGTTGTAAAATCAAGGGTGATAACAGATTTGAAGACTGCCTCAGTAGTAAAGAAGAAAGAAAAATTGGTAAGGCAAATCAAGAGAAAATTTGGTGTTGAAGGAGAAGGAACAGAAGAAGAGGAAGAAGAAGACATTGAAGATGAGGAAGATGAACCTCAAGGTTTGACTCAAGGGTTAGGAGAAGATAAAGAAGAAAGTGTTGAGGAAGAAGAAGTCGAGGAAGCACAAGTTAAAACCAAGGTCACAAAAAGAAAGGCCACAACTCCTCCCGCTCCTCAACCCAAGGCAAAGAATGTAGCTACTCCTACACCAAAGAGACCTACTACAAGGGTTGCAGCACAAAAAGCCCAAGAGGAGGCAAAAGAGAAGAAGAAAACTTCAAAGAAGACTGCTGCTAAGCCAAAGAAGAAAATAAAATTTGTTGCCCAGCCTCAAACAGATGAAGAGAAGACCGAGTTAAAGGACAACAACCATTTTCAAGTGGTAAGGCACAAACCTTAGACTACTATTGATAAATTATGTAGAAAGATTAATAATGATGATTTGAAAGGTTTAAAGAACCTAAATTTTTCTAAGTTCACCAAGGAAGAACAAAATAAATTAGAGGAATCAGTGTATGCTATGATGGCTGAGTATAAGCACACACCTCTAGAGTTAGATGAATCAATACCTAAAGAATTGTACAAAATTGTAGAGGATAAATGGCATTTTTGTTTACAAATGGAGAGGGAGATAAGGAAATCAACATTAGCAAGATTGTTTCCTGATTTGACTAAGGATCAAGTAACAAATGCAGTTAAGAGGCATAACAATAGATTCACTCCCAAACATAGAGCTTTTAGCATTTTGCAGAACAAAATTGAGGATGTAGTTACAAAATCCACAAGATTGTGGAAGATAGTTTACAAGAAAATAGAAGATGTATACAATGAAGAATATAAGGCAGAGGCAAGTGCCAAGAAAAAGGAGATGAAGGTATCAAGAAACACGGAAAAAGAAAAGGAACAAGTGGAGAAGAAGGTTGAAGAAGAAAAGGAAGAAAAGGCACATATAGAGGAGAAAGAGAAAGAGAAAGATACAGCTGTACCACAAGATCAAAGTGTGCAAGACACACAGGTATCCCCTCCTAGTCCTCCTCATGCCATCATCACACCTGCAGAGATTGTTAAAGTCAAGGATATTATAGACACTTATGATCCAAACATCAATCCATTAACTGCAAAGGATTTAGAAATCCTTGACCAATCAACACTAGTAGCAAAATTATGTTCAAATCCTGTATTGGTCAGTGTTGATGAATTGCAAAATCCAGTAGTTAAAACAAAGGTAGTCAAGGTGAAAACACAAGAACCACCTTCAATCATACAACCTATTGGTATTCTATTCCTTCCTCCACCACCTCCACCAAGTGTAGTCACTGATACACTTCAGATGCTGAGTATAGCAGCAGGAGAAGTTAAAGAAACATATGAACAACCAGCAAGTTCAAGCCCACCTAGTGATCACCAAAAGGATAAACTAGCTGAAGAAAAAGAAGAGACAAGTAAGAAGAAGGAGTTTGCAATACAAACATTGGTTGCATTACCCAATTCTGGTACTCCAACATAGACTCTTCAGCAGCTGAGCACTGATAGGTTACCATTGCAAATCAGGACACCAGGCTTGAGCTCATCAAAGGCAGTCAGGAAAATTCACTATGGAGTTCCTGAGCTTGATGAAGAAATAAATAATCCATATTATGAATCCACCACACTCACTAAAGAGAAGATCAATGAAATTCAGAGTGCATTGGATAAAAGAGGGAGACAAGAAGCACTAAGAAGAGAACACAAGCACAAGCATACCTTAAATGAAATCAAAGACATATTCACAGAAGCTTTCTGCTTACAGTCTCTAGATGAGTCAAGGCCAATTATAGACCAACTATCTGATATAGTTGACTAGGTGACTAGTATAGACTAGGAAACAAACACCAAATTATTGGAATGGTCAGAAAGAAAATTCCAAGGCAAGGTAAATAATAAAATATCGGGTGATATAGCACTATCACAAATGGAGCTGACTAAGAAAATTGAAACAGTCAAAATTGTACTTGGAAACATATTTTCCCTATACAACAAGTTGTGTGATTTTTCCACATTCACACAAGACACTAGCTAGAAATTACTGAGCTTGGAGAGAAATCTAAAGATTTCTAGCATGCAACTCCCTACAAATCTAGCTCAGAGTGAGAAGCATTTTGCCCAATCGCTTCACACACAAAGAGAGTTAGTTGTCTTAGCACCAGAGGAGGCAACCACCAAAGCCAAATTGATGCAAATTCAATCCTCTATCACTCCTCATTTGGAAATACTTCACAAGGAGCAGATGAATGTAGAGATAGTTCTCAGGAAAGACCCCAATCTTTCTACATCTGATGGAGTTGTACACCTAGCAGCAGAGATTGCCATCTAGCATAAGTCATTGGATGTTGCACTAGCAATTTGGGATGCAACTCTGAAGGTACTCCTTGAAGTAAATAGTACATTTTTGGCCAAGTATGGCATTTCCCTATAGAACCCTTAACATAAGTGTCAAAAAGGGGGAGAATAAGTATGGGGAGTTAAGATTAAGTATGGGGGAATTCAGTACAGAATGAAATGGTAAGTATGTTGAAAGGGGGAGATAGAGAATTTTGGGAGAATTTTGACAAATTTTGATATAACATATTGGTCAGAATGTAGAAATAGGACAGAAGTCACTGAGTGTACAAGGCATAATCAACTCATAGGGAGTCATAAGGTATATTGTTATTTGTTCCTAAATTTTTTGAAGCAAATAAGAAGATGCATGAAATAATGTCAAGATCATAGGATCTTAGTTAAGTGTTTTTGCCACTCATGTCAAAGGGGGAGATTGTTGGTTTAAAGAATAATTTTGATAGCTGAGTGTCAATACACTTAACCATTTTTCACTATACATGCCGAGTGATATCAAGTGCCGAGTGATAGCAAGTGATGAGTGATATCAAGTGTCGAGTGATATCAAGTGCCGAGTAACATAAGGTGCCGAGTGATACAGTTTTGTTTAGGTGCCAAGCTATCCAGGAAAAAACATGTGCCAAGCATCAATAATGCTTCATGAGCTGAGTAATTCAGAATATTAGTATAAGAGTGTGTAATTGCACAAACTATGATGTGAACCTTCTTTGTAGCCGAAACAAGGTAAATCTCGAAAGATCTAGAGATAAGAATGAATCTTTTACACTTCCTATGCAATCTGCATGCATCCAATTGGAAAATTGGAAAGGCATGCAACCAATCAGCAAAAAGGGAAGTATTGAGCAGGAAATTGAGATTCAATGTGGATCATAGATCCATATCTAACCCTATTTCTTCGAAGTCTTTTTAAGGAAGATGAAAGTTTCATTTTAATAGGGATGAGAGAAGGAGAATAGTGTAAAAGGGAAAAACATAATGGAATTCAATGAAAGGAAACATAGAGAGTAAGAGTAGCAATTCAGTATTTAGTTGATCAGAACAAAGCAAAGGAGATGAACAAAAATTAGATCTCAGAGGATCAAAATTAGAGAGAGAGCCAGAACAAGTGCCTACATTCAGCAATCAATGATTGCAAACTATCAAGTTTATAATACCTAATACTCTTTTACCATTGTATTAGAAAGGAAATGCTATGTAGATAGGTTGGCTTAATAGCTATCTGTAGATCCTTATCAAAAGGTGATTAAATCCTTTAACAAGGTGACACTTCATGTTAAGTGTTTGTAAATCCTTTACCCAGGTCACTATTGACACAATGTAAAGCCTTTAACAGAGCAGACTATCAAAAGTGGTTGAACAATATTACTGTAGTAATTTTTGTGGGTATCATCCCCACCCCATTTTTACCTTCTTATTTCTGGAGGGTTTCTAGGTTATCAAATTCCAGTATTATGTATTGTTGATGCATGTATTAGTTTCATGTTTATTTGATGTGTTTACATGCATGCAATTTACTTTCAATTAAAAGTTTTATTGCTTAAAGTGTGATACTTTTGATTCACCCAACACCCCCCCCCCCTCATAAGTATTCTTTGCATATTTGAATATTCCAACACTGCTATCAAAAATTGTAATCATCTACCTTAAGCTAATAATATCTTCATGCAATCATCAAAACTTTCCTTGAGACTATTCAAACCTTTATCCATGTATCCTTGGTTGTTTTACTAGAGGTGAGACTTGCACATAGGGCATATGATGCAATCTCAATTGCATTAAGATTAGAGTATAAGAAGTTTGAATAGGTGTCCTTGGCTTTGACACACTCCTCTAACTATCTCTCAATAATAGATATCTTTAGAGAAATAGACTCTCTAAATTCTGATAATCACTTCAAATTTTTTTCTTTTTGAAGTTCCAATTTCCTCATATCACTATGAACATTGGCTACTTGTCATTCATAGTCATCAACTTTGTTAGAAGGTTGTTGTATCTAGTTTAATAGAGCTTTTAGCTCACTTAGCTTTCCTTCAATCTTATTGTCAAAATCCTTGGTCAACTTATGAGATAAGGTACACTTAATGTACAATATTTTCATCTTTCTAAAATTTCCAAAGTTCCTTGATACAAGTATCAAGACTTAGCAAATCATTCTTGATATTCTGACAAATGGTGCTAAATAAATTAGCATCATGTAAAATATATGCCTTTGACTCTGCAATGTTTAGAAAATTTGTAAATTCTTCATCAAAAGATTTTAACATTGTTTGTGCCCTCTATTTAGGATCTTCCTATGTATACTTAATTGCCAGAGTACTATGGAATCTATTAATTACCTCCATTAAGGTTTTTGGTAGGCTCTTTACTTTCCTATTCTTCTCAATAAGTTATCTCAGATATGAGATCAAGTCAATTTGATCATCATCATCACTTGTTAGGCTAGCAAGTGAAAGTATAGTGGATGTACTAGATGGTTTATATTCATCTTCCCTTTGCTTCTTATTTTCTATCTCTTTGACTCTTCTCTCTTCTTTCTCTTTTTCTTCCTTTTCTTTTCTTTCTTTCTCTTTCTTTTCTCCCTCTATTCTCTTCTTCCTTTCTTCCTCTATTTTCCTTTTCTTTTCTTCCTCAATTCTTCTTTTCATTTCTTCTTCAAGCAATTTATGCTTGGATTCTTCTATTTTTCTCTTTTATGCTTTTAATAGCCTCTTCTCCTCTTCAATTTTTTTTAGTTGATCTTGAATAACCTCAGGCTAAGATTTAGGCTTTTTGAAACTCTCAAAAGGATTAGTATCATCAATGTTAATAGTAACATTGGTTTGATCAATTTGCATTGTGTCACTAATTACTAACACTTTAGAAGTTCTAGGTGTTGGTGAAGATGTTTCCTTAGACTCAGTCATTGTCTAACTAATAGTTGTGGCTGTTTCACTCCTTATTTTATCCTTATCACCCACCATAAATAGAAATGGTCTCACCTTTTTTCTCAAGTAAGGTGCCAGACTATTCAAAAAATTATTGACTCCTTCCTCATCACCAGTCTTGCATATGGTCCTTATCATATACTTCCAAATTTCTATATCTTCTTCTCGAGCTAGTGCCTTCTTCTCTGTAAGTTTGTCATAGACTTTCTGATTTACTGTGCCTTCAATATCCTTAAGTTTTAGATTGTTAGCACTTATATATCTCATAGTAGAGATATCAATCTAATCTTTCTCAATATCATTATATAAATCATAAAAATTTTTCATCTAAACAAAGTTCCCTTCATTAGCAATAACCAAGTTTATCTTCTCAATCTTCTTCTTCACTAGATTCCACAATTGTCAACAATGTGTTTTGTTAGCCTATTGTTTGTGGTGTAGGAGCACCAAAAATTAGATTAAATTTATTACTTTCTAAGATGGGAAAATGGAATCAAATCCCATTTCTAATTGAAGTCATTTATGTAATGTAATTACACAAATCTTGAAAAGATGTGTGGGTGGAAAAGTTTTAATTTTTTTAATGTAAAAATGGAAGTTGAATAACCAACTCCATATAACCATCCATAAACCTTTATAAAAGGTCTAATGTAATTGAATCCAACCATGGTTGAGGGAAAGAAGAAGATGTAATCCAAATCCCTTTGACTATTGATAGTCATGGTTAAAGTGCAAGTTTTAATATAAATATTTTGTTTTTTTTTGGCCATTGGTTTTGTTTATGAAAACTAATTTCAAGAATCGGTTGGCATTATAGTTTTAGTTCAAAACTAAATCTTTCTAGTGGTTAAGGAATTTCATATTATTGGTTCCTTGCATGTCATATTCTTATTCTCTACATTGTTAATTTGGTATGCAATTGATGATGCCTTAAGACATGTTTGGAAGGAAATAATTGTTTGTAATCTAACATAGGCAAAGGATGAATAACTAGGGCCAAAGGTTCACCCAGCTATCCAAACCACCCTATAAGAGTTAACACAATGGAAGAAAACACAAGGAACAACAACCAAAGGAGCAAGAAGATTGAAAATACTTTTATTGATTCATCAAAACATCTTCATACATGCTCAGATGTAAGGCCTTCTGGGTTATGGCCTGTTACAAATACAATCACATTCAAAGATCCAACTACAAATTCACACTTTTAGTTCTGCTCTCCAAACTTCTTCCCAAAAAATTCTAACTCTAGGCCTAAACACTCTATATATACTTGCCAAAATGGCTTATAGATCATTCTATAACATTACATAAGAGGAAGGCTGCACCAATAACAATTTGGACACATCCCAAGAAAAAGATCTTAACATAAATGTCGCAATCAGAATAAATTTTGCAAGTCAACTCACAAAAATCACATCCAAATGCTGACACTCAACATAAATAGGAAAATTTGGCACATGAAGGTCACTCGACATACACTGGGTAACTCGACACATGAATAGTCACTTGGCATACACTGGATAACTTAGCATCCACTCAGTACTATAGTAACTTGAAACCAAGTAAGTGCTACAGTATCTTGGCACCAAATAAGTGCTACAATAACTCAACACCAACCGAGTGCTACAATAACTTGGCACCAACTAAGTGCTATAGTAACTCAGAATCAACTAAGTGCTATAGTAACTTGGCACCAACAACTCGGAACCAACTTGCAGAATGAAAAAAAATGAGCAAGATAACAAGCCAACCCATGATGCTCTTGCATCAAACAACCGAGGTTGAAAGAAATGATTCTCCTGAATCATTGAGATGTCACAATTTGAGTTGAATCCAACTTGGATTGAGAAATCCATGAAGCATCTTCAATAGGCCTATTCTTCCACTTCACCAAATATTCATAGTAATCTTTTCCTCTTGTACTCTTGCCAACTCTCTAACCCAATATCTGTTCAATTTCTTTTAATCTTGTTCTTAGGATAATCTTTTGATACAACAACTTCATCATCTAACTCATGATACTTATACAAATTAGAAATATTGAATATAGGAGATATATTCATGTCATCAGGTAACTCAACTTCATAAGCATTACCACTATCAAACTTATTCAAGACCTTACAAGGTCCAAATTTCTTCATCTTTAGTTTGTTGTATGTTCTGACTTGGAATCTTCCTTTCTTTAGATAACCATCACCTCATCACCAACTTGAAAATCATGGTGTCTTCTGGATTGATCAGCATTCTCCTTATACTTTTGATTACTTTGTTCCAACCTCAACTTCACTTCCTTATGCAAAGACTCCATTAAATCAACAAATTCTTTTCCTACAATGCTTCTCTTTTCTTCACCAACAGCATATCTCAAATCTGATATACCTCTAGGATGCATTCCAATAACAATCTCAAAAGGCGTCTTCCCTATACTCCTATTCACAAAATTATTATATGCAAATTCAGCTTGTGCCAATACCATCTCCCAATTACTTGCCTTATTCCCAGCTAAACATTTTAGCAAATTACCCAAGCTTCTATTCAAAACCTCTGTCTGACCATTTGTCTATGGATGGAATGTAGAACTAAACTTCAACTTAGTACCCATCTTCTTCCACAAAGTCTTCCAAAAATATCCAACAAACTTACTGTCTCTATTAGAAATAATACTTCTTGGTAATCCATGCAATCTCACAATCTCTTTAAATAAAAGTTCAGCAACATGCTTAGCATCTGATGTCTTCTTACATGGTATGAAATGAGCCATCTTAGATAATTTTTCCACTACAACAAATATGAAATCATACCCCATCACTCTCTTAGGTAATCCAAGAACAAAATCCATACTGATGTCACTCCAAGGTTTCTTAGGAACAATAATAGGTGTATATTTTGACTCATTCATTTTACAACTTGACAAACTCCACAACTCTTTACAAAATTTTGAACATCCTTATACATTTGTGGCCAATGATACTTCTCTTTCAATAAACTCCATGTCTTATCAATTCCAAAATCTCCAGCCAATCCACCACTATGCTTTTCCTTAATCAGACTCAACCTCATAGAACTTGTAGGAATACACAATTGAATGCCTTTGAAAAACATACCTTCTTGAATGAAATACTCATCATAATTACTTATGTGATCTATCAAATGTGGTGCTCTATACTCTCTCCATGCCTTAGAAAAATCAAGATCAACATCATATAATTGTTTCATTTCATCAAAACCAAGAACTTCAACCTTCATTTCAGTCAACAAAGAATGTCTTCTACTCAATGCATCAAAAACTTTATTAGTAACTCCACTCTTATGCTTGATAAAAAATGTGAAACTCTGTAAGTACTCAACCCACTTCATATGTCTTTGATTCAATTTATGTTGATTTCCCAAGTATTGTAAAGCTTTACGATCAATATACAACACAAACTCCTTAGGAATCAAATAATGTCTCCACTTCTTCAATGCTTAAAAAATGGCATAAAATTCTTGATCATAAATAGAATACTTCCTTTTTACATCATTCAAATTTTCACTAAAGAAAGAAATACGTTTACCTTCTTGACTTAATATAGCTCCTATTACATTACCACTCACTTCACATTCAACTTGAAATAGTTTGTTGAAATCAGGCAAAGCCAATATAGGTAATTCAACAACCTTTTATTTCAAAGTCTCAAAACTCTTATCAACTCCATATGTTGAATTGAATTCCTTTTTATCTCCCCTCATTTTCTCAGTCATAGCATTACAAACAACACTAAATTTTTTTATAGACTTTCTATAAAAACTAGCAAAACCATGAAATGATCTTACCTCACCCACATTCTCAGGTGTAGGCCATTTCAAAATTGCTTTAACCTTCTCAAAATCCATCTTCAACCCATTAAGTAAAATCACAAATCCCAAATACACAATCTCCTCTTGCATAAAAGAACACTTTTTCAAATTAATCAACAACTTTTTCTCTTTTAACCTCTGCAATACTTGTCTAATATGCTCAAGATGTTCTTCCTTAGTCTTACTAAATATCAGAATATCATCCAAATAAACAATCACAAGCTTACATAACTTTTTTTTTTAGAACTTCATTCATCAACCTCATGAAAGTACTGGGTGCATTAGTCAAAGCAAAAGGCATAACCAACCATTCATACAACCATCTTTTGTCTTGAAAGTAGTCTTCCATTCATCACCTTCTCTGATTTTGATCTGATGATAGCCACTCTTCAAATCAATCTTGGTAAAATAATTTGCTCCACTCAAACAATCCATTATATCATCTATCCTTGGCATAGGAAACCTATATTTCATTGTTATCTTGTTAATGGCTCTGGAATCAATACAAATTCTCCATTCTTTTTAGGTGCTAATACAGTAGGTATAGCACATGGACTCAGGATTTCTCTGATCAAACCTTTCTACAAAAACTCATGCACTTGTCTGTTAAGTTCTTCATTCTCTGTAGGTGTCAATCTATATGGTGCTTTGTTTGGCAAACTAGGTCCAAGAATCAAATCCATAAAATGAGTTATACTTCTTATTGGAGGTCAACCATCAAGAATATCATCAGCAATAACATCTTTATACTCATTCAAAAATTCTATAATTTCTACTCGTACTCGGCTATCACTATCTGCTGTCACTCAGTCATTACTACCGACACTCGATCCTCTAGGAACTATGGCAAAAAAGACTTGATTTTTTTTCATTTCCTTTTCAAATTGTTTCCCATTAACCATGCAAATTTTTACAACAGTACAATTAACCTCATTTAGACTTTTAAATAAATGCAACAATGTGTGCTTCTTCTTATTCACCCAAAGAGTATATTGATTCAATCTTCCATCATGTACAACATATCTATCATATTTCCAAGGTCTACCCAACAAAATATGACAACAATCCATGGGCATAATATCACACAAAACTTCATCAAAGTAATGTCCAATCTTGAACTTTACAATGCATTGCTCACTCACCAATTTATTATGCTCATCTTTGATCCATGAAACATGGTAGGGTTTAGGATGCTTCATCCTCTGCAATTTGAACTTTATAACCAACTCCTCTGATGACAAATTTGTAGAACTTCCATTGTCAATGATCACTTTGCAGCATTTTCCAGCCATCTTACATCTTGTCTTGAAAAGACTTTTCCTTAAAATAGGTTCCTCATCACTTCCCTTATTACATAAGGTTCTTATCACCATAAAATTTTCTCTAGCCTCAGGTCCACTTGGTGAACCCTCATCATCTCCTTGAATCACAACATTTCTATTACCTTGCTTACTTTTAGAGGATCTACATTTAAAAGATCAATGTCCCTCTTTACCACATTTGAAACAATTACCATGAAATCCACCTCTAGAATAAGAATTACCTCTTCCTTGGTAAGAATTAGTACTTCCTCAGTAAGAATTACCATTTTTTCATTTAGTCTTTCCTTTTTCATCATACCTCCTCGATAAGAATTATCACTTTTCCATTTGGTCTTGCCTTTGTCATCATTCTTCCATTCAAATTCACCTTTATCTTGCATAAAATTGCTAGATTTGCCACCTTCACCATAAGATCTACCTCTGCCTCTTTGGAATCTACCACCTCTACCTCTTTGTCTTTATTCATGCTTCTTTGTCAAGATCTCCTCAACTTTCAAGGCATATTGATATGCTTCTTCTTCACTTGATATGCTGCTTCTTCACTTTCTATTATTAGGAGTGTTTTCATACTCAAAGAGCTTCTCCATATCTGAGATCCAATCCAACACAACATTGTGTCCAATTTTCCATCATAAGGAACAACTTTTACAGCAGGCTTTAAATTTTCCCTAGACAACACTTGCAACAATATTTCCTCATCTTGATTTTATTCAGGTTCTAGATTATGGTTTGGTGCTACTAATTCATCATCACTTACATCATCAAGATGTACTCCTCTGCTATGGTCTATCTCCACAACATCTAATCTCACTATAATTTTTCTCAACTATTCCAATATAGCATTATCAACATTATTTCTTCTACCAAAAACCATCTTTACAAATTACGTTCCTACAAAATTGTAACCCTCTGCAAGTTATAGGTCAAATCCATAGATTTGCAACCCTACAACCAAATTTGAATTAGGTTTCTACATGATCCAATCTCCATAAGGATGAACCTCGAGCTTTGATACCACCTGACATAGGCAAATGATGAATGACTAGGGCCAAAGGCTCACCTAGCTATCCAAACCACCCTACAAGAGTTAACACAACAGAAGCAAACATAAGGAACAACAACCAAAGGAGGAAGAAGAGTGAAAATACTTTTATTAATTCATCAAAACATCTTCATACATGCCTAGCTATAAAGCCTTCTGGGTTATGACCAGTTACAAATACATTCACACTCAAAGATCCAACTGCAAATTCACACTTTTAGTTTTGTTCTCCAAACTTCTTCCCAAAAAATTCTAACTCTAAGCCTAAACACTCTATATATACTTGCCAAAGCAACTTACAGATCATTTTAGAACATTACATAAGAGGAAGGCCAACCCAACAATGGTCTGGACACATCCCAAGAAAAGATCTTAACATAAATTTTGTGATCAAAATAAATCCTGCAAGTTGGCTCACAGAAATCATGTCCAAATGCTAACACTCAACATAAATAGGAAAACTCAGCACATGAAGGGTCACTCGGCATACACTAGGTAACTCAGCACATGAAGAGTCACTTGGCATACACTGGGTAACTTAGCATCCACTAAGTGCTATGGTAACTTAGCATCAACTAAGTGTTGTAGTAACTTGTCACCAACTAAGTGCTATAGTAACTTGACACTTAGTGCTATAGTAACTTAGCACAAACTGAGTGCTATGGTAACTCAACACCAACTAAGTGCAACAATAACTTGTCACCAACTTGTAGAATGAACACCAATGAGCATGATAACAAGGAAACCTAGGATGCTTCTGCATCATAATCAATTTTGTACGTAGTTGATTCTTATTTTTTAAATAAAAAACTGATAGAATAGAAGAGTCGATATGTATTATGTTGAGTGATGACATCAATTTGTTTGCAGATAATAATAGTAACATGAAATCAGTACTTTGTGTTGAAAGTAGCTGATACATTTTGGGAATGAACTCGAAAAAGGAAATATGAATGAAATTAATATACCATAGGGAAAATGGCATAAAGAAATAGAGTTTTTGATATATGTTTGTGGAGATTAGTAAGCTAATAACCACCAAGAGGAAATGGCTTTGGAAAATATTGCAGCTAAAATTCAACATAGTTTTGTTTGCCATTTCAATAGCCACAATATATATGGTTTGGTTTGACTTGGAATCTTTATTATTATTAAGTTTCATGTCATTATGTATTCATGAGAATCTGATCATTATCAATTTGTGATAATAGTGGAAGTTAGTGGTATCAATATTTATTAGATGACTATGGTGTGCATTCATCAACAAATCTTGGGTTGGTAGCTATGGAAGCAACTTGATTTGCAAAGAATGATCTCGATAAGATTGTTTTTGTTTCAAGCCATTAGTGTTTAGAATGAAACATTTGTGGCTTTGTGAATCATCTTGATGAGAGAAATGTTTGCATCTCAGGTCTTCTATTTATTATCTTTATGAGATTCGGATATATGTGGTTTCATATGTAAGGAAATCTTAGCTATAATGTATTAGGTTTGAGCTTGGAATGGAAATACATGGAAATATCAACATTCCAAATGGTCTTACTGAGCCAGATTTGGTGACTAATAATGAAGATTAGTGAAGTATGTAGATCATGAAGATTTTAGTATTGAGCAAATTACATCAGATTGGTATTATAGTGAGCAAAAGATCTGGGTAGATAGATGTTGTGAGGAAAGAACTCAACCCATCTAGTTACAAGAAGGAAAGAAGTTCCTTAAAAATTTGTGGGTAGGCAAGTAAGTTCTATCTTAACCATTCTTCGATAGAGATACATCTGGAGTAGGGTGCCAAAAGCAACCATTGAATGAGAGTAGGAAATGCCTCACCAAACTGAGCCTATTGTTGGGTAAGATGGATAGTTCATGTTGGATAGTTTGTAATTATGTAGCATTGCGAGAGATGGAGTCAGTTACAACATTAGAGTGTGTAGCCAAAGCATGGGAACAAAGCTTCATTCTAGCTTGATATTGACATTTCCATGGGACATGAAAATATTTTAAGTCTGTGAGTCTGGTGTAGGAGCACCAACAGTTAAATTAAATTCATCACTTTCCAAGATGGGAAAATGGAGTCAAATCCCATTTCTAATTAAATTCATTTATGTAATGTTATCACACAAATCTTGAAATAGTCATTTATGTAAAGTAATAACACAAATCTTGAAAAGATGTGTGGATGGAAAAGTTTTAATTTTTCAAATGTAAAAAGGGAAGTTGAATAACTAACTCCATATAACCATCCATAAACCTTTATAAAAGGATGAATGTAATTAAATCCAACCATGGTTGAGGGCAAGAAGAACTTGTAATCTAAATCCCTCTAACTATTGATAGTCATGGTTAAAGTGTAAGTTTTAATATAAATCTTTTTTTGTTTTGTTTTGACCATTGGTTTTGTTTATTAAAACCAATTTCAAGAATCGATTGGCATTATAGTTTTAGTTCAAAAATGCTTTCTAGTTGTCAAGGCATTTCATATTATTGGTTCCTTACATGTCATATTCTTGTCTTGTACATTGTTAGTTTGATATGGAATCAATGATGCCTTAAGACATGTTTGGAAGGAAATGATTGTTTGTAATCAGTTTTTTGTGATCTTGTGAATTGGTTTTGTATGTAGCCGATTCTTGTTTTTTAAATCAAAAATTGTTAAAATAGAAGAGCTAATATGTATTATGTTGGGAAATGACATCAATTAGTTTGTAGATAATAATAGTAACATGAAATCAATACTTTGTATTGAAAGCAACTGATACATTTTGGGAATGAACCTGAAAAAGGCAACATGAAGGAAATCGATATGCCATAACAAAAATGACATAAAGAAATAGAATTGCCAATATGTGTTTTTGGAGAGTAGTAAGCTGATAACCACCAAGAGGAAATGGATTTGGAAAATATTGTAGCTGAAATTCAACATAGTTTTGTTTTCCATTTCAATAGCCACAATATATATGGTTTGGTTTGACTTGAAATCTTTATTATTATTAAGTTTCATGTCATTATGTATTCATGGGAACCCAATCATTATCAGTTTGTGATAATAGTGGAAGGTGGCAGTATCAAGATTTATCAGATGACTATGGTGTGCATCCATCAATAGAGCTCAAGTTAGTAGCTATGGAAGCAACTTGATTTACAAAGAAGGAGCCCAATAAGATTGTTTTTTTTCAAGCCATTAGTGTTTAGAATGAAAAGTTGGTGGCTTTTTGAATCATCTAAATTAGAGAAATGTTCACATATTGGGTCTTCTATTTATTATCTTTACGAGCTTTGGATATATGTGGTTTCATCTATAAGGAAAACTTAGTTATAATGTATCGAGTCTGAGATTGGAATGAAAATACCAACATTCCAAATGGTCTTAGTGAGCCAAATTTGGTGATTAATCATGAAGATTAGTGAAGTGTGTGGATCATGAAGATTTTAGTGTTGAGCATATTACATCAATTTGACTCTTTTAGTCTTGGTAGTCACGGCTTTCACTAATCTTTCTAACTTTCTCTCAAGCTCACTTGGCTATTCAACTGAGACTATAGAATATGGAATTCTCTATTCTGAAGATGTCTCTACAATAGACACTAATAATGGTTACACAAATATTATTCCTCATTTCATTGTCTACTTAACTACTTGTGACTCACTTTTTGTCATACTGGCCTGAGTTAGATCTTTCTTCATTATTAGCTCAATCTTCTTGTGAGATGATTTCTCTAAAGATGCTTGATGGGCTAATTGGGTAATTTCTTCATAATGTTAGGATAAACCATGGATAGAAATAAAAACTACATGCAAATATAACCAATAACAGAAAAATAATAGAACATATAGAAATGAACACAAAGCACCAAGATTTAATGTGGTTCACCCAATCCCTAGGCTACATCCACCAAACAGCAAGTCTGATCTTATTACAATCCAATGATTACAACCTGATTACAATCTGTAATCCCTTATAGCTCAATACCGCCACAAGAACCAATTTTGCATCACAACATAATGAAAAATACCCAACCCTAAGCCCTTTTATACAAGTATTAAATCGCTTTAGGGTTATAACATGTCGGCCATATGTTAGCCATAATATGTCGGCTACCATGTCAGCCATGACCCAAAAAAATTTTTTGGGGCGATGCCCCGAACCCCACTATTTATGAAGTATGTACAGTACTTTCCTGATTAGTCACCACAATCTAACACATAAGTCCTAAATCTAGACTCAATTTGGTACTTCTTGGAGTTCAACAATAGATCAATATATCCAATTGCTACTTTATCACTTAATTCATGGATCAAGGAATGTTTCTAGAGGTTCTACTACTTGAATATGAGTTAAATCTATATCAACCATAACACATATATTATTTTGGAATCATTCTACAATTATATGTGCAATTCTGAATCTTTGTCTCATCTCATTCTAAAATGTTCTCATTATCAAATCTTTGCTATCCAAGATTTTATCTGTTGGATATCTTCTACATACATCTATAATTTTCTCCATGGTACACTTTTCACTACTCATAATTTCAATAGTTTATATGTATGAAAAATATTAAGTACATGAAAGAATATATAATTGATCAAAGATTAAAATCTAAACACACTGTTCTTGGTCCTCTTGATTTTCTCCAAGTTTTCAAGAAGTTGCATTCTCATAATTTTACTAAGGTTAACTTGTTCCTTCTAAACACAAATCTTATAGGCTACATAGATGAATCTTGTTGATAATTCAACACTCTTTGAACTTACACAAATAGAGTAGGAAATGATTTTACTCAAAAATCTTACATCATCTTGTTTAATGATGCTGATCACCATTTCCTTTGCAATATAAACTTCTTTTGTGTAGCTCTTAACCTTCTTCTTAACAAGTTTCTCGCCTATAGGTGCACTACCTTGTTTGCGAAGACTAGTTACCTCGTGAATAAGGTTGGCTGAAATGTCAACTACATTATCTTTGATCCATATTTTTCCATCATGAATTCTACTTAGTATGATCCAAGTCCATTCATTTGTGTCCAATTCTCGGTAGAAGTGATATTTGAAAAGGTCTAGTTCTTTCAAATGTTCAAATCTAGGCTTTATAGTCATATCATGGTTAAAGACTATTTCCATATCTTTGTTCATATACTCACTCCCAATAGTTTCAAACTTTTTTTTAAGATAATTTCCTACATCTTCCAAATACACCACATTGTTTAGAGTAATGGATAATGCTGAAATAGGGTTTCCTTCTACGAGTTTCACAGAAAAAAACTTCAATTTTGGTCTCTCCTCATTCTCAATATTATGAACTACTAAAATATCCATGATTCTATCAAATATAAACTTTATCAAATAAATTCTCAGGAGAAATGATAAAATACCTCTTTCCAAAAATAGGGTTTACTTCAAAATTGCCTTGTCAAGTCGCTTCTGAGTGTTCTTGTTGATCTCAAATTGGTTTTGACAAGTGAGTGTCAACACACTTAAGTTATTTACTTAGTTCATGTCAAAAAAGTAGTACATGTTGAGCACAACATATATATATTATAAAGCATGCCGAGTCAAAGTGAGTGTTGAGAGTCACTCAATTGTCAAACATATAGTGTATGTCAAGTAACATAGAAGCCAAGTAAACAGTGGATGCTGAGTCAAAGCATAGAGATTAATATATGTTGAGCATCAAAGACTTTACATGCCAATTGAAATAGTTTTGACATATTTTTTTGTTAAGGCACAAATAACTATGTAAACCATTTTTGAGCTGACTTAAAGATGAATTATGATATCTTTGAAGATAAGGATGAATCTTAAGTTGGATTCACAATGCAATTACATGTAGTCAATCAGAAAAGGGGAAGGTTTAAGTGGTAAAATAGATGAATCATAGCAGTGGATTCATACCTAACCCTACATCACCAAAGTCTTTTTAACGAGGAAAAAACCTAAAGTATCTATGATATAAAGAGTGTGTGCAAGGTGTATGGAGTGAAGAGACTAGTTTTCACGTGAAGAACAAAACATTCATGGTGACTAAGGAGTTATAAAGTAAGATTACCTTGCTAAATCAGTTAGAGTAGAATAGAGAAAAGAAAAAGGATACAAAAAAGAGATAGTTGATCAAGGAGGATCAAGAATACATTAGTTTAAAGGTGATTTATCACTAAGAAACCAAGTGTTGATTGTAGGATCAATGTTGAGACATTCTTATAGGTGATTTCACTCAAAGTCTCTTAACAAAGTAGTAACAGGCTGTATTGAAATCCTTTAACAAGGTGCTTACTTAATTATGAGTTAAAGTCCTTTAACTAGGCACACTTCTAATAGGGTGTTGAAACCCTTCAATAGGGTAAGACCTAATAGTCTTTGTAAGCCTTTAACAGGGTAGACTTTTCACAAGGTAGATCATGTTTCATGGTCAAAACATTGTAACCTTCATTGGATACAATTTATTACTATAGTAGTGAAGATGTGTGGGTGTCATCCCCATGCCATTTTTAGCTTCTCATTGGAGGGTCTTTGGGTAATCATATCTAGTGTTAAATGTGTGAATGTTTACTTGCTTACATGCTTTAGATATACATGCCATACATGGTATTTTAGTTTACTTGCTAAATGTATGAGATGGATGTGTGGTGAAAATTTTATGGGTCCAAGTATAAACTACTGATTCACCACCTCGCCCCCTCCCCCAGAAGTTTACCTTTCCCATTGTAATTCCAACAATTGGTATTAGAGCCTAATCCTTTGAAAGAGAAGCTTTGCAGCTTTGAGGAAAGATCTTGAAATGGAAGTCTACAAATTGGGAAAGATTATTAAGAATCAAGGAATTGAAATACAACTCATAATTCTACATCAACTGGATTCAGCAAGAGAAGAACTAAAGAAATATTTCAAGAGAAGGAAATAAATTGCTATTGTAGAGAATGACACACAATACAAAGAGATAAACACTGCTAAGTTATCTGCTAATGGAGACTCTAATGAATTTGATGCAGAAGTTGAATATCTAATGGAAAAGAACAAATTCCAAGCTGTGGGAATCAAAAATCTCAAGTTAAATCAAGAATCACAAGCCATACTACTATTCGAGGTGATTGAATAGAAGAAGAAAGCTATGGAAGACAAAGCCATGATTGAAGAAGACAAAATAATTTTAAGAAAAAAACTAGAAGAGAAGTCAATAGAGTTAACCAAGATTTCCAACAATCAATTAGATACTTTGAGTCAAATGATGAATGCCAACTAAGAATTATGTTGGGACTCAAAATTGAAGCCTTGATTTTGAGTAGCATTCCAAGCTTTTGAGCCCTTTCAAGTGTATTTAATGCATGTGTACCTAGCTATCCTTTTGAGGCCCAAGAGGTGTTTAATGTTTCTAACACCTTTCATTCAGTATATCCACTCATCCCTTGAAGATAAATTGTCATTTTGAGTATTCTGTGAAGTTCCACTTTGACCAATATCCAAATTTCCATTATTGCCCAAGTGTCAAACAATGATAGGAGGCTTTATTTGCAATTGAATATCTTGTACTAGTTATGTTTCATGACTCACCACTTTGGGAATGTTTATTATCTATATTAGAGGACTTGTGTTTCATATTTTGAGTCATTTTGATATGTTTTGACTAGGTTTTGAATCCCTCGAAGTTGGTCATTTATTGTTGTGCTAATACAAATTGTTCAGAATTCTGGGAGGCTCTATTTGATCAGTAATAACTTTGACCCAATTAACTAAAATGAGAAAATTCCTTTTTTATTATATTCTAGAGGTTAGAGACTAGTTATTTTTTTGATTTGAGCTTATGATGAATCTATTTGATTAGTTTTTTAATGTGATTCCAAATGCAATTTATAACTTTTTATTGGTGTCATAAAGTGTAGATTTTTTGGTACCCTCGTTCGTGATGTAATAACTTTGAATTTGTGATAGGTGAGATCAAATGGATGACACCATTGCTCTCCACTCTAGAAATTCTTTAAGTGTACCAATTTTCAATTCTTGATGAATCTATCTGCACACTTTCCAAGGTCCATTCCGTTTGCAAAAATCACTTTTCTGCTAGTGTTTCCAATTCTACAAATTTTAGTAGCCCACTTTGACCATTCGCCAAATTTTCCCAGTTATTCGTCATGAGCTCAAATCACATATTTTTATTTCTTTCATGGAAATGAACTAATTCCCCCATTTTTGTGACCCCAAGTGTCCATTTTCCCTATTTTTGAAGCCAAATTCGAATGCATTTTATGGTTTTCATGATTTATTTTCTTGCAAGTAATTTTGGGAAGGAAACTTTCAGTCAATATCTTTTGACTGAGAATTTGTCATGGGACAAGATTTGATAGGGTGTAAGAATGTAGATTAGAGAATCAATATGTTAGACCTTAGAGCTCAATCAGGTGTTTTTGTCAGTTTGTAAAGCTAGTTAAAGGACCTCTTAATGCAAAATAGATAGTTCACAGATAAGATGTGAAATGAGTTTTAATGGATGGTTTAGTGGTTGAATGGTTTTTAGTCATTATAAGATGTTCATCAAATCAGTGTGGAATGTTAGTTGTTTGAAAACACACAAAAAATAAGCTAGACCCACTTTGGGGCCCAACTAATTCTACTAGGATTGATAGGTATCGAGGCAAATAGAGGATGTTTTAAAAATGGAAAATTTATGCGCAATCAACATTACAAGAAAATAATTGAAGTCTAATGAAACCCTCGAAGTAAATCAAATGCATTTTTGAAGATTGAGCAATCTATGAGGTGGCTACACATCATAAGCCCCCATATCTTTTCTCTCCCCTCATGTGAGTGTGAAGCTGTAGTGAGTTTCTATAAGTGGGGCAGAACCTAACCCAAAATAAAAAGGAGAAACCTGCATATGTTATGGGAGAATACCAATCATGGGATCATGTTTTGTTCTCCAAAAATAATTTGTTACACCTACTTGCTGAAGGGAGATCACAACATTTTATCATGCTTTGTAAAGAAGTCTATGAGGTGAAGACATCTGGTGTTGAGTTGGAACCATGTTGTTATCATCAACAATTTTAATCTTAGGGGTGGAGGATGAATGACACCTTGTAATAGGGGAGACCAAGAAAGTTTGTGTTAGAGAGTTTGGAGAAAAATAGGTAGCTGCACTTTCTAAAAAAGATTTTTTTTATCACATCCTCAAATGCATGATGAGTTCACATCACCAATTCATAGTCAGTGTTCACAAAATGGGCATTTGGATTGATTTACAAAGCATCCCTAGCTAGTCATCCATGGGTTTTAGTTTCCAATTGTAGTTGATAGTATGGGGGTTTTTCCCTTAACAAATATATTTGTTCCCATTTGTTCTTGATCTTCTATAGGTTATGTTTTCTATCAAGAGCATCTATGTGATTGGTCGTATTGAAGAGAAGGAGGGAGACTAAGGGGTTAAAGCTTCAAAAAGAAATGCAAGATGTTCCTTTTCTTGGCATATCGACAAAAGTAAATAGGGGGATTGCTATGTTGGCCTTCGAATAAGAACTTCATGTAGCTTGTTAAACTTATTTCCATAGAAAATAAGATTTGTAAAAGCCACGAGTATAAAAGGGGAGGCATGGATTTTCTAGTGACAGAGACATTGATGGAAGAAAGTGAGTCACCAAAAAGCCTAGCAGCTAGAAAGTGTTTATAACAAGAGTGTAAGGCCCATGTTGTGGATCACACCATGATTTCCTCTACATTCAAATTGCTCCCACTACTTGATATCTCAAAAGATAAAGTTAGGATTGACCAAATTGCTTACCACAAAGCATCTTGCAGAAACATTACCTATTGAAATGGCTTTTCCAATTGTTGTTGTAGTCAATGCAGTTGTTATGTTTACAAAGTTTGAAGAAATGCCATCACCTAAAGTGTTTCATATACCTCCATCAAGTCAAGCACATCTACAAGTGCAAGAGATATTGAAGGTCCTTTTGCTATCCCAATAGACTACAAATGGACAATCTTAGCTTCATGCCACAGATGGATTTTTTAGTGAAAGCGGATGGTTTTTATCCCACATGGGGTGAGAAAGGAAATCTTGAGTTTTTTTTATATCCCATGCCACAAAGCCTCAGTGTCTCAAAGGCATGAGCCTTTTAAAGATACTAGGCTCACACATGGGCCCATCCATACTTGGACAATAGTTGGAGGTGACCATGCATAAGTTTTGAACAACGTGCTCAGTGAACTAGAAGATGACATCAACAAGATATGAACCTGAAAACCAATTGTGAATTGACAAGTGGAAAAGACCTTTAGACTAGGTGTAGAAAACTAAGGTGACACATGGCATGAGGTGCCTTGTGTCACAAGGGCACATTCCTACATTTATAGTTAGTAGCTAATGATTGTTAATGCAGAGAAGTGCCTAGTTGCCATGTGGTAGTGGGCCCTAAGTCAGAGGGGATGTGGTAGAACCAACTAGTAGATGACATCGAACTAATAGGGTAGTTTGAGAGCCAGTAAGAAGATGACACATGGAAAAAAATTCAAACCTGGGTTTGACCTAGATGCATGGGTGAGGGTAAAAATTAGAATCGATTTAAAAGTGATATTTTAAAATATTTTTCTCAAATAATCCCATATAGAGCTTTTAAATTCATAAAAGATATAATCTAAAGTTTCAACTTTAGAACATTTTAAATTTTGAAAATTGAAGTGCAGATCATAGAGCTATAATAGGGGCATGATTTCCAAAACTGTATTTTGGGTATTTTTGACAAGCAAATATAGTGATATTATATATCACTAGAACTAAGACAGAATGAAATTTCCATTTCTAGAGTTATTTTCACATAGGAAGCCATCTATTCAGGTTATACGAGGTTTTGTCCCAGATTCCTAGTTTGCAACCACATTCAGGTATTGAGGTTCAAATTTGTTTTATAATAGAGTGATGAACTAAATGTGTGTAAAACATAGTAAAAATTTAGTTAGGGTCAAGTTTTGTCACTTCCAAGTCAGTTGAACCAATATATTATTAGCATTTCATGATGCATTTTAGATATTTGAGCAATACAAGGGTTTTCATCATTCATAAGAGATATTTCCAAGTTTTTTATAGAATAATGTTGAAAATCATATCAGATTTCATGGGTAGAAAGATGAGAAATATTTCACAACTAAAAAGAATGAAGATTCAAGTGGACACATGTTACTTCCAAATCAGATCTGGGACTTCATTCATCTCCTATATCTCTCTCTTTTTGATTCATTATGAGGTTTCCAGTTTTGGAAAAAAAAATTCACTATTGTGATACCATGTTGGTTCCAATCTTGAGTTTTCTTAGATTTGTGAGACCAAGGGTTCCAGTTTTGAACACATTTCACTACTGTGATATGATTTTTCTTCACCGTATTAGTAATGAGGATAATATAGCTATTTTTGATCCACTTAGTGGTTTTATGAATTATTTTTACATGCACCTAAATGTATAGTTTCAAAGAAATGAATGAAATGAGCAAGAATCTCCTTAGTTTCATTCTGATTCTCATCTCCTATCTCTATAATCTATAATCTTATGTGTTTTAGGGACAAGGAACTAAGACCCATTTACATCCCCTTAAAGTTGTGTGTCTGATATATTTTTCTATTGGAACAAAGGGCCAAATAAATGCTTGATGTATTTGACAGGGTTGTTGGTTATTTTGAGAAGGATACTTCATGAGAATGAGGTCTTTATGAACATCGATGTCTAATTCTCAAGGTGATAAGATAGATCTAATATCTTGGTGTATGGAGTGTGTCACTGGTATCACAGATGTATGTATTTAACTTATGGAATTATCTAATAGATAAGGCACTGATCAACTATAGGATCAACTTGTTCTGATTGTTGTATATTTGGTGTTTTTCTGAAATCAACATCATAAATCAAATATCTTTCCCTTTCATGTTGAAGAGATGAAAAGGACACCTTCACTTAGATTATCAATTTTGTTGGCCATGTTATTAGCTATTCCATGTCTGAGATCTTTGCATAAGTGTTAGAAGTTTAAGGGTTTTATTTATTTTGTTAGATTTAGTATGTGCTTTTGACAACTGGTACCATATGAAGAATCTACAGGTCTATCTTCCTAGGTTTTGCATAGCTTGAAGTAGAAGAAGGGTCTAACCTTATAGTTGGCCTAATGTATGAAAGGATATGTTAAGGATGGGAACTAGCTACCCCTAGATGTATTTTGTTATCATTGGGGTGATTTGAAATTAGGATGTTTCAAAACACCAAAAAAATGGCGACTCTGATGGGGAGTGTATTGAATCTAAATGGTAAACAAACCTTGAAATTTTGAAAAGAAGATATTCGATACAACAGAAGAAGTGCATGAAAAGAGTTGTAGTAGTAATTTTTCCAATGTTCTTTCTAGTTTCTTACTCCAAGTTATCCACCCCAGTGAATTTTTATCAATTTGCAGTAGTAGCTTTGAAGGTTGAGTGTAAATTGTATTGCTAAGAGTGTTCATCTTCAATCAATTCAACCAGATTTAGCTTTCAAACTACTATTGTAAAATCAAAGTCAAGAATGAACAAGATTGTGTTATCTTTTTCAATTTTTTAAATCTACAAGAGTGGTTTGATGATTTTCATTTTTCCTACATCTGAAGGTCTAGTTCAGATTTGTCAAGTGACAAGTTATGTTTTATTTCTCACATATGTAAGTGGCAACTCCAAATCTCTATACTAGTTGTTTCCCATTTGATTTCATAGCAATATTTTAAAGGATTTTTAGTTATTTGGGAAGATTTGAAGCTTTTGTTAGTTCCTTGAAAAGGAAGCTTATGTTCTTGATAAGTTTTAGAGTGCTATTTGAATCTACTGTTATAAGAAATAGAAGTGTTAAAAGGTAAATTATAGTAGTGATTTCTTTATCCTCTTGCAAAGAGGTGGCAGCTCTACAATGTTTTCTCAATGGTGTGAAGGATTTTCAGTATGCACCCATGTCAAATCAGAAGATCAAAGTTCAACATGAGCACTTGAGGTATTTTGATTTTCATGTTTTCTTTTAGTGGAAGTCAAATGTTAAAAATCAATGCCTCTATTCAATGACTTTCAGCACTACAATGAAGAGGTAGAAGTTGTATTTTTAAAATGGAATCAAATCTTAGATCTAAGGTAGTTTACCAAGTCATAAAGATGTGCTTGAAGATATGGTAGTGATTTAAAAAGATCTTCACAATCAAATTCTCAGATTTATAAGAAATGTGGTAGGAAGTGTTCAAGGTCGAGAAGATGATCAGATTTATGAAAATTTTAAATCAGCACTTATGGATTTGCATGTGTCTTTAAGACCTAAGGAATCCTCATGGCCCATTGCTTTCATAGATGTATTTATGCCTAATTTGGTTAACTGGCCATCAAATTTGAGGGTACAAAATATTTTTCATCTTGATAGTCTTTTCAAGAAATTTGAGAGTTATTTAAATAGAAAATGTGAATGTGTTGAAAGTAATATTGAGTCTAGTGAATCCATTGATAATGACAATGTTTCATGTGATTATGAAGAGATGGATTCTAGATCAACTAAATTAGGTGATTTTAGTTAGCAAGATGATGATGGTTATGTGACTGAAAATGAATCATGTGACAATATGCATGAGAGTGTGGAAATTTCTAATAGTAGTATGGATAATTTTTCTTTTGATGAAAATGAAAATGATACACCTAACAAAGAGGTACTACACGAAGAAGAGGTAATATGTTGTAGTATTGATTTTGGTTTTTCATATAGTTATACTAATGGTACTACTACTATAAGTTTTCTAGAATAGTTAGATGATGATCAAAGCCATGGAGAATGGACTTGCGATAAAGTCTTGTTGAGCATTGATGAAATTTTAGAACTACTAGCTCATGATCTCGAAAGGTATGAAAATGTTTCTCTACATGCTTATACTATCCCTTACTATTGTTCCCCTCAAGAAAAAGTCATTGATAAAGAATTAGAATACTCATTGTAAAGTTTTGGAGGTGCATGTGATAATAGATCAAGTATCAATACACATGATGACTTTTCTTATGAGAAGAGTACTAGTAGGGAGAAGTTTCATTTTGTTTCAAATTCTTATCATGCTGATTATATTGAAATTGGTTTTGAATATAACAAAGAGGAAAAGGTTGAAAGTGATAAATCTGACTCTAATTTTTCACTATGTGCTAATGATAAGTCTGATAAGTTCAAGGTTCATTCTAATGAGTTGTTTGATGAAAATATGATCAACATGTTTTATGTCAACACTTTCATGATAGTTTTTTAGACTTGGTGACTAATCATTTGTTTGAGTGTGAAGGAGTTTTGACTTATGAAAAATCTAATCGGATGAGTATCATGATTACAAATGAGGTAGAGAGATCAGATTTGAAATGTTCTCCACACTCGATTACACAAGGTGAGTTGTAAAATTTTTCTACATGCAACCATTTGATTAAAGAAGAGTATGAAGCCTTTATGTTTCTGGTTGATAGCATGCATCCATCATCTATTCATGATGGTTTTCATCTTGAGGATAGTTTATATGAGGATGCTGATTTGTTTTTCATAGTGAGAAATGATGTAGAAGTAAATGATGATCTATATATGCATTATGAGGTTGATGGAAGTTATATTGTTTTGCCAAATGAGCTAATGGAAAATATTAATTTTGTAGGTGAAACTGATGAGAAAGATGTTTACAGCTTATCTCATGAAGGTGCAGATGAAAATAAGATCTATAATATGGGTAAGAAGTTTTCATAAGTTGTCATGGCCAAGGACCATCGTTTGTCCAGTTTAGGAGTAGTTGTTTTTGCTTTTAATAAGTTGTTCAAGAGAACTCTTTGTTGTTAAGTGTGTGGTCTACTTCTTCCAGAGATTTGAATCCTTTCCATGCTCACAAGGGACATGCATCCCAATAGAGCCATTGTTGGGGCTCAAAATTGAAGCCCTAATTTTGAGTACCATTCCAAGCTTTTGAGCCCTTTTAAGTGCATTTAATGCATGTGTACCTAGCTGTCCTTATGAGACCTAAGAGGTGTTTAATGTTTCTAACACCATTCATTCAACATATCCACTCATCCCTTAAAGATAAATTGTCATTCTAAGTCATTCTGTGAAGTTCTTTTTTGAGCAATATCTATTAGAAATAGGGATTACTGAGAGGGGGGTGAATCAGTAATCTACGCACTTTAGTCACCAATTGGATATTATTACTTACTTTAAACCATGCATAACAAAGAAATAAATTAATGCTGAACAAAAATAGTAACAATGCACAAAGATAACTCATGACACCATATTTTGTTAACTAGGGAAACCCTGGCCAAGGGAAAACCCCATTGGGAATGATACCCACTAGATAATATATTGATATATATGTTCCTTTTTAGAGGATGGACCCTATTAGGAGTCAATGAGAAAATTTAGTATAACTAGCCCCTATTAGGAGACTTTGAATCTCTGTTAGAAGATTCCAACCCTATCAAGAGTTGTAGTATAATGTATGCAAGAAGAGCCCATTGCCCAAACATGCAATTTAAACTACAAGAAAAGCTCACTACTTAAACAAGTAATCTATTTTTATTTTCCTTCCTTCACTAATCTCTAATCTTCAACTCAATCTCTAATCACTAGATAGTTCATACAAAACCTTGCATATATCACTTTCACAAAAGTTCACTCACTTTGCATAACTTCACAATTACATAATCTCACAAGTTTGCACATTTGATACACAATAGCACACTTCTTATCACAAGAAGTCCTTTTCATAAATACCATTCCTTTACATAAAATATTGTTAGGCCATCTAAGACCACAATTCACTTTTCCATGTTAGAGTAAACATCTAGGACATCAGCCCTAATTGGACAAGTAGATATTTTGCAAACAAAATGATTCTTTCCTTCAATTCTATTGTCTCACTTCATCAAAACATGATTAACTTTGTTTCATATAGTCCATACAAACTTTTGAGGTTATATATGTCATCACCAAAATGTACACTATCTCCATGTAACTTTGCTTGTCATAACATAATGTTTGCGACATGTTATAAACAAAACAATATACTGTTATAAACCAAATTGTATACTTAGACAATTTTGTGATAGCCAAATATTAAGTATCTTTATTTTTGTGGTTTCCTATCAACATGTACACCATGTGTTGCCATTAATGACAAAAATTACATATCACTATTGGCCAATTGTCAACAATCTCCCCCTTTGGCATTGATGGCAACAAAATAGGGGAAATTGGCTAAGTGACAAAAATAAACCATCAAAATAAATATTACATCTATTACAACTTACATATAAGCTCTCCCTTACAATATACTTCATACTACACATGTATCGCTCCCAACAATCTCATGTATACAATTTTCACATACATCTCTCCCTCTTTGACATTAATGACAAAGGTCAAAATAACATGATACTATCCAAAAACTATTCAAAATTGTTGTCCTCACCTTTATGCTGAAATAATCTTCATACAATCATCAAAAAATTTCTTCAAATTGTCAATACCTTTGTTCCAT
The DNA here is from genome assembly GCA_028749045.1 of Cupressus sempervirens. Classification (NCBI taxonomy): domain Eukaryota; kingdom Viridiplantae; phylum Streptophyta; class Pinopsida; order Cupressales; family Cupressaceae; genus Cupressus; species Cupressus sempervirens. The sequence continues at coordinate 31,540,616 of CM053792.1, forward strand.
CTTTCTTGGTAGATTCTACTGATGTGAAAATTGCACATAATGCATATGATGCAATCTCAACTACATTGATATCTGAATACAAAAAAGTTTGTATATGTGTCCTTGTCCTTGACACATTCTTTTAGCTATTTCTCAACAAATGATAATTTTAGAGCAATGGATTCTCTAAAATTAGATGTTCTCCTTAATATTTACTCTTTCCAAAGTTTCAGTTTCCTGATCTCACTATGAACTTTGGTAACTTGTCTCTCAATATCATCAAATTTTCTAGATGGATGCTAGATTAGGCTAGATAAAGCCTTCTAGCTCATTCCTCTTTGCCTCTAACTGACTATCCAAATATTAGTTAGTTTGTATGATAAGGTACACTTAACATACAAAGCTTTCCCTTTCAGTTGACATTTTCAAAGTTCTTTTAATCATGTATCTAGATTGACTAAGTCATTCTTGATGTTCTGGAAGATGGTGCTAAACAAGTTAGCATCATGGGAAATTTGAACCTTCACCTCTACAATATTTAGTAAGTTAGTAAACTCTTCATCAAAAGACTTTAGCACTACTTGTGCTCTTAGTTTGGGATCTGATTCATTATCATGTACTATAAAAGTACTGTGCAATCTATCAGTCACTTCCATTAGTGATCTATGCAAAATTTTCATTGTCTTATTCTTCTATAAAAGTTTAAATAAAGATGAAATTAGATCAGTCTGATCATCATCATTAGTATCCAAACTTGTAAGAGAGAGTGGAGTAGATGAACTAGATGGTTTGGTCTCATCGTCCCTCTATTTCTTTGTTGCTTCTTTAGCTTTCCTCTCTTCCCCTTCTTTCCTTTCCTTTTCCTCTCTTTCTTTCTTCTCTTCAAATATTTTCATTTCTTCTTTCTCTATTTCCTTTTCCTTTCTTCTTCTACAATTATCCTATTATCTTCATCTTCCTTTCTTTTCCTTTCATCCTTAAGCAATTTCTACTTGGCTTACTCTATCATCTACTTTTCAATTTCTATTAGTGTCTTCTCTTCCTCAATTGTTTTAACTTTTCTTCAACATCCTTGGTGTCTAGTACATTTGGTTTAGAACCACCAAATGGATTGGTATAATCAATGTTAAGAGTAACATTGGTTTAATCAATCTTCATAGTTTCACCACTAACTAACACTTATGAGGTTCTAGGAGCTAGAGGAGATGCTACCTGTGATTCTAAAAACATTTGACTGATAGCTACTACAATCTCCTTTCTCAACTTAGCCTTCTCACCAACCATAAATAAGAACAACCTTAACTTATTTCTTAAGTATGAAGCAAGGTTATTCAACAATCTCTTAATTTCATCTTCATCATTAGTCTTGTAGATGGTACTTAGCATAAACTTTCAAAGTTCAAGATCTTCTTCTTTTGTTGGAGTTTTCTTCTCTATAAGTCTCTCATAGATTTTCTTGTTCACTACTCCTTTTATATCTTTCATACTTAGATCATTTACAATGATATGCCTTATAGTAGATATATCAATTTGATCCTTCTCAAAATTATTATAAAGATCATAAAACTTGTTCACCTGAATAAAGTTTCCCTCATTTGCAATTTTTGCATTTATCTTCTCAATCTTTGGATTCCATGGTTGTTGATCTTTTCTTGCTACTTATTTAGGTGGAGTCATCTTTTTAACTTGCTTGGTTTCCTATTCCTCAACCTCTTTATCATCACTAGACTCAATTTTCAACAATGCTTTTTGCCCCTTGCTAGGACCTATAGCCAATTGTTTGACTCTCTTAGTCTTAGTTGACACTACTTCAACTAGTGTCTCTAATTATCCCTTGTGTTCACTAGGTTAAACATCAAACACTGCTACATATGGTATGCTCTATCCTAAATTTGTCTTAGAAACTGAAACTGACAAGGGTTGTATGTTCAATACACCTTGCTTTATTGTCTATATCATGACCTCAAATTCGCTCTCTATCATTCCAAACTCAGTTAATGCCTTCTTCATTATTGACTCAACCTTTATGTGAGATGCTTTTTCCAAGGTTGCTTGATGAGCATGCTAAATGATCTTGTCATACATGCCAAATCTGTACTCAACTTTATCTCTATCAAAATTTAAAAGAAAATCAATGTAGCCAACTACAACATCATCACTCAACTCATAACTCAAAGGATCTAGAAATGTCTCCCAAGGTTCCATTGCTTGAATGTAGGTGTGATCTGTATCAACTAATATACATATGCCCTCCGCGAACCTATCCACAATTGTAGGTGAGATCCTAAATCTCTATTTCATCTCATTTTGGAATGTTCTCATAATCAAATTACCACTATCCAATACCTTGTTTGTAGGGTGCCTTCTACATACCTCTATATTCTTATCCATTGTGCATCTATCACTACTCATTATATCTATTACTGACAAGTAAGGAAATCTCTTTAGCACATGAAAGAATATGTGATTTATTAGTGATTGGAATTTAAACACACCATTCTTTATTCTTTTAATCTTTTCAAGGATCTCCAAGAGTTGCATCCTTAGTATTTCAATCAGGTTTACATGTTCTTTCTCTACACACATCTTGTAAGCTACATAAATAAATCTAGCTGAAAGTTCATGTATCTTAGAACTTGCACAAATTGAATAAGCAATAATTCTACTAAGAAATCTCACATCATCCTGATTGATGAAGTTGATTACCATGGCTTTTCCATCGTATACTACCTTAGTGCAACTTTCTACTTTCTTCTTAACCATCTTCTATCCTATGGGTACACTACCTTTTTTGCTAAGACTAGTTACCACATGAATAAGGTTGGCTGAGATGTCTACTACATTATCTTGCATCCATAATTTTCCATCATGTATCCTACTCAATATGATTTTAGTCCATTCATCTGTATCTAGCTCGTGGTAGCAATGATACTTAAACAAATCAAATTTCATTAAATGTTCAAATTTGAGCTTTATAGTCATGTCGTGGTTGAAGACTATTTCCATATCTTTGTTCATATATTTGCTATGAATAGACTCAAAATTTCAATTCAAATAATTTTCTACATCTTCCAAATAGACTACATTGTTTAGAGTGATAGACAATGCAAAGTTAGGGTTTTCATCACTAGGTTTTACAAAAACTAGCTTAAACTTAGGTCTATCTTCATTCTCAACATTGTGAACAATTGACAAATCTATAATTCTTATCAATAATATCTTTTACCAAACAAATATTACAGAAAAATGATAAAATACTTCTTTCCAAAAATAGGGTTTTCTTTGAAATCACTCTGACAAGTTGCTTTAGAATGCTCTTCACTTTGAATGTGTTTGCAATGAAGTAAAATTCAATTCTATGCTCCATTTATGCATCAAATTGAAACTTGTATTAATTGCATACTTTAAAAATATGAAAAAGCTACTATTTGCATTCTATAATCAGATAACTATTCAGAATCATCTATCCAATCTTCAAATGCCACCTAAGGTTTACTATAGCCTCCTTCCATCATGAAAATGATCGTAAAGACTTTGCATCATGAAATTCTTTGCAAAAATACAATTTTCATCTTCTGTTATAGAATCAAAATTTTACTATAATAGAAGTAACTCTAAATTCCATCATAACTTGTTTAGATGAGCTCTAAATCACAAGGGAGCATAGGTACCATCTAAACACAATTGGATACATCTTTTCCAACTTTGCTACCTCTAATTCAGTCTCTACACAAAGTTCTTAAATTTTAATGTTGTGAACAACCTTAATTAATTAAATCAAACTCAACAACTAACTTTAATCTTCCTATCTCATCATCATCTAACTTTTCTTTTGAGATATCTATTCCTTTCACGAATGCTTCATTAAGTTCTTCTCAAAGTTCACTAATAATTTTTTTTGTTCTTCATTGCTTCTGCTAGTTCCAAAGTTCCATTCCTGGTTCCTTCTACCATTCCTTCTATTTCTAAAGTTTCTTCCATTGTTTCTTCTATCTCTAAAGTTTTTGTCCATTCGACAGTTTTTTGTTGTGTGTTCAAAGTTATTGCACAATTGACATGTAGGTGCTCTTCTTCTAGGATTCTATTGATCATCAGTTGCATGACAATTCTGAGCAATGTGTCCTGAGTTGTTACACTTACAACACACGATCTATCTTTTGTCATCATAAGATCTTCTTTCTCTTAATGTCCTTTCATTAGATCTTCTTCTATTTGCAGGGTTAGTATTTCTAGACATTCTACTATTTCTTCTATCATTATAATACTTATGTTTCCTACAATCAATTGCATTATGATCCATACCATGACAATTATGACAATAAAAGTCCTTAACATGATTAAATGACATATTAGTACAATATGTTTTCATATGACTGATTTCATTACATAAAAAACATTTACCTCTAAATTCATACCTAGTTGTCTTGGGCGTCTCCACTTGCTTTGGCTCATCCAAGATTTCAACTTCATTGATTTGGTCAAATTCTTTAGGTTTCTTAGAATATTGACTGGATTCAATCTTATCATCTGATTTGTATTTTTCTTTCAAATCTAATCTAATCTTTGGTTTCTTTGTAGACATTTTAATTAGATAACCAAGACTAGTCTTGTCATAAGAAGGTCTCTATATAGACATAGAATCATCAAGCTTTTCTCTGCTAGAATAAAGTTTCTCAAGTTGTTGTTTGGACTATGTCAATTCACCTTTCACAATAGTATTGTATTTATGGAGTTCTTCATGATCTTCTTTCAATGCTTCAAACTCAGATGTTTTCTTTTCCATACTTGCTCTCATATTTGCATTTTCAGTTTTCAAATCAGAGTCAACTTTGTTAAGATCATTTCTCAAAGTCAACTTCAGATTTGTAATCTTCAACTCATGCTTCAACATTTTGTACTCTATCTTCAAACTTGAATAGTCATCATCAGTAGTTCTAGATTCAGTAGATTCATGCTTTGATTTTAGATGTTCAATCTTTTCTTTCAACTGACCAATGTATACTTTGGAGTCTTCATATCTGTCCTTTAGCTTATCTCTTTCTTTAGTAAGGAGATCAATTTGTTCAAGAGCTTCTTCGAGATTCTTCATCAATTGTTCTATATCCATGGGGATCTTACTTAAGTTGTTAAGCCTCTTCAAAGTAACTATGCTATGATGCCAATTGTTAGAAATAGGGATTACTGGGGGGGTGAATCAATAATCTACATAGTTTAGTCACCAATTAGATATTATTACTTAATTTAGACCATGCATAACAAAGAACTAAAGTAATTTTGAATAGTAAGAGTAACAATGCACAAAGATAACTCATGATACCATATTTTTTTAACTAGGGAAACCTTGGCCAAGGGAAAACCCCGGTGGGGATGATACCCACTAGATAATATACTGATATATATGTTCCTTGTTAGAGGATAGACCCTATTAGGAGTCACTGAGAAAATTTGGTATAACCAGTCCCTGTTAGGAGACTTTGAATCCTCACATTTTAGTATAATGTATGTAAGAAGAGCCCACTACCCAAACATGCAATTTCAACTACAAGAATAGTTCACTACTCAAACAAGTAATATTGTCATTTTCCTTTCTTTACTGATCTCTTATCTTCAAATCATTCTTAGATTACTAGATAGTTCATTCAAAACTTTGCATATATCACTTTCACAAAATTTTGCTCACTTTGCACAACTTAACAATTACATAATCTCACAAGTTTGCATACTTGATACACAATAGAACAATTCTTATCACAAGAATTCCTTTACATAAATACCATGCCTTTACATAAAATAATCTTGGGTTGGCTAAGACCACAATTTACTTTTCCAAGTTAGTGTAAACATCTAGAATGTAGGCCCTAATTGGACAAGTAGATGTTTTGTAAAAAAAACAATTATTTTCTTCAATGATGTCTTGCTTCATCAAAATATGATTAACTCTATTTTGTATAGTTAGTACAAGCTTCTAAGATTATACATGTCATCACCAACATGTATACTATCTCCATGTAACTTCACTTATATAATATGACATTTGCAGCATGTTATAAACAAAACAATACACTATTGTATACCAAACTTTATACTTAGACAATTTTCTTATAGACAAATAATAAGTATTTTTATTTTTTAGGTTTCCTGTCAAAATTTACGTCATGTGTTATTAATTACAACAATTACATATCACTATTAGCCAATTGTCAACAATATCCAAATTTTTAATTTTGCCTAAGTGTCAAACAACGAGAGGAGACCTTGTTTGCAATTGAATATCTTGCACCCGGTTATGTTTCATGACTCACCACTTTGGGAATGTTTAATATCCATATCAAAGAACCTATTTTTCAGATTTTGAGTCATTTTGATATGTTTTATCTAGGTTTTTAATCCCTCAAAGTTGGTCATTTATTGTTGTTGTGTTGATGCAAATTGTTCAGAATTCTAGGAGGCCCTATTTGATCAGTAATAACTTTGACCTAGTTAACTAAAATGAGAAAATTCATTTTGTATTACATTCTATAGGTTAGAGACTTGTCATGTTTCTAATTTGGGATTATGAAAAATCTATTTGATCAGTTTTCAAATGCAATTCCTATGCAATTTATAACTTTTTACTGGTGTCATAAAGTCTAAATTTGTTGGTACCCCTATTCATAATGTTATAACTATGAATTCATGATAGGTGAGATAAAATGGATGGAATTGTTGCACTCTACTCTAAAAATTCTTTAAGTATACTAGTTTGCAAGTCTTGATGAATCTGTCTCCACACTTTCCCAGGTCCATTCCATTTGCAAAAATCACTTTTCTGCCAATGTTTCCAGTTCTACAAATTTGAGTAGCCTCACTTTGACCTTTTTCCAAATTTTCCTAGTTATTATTCATGAGATCAAACCAAAAAAAATTATTCCCCTCATGGAAATGGACTAATTCCCCCATTTTTGTGACCCCAAGTGTCCATTTGCCCTATTTTTAAAGCTAAATCCGAACACATTTTATGGTTTTTGTGACTTGTTTTCTTGCATGTAATTTTGAGAAGGAAACTTTGATAGTCAATGTCTATAATCTTCAATCTTATATCTTTTAGGGAAAAAGAACTCAGACCCATTTACATCCCCTTAAGGTTGTATGTCTGATATATTTTTTTGTTGGAATAAAGGGCCAAATAAATGCTTGATGTATTTGACAGAGTTGTTGGTTATTTTGAGAAGGATACTTCATGAGAATAAGGTTTTTATGAACACTGATGTTTGATTCACAAGGTGATAAGATAGATCTAATATCTTTGTATATGGAATATGTCACTAGTATCATAGATGTATGTATTTAATTTGTGGAATCACCCAATAGATAAGGCACTAATCAACTACATGATGAACTTGTTCTTACTACTATATATTTGGGGTTCTACTAAAATCAACATCATTAATCAAATATCTTTCCCTTTGATGTTGAAGAGATGAAAAGGATGCCCTCACTTAGCTTATCAATTTCTTTGGCCATGTTATTAGGTATTCCGTGTCTGAGATCTTTGCATAAGTGTTAGCAGATTAAGGGTTTTATCTACTTTATTAGATTCAGTACCATATGAAGAATCTACAAGTCCACCTACTTAAATTTTTTAGAGATTGAAGTAGAAGAAGGGTCTAGCCTTATAGTTGGCCTAGTGTATGAAAGGATATGTTAAGGATGAGAAGTAGCTACCCCTAGATATATTTTTTTCTCATCGAGGTAATTTGAAAGCAAGATGTTTCAAAACACCAAAAAATTGAATGTTAAGGACATTGAGATAAAAACATTGAAACTGCAGAATGAGCAATTGTAGAATGATCTAAAAAGGGTGAAGGAATCCATTGAAACTTTCAAAAAACCAAATAAAGCCATCAAATACTTTGAGATTAAATAATAATACATCTAGACTAGGGTACACAAGTACTAAAAAAGGAGAATCATCAAAAAATACTGAAGAAAGGAACAAAAAGGTAAGAACTCTAAACCTACTTGTTATAATTGTGGTAAGAAAGGAAAAACTACTAATGTGTATTGGAGCAAGATTAAAAATCAGAATGTCAAACATAAGAACATGGTTTAATGCCAAAAGTGCAATGAGCAAGGTCATCAAGCACATGAATAGAGAACTAGGACCATGCAAACACAAAATTTTGAAGGATATTGCTATAATTGTCAGAAGTATGGATATAGAGCTTTTGAATTCAGATCCAAACTCATGTGGTCATCAAATAGGCAAGCAAAGGTAAGGAATAATGGAAACTCTTATAACTAGTATTGTAATACAAGATATAACTATCATAATTGTCAAGAATATGAACATGTTCCTAAAAATTGTATTAGGACACACTTCAAAGGTGACTACAAAAGGTGGTTAAGTCAAACCACATGTTTTAGCTTCTTGAAGACTATTCACATTAGTTGATATTGTCCAACAAGGTCAAAGGCACCAAGTTGTGAGTTTGATAAAATAAAAGGCAAGGAAAATGTTGAACACATCAGAGATGAGATGAACAAGACATGGAAGAAAAAGGATGGTTGTAGCACATCAAATGGAGAAGAGATCACTTCACCCAATGGGTCAAGTGATCACACCTCATCAAACTAATTAATCAAGAGGTATGTGGGACTGATATTTAAAGGTTATAACATACATCAGTTCAAAAGGAATTTAGTACTAAAAAGATCATATAAACATGAACAAAGATGCAAAATATTCAATAAAATTCTTTAAGATTTTCATGTCTCTGCTGAGTATGAAGCACTTCCTATGTGTGTCAAGTAAAGTAGTAGAAGATGCCTACCTAACAGACTGGCTAGTTGATGTCGAGCTTGTAGTGGTTGATGAGCAAATAAAATGTTAATGAATATCGAGTAAGCCTAAAACTAGTTTATGTCGAGCTTATAGCTATCTAAGCACTCATAATTTATTGCAGGCATCTCAAAGGGTATTTGATCAAATTTTGACTCATTTTTCATCACTTTGAAATTGACAAGGAACTAGGAGAGAAAGAGGCGATCAAAGTATAAGATCTAAGCAGTGATTCTACATCATTTTATTAGATCTTATAAAGGTATTTATCAAGAGCCGAGCTTCATAGTTTATATTTTCATTAACCCTAGTTTCACAATATGGCATCTAGTTCAAAGATTGTAGAGGGTAAGGAGGTTTTAAACATTTAATTTGTTAGTAATGAAGTTAAGCAACCCATTTTCAAGGCTATTCCTAACATCACTTACAAGAAAGACCTCTCTAGTGCATTATCCATGATACCACCAAATGTTTTAATGGTACAAGATGTTAGAAAATGTGATAATTGAAAAATTGGTAGCATTAGCAATATGGAGATTAGGGAAGCATACAAAAAACTCTGTGATAATGGTGTTTTGAAATAAGAATTCAAAATTTTCAAGAAAAAAGGGTTAACATGAGCCCTAGATTTTCCAAATGTGTTCAAAACTGAATGGATTAGGATAGTCCTGAGTAGAATACATGATAGTTCATTCTGGCTAGATAATGGACCTATCAAAATAACCAAGAGGATAATTCATAGGGTTACTGGTTATCCAACCCTAGATTGGCCTAAGACATTGAGAAGTGATTTGAAGGAAGTGATTGAGAAGAATACTGGAGCTATATGGAACAAGAGAGGAATGACTATTGATACAATTACTGATCCATTGATAGAGTTTTCTATCAAGGTCATTTCACACAAGTTTGACCAATCTAGTAGATTAAATAGTGTGCTATCTATAGCAATAGATGTGGGATATAAAATTTCCAAGAAAGATCATACATATGATATAGCAGAGCTACAACTACAAAAACTAGTTGAGAACCTTGGAGCAATTAGAAAAATAAAGAGTGCACAAAGAAAATTTGGTTCTATATTGATATGCATATTCTTTTATGTGCAAAACACTTTTCCTACTTTTGGAATAGTTGCATGGAAAACAAATAGATTAGTGACAGTACAGATTGGTGAATACATTGAGCAATTAAGAGAAAATTTTGAATTAGTGATGACAAGTTATTTTGAGAATTTCAAACAATCAATGAAAAAAAGAATGAGAATACCAGTATCTCTAGTAGAGAAGCATTATGATCATGTCTATTTTCTAGTAGATGCTGACCATACATTTTTATGAGCTACTAGACCAAGGGTGAGATGGTTGAGACCCTTAGGATATGAAATCAATGTGCATGAAGCTTCTATAGCTATAAAAGCTTTACTAGTAGAAGAGGTTGACATAAATGAAAAGTCTTTTGGAAATTATGAGATGGCAAAGTCTAAAATATCAATGGAATTGAAAACTACTTCTGTAATTAAGAAGAAAGAAAATTTGGTGAAGAAGTTGAAAGAAAAATTTGGAGAGGGTGTCGAGTGGGAAGAAGAAGAAGAAAATGAAGAGGAAGAAGATTCTCAAACCCAAGAACCACTTGCACTTACACAAGGTATGGAAGAAAACTAGGGAGAAGAGGAGATTGAAGTTACTGAAGGTGCTAAGGAAGAAGAAGCCAAGGAAGCACCTATACTCACTGAACAAAAGAAGAGGAAGGCCAAGGACCAACCTATGGCAAGGGCTAAGAAAACTGTCAAACCTAGACAAGCCAAGCCTACTGCACCTACTATAAGAGTTACTCAATTTGCAACTGCACAAAAGGCCAACGAAAAAAGAAAAGCAACAAAACAAGGAGGTCAAGTGTGGCACAAACAGATTCTAATGAGAAGAAAATAGAGTTAGATGACAACAACCAATTCAAAGTGGTGAGTCACAATACTCTATCAAATCTAGAGAACCTTAGTGAAAATGTTAAGAATAGTGTGGATCTATTAGGATTTTCTCATGTAGATTTTGAAAATCTTTGTAAAGTGGATAAGAATCAAGTGGAAGAGGCTATATATGCCATGATGGAAAAATTCAAGTCTACCCCGTTAGAGATTCCCAACTCAATGCCTAAGAGTTTATATGATAGAGTTGAGTAGAAATGGCACTATTGCCTAAACTTGGAAAGACAAATTAAAGAGACATCTCTTGCACAAGTGATGCCTGAACTAAGTAAGGGTAAAATTGCTAAGTCTATGAAGAAATATGTAGTTAGGTTTGTACCTAAATATAGAGCTTTTAGAATTTTGCAAAATAACATTGAGGATGTAGCCAAGAAGACCACTCAGATGTGGAAGCTTACATATGGGTTAACTATAGTGAAGGAAGGTGAGAAAGAGCCCATAGAGGTAAAGGATGATTATGATGGATATGATCATTATGAAACTATTGAGGGACGAAGTAAAATGCATACAGATGGCAAGACAACAGCTGAGCTAGAGCAACAAGAAGAATAGAGTGTGCAAGACACACAATTGCACTAGTATCAGCCTCCAACATGAAACAAATTAGAATACTAAAACAATAATTGTTAGGGATGTTTCTAATGCCATATCTTAGAATATCAATCCTTTTTTAGAGGAATATCTCAAAAAGATGCTATGTAGTGCCTCTCATGTTTGTAGTATGTACCTTGTCTATTTTGATTCAAGAGATACTTAATACTCTTATTTTATGTACCTTGTGATGACCTGAGGGTTGGATTTTATACTTTGATTTAGCATCATAGATGCTTTACTACTATGATGTTCAATTTATCATATTTGCATCTTGATGCCATTTTGAGATGACAGTAGATCTATGATGATATTTGATTATCTAGTATTTGGACATACTTTCTAATTATGTTAGGTGATGGATTTTATGCTATGGTTATTTACTTCATTCTTGTCTTTTTATGCTTTATTCCTAATGTTAATGATGTAAATGGATTCATTAGACATTTAATGCATTGCTACTTCGGCTATGATATTATATGCAATTGCACTTGATCATGTGTTTTAGTGTGTGAGAATTATATCCCTAGCAGTAGCACACAGAGTTAGTGACTCAACTATTCATATTTTACCAATATCACCCCTATATGGTTAATGTATCCTTATTTTAATTACTTAAATTAAAAACTTTTAGTGATTATTAAATGTGAACACATCTATGATTAGACCAGTGAGTGTGTCTATGAACTTAGATGTTTGCATTGTCATGAAAGTTGTTTAGTGATTTCAATGATTTTGGGTTTTCAGGCTTTAAATCTTCTCAAATTTAATTTATGGAAAGTTTTCCTTAAGTGAGTTCTCATTATGAGCAATAAGTTATTTTTATTTGGTTTGATTCAAAGTCCAGCTAGTCTAACTAGCTATTTTCCCTAATACACTATTCACTTAAAAAGTGAATAAGTATTGAAAAAGGAGTTTAATTATTCACTTTTCAATTTTTGAAAATAGAAATTTGGAGAGTTTTTCTAAAATCCTCTTTTGGAGGATTTTATTTTTGTTCATTTTGGAAGCTATGAGTGTGTGATTTTCAAAAGATCAATCTCATTGTATCTAGCTCAAGGGGACCTTGATTTGTTGTCACTTGCAATAGTTTTGGTGGATTATTTTTGCTCATTTGGCTATGAGGTAGGGCTCTCCCATTTTATCACTTTTGCTCCATTTCAACTTCTATTTTTGGTAGTTTTTTGTTAGGAGGTTGAGAACTAGTGTTCCCCTCTGTTTTTGTTTGTTGGTTTTGATCGGTTGGTCAAGTATGAACATTTTCCCTATTTTAAGGATGGCGATTGGGGTTTCACACCATTATACTAGTTTTTTTGCATACGATGTTCGAAACAAAATATTATTGGATTTTTAGGGGTTTTGTACTTAAAGGTCAAATGGGTTTTAATTTAAAAGTTTTCCAATTTTGGGGGTTTTTACCTCATTTTTCATACCACCCTATTTTCTGAGGTTTTCTTGGCATGAGTTTGATCGTGGACCTAGATAATATGTTTCAATGTCAGTCAGATCTTTATTGCATTTTTATGTTGCATTGGGACGCATTTCACATCCATCCTCTTGAATCTATTATTGGTTGAGTGACTTTCTGCTTTGTGTTCTCATCTAGTCCTTGTATTATGATCTTTGTGATAGTGGTGTGCCACACATGAGTACGTGGGCATACATTTTTTGAGTGACTTACGAGGCTCGATCTTCCATGGTACTTCTAGAATTTATGATCATTGGGGTTGGGGTGGGAGTCTACATACCTATGAGAACTCATCATTGGATGAGCATGGGTAGGGTAGGGTAACATATGGAGGGGGGTTCTATCTCACAACCTAGTGATCATGGCACCATAGGTTGGTAGAGGGAGCTTTAAATAAGTAATAACTAAAATAACACACTAGGTAGTAATAATACTTAAGATAATAAAATGGTTTAGGATGTGCTCCTTCTATTGGGAAGTCTGAGCTACCAATATTAGCTTGGGCTTGTTGATGCCAAGTGACTCTCCATGATGTCAACCCCTACCTAGTAGCCCATTGAGTGTTTAACCAGGACCTATATTTTATGCATTGTATATGTCTTGGTTTCAGTCATCATACTATTTGGCATGTGTGTTAGCCATGGAAATTGTGCTTGTGTGTGTTTATAGTTGGATCATTATCTCCATTAGCATGGTGGGAGTGGACCTATGGGTGCCACGTGGTTGGGAGATACAACTACCTATACAATTGCTAGGGACTAGTGTACAAAGACAATCTTTTGTCCTAGTGAGACTATTGCTAGAAGTTTTCACTTGGTACTTCGGGTTCTAGAGTATGTTTCCTTGTGATTTATGGTTTTAGTAGAATGCTTGTATATCATGTTTATATGCTGTTAGTTACTATTTCATTTCCTTATTATGATGATTAGCATATGATAGATGATGTTATATACCTTTTAGGATTATCTTATGCTTTACTTTTAGCATGTTAGATTTCCTTATGCTTATGTTGTAGCTTGTTTTAGTAGTGATACCCCTTTTATGATAGTACTGATGATCTAATCAATAGCCTGGGATGTTACACACGAGGGATGGCTAGGGCCCACGATGTCTCATGATGCTATTATGGTTGGGAGGAACCACACACTTAGTTTGGTTGTTCTATCCATTGCAATGTTATTTCTATTTATTGTGATATTGATTCAGTACACTATGATGTTTCCTTTTGTACTTTTCCTTTACTACTTGTTAGATGGTTAGATGTTGTTTTCATCTTTTAGTATCATGTTTTAGTGTCCTTGCCTCAAAATGTGGATCCAGTACTCCCCGGTGTGGAGGAATTCTTTTTCTAGTTTTCTTCCTTTATTATTTTTAGGCTATTCTAGATTCTCATGCAAACTTGCAGTTTCTTGCACGAGAGTACAAGTCCTCATGTGCTGTTTTGGGTTTCTTCATGCAGCTTGGCATTTCCTCATGTGAAACCCAACATGAGTTTTGTTGTTGGGCTAAGTATTTTCTCACACCATTTGGTGCACTTTCTTGCATGGGTGGCAATTTCTTATGGGGTATGTTACACTTGCGCAAAAATCTATCTCTATTGGCCTCATGTGAAAAATAGGGGGTATCTAGGCTTGTCTAAGAAAAGTTTGGAAGTTGGTTTTGGAAACGCTTTTAGGTTTTACACCTTCCTAGTTCAAAATAGATTTCCTAAGGGGTTTAAAATATATCATTTCCCTATTCTTAAGATATATTATAATATATGTGATGAGTCTTTTGAGATAGGTTCCAAACCTCTACGAGCTTAGATAAAGATTCTAGGAAATTTTAGGGCTTCAAGATTTTAGACTTAGCCAATTTTTAGGATTCAGCCTTTGGTCTTTTAGCTTGGTTGATCTCTTGTGCTTTCTTTTTTATGTTTTTTTTAGTAGTGATGCTTGGAGATCTTTGGTGTTTGGTTGTTGGTTAGTCTTTCATTGCGACCTTTATGATCCACATATGATGGTTGTCTTGTGCTTTTATACTTGTTATAAAATAAAAAAATCTCAGCTTATATTTACCCTTGTTCCAAGGATCTCTAGGCGAGGCATTACATACTAAATTGTTCCACACTATAGGAAAAACTATGTGATAATCCTTTATTGGTGAGTGTGGAAAAATTGTAGAAGATAGTGACTGATACAACAAGGGAAAAGGAGAATACACAATGCCTCCCTCAAGTCACTATGTACAACCTTTGGACAATGTATCTGAAGATACATTAGAGAATGTTGATACACTTGAGAAAGATACAATAGAAACATAATTCACTACTGAAGAACAACAAGAAACAGGTGAGATGGACTTATCTACACCTACAACATAAGATCACAATGCATCACAAGTCATTGTGGAAGTCAAGGGCAGGCCTAAAGAGATAGAGCTAACACCTACAATGAAGGAGCAAGAAGCTATACAAGCCCTGGTAACCTTACCAACATCTAGCACTCCTTTGACTCAAACTCTTTAGAAGCAAAGCACAGATGCAACTCCATTGCAAATATTAGTGCCAAGCCCAAGTACATCAAAGGAAAAGTAAGTAATCCAATATGGTTATGTAAGCCTTGATGAAGAAATTTTTCTACCAAAGTATGATTATGATACAATGACTATAGAATAAATGGGCATGCTCTAACAAGCCCTAGCAAGGAAGAAGCATCAAGAAATTCTTAGAAGGGAGCATAGGTAGAAGTAGGCATTGCAAGATATTAAAGACATCTTTTGAGATGCTTTTAGTCCACTAACTCCAAATGAGACCAAGTGACTCATTGAAAAAATGACAAACATAGTGGAAAAGGTGAGTGATGCCAACCTAGACACAAATGCAAAATTACTAGAATGGTTAGAAAAGAAATTTTAGAGCAAAGTGAATGAAAAGATATCATGTGATATAGCACTAACACAAGTTGTATTGGCAACTAAGGTTGAGGATGTGAATAAGGTACTTGAGAATATTTTCTCATTGTACACTAAATTATGCAATCCAACACACTTCACCCAAGAAACTAGAAGTCACATTTTGAGCTTGGAAAGTCAGAATACATCATCAAGTGCAAAACTACCAATAACACTAGCTCAGTGTGAAAAGCACTTCAAAACACTACTACAAACCCAAAGTCAATTAGCTACATTGACAATAGATGAGGCCAACATAAGGGGCAAATTGATTAGCATTCAACTTTGACCCTAGTATAAAAATTTTGCATAAGGAACTAGGTTATGTTGAAACTCTATTGAAGAAATACCCCAATCTTTTAACATTAGATGGCCTAGTCCACTTTGCTTCTGAGCTTGCTATCCAAATCAAGTCTTTAAATGTAGCATGTGAAAACTAGGATGCAACTCTCAAGATAATCTTAAATGTCCATTAATCTTTTCTAGAGAAACACACTACAAGTGTATAGCCCATTGACATAAGTGTCAAAAAGGGGGAGAGATAGAATAAAGGGGGAGAAATGATATAAAAAGGTGAGAACAAGAAAAAAAAAGGATTTTGGAAGAGATATAAGGAGAGGAAGAAATAAAGGAGCATAAATTGGAAGATATAAGAGTAAGAAAAGGGGCAGAGAAAACATAGAGAAAAGACACATTTAAGAAAGCATCACAAGCATCAAAATACAAGACATATTAGATGAAAGAGTATCAATTAAGAGACATTTACTCAATAGGAGTACAAAATTTTGGATAGAGAATAGACATATCAACTCAAGGGGAGTTATAAGATTTTTGAGCTATCTAAGTTTTTACAAAATTTTGAAAAAAAAAAGTTAGAAATATGTTATGCTCATGAAATTAAGGATATTCATGTAAACCCAAGTGTTTTTGGTACTCATGTCAAAGAGGGAGATTGTTGATCTTAGATTTGTTTTGACAAGTGAGTGTCAACACACTTAAGTTATTTACTTAGTTCATGCCAAACAAGTAGTACATGCTAAGCACAACATGTATATATATTATAGAGCATGCTAAGTCAATAGTTAGTGCCGAGCCACTCATGTACCTATTAGAGTAATTATTTGTTCTAACTTATTAATTAAATCACTTTGATTTAATTAATTAAGTTGCCTATTACTTTAGTTTGCTTAAGCTATCTTGTAGGTGCATATAATTAATATTTTATTAATTATATTGTGCAACCCTAGCTTTTTTAGGATTAAGTTTCCCTTTTCGCGTTTCGTGATTCCTTTATAAGGATTCACCTCTTTGTATTTTCTCATTCACTTATTGGATTATATGAGATATTTCTCTTTGCATGTCCATAAGATGGATCTAGCTTTTTGGCCTCCATGATTTTTCCTTGCCTCTGTTCTTTGCTTCATCCATGTGATAGGGTTATGCATGTAGGTGTTCTTAGGAGATTAGTTTTTCACCTAATCTAACATGGTATTAGAGCTAGCTTGCTACTCGTTGTTCGTGGTTTGTTGAAGCATTTCAGAAGCTGCATTTTTCAAAGCAATGGGAGGCCGTACAGACAACTTAAAAAAAAAAATTTGGGGCACTTTGGGCTCAAACAGATGCTTCCATTGGATCTGAAAGGTTGTTTGCAGTCAAAATCCATAAAAAATTTGTCCATTTTGGACACCGTTGGTCTGGGAGGCAAAAATTTTTTGCTGTACAGGGCCGTACGGCCTTTGCACACAATCCGAGATGCAGAATTGTTAAAAAAAAGCAAAAAAAATTTACACTGTGGCATTTTTTCACCATGGCAGTTAATTAACCGCAATGGAGCCGCTAGCAGTCATCGCTGCCAGCCATCGCTAGCGGTTACAGCTGGCGGTCCGCCAACGGCCCACAGCAGCTCCACTGGTGGCAACCGCCACAGCTCCGCCCCACGGCAGCCATCCACCCTCCCATTGCCCGGCCGCTGCTCCGCCGGCGGTGGAGATTTTTATAATGTTTTTTTGTTTTTTATTATTTTTTATTAAACAAAATAAATTTTCATGCATTTTCAGAGGCCCTAGTGGTTTTTTCTCCATAACTTGAGCATACAGACATTTTTTTTTGATCCAAAAAATGCATTGAAAAGCTGGTTCTAAGACGGAGATATTGGTATAGGTGTTTTTGAGTTTTGATGTAGTTTGGTTTCTTTTTTTGGTAGTCAAAGCTGGATGTTCTATTTTGCACTGCAGGAGGCATATCTTGAGCTTTTGATCTCCAATTTTGGACTTCTTTATATCGCTGGAAAGCTATTTCTGTGCTCTTTCCAGTGATGCTGGTTGTTGTTCCAGATTCTGCTCTAGGAACATCCTATTTAGTCTTTTGCATTTTAGCATTCTAGTGGATATCCTAATTATTTTAGGTTCGAAGATCGATTTTGTTGCTTTAGATGCTTCGTTTTGGGCTTTACATTCTGTTGTTTTAGCCTTATGTTTTTTTTGATCATTTTTTATATTCATTGTAAGCATCTTTATGCAACACATTGAGATAAAGTGCCACTCTTGCATTTTGGGATCCTTTTCATTATTGTGATTCATTGTACTCACACTATTTTATAAAGTGCCATGGGGGGGGGGGGGATAGTTGTTTACCGCTTATAGGCCCTCTTTCTCTATTTTTCTCATGCAGTGTTGATGACATGTGCCTTTATTGGTTTTTGTACCTCACTCTCGATGTGTTTGGCTCCTGTGTTG
This sequence comes from Cupressus sempervirens, assembly GCA_028749045.1. NCBI lineage: Eukaryota > Viridiplantae > Streptophyta > Pinopsida > Cupressales > Cupressaceae > Cupressus > Cupressus sempervirens. The sequence goes on from CM053792.1 coordinate 31,559,122, forward strand.
TAGGAGATTTTTGGCCCATCTTTTTAGCTGCCTGTCACCTCACCTGCCTTAAGGGGAGGTTATATTGATGTTCTATGCTTCTTTGGTTGATGGTTCATGCCTTCTATTTCCATGGAGGTTCCTTTGGTTGATGGTTTGTGCCTTCTATTTCCATGGAGGTTCTACAGATCAGCATTTTGATAGAATTTTGCAGTTCTTCATGCTTCAATGATTCTCTTCTGATCTCTTTGTTCCTTCTTCTGGAACATTCTTCGCTATCTATTTTTGGAGTAGAGTTTTTCCCAAGTGGTTTTCTCTATTTCTCCTCTTTATAGAGATTTTCCCATGTGGATGTCGTTGGAAAGCTAGTTTTGTGAGTTATTCAGTTGCAGAGGTCTTTTATCCAAATTCTGCTCTAGGTTTTTTCTCCTCCGAGTTTTGAACTTTCGCACTCAGGCGGACTACTTGGATTCTACAGGTCCTGGATCTCTTCTTCTGTTCTTTTGGCTCACTCTTCTTTCTAACTTCTGAGCATTGTATGCTTCTATTTTGTTGCATACTTTTTTCTGTAAATGCATTGAGATAAAGTGCCTGCTTTTGCATATCTAGGATCTTGTACACCTTGTGTTTGTTTGTACTCGCACTCAGTTATAAAGTGCCATGGGGGGTCATGATGTTTTGCCATTTTTTGCTCATCCACCTTTGTCAAGTGAATTTTTCTTCCATGACATTACCCCATGCAGTGTGTTGATGGCACCACCCTTTATCCTATACTTGTACTTTTATTGCACTATTGGTGTTCCTGATTCTTCTTCTTGCAGATGTTTTTGGCATTGCATTTCAATGTTCCTGTCACCCCTCTCCCTATTCACCCCTCTCCCTGTTCAGCATTATGGGGGGTTCACCTATTGGCTCTTTTTCTTCCTTGGTTCAGTTGAGTGATCTACGTATTTAGTTTTTGTTCCTATGTACTAGGCGGATGTAGTGGCTAGGAAACTATGCATTTTGGTAAGATGGTTCATCTACTATATAGACACTCATTCATTCCTACTTTTGGAGGTCACCTCTTCAATTGATCAGCTCTTGAGACTTTTTCTTCTCTACCTATTCATGCACTATTTTAGTGGGGGTTCCAGCAGTTTCTACTGACAGCGTTTGCAGCTTCATGCTTCAGAGATGCTTCATGCTCTTTTCTGTTCCTTTCTTTGGGAAATTTCCTAGATTGGAGGCTTAGTTTCCTTCATCTAGTTCTTTTTCTTGTATTTGGGTACCTAATCAAGCCTTGTTGTTGGGACCCATCTTTTTCTGTTTTCATAGTTGTGCTAGGTTAGCTTCCTCCCAAGCTTCGCTTAAGGGGGGGTGTTAGAGTAATTATTTGTTCTAACTTATTAATTAAATCACTTTGATTTAATTAATTAAGTTGCCTATTACTCTAGTTTGCTTAAGCTATCTTGTAGGTGCATATAATTAATATTTTATTAATTATATTGTGCAACCCTAGTTTTTTTAGGATTAAGTTTCCCTTTTCACGTTTCGTGATTCCTTTATAAGGATTCACCTCTTTGTATTTTCTCATTCACTTATTGGATTATATGAGATATTTCTCTTTGCATGTCCATAATATGGATATGGCTTTTTGGCCTCCATGATTTTTCCTTGCCTCTGTTCTTTGCTTCATCCATGTGACAGGGTTATGCATGCAGGTGTTCTTGGGAGATTAGTTTTTCACCTAATCTAATAGTACCAAGTCACTTAAGTGTCGAATAGATAGTGTATGCCAAGTAACATAGGATCTGAGTAAATAGTGGATACCAAGTAGTATAGATGTTGAGTTACAACATAGAGATTAGTATATGTCGAGCATCAAAGACTTCAGATGTTGAGTGACACAATTTTGACATATTTTTTTGTTAAGGCACAAAAAACTATGTAAACCATTTTTGAGCCTACTTAAAGATGAATTATGATATCTTTGGATATAAGGACAAATCTTAAGTTGGATTCCCAATGCAATTGCATGCAACCAATCAGAAAAAGGGAAGGTTTAAGAAGCAAAATGGATGAATCACAACCATGGATTCACACCTAACCCTAAGTCACCAAAGTCTTTTTAAGGATGGAAAACCCTAAACTATCTATGATATGAAGAGTGTGTATAAGGTGTATGAAGGAGAAAAGAGATTATTTTGCATGTGAAGAATAGAGCATTCATGGTGGCTAAGGAGTTATGAATTAAAATTGCATTACTAAATCAGTTAGAGCATAGTAGAGAAAAGGAAAAGCATACAAAAAAGAGACATTTGATCAAGGAGGATCAAGAATACATGAGCTTAGAGGTGATCTATCATCAAGAAACCAAGTGTTGACCATAGGATCAATGCTAAAACATTCTAATAGGTGATTTTAGTCAAAGTATCTTTATAAAGTAGTCCTAACACATTCTATTGAAATCCTTTAACAAGGTGCTTACTTAATTGTGAGTTAAATTACTTTAACTAGTCACATTTCTAACAAAGTGTTGAAATCCTTTAATAGGGTAAGACCTAATAGTCTTTGTAAGCCTTTAATAGGGCAGACCTTTCATAGGGTAGATCATGTTTCATGGTCAAAACATTGTAACCTTCATTGGACACTCTTTATTACTGCAGTAGTGAAGATTTGTGGGTGTCATCCTCACCCCAATTTTACCTTCTCATTGGAGGGTTTCTAGGTAATCATATCTAGTATTAAATATGTGAATATTTTCTTGCTTACATGCATTAGATATACATGCTTTACATGGTATTTCAATTTACTTGCTACATGTATGAGATGGATGTGTGGGGAAGATTTTATAGGTCCAAGTTTAAACTACTAGTTCACCCCCTAGAAGTTTACCTTGCCTATTGTAATTCCAATAGTTTTATGCTTCCAATGTAATCGCAATGAAGTAGTAATCAAGTTTGTACTCCATTTTATTCATTCAATTTGAATTTTCATTAATTGTGTACTTTGCAAATACCAAAAAAATATCAATTAAATTTTGAAATCAAATATCTGCTCAAAATCTTTGTTCAATCTTCAAATGCTACCTGAAGCTTACCATAGCTTCCTTTCATCATGACAATGTGATGAAGACACAACCAAAGACTAGAATGAGCACACAGGAAAAGGGAAATATTATTATCAATGAAAAATTCCATATGGGCTTACAACAATATGATTCTAGAGAAAGAAATCCTTCACACAGAACCTTCTCTCTAACTCCACTAAGAGCTACCTTTACAATGCCAGAAATGTTCTTAAATAAGCCCCAAATGGTTTAGGGTTAGGAATAGATTCTAGAATATGCCAGTTGGAATCCACCACCAAAATAGAAGGTTCTAGAAATCATGTTAGAAGTCAGTGTAAAATTAGAAGAATCCAAAAATGGTAGTCCAACTTCCGAGAGGCATAACTTTTGAGCCGTAACTCTGATTGATGAACCGTTTACTTTTCTAGAAAGCTCTCAAAGCACTCTACAGCCCTATGGACCAGATTTTCTCATCCCCCCCCCCCCCTTTTCTTTTCCTATACAAGGCCATTTAGTGCCCCATATCTGACTTTGAAGCACTCTTAGGAGGTCTCCAAAAAAATTAAAACTGCAATAACTTTCTAACCATAAAGCCTTTTGACATTATTCTTTTTCTGGAGTGCTTTAAATTACAAGTACAATCATCCCTCCAAATTAAACCCTCTAACTCATCATAATTTTGGCTCAATTACAAAATAACTCATTTTCTACATTTACACATATCCCAAGGTGCTTAAAAACTAATAAAACTCTAACCCAAAAAACTAATAGTGGAACTACAAGAGTTGGAACCTTTATTTGACCCAAATGGGTATCCAAAAATGAAAACACATTAAACAAAAACTATCTCTAAGCATATTTTTTAGTGATACAGGATTGCCCTTACACCACTAGATGCTCCTACATTAGACACCTAGGGTAGATTAAAAAGTGACCCTGTCACTCTATGGTAGAGGAAAACCCAAATGGGCAACCTCCACTACTAATATTCAAGTTGAGTCCTCTATTGGTCGTCCTTTCCACTTCACTAGGTACTCTTTATACTACCTATTTCTGGTACTCCTACCCACACGACTATGTAGAATCTCTTCTATCTCCTCCTTAGAAGTCAGAATTGGACTTGGCTCCTACATCAACCCCTCATCTACACCATCATCGTGATATTCTATTAAGTCTACAATGTTGAAGATAGGAGAAATGTGAATCCCATTTGGCAACTCCACCTCATATGCATTTCCTGAGTCATGTTCCTTCAAAATTTTCCAAGGGCCAAATTTCTTCATCTTTAGATTGTTGTAAGTACCCAATGGAAACAATTCCTTTCATAAGTGTACCATAACCAAATCCCCTACTTGGAATTCCTTATGTCTCCTCTTTTTATTTGCCCCAACTTTATACTATTGATTCATCTTGGTAATGTGTGCATGGACCTCCTCATGTAGGCTCTTGACATGTTCAACAAATTCTTTTGCCTCGGCACTTGTCCTATCCCCTTGCTCCATCTTCTTTAATTCTGGTGCAGTCCTTGGGCTACTGCCATACACAATTTGGAATGGTGATCTACTAGTACTTCAATTTACAAAATTATTGTAAGAAAATTCTACCTATGGTAGAATCAAATCCCATCACTTAGGTTTATCTCCCACTAAACACCTCAACAAATTGCCCAAGCTTCTATTTACCACTTCTGTCTATCCATTAGTCTATAGATGATGTGTAGAACTGAACTTCAATTCAGTCCTCAACTTCCTCCATAAAGCCCTCTAGAAAGACCCCACAAATTTAGTATCTCTGTTAGAAACAATACTCTTTAGGAGACCATGTAGTCTCAACACCTCTTTGAAAAACAAATTTTCAATATGTACAACATCATTAGTCTTGTGGCATGGAATGAAATGTGCCATCTTAGAGAACCTATCAACCACCACAAATATTGAGTCATTACCCCTTTGTGTCCTTGAAAATCCAAGAACAAAATCCATACTTATGTCCTCCCATGGCTTCAATGGAACAGACAATGGCTGATAGAGTCTTTTATTATGACTAAATCCCTTGTCTGCTTTACATACTTGACAACTCTGTATAAAATTCTTCACATCTTGTGACATTTGAGGCCAAAAATAATGTTCTCTAAGAATGAAAATGGTCTTATATCGACCAAAGTGTCCTTCCATCCCCCCACTGTGCTTCTCCTTGATCAAATTTTCCCTCATGAAACTCCTTGGAATGCATAACTGATTGCCCTTGAACAACATACCATCCTGAATCAAATAATCTAGTCACTTCAACATTACTACCAGCAATAACTGTCTCCTACTCAATGCATCTATAACCCTATTAGACCTTCCACTTCTATTTTTCAACACAAATGTATAGCTCTGCACGAACTCTACCCACTTCAAATGTCTCTGCTTCAATTTACCTTGGCTATTTAGGTACTGCAATGCCTAGTGAATAGTATATAAGACCAATTCTTTTGGCAATAAATAATGCCTCCATTTCTTTAAGGCCTGAACAATTGCATAGAACTTCTGATCATAAATAGAATACTTCTTCTTTGCATCATTCAATTTTTTATTAAAATATGTAATAGGCTTACCTTCTTGGCTCAATACGGTGCCAATAGCACTGCCACTAGCATCACAATCTACCTGGAACACTTTATTGAAATCAGGAAGTGCCAACACTGGTTGTTCTATCACCTTCTTCTTCAACAATTCAAAACTCCTTGTAGCTATTGTTGTCCACTTGAACTCTTTCATATCCCCCCTTATTGTTTTAGTCAAGGGTGCACATATCCCACTGAAATTCTTAATGAACTTTCTGTAAAAACTAACCAGACCATGAAATGATCTCACCTCAGTAGTAGACCTTGGAGTAGGCCATTACAAGATAGTTTTTTACCTTCTTTGGATCCATTTTGAGACCCTCAGATGATACAACAAATCCCATGTAGACTAAATCCTTTTTTACAAAGCTACACTTCTTCAAATTAATCAACATTTTCTCTTCCCTCAACCTTTCAAGGACTCTACAAATGTGCAATCAATGTTCATCTAAAGTCTTGCTGAAAATTAAAATATCATCCAAATAGACAATAACAAATTTTCCCTAGAATTTCTCTAGTAACTTATTCATAAGCTGCATGAAGGTGCTTGGCTCATTGGTCTATCCAAAAGGCATGACTAACCACTCATATAGACCCTCCTTGGTCTTGAATGTAGTCTTCCACTTATCTCCCTCCCATATCTATATCTCGTGATAGCCACTCTTGAGATCTATCTTTGTGAAGTACTAAGCCCCACTCAAGCAGTCCATAAGATTTTCCATTCTTGGCAAAGGGAACTAATACTTGATGATTATTCTATTTATAGCTCCAGAGTCTATGCACATTCTCCTCTCTCCATCTTTCTTTGGTGCTAGTACTGCAGGTACTGCACATGGACTCGAGCTCTCTAAAATCAACCCCTTCCTCAATAGCTCTTGAACTTGTCTATTTAGCTCCTCAATTTCAGTAGGAGTCATCCTATGAGCAGCCTTGTTAGGCAAACTAACTCTAGGGATCAAATCTATCTGATGACTGATTTTCTTTACTGGTGGCAACCCTTCTAGAACATTATCAGAGATGACATTTCCATACTCACTTAATAGGCCTAAAAATGCAGGTGGAATTTCACTACTACCTTCCTTATCTTTTCTAGGAATCAAAGCATAACACATACGTTGATGTTTTGTACCATCCAAAAAATTTCTTCCATCAACAAGAAATATCCTAGCACTACTACATACCTTTTCACCTTCCTTTACCAAGGGCTTCAGTTTGTGGCAAACTCCATCCTTTGTTAGAGAGTATGTATTTGCATGACCATCATGTACAACATGCCTATCAAATTTCCATGGTCTTCCCAACAATAAGTGGCAGACATCCATTGGAATAATGTCACAAAGAACTTCATCATGGTAACTCCCAATCTTGAACTTCACCAAACACTATTCACTAACCAAGGCCTTATGATCATCCTTCAACCAAGAAATTTGATAGGGTTGGGGGTGTTTCTCCCTCTTGAGCTTTAGCTTAGTGACGGTCTCCTCAAACATCAAGTTTTCAGTGCTGCCACCATCAGCAATCACATTACAACACTTATCCTCACACGTGCACCTAGTACAAAACAAACTCCTCCTTTATCCAGGTTCAGTCTCATCGCTTAGTAAGACCCTTTCATTTACAAGAACCTCTCCTCTTTTTGCATCCTCAGAATGTGATGATTATGCATCCTCATCCACATGAGCAACCCTTGCTTGACCATTAGCTCTCCTATCTATCCTTCCTTGTCATTGAGGGCATTCAAAGGCATGATGACCTTCTTCATTGCAATGAAAATAGGTACCATAGAAGCCTCCTCTTCCTGATTCTTGTCCACATCCTCTACCTCTTCCTCTTTGATCTCCAAAGTTTTGATCATGGAAGTGGTTAAAACCCTCATTTCTCTGGTTTCTACTAGTACCCACATCTTCATTTTTCTTTTAGGTCTCATTTTGACCTCCAAATGACCTATTGCCTCCCCTTCCTCCTTGACCATGCCCTCTTTTCCTTCCTTCAAACCTTTTATTTAGCTTCTCTTTGATTCATAGGGCAAACTGGTATGCCTCTTTAATGCTAGTCATTCTAACCAGACTTAACTCCTTCTGAATGCTAGGTCATAACCCACTGAGGTAATAGGCAACCTTCTCCTTATTTGCTTCTACATGGCCTACCCTAATAAGAAGTTGATAAAATTCCTCTATATATTTCTAGACAGATTTTTTTGCTTGCTTTAATCCTTGCATTTTCTTGAACAAATCAAGCTCGTAGTCAATAGGAATGAACTGCTTCTTTAGTTTGTCCACCATGCAATCCCATCTTGTGATTTTCTCCTTTCCTCTTCTATTTCTTTCCAGCTAAATCTCTTGCCACTAGATTTTGGCATGGCCTTTCATTTTGGCCTTCAAAACCTTAACCCTATCTAGATCCCTAATATCCTCATACTCAAAATACTCCTCTAGTTCATTGATCCAATTGATCAACTCATTCGAGTTAGATTTCCTAAAAACATATCCACATCAATTTTAGGTCTTTTTCCAAGCTTAGAGATGGCCCTAAAAATCCTCTCCTTTTCTTGATTTAGGACTTCCCCTTCGTCTTCCCCTTCCTATCCAATATTTTCTTCTTCTTCATTTTCTTCCTCACTTTTGTTTCCTGTAGCAACATTTAGTCCTCTACATATCTCCTCCTACAATACTTGAACTTGCCTTTGGAGGGCTCTAACCTTAGGAGTAACAAATCTGGCCCTTCCACCATGTTCCCTTCATGGAGGCATCTTCTTGTATCAAACCCACAACCACATAGTCCAAGTGCAAACTACCTTATAGTTGGCGCTTTGTCTACACACTCAAGAAAACTTGCTCTGATACCACTTGATGGAGACACAACCAAAGACCAGAATGAACACACAAGAAAAAAAAATATTATTATCAATAAAAAATTCCCTATGGGCTTACAACAGTATGATACTAGAGAAAGAAATCCTCCACACAGTACCTTCTCTCTAACTCCACTAAGAGCTGTGTTTACAATGTCAAAAATGCTCTTAAATAAGCCCCAAATGGTTTAGGGTTAGGAATACATTCTAGAATATGCTAGTTGGAATCCAATGCCAAAATAGAAGGTTCCAAAAATCATGTTAGAAGTTGATGTAAAATTAGAAGAATCCAAAAATGATAGTCCAACTTTTGGGAGGCATAACTTTTGAATTGTAACTCTAATTGACAAACTATTTACATTTCTAGAAAACTATTGAAGTACTCTATAGCCCTATGGACCAGATTTTCTTGTCCTCCATTTTTTGGCCCTATACAAGGTCTTTTAGTTCCCCATATCTAACTTTGAAGTGCTCTTAGGAGGTCCTTAGGAAAATTAAAACTGTAATAACTTTCTAACCGTAAAGCCTTTTGACTTGATTCTTTTTCTAGAGTGTTTTAAATTACAAGTACAATCATCCCTCTAAATTACACCCTCTAACTCATCATAATTTTGGCTCAATTAAAAAAATAACTCATTTTCTACATTTACACGTATCCCAAGGTGCTTAAAAACTAATAAACTCTAACCGAGAAAACTAATAGTGGAACTATGAGAGTTGGAACCTTTAATTGACCCAAATGGGTATCTCAAAATGAAAACACATTAAATAGAAACTATCTCTAAGCATATTTTTGGGTGATACAAGATTGCCCTTACAGCATTGGATGCTCTTGCATCACAATGCTCCAAGAATCTTTGCTCCACAAAATTATCTGTAAAAACACAGTTTTAATCTTCTATTATAGACTTAACTTTCTCTATAATAATAGTAATACTTAATTCCTTTGTAACAAGTTTTGATAAGCTCCAAATTTCAAGTGAGCTTAGATATCATCTAAACTTATCTTGATACACCTTTTTCCAACTTTTCTACCCATAGTTCAATCTCTAAATGAAGTTTCAAATTTTGGTGATGTGAAGAAGCTTAATTCAACTTAGTTGAATCAAACTTGATTACTAACTTTGACCTTCCTATCACACCATCTTCTAACATTTCTTCTGAGATGTCTAATACTTTTATGAATCCCTCATTGAGTTCTTCTTGAAGTTTGTTGACTACATTTCTTTGTTCCTCTTTGTCTTTCTTAGTCTTGGAGTTCCTTTCATAGTTCTTTCTATCATTTTTGATGTTTCTTCCATCATTTTTTTCTATTTCTAAAGTTTATTCTATTGTTCCTTCTATCTCTAAAGTTTTCTATTCATTCTACAATACTTTGTTGTATCTCTAAAGTTGTTGCATAATTCACATACTGGAGTTCTACTTCTAGGATTCTTTTGATCAACAGGTGCATGAAAATTTTGAGCTATGTGTCCAAATTTGTTACACTTATAGCATATGATTTGTCTTCTTTCTTCATAAGGTCTTCCTTCTCTCGATGTCCTCTCATTTCATCTTCTTCTATATGTAGGGTTAGTATTTCTAGACATTCTACTATTCCTTCTATCATTATCATATTTAGGTTTCCTACTATCAATTGCTTTATGACCCATACCATGACAATTATGCAATAAAAATCCTTAACATGATTAAATGATTTATTTGTACAATCTCTTTTCATATGACCTATTTCATTGCATAGAAAAAAATTACCTCTAAATTCATGCTTGGTTTCTTTAGGATATTCCACTTTCTTTGGTTCATCCAATATCTCAACTTCCTTGTCTTGTCCAACTTCTTTAGGTTTATCAGAAAATTGACTGGATTCAATCTTATCATCAAATTTATCTTTTTCTTTTAGATTTGATCTATTTTTAGGTTTCTTTGCAGACATGTTAAATAGATAACCAAGACTATTCTTATCATAGGTAGGTCTCTATATTGATATTGAATCATCAAGATTTTCTCTGCTAGAATAGAGCTTCTCAAGTTGTTTCTTGCACTGAGTTAATTCACCTTTCATAATAGTGTTGTACTTATGAAGTTCATCATGATCTTTCAATGTTTCAAATTTAGATGTCTTCTTCACCAAACTCACTCTAAGATTTGTATTCTCAGTCTTCAAATTAGATTCAACTTTGGTAGGATCATTCTTCAAAGTCAATATTAGATTCATAATCTTCAATTCATGCTTCAAGATCTTGTACTTTGTCTTTAGCTTTGAATAATCATCATCACTAGTTTTAGATTCAGTAGATTTAGGCTTGGATTTGAGATATTCAATCTTATCCTTCAATTGTCCAATATATACTTTAGAGTCTTCATAGCTATCCTTCATCTTATCACTTTCTTTAGTAATGAGATCAATTTTTTCAAGTACCTCTTAAAGGTTCTTTATCAACTGTTCCATAGGGATCTTACGCAAGTTGTTAAGCCTCTTTTGAGTATGATACCAATTGTTAGAAAGAGGAATTACTTGGGGGGGGCAGGGGGGTGCTGTGAATCAGTAATTTAAAAGATTTAGTCACCAATTGAATATTATTTATTAGTTTGAACCATACATAAGAAAGTAAATAAGTAATGTTGAACATTAATAGTAACCATGCACAAAGATAACTCATAACACCATATTATTTTAACTAGGGAAACCCTAACCAAGGGAAAAACCCCAATGGGGATGATACCCACTAGATAATATACTGATATATATGTTCCTTGCTAGAGGATGGACCCTATTAGGAGTCAATGAGAAAATCCAATATAGAGAGTCCTTGTTAGGAGTTGTAGTAAAGTAGATGCAAGATGAGCCCACTGCCCAAACATACAATTCCAATTACAACAAGAGCTCACTTCCTAAACAAGTAATTAGTCCTCTAGTATATAGGTGTTGTAACTTCTTTCTTAACTGATCTCCCACCTTAGCTAGATATTGGATCACAAAATTAGGTTTTCAAAACTTAACATATATCGCTTCACAAAAGTTTACATATCACAATAAAATTGCTCAACACAACATATCACTTTCACATTTGAATTCTCATGCTGTCCTTTGCATAAATACCATGCCTTTTTGCAAATTGTTGCTGGGTTAGCTAAGACCATAATATACTTTTCTAACTTAGAGTAAACACTTAGGATGTCAGCCCTAATTAGTTAAGTAATTATTTTGTAAACAAAATTATTCCTTTATCTTTAATTTTGTTGTTTTGTTTCACTAGTAAAATATGAATATCTCTTTTCCATATAGTCGGTACTGATGTATGAGGTTATACATGTTATCCTAAACATGTATACCATCTCCATCTAACTTCACTAATCATAATATTACATCGGTAATCAGTTCCATACAAAATAATACACTATTGTAAACCAGTTTCATACTTAGACAATTTTTTGAGTACCAAAAGCTAGGTATCTTTATTTCTAAGGTTTTCTACAAGCACGTACACTATGTGTTGCCATAAATGACAAAAATTATATATCTTCATTAGCCAATTTTCAATAATTACTTCCTTTTGGTTAATCAATTTGGATCATTCCTTTTGGGAATTTGGGTTAAGGATAGATCCTATATTCTCCCTCATATCATATTTTCCCCCTACACACATACATATATTTAACTCTATTCATTTTGATGAACCCAACACACTTACTATCTTTTCTTTAGTGGAATTAGATGCCCTATTGTGTTTTTTGATGCTAGATTTCTTTTTATCTTATCTTGTTGTTGTTAGATTTGTCTTTTATGTTAAATTTTGCATGCTAATTAGATTTCTTATTTCAAAAATACAAAAAAAAATTTAAAAAAAATTCCAAAATCTCTTTCAAAATACAAAAATATTAATGCTTTATGTTTTCTTAGTTTAGTTCTTTGCATTGTATTGGTTTATGAGCTTTATTACTTCTAGTCCTACTTCTAATCTTTCAGTTAGATGAAGTTGTAGACTTATGGGGACCTATGATCCTGAGTCTTCTTCTCCTTTCCTTAGGATCCCGAATTAGAATTTGTTTCTTCCTAATTCCAATCCTATTATGGAGAAAAAATCTTCTCACTCATATCATGATTAGGATGATGCATTAAGAGTTCCTCCTAAACAAGTTCAAAAAATTTCAACTGAACTTGATAAAATGGGTAATTGGCTTATTCAAGAAAATCATAATCAAGATTATATTCAAGCTATAAATGCTCTCAAGAGATTTCTTCATGATATGCTCAACCTCTTGCATGGTAATACTCACCTTGTGCATTCAAATGTTAAACTTTAGCTCAAGAAGCTCAAGATTTAGGTTTGATTCGTCCTGTCACTAGTGTAGAACCTTCTTCTATTCCTTTACCTAGTATTCCTATCTATTCTCCTTCTTTGGTGACTATGACGGTTCCCTCTATTCCTATGAGAGTTCCTCCTATGTCCCTTCCTATATCACAAACTTATTATCATAATATTCCTTTTGCTTATTCTAATCCTCTGCCAATTGTAGTTCCCAATGTTTCACTAGTTGTGTCTTCTATTCATATAGCTTCATACACTTTACCTAGTGTTTCTAATGTTTCTAGTTCTCCTATTTCTTCTAATGATTCTACACTTATTAGTTTGGCTCAAACTGTGTCATCTTTACAACAACAACTTGTTACCTTGACTCAAAAAAAGTTTAGTATTCCTACATGTTACATGAGAAGTCCTTTGTCTTGAGATATCATTTCTACTCTGATTTCTCCTCAGCAAGATGATATGCCTCATCTCGAGAATTAAAATGGTAAGGGAGACCCTGTTCATCATTTTAAAATGTTTCAAATATTTTGTAGTGATTATGCTCATGACTATAGGAATTTAGCTAAGTTGTTTGCTAGAAGCTTTTGCGACAAGGCCTTACAATGGTTTTGTTCCTTGCCTCTTGTTCTATTGATTCATTTCCACAACATGCCAATTCTTTTATTCAAAAATTTCAAAATACCATTGGCCCACAAGTGTCTTTAACTAATTTGATGCATTGTAAAGAAAGTTCTAAGGAAAAATTGATTGAATTTTTACATGCTTAGATTTCCTATCTTGTTCCTGATATTGATATTCAATGTATGTTTATTTCAAATTTGCAAAAGGATATTAGAGATAAGATTTTTCTTATTGAATTAACCTCTTTTCAATAGCTTTTCTAGCACCTCATTATTATCAATCACAAGTGAGTCAATTTGAGAGCAACACTCCAATGGTTCTTGTTCCTGTTTATAAAAGTGATGCTCCTCCTAATCCAAGTAAATTTCAAAAATTCAACAACTATGTTAAGATAAAAAAATAAGAAAATAAAGTTGCTAATCAATTTTTTATTGCATCTCACAATGCCACTTCTGCAACCACTACTTTTCAATTAAATCGTATGTTTACTCCTCTTTTTGAATCTTTACATTCTATTATGAATAGGTTGTTAACTGCTAATATCTTTACTTTACCTCCTATTTGACCTCTTTTACCTATTATGATTTCATCTAAATCCTTTGATTCTAAGGCTTTTTGCCAATATCATCATCAAAATAGCAATGATATTGAGAATGTTATTCTTTAAAACATAAGGTTTAGGATTTAATTGACTCTAATGTTTTATCTATTGATAATGTTGATGCTAGTTGGAATAAGCTTGTTTCTACTCGTAATAAAATTATACAAATCTATATGAATCATTTGCCTCAACATAATACTAATACTATTGCTTAGCTATGTTCTATAGATATTGTGTATAATTCAAGGATGGATGATCTTGATCATGTTGTTAATCAAGCGAAGCATGATGTTCAATTTGTATCTCCATCTCAAGTTCAACCTTAGCTTCAATCTCAAGTTTCATTTCAATATCAACTAAAACTTAAGCCTAAATTAAAGCCTCAACCTACACCTCAACAATAACCTAAGCATAAAATAACTTAGGAACTTTTGATTGCCTTCAATGATTCTGAGACTATTAAAGCTCCTAATGGTCATGTTTATCTTGTTGCTAGGGTTTCTCAAATACCTACTAATGGTTTTCATGTTAATCCTACATCCTTAATCAATATTATTACTAAAGAAAATATTTTTATGGAAATATTGCAATGTGATTTTTATGATACATTTGATGTATGGATTCAAACTTGTAATAGTTTTCTTTATCCATCATTTGGCTCTATTAGTTTACTAGTTGAACTTTGTGGAAAAATGTTGAACACTACATTTGTTGTTGTTCCTACTTATGATTAATTTTAAATTAATCTTTGTTTTCCATGGTTAAATTCCATACTTTTTATTGCTTCACCTATCCATAAATGGCTTAAATTTATTCATGATGAATAGATGAAGACAGTTAATCATAATTTATTTCACACTTCTAGGCCTAGAGATTGTGCTACACTTGACTTCTTTTGGCCTTTATTACCTAATCCATTTTCTTCTTGACCTGATCATATTTTCCATTCATATCAAGCTTATAATTATCATAAGATTCTTGAGTTAAGTTTTTCTCCTATGGATCTTAATCGTGGTCTTTTGTCTGCTATTGAGCTGTCATTTTACACGATGCTTAATGGTAGGAATCTTTTTGAACTCCTCTCTTGAAAAGCTAATCTAGAATCAACTCCAAGGTTCTGAGTGATCTTGTGACCTAGTAGAATCCACTTAGTAGAAGATAAATGTGTGAGTGTTCATGAGGAGGCCTTTGCTAGTTCTGACCAATATCAGATAAAATGTTGAATCTGCTTGCTATCTCAAAAAAGTAACCCCACAAAAAGAAATATATATTTTTATTTTTTTGTTTATAATGAATGGAATTTTAAGTATTCACAACTATATGAATTCCTAAATTAACCAAGTAATTTTAAAAGCAAATAATGAAGATAAGGTAATGAGAGATGAAAGTAAATAGCATGAAGGAAAATTCCTAATAGACATAAGCTACAGAAGCAACACGTCTATGAATTAAGCATTTGAAAAGACAACCAATGAAAATAGGAGCAGCGCTTCCCTAATTCCATTGATGCAATAATTGATGGGAATTTAGTAACTGCAAGATGTTTCAATTTTCATCAGATCACAAGGCCATAGAAAGTGTGCTCATGTGATACAAAAAGCTATGCAGGAACAATAGGATGATCTCTTCTCCAACTAAGTATGTCAAAAAAATTTGTAAGCATGTGGAAAACACTAGAATTAAAAGATCACTCAATTTTAATAACAAAAAAAAACTATTGGCTCCATTGCACTCCATGAACATACATTCAAAAAATATAACACACTCAAGCAAGAATAACTACACTCCAAATGAGAGCACCAATAGCATATATTATTGCATAAAAATAATGGCTTGGAATACATAATTAATTCCTCAATTTATAGGAAATATTCTCCTTAATTTGTGTTGAGAGTGAGAGATCTCTTCATGAAAATATATGCTTCTAATCTAATAAAAAAAATCTATTTATGTATAAACTGACTCTCTAAGTGGTGCTAAGTGGGACTCCACCCTTATTTATATCATTTAATGGGTGCATGAGACTTTACATGTCTTAAAACAAATAAAGCATGAGAAAATAAGAAGAAGGAAGTCATTAGATGCTGTAGGAGTCTCTAGAGATGCCAAAAATATATGCTAAACCTTCTCTAGATGTTTGTAGGAGTTGAATTATTGTCAAAATACATTTTTGGTGCCTGGAAAACTCTAAGTTTGGAACTAGCAGTTAACTATTAGTTCACCTCTATCTTCTTCAAAAAAAATTGGCACACCTTTGGAGAAGTACAACTTCTGCATCTTGCACACCTTGGGAGAAGTGCACCATAGTGAAATTTGTGCAAGGTGCTCAATTCACCAAAAAAATCAAAGTTCTCAATTTTGAAAATGGTTTTTGGGTTTTTCTCATATGAGGTTTAGGAGCACTCTAGTGTACTTATTTTTCCCTTTTTGATGATTTATACCCTATTTATAGCTAAACACTTTCATACATTTGAACTCCTTCCGCTTCTTCTATCTGAAATGCTAAGGCGCCTATATTGAATCTTGTCATTAATAGTTATATAAGATGAGGAACATGTTCTAGTTCATGTGTCCAACCTTTGTATCTTTGATCTTTAGTGTAAATTCATGAATCAAAACTTACATGTGACTCCTTTGAAGGTGAAGGTCACTAGCTTAGTTGAGATATCTATTGTTGCTAATAATGAAGATGCTATGATGATCTATGTACATGCACACTATGCGCACCTTCATGTTATGCACATCTTTGTGCATTGTGAAGTCCATTCCTTGATTTTTTCTTCTCTCTAACTTCTCAATCCTTCCTAGTTAGAGACCAGGTGATCCATATTATCCAGAATGATCAAATGTTTGAAACTTTTCATATCCTTTTTTAACAAGATTTTCTAGGTGTTTTTAATTGGCTTTGTTGGAGGTCTTCTACTCAAAATTTCAAGTTGAAACTTTCATCAGTCCCTAAAATTGGGTAGCCAAAGGCTAACTATTTTAAGGATTGAAATTAGATTTTTAGTTCTTCTTTCCAATGGTGTAAAATGGTTTTGAATTTTGAGCTCTAGCTCAAAAGTTATGACGCCAACAAGTTAAGGATGCATTTTTATCTACACAAAGAAGAAAACATTCATTACCTTGTGTTGAAAAACCCAAAACAAACCCAAAATGACCAAAAAAACTTGGCCCAAATATCAAAATAATGAAAAACAACTTAAATCCCCCCAATAGCCTAGTAATATAAATTAGCATAGCTTGAGAGGTGCACTAGGTGCACTTAATGACCCCTATTTGCATATATTATGTATAGTTGCACACTTTTGATAGTGTGCACCCTGATGGGGTACACACATGTGTATGTGCATTACTGCACATAATTTAAATGACATGTACAATTGGAGAAACTCAAGGTTTTTTCTTTTCTTTTTCAAGGATTAAGGATGTGCACATGCACACCTTGATGAGGTGCGTATGCGTGCACCCTTATGTGTACCTTAAGGTCTTTGAAAGTTGTGCATGTGTGAACCTTAAGAAGGTGCACACATGTACACCTTTCCTTTAGGCTTAGTTGTTTTAAGTCTTAGGTTGCAAGAATGAAAGGCTGTGCACATGCACACCTTGAATAGGTGCACACGTGTGCACCTTTTATATTCTTTTGTTTTAGGATTATTTTATGATGCCTTAGCTTTCAAATGCAAATAAAGGTGCACGTGTCCACACCTTGAGGAGATACACACATATGCACCTCTGTGTTTTAATATTTTTGGTTTATTTGTGTTATTTAGGTTTAGTGTGCATGTGTGCTCTTATGCACAAAAGCACTTATTCACCCAACATTTTCTAGTTTTGACACTCTGGGGCTTCTTAGTTAGAGAAACTAACTTAGTCTATACTTGGGAAGAGTTCCTAAAATGACACAAGCCCCAAACTACAGGTCTAGGAGACAATAAAAAAATACTAGGGGGTCCCCATTTCTAGTAGAAATGATGCATGCATGTGAAACCACAACACCTACACCTTTTATACCTCCTTTACCTATGGATTCTACATATGTTAATCAAGCTCCTCATGTGGCTTGTCATTCTATTGATAATCCTATTAATCCTCCTATAGAGCTTGTGAAGGATCTAGTAATTACTCTTCCTAGTTCTCAACACATTTCAAGCAAGACAAAACATAATCAATCTTCTAATGAATATCATAGGAAGCGTCGTGCTCAAGCTAAAGCTCATAATTCTTTACCTTGTTTGAGATACAACTATGCATGATGTTAAGCTACATGATTTGATGATTTTATTCATATCTTAGATCCTATTTTGATTAATTTAAATGAATAAGATACTCTTGATGATATTGATGATGAATATAAAACTATTGGCATTGACATTGATTTACCTCATACAGTTTTCTCACAATTGACACTTACACCTAGCATCAAGCATTATGATTCTCAAGAGAATCCTTGTTTGGAATTGGCTATCATTTCTACTATGTTGGATATAGTCCCTCTTGCAAGTTACCCACCTTCCCTAAATGATATAGAATGAGATGGGGATAGTAGGCAACATGCTTGATTGGCTACTCCTTCATGATAGCTTGTTGTGTGTTTTTCTATTGTATTGTGTTTCTTCCATAATGTGTTCGTTAAATGTTGTTAGATTCTTCTATATGGTCCTTGTTTATCTATTGGTGCAAGGTGATAAAGGAATCAAACCTATTGTACTATTCCTCTATATGTATCTTTATTCTTCCATATGTTGTTTGATGTTATGTTATACTTGTGTTATTGTTTATACATGTTTACTTGTGTAATCTACTTGGATATGTAATTTGGTAGCACTAATTCTTTTTGGTTTCTAGGTCATGGTCCAAAAATATTCTTCTTCGTATCTCCTATGTAATCTTTCTATTGGTCTCATAATGGTTTTGACAATTGAGTGTCAACACACTTAACCAATTTTCATCTAGAAGCTGAGTACACTATATATGCTAAGCCATAGTATGTGCCAAGCCAAAATTCCAATAGGTGTCAAGCATGATATAGGTGCCGACTGATATGTATGTGCCGAGTCACAATTGGTGCTGAGCAAGCCAAAATACTATATGTTCTGAGCAAGACAGAATGCTATATGTGCCAAGCAAGGCAGAATGCTATATATACCGAGCAAGACAAAATGATATAGGTGTTGAGAAAACTAGAATTATATATGTGTTGAGCACCAATAATCTAGTAAGTGTCGAGTAACATAGAATCAACATATGAGTTTGTGCCTTCAAAAACTCAGATGCAAACTATTTTTGGACGAATCTCGAAGGATTTTAAAGATAAGTTTGAATCTTTTCTTTTACCTATGCAATTAGCATGAAACCAATAAGAAAAGTAGAGATTGCATGCAACCAATAGGATAAATCCAAGGATTTGAGTGAGAAATAAAGATTTAATATGGATCATAGATTCATACCTAACCCTAAGTCTTTGAAATCTTTAAAAGGAGGATGAAACCCCATTGTGTGCATGGATGAATGAAGTGTATGGGTGAACTATAGCAAAATTGATAAGGATTAAAGACTTAATTATTTGATCAACAATTTCATATTTAGTTAGTCAAAATAGAGCAAGGCATTAAATAGATATCAGATCTTAGAGGATCAAGATCAAAGAGAGCATATCAAGTGCCTGAATTCAGCAATCTTGGATTGTAAGCTATCGAGTTTATTTATCTAATACTCCTTAGCAATTTTATTAGAAGGAAAATCCCATGTTGATAGGTTCACTTAATAACTAGGTTGTAGAACCTTTGAAAAGGTGATAAAATCCTTTAATAGGGTGACACTTAATGTAAAGTGTTTGTAAATCCTTTAAAAAGATCACTATTGATATAGCATAAAGCCTTTAATAGGGAAAACCATTAGAAGTGGTCAAACATTATTGCTATAGTGATATTTTGTGGGTATCATCCCCACCCTAGTTTTAACTTCTCATTTTGGAGGGTTTTTGGGTTACCAAATTTGGTGTTATGAAATTTGATGCATGTGTCTACTTTATGCTTAACTGATATGTTTGCATACATGCGGTTTATTTTCAGCTAAATTTTTTTAATATTATAGTGTGATACTTCTAATTCACCACACCCCACCACCCGCAACCCCCCCCCCCCCCCCCCCCCTCCCTCTTAGAAGTATTCTTCCCATTTGATTATTCCAACAATTGATATTAGGGCAAGGTTCTCACAAGGAGAAGCCTAACAACTTAGAAAAAAGATCTAAAGATAGAAGTCTTCAAACTTGGGAAGATTATAGAGAATCAGGTGATTGATGTGCACCTCACTCTAAACAACTTGGAGGAAGCCAGAGAAGAATTGAGAAAATCCTTAAAAAGAAGGAAGGATATAACCATTGCTGAAAATGACACACACTACAAGGAGATTGATACCAAAAAAGTGTTTGCCAATGGAGATACTCAAGAGTTTGATGTAGAAATAGTATAATTAATGGAGAAAAATAGAACTCAAGTAGAAGAAATCATAATACTCAAGCTTGAACAAGAATCAAAAACCATGATGCATTGTGAAGTAACTGAATAGAAGAAAAGAGCCATTGAAGAAAAATCCATGATAGAAGATGACAAGAGAAATCTCACCAATAGACTAGAGGAAAAAGTAATTGAGTTTGAAAGAATCTTACACATGTAGCTAGACACCCTAAGCTAGATGATGAATGCACATCATGAGCTGAATATGAAAGACATTAAGATCTCTACACTAAAGATGTAGAATGAACAATTGCAAAATGACCTGAAAAGAGAGAAGGAAGTTGTAGAAAGCTTCAAAAAACCCAATGAGGAAATCAAGTATTTTGAGTAGCTACTGAAATCGCCCAAGACAAGAAATGATACTTAGAGACTTGGCTACACTAGTACTGAATAAGGAGAATCATCCAAGACTGTAGAAGAAAGAAGTAACAAAGGTAAAAACACTAAACCTACTTGTCTGTGGTAAAAGTAGACATACTTCCAATGTATGTAGGAGCAAGAATGCCCATCAGCATGATAAGCCTACAAATGCAAGTTATTGTCATAAGTGCAAAAAGCAAGGACATCAAGCACACAACTGTAGGACTCGAACTATCAGAAGACCAAAATTTGAAGGTCACTACTACATTTGCAAGAAGTATGGACATACAGCATTTGAATGTAGATCAAAGCCTATGTGGACATCAAATCAGGCAACAAAACAAGGTAACCATGGTCATCACTACAATTGAGACTATAACACTAGTTATAACTATCACTACTATCAGGAATATGAGCACATTCCTAAAAATTGCATAAGGACACATTTTAGAGGAAACTATAGTAGATGGTTGAGTCAAACCACATGTTTCAGTTGCTTGAAGATTAGTCATATCAGCAAGAATTACCCAACAAATTCAAAGGCACCCAAGTCAGAAGTCAACAAAGGAAAAGAGAAGGTGGATATAGAACATGTCAAAGGACAAATGAACAATACATGGAAGAAGAAAGATGAGGTTAGCACATCAAGTGGAGGGATCACTTCACCCAAGAGGTCAAGGGGTCACACCTCATCCAACTAAGCATGGATAGGTGTATGAGATTGATATACAAAGCTACATTATACATCAGTCCCAACACAAACAAGCACTACAAAGAAGAAAACAACATGAGAAAAGATGCAAAGTTAAAACTTAAAATTTTTGCAAGTGTTGCAAAGCTATCCTTAGATGTCGAGTAAATGTCAGTGCATGTTGAGTAGTCAGTTGCAACTAAATTGATAGTTGATGCTGAGTTAGGGAACTTCAATGGAAGCTAAGTTATGCTAAAATCTTCAGGAGCTAAGTTTATAATTGTATACACACTAAGCATTTAATGCTAGGTTTAGAAAGAGTATAAGGTCAAATTTTCAATCATTTCTCATCATTTGAATGCATAGCAAGAATGAGAAGAGTGTAGAAGTGATTGAAGAGCAACATTGAAGTCTTTTGCATGGATTTCAACATAGATCAAGCATAGATTTCATCAATCTAAGGTATTCTTCAAGTGTTGAGTTGTGCAGTTATAAAGTTTTATATCTTTTGAAACCCTAGATTTACAGAATGGCATCTAGTTCTCAAAACCCCAAGGAAAAGGAAGGTTTCAAGGTTCAATTGCTTAGAAATGAGGTTAAACAACCAAATTTTAGGCCAATTCCTAAGGTAGCCTATAAGAATGACCCTGCCAATGCACTCTCCATTATTCTATCCAAAGTCATGATGGTGTAGGATGTGAGGAACTATTACAATTGTAAGGTAGGAGCAATAGGAGACCTAGAGATTTTTCAAGCATATGATAAATTGTGTGATAATGGAGTGTTGAAGGAAGAATTTCAAATAGTTGAGAAAAAGGGTTTAACCCATGCCCTAGTTTTCCCCACAATTTTCAAAATATAATGGATAAGAATTTTCCTAAGTAGAATACATAATGGTTTATTATGGCTAGAAGGAGGGCCCATCAAGATAATGAAGAGAATCGTGCATACGGTTATAGGTTTTTCAACCCTAGATTCGTACAAGACCCTGCAAAGTGATTCCAAGGAAGCTATTGAAAAGAACACTAGGGCTAAATGGAACAAAAGGGGTATGACCATTGATACTATCACAGATCCCCTTCTATACTTTGTAGTGAGAGTGATAGCTCACAAGTTTTATCAGTCAAGTAGTGAATAGTGTTCTTTATATTGTTGTGGATGTGGCTTACAAACTTTTCAAGAAAGATCATACATATGATCTAATAAAATTGTTGTTACAACAGATCATGAAGAATTTGGGAGCAATTAGAAGATCAAAAGGTGCTCAGTGTAAGTTTGGATCAGTCTTGATCTGCATATTTTTCTATGTTTTGGAAGAATTTCCTTCAATTGGAAAATTAAACTAGAAATCAAACAAGATAGCTATTACTCAAATCAATGAGTACATTGAGAAAATGGGCGATAACTTGGAAGTCCAAATGACAAATTATTTTGAGGATTTCAAGAAATCCATGAAACAAAGACTAAGGATACCAATTTCCCTAGTGGAACAACACATCAATGACATTTTCTTCTTAGTTGATATTGATTTCACTTATATCCAAGCAGTAGTTCCAAAGATTAGATGGCTAAGATGACTAGACATTGATGCAGCATCAACAACAATCACAACATTGCTTGTAGAGGAAATTGATAAGACTACCAAACATTTTGGAACATATGATGTTTTGAAATCCAAAGTTGAAATGGAGTTGAAGATAGCCTCCATGATAAAGAGGAAGGATAAATTGGTGAGGAAGATAAAGAAGAAATTTGGAGAAGGAATTGAGGGGGCAGAAGAAGAAGAAGAAGATGTCGAAGATGATGATAATAATGAAGAAGATGAACAGGGGCAAGGCCCATTAGAGATAACTCAAGGCTTAGGTGAGGATAAAGACATGGAAGAAGAAGTGAAGGAAGCACCAGCTCACGCTAAGCTAAAGAAGAGAAAAACTAAAACTTAGGCTACAGCTTAACCCACAGAAAAGAAGGTTGCAAAGCCAACTCAAGCCAAGCCAATAATAGTGACAAGAGCCACAATAAGGGCCTCAACTCAAAAGTCCAAGGAGCAAGTAAAAGAGAAGAAGAAGTCTATTGAATAGACTGGTGTAGTGTAGAAGAAACCAAGGAGGAAATATGTTGCACAACCAGAATATGATGATGAGGAAAGAACAAAATCAGAGGACATCAACCAGTTTAGAGTGGTAAGCCATCCTCCCAAGTTAATTACTAATAAAATCAATGATAATGTTAGAAAGAATGCAAATTTTTCTGATTTGAAAAGTATTAACTTTAATAAACTAAGTGGAGGAGATCAGAATAAGGTAGAAGAATCTGTATATGCCATGATGGCAGAATTCAAAAACACTCCTCTTGAATTGGACAACACTATGCCCAAGGAGTTGTATGAAATTATTGAAAATAAGTGGTATCATTGTTTGAAAATGGAAAAGGAAATAAGAGAATCCACTTTGACACAAGTGATGCCAAAATTGACTAGAGGTCAAATTACAAAGGCAAATTTGAATCATGGGGGCAAGTTTGCACCAAAGTATAGAGCCTTTAGCATCTTGCAAAACAAGATTGAAGAAGTTGTCAACAAGTCCACAAAAATGTGGAAGTCAATATATAACTTGACTACTAACAAAGATGGAAAAGAAGAGGAATAATAGAAGATAGAGGGACAGGATCAAGATGCAAATAAGGCTAAGATTAGTGAGAAGGAGAAGAAAGAGAGACAAAAGGAGGAAAAGAAAACAAAGAAAGGAGAAGAAGAGAAGAAAGATGAAGAGTAAAAAGAAAAAGGAGAAGAAGAGGAGACAAAAAAAGGAGAGGAAATAGCAATAGCTGATCAATAGTAGCAAAAAGAAGAACAGATTGTGTAAGACATACAACTGCCACATCCTAGCTCTCCTCATGTCATCATCACATCTATAGATACCATAATTGTGAAGGATGTTCCTAACAAATCTTGTCAAAACATCAATCCACTAACTAGAGAGGATCTCAAAAAGATCCTTGACCAATCTACACAACAAGAAAAATTATGTACAAATCCTATATTGGTCAGTGTGGATGAGTTACAAAAGGCAGTAGTTGACTCAATTAGAAATAAGGTGAATCCACAAGAACCACCTTCCATCATCTCTATAGATACTAATGGTCAACTTATAATGCTTCCTTTCCCATTTCCAATAGTTGATACATCTGGAACAATTGACACCATGTAGTAGAAGTTGACTATTGAAGAAGAAAAAGATACATCAACGGAGCAAATATGATAGATTGCTACATCTAATTCTATAGTAAAAACACAAGGTACACCTCAGATAATTGTAATTGATTCAGGAAGATTAGAAGAAGAAAAGGACACACCAAAGGAAGAGGAGCAATCTACCATACAAACATTGGTTAATCTACCAACTACTGACACTCCTGCACAGGACCTTCAGAAGCTGAGCACTAATGCAATTCCATTGCAAATTTTTGCACTAGGCTTGAGCTCAACAAAGCTAACAAGGGTACTTCACCATGGAGACCTTGATTTAGATGAGGAGATAGTCATACCTAGTTATGACTCAAAAACAATAAGCATTGAGAAAATCACTGAAATGTAGGAAGCATTGAATAAGACAAAAAGGCAAGAGATACTCAAGAAGGAGTATAAACTAAAGTAAGCATTACATGAGATCAAGGAAATCTTTTGGGATGCCTTCATCTTGCAAATACCTAATGAAACCAATCCAATAATGGAAGTTAATCAAAAATTGTAGACCAGGTGGCAATTGAAGACCAAGAAACCAATGTAAAACTCATGGAATGGTTTGAGAAGAAATTCCTAGGAAAAGCTAATGAGGAAATATCAAGTGCAATAGCACTTTCATAGGTGGAATTGGCTAAAAAGATTGAAAAGGTAAAAATTGTACTTGAGAATGTATTCCCATTGTACAAAAATTTGTGTGATTTTTCATACTTCACATAGGAAAAAAGTCAAAGAATAATGAGCTTGGAGAGAAATCTAAAGATTTTCAGCACTCAACTGCCAATAGATCTAGCTCAGAGTGAGAAGCATTTTTCCCAAATGCTTCACACATAGAAAGAATTAGTTGCACTAACAACTAAGGATGCCAATATCAAAGCCAAACTAATGTAGATACAATCTTCCACTACCCCACATTTGGAAGTACTCCATAAAGAACACACCTATGCTAAGACTGCTCTAAAGAAAGATCCTAATCTTTCTACTTTAGATGGACTTATTCATCTTTCTATAGAGACTTCCATTCAAAATAAATTATTCAAAATTGCTTTGGAGAATTGGGATGCAACTCTCAAGATGATTATGGAGGTAAACAGTACATTTTTGGTAAAGTACGATCTTAACTCTTACTACCCTTTGACATTAGTGTCAAAAAGGGGGAGATATAATAAAGGGGGAGATAATACATAGTATGGTGGAGATATAATGTTCTATATAATAAAGGGGGAGATAATACATAGTATGGTGGAGATATAATGTTCTATATAATAAAGGGGGAGATAAGACATAGTATGGGGGAGATATAATGTTTTGCAACATTGTAAATAAGAATGGAAGATAACCAGATACAGAACACAGACAATAGAAATAGGGCAAAGGCAAAGAGTATCAGATACATTAGCATGAGACAAATTCAGCACACAAATTTTGGTTACGTGAATGGAAATGGAACATCAACTAAGGGGGAGTCATAAGAATTTTGAGGTATATTGCTCTTTAAAAAAATTTAAAAAGTTTTTGAAACCTTGTACATATGATGAAAAGAATAATGTACTCATAAGATCAAGTATAATTCTTAGATAAGATTTTTTGGCACTCATGTCAAAGGGGGAGATTGTTGGTCTCAGAATGGTTTTGACAATTGAGTCTCAACACACTTAATCAATTTTCATATAGAAGCTGAGTACACTATATATGCCAAGCCAAAATTCCAATAGGTGTCAAGCATGATACAAATGTCAAGTGACTTCAAGTGTTGAGTGATATGTACGTGTTGAATCATAGTTGGTGTTGAGCAAGACAAAATGCTATATGTGCCAAGCAAGCTAGGATGCTATATGTGCCAAGAAGATAGAATGTTATATGTGCCAAGCAAGCTAGAATGCTATATGTGCCAAGCAAGATAGAATGATATAGGTGCCAAGAAAACCAAAATTATATATGTGTCAAGCACAAGTAATCTAGTATGTGCTGAGTAACACAGAATCAACATATGAGTTTGTACCTTCACAAACTCAGATGCAAACCATTTTTGGATGAATCTTGAAGGAATTTAGAGATAAGTTCAAATATTTTATTTTACCTATGCAATCAGCATGTAGCCAATAAGAAAAGTAGAGATTGCATGCAACCAATAGGATAAATCCAAGGATTTGAGCAAGAAATAAAGATTTAATATGGATCATAGATTCATAACTAACCTTAAGTCTTTAAAATCTATAAAAGGAGGATGAAACCCCACTGTATGCATGGATGAATGAAGTGTATGGGTGAACTATAGTGAAATTAATAAGGGTTAAAGACTTAGTGATTTGATCAGCAATTGCATATTCAGTTAGTCAGAACAGAGCAAGGGCATCGAAAAGATATCAGATCTCAGAGGATCAAGATCAGAGAGAAGTGCCTGAATTCAGAAATCTTGGATATTAAGCTATTGGGTTTGTTTAACTAATACTCTCTAGCAATTCTATTAGAAGGAAAATTCTATGTTGATATGTTAGCTTAACAGTTAGGTTGAAGAACCTTTGAAAAGGTGATAAAATCCTTTTAACAGGGTGACACTTCATGTAAAGTGTTTGTAAATCCTTTAAATAGGTCACTATTGATATAGTGTAAAGCCTTTAATAGGGTAGGTCTTTAATAGGGAAGACCATCAAAAGTGGTCAAACATTATTGCTATAGTAATATTTTGTGGGTATCATCCCCACCCCAATTTTACCTTCTCATTTTGTAGGGTTTTTGGGTTACCAAATTTGGTGTAATGTGGTTTGATGCATGTGTATACTTTATGCTTAACTGATATGTTTACATGCATGCAGTTTATTTTCAGTTAAAAGTTTTTAAGGTTAAAATGTGATACTTCTGATTCACCCCCTCGCCCTCAAATGTATTCTTCCCATTTGATTATTCCAACACTTTCCTCCTTTGTGTTTGTAGTTTTACTTTCTTTGGGGAATGATATCAATTCATTTGCAATAATATCATATATATATTATCTTTTGATCATAAAGACCCCATAGTAGGTAGATCCCTTATATGTTCTATGTATGTTTATGTGGTATTTCCCTTGATTTGTCTTCATCTGGGGGCATCTCGTAGTGGAAACATAGTCATTGAAGTTGTTTATGTTTCTATTAAAGCCATTTCTCCTATTAAAGTGTTAGAAATGACCTTCATGTGGGGGCATATGCTCTACTCACTTATTCCAAACACACATTTTTTGATACATATATAATATTTTTCAATATACCTTTCCTCCCTTTTTGGATTAGTGATTAATCCTTAAAGCATGGATTTATATTTTAGGATCTCTTGATCCCTCTATTTTCAAATATTTTTGATCCCTTAAGGTCGAAGGTATCCTTATGACTAGATCTCTTTTTCTTTTTTTGGTTTTACTTTTATGGAATATAATATTCTTGAGAGTGAATCCTTGATGGGTTGACTAGTGAGTAGCCACATTCACTAGGTGGCTTGGTTCCATCTTTCTAGTTGCACTTTTTCCTTGTGTGGTTCACAATGGGAGATAAGTTCTCATTGGGCAAGATAATCACATTCTTTTTCTCTTTTCTAGAGATGTCTCTATTATTGTGATCTTGGAGTTGATGAAGACTTGAGTCTCTGGGGACTTGAGGATCTCTTTGTCCCTTTGATTTTAATAAGATTATCTTTTCATTTTGATCTACTTTACAAAGATTTTGCATCGAGTCCATACTCATTCTAAAGCGGGGGCTTAATATATTGTCTTAAAATGGAAGCACTTCCTTGTTAAGAGCATTTAGCCCTCTGAGTAAGTTGTTTGGGGTCATGTCAAGCACCTTGAATAGGTCATTTCATAGATATGGTTATTCCCCCTTGATCTACTTCTCTCTCCTTATTTCCAACCTCTTTCTAACAATTTTCTCTATGAAACTGAAGACTTTGACTTTTTGGGTCAAGGATGACCTGAAGGGTCAAGCTCAACCTCAACCTTAAGCATGTTCAAGAATGACCTCAACCATGACCTAGGGTAGAGTTGACCTCATCCCTAACCCTAGGTCCAATTTTCAATTTTTGGAGGTTTTAGGATATCAAGCTTTAGAAAGTTTCATTTTCCCACTTCTGAGTTGGTTGTTTTGGGTTTCATAATGGTAGACTCTTAAATTTATCTAGGTCAATTTCTAGGGGATAAGGTGAATTTGGATTTAATTCTCCAATGTCAGCCTTCTCTATAACTTTGTGCCCTAGATCTCTATATAAGGAAGCCTTCCTCTCTCATTTTGGACACCCACAAGAGATATCGGATGAAAAATTATTCTATGAAGTGAGGATTTACTATCCATCGAGTTTTCAAGCATTTTATCCATCAAGGAGATCAATTGTTAGCCATTGAAGGATTAAATCTCTATGGATCCCTCTTGTTGAATATTTCTCTATTCACATCCATATTCATCAAGGTTTTTTCCTATGTAAAGATCCATTCAAGATTGGTGTTGACAATCTAATGCCATTGATTTGAGACATCCTACATTGATTTAACATCTGCACTTTTGGATTCAAGGATTCAAATCCTCCACAAGGACTTCAACATAAGCAAGGTGAATAGTTCAATTTACTTTTTTTTTTCTAATATTGCAATTTCAATTATTTTTCAAGGTTGATTCCAAATTGGGGTTTGAATAAGGAAAACCCCCCATCCAAACAAAAAATCCATTTTTATTGTAGGTAAAGGTATAGGATAGTGAATTAAAGTGTAAATTTGGATACCCTTTTTGCCAAACTTGCAAGAGCCACAAACAAAATTTTCATCAGAGATATGTAGGTTAAGGTTGAATTTTTGGGGTACAATTGTGTCTTGAGGTAATATTGTGCTCCACTATCTAGGTCAAGGTCGACCTACCCTTAGAAGGAAAATAGTTTTCTAGGTTTTCTCCATCTCGACATTTCTAGTTTAGAGCAGGTTGCAAAATTTCCTAAAACTGTACACAGACATTAAAAAGCAGAATTTTCCAAATTTTCTCTACTATGAGGTTAGTATTTGTCTTTTATTCATTCAAGGTTTCAAGTACTTACTTTCTATAGTAGATTATAGGATTTCCTCCTTTCTTCATATTCTTCATTGTTTGATTCATTTGTGCATTGATCACTTCCTTATGGTTAATCAATTTGGATCATTCCTTTTGGGAAAGTGGGTTAAGGATAGATCCTATATTCTCCCTCATATCATATTTTCTCCCTACACACATACATATATTTACCTCTATTCACATTCATACATGAATATATTAGTGAATTGTAGAGTCATCACCTCACTTAAGTGAAAAGAATGGAATATATTATGAGTTTCTTTCTCTAGTAGAGTATACTTCGACCTAGGTATTATGTCTTCTCTAATATAAAAAACTGAAAATATTTTTTTGGATAAATTCACAATGAAAATTATAAGCAACTCTCCCCAATAGCATCACCAATCTATTGGTTCTCAAAAAAATTGGTTGAAACAAGCCTTGCCTACTTGATGCTAGTAAATCAACACATTTTTGGTCAATGGAGAATGTTGAAAACACACTTACTCAACCCTCACCCTTCAAGCTCTAGAAAACCTAGGTAGTTGTACCTTCTTATCTCAACTCTTATAATGGACAAAAATCACCAATGCAAACTTAAAACTAACACTCTTAAGTAGGAAAGCACTTTATCAAGGAGAAATATGGTGATAATATTCTTGAAAATTAAAATGTGAAGGGATATATGCAAGCAAGAGAGTGAGACAAATAATTTCACCTTCCATTGAATTATACTTTTCCTTAGAAATAATAAAAGACTAGTCCTTTCTGATGGGAGAATAGACTCAATAATAATGTTTGTTGCAATCATCCAATGACTTGGAGACAAATGTGCTTTTATCAATTGTTGGATAGAGAACTTGAGATTATAAACCCTAGTTGATTGAATTTAACTCTACTAGTATTGAAGACCAATTACACAAAACCCATGCATAGATTCTTCTTATCAAAGATTTTATTTCTTCAAT
This sequence comes from Cupressus sempervirens, assembly GCA_028749045.1. NCBI lineage: Eukaryota > Viridiplantae > Streptophyta > Pinopsida > Cupressales > Cupressaceae > Cupressus > Cupressus sempervirens. Next base: position 31,589,966 of record CM053792.1, read on the forward strand.
TTCAATCCATAAAAAACAATGTAGATCCAAGAAGAATATTTGCAAATTCCAATAGTTATGATTTTTTCCTAAACTTTAGAAGAGGAAAAAAGTATTTTTATTAATTCTAAAAAAAGTACAATTGGGTGGTGGCTTGCTATAGTGTATATAACTATTCTTCATATTCATATATATGTATCTTTATATATTTATATTCCTATCTATTAGGTCTTGGTAGCCTTTCTTATAGAAAATGAAAGGGTGCAAAAAAGCTTCAGACCTTTATAGAAAAACTAGCTAAAAACTAATTGCAATCATTTACAAAAAAATACAATGATAATCTCTTCTAAGAACCTTTTAAACAAAAGATCACAATTCTTTAATCATATCAAGAATTTCTTCAAAAGAAGCCAAGATGACTCTAACCTCAACTCTATCTTCTTCAATCTCTAGCTCCTCCACATTGCTAATGTAGCTAGCATAATTCTTCAACAAATCTTAGGTTTCTATGTAAATGTTGTTAAGAATATCAAGTTGGCCTTCCTCCGCTAGTGATAAATCTAGCTGCATGACTAGTTTTGGGTTGTCCTGGTCATTATATGCTTAAATGGGCAATCCCATGGTGAAGAGTCATTAAAACCTACACAAAAATAGAACAAAAAATTTTCAATACAAGGACATTCCAAGAGAATGTTTCCTTATAATATCCTTAACAATAGTCAATAAATGAATTAAACTCCAACTACTAGATCACACACACAAATAGTAAAAAATTGTTACATGGAATTTTATACTAATTTAAGAGAGAATGCAAATGTACTTAGCCTTAAATGCTCGTGTTCGTTTATTGGAATTTGAAAAAAAACATCAAATTAAAAATCTTCTCTAATTTGGCCTAATGAATAGACATAGCATGTGAAACTCACAAAATTAGAATGCTAACAAATCTAGTCCTACGAACTAGTGACATTGGGTAGAGAGAACCATCTTGAATGCAAAATCACAAAATCAGCGGTGTCTTAAAACCCTACTCCTAGAAATCCAAATCTGAAAGTGCCTTACAACAACATTCCCAAAATAGAAACATTGGAAGTTCTTTAGAAGATCATTCCCAAAATTTCAAAATTGGAACCTTTTTTATCATATCTTTTCAAAATCACAAAATTGGAATCTTATTCATTTCTTCTTTACGAGATTGCAAAATTGGAAGATTTGACAAATGAACATAAAAATTATCTTTTTTTGAAAGAATTTCAAGGATCCATTGGGATATTCCTTTGTAACTTTATTTGAATCATGTATAAAAATGATATCTTGACATCAATGACAAATATTGTCATGAATACAACACATAAACACTCAAAACACCCCCATACAATTGCATGAAGCATTCATGGTCAATAGTTAGTACCATCAAAGAAGTTGGAGGAATCATAAGTTATGATTTTTCTAAATTAAACTATTGAGAACATTGTTAACTATTTATACTATTAGAGTTTCAACTATTAAAGAATTTAGATCTTTTCCTTGTAGTTTCCTTACTCTTGATATTTTGATCGATAGATTGAATGCTTTTGAGTTGAGTGACTTTGATAAAAATTCACCTAAGGTAGAAATTATTTCAAGTTATTTTTTACTATTGGAAGTTCAAGGAAAGATGAGAGTACTCACCAGAGAAATGATGAAAGTGACTATGATTCAAATGAGAAAGAATAAGACAAGTTAGAAGCGTTATTGGCTAGGAGGCTATCTAGAGGAAAAGGAAAGTTCAAAAGTAAATTACCCTTGATTTGTTTCAAATGTAATAAAGTTATTCATATTACATCTAGATTTCCTAACATAAGAAGGATGATAAGACTAACAAAATGGGGATAAAATACCAAAGGAACAAATATTATAAAGGCAAGGGAAATAATTCCTACTACCTAGCTAAGGAAGAATCCAGTCAGTTAGAATCTAATGATAAAAATGAATTTGAGGAAGTTGTCTATGTTGTTATAAAAGAAGATTGAAAGGAGGAAAGGTATGAAGAAGAAAAATTCCTTATATATCATGTTAGTAAGAATGATACTTGTGTTATTGATAGTGGTTGTTCCCATCATATTGTTACAAGCTAGAGTTGTTGTTGTACCAAAATATCAACTTGTTAATGTCTAATACAACACTGGACTTATAGAACATAGGAGTTGGTTAAGCCATGTCAAAAATCCAAAAGGAGAATGTGGGTGGTTAGTCCAACAATCCCCCCAGCATTACTAAAGGATTTCTGAACCTATGACCAAGCTCTGATACCAATTGTTACAAGCTAGAATTGCCATTGCACCAAAAGATTGACATGCTAATGCCTGATATAACCACTAGACTCATAGAAAATAGGAGGAGCCATGTCAAAAATCCTAAAGGGGTACATTGGTAGTTAGTCCAACACATATGACTACTGATATTGATAAGTTTGATAAAATAGAAGAGTATGATGATGGATTTGTAAAAAATTAAAATGATATTCAATGTCATGTCAAAGGAAGAGGTTCACTAATGTTGAATGAAAAGATTGCATGTCATGATGCATATTGGGTTCAAGGTCTGAAATACAATTTGTTGAGTAATGCATGGCTAATTAACATAGGTCATTGACTAAAATTTCAAAATAGAAATGTGAAAATATTTGATGTTGATGGAAAATTGGTAGGGACTAGTGAACACATAAGAGGTAACTTATTCTACCTATATTTCATTGAAAATACATTTTTTTTCTAGATTTGAAGATATTTTTTTATGGCATAAGAAAGTTTGTTATGTGAAATTTGATAACTAGTTAAATTTAGTAGGAATAAGAAAGTAAGAGTTCTAGCGAGCTTGCATAAGCCTAATAATACTATGTGTAAAGAATGTGAACTCGATAAGATGACTAATGAAAACTTGTTGAAGACATTTTTGAAGTTAAAATGGTGAAAGGTGTTGAAGAGGAAGGAGATTCAATATGTGAATCTATCTACATGAAATTTCTCATAGAAGATAAAGGTGTTTCACTATGGTTATGGTGCATGATTTTAAAAAGGCATGAACTAGGGAAACATATTTAGACCTTAAATTTGGCTACAATATATCTCTCATAACACAATCTACCATTTAGAAGGGCCTCATAATTTTCTCAATAAGATCCCTCTTAATACTATTGAGGACAACCCCATACTCACCAATCTTCTCCAAGATAATTCACAAGAGGATAGCCCCAGTTGGGGCTGAGCCAAACCACATGTCATAACCATCAATTAAAGCTTGCATAGTATTCATATCCAAAAAAATTAAATGAATTATCTTTCCAACAATATTTTCCACTAAAGAAAAGGATTGCAAAACATCTAAAATGTTTGATAGAAATATGGAAACCAAATTACATGGAAAGATAAACCTTTTCCCTTAAGGGGATAAGATTTCCATACCAAAAACTTTCCTAATACTCCTACAATGTGGGAAATCAATGTTGAAGGCATTAACCAAGTGTTCATTAGTAATGTAATCTTCTAATAATATTTCACTGGGCACCATCCTTAACGAGGCCCTTTAGTTACATAGAAATCTCATCACGTAAAACCAAAGGAAGAAAATAAGGACAAGATAGACTATAGAATGAAAATTAAGAGGACTTGACAGTACATGCAAATACCAAGGAGAATAAATAGAAATGAAAAGCAATACTACAATATCAAACACCCTTGCAAAGGTGAATATGGTGATGACAAGGAAGGATTAAAGTACTAAACACTCTAGAATAAACTGTGAACTAATGAGCCATATTTCATACTTTGAAGTACCCAAAATTTTTAGTGATAATAAACTTTCCATCTCACACATGCTAGTTAGGTACCACTCCATCATATCGCAAGGAATATTAAACTTAGAAGTCACTAAATATTATGTATAGACCTATGAAGACAATTTTTTGGTAATTAATAATCACTCATACATGTGTGTGATACCATAATGATGATAAGGAACACCTTCCTATGAAATGAAACACATCATGCTTACTGTAAACATATTTTGAGTTGTACAAAAAGACTTAATATTGAGTAATGAACTCCACAATTTTTTTCCTTATTAATTAAATTTGGACTAAGGTGGGAAAATCAATTTAGTTAGTTTATTCTTGAGTAGAGTCAAGTTCCACTTTATCACATTTCATATTTGATAATTGATCTTTGACTTGATTATGTTCTCTAAGAGAGTATGTGATAAAATAAAAACTACAAATGAATCCATTACTGACTAGGCTTTCTTAAGAATGTAAGATATTTTCTAGTGAAATATTTATCTATTATTGCAAGCATTAATGATAATCGAAGAGTCTCCTCCAAAATTAACCTTAGTATAGTTTAATATTTTTATAAGTGAAAACCATAAAAAGGAGCTTGGGCTTCTCAAAAATTGTTCATTCCTGGAGATATAAACATTTCTTTTGTTAGATAACTGGTGGGGGGAGTGGGAGGGAGGGGGTGAATCAATTATGCCTATTTATCCTACACACCCTTCAAACACTTGAGTACCAATTATACTTCATAAACATCGATAGCCATAACTTGACGATATCTTTCAACTTCTAATGCAGGAGCATCCTGGGTGTAAGAGCAATCTTGCATCACCCAAAAATATTTTATTTTTAGTATTTTCTATATTAATAATACAACCTTGGAATGTTATCATTTTCTACATGAAGGTTTATTTTTAGAGTTATAAGCCTACCATAAAAATCTCATTCCTTCAGCTTATGTATTAGAGAAGTTATTGTGGATTTTTGGTGCAAATAGTTACAGAAAAATCTTCAAGTATACCATTGGAGACCTTAGAGTGCCTGGATGAGGTCTAAAAACTTGATAGAAGGGTGCTTATGCCACTCTAGGCCTATAGATCACAAGATGGCATTTCCAAAAAGTGTTTATAATAGCCAATTGAAGCAATAGTTTGAGAGTTATAGCCTTTTGAAGTTGGGCTATCTCAAATATCTAAAATAATTTTCAAAGATGTATTTGGCCAACTCTATATTTATTGTTAGGGTTTGTCAGCCCTAGGTATTAAGTTTCTTCATCTAGAACCTTCCCAGGTGGCATAAAATTTCCTATTTAAGAAAGGCCTGAACATTGTCTAGAATAGCTCTGGGTAGTAGTTTGTAGCTTAGTCTTACAAATTACACTAATGAAGGTGCCCATGTGGGTTAGCTTATTGTATTTGTGAATTTTTTAATTTCACATTTACGACTCAAATAAGAAGTCCATATTTTGTTCTTGCATTTGATGTTATTTTCTTTGTTTCTATTATGAGTTTATGGTTTTAAGGGGAGCATCCTTCATCAAGTGGTATTAGAGCTAGAGTTATTGAGTGTGTGGATAGATCACTGACCATGAGGCACTTGGCACCATGATTGTGGTATAGCCTAAACCTCTACACAAGTCACTAATTGTGAGGTAGTTTTCACTAAGCTTTCAATGGAAGCACAAAAATGCCTCCATGAAGAGAGTGTGGTGGAAGAGTTGTAGGTGTTACACCTAAGGGTTTTAGAGCCTTCTAAAGAAAACTACAACCATTAGAAGAATAAATGTGTAGGGGAAAAAATCCTATGTAAGAGATGAAAGCGAGGATGAGGATGAAGTAGAAGAAAATGTTGAAGCAGAAGAAATTCTAAACCCAAAGGAAGAGAGGCTTTTTAGGGCAATCTCCAAGATTGGAAAAAGACCTAGGTTTGAAGTTACCACATTTTTGGGAATTCTTAACCTAGAGGAGTTGATAGATTGGATCAATGAACTAAAGGAGTACTTTAAGTATGAATATATTGAGGATCCTAATAAGGTCAAGTTTGTGAAGGCAAAACTGAAGGGACATGCGAAGATTAGGTGGCAAGAAGTTTAGTTGGAGCAAAATCAAAAAGGAAAGGAAAAAATCACCAAATGGGAATGGATGATAGCTAAAATGAAGTGACAATTCATTCCCATGGATTTTCAACTTGATATGTTGAAGAAAATGCAAGGGTTGAAGAAAGCAAGAAAATATATTCAAGAGTATACCAAATAGTTCTACAAAGTTCTCATTAGAACTAGCCATGTAAAAGATGATAAGGAGAAAGTGGCCCATTATCTTAATGGGTTAAAGCCAAGTATTTAGGATGAGTTGAGTCTATTTTGAATGAACATTATTGAGGAGGCATACTAGTTTTCCCTAAGAGTTGAAGAAAAATTGAACAAGTCTGACAACAAGAATAGCAAAAGAGGTCACCATGGAAGATCTAGTAGACGATCTTATGGAGATTGTAATGATGACCAAAAGAACAAGGATAAGGCTAGAAGTAGTGGTGAAAACTAGAGGGGGAACAATTCCAATTGTTTCCATGATCAAAACAATAGAGATCAGAGAGGAAGAGGCAAAGGACAAGGATCTAGAAGAGGAGGTTTCTGTGGGAAATGTTTTCACTGCAAAGAAGGGAATAGAGAATTTTAATATTCCTAGCACCAAGGAAGGATAGATCAAAGAATAGAAGGCCAGGCCAAATTTGTACATGTTAATGAAGATGTTAAATCTCACATTTTGAAGATGTTGGAAGAGGAGAAGTTCTAGTTAACAAAAGAGTCCTATTGAGTGGTGAGAATGAACCTAATCATAGAAGGAGCTTGTTTTGCAAAAGGTGCATATGTGAAAAGAAGTGTTGTGATATGATCATTGATGGTGGAAGTATGACAATCTAGTGTTATAAGTGATGGTCACAAAGTTGAAACTCAAGAGATAGAAACACCTACATCCATAACATATTTCTTGGGCACAAGATTACCATAAGGTCATGGTTAATGAGCAGTGCTCAATGAAGTTCAAGATTAGAAGCTATTAGGATGAGGTACTATGTGATATCATACCTATGGACATATGCCATATGTTGTTGAGTAGGTTGTGGTAGTTTGAAAGACATGCTATACGTGATGGGCAAGCAAATATCTACATTCTAACAAAGAATGGAGTGAAACATAAGTTGAAGTCATTAAAGGAGAAAGAAGAAAAGGTATCTGGTGCTACCAGAATATGTTTTTTTAATGGAAAATACTTTCTCAAAGGTATGAAGCATGACCATATGCATTTTCTTATAATTAAAAAGATAGTAAAGAAGTAGAGGAGGTACCTACATAAGTTGTAGATATGTTGAGAGAGTTTTCTGATATTGTATCAGATAATGCACCTGATGGATTTCCCCCAATGAGGAAGATTAGTCACCAAAAGGATTTGGTTCTAGGAGCCAATTTTCCAAACAAGTGCATAGAATGACACAAGTATAAAGTGAAGAGTTTAATAGGAAAGTTCATGAATTTTTGCACAAGGGGTTGATTTGAGCAATTTTGAGTCTATCTATTGTACCAGCTATATTAGCACTAAAGAAGAATGGGGAATGAAGGATGTGCACAGATTCTCATGTTATCTACAAGATCAAAATCAAGTAGAAATTTTCATTGCCAAGGATTGATGATATAATGGGCTATTTGAGTTGATCTAAGTATTTCAAAAAGATAGATTTGAAGAGTGGATGCCATCAGATTCATATCAGAGAAGGCGATGAATGGAAGACTTCTTTCAAGACCAAAGAAGGACCATACAAGTGGTTAGTCATGCCTCTTGGGCTAACCAATGCACCAAGCACTTTCATGAGGCTCATGAATGAGGTACTGAAGGATTTTGTGGGTAACTTTTTCATTGGATACCTAGATGATATTTTGATCTTTAGTAAGACATTGGAAGAGCACTAGATCTATATTCACAAGGTGTTTGATAAGTTGAGGGAAGAAAATTTGTTGATAAACCTGAAAAAGTGTAGTTTTGTAAAGAAGGAGTTGTTGTACTTAGGATAATTAGTCTCAACAGAAGGTCTAAAAATGGACCCAGATAAAGTGAAGGCTATCCTTGAATAAACTACTCCAAGGAGTGTGATAGAGGTAAGATCTTTTCATGGACTGGCTAGTTTTTATAGAAAGTTCATAAGAGGTTTTAGTAGTATTTGTGGACCCTTGACAAAAACAATGAGAGGGTATAGGAAAGAATTTAAGTGGACTAGAGGAGTAGATACGAGTTTCAATTTGTTGAAATAGAAAGTTACTGAGCATCCTATTTTAGCACTTCCTAATTTTAACAAGGTGTTTCAAGTAGACTGTGATGCTAGTGGTACTAAAATAGGAGCTATTATGAGCCAAGAAGGTAGACCTGTCTTGTATTTTAGTGAGAAATTGAATGATGTAAAAAGAAAATATTCTATTTAGGATCAGGAATTTTATGTTATAATTCAAGCATTGAAGAAGTGGAGATGCTATCTTCTTCCTAAGGAATTTTTTTGTATAATGATCATGAAGCTTTGCAATATTTGAATAGTGAAGGAAAATTAAACCAAAGGCATTTAAAGTGTGTTGAATTCTTGCAGAGTTTACATTTATTTTGAAACATGGGAGTGGGAAGTCTAATAGAGTTGCAGATGCTCCTAGTAGAAGACAACTTTTGCTAATAGAAATCTACATAGAGGTGGTTGGGTTCAAGGAACTTAGTACATTGTATCCAAGATCCTAATTTTGGTGAAGCACGAAAGGCTTGTATAGAACCTATTACACTTGATAGGAAAATGTGGTTGGATTTCATGATCTAGGATATTATGTTATTCAAAGGAAGCTAGTTGTGTATTCCTAGAAGTTCAATGAGAGAGCATATCATCAAAAAGAAGAATAGTAGAAGATTGGCTAGAAATTTTGGTAGAGATAAACCATAGATTTGGTTGTTGAGAATTATTATTTTCCATAGTTGCAGTAAGATGTGAAGAAGTTTATACAAAGTTGTAGAATATGTCAGATGGTGAAAGTAGTGAAGTAGAATACAGGGTTGTATCAACCATTACCTATACCAAAGAAGCCATGGGAGGATGTCAGCATGGACTTTGTTCTTGGATTATTGAGGTCACAATGCGGGCATGATTCTATTTTTGTGGTGGTTGGCACGTTTTTAAAGATGGTACATTTTATCGCTTGCAAGAAGACTAGTGACGTTGTTCATGTGGCATAGTTATTTTTCAAAGAAGTGGTGAGACTACATGGTCAGCCAAAGAGTATGGTTTCAAATCGAGATACCAAATTTGTTGGGTATTTCTGGCATACATTGTGGAAGAAGTTGAAGACATATTTGAATTTTTTTTCATCATATCATCCACAAACTAATGAGAAAATAAAAGTTGTGAATCATAGTTTGGGAAACTTGCTAAGATGTTTTTTTTGGAGGCAAGCCAAAAGGATGTGATATGATTTTACCACAAGAAAAATTTGTATATAATAATTATATCAATAGGAGCACTATTAAATCACCCTTCTAGATTTTATATGGGAGTAGTCCCTTCTGAATTGAGGTAGTTGGGTAAAGGAGAGATAAGTAGTGTTGAAGTAGAAGAATTTGTTGAACACTTGAAAAACATCCATGAGGAGGTGAGGAAGCACATCATAAAGATAAATACATAGTATAAGGCTAAGTTAGATGTGAAAAGGAGTTATAAAGAATTTTAATTGGCAAAGATGTCATGGTCCATTTGAGGAAGGAGCACTTTCTAGTGGGTACATATAATAAGCTGAAGATGAAGAAGTTTGGACTGTGCAAGATAGTGAAAAGGCATGATTCTGGAAATGTGTATGGAGTGGAGTTTCCTACCAAATTGAATATTTTACTAGTATATAAAATTTTATATTTGATAGAGTATTATGAAGGAGGTGATGTAGATGAAGTTGTAGAAGCACGGTGAAGTATTCTAGTAGCTAGTTCAGCTACAAAGGAGATTAAGGAGATACTGGACAATCATGTTGGAAGTGCCAGGAATAGAACTTATGAGGAATACCTAGTCAAATGGAAAGGGATGCTAGTAGAGGATTCATCATGGCTAGCAAGGGATAAGGTTAACCATCTTGGTTTTCCTCTGAACACCTAAGACATGACAGAGTCACTTCTCAAATTACCTCATGTGTTTGATGCAGGAGTGTATCTTGGGTGTAAGAGAAATCTTGCATCATCCAAAAATATTTTATTTTTAGTCTTTTCTATTTGAATAATGCTAGCTTAGAATGTTTTAATTTTCTACATGAAGGTTCATTTTAGAGTTATAAGCCTACCATAAAAATCTCATTGCTCCATCTTATGTATTAGAGAAGTTATTATAGATTTTTGGTTGAAATATTTGTAGAAAAATCTTTAGGCTCATTGTTGGGGGCCTTAGAGTGCCTGGATGAGGTCTAAAAACTTGAAGGAAGGGCACTTGCACCATTCCATGCCTATAGATCAGGAGTTAACATTTCCAAAAAGTAGTTGTAATAGCCAATTGGAGCAATTGTTCAAGAGTTATGGCCTTCCAAAGTCTAGCTACCCAAAATATCTAAAATAATTATCAAAGATTTATTTGGCCAACTCTATCTATATTGTTAGGTCTGTTGGCCCTAGGTATTAAGTTTCATTATCTAGAACCTTCCCGGGTGACATAAAATTACCTATTTAAGAAAGGCCTAAACATTGTCTAAGACAACATTGGGTAGTAGTTCATAGCTTAATCTAGTAGATTACTATAATGAAGGGACCCATGTGGGTTAGCATATTGTACTCGTGAATTCTATAATTTTGTATTTGTAGTGCAAATAAGAAGTCCATATTTTTTTCTCGCATTTGTTGTTGTTTTCTTTGTTTTCATTATGAGTTTATGATTTTAAGGGGAGCATCCTTCATCAACTTCACAATTAATTATTACAGTCAATTTACTTCTAATTGTTAACTCATTGTTCCTATTTTTACCAAGTATTAGAAAGAGTACTATATTGTTATCTAGTTGTTACCAAGTTGTTGTATAAAGTAAATAGTATGAAATTAAACTTGAAACACAATATTATTCACACATTTGACACCATGACTTAATGTGGAAACCTTGTAAAGAAAAAAACCACCTGGGACCAAAAACCCAAATAATTTTCACTCTTCTAAAGTGAGCTTTACTAAGATCCAACCTTGTTAAAGGTTTACATGCATAGTTTTTGTGGAAACTGGTTAGAGCATTTTAATATAGAAATTATCTAAACCTTATCACTCCTTGATCTTGTCTAAAGAATGGCATTCTCTAAAGAACTTACAAACATCACAAATCGATTTTACTATATAGGATTTCATAGACTTGTTATATCCACTTGATTAAGATATTTTTTCGCTACAATGGTAACAAAATAAGACTTAAATGATTTGTAAGATTAGCACTAACTTTCTTGTCCATATCTTTGTTCTTCTCTTATTCTTCTTTCTCTAATATTTGTTTGATCTTTATTTTTCTAATTCACTCCTTCACACTTTCACTTTTCTCTAACTTTACTTTATCATCCTTCTACTTTTCTCAATTCTCCTTGCTTCTTTCCTTCTTCTTCTTCACACAATTATCCAACTTAACAATATCAATCTACAACTAATCAATAACTCATCAACAACACAATAAAAAACTAAAAACTTTCTCCAACATCTCCTTAAATAGTAAGCTCTCTACTTCTAGATTCTTCTAAATTTTGTTCTTTAACCACATCCATAGATCTCAAATCAAACGTACTTAGTCACTTAGAAAATATAACTTTCATTGAACTTTGTGCTCATCCTTATCATGTTTGAATCTCTATCATCATATCATAATTGTATTTTTGTAGTTGTTGATCTTGTAACAAACTTTGACTCACAGCTTTGATCTTCTTGAACATTCTCTATCTTACCATAAGTCAGCCTCAGATTCCAACTTTCTTAACTTTTTCCTCCAGCTCATACTTCATGAAAATCACATTTCACTTAGGTAATACATCACTTAGTTAATATACAAATCACTTAGTTAACACTATACTAACTCGAGCAATATTGTACTCCTTTCACCTTATCACTTGGTTTAGCTTGTATAGCTCAGTGAATACATATACTTCATCATCACATCACAAAATTACATAATTTAAAAAAAATAAAACCAACATTACATTATAATTGTGCAGCTCATTCAATTGTACATTAAATACCATACTTATCAACTATATCATCATCATACTTTATTCAAATCCTCTTCATCAATCAAATGATATGGTGCTCTATTGAATTAGCATAATATCTAACCAACTAAGATATTGCCATTAATGACAACATAAAAATTAATATGACTCTTTCACTTACATTCATAGCATGCTTAGAAACATCATCATTTGGGGCTAACAATCTCCCCCTTTGGTATTGGTGACAATACATAAACATATGATTTTACATTACCAAACATTACATAAGATAATCAAATGTATGCATTGAATGAATAGAACTTTTCAGCTATTAGAATTCATTCCAATTCTCTACAAAAAATGTCATCATTGGGTGTACTCAGTTTGTATCTTTATCAAGATCAATGTTCAACATTTTCAACATTTCTCCCCCTTAGGATATGATCCCTTTCTATTCATTGTTTGTTCAATAATATCTTCAATCTTCATCTTCAATGTTTTGATTCTTTCCCTTTGGTTATTCTCTCCACCTTTAATTATTTTTCATCTTTCTCCTTTGACTATGATCTCTTACTGATTTTCTCCCCCTTGGAAACAATGTCAAAGGTAACTATAAGTTCCAATGTGAAACTTTAAAAAAATCTTGTAGTTATACCTTGCACCTTGCATGTACTATTTACATAAGTTTTATTCCAATCTTTATTACAACTTTAGAAATAATCCTAAATTAAATCAACTCCACAAAGATATTTATGTGCATCCATGAATTGATGCAATATGCGTCTTCACTTAATGAATTTTAGATAAGGGAAGGACCCCCAGTTTACCTCTTAGATACTCAAAAGAATCCTTAGGCAATGAATTAGTAAATATGTCTACAATTTTCTCCTTAGAATTCACATGTCCAAGCTTAACTTTTTTTCTCGTACTTTCTCCCTCAAGTAATAATACTTGATTGATATATGTTTTGTCTTTTCCTACAATGTCAGATTCTTTAATATATATTTAGCACTAGTGTTATCACAATAAATTGTATCAGGCTTGGTTTTTTATTCTTCCATTCCTTTAAACAATTTCTTAATCTAGACAATATTTGAACAATTAATTGTAACAGCAACATACTCATCTTCACTACTAGATTGTGAAATACAACTATGTTTCTTATGTTGAAGAAGATTGTTGAAGTATAGAAATGAGGAGATTTATGAAACCTATAATGGAATAATCATTATTTTGTCATTAATGTCAAACCTACTACTTTTTGGTGAGACAATTGCTAGTTTGGTCAAATGCTATCATTTGATTGATTGATGAAGTGGATTTGAAAAGAAAGGATAACAAGAGTACCTAGAGAAAGGTTGAGTTATATGGTGTATAAAAGGAGCACTAAGACTAAGTAAGACTTTGATGATATAGTGTATTATTTATCTACTTAAGGCTACAATGAAAGGATACTTGAGAAAAGACAAGAAGAAGGCTAAAAAATAAATGTGTCTACCAAGCCTGATCAAGAAAACAATGAAAGTCAAGAAAGTTAGTGTAGGCTGAGCAAAAAGTTAGTTGAAGTCGAGCGAAGGAAATTCATTATGTGTCGAGAAAAGAGAAATATAGTAGGTGCCAAGTGAAGGAAGTTTAGTGTGTGCCAAGCACCAATAAAGACTTAGTGTATGCCAAGAAACCTAGTTTTGAATGAGCATCATAAGATAGTGATTGCCGAGAAAATAACATGTTATTGTCAAGTGCCAATAAAATGAGTTTGATCAAAGATTTGATGAATATGAGCCAATAAAGTTGATTTCTAAAATTTTGTGAAGCATGTGGAAGATAAGTATGATGAGATGGTGGCACAAAATTCAAGATAAACCATATGAAGATGAATTTGAAGAGAATTGTAAGCAAAGTTTCTAGAAAGGAACAAAATAGAAAAGAGGGTAGATTAGATGAATCTAACCTAACCCTAGGATGGACAATTGTGGTTAAGTAGAAAAAGATATAAAGTCTCCATATAAGGAGATAACAGGCAAGAAGTAAAGTGTCATACTACAAACTAGAGATAGACAATGAGTCTTGAGGTGTTGCTTCATTTGGTGGCTGAAGGATTAACCTGTAGTTGGCATACTAAGAAAGTAGGCTTAAGGAGGTGAGGGCTTGAATGGTGAAAAAGTAGTCAAAGATGAAGGAGATTGAATGCCAAGCAATATGGAGGACTAAATAAGAGATCTATAATATACAAGTGATTTGTTTTGTTATTAGATCAAGTCCTACTATTAATTTCTAACAATTGTATAGTCTAGATAAATCCTTTGGATTAAGATTGACCTAACAATCATGAGTAAATATTTTAACAAGGTGACATTCTAATGGAATATTCTAAAGTCTTCTAACAAGCCTCACTCCTAATATGGTTATTGAAATCCTTTAATTAAGGTCATATTTAATATTGTGCATTTTAACCTTTAACAAGGTTGGCTCCTCACAGAGCTCATTTCAGAATAGTGAAAATTGGTAGCATGTTACTAATGGTTATTCTCAAATTGGGTTTCCGAATAAAATCCTCATGCCAAAATTGTGTGAATGATTTTTTGGTATTTCATGTTTGCATTTCTATGAAGTCCATTTGACCTAGGATAGTAATATACTATAGTTTGAGATATTGGATGATCAATGCATGCATATGTATTTGTTAAGTATTGAGAAGTTTTATCTATACATTTGGACCTTGGATAACTAATTCAGCCCCCCCTCTTAGTTATTCAAAAGTATTCCAATATTTTTTGACATTATGGTCAAGTTTGTTTATTTGTGACTCACACTTAGTCAAATTGTTAGCAACTACCAAGCTTATCTTGTAGTTTATAGTGTTAACTAAGTAATCTAGGTTCTACTAAGTTATACAGTTGCTACCAAGTTTTAGAATCAATATTTAGTTCATGCCAAGTAGTTGCTACCAATTTCATCAGTGACAGTGCAAACTAAGCTAGTTAACAATACCAAAAAAGTTGTACAGTGTAAACCATGGTCTCTAGTGTCTACTGAGCTCGCAATGTCAATGATGTGAATCTAGTGGTTATTGAGCTAGGAAGTGTCAACCAAGTGATCTAGTGGCTACTGAGCTCATAGTTTTAGTGTTGACCAAGCCATGTAGTATCAACCAAGTGATTTAGTTTATATGTCAATTTTTTCAGTGTTCATTGAGTCACCAATGACTGAGATCATACTAGTTTGAAGTGATTAGTATGAACTAAGATTTTATGTCTACCAAGAGTATGATGTTTCTAAGTATCAAAACCTCACTAAGTTTGTCTTCAGATACAGAGTGCCAGAAGTTCAGCCTACTTTGTGTATTTTGGTGAAACTTGTGTTGTAGCCAACATTGATGAATTATAGTTTGGATTGATATATATGTAATGTATTGTATCACATCCAAATATGAGAATTTGAATAAAAAGAAATCATATGAGTAGGAGTGAAAATTAAGAAGGCTACAAGTAGTATAAGGGATGACAATGATTTATCTATCATAGCAAGGTGATCATTACATTTCAAAGGAACCTCAACTAGAAAATCAAAGTTGCAAATCAGAGATCATCTACTAGTTCATCCTAACTGGTGTATCAGTTAAATCCTTTCACAAGGTAGACTTAATAGTCTTTTGAAAATCTCGTTACCAAGTACATACTTCATTGTATGTTTTGTAAATCCTTTTACAAGGTGGACCTAGCAATCCTTATTGCTCCTAGTACGGTAGATCATCAAAGGTGATTAAGTGTAAGCCTTAACATGTTAAATTTATACTATAGTACTAAAGCTTGTGGGTATAATCCCCACCTTAGTTTTACTTTCTATTTGGTAGGTTTTTGGGTCACCATATCTTGTGTCAAAGTGTTATGAATGTTTTAATGCTTTTAATTTTTCATGCATGCAATTAGATCAAAATATATATAAAAGGATTATTTGGTGAAATAAGATTAATTTTTAATGGTTCTTGATTCACCCCTCCCCTCTTAGTAACCTAGCCTATCCTATATTTCTGACAATTAATATTAGAGATTTGTTTTCCTCAAAGAAGAAGTTTAACAACTTGGACAAAGATCAAAGAGAATAAAGATATACTAGCTAGATAAGGCTATAGACAATGAAAAACAAGATTTGGAATTGGCTATTGGGAGTCTAAAGAAAGATCTTACAATAAAAATGAATGAAAATCTCTACACTAAAGAAAGAATTGAAGATATCTGTCCAAAAAGAAATTTATATTAAGCTAATGAGGAAATCAAAGACCTATTGAAAAAGAATTGCAATCTTGAAGAAGAAATTAGAAAGCTAAAAATGGCACAAGAAATTTAGTCAGTAAGATTATGTGAATTCATGGAAGAAAAAGACAAAGCCAAATAAGAGATAGAAGTAAAGAACAATGAAATTTAGCATCTATCCCTTCAACAAGAAGACTTCATTGATCAACTCACTAATGCAAATGAAAAAATCATGAATCTAAGATAAGAGAATGAAAGATTGTAAATTGATCTAAACACTAAAAAAGAAACCAATGAGACGATGATGAAATCTCAAGTAGACATGAATCAATTGAATGAGAAAAGTGAATACAGACAAAAAGGAAAAGCAAGAATAGGATACACAAAAGAAGGTGAATCGTCCAAGAAAGGAGCTCAAAAGAATCAAAGGTCTATTTGCAATCACTGTGATAAGTTAGGTCATACATCAAACAAATGTTGGAGTAATGGTAAAGAAAAATTCAATGGAAAGTGTTACAATTGCAATAGAAATGGTCATAGAACAAGTGAATACAAGGAGAAACCTAAATTTGAAGGTAAGTGTCATAAGTGCAAGAAGCATGGACAAAAATCTTCTAAATGCAAAACCAAGATATTGAACCCAACAGAATTGATTATGAAAGCTATATTTAGTTGGGACTACAACACATGGTGTAGATGCCACTATTGTAGAGAATTTGGGCATATTGGAGCAAATTGTGTGAAACATCATATGACGACAAGAGACAGCACTAGAAGATGTTTTATTTTTACAGAACTTGGACATCTTGCCAAGAACTATATGAAAACTAGAAGAATTAAAGATGAAAAGAAAGTCAAAGTTGAAAATATCAAAAAGTAGATGAGGCAACATTGGATTCCAAAATCTTTTGAGAATGCAAGTCTGAGTCTTCAAGAAAATGTCACTTAAGAATTGGGTGACTCAAGCATGTCAACTTGATCTCCCATAGGAATGACAACATGGAGAGCATCAAAACTTTAAAGAACAATATATTACTATATTAGATTAATGAATATATAGCAGAGATGGTGTGAACTTTGTCAGTATCATGGACAATTACTTTAATTTTTTCAAAGAAAAGATGAATAGTAGATATAGAATTCCAAAGAAATTTGTAGAAGATTACAAGGATGATGTTTCTTTTATGGTATACGGTAACAAAGTGTACATTCAAGCAATCAAACCTAGAGTGGTGTGGGTTAAACCTCTAAGCTATGAGGTTAACATTGATAACACCAAGAATATCATTGAGGCACTGTTGAATGAACTTGTGAATCCTAAGGCCACATATTTTGATACCTATTATGAAGCCAAAGCTAGAATAGAACTTGAAATCAATCCTTAACTCTAAACCTACTTGTCATAATTGTTATAAGAAAGGACATACTACTAATGTGTGCAAGAGAAAGGCTATAAATTAGAATGTCAAGCATAAGAGCATGGTTCATTGCCATAAGTACAACAAACAAGGACATCTGGCACATGAATGCAAAACCAAGACCATGCACACACAAAGATTTGAAGGATGTTTTTGTAGTTGTCAGAAGTATGGATATAGAGCTTTTGAATGTAGATCTAAATCCATGTGGTCATCAAATAGGAAAAAAAGGTAAGGAACAATGGAAACTTTTATAACTAAGATTATAACACAAGATATAGCTATCATTATTGTCAAGAATATGGTCATGTTCCTGAAAATTGCATTAGGACACACTTCAAAGGTGACTACAAAAGGTGGTTGAGTCAAACCACATGTTTTAGATCTTTGAGGATTGTTCACATCAATCACCACTATCCAACAAGGTCAAAGGCACCAAGTTGTGAATTTGATAAATGCAAAGGCAAGGAAGATGTTGAAAATGTCAGAGATGATATGAACAAGACATGGAAGAAAAAGGATGGTTGCAACACATCAAATGGAGAAGAGATCACTTCACCTAATGGGTCAAGTAATCACACTTCATCAAATTAAGCAATCAAGAGGTATGTGGGACTAATATTTAAAGGTTATATCATATATCAGTTCCAAAAGGACTTAGTACTGAAAAGACTATATGAGCATGAACAAAGATGCAAGATGTTATTTGGAATCCAAGAAAATCTATATGTTTCTCATGTTACTGCCAAGTATGAATTGCTTCTTGTGACTATTGAGTGGAATGCTAGAAGATGCCAAGCTAATATACTGGCTATTTGATGTTGAGCTCGTAATGGTTTCCAAACAAATGGAATGGTAATAGATGCCAAGTAAGCCAAAAATTAGTTTATGACAAGCTTACAACTATGTAAGCACTCAACATTTATTGTAGGTTTTTAGAAGGGTATTTGATTGATTTTCAACCTATTTCACATCATTTAAAAATCAAGAAAGAGCAAGGAGAGAAGAAGGAAATTAGAAAATGCATCCAATCCAATTGTAGAATATTTTAGCAATGATTCTATATCATTTCATCAGATCTTACAAGGTATTTATCAAGTGCTAAGTTATGCTATCTATATTTTCATAAACCCTAGTTTCACAAAATGGCATCAAGTTCAAAGGATGTCGAGGGAAAGGAAGTTTTGAATGCCCAATTGGTTAGTAATGATGTCAAGCAACCAATATTCAAAGCCATACCTGATATCACTTTAAAAAAAGACCCCTCTGATGCGTTATCCATGATACCACCGAAAGTTTTAATCATGCAAGATGTTAAGAAATTATATAACTATAAAATTGGAAGTATTGGTGATATGGAGATTAGGCAAGCATATAAAAAAAATTGTGAGAATGGTGTGCTAAGAGAAGAGTAAAAAGTTGTAGAAAAGAAAGGGTTAATATGAACCCTAGATTTCCCAAATGTATTCAAAATGGAATGGGTTAGGATAATACTAAGCATAATTCATGACAACTCACTTTGGTTAGATAATGGACCCATCAAGATAACCAAGAGAATAATCCATAGTGTAATAGGGTATCCAACCCTAGATCGACCTAAGACCCTAAGAAGTGACTCAAAAGAGGTTATTAAGAAAAACACTAGAGCTATATGGAATAAGAGAGGAATGACTGTTAATACCATTATATATCCCTTGATAGAGTTTTCAGTAGATGTTGGATACAATATTTTCAAGAAAGATCACACATATGATCTGACAATATTACAACTACAACAATTGGCTGAAAACCTAGGAGCAATACAAAAGACAAAGAGTGCACAATGAAAGTTTGGTTCTATTTTAATATGCATTTTCCTTTATGTACAAAACACTTTTTTAACATTTGGCATAGTTTCATGGAAAACCAATAGGTTAGTGGTAGTAGAGCTTGGTGAATTCATTGAACAATTGGGAGAGAACTTTGAATTAGTTATGACCAACTATTTTGAGGATTTCAAACAATCAATGAAAAAGAGATTGAGGATTCTAGTGTCATTAGTAGAAAAGCATTATGGTGATGTTTGTTTCCTAATGGATGATTGATGCAGGCGCATCTCATTACTAAATCATTTCAAAGGTCCAAGATTCTCCATATATTTTAAATGGTCAATTTTAATAATTTAGGATTATGTCTTAGTGGATAGAATTAGGTGTTTTATTAAATAAATGTTATAGTTTTTAGTCGGATATGTTAGAGAGTTAGAGGAAAGGGTTAATGATGTTAGTGTCGATTTTAGAAAGGATAAAATTAGTAATAGAAATGCCATGTGGTCAATAATTAAAAGAATCTCATCAGAAAGTTGGTGGCAATTTTAAGAGTGTTCATAATGACGAAAAAATGGCTATGGAATAAAAGAAACCGTTTCATATTCCTTCTATTTGGAGGAAAGTCGATTTTCTTTAAAAAGCCAATCATATTCTTAGCAGTTACAAGAATATCTATGATTGCTGCATGGTATTGATGGTAAAACATCTTTCAGATTCCTATTCTTAGCAGTTACAAGAATATCCATGATTGCTGCATGGTATTGATGGTAAAGCATCTTTCAGATTCCTATTCTTAGCAGTTACAAAAATATCCATGATTGCTGCCTGGTATTGATGGTAAAGCATCTTTCAGATTCCTATTCTTAGTAGTTACAAGAATATCCATGATTGTTGCATGGTATTGATGGTAAAGTATCTTTCAGATTCCTATTCTTAGATGGAAAAGAAAATGTTTTTATTACTACTGAACGGCAAGGCCAGTCAGACTTTGGTTATTAAAAAAGCCAATCTTTTATGTAAAAAAAGGATTCAAACTTGGGGAGGAATGTGAATTTTTATGTCTCCTTTGGTCTCCTGTGTTTTTTTTTCAAGATTATGGTTCTACTGTTATGCTTCATATATTTCTCATGGCAATCAGTTTAGGGAATAACAATTGCAGAAAAATGTACTCTGATGCAGGGTCAATATCTCAGGTTTGAACCGTTGGATTTCTCTCAAATTTTTATACGTTGTTTGAAACCTAGTTATGCCAAATATCAATGGTTGGATTGAGTAAATATTTTCTGGTTCGAAATTTATTCATGTCTGAGTGCGGGTCTATCCGAAGGCAGCAAGAAGATATTTTGGGGGATTTTATTTTCAAAGTTTTGTTTTGAATCTAATTTTAGTGTGTGATCCTGAAGGTTGTAGATGCCCCTTGAAGCAACTTAGTTGAGTGACTGATTCCTCTTGAGTTTTTCAAGGTGTGGCTCTGCATCATTTTTGGTATCAGAGCTCAGCAAAAGGTTTGGGAAAAAGTAGTTGTGTATATGCTTGTGTGATTGTGAAAGATTGAGAGAAATAGTCTGAGAAGAAGTCTAGGAGACTAGATAAGAAGAAAATAACCTAGCTGAGGAATGATGGGATAAGAAGAAGTAGCTTTATTGTATCTTTTTAGAAGGTATCGGCAGAGAAAGGATTCTAAACAGAAGGAGATAGAGGAAAATAAGAAAAGAGAGAAAGAAGAAAGGAGAAAACAAAGAGAAGAGCTAAGCAAGATAGAAGAGGAGATAAACAATTTGAGAAGGAGACTTGAGGAGAATGACACTAAGTTGAAAGAGAATAAAGCTAAGTTGAAAGAAGTGCAGCAAGAACACAAAGTGCAGCAACAAGAAGTGCAGCAAGTATCTCTTGACAAGAGCAGTAACAAGACAAGCCCTATTGGATTTGAATGCAAACAATCTGTGGTTGGAACAGTAACATGTCCTTTGAAAATAGAGAAGAGTACAATGTTAGAAGGTACTCCTATGAAAAAGATTTTGGAGGCTGAGGATAAGAAGGAAGAAGTGATTCAAAGCACACAGGTAGAGGATGAAGAGTTAGATCAAGAAGAGGAAAACAATCCATTAGAAGGGCATAGACAGTAGGTGAATGTTGGTGTAGAGACTAAGAGTGAACAACAGGAGGTTGTTGTTGAACCTTGTGAGGAAAAGGTTCTTGCAGATGAAGAAGAGTTGGTGACAGGTGTGGTTGCAAAAAATATTTGCCTAGATGATGGAGATGTTGACACAAATGATCAGAAAGGAAAAGATGTAGTGCAAAGATCAGATGCTAAAGAGAAGACTATTGATGACAAGAATGAAGTATTTGTTGATCATTATGATGCTCTAGAGATATACAAATGAGAAGCAGATGTTGGTATGATAATTTGGTATTTTTATGCAGGTGATACGAGGCTGTTAAATATATTTGTTCCAAGATTCAACACAGGTACCATGGAAGGTATTCATTCTACAGTTTGGAATCAGAATGTTCTGGCAAGCGGCATCAATTCCATCATTCTTATGGTGACATTATTGCTTACATACAATTGGAAACTCCGGAAAAAAGATTGCAGCAATTCAATGGGACTTGAATTTTTCTATCCCCGGGAGTATGATGCAGGTGCATCTCATTACTAAATCATTTCAAAGGTCCAAGATTCTCCATATATTTTAAATGGTCAATTTTAATAATTTAGGATTATGTCTTAGTGGATAGAATTAGGTGTTTTATTAAATAAATGTTATAGTTTTTAGTCGGATATGTTAGAGAGTTAGAGGAAAGGGTTAATGATGTTAGTGTCGATTTTAGAAAGGATAAAATTAGTAATAGAAATGCCATGTGGTCAATAATTAAAAGAATCTCATCAGAAAGTTG
This sequence comes from Cupressus sempervirens, assembly GCA_028749045.1. Taxonomy (NCBI): domain Eukaryota; kingdom Viridiplantae; phylum Streptophyta; class Pinopsida; order Cupressales; family Cupressaceae; genus Cupressus; species Cupressus sempervirens. The sequence continues at coordinate 31,612,363 of CM053792.1, forward strand.
GTGGCAATTTTAAGAGTGTTCATAATGACGAAAAAATGGCTATGGAATAAAAGAAACCGTTTCATATTCCTTCTATTTGGAGGAAAGTTGATTTTCTTTAAAAAGCCAATCCTATTCTTAGCAGTTACAAGAATATCTATGATTGCTACATGGTATTGATGGTAAAACATCTTTCAGATTCCTATTCTTAGCAGTTACAAGAATATCCATGATTGCTGCATGGTATTGCTGGTAAAGCATCTTTCAAATTCCTATTCTTAGCAGTTACAAGAATATCCATGATTGCTGCATGGTATTGATGGTAAAGCATCTTTCAGATTCCTATTCTTAGCAGTTACAAGAATATCCATGATTGTTGCATGGTATTGATGGTAAAGTATCTTTCAGATTCCTATTCTTAGATGGAAAAGAAAATGTTTTTATTACTACTGAACAGCAAGGCCAGTCAGACTTTGGTTATTAAAAAAGCCAATCTTTTATGTAAAAAAAGGATTCGAACTTGGGGAGAAATGTGAAGTTTTATGTATCCTTTGGTCTCCTGTGTTTTTTTTTCAAGATTATGGTTCTACTGTTATACTTCATATATTTCTCATGGCAATCAGTTTAGGGAATAACAATTGCAGAAAAATGTACTCTGATGCAGGGTCAATATCTCAGGTTTGAACCGTTGGATTTCTCTCAAATTTTTATATGTTGTTTGAAACCTAGTTACGCCAAATATCAATGGTTAGATTAAGTATATCTTTTCTAGTTCGAAAGTTATTCATGTCTGAATGCGGGTCTATCCGAAGGCAGCAAGAAGATATTTTGGGGGATTTTATTTTCAGAGTTTTGTTTTGAATCTGATTTTAGTGTGTGATCCTGAAGGTTGTAGATGCCCCTTGAAGCAACTTAGTTGAGTGACTGATTCCTCTTGAGTTTTCCAAGGTGTGGCTCTGCATCAATGCTAACTATACATTTGTCCAAGCAAAAACACTGAGGGTGAGATGGATAAGGCCACTAGGATATGAAATCAATGTAGATGAGGTCTCTGCAGCTATTACAATATTATTGGTAGAAGAAGTTTATAAAAATGAAAAAGAATTTGGAAACTATGAAATGGACAAATCCAAAACCACCATGGAACTAAAGGCTGCCTCTATTATCAAGAAGAAAGTGAAATTGGTGAAGAAATTAAAGGCTAAATTTGGTGAAGGTGATGAGCAGGAAGAAGATGAAGAAGAAGAGGATGAAGAGGAAGAAAACACTCATGCGCAAGCACCACTTGCACTTACTCAATGAATGGGAGAAGACCAGCTAGAGGAGGAGACTGAAGGTTCCAAGGAAGAAGAAGCCGAGGAAGCACCTATTGCCATAGACCAAAAGAAGAGGAAGGCTAAGGCCCAACCACTAACAAAAGCAAAGAAGGTAACCAAGCCAAGTTAGCCTAAACCTTTTGCACCTACTACAAGGACTAGTGCATGTGTTACTACACAAAAGGAAAAAGAAAAATAAAATTAGTAGAGTAGGAAGGTGAAGTGCAAAAAAGACTGAGAAGAAAGTACATTGCACAAGCAGAATTAGATGACAATAGCCAATTCAAAGTGGTGAGCCACAATCCTCTATCAGACTTAGAAAATCTATGTGAAAATATTAAGAATAGTATAGATTTATTAGGATTTTCTAATGTTGATTTTGATAATCTTGGCAAAGTAAAGAAAAAACAAGTAGAGGAAGCTATATATGCCATGATGGAAAATTTTAAGAAAGCCCCACTAGAAATTGCCAACTCAATACCGAATAACCTATATGAGAGAGTTGAACAAAAATGGCACTATTGCTTAAACTTGGAAAGGGAAATAAGGGAGACTTCACTTGCACAAGTAATATCTAAACTCAATAAGGAAAAAATTTATAAGGCCATGAAGAAATATGTAGTTAGGTTTTTACCTAAATATAGGGCCTTTAGCATTGCAAAACAATATTGAAGATGTAGTTAACAAGTCTACTCAGATGTGGAAGGTAACTTATGGACTTGCTACAGTAAAGGAAGGTGAACAAGAGCCCATAGAGGTAAAATATGATAAAGAAAATGATGATAATGAGGAAACTATTGAGGGTAAAATAGAAATGAAAGAAGATGACAAGGCAACAACTAAGGCAGAGTAGCAAGAGGAACAGAGTGTACAAGATACAATTGTCTAATGTTAGCCCCAACATGTAACAAGCACAAATATAGAAATAGTAATAGTTAAGGATGTATCTAATGTCATAGCTTAGTACATAAATCCCCTTATAGAGGAAAAATTGAAGAAGATACTTGATTAGTCTACACTGAAAGCCAAATTATGTGATAATCTGGTATTGGTGAGTGTGGATGAGATATATAAATAAGTGACTGAAACTACAAGGGAAGAGGTGAATCCACAAGAACTACCTACTATTACCCCTCAATTAAATAATGTAAAAACTTTGGATAAGGTACCTAAAGCTATATCTTAAAAGGTTGATACAATTGCACAAGACTCAATGGAAACTCAAGCCACTATAGAAACACAAAATGAAATAGGTCAGATAGACTTATCTGCAACTTCAACACAAGTACAAGGTACATCACAAGGCATTGTGGAATTTAAGGATAAGACTAAAGAGATAGAATTAACATCTAAGGTGAAGGAACAAGTAGCAATTCAAGCCCTAGTAACCTTACCAGAATTTGGAACTCCTTCAAGTCACACTCTTTAGAAGCCAAGTATCAATGCAATACCATTGCAAATCTCAATGCCAAGACCAAGCTCATCAAAGGTTGAAGAAGTCATATATGGAGATGTGAGCCTTGATGAAGAAATTATTTTACCAAAATATGATTATGAATAACAAAAATTGAGCAAATGGGTAGATTGCAAGAAGCCCTAGCAAGAAAGAAAAGACAAGAACTACTTAGAAAGGAGCACAGGTAGAAGCAAGCATTGCAAGATATAAAAGACATCTTTTTACATGAATTTAGTCTACCGACTCTAGATGAGACCAAGCCACTAATTGAACAAGTAACAAACATCGTAGAGAAGGTTAGTGAAATAGACGTAGACAAAAATGCAAAACTGTTAGAATGGAAAAAAAAAAAAAAAATTCCAAAGAAAATTTAATGAGAAAATATCAGGTGACATAGCACTCATGCAAGTTGCATTGGAAACTAAAGTAGAAAGTGTGAAGAAGGTACTTGAGAATATTTTCTCACTATACATAAAATTGTGCAATCCAGCACTCTTCACACAAGAGACTAGAAGTCACATTTTGAGTTTGGAAAGTTAGATTAGTTCATTAGGTGCAAAATTGCCTCTAACACCAGCTCAAAGTGAAAAGCACTTCATATGATTGCTACAAACACAGAGTAAGTTAGTTGCATTATTAGTAGAAGAAGCCAATAAAAGGACTAAACTAACTACCATTCAAATAACATCGACCCCAAATATGAAGATTTTGCACAAGGAACTAGGCTATCTCAAAGCTCTTATGAAGAAAGACCCAAATCTTTCAACATTAGATGGCCTAGTCCACCTTGCCGTCAAGCTAGCTATCCAAATCAAATCCTTGGATGTAGCATGTGAAAATTGGGATATAGCTCTCAAGATTATAGTGGAGGTCCATAAATATTTTTTGGAAAAACACACTATAAGTGTATAGTCCACTTGACATAAGTGTCAAAAGGGGGAGAATTAAAATAGGGGAGATATATAGATTTTGGGGGAGATATAAAATTTTGGGGAGATGAGTAAAGGGAGAAAGAAATGAAAAGAGGAAGATATAGAGTAGAGAGTAAGATAAAAGATAGAATAAGCTATGAGGGAGCAAGCACAAATAACATGAAGTCAAAGAGAATTAGTTCAATTGAGGCACATTTACTCAGTAGGAGTACAAAATTTTGGATACAGAACAAACCTATCAACTTAGGGGGATTTATCAGATTTTAAGGTACAAGCCATTACAAAATTTTAAAATTTTGAAGTTTTGTATATAAGTTGAATAAGAGATATGTTAATGCTCATAAGGATAAGGAATTTCATGACAAAGTGTTTTTGACACTCATGTCAAAAGGGGAGATTGTTGGTCTCAGATTGGTTTTGACAAGTGAGTGTCTACACAGTTTAGTCATTTGTTTAGTTCATGTCAAATAAGTAGTACATGCCAAGAACAATATGTATATTATTGAACTTGTCGAGTCTCCAGTGATTCTAAGCCACTCATGTGTTGAGTCACTCAAGTGTTGAGTAAATAGTGCATGCCAAGTGATTCAAGTGCCAAGCAAACAATGGATGTTGAGTGATAAAAATGTCGAGCAAGGGTATAAAGAATGGTATATGTTGAGCATCAGATGCCAAGTAATATAGTTTTTTCATAGTTTTTTGTAATGGCACAAATAACTATGTAAACCATATTTGAGCCAACTTAAGGATTGAATTATGATATTTGGAGATAAGGATGAATATTAATTTGAATTCCCAATGCATTGCATGTAGCCAATCAGAAAAAGGGATGGTTTAAGCTGAAAAATGGATGAACCATAGTCATTGATTCATACCTAACCCTAAGCCAGAAAAGTCTTCTTAAGGAAGAAAAACCCTAAACTATATATGTTGTGAAGAGAGAAGTTCTTAATTACAAATAGAGCATTCATGGTGGCTAAGGAGTTATGAACAGAGACTAAATTACAAAATTAGTTAAAGGAGAACATAGGAAAGGAAAAGGATATAGCAACAAGAGATCTAATTAGAAGGATAAAAAATACATCCATATAAAGGTGATCTGTCATCAAGAAATCAAGTGCCATGATAGGATCATTGTCAAATCATTCTAAGAGATGAATTAGTTAAATCTCTTAATAGAGTAGTCCTAGCAGGCTATACTAAAATCCTTTAACAAGGTACTTATTTAATTGTGAGTTGAAGTCCTTTAATGAGGCACACTTGTAAGAAGGTGTTAAAATCCTTTAACAGGGTAAGATCTAATAGTCTTTGTAAGCCTTTAATAGTGTAGATCATGTCTCATGATCAAAATATTATAACCTTCATTAGATACACTTTATTACTACAGTAGTGAAGATTTGTGGGTGTCATTCCCACCCCAATTTTACCTTCTTATTGGAGGGTTTCTGGGTAATCATATATGGTGTTATATGTGTTTACTTGTTTTCATGTTCTAGATGTACATGCTTTGCATGGTATTTCAGTTTACTTAGTAAATGTATGAGATGGATATGTGGTGAATGTTTTGAGGGTCAAATTTTAAACTATTGATTCACCCTCCTTCTCAAAAGTTTTCCTTTCCTATTATAATTTGGAAAGAAGAGGATATAAAAACTAAGGAAAGTGCACATTAGTTGTCACTTGACCCAAGATATAGTTCTACTCACTACTAAAAGATTAGATTTTTGACTAATTTGCAAGCAAAATTATTAAGGAAAGAAGCTAGGATTAAGGCCACACTTGTAGACACCCAAGGCATGATTCTTCTAAACATGGATGCATTGCAGAAACACATTTGCACATGCCAAAACTCTTGTCCATGATTATAACTTCTCCATAACTGATCACATGATGGAGTTATCAACAGAAGTATAGATTTTAGTTCATGCAAGCAAGGTGTTATAGAAAAATTGGGACAAGACTATAGCATTGATTTTGAAGGTACATTATGACTTCATATCACATTTTGGCATCACCACTACACCTTTGGCATTTATGTCAAAAAGGGGGAGAAGATGTAATATATAAAGATAGGAGATATATGTATATATTGAGAAAATTATAATATGTGATATATGTATAGGGGAGCAACATAGTGTTATACATATACATGTACAGATAATCAAAAAATAATCCTTACACAAGCAATTTGAAAAATCTCTAAAACAAAGTATGTTACCGAGTTGAAGACATAGAATGGAGATTAAAGAATGTTTTTGACTTGAAAATTTGAGAATTCAGTTTTGATTGATAAGTTTTTTTGTCACTAATGCCAAAGGGGGAGATTGTTGACATTATGGTCAAGTTTTTTAATTAGTAACTCACACTTAGTCAAATGGCTAGTAGCTACCAAGCCTATCTTGTACTTTACAACATTAACTGAGTAATCTAGGTTCTATCGAGTTATACAGTTGCTACCAAGTTCTAGAATTAGTATTTAGTTCATGCTGAGCAATTACTACCAAGTTTATTAGTGACAGTACAAACCGAGCTTCACAATACCAATTGAGTTGCATAGTGTGAACTATGGTTTCCAATGTCTACTAAGATTACAGTGTTAGCAATGTGAATCTAGTGTTGACTGAGCTAGGAAGTGTCAACCAAGTGATCCAGTGTCTATTGAGCTCACAGTGTTAGTGTTGACTAAGCCATGCAATGTCAACCAAGTGATTCAATTTATATGTCAAGTTTTACAGTGTTCACCAAGTCACTAATGTTGACCAAGTTCATACTACTTTGAAGTGATTAGTATGAACTGAGCTTCTACATCTATCGATAGCATGATAGCACTGAGTGTTGACAATGGTTGTTGAGCATCAAAACCTTACCTAGTTTGTCTTCAGAACCTGAGTGCCGGTAGTTGAGCCTACTTTGTGTATTTTGGTGATACTTGTGTTGTAGAAAACTTTGATGAATTGTAGTTTGAATTGATATATGTGTAATGCATTGTATCACATTCAAATATGAGAATGTGAATAAAAAGAAATCATATGAGAAGGAGTGTGAATTAAGAAGGCTACAAGTAGGATTAGGGATGGAGAAAATTTATCTATCATAGCACAGTGATCATTACATTTGAAAGCAATTTCAACCAGCAAATCGGAGTTGCAGATCAGAGATTAGCCACTAGTTCATCCTAACAAGTGTATCAATTAAATCCTTTCACAAGGTAGAATTAACTATCTTTTGCAAATCTCTTTATCGAGTGGATACTTCATTGTATGTTTTGTAAATTCTTTCACAAGATAGACATAGTAGTCCTTATTGTTCCTAACAAGGCAGATAATTAGAAGTGATCAATTGTAACCCTTAACTTTATATTGTAGTACTAAAGCTTGTGGATATCATCCCCACCCCAGTTTCACTTTCTATTTGGAAGGTTTTCAAGTCACCATATCTTATGTCAAAGTGTTATGAAGGTTTTAATGTTTCTCACTTTTCATGCATGCAATTAGATCAAAATATATAAATGAAGGATTATTTGGTGAAATAAGATTAAGTGTTATTGGTTCCTGATTCATCCCTCCCCTCTCATTAACCTAGCCTATCCTATATTTCCAACATAATTGGTATCAGAGCTTTTGGTTCCTGTGAAGAAAATAATTTGAAGATACTTAAAGCTAAAGATCAAGATGAATAGAAAGAAGGTGCCCAAGTTAAATAAGGAAAACTTTCCTGCATGGAAAAGTTTGGTGATGATGCATCCAAGAGGACTTGAAGATTATGCACAACCAACTATCACCACTAAATATGTTGCAATAGTTGGAGCCCTAACTATTGAACAACTTAAACAAAAGAAAGAGCACAATCAAGCAATGTTGGAGATTGCATCTTCCCTAAGCTATTCAAATTTTGAAGACATCAAAGCATGTACCATTTGTTAAGGAATGTGGGATTCCCTATAGAAGATCTATGGAGGATACAAGAATGTGCTAGTAGCAAAAGTAGAAAGTCTAAAAGGAAAATTTGATGAAATGAGAATGCAAGAAGGTGAGATTATAGTCTAGTATTGTGCAAGAATCAAAGATGTTGTAAATGCAATCAGAGGAGCAAATGGAGTTATTGAGGATGAGATTTTGACCAGCGTAGTGTTAAGAACCCTAGTGTATATCTATGCTATTAGAGTCTCTGATTTACAATAACTTAGGTGTGCTCTTGGTAGTGTTCTAACCCTTGAAAGACTAGTTGGTAGACTCAGTGCTTATGAACTTTCAAATTTTGATAATTTCAAATCTGTGAATATTGATTCTTCTTTCAAAGCTAAGCTAACACTAAAAGAACCTAAAGGAAAGGAAAGCATGTTGCTAGTGACAGTGATACAGAGGATGGAAATCTAGAAGAACTGAAGTACTGTTGGTTAGGAGATTTCATAGAGGCAAAGGAAAATAAAAAGGTAAGTTACCTATCATATGTTTTAATTATAATGAATTTTGTCATATTGCAACAAGGTGTCTTGAGAAGAAAAATAGTAGGAATGAAGACAAATTTAAAGGTAGAAAAAATGATAGTAACAAAGGCTATAAAGAAAAGGGAAAGAAAGCTTGTTACATTGCTAACAAAGAATCTAATGAAGAGTTAGATGATCATGATGATGAAGTTGTGTATGTTGCTATGAAAGATGATTCAAATGAAGATGAGGAAATTACATTTGTATCCTATGCAACCAAAGGTGAAAGATGGATCATTTATAGTGGATGTTCTGATTGCATGACTAGAGACAAAAGTAAGTTCATTACCCTTGAAAATTATAATGGAAATAGTGTTAGATTTTCCAATTATGCACCCTGTCCAGTGAAAGGTAAAGGATTAATAAGATTGAAAAACAAGATCATATGTAGAAATAATTACTATGTAGAGGGACTTAACTATAATATGTTTAGTGTGTCACAATTGAATACTTCAGGATACAAGGTTGAATTTGAACACAACAAAGATAAGATCTATGATGTTGATGGAGAACTCATTGGGAGTGGAGATCAGACTAGAAGCAATCTTTTTTATCTTGACATGAATGAAGCTACTTGTCTTGTTGTATAATTTGATGGTATGTTGCTATGGAAAAAAATATTATTTCATGTAAATTTTGACAACTTGGTTAGTATCAATAAGATAAAGAGAGTCAAAGGTTTGCCAAAAGAAACTTGATAATGTGATTTTCAAACAATGTCAGTTAGGAAAGATGATAAAGTCTAATTTTAAGAGTAAGACTCATTCTTCAAAAGAAATTTTAGAATTAGTTCATACTGATCTATGTGGACCAATTGATGTGCAAATCTACAAAGGTGACAAGTATTTTATTCTATTTGTTGAGGATTACTCAAGAATGATGACAATTATGTTTTTAAGAGAAAAATCTGATACTTTTCAAATGTTTAAGTGGTATTTGGAAAAAGTTGGAAAGGAAATTGGTAAAAGATTGAAATGTATGAGATTTTACAAAAGTGGAGAGTTTACATCAAATGAATTCTATAACTTATGAAATGTCAAAGGAATCAAAAGATAAACTTCTGCACCTAGGGGCCCTCCACAAAATGGGATAGTTGAAAGGATGAACAGAACTATGATGGATTGTGTTAGAACACTAATGATGGAGAAGAATGTTTCTTTAAAATACTAGAGAGAATCTATTAGTATAGTTGTCTCTACCTTAAACTAAGTGCAGGTCAAGAAACATACAAATATCACACCTTATGAATTATGGTATGGTTACTCACCCAATGTCAAATATTTTAAGGTATTTGGAAGCAAGTGTTACATTCTTAAGGATAATAGGAACGGTAAACTTGATGCAAAAAGTGAAGAAGGTATATTCATAGGTTATTCCATAAAAAAGTAAAGTTTATAAGTGTTGAAGTACTAACACTAACAAAGTTGTGAAAAGTACAAATATAAAATTTGATGAATATACATAAATACATGAAGATGAACAAAAGAAGGAACCTAAGAATTAAAAAACCTTTATAGACTAATATGAAGGCATGTTTTCTAATGTTGATTATACTAAAGTTTCTAATCAATAAGAATCAGTGATTGTCGAGTCACATATAATGGATGTCGAGTTGCATTCAGGAGTTGAGTTACAATCAAAAGATGAGGTACATTCTAATGTCAAGATCAATTTACAAGAGAGGAATGTTGAGTTACCTAATAGAGAAGTACATAGTGAATGTGAGAATGAACTTCATGAAGGCCTATTATTGAAAGAAGAACAAAGCCAATATTATCAAAATATGTCAGAAGACATCATCTCACTAAGCAAATCATTGGAGAAAAATAGGTTGGACCAATGACAAGGAATAGATTAAGGAATGAAACATGTTTTTTAAGCATACATGAACCTAAATTAGTGAAGTTTGTATTAGTAAATGAAGGCTAGATTCAAGCCATGAAAGAACAAATTGATCAAATTGAGAAGAACAAAGCATGGACATTAGTACCAAGACCAAAGGACAAGAATGTTATTGGAACCAACTGTGTGTACAGAAACAAATTGGATAAGAATTTGAAGTAACAAGGAATAAGGAAAGGTTAGTCTACAAAGATTATGCACAAGAATAGGAAATTGACTATGGAGAGACATTTTCCCCAATTGCAAGATTGGAAGGAGTAAGAACTCTACTTTCTTATTTTTCTTATAAAGGATTCAAAGTCTACAAATGGATGTTAAGTTAGAATTTTTAAATGGTATACTAGAAAAGGAGGTTTACATTGAACAACTTGAAGGATTTGTTGATCCAAACAATAAGAACATGGTATGTAGACTGCACAAATTTTTATATGGTTTAAAGCAAGCTCCCAGAGTATGGTATGAAAGACTACACAACTATCTTATGAAGATTGGTTTTGAGAAGACTGGTGGCAACATCAAACTATACTTGAAGATAGAAGGAGGTAAAGGAATTTTACTAGATGAAATATTAATTGATGATATCATATTTGGAGGACAAAATGCATTATGTAAGACATTTGTAAATGAAACAATGAAAGAATTTGAGATGTCAATGTTTGGAGAAATAAATTTCTTTGTTGGATTATAAGTTTATCAGATGAAATATGGTATTTACATTACTAAGTCCAAGTACGTAAAGGAAATCTTGAAATTTTTTGGTATGGAAGATTCAAGATAAGTTAATATTGCTATGGTGAAAGGACATAAACTATCCAAAATTGATGATTCTACTGAGGTAAATCAAACATTGTATAGGCCTATGATTTGAAAATTACAATATGTAGTTCATAGAATACCTACCATTGCACTAGCTATTGGGATTGTTACAAGATTTTCTAGAAATCCTAGAGAAAATAACTTAATGGTTGTTAAAAGAATTATTAGATACTTGAAAGGTATAGAAGACTATGATCTATACTATAAGAAAAATGACAAGTTTGAATTGAGAGCTTATATAGATGCTGATTAGGCTGGAAACATTGATGACAAAAAAGTACAAGTGGAGGAGCATTTTTCTTAAGAAAAAGATAGGTTACTTGGACTAGCAAGAAACAAAACTATATTTCACAATCTATTGTTGAAGCTGAACATGTAGGTACTACTATAAATTGCACAAATGTGGTGTGGATCAAATAGTTACTCAAAGGAATGAAGGAAGAAATGTCTAAACCTATGATAATTTATTGTGACAATATTGTTAATCTCAAATTGATTTTGATATATGAGTGACAATATACTTAATTCATTTACTTAGTTCATGCTAAACAAGTAATACATGCTAAGCATAAGTTGTCAGATAGTATATGTTGAGTGAGAGATATTTAGTATGTGTCAAGTAACTAGTAACTATTGAGTCACTCAAGTGTCGAGCAAATAGTATGTGCCAAGTTATTCAAATGCCTAGTGATCAATAGATGTTGAGTCATTTAGAGGCTGAGTTACAACATTAAAGTTATAGTTGATGTTGAGCATCAGGGACTTTAGATGTCAAGTTATATAGTTTTGACATAGTTGTTTGTAATGGCACAAATTTCTATGTAAACAATCGTTGGGCTGAATTAAGGAATGTTTTGTGATTTTAGATGATAAGAATGGATTTGTATTATGAATACCTATGCATTACATACATCCAATCAAAAAAAATGTAAAGTTTAAGCGACAATATGTGGTGAGTGATTTTGAGGTTAGAATTTTTAAGTGTTGATTCCCCCCTGTCCCCCTCTCAGGGTTTACTTCCCTATTGTATTTCCAAAAATTGGTATCAAAGTTGAGTTTTTTGTGTTGACATTATAGTCAATTTTTTTTATTATTGACACACACAATTATTCCAATGGTTAGTATCTACCGAGCTTATTGTACAATTAACAATGTTAACCAAGTAATTTAGGGTCTACCGAGTTCTATAGTTACTACAAAGTTTTGAAAATAGTATTCAATTTGCACCGAGCAGTATCTACTAGGTTGGTGATTATCAGTGTAAATCAAGCTTTATAAGGTTTACCAAGTTTCTCAATGTAAACTGAGTTCCACAGTGCTTACCAAGTTCATGGTTTTAGTGATGTCAATCCATTGTTGACCGAGCTATGCAGTGTTAACCAAGTGATTTAGTTTATACCAAGCTCATAGTGATAGTGTTGACCAAGCCGTGTTAATCAAGTGATTCAATTTATATGTTGAGTTTTGTTGTATTCACTAAGTCACTAGTGCATACCGAGTTTAGACTACTCAGAAGTGTTCAGTATGAATCGAGCTTCTACATCAATCGAGTGCATGATAATGTCGAGCGTGGATAATGGTTGCCAAGTGCTAGAACCTCACTAATTTTTTATTTAGAACCTAAGTACCTATTGTTGGGCTAACTTTGTGTATTTTGGTGAAAATTGTAATGGAGCTAACTTTGATTAATTATAAATTGGATTGTTATATATGTAATGTATTTTATCACATCTAAATAGATATAGAAGGAGAAAATGAATATGTATTAAGTAGAAGAAGTGTGAAGTACAAGGCTACAAGTAGTATAAGAAACAGACAAGATTTATCATCACAATAAGGTGATCAATACACTCAAAGGAATCTCATTCAGCAACTCAAGTTGCAGATCAAAGATTAGCCACTGGTTCATCATAATAGGTGGAATAGTTAAATCCTTTCACAAGGTAGACTTAATAGTCTTTTGTAAATCTCTTTACCAAGTGCATACTTCATTATATGTTTGTAAATCATTTTGCAAGGTGGACCTAACAATCCTTATTGATCCTAATAGAGTAGATCATCATAAGTGATCATTATAAGCCTTAACATGCCAACTTTATACTGTAGTACTAAATCTTGTGGGTGTCATCCCCACCCTAGTTTTACTTTCTATTTGGAAGGTTTTTGGGTCATCATATTGTGTGTCAAACTGTTATGCATGTTTTAATGCTTTTATTGTTTGATGCAAGAAATTAGATTAGAATACACATGAAGGATTAATTGGTGAATAAAGATTAAGTTTTATTGGTTATTGATTCACCCCTCCCCTCTCATTCACTTAGCCTATCTTATATTTCCAACAATCAGTATCAGAGCTTTTTGGTTCTCAAAGAAGAAGTTTAACAACTTGAGAAAAGATTAGAGGCAATGGAGGTATTCAAACTTGATAAGGCTATTGACAATGAAAAGCTAGATTTGGAATTGACTATTGGAAAACTTAAGAAACAAAAGGAGAAACTCTCTCAATCCTTGAAAAGAAGAAAAGATCTTGCAATTCAGATGAATGACAAGCTCAACATTAAAGAAAGAATTGAAGACATCCATTAAAAAATTAATTTAGATGAAGCCAATGAGGAAATCAGAGAACTATTAGAAAAGAATGATAACCTTCAAGAAGAAATTAGAAAACTGAAAAGAGAACAAGAAATTGGGTCAATAAGATTGTGTGAAGTCATGGAAAATAAAAACAAGATAAAAGAAGAGTTAGAAGGTAAGAGTAATGAAATTCAACATCTATCCCTTCAACAGGAAGAATTCATTGATTAGCTTACCAATGTAAATGAAGAAATCATGAATCTAAGATTAGAGAATGAAAGACTATAGAATGATCTAAACAATAAAAAGAAAACCAATGAAAGGATGATGAAATCTCAAGTAGAATGAATCAATTGAATAAGCAAATCCAATACAGAGAAAAAGAAAAAGTAGGAATTGGATACACAAAAGAAGGTGAATCATCCAACCAAGGAGCTCAAAGGAAATGAAGACCTACTTGTAATCACTATGGTAAGATAGGTCATACATCAAACAAATATTGGAGCAATGGAAAAGCTAAATTCAATGGAAAATGCTACAATTGTAATCAACATAGTCATAGAGTTAATGAATGCAAAGAGAAACCTAAATTTGAAGGCAAATGTCACAAATGCAAGAAGCATGGGTACAAATGCACTGAATGCAAAACTAAAATATTGAATCTAGCATAATGGATTTTAAAAGCTATATTTGGTTGGGACTACAATACATGGTGCAAATGTCATTGCTATGGAGAATTGGGACAAACTAGAATGAATTGTGTAAAGCATCACATGAGGACAAGAGACGCCACTAGGAGATGCTTTATTTGTACAAATTTTGGACATCTTTCCAAGAACTATATGAACACTAGAAGAATTGAAGATGAGAAGAAGGAAAAAGTTGACAACATTAGAAAGTAGATGAGACAACAATGAATTCCAAAATCTTCTAAGAATGTAAGTTTGAGCAATGAAGCAAATGTCACTCAAGAATTGGGTTACTCAAGCCTTTATACTTGATCTCCCACAAGGAGAATGAGAAATAGGATTCTAAAGAAAACATCTTACATCAATTTCAATCAGCTAGAAGGAAAGAACAATATCAACATTTAAGATGCAAAGGGATCACTAAGTGTCCAAAGGAATTTTGGACCTTACCGAGCTATGTTAGGTTACAAGACCCTACTGAGCAAGGTCAAGAGTTTCTAAGTTATTGTGTGGACACTAAGCCATGGATGACTCTACCAAGCATTTAATTCAACTCAAGTGGAAGAGAGTCCATCATTGAGAAAATGGTCATATTAGGCATTTATGGTGATTGGAAAGTTGAATTTGTTAAAAAGGGTGAAATCAAATTCATTTATCACCTTTAATTTTCAAGAGCTATTTGTGAAAAGAAATTTTAGTGCATCTAAGTGATCTATCTGATTTATTATTGAAGTTTTTCATGTTTTTAAAAACCCTACTGAGTGATAACATCCTCCAGTAGCAAGACAAAGAAAGGATCTAAGATGTTTGTTTGACGAGTCAAATGGAAAGCACTAGACTTTAAATTGAGTCCGGCCATAACACAAACCCATGATCCAACTAGAGCTCAATCTCAAATTTCATTCAAGGACTTCAAATGCTGGCCAAAGCAAAAACCACCAAAACCCTAAGTCGGGTGGAACTGGAAAAGAAAACCCTTGCTCAAGGGGATGGAAGGTGTATGAAGATCAATTGTATTACTGATATAGAACTAAAGTTTGGAATACATGTAATTGCACACAAGATATACAACTCCAATTAGGTATCATGTGAAGCTATGGATCTTACTTTTAAAGTGGTGAAGAATAATATGTCCTTCAACCTTGTTGAGTTGATGTTGAATCAGTTCAACAAAAATATGGAAAGCATTAGGACATCAAAGAATAATCTGTATAAGTTTGGTTCACTCATAATGCGTTTATTTTTCTTTGTGCAAAATTTCTTCCCATAAAAAGGTAAAGTTGTATGGAGAAAAGATGTACCTTTTCTTTATCAAATCAATGAGTATATAGCAGAAATTGGAGAAAATTATGTCAATATCATGCACAACTATTTTGATACATTCAAGGAGAAGATGAACAATAGATTTAGGATACCTAAGAAACATGTAGAAGACTACAAATATGATATATTTTTTATGGTTGATTGTGATAAAGTGTATATTCAAGCAATCAGACTAAGGATTGTATGGGTCAAGCCTCTATGTTATGAGGTTAATATTGATGGTGTTTACACTAATTTAGTATGCAAGTAAACACTTAACTTAATGAAACAAAATCATTAACATTAACTAAATTAACATAAACCTCAAGATAGACAAAGAGAAGCCCTCAAATGAGAATATGAGCCATTAAGGGGCTCTCTCAATGAGATTGTTCTCTTGATTTATAGATGTGTCTAATTTGGATATGGATTTAGGATGTATGCTCAAGGTACTCAAACTAGCTTCAATGGATTCTTGGAATTTGGATGTGGATGGATGAATTTTTTATGTAAAAACTTGTTCTCAAAAATGGCATTATGGCTTTACTTCATGATCAAAATGGCATTACTTTGTTACTATGGCTGATTGTGTTACAATGGCTTGGGAGAGGATTCCTTAAATAGGCAAAGGGCTAGGATGCAAGAATGGGAGAAAGCTTATGGAAGGTTTAGATTGAATGAGAGGAGAGCACATGGATTGTGCTTTCTTACAGCCAATCAGGTTTGACACATGTCACAGGGTCATTGGTTAGAGCAAGAGGGGTTGAGGGGTTAACAAAGGAGGCTCAAAGTTCATAAAGACCCTCATAATGGCTTGTAAGAGCAATGAATGGGCTTGTAAGAGTCATTTATGGCTTTGTGGGCTTCATAAAGTTTTATGGTTGGGATATTTGTGAGAAAATTGAGATATATTGACTTGGGTTAGATTAAGAAAGTCTTAAGCTTGACTTAGGAATGTGCAAATGATTAAGGCTTGGATTAGGCTTGGGTTAAGATTAGATTAGGCTTGTTAGAGATGGGAAAATGGATGGCATTTAATGAGGGTGGGTGAAGGAGGAGATATTTGTTGGCTTTGGCTTGGGTTAGCAAGTCTTAACCCATGTTTGGGGAATGTGACAAGGTTAGGAGGGATTAGGATTAGGGTCAAAGATAAGGATTGACATCTTCTAGAAGAGTCTAGGCTTTGGATAAGGATGAAGACTTTCTAGAAGAGTCTAGAACTTCCTAGGATGAGGATAAATAAGGTTTTAAAGAAATAAATAAAGTTTTATTTATTTCAAGGGTTTGGGTTGAGGAGATATTTATTAAAATATTTTTAATAATCATAAGGATTAATATTTAATCTTAATTAAATATTTTGGGTTGGGATTAGGGGTAGGAAATGATGTGATTAGCCTTTAATTGAAATTAAAGAAGGATTAGAAGATTTTGGAAGAGGTTAGTGGTCTTAAGGAAATTGGCCAAGTTTTGGGCAAAAAATAAATAAATTATTTATTTTGGGATTTTTGGTCAATTTATTAATTAAATAATTAATAAATAAGGAAATAATGTTTAAATAAGATTTAAACATTTTTGGGAGGGATTCCTTAATTAAATATTTTTAATTAAGATAAAGGGATTTAATGGCATAAAAATAAATAAATTAATTAATTAAATAATTAATTAATAAATGATGATGTCATCAAAGACTTTTTCAAAAAATAAAAATACTTTATTTTCTAAAGGATTTTTAGGTGTCTACAGATGGAACCAAGGACATCTTTGAAGCATTGTTGAATGAACCTATTGATCCAAAGGCTACATATTTTGGGATATATAATGAAGCTAAGGCCATAATAGAACTAGAGATAAAACTCCCTCAGGCAGTCAACAAAGGGAAGAAAATAATAGAAAAATTGAAACAAATGAGTTCTACTCTCCTATTAATAGAAGGTAAAAGAGATGACATAGAAGAAGATGATTTAGAAGATGAAGAAAAATCAAAAGAAGAAGAGCCAATCAAGAAGAAAGCTAAGGTTATTATAAGAAAACCTACCAAGCCATCTACTATAGTGTTTACAAGAAGAACATCCAGAAAGAAACTAAAATTGAGTAAAGAAGTAGAGGATGTGATTTTCAAAAGGCCTCCACCCACATTTTAAGAAAGATTAAAGGAGATTTATTTTGGAGCTAACATAACAAATTTTAGATCATTGAAGTATGAAATCAAAAATATAGAGGAGAAGTAGCAAGTTGAAGACATGGTCATGTCAAAGAAAGGTAAATGGAAATACTCTCCAGGCAATTTGTACAATAAATTCTAAATGAACTGATGGAGAAAATCAAGTCAAGATGGAAACATGCCAAGCAACCTGCAAAAGAAATATATGAGTAGACACTGAGGCAACTCATGCTGAGCTTAAATGACAAAGAAGTGAAAGAATCCATCAAGAAGAATGAAATAAAACTACTTTGAGATTTAACACTTGTCTGATATTGATCAATGACATTGAACATGTAATGAGGAATGCAACCAATACATGGAAAAATATCTATAATCTTCATAAGTAGAGTGATTTTGTTGTTAATGTTAGTGATAAAGATGATGATGGTAAAAATGATAAGGAAGAGGAAATTGATGATGAAGACGTAATAAATTATGAGAATATAGACTATGGGGAACAAGAACAAGAAGCCACCATGGATAATTTCTCTCAGATTCAGAGCATTAAGGAGACTGACACTGAGAATATTACAGCAATAGTTATAGCCTCACTTTCTCACTCTCTGAGTGAAGCATTAAAGACATCAAGCTTAGAGAAAGCTATTATAGAGTTGGTTGTGTCAAACATTGCAAGTTCAAGAACTCAACCAATATTTGCACCTGTTCAACTTAGTACTTCACTGATAGAAGTGACCAACACTTCATCAATGGAGTAGTCAATACTTCCTTCTTCATTAGTTGTGATTACTCAGCAACAAAGTATTTCTTCAATAAGTGTAATATCTACTTTTACCCCAAGTTCTACCATTTCCACTATCGTTACTATTCTAAATATGCAATTAATTAATACAAAGGCAGTTGAGAGAAAGTCTCAACCAAGTAAAAAAAATTTCAGCAAAGGCAAAGATAACAAAGAAGACATTGATCTTAATGAAGATATCGTTATTCCAAATTGGGATATCTCTACTCTAAATCTTGATCAAATTCATATAGTAGGTGAACTACTATAGAAGAAATCTAAGCAACAAAGGCTTGGAGAGGAAAGGAATAGAGAATTTCAAGTGCTTGAAGATGCAAAGAACATTCTTGCAGATACACTTAGCACTAAACTTGATACTTCTCAACCTATTTTGGCTTAGTTAGCAGAAGTGGTCCAGAAATTCAATGAAGGTTTGAATGGTCTGGTAAAGAGAAGAGAAGAAATTTGAAAATAAAGTTTTGGAGCTAGTTTCACAAAAGATTACAACATACCAAGTAGACTTGTCTACTATTCTAGGCTCATTGGAAACCTTTTCCAACAATGTCACTTCTATATTTGATATACTCCGTGATACATCTATCTTCACATAGGAAATCAAAGATAAACTCTCCAAAATTGATGAAGATCTGAAGGCAAGTGCACAACAGTTGTCACTTGACCAAGCTACAATTCTACTCACTATACAAAGCTCAAATTTCTAATTGATATGCAAGCAAAATTACTAAGGAAAGAAGCTAGGATAAGGGTACACTTGTGAATATTCAAGGCATATTGCTTCCAAACATGGATGCATTGTAGAAACATATTTCACATGCTAAAACTCTCATCCATCATAACAACTTCTCCATTGGTGATCATATGATGGAATTATTAGCAGAAGTTTAGATTGCATTGCATGAAAGCAAGGTGTTACAAGAAAATTACGAGAAGACAATTCCACTAATTCTAAAAGTACATTCTAATTTCTTATCACATTTTGGTATTACCATATAAAATACACCTTTGGAATTTATGTCAGAAAGGGGGAGAAGATGTATATATCATGTAAAGCATATTGTAAAGAGGGAGAAGATGTAATATAAGATGCAATAAAGGGGAGAACATGAGAAGATGTGAAAATATATGTATGGGGGAGCATCATATACATGTAGAGATATTTAGATAAACATATCTTACAAAAAAAAATTTGAAAATTTTCAAAAATAGAGTACATTACCGAGTTGAAGACTTAGAATGGAGACTAAATTTTATTTTGAACTTTTTAAGAATTCAATTTTGATTGATAAGTGTTTTTGTCACTAATGCCAAATGGGGAGATTGTTGACACTATAGTCAAGTTTTTTTATTAGTGACACACACACTTATTAAGATGGTTAGTATCTACCAAGCTTATTTTATAGTTAATAGTGTTAACCAAGTAATTTAGGCTCTATCAAGTTCTATAGTTGCCATTAAGTTTTAGGAGAAGTATTCAATTCACACTGAGTAGTATCTACTATGTTGGTGATTATCAGTGTAAACTGAGCTTCATAAGGTTTACTAAATTTCTTAGTACAAACCAAGTTCTATAGTGCTTACTGATTTCGCAATTTTAGTGATGTGAATCCAATGTTGATCGAGCTATGCAATGTCAACCAAGTGATTTAGTTTATACCAAGCTCATAATGATAGTGTTGACTAAGCTATGCAATGTGAATCAAGTGATTCAATTTATATGTTGAGTTTCATTGTATTCACTAAGTCACCAATGTAGACCAAGTTTAGACTACCTAGAAGTGATCAGTATGAACTAAGCTTCTACATCTACTAAGTGCATGATGATGCCAAGCATTGACAATGGTTGCCAACTATTAGAACCTCATCGAGTTTTTCTTCAGAACCTAAGTACCATTAGTTGGGTTGACTTTGTGTATTTTGGTGAAACTTGTATTGTAGCCAACTTTGATTAATTTTAAATTGGATTGGTATATATGTAATGTATTGTATCACATCCAAATAGATATAGAAGGAGAAAATGAATGTGTATTAAGAAGTAGAAGTGCAAAGTACAAGGCTACCAGTAGTATAAGGAGTAGCAAATATTTATCTATCAAAGAAAGGTGATCATTATCCTCAAAGGAATCTCATTCAACAAATCGAGTTACACATTAGAGATCAACCACCAATTCATCCTAATAGGTGGAACAGTTAAATTCTTTCACGAGGTAGACTTAATAGCCTTTTGTAAATCTCTTTACCGAGTACATAATTCATTGTATGTTTGTAAATCCTTTTGCAACATGGATCTAGCATTCCTTATTAAGCCTTAACAAGCCAACTTTATATTTCAGTACTAAAGCTTGTGGGTATCATCCCTACCCCAATTTTACTTTCTATTTGGAAGGTTTCTGGGTAACCATATTGTGTGTCAAAGTGTTATGAATGTTTTAATGCTTCCAATTTTTCATGCATGCAATTAGATCAGAATACACATGAAGCATTAATTAATGAATAAAGATTAAGTTTTATTGGTTACTGATTCACCCCTCCCATCTCATTAACTCATCATATCTTATATTTCCAACAATTTAAAAGTAAAGCATTGCAACTTTGAGGAAAGATCTTGGATATGGAAGTCTACAAGTTGGGAAAGACTATTGAGAACCATAAGATTGAAATAAAAATTGCCCTACATTAGTTGAATGAAGCAAGAAATGAGTTAAAAGTGATTAGTGAAAACAAGAAAGGAAATAGTTATTGAAGAGAATGAAACATAATACCAAGAGATTAACACTACTGAATTGTTTGTAGATGGAAACACAAGTGAATTTGATGCAACAGTTGCAAATTTGATGGAAAAGAATGGAGCCCTAACTAAGGAGGTCATAAATCTAAAGAGAGAGCAAGAAGTTCAATTAGTATTGTTGTCTGATATGACTAAGAAAAAGAAGAAAGATGAAGAGGAAAAAGTCATGATTGAAGATGACAAAAGGATTTTTCCCAATAATCTGGAATAGAAAATGTCAGAGGTAAATAAGATTTCTAACATGAAATTGGAAACATTGTGTCAAATAATGATTGCAAATCATGACTTAAATGGAAAGGTTATTGAGATCACAACACTAAAGTTGCAGAATGAACAACAGAGAAATGATATGGAAAGAGAAAAAGAGTTTTTTGAAAATCACAAAAAATCTAGTGAATCCATCAAGTACTTTGAGAAATTGATGAGATCCCCTAGATCCAATAGTGATACTTCTGGATTAGGTTACACTAGTACTAAAGAAGGAGAATCATCCAAAAGTGGTGATAAAAGAAGTAAAAAAGGTAAGAACTCCAAACCTACTTGACATAATTGTGGTAAGATAGGTCATACTACCAATGTTTGTCAGAACAAGACTACAAATTAGAATCCTAAGCAGAAGTTCAAGGGCCACTACCACACATGCAAAAAATAAGGACATCAGGTACATGAATGCAAAACCAAGACCATAAGAACACAAATATTTGAAGGATAGTGCTATAACTATTAGAATTATGGATATAGAGCATATGAGTACAGATCCAAGCCTAAATGGTCATCAAATAAGAAGACCAAGGTAAAGAATAATGGAAACTCTTATACTTGGGATTATAATACTAGGTATAGTTGTCACTATTTTCAAGAGTATGGACATGATGCCGAAAATTGCATAAGAACACATTTTAGAAGTGACTACAAAAGATGGTTGATTCAAACTACATGTTTTAGTTGTTTGAAGACTAGTCACATAATTAGGAATTGTCCAACAAGGTCAAAGGTACCAAGCAATGAGTTTAACAAAGGAAAAGAAAATGAAGATGTTGAAAATTCTAGAGATGAGATGAACAAGACATGGAAGATAAAGGAAGATTGTAGCACATTAAGTTCAAATGGGATCGCTTCACCCAATGGGTCGTGTGATCACACCACCTCCAATTAAGAAATCAAGAGGTATGTGTGGGACTAATATTTAAAAGACATACTATAAAATAGTTCCAAGAATTTAGTTTTGAAAATATTATATATGCATGAAGAAAGATGCAAGGTGTTGATGAGAATCTAGAAGAAATTATTAAATTTTGTCAGTTTTCATGTTACTGCTGAGCATAAAAAGTTTCACTATGGTTGCCGAGTGAAATGTTAGTTGATGTTGAGATATCAAAGATGATAGTTTCAATTGAGTGCATAGTGGGTGCCAAATGTAAGGGTAAATCACATGGTTTTTTGTTGAGTTGAAATATATATTGAAACCAAGCTTAAAGATGTGTAAGCACTAAGCATTAAATGTGAGGTCTTAAGGTCTATATGATCAATTTCTACTCATTTGACATCATTCAAATTTGAAGAAGAGCATGAAGAGTGAAAGGAGAATTGAAGAGATCATTCCAAGCATTTTCAAATAGGATTAAAGATTTGCTCGACACCATCTTAGTAGATTTACAAAGGTATTTATCGTGTGTTGAGCTACGCAATTTGAATTTTTGCAAACCCTAGGTTTTCATAATGGCATCTAGTTCTTCAGCTCCTAAGGTTAAAGAGGGTAAGGAATTTTTGAATGTACAATTATCAAGCAATGAAATTTGTAAGAATTTTCCTTAGGGTAAAAATCACCCAAGATCAAGGAACTCAAGCACAAGAACATAATAGACCAATAGAGTATGGTCAGAATAACAATATGATATTGATTTCATGTGAAAGTATACTAGGAGTGCCTGTATATAAAAGCCTCTGGAATGCTTCTAGAAAGCCTAGGAATCAGCATACTGATAAGTCTTACAACCAAGTACATGTCCACTAGAAGTGAATTATGCTCCATTAAGCATAGGAGTAAGTGTAATAATGACAGGATAAGCCTACAAAGGTGTAGCATGTAAAATTATGTTGTAGACACCATGTGCTAAAATAGGAGTGTGAATAACTATGTTGTCTACATGACAATTTAGTTAATTATGAAAACTCTAGTGTTGTAGACACGATGTGTTAAATTAGAGTTTCTTATTGCTGTGTTGTCAACATGAAAACTCATAAAAGTATGCAAAATCCTAAGTGTCTCATCTAAGAAATAATAAAATAATGCATTGACCTAAGTAAACTTAAGTAAAGTGTAAATAGTGAATACTTATTTACACTAACACCCACCCTTAAGTGCAACTTATGGCAATGCACTTAAGCTTATGAAAGCTAAAATGAAAATGCATGATGGGTCCCAACCACTAGGCGATGTTAGGTACCCATAAACAAAACAATGCAATCTCTCATAAAGCAAAGAAAGATGGAAAACCTAATGGGAAAAACCCTTTGCCAAAAAGAGAGATGCAAAGACAAGATGCATGGATGGATGGAGTAAACAAGACCCCCCCATTATGAAATACATCAAGTATATACAAAAGAAGAGTATGAGAAGAACACAATCGCAATAGAGGAAAACGTCCCCCAAAAGAGAGAATAAGAAAGGATACAAGATGGTCCCCCCCCCCCACAACTGAAATGTAGAATGCCAATCAATGATAGTTGCTCCAATGTAGAAGCTGATCCAAGACTATTTAATAATGTTCCTCCCCTTTGGAAGAAATAATATCATAGGTACAACTGAGATGCTTCCCCAATGTGTGGAAAGAATCCTGATGATCAATGATGCCTCTAAAACCTACTCAATTATCCCTATGTTGATACTGATGGTTGCCCCTTCCAAAACTACTAAAAAGAAAAAATACAGATCTAGCAAGGATCAATTTAGAATAGTTCCCGAAGAACCAACTATCTCCTTGAATGATAAAGAGACCTTCTACAACTAATATACATAAGGATCCACAATCATATCAACTTGGAAAGACTGATCATGTAGAGAATGGATAAAAGGGTTGAAGTGGGCCCTTGCGACAACTAAAGAAGGATTGTCATCATGAAAGAGAAGGATGTATATCATTAATGATGTCTCCCAAATCTGCTATGTATGACTCCAAGATTAAACCTAAAATATCTACTATGTAGTTATCCCCTAATGCTAGAGATAGAAGACAAGATATACCCTACTGTGTTGATTTGCATGAACCTATGACTGTAGCAATGTATGCATGTGGAATGTGTTGACATTGTGACCTCAAATTTTATCAGTCTATAGAACCCCACATATCTAAATCTATTGAATCACTATAGCTAATGTCACTACCAGTTTCCACTATGTATGAAGTGTGGAGAGAATTAGAGGATAAGCTAGGTGAACCTTCCTCAAATTGAACATTTCTCTCTACAAAAATTTCATGAGTCTAAAGATCCATCTGTCTATATGCTTTAACACTGTCTTCATATCCTATGAAAATATAAGGCCTTGGTGATAGTGCCTTGCATTCCCTCAAAGATATTGTTGCCCATGTTGGACAACTAAATACTCTAAAGTGTTTCACAACTAGTTTTCTACTGCACCATGCCTCAAAAGGAGTCTTTCCATCTAAGACATTATGAGGAGACCTATTAAGTATGTGATTGGCACGGATGATAGCTTCAACTTCTAGTGATGGATCGAGAGACTTGGCTTGTATCATGCAACTTTCCATTGACTTAAGAGTGTGTATCCTTAGTGCTGCAACATTTGTCTTGTGTGGACTGAATGCTGGTGGATTCTAAAGATCAATACCCTCAAGTTTACAAAAGTCTTTAAGTCTTGTGTTCACATATCTACTTTCATTGTCCATCTAAAGAACATTGATGACTTTCCTTGATTGCTTTTCAAAATGACTCTTGAAGGCTATAAACTTATCAAACACTTTATTCTTGTGATAAAAAAAGTAGACCTATGTGTAGCATGAAAAGTCATAAAGAAAGTGAGTATGTAGTGACCTTGGTTGACTGATGTCACTACACAAGGACCTGCTAGTACCATGTGAACCAATTGAAGAGCAACTAATGCTCTTGAAGAATTCCCTTTATCAAACTTCTCCTCCAAATGCATATCCATGGAACAAGTTGAATATTCACCCTTAGAAAAGTTGATTGGAGGTAGAACTTTGACCATGCTATTGGAGCAAAGTTAATGAAGATATCAAAAGGCAAGATGACCATACCACTCATGCCACAATGTACTTTGTGAATGAGATTGAGTCAACAAGGCATCTGAAGCAGACTAAGGCACAAAGTGGGAGAAAGAATAAAGACTTTTGTGATGATTGACTTTACCCACTACAACCACTGAATCATCTTTAAGATTGTGCATCATTACTAAATCAAGAAGGAAATCAACTTTGTTTCCATCTCCATAGTGAGTGATTTGGTAGATTGAGAGGAGATTTGAGCTAAGGTTGGGAACACAAAGCACTTCTTTGAACTCCCCATTTTCCATCTCAAGTTGTCCTTTCCCTTCAACTTCCATTTTTGTATCATCTCCTACAAATATGTGTGGTACCTTAGATTGCTTCAATGAAGAAAAGCCTCCTTTCAAAGAACTCATATGATATGAGGCACCTGAGTCAAGAATCCATTTTTCTAAAGAAATTGAACCAACCATAAGTACTTGCCCTTTTCCCTTTGAAGTGGATGGAGTTGAGTCCTTGGAAGCATTTGGCACATCAATTTTTTTCTTCCTAAGTAAGTTTTCCAACTCATCAATTCTCTTAGTCTTGCAATGATGCTCATCATGATTCGATTTCTTGCAATATGCACACGAAAATTTGTCCTTCTTGTCATTGTTTCCCTTCTTGTTGGAAGAAGAATTGCCTTGCTATGAGGAGGAAGTTTGTTGTGTCTTAGATTGTGATTTTTTCTTCCACTACTTCTTTTTGTTGATAGAACTTTTTCCTTGCTGATTTTATTGGTTCTCATTGCTAGCCACCAATGCTTTGGTCTTTGATGATGTGAGAATTCCCATATCTATCAAATTGGATTCTTCCATCATCAAAATTTCTATGAATGCATCAAAATTAGGCTTTTGGAAAGCACTTCCCATGGTTAACCTGTGAGTATTGTAACTCAAAACAAAGGAAGCATACTTTGAAGGTAGCCTCTTCAAGATGTGATGAATTAACCTATCATCCTTTATGTGATTACCACAATCTTTAAGTAGTGTTCTCAATTCATTGGCTTTGTTGATATAATCTTGAATTATGTCAAAATTATTAGGATCCAAGAGAAGTAGGTCATCCTCAATCTGGCATCCCTTTTCCTCATCCACCTTAAATACAAACCTTCAAGTTTGTCTCAAGTAGGCTTGGCTTCCTTGAAGCTAGAAATGTGAAAGAAGAGATCTCTATGTACACAACTCCTGATAATTACTATATCCTTATTATCTTTAACTTTCCAATCAACTAGTATTGTATCATCTGTGGGTTTGGTAATTGTACCATAAACATACATATTTAAACCTTTTTTCCATTAATCTACTCCATGCAATATAATTGTGTGAAGTTAGAAGTGGAGCTTTAGGTGTACCCATGATGCAGAAAAGTAAAAGAGCATAGAAGAGGGACCCAAGAACACAAGAGACACCCTCACTATTCACTCAATCAAAACACACCCCCCCCCCCCCCCCCCCCCCCCCCCCACCCCAAAATAATGCTTTTGGCACATTATATGTAGTGCATGTACCATAGGCCACTTGTCAACATATACAAAGTAGAATTCTAATTTTGCTATTTACAATTGCCTTTTGAGGCTCAAATCTATCACTAAGCACTATAGCTTAGATGTACAACAATTTTGAAAAGTAATCAAAGTAATACAATGTAGAAAAGGCCTTAAGTCTGAAAATGATATTTTTGTCCACACAAGCCTATAATCTAATTATAGATCTAGAAAGTAAACAAAAAATTACACAATTTCAAAAAAAATGAAACCTAAAAATATGTCCAAATGAACCCATACAAAGTGTTTGAAGTTTCAAAATCTATGATTGGATAGGTATAGTCACCCAAAAATCCATGTACCAAAACTAGAAAAGAATAGCATCCTTGAAAAGATCAGGAAATTCTACCCAAAATCAAAAAAATTGCACCTGATTTGGAGTCTAGATGGTTGAGTTATGGCCTGCCAAAGTCAAATTGTCAAATGAAAACTACATCTAGAGAGGGGTCTAGAGAGGAAACCACTGGGTTAAATTTGACGATAAAATAGGCATCGCAGTAGTTCTATTTGGCCTAGAAATGATGATCAGACACCCATCAAATTTAATGTCATGTTTGGCTAACATCAGCAAAAACTCAAGTCCCTTGGTGATGTGGCAGGTCCATATGCTGACATAGTAGTTGTATGATTTTACTGTCTATAATTTTTTTTTGATGGGGTAGCTAACTCAAATTTTGACTGGGCTCCTCATTGGTAGTTTATGTGTGTCAATGTTGACATGTGGCTATCATGGACTGGACAATTTGTGGGAGTAGTCGAGCTAAGTTGGACCTGTGATAGAGCATCATGTGGCACTAAGCTAGCATAGCCTGGGACTAGCCACCATGGTGTATTGATGCATCTAGAGGAGCAAGGTTGACATGTCTTATGGGATTTCCATGTGGCACAAGCTGTGTATAAGACATAGCATTGATGTTGGTGGTCTTATCGGAGGGTTTGCTTTGGAGTCTTGTTTTGTAAGCATCAATATTCAAAGAAGATAGTGTCAAAGATTTTGAATGGACACCAAAGACTATGCTTTGCAGTGGTCGGGAGGTAAATTATGGCACTAGAAAAGTGAGTGAATAATCCCACATTGATAGTATGGAAGGCTCCTGAGTTATATATGTCACTAGTGTATAAACAAATAAAGCCCACTGTGTATGGCTTGGATGGACTTTGTGAGTTGATGGTAAAAATATGTGTGGTCGCCAGAGTTATGTGATGCATATAGAAAATGTAGGAATAAACCACCAAAATTAATAAATATTCTGTAGAATATTTTATGGGGGTCAGGGTTTCACCACCCAGTTCCTGCAAAAAAAAATTCTTTGCAGGGCCTACTAGCCAAAAAAATTAAAAATTTGTAGAAAATATTCTGACTAATTATAGAAAAAATTAAAATATTGATCTAAATTAAAATAAATCATAGATCTGAAGAACAATCATACCAGGTTTGCAAAAAGAATTTGCCTAAAATTTGACTATGGCCTAGTGTAGGAGAATTTATAGTTTATTTTCATCGAATTGACATTCTAAACACAATGACAAGGTTTTCTTTGGCTCTAGATACTCCCAATGACTGTGATACTATGGATCTAGGTTGAGGTGCTTAAACAAGAATGGTCTCGAATGGCTATGTCAAGAGAAATTCTCCAAGCTCTGATACCATTTAAGAATTTTCTTTAGGGAAAAATCACCCAAGATCAAGGAACTCAAGCAGAAGCATAGAATAGACCAACAGAGTATGATCAGAATAACAATATGATATTAAATTCATATGAAAGTACACTAGGAGTGTCCTTATATATAAGCCTTTGGAATACTTCTAGAATGCCTAGGAATCAACATACTAATAAGTCTTACAACCAAGCACATGTCCACCAGAAGTGAATTATCCTCCATTAAGCACAGGAGTAAGTGCGATGATGAGAGGATAAGCCTACAAAGGTCTAGCACATAAAATTATGTTGTAGACACCATGTGCTAAAATAGGAGTGTGAATAATTATGTTGTCTACATGAAAACTTAGTTAATTATGCAAACTCTAGTGTTGTAGACACCATGTGTTGAATTAGAGTTGCTTACTTCTATGTTGTCAACTTGACAACTCATAAAAGTATGCAAACTCCTAAGTGTCTCACCTAAAAATAATAATAATAATGCATTGACCTAAGTAAACTTAAATAAAGTTGAAATAGTGAATACTTATTTACATCAACAAAATCAAACAACCAAACTTTAGATCTATTCCTAATATTAATTACAAGAAAAATCCATCTGGTGCATTATTAATGATACCACCACAAGTTTTAATGACTCAAGATGTGAGATGTTGCTACACAAATGAAAAATGGACTGCTAAAGATTACAAAGAAAATTGTACATAGAGTAATAGGGTATCCAACCCTAGACCAACCTAAAACCATGAGGAGTGAAGAAAAGGAAGTTATTGAGAAGAATACAAGGGCAGTGTGGAACAAAAGAGGAATGACAATTGACACTAACTCAATTTTAGACAATATATGGGAAAACATAAAGAATAATGTTGACTTATTTGGTCTCACACATATTGAGTTTGACAATCTTGGAAAAATTGAGATGAACCAAGTAGAGGATTCAATATATTCCATGATGGCAACATTCAAACAAAATCGAACATAGATTTCCAACTCATTACCAAAAGATCTATATGTCAGAGTGGAGAAAAAGTGGCAATATAGTCTCAATATAGAAAAAAAAATCAGAGAGACTACACTTGCACAAGTGATGCTAGAATTGGATAGGGAAATAATGAAAAAGGAAATAAAGAAGCATGTAGGTAAATTTGTACCTAAATACAGGGCATTCATCATATTGAAAAATAATATTGAGGATGTTGTATAGAAGACCACACAATTGCAAAAGTCATTATATGGTTTGACAACACCCAAGGAAATAGAGCAAACACCTATTGAGGTAGGTGAGGACAAAGATAAGAAAAAAGTAACTAAGGTTACCAAAGAAGACACTAAAAAAGGTATAGTTGTGGAAGGCACTAAAATGAACATAGACATATAGGCACTAGCTGAGGTTGATTAGCAAATAGAATAGAGTGTACTAGATACACTAGTGTTGAGTGCTAGTCCTCAACATGAGTTGAATATAGACACTAATAATATAAATATTAAGGATTCTTTTGATACTATCACTCAGAATATCAACCCCCTTATAGAGGAAGACTTGAAGAAGATACTAGTAGAATCCACTACTAAGGAAAAACTTTGTGAAAATTCTATACTAGTAAGTGTTGATGAGATTGAGAAGGCAGAAAAGGCATCTACAAGGGGGAAATTTAGACACAAAATACATCTATAGCCCCTCATCAATCCACCATGGTACAAACTACATTACCTATTGTATTATATCAAACAAAAGAGACACCAACTTCTACTACCAGTACATTGGTACAAAGTGCTCTAGTCTTAGGCAATGAAAAGAAAATAACAATGATGAGACAATTGTAGAGAAAAAATATGAAAAAAAAGAGAATGAAGGAACATAAGAACAAATAGGATAGGATGTTACTCTTGCACCTACAATAAAAGATCAAGGTGCAACTAAGAATGTAGAGAAAGTAAAGGATAGGACTAAAGAGTTACATTTGACTACAAAACCTAAGGAGCAACTTGTTGAAATATATTGAAAAGATCATTATTGAAAAGGGAGATTATTGATAACGAATGTTTTCAATCATTGTTATGTCACTAATGTCAAACCTGATATTTTTTGGAGTGACAATTGCTTATAAGATCCAAGTACTATCACTTAGCTGATTTATGAAGAGGATTTAATCAATAAGATGTAACAAAAGCACCTAAGGGAAAGTTTGAGTTATGATTTTGTAATGAAGTACAAGGATCAATTAAGACAATGGTAAAATGATGTATCAATAATACACTTGAAGATACAAAGGTTGACTACACCTGGAAACTCTAAAAAAAAAAGTTATAACAAAACTATCTGCAAAGCTTGACTAAATTCATTAGTGGGTGTCAAGCAAGTTAGTTCATGCTAAGCAGATTATCAATAAGTGCCAAGAAAATGCAAAATCTAGTGTGTGCCAAATGAAATAGAAGGTACCAAGCAAGTTTAGGTGCTGAGCTAGACAAAATGTAATAGGTATCAAGCAACAATAAAACTTATTTGATACTGAGTGAATCCATAGTAGGTGCCAAGTAACACAGCATGTGTCAAGAATCAGAAAGACAATAGTGTCGAGCTGCTGCATTATTTCAAAAGTCAAAGATTTGCTAGATTTGAGCCAATCAGTTTGTTACCTTGAATTTTTTGAACTAGATGGAAGATAAGGATGTTGAACTGGTGGTATAGAATTCTAGATTAACTATTTTTAGGCAAATATAGGTGGATTCCACATGATGTTTCTAGAAGAAACAAGATAAGAGGAAGATACATCATGTCTTAACTAATCCATTCAAACCCAAAAATAAGAAAAGGAAAAGAATTCCAAACTCCTACTTAAGGAGCTACAAATCAAGAAACAAAGAGAGATTGGAGAGAGTTTGTGGTGTCAAGAAGAAGACATCAAGAGGGAAGAATAGAGTACAAAGACTCTACTTTGACATGTGACTACATAGGTGATTGCATTGGCACAATGAGCATGGACACTGAAGGAGACAAGGCTTGAAAGGAGGACAAGTTGTTAGAGTTGCAGAGATTGAAAGTCAAGAAAAATTGTGAACTAAATTGAAATCTAAAATATGCAAGTTATGTTTTGAGTTATATCAGATCAAAAGCCCTTATTGTTACTCTCTAGCAATTGTATCAGTTAGGAAAAAATCCTATTGACTTATGTTGGTCTAACTACCATTGTGAAATCCTTTAACAAGGTGACATTCCAAGTGAATGTTCTAAAGTCCTTTAACCAAGCCTACTTCTATCAAGGTGGTTGAAATCCCTTAACTAGGAAACATTTAACAGTGTGTTTTGTAGCCTTTAACAGGGAAGGCCTTTCATAGGACATCAGTTCAAAAGGGTGAGAAACAAGGTAGCATGTTATTGGTGGTTTTTCCCAATTGGGTTTCCATGTAAATCACAGTGTCATGTGTTGATTTTTCATGTCTTATTCTTGCATGTTGATTTATTAGTAACTTGCTAAGAAGAATGTTTAGCTTGGCTGCATGGTTAGTTTAAATGGGATCACTATACTTAGTGAAAAAGTTTTATTAGGACATTTGGAACTTGAATAATTCCCCCTCCCCCCTTAGTTATTCAAAAACATTTCTAACAATTGGTATCAGAGCCATCTATTGATTTGGTTTAAAGGTACTAGAAGTAGAAAGATCAAGATGTCTAAGAGAGAAGTTCCCAAACTCAATAGAGATAACTTCACTGCATGGAAAATTTTAATGAAGCTGCACCTTGGATTAGTAGTTGATCATGCAAAAACCTCAATTGAAGTGGAACATGTTGATCTAGCTAGTGTCCCTACTACAGAAGATATGAAGAAAAAGAAGGAGCATAATTAGGAAATGCTAGAAATTGCCTCTAACCTCAACTATGTTGAATTTGATGACATCAAGAGATGTACCTCTACATTAAAGATGTGGGAAGCCCTAACAAATATTTATGGAGGAAAAAAGAACATCCAAAGAGAAAAATCAAAAAACCTTAGAGGAAAGTTTGATGACATGAGAATGGAGGAAGGTGAGAACATTGCTCAATATGCCTCTAAAATAAAGGAAGTAGTAAGTGCAATAAAAAGTGTGACTAGTCATTTAGATGATAAAACTATTATTAGCAAATTTTTAAAAACCTTGCTCCCCAACTATGCTATTAGAGTATCAGCCATCCAAGAGTTAAGA
Organism: Cupressus sempervirens; assembly: GCA_028749045.1. Classification (NCBI taxonomy): domain Eukaryota; kingdom Viridiplantae; phylum Streptophyta; class Pinopsida; order Cupressales; family Cupressaceae; genus Cupressus; species Cupressus sempervirens. The sequence continues at coordinate 31,645,235 of CM053792.1, forward strand.
TGCATACCAAGAAACAAACTAACTCTTGAAGGTATAGTGGGAAGAGTTATTGCATTTGAGTTATCCAATTTTGATAACTACAGACCTAAGAATCTTGAATCTACTTTCAAGGCCAAGCTATTGTTGAAAGACACTGAAGAGGTGAAACCAAAGAAAAAGAAAAGAAAGATAAAATATGCATCCAGTGACAGCAACACAAATGAAGAAGATATGGAGAAATTAAAAGCATTGTTGGCTAGAAGATTTCACAAAAGCAAAGGTAAATTCAAAGTTAAGCTACCTTTCATTTTTTTTAATTGCAATGAAGTAGGACATATTTTTGTAAGGTACACATAGAAAAAGAACTATAGAGAAGGAAACAAGTACAAAAATAGAAGAGGAGATGATAGCAAAGACAAAGGAAAAAAGTGCTACATTGTTGAAGAAGAGAATTATGATGAAAATAATGATGAGGTAGTCTATGTAACCATGAAGGATGAGTCAGATGAAGATGAGGCAACAACACTAGTAACCTGTGTAAACAAAAATGATAGGTGGATCATAGACAATGGGTGCTCACATCACATGATAGGAGACAAAATTAAGTTTTTTAACTTAACTCAGTATGATGGAAATAGTGTTAGATTTGGAAATGATGATCCATTTCCAATCAAAGGAAAAGGTTCCATTAAGCTTATAGAGAAAATTTCATGTGATAATGCATATTATGTTGAAGGATTGAACTATAATCTACTGAGTGTGTCACAGTTAGGCAATGTACGACACAAAGTGGAATTTGGAAACAAAATTGCCAAAATCTATGACACTAATGGAAATCTGATAGGGAAAGGAGACCAAACTAGGAGTAATCTATTTTACCTAGATATGGAGGATGTTGCCTATCTTATTATTAGATTTGATGATGTGCGGCTATGGCATAAAAGGCTATGTCATGTCAAATTTGATAATCTGATTAGCATTAGCAAGATGAAGAAAGTTAGAGGTTTGCCTAAACTAAAGAAGCCTAACAATACAATGTGCAAATAGTGTCAACTATGAAATATGACCAAGTCAAGTTTCAAAAGAAAAACCTACACTTCAAAAGAAGTACTAGAGTTAGTCCATATTGGTTTATGTGGCCCAATAGAAGTGCAAAGCTACAAAGGAAACATATATAATATTGTTTGTTGACAACTACTATAGAATAATGACTATCATGTTCTTAAAGAAAAAATCTAATGCATTTCAAATGTTTAAGGGGTATCTAGCTAGAATTGGGAAAGAAACAGGGAAGAGTCTGAAGTGCCTAAAATCAGACAAAGGAGGAGAGTTCACATCAAAAGAATTTGAGACATTTTGCAATGATAAAGGAATTAAGAGACAAAAATAAACACCTAAAACTCCCCCATAGAATGGAATTGTGGAGAGGAGGAATAGATTAGTGATGGACTATGCCAGAACATTAATAATGGAGAAGAATGTTGCTCTAAAGTACTCAACAAAAGCTGTAAGTACAACTATCTACACCCTGAATCGAGCTCAAATTAAGAAAGCTACAAATGAAACACCTTTTGAATTATGGTATGGTTACTCACCCAATCTAAAACATTTCAAAGTGTTTGGTTGTAAGTGCTATATTCTTAAAGATTCTAGAAATGGCAAGTTTGATGCAAAGAGTGATGAAGGTATATTCCTTGGATACTCCACTAGAAGAAAATCATATAAGTGTTTAAATACTAACACTAACAAAATTGTGGAGAGTGCAAACGTAAACTTTGATGAGCATACAAAAGTTCAAGTTGATGAATCCATCAAGAAACCAAAAGACTATAGATCTTTTGTATAATTCTATGAAGGAATTCCTGCTAAAGAAGAAGCTACCAATCAAGTTGGGAAACATCAAAAAGTTTTAGTATCTATCAAGTCACAACCAATGAATGTTGAGTTGCATTTAGAAGCTGAGTTGAAGAATAAAGAAAATGCACAATCTAATTCTAAAATTAGTACACATGAAAGAGATGTTGAGCTAACAAAAAAAGAAGTGCATAGTGACTCTGAAGCTGAAAGACCAAACATGAAAACGAAGATAGAACCAAGGCTATCCAAGTATGTGAGAAGACATCACCCTGCTAAACAAATCATTGGTGACAAGGAAGCCAAACCAATGACAAGGAAAAAACTAAGAAATGAATCATGTCTACTAAGCAAGATTAAACCCAAAATAGTGAAAGATGCACTATAAGATGATGATTGGTGTAAAGATATGGAAGAGGAGATTGAGTAGATAGAGAAGAACAAAACCTAGAGTTTAGTTTCAAGACTAGCTGATAAGAATGTGATTGGTACCAAGTGGGTATTCAGGAACAAGCTAGATGAAAATAGTGAGATCACAAGAAATAAGGCTAGACTAGTCTATAAAGGTTATGCTCAAGAAGAAGTAATGGACTATGGGGAAATATTTGCCCCTATTGCAAGGATGGAAGGAGTAAGAACTCTACTTGCATATGCTACTTAAAAAGGTTTTAAAGTCTACCAAATGGATGTAAAGTTTTCTTTTCTTAATGGTATACTAGAAGAGGAAGTCTTTATAGAATAGAAAGGATATGGTTTTCAAACTGCATAAATCACTCTATGGTTTGAAACAAGTGCATAGAGCTTGGTATAAGAGACTTCATAAATATCTTGTGAAGATAGGATTTGAGAGAACAAATGATAACAACAACCTATATATCAAGACAGAAAAAGGTAAAGATATTCTGATATCTGAAATATTTGTTGATGATATAATATTTGGAGGAAAAGATGTACTATGCAAAGATTTTGCTGATTAGATGAAACATGAGTTTGAGATGTCAACATTTGGGGAAATCAAGTTCTTTGTTGGATTTCAAGTATATCAACTGAAACATGGCATATTTGTGACCCAATCAAAATATATCAAGGAGATACTCAAAAAATTTGGCTTAGAGAATTCAAAACTAGTCAATACACCAATGATAACATAACATAAGTTATCCAAGAATGATGAATCAACTGAAGTAAACCAGACAATGTACAAATCAATAAGTGGAAAGTTACAGTATGTTGTACATAGTAGACCAAACATTGTATTATCTGTTGGAATAGTGGCAAGATTTTTTGTAAACTCAAGAGAAAATCATCTTATGGCAGTAAAAAGAATAATGAGGTACCTAAAAGGAATAGATGACTTTGTCTTATACTACAAGACAATTGCAAAGTTTGAGTTGAATGCCTACACTGATGCAGATTAGGGAGGTAATATTGATGACAAAAAAAGCACCAATGGAGGAGCACTCTTCTTAAGTAGAAGATTAGTCACTTGAACTAGCAAAAAGAAAAGTTGTACCTCACAGTCCATAGCTAAAGCCAAATATGTTGTTGTTGCCATCAACTACACCAATATTGTATGGATCAAGCACACATGTTGAAAGGTGTGAAGGAAGAGATAACTAAACCTATGATACTCTATTGTGATAACAAAAGTGTCATCAACATATCAAAGAATCCTGTGATTCATGTCAAAACAAAGCACATTGCAATTAAGTATCACTATGTAAGAGAATTGGTGGAAGACAAATAAGTGAAGATGGAATATGTGAACTCAAAGGAACAAATTTTTGACATCTTCACAAAACCATTACCTAATGATGCATTTGAGTATCTTAGATGTAAGTTAGGGGTATACCACTACCCAAGGTTGTTTAAGTAACAGCAAGACTGCCCTGCATTAAATAAGTTGATTTCTGAAATGATATAAATTGATGCAAAGGATACTTACTATAGATTTTTCCTGAAGTAATTAAAATATTGAAATTCCAAATAAGTCAGAGGCAACGTAACAGAGGGAGAAATTGGAGCTCCTACAAATGCTACACATGCATGATAAGATCTTAAAATAATATGTCTTTGGCATTGTTATCAAAGAGGGATAAATAGTAGAAACTGATCAAATCTACAAGATCAAATGTGTAAAGGGAGAAATAGCAGCAAGGAAGGAGAAGGGAAATAGCAACTAAGAGAGAGAAAATAGCACAAATAGAAATCAATTAGGATGACAAGATTAGAGAGGGAGTAGAACAAAAAGGAGAAGACAGTACATCAACAAAAGAGATATCCCTAATACTTTGAAAGAGGGAGTCTTATAGAATTTAGACGGAGTCATAAGAAATTCAAAGTTGTTGAAAGAATTAATAATTTTGGAGACAAAGTTTTCTTTTCGGCATTTGACTTACTATTTTAACCTAGTTAGTATATTGATAACTTGATTGATCAGTTTGGTTTGCCATCAATGCCAAAGAGGGAGATTGTTGAAATCTAATTGAAAAGATCATTATTGAAAAGAGAAATTGTTGATAAAGAATGTTTTCAATCATTGTTTTGTCATTTATGTCAAACCTGCTATTTGTTGGAATTACAATTTCTTATAAGATCCAAGTACTATCACTTAGCTAATTAATGAAGAGGATTTAATCAATAAGATGTAAAAAAGTACCTAAGGGAAAGGTTGAGTTATGATTTTTTAATGAAGTACAAGGATTAGTTAAGACAATGGTAAAATGATGTATTGATAATACACTTAAAGATACAAAGGTTGGCTACACTTACAAACTCTAGAAGAATAAGTTATAACAAAATTGTTTGCAAAGCTTGACTAAATTCATTAGTGCATGTCAAGCAAGTTAGTTCATGCTGAGTAGATTATCAGTAAGTGCTGAGAAAATGCAAAATCTAGTGTGTGCCAAGTGAAATAGAAGGTGCTAAGCAAGTTCAACTGTTGAGCTAGACAAAATGTAATAGGTGCCGAGAATCAGTAAAACTTAGTTGATGTTGAGTGAATCCATAGTAGGTGTCGAGTAATATAGTATGTGCCAAGCATCAAAAATTCAATAGTGTCGAGTTGCTACATTATTTGAAAAGTCAAATATTTTCTAGATTTGAGCCAATAAGTTTGTTACCTTGAATTTTGTGAACTAGATGGAAGATAAGGATGTTGAACTGGTGGTACAAAATTCTAGGTTAACTATTTTTAGGTGAATACAGGTGGATTCCACATGATGTTTCTAGAAGAAACAAGATAAGGGGAAGACGCATCATATCTTACCTAATCCATTCAAGCCCAAAAATAAGAGTGGGAAGATTAGGGTGGGAAAAGAATTCCAAACTACTACTTAAGGAGTTACATGTCAAGAAGCAAAGAGAGATTGGAGAGAGTGTGTAGTGTCAAGGGGAAGGCATCAAGAGGGAAGAACGGAGTACAGAGACAATGCTTGGATAGGTGACCATAGAGGTGATTGCATTGGCACAATGAGCATGGAGACTCAAGGAGACAAAGCTTGAAATGAGGATGAGTTGTCAAAGCTGTAAAGATTGAAAGCTAGGCAAATTTGTGAATTGAATTGAGATCTAAAATCTACAAGTTATGTTGTGAGTTATTGAGAATTTTTTTAATAAGGTGACATTCCAAGTGAAAGTTCTAAAGTCCTTTAACTAGGCCTACTTCTAACAAGGTGGTTGAAAGCCCTTAACTGGGAAACATTTAATAGTGTGTTTTGTAGCCTTTAACAGGGTAGGCCTTTCATAGGACATCAATTCAAAAGAGTGAGAAACAAGGTAGCATGTTACTGGTGGTTTTTCTCAAATTGGGTTTCCACGTAAATCACTGTGTCATGTGTTGATTTTTCATGTCTTATTCCTGCATGTTGATTTATCAGTAACTTGCTAAGAAGAATGTTTAGCTTGGATGCATGGTTAGTTTAAATGGGCTCACTATACTTAGTGAAAAAAAATTATTAAGACATTTGGACCTTGAATAACTGATTCACCCCACATCTCAGTTATTCTAAAGCATTTCTAACACAACTAGCAATACAAACACTGGTAACTTTGCTAGAAACTACTACTCCTCCAAGTCAAGCTCTTCGTAGGTTGAGTATAGAAGCTATACATTTACAATCATCAAGGCCAAGTCCAAGCACATCCAAGGTAGATTAAGTTGCATTATTTGGTAATGTAAACTTGGATAAAATTATTGAGTTACCAATGTTTGATCTTGAAACCATCACTATTGAATAGATAACCATACTACAAGATGCTCTTGTAAAGACGAAAAACCAAGAACTGCTCAAAAGGGAGCATAGGCAAAAGAAAACTTTGCTAGATATCAAGGAAATGTTTCTTGATACATTTAGCCTACCAACATTAGAAGAAACATAGCCTATCATAGAGCAATTAACCAACTTAGTTGAGAAGGTTAATTATACAGACCTATATTCAAATGTCAAATTACTTGAATGGTCTGAAAGAAAGTTTTAAAATAATGTTAATGGAAAGATATCAAGTTCTATTGCACTATCATAGGTTAAGTTAGCAACCAAAACTGACAATGTGAAGAAGGTACTAGAGGACATTTTCTCAATCCAACACTTTTCACACAAGAAGTTAGGAGCCACATAATAAATTTAGAGAGTCATATTTAGTCAACTGGCATAACTCTAGCAAGTTCTCCATCCCAAAGTGAGAAACATTTCAAGAATCTCCTGAACTCCTAGAGTCTTTTTGTAGTACTACATGTAGATGAAGCAAACATAAAGGCTAAAATAATCAGCATCTAGTCTATCCTAACTCCACATATGGATATATTGCACAAGGAACTAGCCTTTGCTAAAACACTCATGAACAAAGATCTACATCTTTCTACACATGAAGGCTCAATACATCTTATTTCCAATCTAGCCATCCAAATCAAATCATTGGAGGTAGCTTGTAATAATTTGCATTCTGCTTTGAAATTCATGCTTGAGGTCCATAAAATATTTTTGGAAAAACACACTATAAGTGTATAACCCTTTGACATAAGTATCAAAATAGGGGAGAAATAAGAGGAAAAGGAGTATGGGGGAGATAATGGAGGAGATAATATTTTTGGGGGAGCTACTATTCTTGAGAAAAGAGTCAATGATAGAAATAGATTACATAGATCAGCTTATGCAAATCTACTCAACAAGAAGAATGATTTTGGTTCAAATATAGAACAACAAAATTAACTTGGGGGAGTTATTTAATTTTGAGGTATGAATGATGAGTCATAATTTTTTGCCAAATTTTGAAGTTTTGAAATTTTGTATGTAAGTGGATATTATTTGAGTTATGCTTGAAAGGCTTAAAGTTATTCATGCATGATCAAGTATTTTTGCCACTCATGTCAAAGGTAGAGATTGTTAATCTTAGATTGGTTTTGACATATGAGTGACAATATACTTAAGTCATTTATTTATTTTATGTCGAACGAGTAATACATGTCAAGCATAAGTTGTCAGATAATATATGTTGAGCGAGAGATATTTAGTATGTGTTGAGTAACTAGTAAGTGTTGAGTCACTTAAGTGTCTAGTAAATAGTATTTACCGAGTTATTAAGATGTCAAGTGATCAATTGATGCCAAGCCATTTAGAGGATGAGTTACAACATTAATTTGTAGTTGATGCCAAGCATCAGGGACTTTAGATGTCGAGTTATATAGTTCTGATATAGTTTTTTTTAATGGCATAAACTTCTATATAAACCATTTATGGACCGACTTAAGGATTGTTTTGCAATCTTAGATTATAAGAATGAATCTATATTGTGAATCCCTATGTGTTACATACATCAAATTAGAAAAAGGGAAGGTTTAAGCATCAATATGGATAAATCAAAATTGTTGATTCATACCTTACCCTAAGTCACCTAGGTCAACTTAAGGAGGACAAACCCTAAAGTTTCTATGAATGTGTTAGGAGAAAGGATACAAGTTTGCATACATAAATAAAGCATTCCTGGTGACTAAGGAGTTGTGATTTAAGATAAATAGTAGCATCAATTAGAGGAGAACAGAGGAAAGGAATTAGAAGACAATAAAGATACATCTGATCAGGAAGGATCAAGTACCCATCAAGAAAGAGGTGATTTGACATCAAGCAAAAGAGTTCTAGCTAAAGGATCATTGCTAAGACATTCTAACAAGTGAATTAGTTAAATCTCTTAACAAAGTAGTCTTAAAAGGCTATTGTAAATATTTTAATAGGGTGCTTACTTCATTGTAAGTTAAAGTCCTTTTACCAGGCACACTTCTAAGAGGGTGTTGAAATACTTTAATAGGGTAAGATCTAAGAATCTTGTAAGCCTTTAACAAGGTCGAACTTTCACAGGGTAGATCATGTTTCATGATCAAAACATTGTAACCTTTAATGGATACACTTCATTACTGCAGTAGTGGATATTTGTGGGTGTCATCCCTACTCCAGTTTTACCTTCTCCTTGGAGGGTTTCTACATAACCAAATATCTTATGTCATACATGTGTTGAATGTTTTACTTTCGTGCTATAAATGTATATGCATAATTTGGTATTTTAGTTTACATATATAGATTGTGAGATGGATGTGTGGTGAATGATTTTGAGGTTGAAGTTTTAAGTGCTGATTCACCCCCCACCCCCTCTCAGTTTTTACTTCCCTATTTTATTTCTAACAAATACAATGCTACAAACATATTGAAGAAGCCTTTGATGCATACAAAGACAAAGCACATTGAAATCAAGTATCATTACTTGAGAGAGTTGGTTCAAGATATAGAAGTGAGAATGGAATCTGTGAATATGAAAGAGCAGATAGTTGATATATTCACAAAGGCTTTACTTAAGGATGCACATGAATATCTTAGAGGTGAACTAGGGGTGATTACCCTATCCAAAGATACTTAAGAAGAAAGAGTAGTGCCTTGCATCAACTAAGTTGAATGGCATACTTTACAACTTGATGGAGTGGATCTTACTTTGGGAACTACCTGAAGTAAGGAAGGAGTTGAAACATAAGATTTATAGTCACATGCAAGGTGAAAAAGGGAGAACCTAAATTGATAATATCTACATAAGGAGATATCAAGTCTTTGGCATTATTGTCAAGTATGAGGGAGAGTTAGTACCAGAAAAGAGAAAGACTAGAAAGAGGAAAAAAGATGTGAAAGAGAAAGAAGAAGAGTTACACTGAATATCTAAAGAAGAAAAGAGATTCTAGCCTATACAAAAGAAGGACAGATACTAATCAAGGGACATATTCCAGTACAAGGTATTAAGTTTCTTTTTGGTATTGTTGTTGGTATTGGTTTGCCATCAATTCCAAAGAGGGAGACTATTTAAGTATAGAAATGAGGAGATTGATGAAACCCATCATTATTTTTCACTAATGTCAAATCAATAACTTGGTTGTGAAATAATTGCTAATTTAGTTTGAATGCTGTCATTTGATTGATTGATGACTAGGATTTGAAAAGAAAGTTTGAGCTATATGGTGTATAAAAGGAGCACTACGACTAAGTAAGAATCTAATGATATAGTGTACTATTTATCTACTTAATATTGGAAATAAAAATGGGAAAGTAAGTTCTAAGAGGGGAGGTGAATCAACACTTAAAAATTTTACCATAAAAATAATTGACCATTCATCCATCTCATAACTTAACATGTAAACTAAAATAAATAACCATGCATCACATCCAAATCATAATGTAAATCAACACATAACACATAATATTTTGGCTATCCAAAAACCCTCCAATAAGAAGGTAAAACTAGGATGGGGATGACACCCATAAATCTTCACTACTGTAGTTGTAAAGTGTAGCAAACTATGGCTACAAAGTGTTGATGATAATCTATGATCTACCCCATGAGAGGTATGCCTTATTAAAGGCTTACAAAGACTATTAGGTCTCACCTTGACTAAGGGATTTAAACTCAAAATTAACTAAGCACTCTATTATGAGATTTACAAAAAGTTTGTTAGGACTACTCTATTAAGAGATTTACTCTGTATCACCTATCAAAATGATTCATCACATAATCCTTAAGTTAGCACCTTGCTACTTGATTTCAGATCTCCTCTTTAATGATTATCTCTTGATCCTAGTAATTAGATCTATCTTCTTTATCCTTTCACTGCTTATCTATATTCTTCTCAAATTGATTCTACATTGTAGTTCCATAACTTAGCCATCATTTCCACCATGAAATGCTCTCTATGTTCTTAGTATTCCTCTCCTTGTGCATGTAATACATTTCTTCACATCATGATAATTCCCTCTTTCAATTTACCTCTTTAAGTAGGCATTATGGAGATGGGCTAGGTCATAATTAACGACTATGTTTAATCCTTATTTCCACCTAATTCTTTCCTTTATCTGATTGGCTACATATATTGGCATAGTGATTCGTAATATGACTAGATCATTATTACTTAATATCAAAAATTCATGTTCATTTCATCTAAAAATGGCTTACATGGAAGTTTGTGCCATAACAAACATCTATGTCAAAGACTAGTAACTTAACATCAATAGAATCTGATGCTCGACCTTCACTATACTCTTTATGCTGATACTTCACTTCTGAATGGCTCAAAACTTTCTCGTTCTTGGCTCCTAAATTGCTTGACACACACTATTTTCTCATATCTTTCTATTTTCTTTGCACTTGAGTGACTTGGCACACACTAACTTTTTGACACTAACTATCATATTACTTGGCATGTATTGTCTGGAGGCTCATGCTCAGCATACACTATGCACTCAGCTTGCACTATTCTTTTCTAGACAATGACTAAGTGTTTTGTCACTACTTTGTCAAAACCATAATGAGATTAACAATCTCCCCCTTTGACATGAGTGGCAAAAATACTTTTTCATGGTATATACAACCTTATTTCATAATCCAGACAATATATTATATGTATTCGGCTTCTATACAAAATTTAAAAATTTGTTAAAAATGATGTGTCCCATACCTTATCACCCCCCCAAGTAAATAATTCATTTCATTTCTATAACACCTTTTGAGTAGATATATTCCTTGACAAAATTCTCCAAAATTTGCAAAATCTGCAAAATCTTTAAAATCCCCCCTTTTTGACACTTAAATCATTTGGGTGGTACACTTATAGTGTATTTGTCCAAAAATGGCTTATGTAGATCCATTATGATTCCCAAAGTAGAATCCCAATTATCATTGGTTTCATCTAAAGATTGAATCTATATTTCTATATTTGTTGCCATATCTACTATACCTTCATGTGTAGAATGATGAGAATCTTTCTTCATCAATGTTTCTGCAAAGACTAGTTCCTTCTGTAAACACCTAAAAACCTTTAGAAAATAAAGTATTTTTATTTTCTGAAAAATTCCTGATGACATCATCATTTATTAATTATTTATTTATTTAATTAATTAATTTATTTTTATGCCATTAAATCCCTTTATCTTAATTAAAAATATTTAATTAAGGAATCCCTCCCAAAAATGTTTAAATCTTAATTAAACATTATTTCCTTATTTATTAATTATTTAATTAATAAATTGACCAAAAAACCCAAAATAAATAAAAAATTTATTTTTTGCCCAAAACTTGGCCAATTTCCTTAAGACCACTAACCTCTTCCAAAATCTTCTAATCCTTCTTTAATTTTGATTAAAGGCTAATCCCATCATTTCCTACCCCTAATCCCAACTCAAAATATTTAATTAAGATTAAATATTAATCCTCATGTTTATTAAAAAAGTTTTAATAAATATCTCCTCAACCCAAACCCTTGAAATAAATAAAACTTTATTTATTTCCTAAAAATCTAATTTATCCTCATCCTAAGAAGTTCTAGACCCTTCTAGAAAGTCTTCATCCTCATCCTAGGAAATTCTAGACTATTCTAGAAAGTCTTTATCCTCATCCAAAGTCTAGACTCTTCTAGAAGATGTCTATAAACCTAATCCTAATCCCCTCCTAACCTTGTCACATTCTCTAAACATGGGTTAAGACTTACTAACCCAAGCCAAAGTTAACAAACATCTCCTCCTTCACCCACCCTCATTAAATGACATCCACTTGCCTATCCCTAAGCTAATCCTAAACCATCCTAATCCATCCTCTAATCATTTGTAGAAGCCTAAGCAAGCTTAAAACCCTCCTAATCAAGCCCAAGTCGAAATTGCTCTCATCTCCTTCAAAATATCTCAACCATAAAACTTTATGAAGTCCACTAGGCCATAAATGACTCTTCCAAAGCCCTTTTATTGCTCTTACAAGTCATTATGAGGGTCTTTATGAAGATTTTATCCTTTGAGCCTCCTTTGTTGACTCATCCTTCCCCTTTCCTCCATCCTCTCACCCTATGACATGTGTCACTCCCTGATTGGCTGTAAGGAAGCACAATCCATGTGCTCTCCTCTCATGCAATCTGAGTCCTCCATGAGCTTTTTCCCATCCTTGCATCTTAGCCCTCAATCCCTCAAGCCTCTTGCCTATAAATTGGATCCTTCCCCTTTGCAAAATAACACAATCCATGAAGTAAAGTCATAATGCCATTTTCAGAATCCATTTTACATCAAAACCATACACTCACACCCAAATTCCAATTCTATTTGAAGCCCTTTTTGAAGCATAAGCTTGAGCATACATCCTATCTATTTAGACAAAGCCACTCAACAAGAGAGCTTCTCATTGAGAGAGTCCATTAATGACTCATATTCTCAATTGAGAGCTCATCTTAGTCTATCTTGAAGTTTATGAATTTTGTTTAGTTTGTAGAAGCTTTATTTAAATTTGGTTTCTATTAGCATACTAACATTGCTCATATACACCTTCTATAAGACTTCCATGTTGTTATCTAAGGTTTTGTAACCCTAAATATTTCCACCGCAAATTTTTAAAAAAGTAAATAACATTAAACTTTTAAAGTAAAACATATCTCCCTCATAATCAATTCTACCAAGAATTAATTACTAATGTGGTCATGGAAATAAAATGGTAATTGTGGGCTAGGGTAAATTGAAATTTTTTAAATAATTAATTCTTTAAGAGAATTGATTATCATTGTAATGGAAATTGGTTCGATAAGAAGTTAGGGTAGTTGCCAAACTTCTTGGAAAAAATTAATTTAATGGGAAAAAACTATTGTAAGGGGGTTCTTCTTGGGTTGGAAATTGTTTCCACATTTTTCAAGAAAAGAGAAGGGATTTTGAGTTGGAAATTTTGTAACAAAGAAAGAAGAGATTTATTTTGTTTTACCATACTTTGATTTGATTTGTAGGAATAGCACAATCCTATGTTTATAATGTAATGTATTTAAGATGTAGGAAATTTATATGTTAGATTTTGGATGTGAATTTCTTAGACTAATGTTGATTATGGAGTCACTTTTCTCATATCTAAGATACATTTCTTATATCATCATTTATCATTTGTAAAACAAAGAGATCTTTCTTCCACTTTCTCTGTAATAAGAAAGATTGGCCAGGTAGTCTTGTGGCTACTTGTTTTTTTTTCTTCTTCTATTCAGTTTATAAATCTTGTAAATGCATTCGTTTTATGTCTATGAATGAATGTCAGAAAACCTTAAGTACCTTCAGGTTAAAGGTACATATCATCATTTAAATTCATTGCAAATCTATAAATGAGGGAGCTGTACCTCTAAATTCAGAGGAAGATTATCAATAAAATGATAATCTCTCCAATTGTTAGTGCATTTTTTTCTTCTTCTAAAGCATATTGAGTCATTGTTTTCATTTCTATCCAAAGGACAAAACTATGTACTAATAGTTTTTGGCAACTCCATTGGGGAAAGAAAGCAAGTTCCAGTGCTTTTCTTTTCTTGTAAATCTGAAGGTTACCTCCTCGAGGATAGAGCTTGGCAACTCTAATTCATTTTGGTAAAAGAAGTCCAATGTTATGGCTTTGGGTTGTAGCCCAGCAATGGGGGGCTCAGATTGGGCCATTTTCTTTATCTCAATACTCAGCCTTACCTAAGAACTCGTTAGATTATCTCCCAAAGTTTTCTGGTGATGTAAATCAAGACCCTCATGATCACATTAAAGTAATTATAGTTTCCTATAGGATTCTTGGTGTGCAAGAGGAGAATTTCTTTGTTAGATTATTTTTTGGAAGCATCATTGGAAATACAATAGATTGGTTCTAGAATTTACCTGATAGTTGCATCACTTGTTGGAATGATCTTGAGGTAAAATTTCTACAAGGTTTATGCCTATGGTTGATGTTGCTAAGATGTTATTTAATTTCTATCAAATCAAGATCAAAGAAGGGGAAGTCATGAGAGATTTTATTGATAGATTTAATAGAACTATTGGTAAGATACCCCTAACTAGCCAACCAAATGAAAACAATCAGTTGTGTGTTTTCATTGCTGCCATGCAAACATAAATTAAATTCTTGCTTCTTTGTTTAAAAGTGCAAACATTGCAAGATGCATAAAGGGAATCCATTGGATTAGATGATGAAATGATCCTGAGTGGAATGAGGTGTAAATAAATTGCAGAAGCAAAAATTTATCTCTATGAGCAGCAACAATAGTTGAAGGTAAAGCCTAAACAAAAAAAAGCTTGTTCTCAAAGTAGTAAAATCAGTGCCCACTGTTTGTTTTGTTAGAATCTAATGGTCTTTAATGATGAAGATTTCCTAATCCATCCTGTGAGTGAAAGTACTCCCTGTAGTATAGGTAGAGTCTATCATTTACATGTTGAGTCTAAGGATGAATATGTCCCCCAATCATCTAACTCAATGATTAGCCTTGATGTACCTCCTAATGAACAAAGGCTGCAAGGTGGAAGATCAAATGAAAATTTGTCAGAGGATGTTTCAAATGCAAATTTTGACCCTTTTATATTTAGGACTACTATTGATATTTCATCAAATGATGTTATTCAGGAAGATATGAAAGATCAACATACACAAGAAAAGATTGAAGTTGATTATGAATTGTTTTTGTTTGATCACATCAAAATGAATGAAGAGTCTTTTCAACCCAAGGCATTCAAAGATATTGAGAAAGATGAGATGGAAGTTAAAGGAAATTCTTTTATGACCAGACCAATTCCATGCACACAACCCGAATTAGAAGTGTTCAAGTTTGATTGTGAAGATAGGCTAATGGATTTTGGTCCTGTGCTAGAATCCTTTTGTTTTGAGATAGACTTCATAGACAAATTTTGGAACTTGAATCTTTGGAGGACATTGCAGATTTAAATGAGAACTATGTGGTGATCACTTCAATAGTTTTAGTAAAGACTATCACCATAAAGACTCCCTTTTATTTTCCAAGAATATCATGGAAGATGTCAAGAGTGCTGACAACAAACAACCTATACAAGAAGATATTGAAGTGCCACAATGGATGAGTTATAATGTTGGCTGGCTTTTTGGTTTTAACCTACTATTTGGAAAGCTTATAGCTGCCAAGTTTTTCTTTTCAATGGTTGTACTCTAATTTTCAAGAACGGGCTCACTTGCACACCAACCATTGTTTTGCATCGCCACATACTTCTCTCAACCAGTTAATGGTTTTCCATTAGGATCTAGGTACATTCTTCTGAGTATGGGCTGCTTGCCCTACTTTTTGTACATAAATCTTTTATTGTGGCTAGGTGTGGTTTGCTTTGTTCCTTTTTGTGGTGCTGGTAGTTTTTGGTGTTTTTGGTGTTTCCCTTCCCTTCCTTGAGAAAATCCATTCTCTTAATTTTTTTAAATTTTTTTTTTAAAAGACCCTTAGGAATTGATTGGCACACTCATACCCACCTAGTTATCCTACCCAACTTCAAATTCAAGGCTCAATTTTTAAATCCCAGCATGCAGTTTCAATGCTTAGTTTAAAGATTGAAAAGTTTAGATGCATAGTTACAACTTTAAATTCAAGTTTAGGTTTAGATTGTGATATGTAGATTTTAATTAAAATCCATGTGGTGGATGAGGAAGGAAATATTGTGAGAAACATTGTAATTATGAGCGATTCAATTTTTGTTCTGCATTGTAGCTGGTCATCCATAATATGTAGGCAATACATTTTGAAACACACCTTGTGATCTAAGCTTTTGTGAATAATGTTGTGCCTGCGGTGCTTGGAACATAAAAAAAAATTTTAAAACAATAAAAAGGTAATAATGATGGAGTAAAACAAAGCAAGTTTATATGAATGTGTACAACATTAATATAGCATCAACGACATATTCAGGAAACTAGAGGGCTACACCACAGGTTTGATGAAGGCGATATGGTTCATTACATTAATATTGCCTTGAATAGAACAAAAATTGGCTATAATGTTGACAAGAGGACCCTATTAAAACAAATGATTAGTCAAAATCCAATAATAAAAGGATGGGAGTTCAAGATCACAGTCATGAAGAGGGGTAAAAATGCAATTCTCACTATTTTATCCAGCTTGATTCTATGATAAGTTATGGTGGCACGATAAAAATGGTATCCCTAAAGTAATAAGTGAAAATTTAAAAAAAAATAAAGAAAGATACTTCATGAAATTTTAGGGTCAATATACATTGGAGAAGATGGTACCCATGCCTGAAGTTTTGGATGAATTTTATGTCTCATGATCCTGAAGCAAAGAAGCAATGGAGGGTAGTCATCTGATATGAAGCACATATGAAGGAAGCCTTTATCATATGATAATGGCATGTGCAAGAATGTGAGAGCTTGTTTAACACGAGGCAATGGATGAGTCATCCAAGTATTATATTCAATATATATAATCTTTGTGGCTTAGCCAATTATTGAAAATATTAGATCTGAATATTCTCTAGGAAGTTGGAATTGAGGGACATGAAATGGTGCACGTACAAGGAATTTGTGATGGGAGATAAAGTTATGAATGTGTATATATGCTATTGCCATCATCCAATCCACATAGGAAGATGCCATTGAACATGGAGGGATTTCTTCTCTTCATTGAGCTATATGGAATCAAAATGAAGCCATAGTTTACCACCTTTGGTAGCATCCACCAATCCTGATGGAGGTACGCTCTGATACCACTGATGGAGGTATGCTCTGATACCACTTACGAAGGTACACTCTGATACCACTGATGGAGGGCCACACCACCCTACTAACTCACAACCAAGAATGCAACACTCTAGTCCAAATCCAGATCCACACTCTAGTGGAAACCTCTGAGATCTCAACTTGTGCTCGCAAGCCACCAAGCAACCTCCTTGTTTCTAAACCGCAGTCACTAGCTCTTCTCACAAACCTAATCCAAGATCCAAGCGTAAACTACCTCACATTTGGTGCTCTGTCTACACACTCACAACTCCACCATAATCCTATTGTAAACTGCCTCACATTCGGCGCTCTGTCCACAGACTCAAGAAAAGTCACTCTTCACTTCCTCCTTCTCTTTCACACTTTCCAGCTTCACACCTTCCAATGTTTCTCCTCCTCAAGCTTCCACTTCTCAAGCTTCTCCTTGAGCTTCCACTCCTCAAGCTTCTCCTTGAGCTTGATTAGAAATTCTCATATGCCTTGCTTAAATAGGCACTTACCACCCCATGCATGACTTATCCACAACCTTCTACAACTTCCACAACTTTCTACAATATTCATAACTTTTTAGAATTCTATTCACACACCTCGATAAATGGAATGACAACCATTTATTTTTTATTTTTTCTATTACGCCACCTATGTACCTTGAAAATAGAAATTTCCTTTTATTTTATTTTCTCCTTTTTATTTTTTATTATTTCTCCTCTAATTTTTGTCACTTTTCTCTCTCCTCCAGAATTTTTTTTTTTTTCCCAATTTTTTTTTTTTCAATTTTTTTTTTCAATAATTTTTCCATGCAAGATGCTCCCGCATCAGACTCCCCCGGTAGATAGAAAAGTGTGTCCCACACTTTGACACTAAAAAGAAAGATCTACCACCATCTTCATCTTCACCAAAGGTTTCCACCTCAACGGGGATAAGAAAACCACCATGTAAATCTTCCACATTTGCATTACTCTATCAAACACTTGAATCTCAACCATCCAATCAGCATGCTCACTCCCAGGAACAAACTAAACATGATTCTTCATCAACAAACCCTCATTCACATTAGCAACTAGTGAATCCATACTAGTAGCAACAAACCCCACATCAACAACCACATGTAGATCTCCATCAACACATGCCAAACTCTCAACACTAGCAACCTCATTGCTCAAAACAAGATGCTCTGCAATACATAACTCACCTCCAACAACTGGATCATCCACGACTGAGTGCTCCACAACATACAAGTTACCACCAACACCAACTAGATCATCCACAACCAAATGCTCTGCAGTCTCCATGTCAGACTCAACCAATTGATCATGAAAACCAACCTCCGTCCCAACATTAACAACATTAGGAATATCTTCAGCAACAACCTCTAGTTGCTCTATAGGTTCTGCATCAGACTCCACAATCTGATCAACAAAACCAACCTTTTCC
This sequence comes from Cupressus sempervirens, assembly GCA_028749045.1. NCBI lineage: Eukaryota > Viridiplantae > Streptophyta > Pinopsida > Cupressales > Cupressaceae > Cupressus > Cupressus sempervirens. The sequence continues at coordinate 31,663,538 of CM053792.1, forward strand.
ACCTTGACCTTCTTAGCTTGATCAGCCAATCTAGCATCCAACCGAGCAAACATCTTAGAAAAATTCTTCTCCACTATATCATGGATTTTCGCAATCATCTTAGGGTCCAATCCTCTTGGAGCCATCTCCCAAGATCTTCGTAAACCCTCTGCAACAAATCCTTCCCACGCTCTTTGTGACAACCTTGAATTGTTTGCAAGTTAGATCGCAACCTGCCACCTCACATGAACAATTAGGAACCACATCACAACTCTAGGACAACGGATTTGCAATCCACCAACTCTCCACAATCATGTTTCAACAAGTCCAGTCTTCCATCTCTGCATCCATCAATCAATCTATATGTCCTCCCAAGGTCCTGGTGCAAACTGCCTTAGCTTCGGTGATCTGTTTACACACTCAGGAACTCCCACTCTAATAAACTTCACCCGACCAAGGTCCTGGTACAAACTGCCTCACACTTCGGCGATCTGCTTGTACACTCAGGATCTCCTGCTCTGATACCACTGATGGAGGTACGCTCTGATACCACTGATGGTCGTATGCTCTGATACCACTTACGAAGGTACACTCTGATACCACTGACAGAGGGCCACACCACCCTACCAACTCACAACCAAGAATGCAACACTCTAGTCCAAATCCAGATCCACACTCTAGTGGAAACCTCTGAGATCTCAACTCATGCTCGCAAGCCACCAAGCAACCTCCTTGTTTCTAAACCGCAGTCACTAGCTCTTCTCACAAACCTAATCCAAGATCCAAGCATAAACTGCCTCACATTCGGTGCTCTGTCTACACACTCACAACTCCACCATAATCCTACTATAAACTGCCTCACATTTGGCGCTCTGTCCACAAACTCAAGAAAAGTCACTCTTCACTTCCTCCTCTTTCACACTTTCTAGCTTCACACCTTCCAACGTTTCTCCTCCTCAAGCTTCCACTTCTCAAGCTTCTCCTTGAGCTTCCACTCCTCAAGCTTCTCCTTGAGCTTGATTAGAAATGCTCATATGCCTTGCTTAAATAGGCACTTACCACCCCATGCATGACTTATCCACAACCTTCTACAACTTCCACAACTTTCTACAATATTCATAACTTTCTAGAATTCTATCCACACACCTCGATAAATGGAATGACAACCATTTATTTTTTATTTTTTCTATTATGCCACCTATGCACCTCGAAAATAGAAACTTCCTTTTCTTTTCTTTTCTCCTTTTTATTTTTTATTATTTCTCCTCTAATTTTCGTCACTTTTCTCTCTCCTCCAGAAATTTTTTTTTTTTTCCCAATTTTTTTTTTTCAATAATTTTTCCATGCAAGATGCTCCTGCATCAAATCCGAATGAAGGTCATGATCACTAAGTATCCAAAGAAAGAGCCCCAACAATATATGATCATGAACCATCAATTTCAACCAAAAATGCATAGCATCTAGAGGCCTTCAACATGGATTTGAGTGTAGATGAACTGGATAATGATAACCATGTAGAAACATGCTAGATCTCGATTTACAACAAGTGGATATTCAACAAAGTTCTAAACCCAAGGCATAGAGCTATTCAGAAATGAAACCACTTCTTTCTTCTCCTATGTGGACTAGGGTTAGCCATAGACCCATTATTCTTCTATGCTCTCTCTGCCAATGCTAATTATATGTGTCTCTACATAGATGGTTGGTTGAGGCCATAATAGTGGTTGCTGAAGTTAGGATTGGAAAAGAAGGTTGCAATAATCACATGTGGAACACATGGAATCAGAGAAGTTGTTATTCATCTCTTCACTAAACATGGAGCCAAATTCATAATAGAAAATATTGCAGATGATGCTGGATACAAGCTTTTAGAATCTCTTTCACCATGGGCAACTTATATTCACTGTGATGTGAGCAAAGAAGAAGACGTTAGGGCAGCAGTAGATTTGGCCATGAAAAAGCACGACCATCTTGACACTATGTTTAAAAATGTAGGAAGGGTAGAAGACCTCAAGGAAGAACCACTCTTGAAGAAGAAATGCTTTGGGAGATAGCTATGCACGGTAAGACCTACACTTTTAAAAGGTGAATTCTTATGATAGATATTGATCTAGGTACTATAAAAGTCTACATAAACATGTTAGGGTTGAATAATAATATGTCAAATCAAGAATTGATGCCACCTCATGGAAGCTGCAAGGAGGATTTATGATTCTTAGCCACTATTTGATCAAGGATTCCTACAGATTGGGAGCTTTCTATTACTCAATTACTTTTCTAAACTTCTGGAAGCTAGTGAGAGTATATTCAGAAACTTGGAAGCACAAGGCCTAGCTACAATTTTTGTGGAATCTCACAATAAAGTGTGAACCCTAATTTGGTTTACAAGTGTAAGACAAGGAAGAGAACTGTGATCTAATTGTTTCAAATATCAGTCTTGGTAAATTTGTACAATCATAGAAAATTGAAAATTGGAAGTGATACAGAGAGACTATAGAGGTTATGCAATGAGATATGTCCTTGGTGCAAAAACATTCATGATTAGCATTGCTGGGATGCATATATTTTCTATTGTTGGTTACTCGTGTGAGGAAGATCATCACCTTTATGCATTAAATGACCCCTATGATTATTCCTTGATGCTTGCATGATTGAGTCAACATATGGTGAACAACTTCAAGTTGAAAGAAGTAGCCTCTTCTTTCATATGCATTTTTATATCACGGTGTGGAAGGATGTTCATTCTGGATTTGCATTAGGTCTAGCATCAAGGGATTCTATTAATTTTTAATGGGTATTGGGCAGTACGTCACAAGTTCTATAATATTCCCATTTCTTACCCTTCCTTGACAAAAAGATAAACTTGGACTACAAAGGAGAGCTTATTGATAGTGATTGTACAACCCAAAGAATCAAGGCACTAGACAGCAGTAGATAGAGATCCTGGAGTTCTCTACACCCTGGTACAGAGTGCAGTCCCCAGAAAGAACCAATGTTATCTAAGGTTTTGGAACCCTAGATATCCCCCCCCCCCCCCCCCCACCCCCCCAATTTTTTTTTATAAATTAAATAGTTTAAAGGTTAAAATATTATAAGTTATTTTGCATAATATTTAATTATTTATATAATTAAATATTAATAAATCCAAAATAATTAAACATTAAACTTTTAAAGTAAAACATATTTCCCTCATAATTAATTCTACCAAGAATTAATTACTAATGTGGTCATGGAAATAAAATGGTAAGTGTGGGGTAGGGTAAATTGAAAATTTCAAAATAATTAATTCTTTAAGAGAATTAATTATCATTGTAATGGAAATTGGTTCAGTAAGAGGTTAGGGCAATTTCCAAACTTATTGGAAAAAAAATATTCAATGGGAAAAAACTATTGTAAGGGGGTTCTTCTGGGGCTAGAAATTGTCTCCACATTTTTCAAGAAAAGAGAAGCGATTTTGAGTTGGAAATTTTGTAATAGAGAAAGGAGAGATTTATTTTGTTTTACCATACTTTGATTTGATTTGCAGGAACAACATAATCCTATGTTTATATTGTTATGTATTTAAGATGTAGGAACTTTATATGTTGGATTTTGGAGTCTAGATATGAATTTCTTAGACTAATGTTGATTATAGAGTCACTTTTGTCATATCTAAGATACATTTCTTGTATCATTATTTATTGTTTGTAAAACAAAGAGATCTTTCTTCCACTTTCTCTGTAATAAGAAAGATTGGTCAGGTAGTCTTGTGGCTGCTTGTTTGTCTTTCTTCTTCTATTTAGTTTATAAATCTTGTAAATGCATTCATTTCATGTCTATGAATGAATTTTAGAAAACCTTAAGTACCTTCAGGTTAAAGGTACATATCATCATTTAAATTCATTGCAAATCTGTAAATGAGGGAGCTATACCTCTCAATTTAGAGGAAGATTATCAAAAAAATGATAATCTCTCCAATTTTTAGTGCATTTTTTTCTTCTTTTGAAGCATATTGAGTCATTGTTTGCATTTCTATCCGAAGGAAAAAATTGTTTACTAACACATGTGTAGGGTCAACATGGACTAAATTCTGATAATGTTGATCTTAGATTGGTTTTAACAAGTGAGTGTTTATACACTTAAGTAATTTACCTAGTTCATGCTGAACAAGTAGTACATGTAGAGCACAACATGTATAAAATAGAGCATGTCAAGTCCATAGTGAGTGCTTAGTCACTCATGTGCCAAGAAGACAGTGTATGCCGAGTAATACAGAAGCCGAGTAAGTAGTGCATGTTGAGTCATTTAGATGATGAGTCATGATATAGAAATCAGTATATGCCAACCATCAAAGACTACAGATGTCAAGTAACACTTGTCATAGTTGTTGGTAATGGCACAAAATACTATGTAAATCATTTTCTAGCCAACTTACCAATTGAATTAGGATATTTTGGTGATAAGGATGAATCTTAAGTTGTAATCCCTATAAATTACATGCATCCAATTAGGAAAAGGGAAAGTTTAGGTGGAAAAATGGATGAATCACAGCCATTGATTCATACCTAACCCTAAGTCACCAAGGTCTTCTTAAGGAGGAAAAACCCTAAATTTCTTATGTGTGTGGTAGGAGTAAAGAGAGAAGTTTTCATGTGCAAATAGAGCATTCTTGGTGACTAAGGAATTGTGAATTGAAATTGCATTAAAAAATAAATTAAAGGAGAACTGAGGAAGGAAATAGTACATAGCAAAGAGCTATCTGATCAAGAAGGATCAAGAATACATCAATTTAGAGGTGATCTATCATCAAGCAACAAAGTGCTAACCATAGGATCAATGTTAAGTCATTCTAATAGGTGAATTAGTTAAATCTATTAATAGAGTAGTCCTAACAGACTATATTGAAATCCTCTAACAATGTGCTTACTTAATTGCGAGTTAAAGTTTTTTAACAAGGAACACTTTTAATAGGATGTCCAAATCATTTAACAATGTAAGACCTAATAGTCTTTGCAAGCCTTTAACAGTGCATACCTTTCATAGGGTAGATCATGCTTCATGATTAAACATTGTAACCTTCATTAGATATAGTTTATTACTGTAGTAGTGAAGATATGTGGGTTTCATCCCCACCCAAGTTTAATCTTCTATTTGGAGGGTTTATGGGTAATCATATCTGGTGTTATATATGTGTGAATGTTTACTTGTCTAAATGATTTAGATGTACATGCTTTACATGGTATTCTAGTTTACTTATTGAATGTATGAGATAGATGTGTGGTGAATGTTTTATGAGTCAATGTTTGAACTATGGATTCACCCCCCCCCCACCCCCCCACCCCCTGCCCCCAAACCACTCCTCAAAATTTTACCTTTCCTATTGTAATTTCAATAATTAGTATCAAACCTAGGTTCTCTGAAAGAGAAGCTTTGCAACTTTGAGGAAAGATCTTAAAAATGGAAGTCTACAAGTTGGGAAAGACCATTGAGAATTAGGCGATTGAAATACAACTCATTCTACATAAACTAAATGAAGAAAGAGAAGAATTAAAGAAATCTTTAAAGAGAAGGAAAGAAATTGATATTGAGGAGAATGACACACAATACAAAGAGATTCACACTACTAAGCTATTTTTTAATGGAGACTCCAATGAATTTGATGCGTCAATCACGAATCTAATGGAAAAGAATAGAGCCCAAGCTAAAGAAATCAAAAATCTCAAATTAGAGCAAGAATCATAGGCCATACTAATACGTGAGGTGACTGAATAGAAAAAGAAAGCTAAGGAAAGTAAAACCATGATTGAAGATGAAAAAAGATTTTTGACCAATAGACTAGATGAGAAATCATTAGAGCTAACTGAGATTGCTAACATGCAATTAGATACCCTGAGTCAAATGATGAATGCCAACTATGAATTGAATGTAAAGGACATAAAGATAAAAATATTTAAGTTACAGAATGAGATATTGAATAATAACCTAAAAAAGGACAAGGAATTTTCTAAAAGTTTCAATAAACCAAGTGAAGCCATCAAATACTTTGAGCAATTATTAAGATCTCCTAGATCCAATAATGACACATCTAGACTGGGATACACAACTACTAAAGAAGGAGAGTCATCCAAAAGTGTTGAAGAAAGGAACAAAAAAGGTAAGAATTCTACATCTACTTGTCATAATTATGCTAAGAAAGGAAATTTTGCTAATGGTTGCAAGAGCAAGACTGTCAATTAGAATGTCAAGCATAATAGCATGGTTCACTCCCATAAGTGCAATTTACAAGGTCATCAGGCACATGAATATAGAGCTAAGACCATGCACACACAAATATTTGAAGGATATTTTTATAACTGTTAGAAGTATGGACATAGAGCTTTTGACTGCAGATCCAAACCCATGTAGTCATCAGACAGGCAACCAAAGCTAAAGAATAATGGCAACTCTTACAACTAGAATTATAATACAAGATATAGTTGCCTTTATTGTTAGGAGTATGGAAATTTTCCTGAGAACTACATTAGAGCACACTTCAAAAGTGACTACAAAAGGTGGTTGAGTCAAACCACATGTTTTAGTTGTTTAAAGATTGGTCACATCAGTCAATATTGTCCAACAAGGTCAAAGGCACCAAGTTGTGAGTTAAATAAAGGTAAAGGCAAGGTAGATTTTAAAATTTTTAGAAATTAAATGAACAAGACATGGAAGAAAAAAGAGGATTGCAGTACATCAAGTGGAGAAGGGTTTACTTCACCCAATGGGTTAGGTGATCACACCTCATCAAACTAAGCAATCAAGAGGTATGTGGGACTGATATTCAAAAGTTATATCATAAATTAGTTCCAAAGAATTTAGTTGTAAAAAATTTATGAAGCATGAATAAAGATGCAAGATGTTATTAGGAATCAAAGAAAATTCTTAAGTTTTTTCATGTTACTGCCGAACTTGAAAATTTTCCTATGATTGCCGAGTGAAATGTTAGAGGATGTTGAGCTAACAAATTGGCTAGTTATTGCCAAATGAATGAAAAGACTAGTGGATGCCAAGTCAGCTTGAAATTTGTTAATGTAAAGCTTATAGTTGTGTAAGCACTTAACATTAATTGCAGTACTTCAAAGGGGTATTTGGTCAATTTCAACTCATTTTACATCATTTCAAAATTAAGAAAGAGCAAGAAGAGCTAGAGGTGATCTAGAAACTCATCTAAATCATTTTCAAGAGATTTGAACATCCATTTGACATCATTTCATCATATTTTGAAAAGTATTTATCATGTGTTGAGCTACAATGTTTCTTATTTTGTAAAGCCCAATTTCGTAAAAGTGCATCTAGTTCAAAGGGTGTACAGGAAAAAGAGGTTTTGAATGTTCATTTGGTTAGTAATGAAGTTAAGCAACCTATTTTCAAACCCATATCATACATAACATACAAACAAGATCCCTCTAGTCCATTATCTATGATAGCACCAAAAGTTTTAATGATTCAGAATGTCAGAAAGTGTTACAATTGTAAAATTGGAAGTATTGGTGACATGGAAATTAGAGAAGTATATGGTAGATTATGTGAAAATGGTGTGTTAAGGGAAGAATTTAAGTTTGTAGAAAAGAAAGAGTTAACTTCTCCCCTAGATTTCCCTAACATTTTCAAAACTAAATGGATCAGGATTGTATTGAGTAGGATTCATGATAGTTCACTATGGTTAGACAATGGGCCTGTCAAAATCACCAAAAGACTAATCCATATGGTAACAGGGTATCCAACCCTAAATAATCCTAAGACTATGAGGAGTTAATACAAAGAAGTTACTAAGAAGAACACAAGGGTTGTGTGGAATAAGAGGGGAATGACAATTGACACCATCATAGATCCTCTAATAGACTTTTTACTAAGGGTAACTACACATAAGTTTTACCAATCAAGCAAATTAAATAGTGTGCCCTATATTGTAGTAGATGTGAGTTATGAGATTGTGAAGAAGGATCATACATATGATCTTGTAGAGCTATAGCTACAACAATTGATTGAAAACTTAGGAGCAATAAAGAAAACAAAGAGTGCTCGGTGTAAATTTGGATCTATTTTGGTATGTATCTTCTTTAATGTTTAAAACACATTTCCTACATTTGGCACTATGGCATGGAAGACAAATAGGTTTGTATTAGTTCAAATAGGATAATTCATTGAATAGCTAGGTGAAAATTTTAAGTCAGTAATGACCAGTTACTTTGAGGATTTCAAGAAATCTATGAAGAAAAGATTGAGGATTTCAATATCATTAGTGGAAAAAAATTATGATGATGTTTATTTCCTAGTTGATACTGATTATACATTTGTTCAAGTAGAAACTCCAAGAGTAAGATGGCTAAGGCCATTAGGATATTAAATTAATGTAGATAAGGCCTCTATAGCAATAACAAAACTATTTGTAGAAGAGATAGACAAAGATACCAAAGCATTTGGTAATTATGAAATGGCTAAATATAAGATTACCATGGAACTAAAGACTACCTTTTTCATCATGAAGAAGGAGAAGTTGGTAAAGAATTTGAAAGCTAAATTGGGTAAAGGTGTCGAATAAGAAGAGGATGAAGATCAAGAGGAAGAAGAAGAAGAAGACACTTAGATCCAAGCACTACTTGCATTAACACAAGGACAAGGTGAAGATCAACAAGAGGAAGAAACATAAATTGTAGAAGGTTCTGAGGAAGCACCTACTCCTATTGATTAGAAGAAGAGAAAGGCTAAGGAACATGTAAGGACATGACCCAAAAAGATTGTCAAACCAAGCCAACCCAAACCTATCGCACCTACCACAAGGGCTAGTGCACATGTCATAGCACAAAAGGTAAAGAGAAAGCCAAACCTATAGAGCAAGAAGTAGGAGCATAGAAAAGACCAAGGAAAAAGTACATTGCTCAAGCTGAATTTGATGAAGAAAGAACATAATCTAATGAAAATAGCCAATTTAAAGTGGTGACTCACAATCCATCTTCAGATATAGAAAACCTATGTGAGAATGTCAAAAATAATGCAAATTTATTAGGATTTTCTCACATTGATTTTGATAATCTTGAAAAAATTGAAAATAATCAAGTGGAAGAGGAATATATATACCATGATGGAAAATTTTAAGAAAGCCCCTCTAGATATTGCAAACTCTATGCCTAAAATTTTATATGAAAGAGTGGAGTAGAAATGACATTATTATTTGAACATAGAAAGACAAATGAGGGAAGCATCACTTGCTCAAGTTATGCTTGAATTTAGCAAGGCACAAATAGCCAAAGCCATAAAGAAATATGTTGTTAGATTTGTCCCTAAATATAGAGCCTTCAACATATTGCAGAATAATATTGAAGATGTTGTAAATAATTCTACACAAATGTGGAAAGTCATATATGGGTTAGATATAGTAAAAGGAGGAGAACAAGTGATTATTGAGGTTAAGGGTGATGAAGAATATGACAGCAATGAAGGCATAGTTGAGGGAAGTACAAAAATGAATGTAGATGACCAGGCAATAGCTGAGGTAGAGAAACAACAAGAACAGAGTGTACAAGATACACAATTCCCAAATGTCATCCCTCAACAAATAATAAGTGTAATTATTAAAACTATCACAATAAAGGATGTTTCTAATCTCACTATTCAAAACATCAATCCCCTAGTAGAGGAAGATCTAACAAAGATACTTGATCAAACTACATTGTAGGATAAATGATGTGACAACCCTATATTAGTGAGTGTAGATGAAATTTAGAAGTGATTGACTGACACTACAAGGGAAGAGGTGAATACACAAGAACCACTTACCATCACCCCTCAAGTCACTAATGCAAAACCTTTAGATAGAATACCAGAAGCTACACCAAAAAAGGTTGATATAGCTAAGAGAATAAAGTGGAAACTCAAGCCACTACTGAAATGTAGAGTCAAACAAGTAAGATAGATTTATGTCCACCTCTAGCACAAGTTCAAGGTAAAATTCAAGGCATTGTGGTAGAAAAGGACAAGCCTAAAGAGATTGAGTTGATACAAAAGCTGAAGGAGAAAGTAGCAATTCAAGCCCTGGTAACTTTACTAGAATCTGGCACTCCTTCTAGATACACTCTTCAGAGGCCAAACATAGATGCAACGCCTTTGCAATTCACAATACCGAATCCAAGTTCATCAAAGGCAAAAGAGATAATAGCATATGGAAATATAATCCTAGATGAAGAAATTATTTTACCAAAATATGATTATGCCACAATGACAATTGAGCATATGGGTATACTACAAGAAGCCCTAGCTAGAAAGAAACATCAAGAACTGCTCAAAAGTGAGCATAGGCAAAAGAAATATTTGCTTGATATTAAAGACATCTTCCTAGATGCATTTAGTCTACCTACACAAGATGAAACAAAGCCACTCATTGAACAATTGACAAATATAGTGAAAAAGGTAAGTGATGCAGACCTTGACACTAATGCAAAATTATTAGAATGGTCTGAAAAGATATTCCAAAGTAAAGTGAATGAGAACATATCTGGTGATATAGCACTTACATAAGTTGCATTGCAAACTAAGGTAGAAAGTGTGAAGAAGGTACTTGAGAATATTTTCTTATAGTACACCAAACTATGCAATCCCACACTCTTCACACAAGAGAGAAAGAATCACATTTTGAGTTTGAAAAGTCAAATTACTTCATCAGGTGCAAAATTTCCTATGACTCTAGCTCAAAGTGAGAAGTGTTGGTGTAAATAAGTATTTACTTATTACATTTTACTTAAGTTTACTTATGTCAATGCATTATTTTAGTATTTCTTAGGTGAGACACTTAGGAGTCTGTGTACTCTAATGAGTTGTCTTGTTGCCAACACTAGAGTTTGCATAATTAACTGAGTTGTCATATTGACAACACAATTATTCACACTCTTATTTTAGCATATGGTGTCTACAACATAATTTTACATGCTACACCTTTGTAGGCTTATCCTCTCATCATCGCACCTACTCCTGTGCTTAATGGAGGATAATCCACTCCTAGTGCACATGTGCCTGGTTGTAAGACTTATTAGTGTGCTAACTCCTAGGAATTCTAGAAACATTCTAGAGGCCTTTATATATAGGCACTCCTAGTGTACTTGTACATCAATTAAATATCAAATTGTTACTCTGATCATACTTTTTTGGTCTATTTTTGTGCTTGCGCTTGAGTTCCTTGATCTTGGGTGATTTTTCCCTAAGGAAAATTCTTACATGGTATTAGAGCTAAGATAAATTCTCTTTACATAGCCATTGGAGACTAATCTTGCTTCACCTCTCTTAGGACACCTGGACCCAAATCTAAAGTATCGCTATCATTGGGAGCATCTAGAGCCAAAACGAACCTTGCCGTTATGTCTAAAATGTTGATTTGGTGAAATTTGACTATAAATTTTCCTACCCTAGGCCTTAGTCAAATTTGAGGAAAACCTTTTTTTGCAAACCAACACCCAAAGCCTCGATTTGCAAGTTCGGTATGATCATTTTTTTAGATCTGCAATTTATTCTTTGGATCTAAATTTATTTTTTCTCTACAAATTTTTTAGCTTTTTCAAAATATTTGTGCAAATTTTTGAAACTTTTTTTAGCCTATCAAGCCTGCAAAGAATTTTTTTTGCAAGAATCAGGTGGTGAAATTTGAGCTCCCACAGTAGATTAAAATATTTCATCATCATACAATGACATATTTATTCACATTCCAACCGACAAGACAACTATTGAAAATTTGGCATCAATCCTTCGGTGGCTAAGCCATAAACCAGTGACAACACTACCAGCCAGGTCAACAACACACAATGGCTTTGTTTATTTGTAAACACGAACTATTTGTTTTAAATAAACATTGGCATGCACTCCACATGCATGTGGGATTAAATATGATCCTTGTTGGTGCTTCAAAATTCCCCGCTAGAGCTCAAGAATTTCCCACTACTACTCAATTGTTGGCAACATGATTTTTAGCGCATTCCTACTTTGCAGTAATTTGAACTCCATAGTTTGAAGATTTCCAGCACCACTTAAATCCTCTTGTCAGCCAATTGCGATTACACTTCCCTCCACGTCTACTGTAGACCCCTCCACTTGTCTGCTTAGTGACGCCTCCTTCTCAGTGCCCTATCATCACCATCTGTGTACATCTCAACAAACATATTAGTGCCAATCATCTATCTCCATGTGGCAAGATAGGCCTGTCAACTCAATGCCACATGGACCCCTCAGCCATTACTCAGCTACTACGTAGCTAAGCCCTATCACACCATGTGTTGCCTTTTCACCTATCAAGTCATGCCCATGTCAAAATGCCTACTTAGATTGTCATACTGCCACACCAAGTGACACATGTATAGTTGTATATTGAGTCAACTTGACTATCCCTTGCCACATCACATTCATATTGTATGCCCCTACCATGTAATCCTAGGTGGCCCTTTTTCACTGGTGTCAACCAATCATGACACTAAATTTGATGACTATCTGACCATAATTTCTAGGTAAAATTGTATTCCTACAATGGCCATTTGACCATCAAATTTAACCTCATAGTTTTCTACCTAGACCCCTCTAAAGATGTAGTTTTGATTTGATAGTCCGACTTTAGGAGACCATAACTCAGTCATTTGGACTCCAAATCAGGTGCAATTTTTTTTATTTTAGGTAGAATTTTCTAAAAAATTTATTGGTGTAATTCTTTTCTAGTTTTGGTGCAAAAATTTGTTAGAAATTGCATTTTTCAGTGACTATACCTGTCAAATCCTGCATTTTGCAACTTCAAACACTCCATATGAGCTCATCTAAACACATTTTTAGATTCTATTTTTTTCAACATATATAATTTTTTGTCTACTTTCCAAATCTACAATCAAATTATAGGGTTGTGTGGATAGAAATATCACTTTCAGAATTAGGTCCTTTTCTACATTGTATTGCTTTGATTACTTTTCAAAATTGTTGTACATCTATGCTATAGTGCTTAGTACCATATTTGAACCTCAAAAGGTAGTTTTAAATAGCAGAATTAGAAGTCCACTTTGTACATTTTGACAAGTAGCCTATTGTAAATGCACTACATATAAAGTGCCAAAAGAATCATTTTTGGGGGGTTCTTTGATTAAGTGAATAGGGGGGTGTCACTTATGTTTTTGTGTCTCTCTTTTGAGCTCTTTCTCATTTTCTACATCATGGGTTCACCTAAAACTCCACTTCTAACTTCACAAAATTATACTACATGGAAAGATATTGTATGGAGTAGATTAATGGAAAAATGTTTAAATTTATATGTTGATGGTACAATTACCAAACCCACAGATACTACAACACAAGTTGATTAGAAAATTAAAGAAAATCAGGCTTTACAAATTATTAGGAGTTGTGTTTATAGAGATCTCTTCTTCCACATTTCTAGTTTTAAGGAAGCCAAGCCTACTTGGGACAAGCTTGAAGGGTTGTATGGTAAGGTGGATGAGGAAAAAGGATACCAAATTGAGGATGACCTACTTCTATTGGATCTTAATAATTTTGACACAATTCAAGATTATCTCAACAAAGCCAATGAATTGAGAGCACTACTTAAAGATTATGGTAATCCCATGAAGGATGATCAATTGATTCATCACATCTTGAAGAGGCTACCTTCAGAGTATGCATCTTTTATTTTGAGTTACAACACTCACAAATTGACCATGGGAAGTGCCTTCACTAAGCCTACATCTGATGCATTTGTAGAAATTTTGATGTTGGAACAATCCAAGTTGATAGATATGGGACTTCTCAAGTCATCAAAGACCAAAGCATTGGTGGCAACCAATGAGAACCAATCAAATCAAAGTGGCAAAAGTTCTACCAACAACAAGAGAAAGTAGTGGAATAATAAATCACAATTAGAGACACAACAATCTTCCTCCTCACAACAAGGTAGTTCTTCTTCCAACAAGAAGGGAAACAATGATAAGAAGGACAAACTATTTTGTTTATATTGCAAGAAGCTGAATCATGATGAGCATCATTGCAAGACAAAGAGAATTGAAGAGTTGGAAAATCTACTCAAGAAGAACAAAATCAATGTGCCAAATGCTTCCAAGGATTCAACTCCACCCACTTCAAAGGCAAAAGGGCAAGCACTTATGGCTGGTTCAAGTTCTTTAGTGGAATGGATTCTTGACTCAACTGTCTCATATCATATGGGTTCTTCAAAAGAAGACTTTTCTTCATTGAAGCAATGTAAGGTACCACACTCTTTGTAGGCGATGATACAAAAATGGAAGTTGAAGGGAAAGGACAAGTTGACATGGAAAATGGGGAGTTCAAAGAAGTTCTCCATGTTCCAAACCTTAGCTCTAATACCCTTTCAATCTACCAAATCACTCACTATGGAGATGGCAATAAAGTTGAATTCCTTCCTGATTTAGTAATGGTGCACAATCTTAAAGATGATTCATTGGTTGTAGTGGGTAAAGTCAATCATGACAAAAGGCTTTATTCTTTCTCCCACTTTGTGCCTAAGTCTCCTTCACATGCCTTGTTGACTCAATCTCATTTACAAAGAAAATTATGGCATAAGCGGTATGGACATCTTGCCTTTCGCTATCTTCATCAACTTAGTTCCAACAACATGGTCAAAGGTCTACCCATAATCTAATTTTCTAAGGATGAATGTTCAACTTGTTCAATTGATATGGATCTAGAAGAGAAGATTTATAAAAGGAATTCTTGGAGAGCATTAGTCACTCTTGAATTGGTTCACACAGTTCTAGCCGATCCTTTTGCAATAACATAAGTTAGCAAGGGTCACTACATTCTCACGTTCATTGATGACTTTTCATGCCACACATGGGTCTACTTTCTTGATCACAAGAATGAAGTGTTTGATAAGTTTCTAGCCTTCAAGATTCATGTTGAAAAGCAATCAAGGAAAGCCATCAACGTTCTACATATGGAAAATGAAAGTAGTTATGTGAACTCAAGACTTAGATACTTTTGTGAACTTGAGGGTATTCATCTTCAAAATTTAGTAGCATTTATTCCACAAAAGTAAAGTGTTGCATACATGAGGATTAGAACTCTAAGTCAATGGCAAGTTGTATAATTCAAACCAAGTCTCTTGATCAATCACTTGAAGTTGAAGCTATAAGTAGTTTTGATCACATACTAAATAGATCTCCTCATTATGTTTTAGATGGAAAGACTCCTTTTGAGGCATGCTGCAGAAGAAAACCAATTGTGAAACACTTCAAAGTCTTTGGTTGTCTAGCATGAGCAAACATCTCTTCAAGGGATTGTAAGGCACCACAACTAAGGCCTTGTACTTTTATTGGATATGAAGACAATTTTAAGGCATATAGACTTATGGATCTTGAGATTCATGAGATATTTATTGAGAGGAATGTTCACTTCAAGAAAATTTCACCTAGCTTATCCTCTAATCCTCTCTAGACTTCATACATTGTGGAAACTAATAGTGACAACAACAATAGTGATTCAACAGATTCAAATATGTGGGATCCTTTTGATAGATATAGGATGAGGTCACAGCATCAACACATTCCACATGTGTACATTTCCATAGTGATAGGTCTAACACAACAGGGTACACCTTGTCTTCCAGCTCTAGCATTAATGGATGACTTCTTTATAGATATTTTAGGTTTATTTGTGGAGTGATACATAGCAGATTTGAGAGACATCATTGATGATATACATCTTCTCTTTGATGAAGAAGATCCTTCTTCAGTTGTTACAAGGGCTCACTCTAACCCTCCTATCCATTCTCTACATGATCAATCTTCACAGGTTGATATGATTGTGGATCTTTATGTACATCAGTTGCAGGAGGTCTTTATCATTTGAGGAGACACATGGTTCTTTGGAATATGTTCTACATCCATCCTTGCTAGACCTCCACTTATTCTTTTCAGCAGTGTTGGAAGGGTCAACCATCAATATCGACATAGGGATAGTTGAGTAGGTTTTAGAGATACCATTCATCATCGAGATTCTTTCTACACATAGGGGAAGCATCTCATTTGTACCTATGATATTATTTCATCCAAAGGGGAGGAACATTATTTAGCAATCATGGATTAGCTTCTACATTGGAGCAGCTATCATTGATTGGCATTCTACATTGGTGGGGGGACTAACTTGTTTCTTTTCCTCTTCTCTTTTGTGGGGGGGACCTTTTCCTCTATCGGGATTGTGTTCTTCTCATATTTCTCTTTTGTAGATACTTAGTCTATGTCATAATGGGGGGGTCTTGATTACTCCATCCATCCATACATATTGTTTTTTCATCTCTCTTTTTCAGGGAGGGTTTTTTCCATGAGGTTTTCCCTCTTTCTCCACTTTATGAGAGATTGCATTGCATTTTTTACATGGGTACCTAACAGGGCCTAGTAGCTGGGACCCATCCTGCATTTTCATTTTACCTTTCGTAAGCTTAAGTGTATTCCCCTAAGTTACACTTAATGGGGGGTGTTGGTGTAAATAAGTATTTACTTATTACACTTTACTTAAGTTTCCTTAGGTCAATGCATTATTTTTTTATTTCTTAGCTGAGACACTTAGGAGTTTGTGTACTCTTATGAGTTTTTTTGCTGACAACACTAGAGTAAGCAAATCTAATTCAGCACATGGTGTCTACAACACTGGAGTTTGCATAATTAATTGAGTTGTCATGTTGACAACACAGTTATTCACACTCTTATTTTAGCACATCTTGTCTACAAAATTATTTTATGTGCTACACCTTTGTACATTTATCCTCTTATCATCGCACTTACTCCTATGCTTAATGGAGGATAATCCACTCCTAGTGGACATGTGCATGGTTGTAACACTTATCACTATGTTGACTCCTAAGCATTCTAAAAACATTCTAGAGGCCTTTATATACAAGAACTCCTAGTGTACTTGTACATCAATTGAATATTATATTGTTATTCTAATCATACTTTGGTGGTCTATTTCTATGCTTATACTTGAGTTCCTTGATCTTGGTTAATTTTTCCCTAAGTCAAATTCTTACAAGAAGCATTTTAGAGCTTTATATGCAAACCCAGAGTTAGTTAGAAACATTATCTATAGAAGAAGCAATATAAGGCCCAAATTGATTAGCATCCAAACAAAATTAACTCCTCACATGGAGATTTTTCACAAGGAGTTGGGCTATGCAAAAAATCTTATGAAGAAAGATCCTAATCTTTATGCATTAGATGGCCTAGTTCACCTTGCTGCCAAGTTGGCCATCTAGATTAAGTCTTTGGATTGTCACTTGTGACAATTGGGATGTTGCTCTCAAAATCATTCTTGAGGTCCATAAATATTTTTTGGACAAACACACTATCAATGTATAGCCCACTGACATTAGTTTCAAAAAGGGGGAGATGATAGAGAGCTAAGTAAAGAGGGAGAAAGTCATCTTAAGAAAAGGAGAGAAAGAGAGAATGGGGGAGTAAGCATAGACAACAAGCAAGAAAAAGAGTATCAGTTGAAGCATATCTACTTAGTAGGAGTAACATTTTGACTATAGAACTTGATCCAAACAACTTAGGGGGAGTTATAAGACTTTTAGGTATAAGTTGTTACAAATTTTTGAAATTTTGAAATTTTCTACATACGCCAAATAAGAGATATGTTATGCTCATAAGAATAAGGGCATCAATGCATGACCAAGTGTTTTTGACACTCATGTCAAAGGGAGAGATTGTTGATCTCATATTTATTTTGACAAGGGAGTGTCTATACACTTAAATCATTTACTTAGTTCATACCAAACAAGTAGTACATGCCAAGAATAACATATGTAAAATAGAGCATGTCGAGTCCATAGTGAGTGTTGATTCACTCAAGTGTTGAATAGATAGTGCATGCTGAGTGATACAGAAGTTGAGTAAACTATGTATGCCAAGTCATAGTATAGAAATCAGTATATGTAGAGAATTAGAGACTAAAATTGTCGACACAATTTTTTCATAGTTGTCTGTAATGGCACAAATTACTATGTAAACCTTTTTTGAGCCAACTTATAGATTGAATTATAATATTTTGGTGATAAGGATGAATCTTAAGTTGGAATCCCTCTGAATTACATGTGTACAATTAGGAAAATAGAAGGTTTAAGTAGAAAAATGGATGAGTCATAGCTGTGGATTCATAGCTAAGCCTAAGTCAGCGAGGTCTTCTTAAGGAGGAAAAACCCTAAATTTCTTATGTGTGTGGAACAAGTGAAGAGAGAAGTTTTCATGCACAAATAGAGCATTCATGGTGACTAAGCAATTGTGAATTTAAATTACATTGTAGAATCAATTAAAGGAGAACAGAGGAAGGAAATAGTATGTAACAAAGAGACATATAATCAAGAAGGATCAAGAATACATTAGTTTAGAGGTGATCTATCATCAAGAAAAAAATGCTAATAGCAAGATCATTGCTAAGTCATTCTAATAGGTGAATTAGTTAAATCTCTTAACAAAGTAGTCCTAACAGGTTGTATTAAATTCCTCTAACAAGGTGCTTACTTAATCATGAGTTAAAGTCATTTAAAAAGGTACACTTTTAATAGGGTGTTATCTAACAGTCTTTGTAAGCCTTTAATAGGGCAAACCTTTCAAATGATAGATCATGTCTCATGATCAAACATTGTAACCTTCATTGGATACACTTTATTATTACTGTAGTGAAGATTTGTGGGTGTCATCCCCACCTCAGTTTTACCTTCTCATTGGAGGCTTTTTGGGTAATCATATATGGTGTCACATATGTGTGAATGTTTACTTGTTTATAGATTTAGATGTGCATGCTTTACATGGGATTTTAGTTTACTTACTAAATGTATAAGAGGATGTATGGTGAGTGTTTTATGGGTCAAAGTTTAAACTACTGATTCAATCCCCCTCTCAGAAGTTTATCTTTCCTATTTTAATTCTAATAGATAAAAGTAATCTTATATTTGCATCATTTTATTGCAACTTGGTAAGCCTACTATGTGTCAACAATAATCTCTAAAAATGAACTTGACTAGTGCCAGGAGATTGCCTCAATGTAGTACCTGTTAATTGTATATTTCCTTACATCTGGTTGATTGATTGTTGCATTTCTTTAGTAAAGATATCACCATCACTTAATGCTTCATCCACTCTCTCCCCCTCCCTACATGCCTGTATGGGTCCCAGCTATCTTTGATCATATCAGTCATCTATAATGCTCTATCTAGTTTTCTAGTACTGATACATGATATCTCCCCTGATAGAATCCTACTCTTTCCCTTAGCTCCTCCACCTCCCCCCACAACTTCCTCAACTCATCCAAACCTCCACCTACTGCAACTTGTGCTCTTAGGGTCACCACCTCCACCACCAACCTATCCATCTCCTCCTAGATGATGTCCATATATGCTTGTAACATCTGCCTCTCCTATGTCACCACCTTTAACCACTAGACCCATGTCCACGAGATTGTGTTTCCTACATTACAGGAATGCAAAAAAATATTGTAAAATAAAAAATTGAAAGCTAGTTTTTTGGCCCTGTCGATTGATCTGGTTTCCACCACACTTGTACTCCCCATACCACATCCATCGGTGCTCTGGTCATCCAAGTACACCCATTATATCACCCAAGTCAAAGCTCCAAGCAGTAATATCTCATTGTCTGTATGAGAAGAAAATAACCCTTTCCAACCCTCTTTCACCCCCTAGGGTGCCCAATTTTCCCCTATGACTCCTCCAACAACCTCCTTTTCCTCCACCCTTATTTTATTTTGAAATTTAATTCTGTTTTCCACCCTCTTCCCCATTTGTCTCTGTCCTCATGCTCCCCCTGGCTTACTACTACTTTTCAAGAAGTCGTTGAGCTTCATTTCCTTTCCTCATCACCTTCTTGAGGGGACATCACACAGTCCATTCTCTCCTCTTCTACTTGAAACTAGGGCAACCATGTTTCTTTAAAAAGTATTCTTTGCATAATTTATATTCAAACTTCTTTCAAATAATGTTGTTCCAACACTATGTCAAAGAGGGGCAAAATTTAGACACCTAAATCTAATTACACTACTAGGTGATCATATTTAGTCATCTTCTAAGACATTACTGATTAAATATTTATTATTTAATTAATTAATCATCATCCCCTAGTTTATTTATTTATTTAATAAACTATAGTCCAATTGATAAAATCAAATGATAATCCAAAATTAATTTATCAATTAAATCCCTATTCCTCTATTAAATTAAATAAATCCCCAAATCTATTTAATTTAAGCAAGGGTTAAAACTTGTTAACCCAAGCCAAAGTCAACAAGTTTCCCTTATCCTCTTCCATCCCTATCTAAGAGAATTGCAAGAATTTACCTTAAGGCAAAATTCACCCAAGATCAAGGAACTCAAACACAAGCACAATAGTAGACCAAAAAGAGTATGATTAGAATATCGATATGTATTCAATTAAATGTGAAAGTACACTAGAAGTGCCTATATATAAAGGCCTCTAGAATAGGAATCAACAACATGATAAGTCATACAACCAAACACATGTCCACCAAGTGTGGGTTATCCTCCATTAAGTATAAGAGTAAGTGCGATGATGAGAGGATAAGCCTACAAAGGTGTAGCATGCAAAATAATGTTGTAGACACCATATGCTAAAATAAGAGAGTGAATAACTATGTTGTATACATGAAAACTTAGTTAATTATGCAAACTGTAGTGTTGTAGACACCATGTGCTAAATTAGAGTTGCTTACTTCTATGTTGTCAACATGATAACTCATAAAAGTACGCAAACTCCTAAGTGTTTCACCAAAGAAATAATAAAATAATACATTAACCTAAGTAAACTTAAATAAAGTGTAAATAGTGAATATGTATTTACACCAACACCCCCTCTTAAATGCAACTTAGGGGAATGCACTTAAGCTCACAAAAAATAGAAAGAAATGCATAATGGGTCCTAGCTACTAGGTCATGTTAGGTACCCATGTACATAATGAAATGCAATCTCCATAAAGTAGAGAAAGAGGTAAAACTTTATGGGAAATACCCTCCCCCAAAAAGAGAGATGAAAAGGCAAGATGCATGGATGGATGGAGTAATCAAGAGCCCCCCATTACGACATACATTAGGTATATACAATAGTGAAGAATGAGAAGGACAAAACACCATAAGAGAAAAAAGTCCCCCCCATAAGAGAGGAGAAGAAGAGAGACAAGGTAGTCCCCCCCACCCCCTCTACCAAAATGTAAAGTGTCAATCAGTGATAGTTGCTCCAAGGTAGAAGATGGTCCATGAGTGTTGAATAGTTTTCCTCCCCTTTGGAAGAAACAATATCATAGGTACATATGAGATGCTTCCCATGTGTGTAGAAAGAATCCCAATGATGAATAATGCCTCTGAAGCCTATTCAACTATCCCTATGTCGATGTTGATGGTCGCCCCTACCAAGACTACTAAAAAGAACAAGTGCAAATCTAACAAGGATGGATATAGAACCTATCCCAAAGCACCCACTGTCTCCTCTAATGATAAAGAGACCTCCCACAACTATTGTACATAAGGATCCACAATCACATCAACCTATAAAGATTAATCATGTAGTGAATGGACATGAGGGTTAGAGTGAGCACATGCAACAACTGAAGAAGGATCTGCCTCATCAAAGAGAAGATATAGATCATCAAAGATGTCTCCCAAATCTATGATGTGTGACTCCACAAACAAACCTAAAATATCTGTCAAGAAGTCATACACTGATGTTGGAGCTAGAAAACTAGGTGTACCCTACTGTGTTGAAGTACATGAATCTATCACTATGGCAATGGATGAAGTATTCACCTCAACAAAGAGAAGAAAAATATTATCGATGATGTCTCCCACATCTTCAATGTAAGACTCCATGAATAGCCTTGCAATGTCTGAAAGGAAGTGGTCCCATGAAGCTTAAGTAGGAAGACATGGTAAATCCTACTACATTGTATCTAAAGCATCTATGGCTAGAATAGAATTAGTAGTAGCAATAGGAGCATTAGGAGCTTTGATCTCAACTAGAGAGGATGCAGCTGCAATTGGAGGTAAAAGATCTTTGGGCAATAGAGGAATGTGTGGATCACCATACAACTCCCAAAGATAGATCCAATAATCATATAAATTAGATGACTTCATGTCATCAAGTGAATCCATAACCTCCATATCCATATAGAGAAAGAGTGTATAAAAAATGAGGGAACTAGTGTGACTATCATATAGAAGTCCTTTTGCATATGGCAATGCATTATGCTAACTAAGATAAGTGATAACTAATTGACTCCATTGCTGATAGTTTTGTGGTGTCAAGGTAATTAAATCTTCCTCTTCCATGATGTACTAAATAATGTACCCCCCAAAATGCAAAAAAATAATCAACCCCCCTAATGTATGATTCGATGCTTTATAGGTAGTGCATGTACAAGAGGCCACTTGTCAAAAAAGTACAAAGTGGACTTCTAATTTTGCTGGTTACAACTACCTTTTCCAACTCAAATTTGTTACTAAGAATTGTAGCTTAGATGTACAAAATTTTTGGAAAGTAATCAAAGCAATACAATGGAGGAAAGGCCCTAAGTATGAAAGTGATATTTGCAGCGATTTTCTAGAAAGATGGACGGGTGACGGATCTGGCTCTGACCCTTCCAAAACTTGTTGTTGGCATTACTAAAAAAGATGTCACCTAAAAAGTGTAGCGACTGGGGAGAATTAAGCAATCGCTGATGTAGTGGATACTGCCAGTGGTTGACTTTTAAAAGTCGATAGTGGGAAATATTAATCCCACATTGCTTATACGATAAACAAAATGTATGGAAAAAGAAGAAGTTGTAGGGTTAACACCAAAGTACAGACCGCATGTGGAGTTTGATCCAGTCGATGGTTTGAATTTGGTCATCAGTTTGTTAATGTGTCCACCAATAACGTGTAAAATAGCCAAAAAATGAGTGGTCCACAGGGGTGTATGATATCGCTCTACAGTACGAAATGAAATATTTCACGTAGGTTACAGGGCCGAGGTGTCACTACCCGGTGCTTGTACAAAAAAAATTCTCTGCTATCCCAACTTGGCCTAAAAAAATTTGGAAACATTCTAAAAATAGCAAAAAAATACTGACGAAAATATAGAGAAAATTAAAATACCAATCTGAATAAAATTAAATTGCAGATCTAAAAGATTATACCTAAAATTGTAAATTATACCTTTGAGTGCCAGTTTGCAAAAAAAAATTCCCTCAAAATTGACTTTAGTCTAAGGTAGGCAAATTTATAGCCAATTTTTACCGAATCGATGTTCTAGACATAATGGCAAGGTTTGTTCTGGCTCTAGATGCTCCCAATGACTGTGATAATCTAGATCTAGGTCAATGTGATAAAGCAACAGGATGGTCTCGAATGGCAATGTGAAGAGAAATCATCCAAGCTCTAATACCATGTAAGAATTTGCCTTAGGAAAAAATTCACCCAAGATCAAGGAACTCAAGCACAAGCACAATAGTAGTCCAAAAAGAGTATGATCAAAATATTGATATGTATCCAATTCAATGTGAAAGTACACTAGGAGTGCCTATATATAAAGGCCTCTAGAATGCTTCTCGAATGCATAGGAATCAGCAACACGATAAGTCATATAACTAGGCCCATGTCCACCAGGTGTGGGTTATCCTCCATTAAACATAGGAGTAAGTGTGATGATGAAAGGATAAGCCTACAAAGGTGTAGCATGCAAAATAATGTTGTAGACACCATGTGCTAAAATAGGAGTGCGAATAATTGTGTCATCTACATGACAACTCAGTTAATTATACAAACTCCAATGTTGTAGACACCATGTGCTAAATTCGAGTTGCTTACTTCTATGCTGTCAACATGATAACTCATAAAAGTATGCAAAATCCTAAGTGTCTCACCAAAGAAAAAATAAAATAATGCATAATAATAAAACAATGCATTAACCTAGGTAAACTTAAGTAAAGTGTAAATAGTGAATATGTATTTACACCAACAAGAATTAATGACTCTTACATACCATTAATGCCTCTTAATGCCTCTTACATCCCTCTTACACACTCATCCTCCCTCATTACTCCCCTTGACCCTCCATTTTGACCACCCAATCCTAGAGCCCTAAACAAGCACAATCCATGTGCTCACCTTTCAAAGCATCCTAGCCCTCCTTCACCATTCTTCCATCTTTGCATCCTGACCCTCCATCTCACTACCCCTTGGCCTATAAATAAAGCCCTTCCCTCTCACAATCCATCATCAAATTTTATGAAAACTTATAATGCCCCACTAACCACTATATTACAGCCATTTTTGCACCATCACCATCCATCCACACCTTCATTGTTAAAACCCTCACCCATCTACACACTTGGTTAAAACACCTACCGATTGACTAGTATTACATAAACCATGTGCTAAAACCATGTGCTACCTAACCCATTGACACCACATTTAATATTGGAAATTTAATTTATTTTCCCCAATATTAAATAATCAGATGAAATATTATCACAATGTTACAACACAACTCATCAAGTATATCCCATGAGAATCTTTACATGTTGCACATTCAACTAGGTGCAATATTACATAATAAAAATAAAATAATACAATATAACAATATTATGCAATGTGTGCAACACCCATTATCTCAACAAATCATAGATCTGTACTTTGTATATTCTAAACTAGGGGATTCATCTATACTAGACAGTTTACAGTAAGTTACCATAGGTGGTCCAACAGGTTTACAAGTTTCCAAACCAAACTTAAAAAATATCTAAGCTACCTATCTTGTGATATGAAAATTCCATCTTTTATGTACAATCTACAATCCCAAGAAGTATTTCATCTCTCCAACCATACTCATCTCAAATTCCTTCTTCATTTCTTCTAAAAATGTCTTATTTTCTTTATCATTTCCTTCAAAATAATGTCATCTACAAATACTACAACAATTAGTAAACCATTATCATTCTTTCTTAGATACAAGTTGCTATCAATATTACCTTTCCCAAATCCCAAACTTGTCAAATGTTTATCTAATCTTCCATACCAGAATCTAGGTGCTTTTCTTAGTCCATATAATACTTTCTTCAATCTACAAACCATATCCTCTTTATCTATCAAGGGAAAACCATCAAGTTGTTCAATGTATACCTCTTCTTCAAGTTATCCATTCATAAAAGTTGATTTGATATCCATTTGGTAAACTTCGAAATTTTTTTTAGCTATATATGCCAAAAAGTTTCTTTAAAATCAATTCCTTCTTACTATGAATAACCATTACATTATCAATCTTTCTTTTTTTCTCACAACCTCACCTTTTTCATTCAATTTATTTCTAAATACCCATTTAATTCCAACAATATTCATATCTTTAGGTCTAGGAACTAATTCCCAAGTCTTATTATTTTTAATCTTCTCTAGTTATTCTTTCATAAATTCAATCCAATAATCATATTTACAAGCTTCATCAAAATTATTAAGCTCAACTTGAGAAATCAAATACAATTATTCACTTAACTTGTTCCTTGTCGTAACTCCTTTATGCACAGTTCCAATGATTTGTTTGACAGGTTGATTCTTTGCCACATTTTTGTTAGGTGTTACTTGTTCAATTTTTATTTCTTCTCTAGGCTTAGATCTAGGTTCTTCTCCTTGTAATTCTATCTAAAAATTAGTATCATTTTAATAAAATAATTCTTGCTCAATATTATAATTGTCGGTCATTTGATTATTCTCTCCATCTAAATCATAATCAAGTATTATTTCTTGTATTTTGAACTTTTCATCAACTTTCACATTAGCAATCTTATCAATAGTCTTTGATCTTTGATTAAAACATCTCTATGCTCTACTTTTCAATGAATATCCAAGAGACATTCCCTCATCACTTCTAGAATCAAACTTTCTACTATCATCATCTCTTTTAATGTAGTATTCACTTCCAAAGATTCTAAAGTATTTCATAGTAGGTGCATGTCCAAACCAAAGTTCATAAGGTGTCTTACCAATGCCTTGTCTAATCTGGACTTTTTTTATAGTGTATGTTGTTGTGTTTATTACTTCTCTCCAAAAGATATGTGATACATTTCTCTCAAACATCATTTCTCTAGTTTCTTATGTCACTAATTTGTTCCTTCTTTTTGCTACTCCATTCTACTACAAAGATTATGGGGTTGAAAGTTGTCTCTTTATACCATTATCCTCACAAAAATTGTTAAAATCATTTGAAATAAATTATCCTCCTCTATTAGATCTCAATCATTTAATTTTTAGACCAGCTTCATTTTCAACTCTACTCTTGAGTATCTTGAATTTGTCAAACGCTTCAAATTCATCTCTAAGAAATGCAACCCACACCATCCTAGTGAAATCATCAATAAGAATCATAAAATACCTTTAACCATAAAATCCTCTTGTTCTTGTAGGACCACTCAAATATATTTGTAAAATCTCCAATTTTTTTGAAGTGTTAAATATCTTGATTGAGGATGATCTTTTCTCCTACTTTTCCATTATACATTCTTTGCACATCATGTTAGTAGGTTTCACAATTTTAGGCAAATATCTAACTCCAAATGTAGTACCGACCTTTATAATGCTATCAAAGTTGATATGATAAAATCTCTTATGCCACAACCAACTATTATCCACTTCATAAACTAAATACATCATTTCAAAAGGGTTCAATTGAAATACATTACCTCTTGTCCTTGTACCAATACCAATCAGTTTACAATCTTTATCTTGATAATGTAAATCTTTTATGTAAATTGCACCTGATACCCCTTGTCAACAAGTTCTCCAACACTTAAAAGATTATGTTTCCAACCATCTAAAAAGTAAATGCCTTCAGTTTTAGTCTTTCCATCAAGTGTGATAGATCCTTTTCCTTTTATGTGACATGTTGTATTATTTCCAACTCGAAATACTCCTCCATTATAACTATTGAATTTAAAAATATATCCAGTCATATGATAGAAATAGCCACTATCTATAATCCAATCAAATTTTTTCTTTTCAATTTGTGATGCTAGTGTTTTTTCTTCTCTTATTTCTTCTTTTTCAAGAATATCTTCCTTAATAGAATCAAATCCAATTGCATCTTCCTCATTATCTCTTCTAAGAAATTTATCACCTTAAAATCAACTTCACCATCCTCATCAACATAGAAGCAATCCTTAGGTACTCTTGATTCGTAAGGCTTTCTAGGATTAAACTTGTTTACTCTTTTAGAACATTTTGAAGAATAATGACCAAGTTCTTTACGTGTCCAACAAATAATAACATTGTTACCTTTACATTCTCTCTTCATAAGTAGGGAAATTTCTTACTCGACCTTCTTTCCTTCTTCATCTTTTTCTCAACTGCTACTGACATAATCTCCACTTGTACTACACTTCTTGTCAATGTAGGTCTATCTCTCTGTATGCTAAAAGAAATTTCTATTCAAGAAAACTCTTCATAATGTTTCATCCATATTTTAGATGTATGTTATCTTGTAAGAAGAGTATCTCTTTTAAAATTAGGTGTGCAAGGAATAACTTGTTCAATCATCTATGCCCTTTGATGATAAGTAGTTGTTAAGGTCTTCAATATTTTCCACACAATTTTATCTTCTATCTTTTCACCTCCACAATTTTTAATCCCTATAACAATCTCTGATATTCTAGCAAAATAATCTCTTATGATTTCACTTCCAATGCCTTAGCATCTTGAAATAAACATATCCAACATTGCAATCTAGCCTTCTTAGCATGTTCATCACCTTCAAATATTCTTTGTAAAGCAAGCCAAAACTTATTAGCAAGTTTTAACCTTTTTACTTGTTTGTATTCTACTTCAGGAAGGGTTGTTAGTAGTGCTTCTCTAGCTACCACATCTTAAAAGAATAGATATTTTTGAGCTTCTTCACAAGAGTCAAGTTTGTCTTCTTCAATCACACTCTTCTTATTTATTGTAACCAACTAAAATTCTAGACCAATACATAGTAGATGTTTCTTCATCTTTTCCTTCCAACTATCATAGTTAACTCCATCAAACTTCAAAGTTTATTTCCTAAAAATTTTCATGATCTCATCAAGATGTTAAAATTTTCCTTCAATGGCCTAATGCTTTAATACCAAGTATTAGAAAGGAGTCTGCCAAGAGGACTAAGAGAGGGGTGGAACTAGATATGTGCTTAAAAAAACTCTCAATATCTTTATTAGTTCTAAAATATGTAAATAATAGATGCAACACACATAGAAAGATAATCATGCACAATAACACCAAATATGGTAACTAGAGAAATCCTTGATCAGATGGAAAACCCTAGTGGGAATGATGCCCACAAGATGATGTATTAATAATAAAGTTCCTTGTGAAAAGATAAACCTTGTTAGGATTCAATAAAATTCAATCGGTATATATGAGTCCTTGTTAGAAGAATTTAAATCCCTATTAGGAGATTCCAACCCTGTTAGTAGTTGAAAGGAAGACAACTAAACCCACTGTCCAAATAACATCAAAAATAGTCTTCACAAGATAATCTTCCAGATAAGCATATCCAAGATCTCTGAACTAACTAAATAACAACTCCTTCACCAATATAGTTGCTTTGAATCTCACAACAAATCAATCCTCATCAATCTCTTCTATGATCAAAATATATTATCATTCAACTTCACTTATATAAATTGTGATCTCACTTATCTTACAATTCACACTCTACCACAAGGAAAATTCCTTTCCTTTATACCAAGTCCTAAAGAAAGTTATTGTTTTTTCCTTGAGGATTTCCCAAATTTCAATGATATAGGAAAATATTAAGATATTATAATATGTGTTTCATTAAGATTATACACTTTTTTCAAGATTATCAACAAACTATCAGCTCACAATCTTCATAAATTTGCATATGTTGACCATATAATTATTACCTCTTAACCAAGACATCTATGTCATGTCTTCCACCATATTTTTGTTGAAAAAATATGATTAGTAACTGAGAGGGGAGGGGTGAATCAGTTACTACTAAAATAAACCCAAGATCCCTTAGATCTCAGCACAAAATAAAGTCTAAAAACTAAATTCTGCTGATGCTTGGTAAACACACATAAAATGTTGTAACTTGGTAAGTATTGATTATGCAAAACTTTAAATGTTATCTGTGATTTCCCATATTTTAACATAGTTGCAAACACATAAAATAAAATATCATGAACACATTTGACACCAAGATTTAATGTGGAAACCCAATTTGGAAAAAACCACCAATTGCAACTAGTCACTATTTTCACTCTTCTGAAGTGAGCCTTGTTAGGAGCCAACCCTGTTAAAGGTTACAAAATACACTATTAGGTCTGACCCTATTAAAGAATTTAATCACACTGTTAGGAGTGTCCTTGTTAGAGGTTTTAGGACAATTCAATAGGACTGCCACCTTGTTAAAGTATTTACAAATAGTTGTTAAGCCAACTCTGTTAAGAGATTTAGATCACTACTACAATGGTTAGAGAGTAATGATGAGATGACCTGATTTGAATACAACTAAATTGTTGATTATAAATCTCTATTCTGGCTTGTACTTGATCCTTCCTGATCGAATATAGCTTTTCTGCTCCACAAGGATATTCTTCTTATCCTTCAAATTCACTTCCTCTCTTCATCATTAAATCTTCAACATGTTCATAACATCTTCACACACTATTTGAATCCATGACTTGACCTTATACTTATATCTATCATATTGTCAAGTCAGCTCATATGCAACATAGAATAACTAATATTCATCATCACAGTTGGCTAGAACCAATGGATAAATCAATTAAGCTTAATATGCCAAAACAAGAAAATCCTTCATTAGCCAACCCAACTCGATAAATACTAGCTTAGAAACAATTTCTTATGTTAACCAACAGAAGCTCGGTAAACACTACAAACTTGCAAAGATCCCGTGGCAACCAAGTGAGCTCCATTAATGTAGGTTTCATCTAGCTTTTCTTCATTAATCGAGTGAGCTTGATTAACACTCATCTTCTACAGACTTTCCTTCAATGCCTGAGTGAACTCAGTAGACACTGTCTTCTGAACTAGGCAAGCATAGGAACTCTTGGTAGACACAAAAAATTGTCTTCACTGCCCAAGTGAGCTTGGCATACATTGATTGATAATGATATGAAATTTGTGTAACATCAAAGACAATACATAATTAATCAATTGTTTCCAGCAATTTTAAGCCAATTTTGTCCCTGAAAGGAGATAGAATCAAAACATCAGTACTCGCTTTCCAAAAATATTGTTTGAAAGTTTCCTTTAGTAAATCCTTCATAACTTGAACCAATCTCCATATTCCTATACATGCTCATAGATATAGCATCAATACATACTAATAAACATATCCTCAAGGGTGCATAATCTAATATTTAATCATTGAACTACGCTAAATGCTTCTTCCTCTGTAACTTTGCTAGTCTCCATAGAATAAAAAGTATGTTGATATCAATAACAAACACTCTCATGAATGTAACACATAACCATTGAATCATGTCTCCATAAATTCTAATATACTCCTCCATATGAATATCATCAACATTCATGCTAATATACTCCTCCATAGGAATGTCATCAACATTATTGCTAACAATTCTAGCCAATGCAATAATTTATCCATTTTGTTCTCCAACAATTTGGTTTTTTGTAATAGAATATTATATGTTTTTTAAGAATCAAACTACTTTTTAATTCTCACTCTCTTGTAAAAGGAATTTATGTCTCTGAAATTCCACAAAAAAAACTTTATGAATCTTGAGGAGAGCATTTTATTCTCCCCATAACTCTTTTAGGTGTTTTGAACTTATCATCCAAGGTAGACTAAATACTTTCTTTCACTTATTCTTTAGCCTTAGTAATCTTTGACTTCATTCCTATAGGATCTATTGGTTTCTTTTTATTCTTTGGAATAAAAGGAGTTTTCATTAAAGTCAAGGATTGAGAAAATTGAATGTCATTCTTTAGATTGGATTCTAGTGTAATCCAAGCTTTGCACATAAGCAATTCATTATTTTGGCCTATATTGACATTTTTTGGGGGGATATTGATTATAGAGAATAATGTCATCATTTTTATACAAATTACTATCAACAATAATAGCATTGATGTTATATAAATTGGCTATATAAGTAGTCATATCAAATTATGATTGGTCCTCATTTTCAACTATTGATTGTGGTCTAGATTCATTAGACCCATTATCAAGATCTTGAATAATAACTTTAGACTACAAACGAGTACCAATATTTACTAATTCCTTGAACATATCCTATTGGGATATTTCATCATATGATTGTAAAGTAACTTTAATAGAAATTTCATTAGCCAATTATTCTAGATTAGACTCAAATTTCTTGCAAATTTTTATTATATTCTTAGGGGACACCTAATTTAGAGGTCCGAAACTATTCCCATTCCAATAGGTTAACCAAAAAGGTTATCTTGGGATGGCATGCAATTATATCTTGAGGGTCACATATGTCGCTTCCTAATCCAATGTTTGCATCTCAAAAATATGAAAATAGGGGATATGAAAAGAATCTTTATTCATAGAAAAACCCTTGTGGTTAGTGAAGACCTTAACAGGAGACCCATGATCAATTATAGACTGAACAAAATTTTGACACCACTTGAAGATTACCTCCACAACCTACTCTGCATCTTTATTAATTGGTTCCTTATTTGCTATAGGAATTCCCAAAATAACCATATGATTTCTCATCAAAGTAGGATCAAGCTGAAATTTCATTTATTGAAATTGAAAAGTCCCAAAGCTTACTGATTATGTTGCATCACATAAAAATTAAATATGGGAGGAGTGAGCTGATCTAGAATTGTAATATCCAGCATTGAATCCTCCTCACATGTGAACATATTCCAAAAACTCTTAGTGGAGTTAGTTTTATCATTTACATCCCTCAAATCTTCATAATGCCATTTACTTGGATTCTTTAGCCACCAGAACTTGTTGCACATATTTGGATTAAAGGGGGCTCTCTATGGGTGCACTTATTTTAGAAAAGGACTCTTCTTCTATTTATAAATATTATTTATAGAGCTGAATAATTGGATTCCTAATGTGGAGAGTGTTTGGCCAAGCTACATAAGAACGGAGGTCCATTTGCCCACCAAATTTTTGCATGTGAAATCTAGATCTTGGATTTCACCTCAAATGTTGTCACCCTTCCCAACTTGTGTTCACAATTCAAGCTTGCATTATTATCCATACATTTAAGTAAACCCTAATCTTGCACCTTTTCCAAGACATTATTTTTATAGTCCTTACAGTCAATGAATGAGGGTATTTTTTCCTAGTGTCAAACTGATCATTATCTAGAACTAAATGAAGTAAACCTTTATCCTTCCCATTCAAACTTGCAAAGTCATTAGCCTTTATAGATTCATTAGCCTTAGAGGATTCTCCTACCTCATAGGTCTAAATACCTTTCCACTATAATTAATGAACTGGTGATGAATGCCCAACATGTCAATCAAAGCCAGAGTCCTAAGGTGACCCTGATTAAGAATTTTTTCCACTATTAAATGAAGGCTACTTTAATTGCTTTGATCAAGAATATCTCTTTCTATGCTCATCATGATAGTGCAAGTTAATAAAAAATGTCTTTGTTCACTAAACAATCACTATCTTGAAAAAACTATTGTGTACATGATGATTCTTGATCTCGGCTACTTCTGGGTATATTGACTCCCCACAGTCTATTGCCCATCACACATGATCTAGTTCCCTAAATTTCTCTGCAGTACTACACTTTTGCAATGAATTATCTACAAAATTTCTAGAACCTCGCATTTTTCTCTTTGATTCACAAAACTAAAAAAAAAATGTTTTTGAACCTTGGTTGTAAGCACTATAGGCAATAAGCCTCATTATTTCACAAAGGGTCAAGGATAATAACTCTCCATTAAAAACTCTAGTAGAGAATGACCCCATTTGGACTTGAACCTTGGTTGTAGGCATACAATCAAGAAGCCCTTCTATTTCACTAAAGGGTCAAGCCCTAAGTAACTATATAATTATTTTATAATTATGATTCTATAGTTTGATATATCCATAAAAAGATAACAACATAGTTGTGGAATTTAATTTGCATCTCTTGTATTTTTAAAGAGCATGATATACACCATTATTCATATGATCAATCTCAAGCTTGATCCAAAATATTGATGTTAGAAATTATTACATAATGTAAAAGAACACTCTTTTTTATTTTGGTCACTAATAGTTTAATTTATTAAAAATAAAAAATTATGTTTTACATCACAAATCAAAATATGAAAGTATGAAACTGATATCAAAATATGAAAGTTTGCATCTCTCAAATACCTAGAAACACATCTATGGCTAGTCACATTCTTTTGGTCTAGGTTGGCTATCGACAATCACATCAACTCAAAAAGTTACAAAAAGTGTGACTCGACAACCTATTACAAAATTAGAGGTTTCCTATGTTCATTTCAAAGGAAAAAATCCATTTCACTTGAGTCACATATGCTAGTTGCTTGACCACATCAACATCCAACACTTTGTTGGGTTGATATGTGTGATGTCGACTGTGAAAGTGTGGAAACTATTGTGTTCCCTTCATAGTATATGCAGGGAGATTTTGAATTTGACAAAATTGGAAAGTTTTTTTCTTGATTATGGTTATAATCTTGTCAATTTTCCAGGAATAGGTTTTGTTATGGAGATTTGCATTCACAATTATCTGAGAATCACCCTCCGAGTGAAGTCACTTCATATTCTTGCCTACTCAATAGCTAATAACGCAACACAAGCTTTTGCTTCATTTTTTGTTCCTTTTTTCCTTTTTTTTGGACTTCGTTACAATAATATGCCCTAAACTATTCCTTGCAACACATCCAACAATGATGGGCCAGGGTTTCCCTTAGATGCCCCACCAAAATTAACTTTCACCCACCCATCAAAGGGGTCTCTCAAACATCTTCCCTTATTTGTCTTATCAAATCATCCCATGACAACCCATAAATAGACAATAGAAGCACTATCTTATATACAATTTTTTCAATTATATATATAATCTTACCATTTGTAATTCAAATTTTATATCATAGATATTTATAATTACTTTAAACAATCGAAAGAAAGTTGTTTACTCTTCTATCATTTTAATAAACCACTCCATTCATAACACATTTAAATTCATTATACTCTAATACCATGTCAATAATGCACATTTAAATTAATTTGAATGTGTTTTCATCAAGCACTATAAGTCTCGGAACAAGACAAAAACATTTAGTGTAGATGTAATAATGTAGGCCTCTAGATTGTGATAGTTCATCACTCCAAAACCTAATGAAACAACCCAATAATTAGTTCTACTAGAAAATTTAATAATGTTGATGAAGTAATGTTTATTGTGGATGTATAGCCATCAATCTAAGCAATAGACATCACATGTCTAATTTCGTTGGAATCCAAGTCATAGATTGGATATAAAATTGTCTCCTTAGGATAAATCCAACTTGTACTTTTGGTCTCCCAAAGACTTTAAAATCAGAACTTAGTCAATATCAATTCATTGCATGTTCGCCCTTCAAAGATAAGTTGATGTAATATTCAATTTTATCTAATAGGTCGTTTACAAGCTTTTAATAAGCTTTGTCTTTATTTGGTTTGAAGGTGGTGCACGAAAGTGAGAGCGCATGCATTATTATCAAGATCATAATTCATAATGCATTTGCCACCAACTTGTATACGAAACCTTTGAGGGAATGGACCTGTTTGAATGATTGACGTGTTTAGTTTGAATAACATTTCTATTTTGGTCATCATTCATTAATCACTTATTTTTTCCATTCCTTTTTGGCTAACTTGAAATGTTATATTTAGATAGGACTTTGTATTCAAAGGCCACACATCTAATCTCATAGTTAACTCGATGATCCATGTTTTAAAAATGTTTATTCTTTTTATATGGTTATATTTACTATGTTTGTGTGCTTGTATGATGTAGATGAGTTTGGTTAGACTCTCAACTATATAATCAAGCTTTTTCCTAGCATTTTTAAATCAAACTATTCAATTTTTATATGGATGGTTTGTTATAATCAAACAATGATGAATTAATTGATAAGGTGGATTAGGTGATCTTATAATAATGAGTTATACTTTCTCGTGAATTTTGACTATTGGAACAAATATTTAGAAAAATTTAATAAAATAATATTATATTACCTCAAGTTACAAATTTGTAGATGATGTAACTATTAAGTTGTAACCTTTTTCTAGAAATTCTAAATTTTTTTTTTTTTGAAAATTGTTACAATCATTTTGTATCTATTTTTCCATCTCCTTGGAAAACTACTTTTTAATAGTAATCTATTAGAGTTATTGAGTTCTTGTTAGCATCAATTGTCATTGATGTCAAAACCCTCATACCAACATCATTGCAGTATCATTTGGTTGTTGAAAATTTTGGTTATGTACCTATTGGTTGTCGGTTATGCAACATAAGTTGCACTTATGCGCAAGACAATTTTAGTATGAACTATTTTGGTGCTCCATGACATTTGTACTTGGTTATACTCATGGCCTATATGTTTCAATACACTTGTATGCTTTCGATGATTAGTGTTACAAGAAGTTGTCTACTGGTTCTTGGTGATTTCTATGCTTGTAGTGTTCTTCCAAATGTTTTTGTTATGTAGACATTTGTGTGGTTCTTCAGATGGCTTTGGATATTCTAGCTATATTGTATTTTGAACATATATTGCCAATCTTCATCTATTTTGTGGATCTAGTCTTGGACTTTATTGTGGTGTTCCAATAATCTCAATAAATTTCATATGTATATTATACATCTTAAATGTGATCTGTGTATGGGTCATGATGTAGTGTGTTGTAAAGTTTTCTTAAGTGTGTCCTAGATTTAGGATCAATGACAATACATTAAATGTAACTATAATATATTTTTCTATTGAGTCCATCACACGTTTGGTGTGGGAAAGGTATGTATGATCATATATCTATATAAATAAAGAAGGCCTTTTGTATGTGAAATGGGCATGTGCGGAAAATAGTGCAAGCATTTGTAGAAAAGATATGAAGGGGATATAGTGGGAGTCTAATTTTCTATATCAAAAAGCGTAGTGGTTGAAACAAATTATTTTAGAAAAGCCTTACATACTAAGTTGTAAAATTTTAGTGTACACTAGTACATGGTCTATATTAGATTTGTGGTGTTAGTGATTTGAGAGCTATTAATTAGAATTTATTCATGCACAATTAGATGCAATTTTGTTAGTTCATCATTGTCAATGAAATATTAGTTAGACATGTCCATATCCAAGGCTAGTTAGCTTGATCAACAATGAGCCAACTTGCACTAAGAAAAATTGACAATGAGAATTTGTAAAAATGCATTAACTATTGTCACCTTAAGAAATCTTCATTTCATGAGAAATAATTTTTTTGTCTTTTTTCATACTTTGAGTTTCCATATAAATTCTAGTGTTCTTTGTGTTAGTGTCTATGTTCTTTGATGCTACATATATTATGAATGTTTAAAGTAATTACTAGTAGATTAGAAGTTGATATTTCTATTTTTAAAGAGTTTACCAAAAAAGAAAACATTTTAGAAAGTATTGTGGAAAAAGTGATTTTACCCCCTCTCAGATAATCAAATTGTTTAATAATTAGTATTAGATGTTGGTCCCTTATAGATAGAGATTAACTTCATGAGGGAGATTTTGGATGTTTGAATAAGTAGAATAGGGATACTATACTGGGGAAGATTGAAAAATCATGATTAGTGAAATTGGAGGAACCAAATTAGAAAATGAGATTCTAAAGGAGAACTTGAAGGAAGAAAATGCATGTATCACAAAGATAAGAGACCACATTCATACATTCAAAGAAAGACATAAGGAAGCCAGTCAATGATTGATGGAATCAAAAGATTAAGTTGTAGATCTAGAACTAAAGTAAAGTAATAAAAGGAAAAGGTGACAGATATGGAAAAGAAATTGAATGACAAGATACAAAGTGAGGAATCTATCAAATTGGATTAAATCAAAAGATAAGAAGTGCTTGGATATCGTAAAAAAACTAGAAGTGGCAATAGAATAGTGGAAGGAATATGAAATAAACCTCAAGGAGATCATCAAGAAGAGTACATAACAAAATGATAAGCTATAATTGGAATTGAAAAAGTTGAAATCAGAAGAAAAAGTATGTGAAAGAAATACTATTTTCGATCAACTATTGGTCATGCATAAAAGTCACAAGATAAATAAGGATTAGGGTTTATTGATGAATGCTCAAATCTGAAAGACAAAGGAAATGGGAAGGTAATTAAAGATGATGTTTAAGTGATGAGAAAGGTCATAAACTTGAATACAATATAAAAAGGCTTCCATAAGATAACCAAATGCTCAAAGGTACTTATTTGTTAAAGGTTGTAGTTACATTTGCAAGAATTAAGGTCATAAGGAAGTTTATTTCAACATGAGAAAAGAATTAAAAATTCAATTCTTTCTTATTGTTATAAGATTGCTCATAAAGCAAGTTAGTGCAAAAGTCAAGTTTAAGATAAGGAAAGGAAGAATCTCTCATCACTTGATTTTGGGAAGAGCATGGCAATATGACAAGTCAACCATATATAATTGTAGAGAGACACATATACCATCAACAAGGATGGAAAAAAGATTGTGTTGTTTCATTAAAAGATGATGAAACATGGAATGAATCAAGAAGTCTAGGCCTTATTGATAGGATAGCCTTTCCAATGCATTATGAAGTTAAAGAGGAAGTGAAAGAAGTTTTGGTGGAGGCAAATGAAATTATGCAGAAGGCAGTCATAAATAGTGCAAATGTATGTGAAGTTGGGAGAGAAATCTCAACAATGATAGATGTCTGTTGTCCTATAGAGGGCAATAACATGAAATATAGAAATAACTTAAATTGCAGCAAGAAGAAGTTTAGCAAGAAAAATGTTGATGAGAGGAGTAACGAGACAACTCCTATGGGATTTGAGTATGAGCAATTTGTGGTTGGAACAGTAATGTGTCCTTTGAAAATAGAGAAGAGTACAATGTTGAAAGGTACTTCTATGAAAAATATTTTGGAGGCAAATGATGAAGCCTTAGAATTGCATGGTGTAGTGAAATGCAAAGAGGAATGGCATGAGGATGAAGATAAAGAATGTGTAGCAGCAAGTCATGGAGAAGAATCTAATTTATGGGAAGTGTTTACAACCATCATGGGAGAATGGAAAAGGCATGTTAGTAGTATGAAGACTCATCATGAAGAAGTTTCCAATGAAGAAATATCAAGTGATGTTATGAACAAAGAAGATGAGGCTGAATATGTTTATGACAAGGTAACAAATTCTAAATATGTTTATGAAAAGGTAAAAAATTCTCAATATGTTTATGAGAAGGTAACAAATTCTGATTATGTTTATGACAAGGCTAAAGAAATTCAGATTGAGAAATCTGAATTGGTTCCAAGAGAAGAGACTATAGAAAAGTTGGTTATGAACTATGAAAGGGATCAAGTATTTGTGTATTCTCTATGTATGGAGATATGGCATGTTTGTGAGGACAAGAAAGATGAATTTCATTGGCAAGTGTATTTGGTGGAGTTACAAATGTATGTAGTAGTAGAGGTCTTACATGTGATAAAGTTGTTACTGGAAATTAATGATTAATAACAAATAGTTTTCATGTCACAAAACAAAGACAAACCAAAGATTAATATGAAGAAGGAAAGACAAATCCAAGGGAGTCAAGGAAAAGAAAATGCAAGATTGTAATTGGAAGATGAGTATAAGCTTGAAGTAAAGATGAAAACATATTTTTCTTTTCTAATCGTTATTTGTGTAAGTGTTTCTAAGAATACTCAAAGGACACAATATACTTAGTATTTAGTTAAATGGAAGAACAAACCTACAACAAAAGATATTCAGATGGATGAGAAACAAATCAGAAAACATGGTTCATCACTAAAACATCTCATCTCAAGAGGACTTGAGATTCATTCTACAGGGGAGTATGTTGCAGTGGCAGACTAGACAGTTTCTACTATAGGAACTAATAGGATTAAATATTCTATAGGATGTACATAAATTATGAAGAAATTTAATGTCATGTTTTACGTGTGTTTTAAACTTATAATATTTGTAATAAAGTCCTATGTTGTGGTGGCATAAAGGGATGAGTGATTCTATAAACTCTCCAATTATAGGCACTTAGGACAAAGT
Source organism: Cupressus sempervirens (assembly GCA_028749045.1). Taxonomy (NCBI): domain Eukaryota; kingdom Viridiplantae; phylum Streptophyta; class Pinopsida; order Cupressales; family Cupressaceae; genus Cupressus; species Cupressus sempervirens. The sequence goes on from CM053792.1 coordinate 31,702,826, forward strand.
GTGTTTCATTTTAAGTTGAGTCAATTTTCTTTAAGATTTTTGTGCATGTTTCAAATAATTAATTTAGCTTAAGAATCGATGGCTATAGGAAGTTTAAAATAGTTAGAAAAACATAGATAGCAGATTCTAATATTTGACTGATCTTTCATGATTCCAAAATGGGTTTCAGTTTCTTGTTTTTAGTGTGGACATTTCATATTCCCAATTGAAAAAGATTAAAAAGTATTTTAAAAAGACAGATTTTTTGTAACCGAATGGATATGGAGATACGGCAAGGGAGAATAGAAAGAGTTAGATTTTTTCTACTGATTTTGTGAGTCTGTGATTCAAATGTTCGATTTTCCTCTGTTTCTTTGTTAAATCGATATTCAGAATTTTAAGATCTTATTAATGCCTTCATTTTAGAACAACATCATATCAATTAGTTATGAATCTAAATTAAATATGTTGTTTTGAAGTTGTTATAGGAAACATAATTTTCTGATTTAGTTGAATGTAAATTTCTACTATTTTGAGAGTCACACTAGTTAATGAGAGTCTTTTAGACTCATTGCAATCCACTTTCTAGAATCATAGTGAGTTGCGTAAATAGGTTGTTATCCCTTTTCATGTTTTTTGTTTCATTCGTTTATGTCTATGGTCATGCAGAAGAAAGTTATTGAATTGGGTAAATATCTTTATGTACTCACCGATATGTTAAAAAAAATTACATAATTGATATGTGATGTGGACAAAGGTTGATTCAAATAAAAAAAAACTTGTAGATTTGGGAGAATGATAGAATATGTCATGTTCAATAATTTGTCCATTATTGGGTTTTCAATCCACACAAGTAGAAAAGGTGGTGTAGATTTGGATATGAGTAAATGCTATTTGGTAGTCAATTTGTACTCGAATTGATGTTAAGTTTTTTTCCTAAAAAGCTATTTTCAAATACATTGCAGAATAGTTGAGTTGGATTCCATTAAGTATTCTACAAGAAAACAAAATGTGGTGATAGGAGGTCAAGAAAGCTACGATGGTTTCCTAGGAGTTACATTAGAAGGTTTTTCAAAAAGAGAAGGAAGACATGTTGTAAGAGATATTTTTTGGGAGATATTTTTTTGGGAGGAATTGAATAGAATGAAGTCCTTGAGTTTTCTTGAATTTTAGTGTTATATGGTCATGATTATTTAGTATTCTACATGCATCTTTTTGTTTGTATTTAGATCATCATTTTGGAAGAAATCTGAAAATCAAATCTTAATAGTTTAGTATTTTTTTATTTTTCATTTCTATCAGCCATATCTCTGTGTTGTTTTGAGAGTGGTCTTTGCATGGGGTTTTCTAAAGATCCTCCAATGGTCTTTGTCTGCCATTGGAGGATCCTCTATAATATCATGCATTTATTTGTTTTTGTATTGTTGTCTCATATCATGTTATAGGAAAACCCAATTGTAATGCAGATTTGAATGGGAAACATCTTCATGTGTTGACCCTCATTTCATTAAATTTCTATGCATTTGTTAAAGCATACATTCATGCATGTGAAGCCTGAATTTGTGCATTTTATTTTCTAAAGGTTCTAAAATCTCTCTGCATCACTATTGGCCATGCATAAAAGTCACAAGATAAATAAGGATTAGGGTTTATTGGTGAATGTTCATATCTTAAAGACAAAGGAAATGAGAAGGCAATTAAAGATGATGTTTAAGTGACAAGAAAGGTCATAAACTTGAATACAACTATAAAAAGACCTCCATAAGATAACCAAATTCTCAAAGGTACTTATTATTAAACGTTGTAGTACATTTCCAAGAATCAAGGTCATGAGGAAGTTTATTTCAACATGAGAAAAAAATTAAAAATTCAATTATTTCTTATTGTTAGAAGATTGGTCATAAAGCAAGTTAGTGCAAAAGTCAACTTTAAGATAAGGAAAGGAAGAATATAGTAAATGATATTTTTATGATAATTTCTATTTGTGTCACAACTATGGTCAAAAGGTTAGTCATCAATTAGCAAAATCTAGTAAGAGGAATGTTAATTATTTTAAATGTGGGAAAATGGGTCTTATGCTAACTCATTCATATTTAGTAGTGTTCTTTTTAATTATTGGAAATGTTAATCATGTGTATTTATTATATCTTATAACTTAAATGCAAAATGGCTAAATAAACTTGATAATATGGAGAGTTCAGTGGTATTGAATCTTGACACACTAGCTCTACCAAAACTAAGTTGAATGCTTTGGATCAATGGAAGTATCAATGTGCCAAATCCTACACCTCCTCTACTCCAAAGAGATACTAGGTACATCTATTTAATATTATCATATTTCCACAATCCAAATTAGTAAATATCAATTAATTTTTAGATTTTATTGTGTGTACTTTTAGCATCAACATTTTGAATCACTCTCTATGATCCATCATCGAGAAGAGAGAGTGCAAGAATAGTAATTATCATCATACTACTATGCTTGCACTCTCTCTTCCTGATGATGGATCATATAGTGTGATCCATAATATTGATACTAAAAACACACACAATTGAATCTAGAAATAAATATATGGTTCATGATGTAGCTTTTTGTAAAGTTTTCTTAAGTGTGTCCTAGAATTGGAGTAAAGAGTAATGCATTAAATATAGTTGTAATATCTTTTTGTATTGGGGTCATCACATGTCTGGTGTCACACACACACACACACACACACACACACACACACACACATATACAAATATAGTTAGATACACATACATGTGTGTGTGTGTGTGTGTGTGTGTGTGTGTGTGTGTGTGTCTACACATATATAGATATGCCCTTTTAGTTATTTATTCATTCAATACAAAGCACCATTTTAAAAAAGTGTTGTTCACCTCATGACACATGATTTTTTTTCTAAAAGGGACTTGGTGGTCTAATTTTCCACAAAAAAAAATAGATAGATTGGTATCCTACAGGTTAGGGTTTGGTTTGTGCAAAATTTCCTTAAAACAAAAAAAGGTGAAACCCTATTAAATTATTATGCCCCAAGAAAAATTGTTAGGTCATACATATCTATTTTAAATAAGGGGGGTTTAGTGGGCGAATCAATTTTGAAAGTGGAATATTCTTTTGGGAGACTTTTTATAAAAAAATCTTTTCAGTCTCCTCTTCCTGAAATTTTTCCTACCATCAGATCTCTTCTAGATCTACGGTGGTCATCATGTCATATAGCAAAGTTGCAAGTATTTTATCATATGCGACATAGTGACCATCATAAAATATAAAGATAGTGATGGGAAATAGAAAAATAGGCACCAATTTTCATTATTTTAAAGTTCTCTACAGTTAGACTCATGTCAAGAATGTCAGTATCAGAAAAATGGACTAATTCGAAGGCGCTCTATTTTTTGTCACCAATTGTGGCAAAGTCTAGGAGGTTGTTGTGTCATGGCCAAAAAATGCATGAATAATACTAGTAGCGACATAGCACCTTACCAAAAAAATCAAAAAATGTGAGATTAACAAATGGACAGGTGCCATAAAGATTTTATATTTTAATCAGGTTGTATGCTTATGATGCATTGTCCGAAGCACTAATTATAGTAATAATGGAAAAAACATGTGATATTTCTTGGCACCAGAGTTTCTTAATGCCTTAAGGAGGTCACTATGTCATGACTGGAAAATCAAGGAATCCTACTAGTAGCAACATAGTGTCTTGCTTGAATAGATGGAACGCAACAATAGTTATATTGAACGGTGGGTCCCAAAAGTTCTTTAGTTAGCACATAATCATTGTGACATGTTGGAAATAATTAAGAACATGTGTGTTTTTCTTGTCCCAAATTTTTAAAAGAATGTGGTGGTCGCTATGTCGCAATCGAAAAAAAAAGGATTTATATCGATAGTGACATAGCACCTTATCGAAAAAGACAAGACATGGTGGGGCTCTATTTTATCATGTTATAAAAGGGATTAAAATATTATATATGATTTTCTAGCATGTCAAAGTGTATCCAAATCACATATGATATGGAAAAGCACTCAAGAAAAGGGTAGATGGAGAGTTGGGACTGTCAGATCAAATTCACATCGATGGTAGGTGCTAAGTCATTATGAGGAATTGCCTATTTTTAATGGTAGTGACATAGCGACCAAAGGAAGAGTTGGAGGGACCCACCATAGTTACATTAAAATAGTGAACAAATGCACTTCATTAGATTATAATGAATCAATGGTGGTCGTTATGTCACATATGGAAATTGCTCACTATTTATGCATGGTGACATAGCGAGAAGGTGACACGTGTCTGTAAGTGCCGATGGGTTCGGTTCATGTTGCCATCAGTAAATAAAGGCTTATGCAGAGAAAGTTTATTGGATTGACTTCCAACTTGGCAAGTACAAAATGAGTCATCTTTTATTTTATTCCTTGATCGTCAAATTTTTTGAAATCAACGGCGTCTTTTCAAAAATAGAAGGTGATGCCACTCTGTTCTCCTTACAACTCATCTATGAAAATTGAAAGCTCCTCGTATGAACCAAGAATAGAGTATATTGCAAAAATCTTGTTATTTTCTTCATACATGAACAAATTTTTAGGCTTCCAAAGAGCTCAGAGCTATTGAGAACTTGTGCTCAATGATTAAAATGTGCAAAAATTCCAGTAATCATGGTGTGTCAACAAAATTATAGTTATAGGACGGTGAAAAGCAAGTAAGTTTCTCAGTCCATTATATATTAAGCTTTCTAGTATTATGCAATTTTAATCGCCATGCCTCCAAAGAAAGTTTTCTCAGGTTAGGTTGATTATTAATCTAGAAACATACATGATGACCTTCTTGAGTTGTTACTTGAGTCCACAAATGAATCTGTTCCAGTGAAGAAATTAACTACTCTGAACCCTAGACTCAAAATTGCTAACAGATTGTATGATGAGGAGAACTAGGTTAGGGATGCCAAAACTTCTCAAATAGGGCTTTGTCTCTTCAAAAAATAGTTCTAAAAAAGGAAATTATTTGCCCCTCATGGAAATATTTCAAACTTTGACTTGGGAAAATTAATAGTCCCTAGCATTTTCATGGATTATGACCTACTAGAGGTTATTTCTAAGAATTATGACCTAGTAATCAGAGTAGTGAGTAGGTTGGATGGCGAGTGTTTGATCATAATAAGCCTTGAGGAAATTTGAGAAGTTTTTAGTCATGAACCACTATCAGATTATCATATACCTATTGACCTACAAGAATTAGAAAAAGAATATTCATCTAAAAGGCATAAGATCAGATAGGGTGCATTGAGGGCACACATAGGCACAATTGGAAATTTACTAGTAATCACAAAATCTACTAGGGTTGAACATTTTTAAAAGGAATATTTCACTTCTCGAGCCGTGGAGATACATAGGACTATGTGTAGGGTTTCTGGTGAGGATGAGCAGAATAACATGCCTATAAGTTTTATGTATATGCTAGCTCAAATTTATTCTTTCGATGTTGATGTTATTTTTTATTTTGCCTCATATTTAGTAGAAGAAATCCATATATGCTTCGTTAGAATCTGAAAAGGCAAGGTTGAAAAAACTTTTGGTCACTATTCATTGTTGATGCACATGTTCTTGTTTGAAGGTGTGACATATTTTGGGAAGGAAATGGCCTTAAATAGAGAATAAGAGGGAGAAGCTCTCCTAGTTCAAATATGGAGTACAGATATGACTTGGGATGCAGAGAATGCTAGTTTTGTCAGGTTTGATAGGTACTTTGCCTCAAGGTCAAGGTGCCTCTTATTAAGTGACAATCCTAGAGTTTCTAAGGCACCAGTAAATTTTATCAGGCCCATGGATAATCCTATTGATCTAAAATAATCACATAATTAAGGAGATATTATACCATACTCTATTTCAACTGTGTTTAGAGTTTATGGTTTCAAAGGGACTCCTCATGTATTGCCCTACCAAGTGCCCCTAAAAGTAGGGATAACTGAGATATTGTGGAAACTGGGAAGATTGGAAGAAAACTATTTGATAAAAGGACAAAGAGGTTCAATTTTCCCAACTTGTACTATAGTCCACCATTTTGTAATCACAAAGGGTGGTTGGTTGTCTTTATACAAATTACTAGACCAGTATGAGATGGTTGTATCTCATCCTCATTTTTGTGATACTGAGGAATTCTATGATTTAGTTTTTAGATTTAGAGCTAAGCTTGTTTCCATAAAACATGAGCCTTATTACCCTAAGGATATAATAAGGAATGAGTTCTCTTTGCAGGAGCAAGAGACCAAAAAGGAGAAATGGAGGGTTTTCTCAAGAGTTTTAGAATTTATTCATTGTTTTGACAAGGATTATGAGCCTCTAGGTAATGCAAAAATAGAGGTAGATAAAATAAATAAACTCATGATAACTTCTCCTAAGATAATGGAAACAATGAATGACATGAAACAATTCTTCATTAATGCCTATCTTGATAAAGCTAGGGAGGTTATAAGAAGGTTGGAATTCACTCCCAATGTTGGAGCAGGACAATTAATTTTCCAAAAAATACCAAGCTACAATGTGATCCAGAATAAGAAGACCTCACTAGACAAAGGAAAAAAAATAATAGAATCAACTAGTGTTGTCTTGGAAGAGAGACTTGATGAGCCCTTGCCCAAGAGGAAAAAAATAATGAAAGAACAAGGTCCTCACATTGAGGAATATTTTTGTGTCCAATCTCCTTTGCAAATTGGAGAGGAGTAACTCAATGGAGAGCAAGTTGAATAGATGGGGTCCCAAGGGGGAGTATTTATTACCCAGGCAAAGCTAGAAGAGGGAAATCCTCAAGAACCTCCAATGTCAAGCCTTGATTTGACAGTAGAAGATTATAGAGGAAAAGAGCTAGATCCTATAATTGAATAGGTTGGTCATGAATTTTTGTCTAATGATAATTTTGTTAGAACAAGAGTCTTCTACCAATTTTCATGGAGAGAAAATATGGGAAAATATGAGGAAAGGTGTAAAAGTTAAGAATAGAGCATCTAGAAATGGAGGAGGCATCCATGCAAAATCAAATCAAAGAAGAAATGATGCAAGAATCCAAAAATATAACCCCTGAAGAGGGGAGATAGATGCTAAAAGCATCTAATATTCTATTGCTACTGTTGTCACTTAGGTTTGCACCCTTGTCCAGAGCCTATGCATGAGGACAATCTAGTGAAACATGGAAACAACCTCCAAATTGTGGGACTTGAACTGTGAGGTTGAGTCTCCAAAAAAGGCTGGCTTCCTCTTACTATCAGGATGCACCTAGCTACTCTTGGAGGGGAAAAGGGAGAAGGAGAGCATGAAACCAATCTACCTAGCCTAATCTAAAGAGGTGATGCACCAAAATAGAGTGTTCAGACCAATCTCTGTCCATATATGCACTATTGAACCAGAATGAAACTAAGGATATACACATTCAGACTTGCTTAAATCAAATAACCACATGCAGATCAAGATGATCAAGATGAATGTCACAAGGAAAGAGAGATTCTCTTATATACCATTCACAAGCCAAAAAAGATACAATCATGTAGATTAAAGACTTTCACAAAACAATGGCGAAGGTAAAGAGTTCTTGCACTTTCATACCAATGGCTAAAGGAGATAAAATAGAGAATCATACAGTTCAGAGGCATAGGGGAATTTACATTGGAATTGCAGAGCAACGGTAGAGAAAAGCCAAAGAAAGGTCTGACCTCAACAAAATCTACAAAAGTTTCCTTTATAGTTCAGGCATAACTGAGATCTCCTCTAGCTGAAGTGACTTTGCAGCTACTTGCCATTAAGTTCTGTAGAGAACAATCAAGGGGAAATCTGATCTAGATGCAGATCCAGACAAAATGATTTGGAACAGGGCCCTGAGAAGATAGAAACGGTGCCATAACTATGCTCTAACCTAGTAGATGGATCAAAAGATGGGTAGTGGAGTGTTCTTCTCATTCTGCATTCATTTGATGGTAGTTGGAATCAATCATGAAGATTAGATCACGCAACAAAACTGATTACCTTCATTTTTTGGGTCGTGAATCAGCAGAGTCAGCGAGTCAACCTGTTTCTGTAAGTAGGATCGACCACGTGGACCAACAGCCTCTTTTTATTTTTCCACCTCATGGAAGTCCTACATAGTTGACCATCTCTTCATCACTAACTGCGCCAACTCCTTAACTCCAGCTGTGATGGTTACACTAACTATCTGTCGTTAACTGTCAACCTTGGCCGGGCCCGCGAGACATGTGTCACCAAGGTGCTATGTCACTATGGTTAAAATTCTCATAGTTCTCCGTAGTGAGATAGCGCCCATCATTGATCTTTATTAATCTGACGATCATGGAGACTCGTTGTGTTTCGCACTTTCTTTTCAACTTCTGGGCCCGTGAAATGCTGTTAGCACACCTGGTATCATCCTTGAGGTTCATGAGATAACACGGGCCCATCTAACATGTGTCACTGAAGCGCTATGTCGCTAACATATATAGTGTGTAACTTTCAATAACACAATAATGCCAACCATCGATCTTCCTAAAATCTGATGACCGTGAAGACTCTTCATAATACTATGCTTGTTCTTACCGAGGCCCATCATACCTGGCACCATCTCGGCAACAACACCACACTCGAATGACACCTGGCAATCCTTGGCACACATACCTTGGCGAGACCTGGCCCCCTGGTCCACGTGGAAAAAGGGCGCTATGTCGCTATGGTTAAGGTTCTCGCAGTTCTCCATAGTGAGATAGTGCATGTCATAGATCTGCCTTAGATCTACGGTGGTCCACAAAATTGTACAACTATGTCTTGAGCTAGCTGAATGGACCAATGAAAAAATGCCACTATATTCTGACCCGTTTGACAACTGCCACTGAGGATGAGATGTACTATCACTTTGAAGAATGGCGAGCCCATTACATCATCTATGCCACACGTCGCCGAGGCATTATGTCACTATGGGTATCTATCGTGCAACTCTCAATAGCGACATGATGCCAATCATGGATCAAATTCACATCTACGACGCTCAAACTCTTTGCAGAACTGCATACTTGGTTAATTGGATGGGCCAATAAGATCCCCCTACGTACTCTGACCTGTCTAATAGCTGCCATGGAAGACAAGACACTTGTTCATCCTATAGCCCACAAGACAAAAATGGAATCACATGCCACGTGTCACTAAGGTGCTATGTCGCTATGGTTACAATTCTCGCAGTTCTCCATAGTGAGATAGCGCCCATCATTGATCTGAACTGATCTAACAGTGAGCAAGATAGATCTGACTTCTCAGTGCATAGACAATAAGAATTGGCCACGTGCCAACTGTCTAACGAATCCTCGCTGATATCTGACAAGGCACACCTGGGACCAATCGAACACGCGGTAGAAGGGCACTATGTCACTAACGTATCCACCGTGCGACTTCCCATGGCAAGATAGCGCTAACCATAGATATTCTTTAGATCTGATGACGGAAGACTTGCGGGTCGCAGAACATATTATAAGGTTTGATTGAGTATTTAAAATAATATTAACTCTGCACACTAGCTGTTGGCGGGTAGAACATTTAAAATTTGAATCTTGGCGGGGCATAAAAAATAATAACAGCTACCCAATTGGAATATAGCATATGCTCTAGTTTTTAATTTTGTTTCTAATAAATTAAACATACAGGACAAAAATAAGAAAGAAATAAAAGGTGCCACCTTTAGTGAAGACCAAGCTACCTTAGTCATTCAGTCATTAAGGAAATGATCCAAGACTATCTCATCACAGTTAGATGACACTGTATTAATGGGAAATATAATTGTAAAGAGAGTGGTAGATACAACCCATGTGGAGGTTGCACATTTGAATGTTGGTACATCTCACATAGCTTTGGCCACTGCAGAAAGAGATGAGAAGGAAAGGTTGGAGTTATAGGCTAGGTATGAGAAATTTTTGAAGGCTTACAATAAAGAAGCTCAAAAAAGAATTAAACCTAAAAATAAAGTAAGGGGACAGTCTTCCATACCAAAGATCACATACTCTCACCCACCAGTGGAGCCTTTTAAATCCACCCACTTATTGAGATTCCTGATACACCACAGAGGCCATAGTAGTATACAACTGAAGATTTTGAAGAAGAGAAAAGTAAACTATGGGCATTACATGTAGAGTTGAATGTGCAGTATGAAGATAAATTGAGAAAGGCTCTCATTTATTTGGTTGAAAAAATTGAATGATCATTATTCTATGATCAATTATCAAAGGTAATAAATATATGGGAGGAAATAAAAGCAAGTGATGAGACTTTGAAACCCAATATCAATAAGTGGAGCAAGAGAAGAAAAGAGGTTACATTGCTGTGTTATTCTGTTATAAGATCTTCACATGCCCACATTGAGATAACTTATGATCTTGGTAATGATCTTGGTAATGATCTTCAAGAATTTGATGATAATAGAGTTAAGCTACAAAGAAGAATTGTTGGCTACTTGAATAAGTACAAAAATAATAAATTTGATTTATTCCCACTTGCTTTGGATAAGAAGAATAAAGATGAATGGGCCAAAGAATTAGATGATTTATTTTGTTTGAGAATGAATAAAGTCATTAATGAAAAAGGACACGCATGGTGGGCAACCACAATAGAAGAAATGGTGAAGGTTCAATAATTTTTTGATTCTTTAAAACAAGATTTTGTTAATATTGATAAAAAAGGCTGAGTGTGTGATCAAGAAGAAAAATGATATTCTGCAATTTAACTGGCTAGATGACACACTATTTGACAAGTGGATGGTAGATATTTCTTCTGATGATCAGTGGGAAGAAGTTGAAAGTGATGATGATAAGATGGATCAGGATGAAATACAAATCATTGATGCACCTTCGATAGATTAGAAGAAAGAAGAAGATAAAGAAGGACAACCATCTCAAATGGAAAGCATTGTGGGCCAGATAGATGATGTGGCAGAAATAAAACTAGGTATAACTGTCACCTTGATAGTACATGATGATGCAAGTGGAAATGCTAGAGTTGAGGTAAATTTACAAGAATCAAAGCCTGACACATCAATGTCGAACTTGATAGCTACATATGCCAAGGATTCAAAATAGAAAAAGGCCAATCATGGAGTCTATAGCATTTTGAAATGTAACAGAAGTGGAAGCTATTAAAAAGAATATTATGTAAAGGTCTTTCTGTTACACACAATTTTGTCTTTTGTGATAGCTTTAAAATGTAAATATCTTTTGTTAAAGGAGATCTGTCTATTCTCGATGCCTGAAGCTTATTGCATCTCACAATATATAAGTGAGATTTCAAGGCTAGAGAAAGGGTCCAAATTATTGTCTTTATAAGTCTTTACTAAGTCTATTTAGTCTAGTCTTTTTGTTGAATACTTTGTGATATATTTTTTCTATAAGTTTATGGGAATACATCAATTTCATAGGATTTAGATGTTTTTTCTTGATTCATTCTAAGTCTTCTTCAATTGTATACAATTTTTTTCAAAATAAAATTAATACAAATATGAACTATCACCACATCTTTTCTAGTTGAATCTTGTCTCCATTTCCTTTACTTGGTTATTGTGAAGTTGTATAAGCAAAGCTTGCCCAGTTGAATGCAATTGACTCAAATTGTATGTCAATTCACCATTTCTCTTAGTTTAATGAATTAAATAAATTATTTAGTGGTATTGATGGGGTCTCCATGGTAATAGGAAGGATGTCTATAAGCACAATTTTCAATAAGAATTGTTGATAATGTTGATTGTAAAGAAATCAATCAGATCTAGGAATTGAATGGACTCTGAATCCCAATGGATGAGGCACTAATCTATTAAATTCAATCTATATGTGAAGATATCATAGAAAATCATCAAGCTCAAATTAAAAATCAATTTTACTTTATTGTTCAAAATAATTATCAATGTTGGTCAGCACTTGTTTGCATTTGATCTCTAATCCTTAGTTAGCTACTATTGCTAGAAATACTTGTAAATTTGAGAAGAATTGTGACCAAATCTTCTTATAAGGGATGTGTATATCTTAAAGTGTCATAGAATGAGAAAACTATGTATATATTAGAGATAGGAGATGAGAATCAAAATGAAACTAAGAGATTCTTGCTCATCTGTATTCATTTCTTTGAACCATCCCTCAGGTATACCCACCTTGGTTCTATAGAGCCTAAAGAGTAGGAAATTTGTCTTGATTTTGTTACAATTGGGTTTAGATAATAAACACATTCAATTATTTATAGGAATTAGTTGATCCTTAGATTATTTGTAGTTTCAATATCTTGGTATTGAGTATTTTGTTACTTGATAGGTTAAAAACACCAACAAAATGGTGACTCCGCTAGGGACCCGCTTAACACACATGTGTTTGTGTGTAAAATGTACTATAGTTTTATTTGGTCCTATTGTGTATGTATATGTCAGATCATTTTGTAGTACTATTTGTGGTTGTAGTGGGCATGTTTCAACGACAAACCTTGAGAATTTTTTTTTGAAAAAAGAGAAACAACCCTAGCGCCATAGGTGTACATTGACATACATAGCCTCTATGAAGTGTCTTATCTGTCAAGAAAGAGTTGTAGTCATGTGTTTTTTGTGATTGGTCCCTTGTGTTATAAATTTATTTGGTATTTTCTTGTAATTTTTCCTTTGAATTCAAAAGCTATCTTACTATCATATTTTCCCTAAAATAGGGTGGCGACTCAGTCAAGGTTTTGAAGCTAGTGCTTATTTAACAAGAAATTTTCTTTAATGGCTAATAAAAGGAAGAATACAAGAGATTACACAAGGGCCAATCTTGATGTACCCTTATATAGAAATTTTCCCCAAGGTGGTAGGAAAAATCAAGGCAAAAAGAAGGCAAATTTGAATCTCACCCAGAAACCCAAAAGTAATACATCAGTATATACTCAATACCAACCAATGGTAGGAAGGGAGTCTTCTTCATTAAGGTTTGAGTCATAAACTACAAGGCTTTTGGGGGGAATATTTAGTACTCCACTACAAGAAGACCAAGTTTACCATGATAAGAATGTTTCCTCAGTAGGAGATATGTTTCATAGATCAACTATGAACCATAGGCTAGTATATGGGAATTTCATGAAAGATCCTAGAATAGTTCCATATATGGAGCCTAATCTTATAGATCTCAATAACCCTACTAATTCAGAGGAAACTTCTATAGACCCTAAGGAAGTATGTTCAGAAATAGAAGTTCTGAAGAAATGGGTCATAGAAGAGGAGGCCAAATGTATCCATTTGGAGAAGGAAAGAGAGCAAGCCACTATGAATGCTATTATTGAAAGAGATAAACTACTTAGAAGGATGGCTACTTTGAAGGATCAAAACAAGAAGTTAGAAGAGAGGACCTCATTCCTTCATGGTAATATGTTTGAGGATATAGATAGTTTAAGGTCTAAAGTTCTAGAACAAGAAAAACTCATGAGCCAAAGGTAAGAACCTATCATTTTTCAAGTCCAAGCCTACAAGCCTATCCAAGAAGATTCTATAGAACCTACTGTGAAACCAATTGATAAAGGAAAGGGAAAAGCTATTGGAATTCAAATAAATGAACCCCAAGTTGCACTACAAAAATCTATAAATCCTCCCATGTCTAAGCTAGACCTTGACCTGGAAAAGGAAAGAAAAGAGAAAGAGGGTCTGGCAAAAGAACTTGAGAAGGTTGAGAATGATGCTCAAGCAGTAAAAACTAGGAGAAAGATTCAGTTCATTAAGTCTAACTTTGCTTTAGTTTCCTGGGCTAACTCATGTACTCAAAATGCAACTTTTATACTTACTTGTGGACCAGTAATATCTAGTCAAGCTATGTCTCAATCTACCCCTATCCCTTCATCCACCACTAGTATTCAAATCCCTACTGGCCAAATACAACAATCACAAAATATTGCCCATAATCAGGCTAATATGGAAAACACATCCAATGCTGCTGGTTTTTGGAACAAGCCTATATATGTGGAAAACTTTAGACAAATATCATTTGTAGGGATTCTTGGTTTGCCTGATCCCATATCTTTTGATCTAAGAGATAAAGTTGTCAAGTTCTTTGGAAACAATGTTGTCACTCGAGAAGAACACTTGAGAGTCTTTGTAGACATGTTGAATGACTTTGAAGTTGAGCATGAAGATGTGGTGATGAAATTGTTTGTGCATTCATTAATAGAAGATGTTATGGATTGGTTTAGAATATTACTAGATGATTGCATTAGTTCTTAGAGTAATATGGAAAATTTGTTTAAAGAACAATATGGAGACAATACTAATGCTGGATTTATGTAAAATGATTTCAATAACATCAAGTAAAACCCTAATGAATCTACATTTGATTTCAATGTAAGGTTTCAAAAGGGAATGTATAAGTTGTTTCAGGTTATGAGATTCAATGAGGATGTTTGTCTTACAACATATTTTAATGTTTTTGATAGCATGATGGCTTATCAGTTGAGGGATAAGGATCCTAAGACTTTGAGGGATGCTTTCAAAATTGCAGTAAATATTGAAAATAACATAAAAGAATCTAGTAAGTTAGGAAGAAGGGATGACCTAGAGTTGTTCAATCCCAAGAACAATAAGAAAGAAATGATAAAGTTCTAGTAGGAAAAAGGCATGAAGAACCCTCGATAGGTAAAGTATTGGACTTATTAAAAAAGATGAATAAATCAAATTTTAGTTCAAAAAAACCCATTGTTGGTGAGAAGGCCCTGTCAAATAATAACCATTTCAATAGATAGCCAAGAATGCAAAATTACCTCGATACCACTCAATGGAAGGATGGTAAACCAATTCCCAACCAAACCCAAAATGTAAAAGATAAGGGTAAACCAGATCCTCTCTAGAGAAGCTCTATTAATATGGATGATGATGTACCATGGTGCATCATATGTCAATCACCCCACTCTATAGATTATTGTGCAGTTGCTTGGTCATTTTCTTCATATCAAAGTACACAACATGAAGAAGAAGAAGACAAGAACCATGATGATGTAAGTTGTAATATGGTAGGTATGTTTGATGATTGTGTAGATTCTGATTTAGAGGAACATGAGGATGATGTTACTAGTAGAGAATCGTTTACTAGCTACATCATCAACAAGTATTCTCAGATGATGAAAATTATGATAAAGACAAGGTATGTAGTGTATCCTCAAATGTTGATAATATATACTTGAGAATGCCTTCAAAGGAAGAGATTGACAAAATCACTGTAGAAATGATTTCTCAAGTGCACAGTAACTATAACCTGAGGAATAGGACAATTGGAAATGATGCTGGCAAATTGTAATGTCATGTTTAGGACATTCTACTGATTTCCCTAATTTGTATAAATTTTGTTATATTTTCATCTGATATATTATATATTAATAAGGTTACTTATATATCATAAGGTGTATTATATAAATAAATATATATTATATATTAATAATATAGATTAATATTAATTATATATGATTATATATAAATCATTTTAATTAAATATTATTTTAATATATAACAAGGATATAATATCATATACTATTGTTATACAAATATATGTACATATAAATATCTAATTACAAATAATATTCATGTATATATATGTATGTATGTATGTATGTATGTATGTATGTATGTATGTATGATTAATATTTATAATTATATAATATATAACAATTAATATTTGTATCTCAATATAATTATAATATAATAATATTTTATATAAATTAGTGATTATTAATATTATACTATTTATATATAATACTTATTTATTAGTTAATTTATATGCTAAAATGGGGATATCACAATCCTCCCCTCTCAAATTTGCTTGTCCTCAAGCAAAATCATTCATACACAAACTCATTCATAGATACAAAATAGATTTTCATACAAAAAACCCTAAAATATTTATGAAATATACATCTTAATGAATGAAAACACAAAGCAAACATGGTGTTGATAGATGAGAACACGATGCAAACAGATGGAAACATGAAGCAAACATGATGCAAATAGATGAAAACACACATTATGCATTTCCTTAATTGTGAACCTGAAACCAAAAAAATTGTTAGTACACATTATATAAAAATCAATCTCCTAAGAAGGTGTTTATAGTGTCAAGTTATTAACTTGTCAATCAAAAGTATCTATTCATTATAATATTAACTCATCAATTCTTATGTATGGGAGGAGAAACTATAATAGGGTGCCCTGTTACCCAATCATGGGCCTCACCATTCTCCCTCATTATTGTTATCTCTCTCCAATCATCATTCCAAAGATGGTGCTTTTGTATGATGTACCTTGGGATACTCACTCCACTGTAGGTCGTACTTGGTACCCGTAGGCCCTATCCTGTACCTCGACTGGTGTCACCTAGCCCATTCCACCGCAGGCCTTATCTCATATTTCTCTTTCCGATCATCATTCCCAAGATGGTGCCTTTGTATGATGTACCCTGGGATATTCGCTCCCTTGTAGGTCTTACCTAGTACCTGTAGGCTTTATCCAGTACCTCAAGTGGTCTCACCCAACCCATTCCACCATAGGCCTTATCTCGTCTTGGAGAATCATGATCTTATTAAATTTAAGTTTTATTAATTACTTATTCTAATAAATTATTTTCATACACTATAAATTATTAATTTCATTTATCCCTTAAATATTAAAGTGGGTAAATGTACACTTTAATGAAAATGGAATATATACTATTCATACCTTAAAATGTATAGCAGTTGCTAGCTAATATATTAGAAATTTTAGTGTTGATCCTACTCTCCATGCCTTAATGTCAAAACCCATGATGATGTTTGGTGTGGATCTTCATGCAAAACCCGATGGAGAATAGTGCATATGTCTGATACTTCATCCCACACTTTTTTAATGCCAAACTCATGAATAGTAGAAAGCCAAATTATTAAACCTGTAAAAGCTGGATTGAACAGAACTATATACTTGCTATCTCATTTAGCAAATCTTATGGAGAAAATCCCTGCTTCTTCTTCTTCTATTTACATTTCCTTCAATCTTGCAAATACAAAATTCACAACACACTTTCATTGCCTTCATATCTTCCTACACAACATCAATGACATAGTCACTAAGAATTGGATCTATGGAAAATTCCCTCAATATTTGCAACAACCTCCCGCATTGGTGTCTGCCAAAGCCCAAATCATACCACAAAAATGATGATGGTTTTCACAGATTAACAAAGTTCTCTCTTTGTTCTTTCAAATCCTTATTGGATAGTGAACCAACCAAAAAAAATTAAAAATAAAATTTCAAGCATTCGATCCACCATTCCTTTCAATGGAAACATTTGCAATGAGGTTGAGTGGCATGATGGGCTATTTGAATCAATATTTCATCCACAAATAATGTTCATCAAAATAATTTTCCTCACATTTGCATATTGGCTCTCATACCCTATTAGATTTTTGGATATTATTTGGTATATTTGAATCAATCCTTTCTTTTGAAAAGTTGTTTTTCTTACAACAACACCAAATCTAAATCTTTTAACAACTCCATGAGCTTCTTCATCATCATCATTGCTATTACATCTCAACCTCAGATTCAAATCATCCAAAAATTGCCAACTACAATTAATGCAACATTTGTAACTGGGTACTTTGCAATATAAAAATCTCATTTGATTTGAAATTTTTCTATTCTCTAGCACTTGTAAAATGCGGTAACTGGGTACTTTCCAGTATAAACAAAATTGAATGAATTTATCTTCTAGTTGCCTCGGTCCACTGCATTATTCTCTTAAAGCATATGTAAAAAACAAAGTTTCATGGTTCGTAGTCTGGATTGTCTCTCGAACCAAGTTTAGAAATAACAAAGCAGTAAGAATCCCAATCAGTCTACCAAAGATACTTGAGCAGCACCAAGCACGTGCATAGTAGACATCTATTATTTATTTAAAAACTATCTTGTCCACAAGCTAGAGTTAACCCAACCAACTCCAAAATCTTCATCTCTAATGGATGCCTAAAATTACCATAACCCATGCAATACTGAATCTAGTAAATCTGATCATATAACCCCAATTTACATTATAAAGTTTCTATTGAAAATCTCTTTCTACTTTAATTTTAATCAGGATGCAAGGATCATGCTCTGATACCACTTGTAATGTCTCATTTAGGACATTCTACTAATTTCCCTAATTTGTATAAATTTTGTTATATTTTCATCTAATATCTTTTCCATTGTTTGATATTATGTGTGTGTGTGTGTGTGCGCGCGCGTGTGTGTGTGTATTTTCAAAGGGTCGTCTCTTTTCATAATAATAGTTATAGTATATTAATAATTATCTTATATATTAATAAGGTTACTTATATATCATAAGGTGTATTATATTAATAAATATATATTATATATTAATAATATAGATTAATATTAATTATATATAAGATTATAATAATATATGATTATATATTAATCATTTTAATTAAATATTATTTTAATATATAACAAGGATATAATATCTTATACTATTGATATACAAATATATATGTACATATAAATATCTAATTACAAATAATATTCACACACATATATATATGTATAATTAATATTTATAATTATATAATATATAATAATTTATATTTGTATCTCAATATAATTATAATATAATAATATTTTATATAAATAAGTGATTATTAATATTATACTCTTTATATATAATACTTATTTATTAGTTAATTTATATGCCGAAATGAGGATATCACACAAATCTTCTAGTATATTCATCAAGTATATTACACACAAGATGAAGGATGAGAGTAAGAAGACTCATATTGAGACAACAAAGGTCAAAGATAGTAAAATCAAGAAGTGGGAGCCAAAAAAGAAAGTGCAATTTCAAACAAATGATACCCCTAGAACAGTAGTGCAAGAAAATAATTTAGTATCTAATTCAACTAAGCAGATCGTAGTGCCTACTATTCAAAGGACTTCCACTCTAGGTGTGCTTGTCAAGCCCATTGTGTCTGAACCTATTGATATGATATCTATATTATCACAAATTATTATCAAAGTACCTTATCTCAATTATTTAGAATCAATGAGCACAAGAGTAAGGCCTTATCATGGTTGGGTGGGATAGGAAAGAATCATAATATGGTTGAACCAAGTGCCATTCAACAAACCCCAGTAGTGGTAGAAGATAATTGTATTATATCCCAAATCCCACAAATATTTTTGCATGATTCATCAGTAGCCTATATAGAAGATATTGACCCATTTTTTCTTAGTTTGATTATAAAAGCAAAAACCCTAAAGAATTGCACGATAGATTTAGGACCATCTAACACCATCATGTCTTTTAAAGTCATGGAATCTTTAGGTTTGAAGGTAGATACTAAACAAGGCAGATGTAGAGGTATGGATGCTAGAGAAGTCCATGTTATAGGTACATATATGCATTTCCATTCAAGTTAGGTGCATACCCTGAAGCAAAATTGACCATGTCAATCCTTTTGGTTGACATCTCCCCACATTATGGGATGTTGCTCTCTAGAAAGTGAAGTGCTAGTATGGGAGGTAGTCTATAATGTGACTTCTCTTATGCAAATTTTCATATAGGTGATAAGGCAGTTAGGGTAGATAGGGAGCCAAGGGTCAATAAAATTCTAGGAAAAGGCATTGATAAGGATTCAACTTGCTTTTTGGACACTACTGTAAATGCTTTCAAGGCAGAATTGATCATTCAAGAAGTAGAGAAATTGCCTGCTATGATTGAACATGAGGTGGAATGTTGTATGGATTCACCAGTTTTGTGGACTATGTACTTTGATGGGGCTAGTTCCAAAGAAGGTTCAGGGGCAGGGGTAGTTTTTGTTTCTCTTGAGAAGAATACCTTCAAATATTCATTCACTCTAAAATTTTCTTGTAGCAACAATATAGCAAAGTATGAAGCCCTGTTGTTAGGATGAAAAGTTGCCACCCATCATGGAATCAAAAAGTTACATGTTGTAGGTGATTTTGAATTGGTTATCTCACAAATAAAGGAAACTTATGCTTCAAAAAACAAAAGGTTGAAACAATGTAGAAATGTAGTCTGGGATTAGATAGATTTTTTTGATGCATTTGGTATTTCATGGAGAGACAAAAGTCAGAATAAAATGGTAGATTTACTAGAAAATGTAGTAATCAAGCCTAAGGAAATGTCATTTACTGGAATCTCACAAATGGAAGTTCAAAATAGACCTTCAATACCTAACAATATTGAAAATTGGCAAGTTTTTGAAGATGACAAGGATATTTTGAACTTCATGTTAAGTGAGGATAAATACAATGGTTAAGAAATGGATTGTAGTGATTTAATTGAAACCATTGATGGTAAGGAAACTATTTTTGGCCAAGAGATTATGTAGTTGGAAACCAACAAGGTACCTAAGGGGTTAGTGGTTTTGGAGAATATTTTTGATAATCAAGATAGAGTAAAACCTGAAACTAGGGACCCTAAGCCTCAAGAATTAGAAGAAGTAAATCTTGGTACTGTTGAGGCTCCTAAGAAGGTTTATATTGGCCCAAAATTGCCTGTTGAAATTGGAAAAACACTGATTAATTTGCTGAGGAAGTACAAACATGTTTTTGAATGGTCGTATGATCAACTTAAGGCTTATAGGGAAGATTTGTTCCAACATGTCAAACCACTAAAAGACAATGTAAAACCTTTTAGACAAAAACAAAGACCAATAAATCCCACTCTAGCCCCTAAAATGCAAGAGGAGTTGATGAAGCTAAAGGATGGAGCGATAATTAAGCCAATTAGACATTCCACTTGGGTTTCAAATTTGGTACTTGTCCAAAAGAAGAATGGAGACATAGGATTATGTGTAGACTTCATAAATTTGAATATTGAATCCCTGAAGGACAATTATAGACTACCAAATATGGAAGCTATGTTGCAATAGGTAACTAGTTTTGAGCTAATGTCCATGATGGATAGGTTTTCAGGATACAATCAGGTCCTTGTGAAGGAGAGTGAACAATTTAAAATAGCTTTTACAACTCCATGAGGAACTTATGTATACGTGAGGATGCCATTTGGTTTGATCAATGCAAGTGCTACTTTTCAAAGAGCTATGGATGTAGCATTCCATGAGTATATTGATAAATTTAAGGTGGTATACCAAGATGACCTTACAACATATTCCAAGAAAATTGGTGATCATTGCAGTCATCTAGAAAAGATCTTTATCAAAGCCTTGGAATATAGGGTATCTTTAAATCCAAAGAAATGTACATTTGAGGTAACTAAAGGAAAATTATTGGGACACATAGTATCAAAGGATGGAGTAAAGATAGATCCTGAAAGAGTAGTAGCTATTGACAAGGTGCCTAAGCCAAGAAATGTAAAAGGAATACAATCTTTCTTTAGGCAACAAAACTTCCTAAGGAGGTTTGTTAAAAATTTTGTTGAGATTAGTAGACCCATTTCAAAAATGCTCAAGAAAGGAGCTATTATCAATTGGGATGGTGAACCTTCATAGGCATTTCAGGACATTAAAATTGCCATAAAGAATTCTCCACTGCTTAGGACCCTACATTATACAAAACCAATGCACATATTCTCTTTTGCATCTTTCCATATTGTAGCTATAGTTTTGTTACAGAAGAATGAGGAAGGGTATGAAAAACCTATTGCTTTCTTGAATAAATCACTACATCCCATTGAACTAAAATATGAGATAAATGAGAAGCAAGCATATGCCTTGGTGAAGGTTGTTAAGGCTTTTAGGTGTTATTTGATAGCTTCCATTGTTATTGCATTTGTACTTAATGCAACTTTCAAGGACATTTTTTCTCAGCACAAGGTATCAGGCAAGAGATGCAGATGGATCAATACGACCCAAGAATTTAACATTGAAATTCAAATCACAAAATTGGTAAGAGGTCCAATATTAGCTAAGATTATGGCTAAATCCAACTTAGATGCTAATCAGATCAATATAGTAACAAATGATTTAAGGTCAAGCTTATGTGGCATGGACCATTGTGAATGTTATACTAATGTCATTCATTATTTACAACATATGGAAGCCCCATCTCATTTGACTAAAAATGAAAATAGAAGCACTAAGTTACAAGCCATTAGGTATTTTATTGTCCACAACAACTTATGGAGGAGAAACTTTGAAGGAGTGTTCCTAAAATGTGTTGATCAAGAGAAATCAAAAGAAGTGTTGAGTGAAATGCATTCTAGAGTCTGTGGAGGACATTATATGGCTAAGACCATTGCACACAAAGTGATGAGAGCTAGATTTTGGTGGCCTTCTCTTTCTAAAGATGATCAGTTCATGGTCAAAAGTGTGATGCCTATCAAAGATTTGCAGGTAAGTTGAAATTTTTTTAAAATACTCTATTAAAACCAATGGAAGTTCAAACACCATTCAAACAATGGGGAATCAATTTTATAGGAGAAATCTCTCCTAAATCTAATACTGGTTATTCATGGATATTGGTTGCTACTGATTACTTCACAAAATGGGTAGAGGCAATGGCTACAAGAAATGCAACTAGCAAGGTTGTCACCATTTTTTTGCTACATAACATCATTTCTAGTTTTGGTTGTCCTTAGAGGATTGTAATGGATAAAGCAATGTGTTTTAGATCTGAGGAATTCATAAAATTTTGTGATAATTATGGGATAACAAGATCAACATCTTTACCCTATCATCCACAAGGAAATGAACAAGCTAACTCTATAAATAAGAGCTTGTTGAAAGTAATAAAAAAAACACTGGATGATAATAAGAAAGCTTGGGATTCTAAATTGCAATTAGTTATATGGGTTGACAGGGTGACTATACAAAAGGCTATAGGAGTTGTTGGAAATCTAATTGAAAAGCTCATTTTTGTTGAAGATCAAAGAAGGAGATTGTTGTAAAAGAATGTTTCAATCATTGTTTTGCCATTGATGTCAAACCTGATATTTGTAGGACTGATATTTTCTTATAAGATTCAAGTACTATCACTTAGTTGATCGATCAAGAGGATTTGATCAACAAGATGTAACAAGAGCACCTAAGGGAAAGGTTGAGTTATGATGTTGTAATGAAGTGCAAGGATTATCTAAGACAATGATTAAGTAGTGTATTGATAACATACTCAAAGAGAGAGAGCATGGTCACATTTAGAAATATTGGAAAAAGAAGTTGTAACAAAGTTAACTGCAAAGCTTTAACCTTGATCATTAGTTGAAGCCAAACAAATTCTTAATAAAAGCTGAGTAATAGACATTTTTAGTTAGTTTCGAGTGATCTTCAAGTGTCGAGTAAAAGATCAAGTGCCGAGCATTAGGAAAAAAAATTTAGTTGGTGTCAAGTAATCTTCAAGTGCTGAGCATCAGGAAAAACATAGTTGATGTCGAGTAACACAGTATGTGCCGAGCACCAGTATTTCAATAGTACCAAGCTGTTGCATTATTTCAAATAAAAAAGATTCACCAATTCCAAGCTGAATTAGTGGTTACATTGAATTTTGTGAACAAGTTGGAGGATAAGGATGACGAGTTGTTGGCATAGAATCCTATGTAAACCATTTTTGGGTGAATTCTAATTGATTATTCAAGAAGATTCTAGAGGAAACAGAATATGGGTTAGATGCAATGAATCCTATCTAATCCATGAGATTTAAAATTGAAGAAAAAGATGAATTGAGAAGGAAAAGGAACTCCAAGACTTCTATTTAAGAAGTCATAAACCAAGAAGAACAGAGCTGCTGATACTGTTGTTGCAGAAGTGTCAAATCTATGAAGTGATTGAAAGAGTGTCAAGAAGGAGAAGAGCAAAGAGGCTCTGCTTCTAAAAGTGGTCATGAAGAGATGATTGCACTAGTACATTGAGTATGGCGACTAAAAAAGACAAAGCTTGAAAGAAAAGCCAAGCAGTTAAGAGTTGCAGAGATAGAAGACCCGGCAAGGATATTCTTGTTAGCTCATACATCTCTATTTTTAGAAAAGGGGGTTTAGCGGAAGAATCAATTTTAAAGGTGGAATATTCTTTTAGGAGACCTTTTTTAAAAAATTCATTTCAGTCTCCTCTTTCCGACATAGTGCCTTACCATGAAAATCA
The DNA here is from genome assembly GCA_028749045.1 of Cupressus sempervirens. Taxonomy (NCBI): domain Eukaryota; kingdom Viridiplantae; phylum Streptophyta; class Pinopsida; order Cupressales; family Cupressaceae; genus Cupressus; species Cupressus sempervirens. Next base: position 31,726,896 of record CM053792.1, read on the forward strand.
AAAAATGTGAGATTAACAAATGCACGAGCGCCATAAAGTTTTTCTATTTTAATGAGGTTGTATGCTTATGATGCCTTGTCAAAAGCATTGATTGCAGTAATAATGATAGAAACATGTGATATTTCTTGGCACTAGAGTTTCTTAACGCCTAAGGAGGTTGCTATGTTGTGATCAAAATATTAAGGAATCCTACTAGTAGCGACATAGCGCCTTGCCTAAAAAGATGGAACACAACAACTATTATAATGAATGGCAGATCCCAGAAGTTCTTCAGTCAGCACATAATCATTGTGACATTTTGGAAATAATTAAGAAAATGAGTGTTTTTCTTGTGCTATATTTTTAAAAGAATGCGGTGGTCACTATGTCATGACCAAAAAAAGAAGGATTTATACCCGTAGTGATATAACACCTTACCAGAAAAAACAAGATACGGGAGGGCTCTATTTTCTCATGTTGTAAAAGGGACAAAAATATTATATATGATTTTTCAGCATGTCAAAATGTTTCCAATTCACATATGACATGGAAAAGCACTCAAGAAAAGGGTAGATGAAGAGTTGGGACCGTCAGATCAAATTCGCATTGATGGTAGGTGCTAAGTCATTATGAGGAATTGCCTATTCTTTAATGGTAGCAACATAGCGACCAAAGGAAGAGTTGGAGGAACCCACCATAGTCACATTGTAATAGTCATCAAATACATGTCGTTAGATTATAATGAATCAACTATGGTTGTTATGTCACGTATGGAAATTGCTCACTATTTATGCATGGTGACATAGCGAGAAGGTGACACGTGTCCATAAGTGCTATTGGCTCAAGCCCAAGTTGATAGTAGTAAAAGAAAGGCTTATGCAGAGAAAGTTTATTGGATTTACTTCCAGCTTGGCAAGTAGAAAATGAGTCATCTTTTATTTTATTCCTAGATCATCATATTTTTTGAAATCGACAGCGTATTTTCAAAAATAGAAGGTGATGCCACTCTGTTCTCCTTATAGCTCATTTATGAAAATTGAAAGCTCCTCATGCAAACCAGGAACAAAGTATATTGAAAAAATCTTGTTATTTCCTTCATACGTGAACAAATCTTCAGGCTTCCAAAGAGCTCAGAGCTATTGAGAACTTGTGCTTGGTGATTAAAATGCAAAGAAAATTTAATAATCATGGTGTGTCATACCATTACAGTTATAGGACGGTGAAAAGTAAGTAAGTTTCTCAGTCCATTATATAGTAAGCTTTCTAGTATTCTACAATTTTAATCTCCATGCCTCCAAGGAAAGTTTCCTTAGGTTAGGTTGACTATTTATCTAGAAACATACATGATGACCTCCTTGAGTTGCCTAAGTCTGCAAATGAATCTGCTCAAGTGAAGAAATTAACCACTCTGAACACTAGACTCAAAATTGGTGATGGATTGTATGATAAGGGGAACTAGGTTAGGGATGCCAAAACTTCTCAAATAGGGCTTTGTCTCTTCAAAAAATACTTCTCAGAAATGAAATTATTTGCCCCTCATGGAAATATTTGGAACTTTGACTTGGGGAAATTAGTGGTCCCTAGTGCTTTCATGGATTATGACCTATTAGAGGTTATTGCTAAAAATTATGACCCAACAATCAGAGTAGTAAGAAGGTTGGATGGCAAGTGTTTGATCACAATTAGCCTTGAGAAAATTTGAGAAGTTTTTGGTCTTGAGCCACTGTCAGATTATCATATACCTTTTGACATACAAGAATTAGAAAAAGAAATTTTATCTCAAAGGGATAAGATCTGACAAGGTGCATTGAGGGAACACATAGGCACAATTGGGAACTTACCAATAATCACAACATCTACTAGGGAACCTTTTAAAAAGGAATATTTCACTTCCTAGGATGTGGAGATATATAGGACTATGTGTAGGGTTTTCAGTGAGGATGAATAGAATATCATGCCTATAAGTTTTATGTGTATGCTAGTTCGAATATCTTCTTTCGGTGTTCATGTTATTTTTTATTTTCCCTCATATTTAGTAGAAGAAATCCATATAGGCTTGGTTGGAATTGCCAAAGGCAAGGTAGAAAAAACTTTTGGTCACTACTCATTGTTGATGCACATGTTCTTGTTTAAAGGTGTGACACATTTTTTGAAGGAAATGGCCTTAAACAAAGAACAAGAGAGAGAAGCTCTGATAGTTCAACTATGGAGTGCACATATGAATTGGGATGCAAAGAATGCTAGTTTTGTCAGGTTTGATAGGTACTTTGCCTCAAGGTCAAGGTGCCTCTTATTAAGTGACAATCCTAGAGTTCCTAAGGCACCAATAAATTTTATCAAGCCCATGGATAATCCTATTGATCTAAAAGAATCACATAATTAAGGAGATATTATACCATACTATATTTCAACTGTGTTTAGAGTTTATGGTTTCAAAGGGACTCCTCATGTATTTCCCTACCAGGTGCCTCTAAAGTAGGGATAGCTGAGATATTGTGGTAGCTGGGAGGATTGGAGGAAAACTATTTGATAAAAAGACAAAGAGGCTCAATTTTCCCAACTTGTACTGTAGTCCATCATTTTGTAAGCACAAAGGGTGGTTGGTTGTCTTTATACAAATTACTAGACCAGTATGAGATGGTTGTATCTCATCCTCATTTTTGTGATACTAAGGGATTCTATGATTTAGTTTTTAGATTTAGAGCTAAACTTGTTTCTATAAAACATGAGCCTTATTACCCTGAGGATATAATAAGGAATGAGTTCTCTTTGTAGGAGCAAGAGACCAAAAAGGAGAAATGGAGGGCTTTTTCAAGAGTCTTAGAATTTATTCATTGTTTTGACAAGGATTATGAGCCTCTAGGTAATGCAAAAACAGAGGTAGCTAAAATAAATAAACTCATGATAACTTTTCCTGAGATAATGGAAACAATGAATGAGATGAAACAATTCTTCATTAATGCCTATCTTGATAAAGCTAGGGAGGTTATAAGAAGGTTGGCATTCACTCCCAATGTTGGAACAGGACAATTAATTGTGCAAAAAGACCAAGCTACAATGTGATCTAGAATAAGAAGGCCTCACTAGACAAAGCAAAGAAAATAATAGAATCAACTAGTGTTGTCTTGGAACAGAGACTTGATGAGCCCTCGCCCAAGAGGAAAAAAATAATGAAAGAACAAGGTCCTCACATTGAGGAATATTTTCCTACCCAATCTCCTTTTCAAATTGGAGACAAGTAGCTCAGTGGAGAGTAAGTTGAATAGATGGGGTCCCAAGGGGGAGTATTTATTACCCAGGCAGAGCTAGAAGAGGGAAATCCTCAAGAACCTCCAATATCAAGCCTTGATTTGACAGTATAAGATTATAGAGGGAAAGAGCTAGATCCTATAATTGAATAGGTTGGTCATGAATTTTTGTCTAGTGATAATTTTGTTAGAACAAGAGTCTTCTACCAATTTTCATGGAGAGAAAATATGGGAAAATATGAGGAAAGGTGTAATAAGTTAAGAATAGAGCATCTAGAAATGGAGGAGGCATCCATGCAAAATCAAATAAAAGAAGAAATGATGCAAGAATTCCAAAATATAACCCCTGAAGAGGGGAGATAGATGCTAAAAGCATCTAATATTCTATTGCTACCCAATTGGAATATAGCATATGCTTTAGTTTTTAATTTTGTTTCTAATAAATTAAACATACAGGACAAAAATAAGAAAGAAATAAAAGGTGCCACCTTTAGTGAAGACCAGGCTACCTTAGTCATTTGATCATTAAGGAAATGATCCAGCACTATCTCATCACAGTCAGATGACACTGTATTAATGGGAAATATAACTGTAAAGAGAGTGGTAGATACAACCCATGTGGAGGTTGCACATTTGAATGTTGGTACATCTCACATAGCTTTGGCCACTGCAGAAAGAGATGAGAAGGAAAGGTTGGAGTTACAGGCTAGGTATGAGAATTTTTTGAAGGCTTACAATAAAGAAGTTCAAAAAAGAATTAAACCTAAAAATAAAATAAAGGGACAGTCTTCCATACCAAAGATCACATACCCTTGCCCACTAGTGGAGCCTTTTAAATCCACTCCCCTTATTGAGATTCCTGATACACCACAGAGGCCATAGTAGTATACAGCTGAAGATTTTTAAGAAGAGAAAAGTAAACTATGGGCATTACATGTAGAGTTGAATGTGCAGTATGAAGATAAACTGAGAAAGGCTCTCATTTATTTGGTTGACAAAATTAATGGTCATTATTCTATGATCAATTATCAAAGGTAATAAATATATGGGAGGAAATAAAAGCAAGTGATGAGACTTTGAAACCCAATTTCAATAAGTGGAGCAAGAGAAGAAAAGAGGTTACATTGTTGTGTTATTCTGTTATAAGATCTTCACATGACCACATTGAGATAACTTATGATCTTGGTAATGATCTTCAAGAATTTGATGATAATAGAGTTAAGCTACAAAGAAGAATTGTTGGCTACTTGGATAAGTACAAAGTAATAAATTTGATTTATTCCCACTTGCTTCGGATAAGAAGAATAAAGATGAATGGGCCAAAGAATTAGATGATTTATTTTGTTTGAGAATGAATAAAGTCATTAATGAAAATTGACATGCATGGTGGGAAACCAAAATAGAAGAAATGGTTAAGGTCCAATTATCTTTTGATTGTTTAAAACAAGATTTTGTTAATATTGATAAAAAGGTTCAGTATGTGATCAAGAAGCAAAATGATATTTTGTAGTTTAACTGGCCAGATGACACACTTTTTGACAAGTGGATGGTAGATATTGCTTCTGATGAGTAGTGGGAAGAATTTGAAAGTGATGATGATAAGATGGATCAAGATGAAATATAGATCATTGATGCACCTTTGACAGATCAAATGAAGGAAGAAGAAAAAGAAGGGAAATCATCTCAAATGGAAAGTATTGTGGGCTAGATGGATGATGTGGTAGAAATAAAACTAGGTATAACTATCACCTTGATAGTACATGATGACGCAAGTGGAAATGCCAGAGTTGAGGTAAACTTGTAGGAATCAGAGCCTAACACATCATTTGCAAGATTCAGAATAGAAAAAGGCCAATCATGGAATCTATAGCATCTAAAAATTTAATAGATGTGGAAGCTATCAAAAAGAATATTATGTAAAGGTCTTTTTGTTACACATAGTATTGTCTTTTGTGACAGCTTTAAAATTTAAATATATTTTGTTAAAGAACAGCTATCAGTTCTCAATGCCTAAAGCTTGTTGCATCTCACAATATATAAGTGAGATTCCAGGGCTAGAGAAAGGGTCTGAATTATTGTCTTTCTAAGTCTTTACTAAGTCTGTTCGGTATAGCCTTTTTGATGAATACTTTGTGATATATTTTCTCTGTAGGTTTATCAGAATACATCAATTTGAAAGGATTTAGATGTTTTTTTTTGAGTCATCCTGAGTCTTGTTTAATTGTATACAATTATTTTCAAAATGAAATTAATACAAATATGAACTATCAACACATCTTTTCTGGCTGAATCTTGTCTCCATTTCCTTTACCTAGTTATTGTGAAGTTGTATAAGAAAAGCTTTTCTAGTTGAATATAATTGGATCAAATTCCAAGTCAATTCACCATTGCTATTAGTTCAATGAATTAAATAAATTCTTTGGTGGTATTGATAGTGTCTCCATGGTAATAAGAAGGATGTATCTAATTACAATTTTCAATAAGAATTGTTGATAATTTTGATTGTAAAGCAATCAGTCAAATCTAGGAATTAAATGGACTTTGAATCCCAATGTATGAGGCACTGATCTATTAAATTCAATCTATATGTGAGGATATCATAACCAATCATCAAGCTCAAATTAGAAGTCAATTTTACTTTACTATTCAAAAGAATTATCAATGTTGGTTAGCACTTGTTTTCATTTTATCTCTAAGCCTCAGTTAGCTACTATTGCTAGAAATACTTGTAAATATGAGAAGAATTGTGATGAAATCTACTTATAAAGGATATGTATTATCTTAAAGTGTCATAGAATGAGAAAACTACATATATAGCAAGAGATAGGAGATGAGAATTAGATTGAACCTAAGAGATTTTTCTCATTTGTATTCATTTCTTTGAACCATCCCTTAGGTATACCCACCTTGGTTCTACAGAGCCTAAAGAGAAGGAAATCTATCTTGATTTCATTATAGTTGGGTCTAGATAAGAAACACATTCAATTGTTTATAGGAAGTAGTTGATCCTTAGATTATTTATAATTTCATTATCTTAGTATTGAGTATTTTGTTACTTAATAGTTTAAAAACACCAATAGGACTAAAATATGATTCAATCAAATTTAGGTTTATAAAATTGACATCTAGTGATTGCAATTGTTTTCTATATATATATATATATATATATATATATATATATATATATATATATATATATATATATATATATATATATATATATATATATATATATATATATATATATATATAATAAGTTTTGAGGTCAAATTAATCATAACTTACACATAGGTATAGTTTTAAATTCATGATTGTCTTGTATGTATTGGAATAAAAATTATAATGAGAAAGAGGACAATGTGTAGATATTTTTCAATTTTTTAAATATTAGCTCATTATATTTCCATAAGCATTAAAAAAAGAAGTTAAATTTTGGTGAAAACCCCTCATTTAGTTAAACCAAAAAAACTCATAATACACTCAATATATTAAAATTATAAGTTGGAGAACTTGCTTCGAGTAATAGCATCTTGTATTTGGGTTTGTAAAGATTGTTCCATTTGAGACTTCAACCATAGCTTCAAAGGCTAAAAATCTATTTTAAAAAATTGTAAATATTGGTAGAGAGATGCATAGAAAGGGTGTTCAGTTGAAGATGGCTTTGAGTGAATCAAATTCAACTGAACATAGTAGCCTTCAAGAAAATGTGTTCTTGAGTGAACATGCTTGACACAAATGTATTTCTAGTAATTGTGTTCCCTCAAACATTCCTTTTATTATGGGTTAATGTTTGTACAAAGCCTCAATCAACCAAATGATTTTTTTAATTATAATGAACCTTTGCATATAAATATAATTCTTTTCATTTTAATAAACAAAATAGAAGGTTAATTTGCATGTATTAATATAGAAGGAACTTTAAAGTAGAGTTTGTCGATGTGGAATATTCAAGGGGCATTTTTTAAAGGGAAGATATGGGCACAAATAACACTTTAAAAAATTATTCACTAGATACAAAAAAAATTGTGAGCAAGCTTTAAGAAGATACCATTTATTCTATCTTCTCTTGTTTATATTCCTTCTATTATAACCTAATATGACTTGTTCAAATCATCTATTTCTTTCAATCTCTCTTATTAGACCTACTTCCCCAATTAGGCCAATTTAGCCTAGAAGACCTACTGGAAAGGTTTTCAAGGCTTAAGTTTCAAAAATTCCACTAAAATTTACAAAAGAAATTGGGTTTTGAGTGCCCTTTTGTAAGTTATTTAACTCCTCAAAATGGTTTGGATTTATTCATTTGTTGGTGAAGGAAATTTTGACTTTCTCAATGAGTCTAATAAGCTTAATTATGCCCACTTTTCAAAGGAATGACTAGAAAATGGTTTGATTTTGTAAAATTAATGATTGGAACAATTAGGGAATCCTAAAAATATCCTAAATCTAGAGTTTCAGCCTTTGGTTCAGCAATGCATGAGAGATACAGTGACTTCTAGTGTTGTTTTCCTAAAATAATGGAAGAAAAACCTTGCTAGGGCTTGCTATTAAAATGCAATGCCATAAAAAAAAATAGATTGTAGAATTTTTAAGGGGGTCCTCATAGCAACCAAAATCCAAAGGGTTGTTGTATTTGTCTCAATACAAGTCAAGAAAACTACATTTCTTTTCAAAACCCTCAAAATCTAAACAAAATTCAACCTCCTTTCAAAGATTTCAACCTTTCTCACTTTTCCTAACACCTTAGAACACCAAGTCCATTGAAAAATAAATCCAACTAAATTCTCTGTAATTTTATGATGGTTTCAAACTTCAACCACTCTATATATCTATGTACCAAAGCTAGGGACAACACAAAACATGAAAAAATTTAGTATTTTATTTTAGACCATTGTTCAATGATTTCCACTTCTCTCACACATCCTATCATTTCAGAACCTAAAATTGGGTTCATTTGAAAGATAGTTCAACCTGCTAAATTTCCATTGTGGTTTAGACCTTCATAAGTCCATACACATCTATACCAAGTTTGGTAACAACAAAAATGTGAAAAAAATAGTAACATTTCAATAGTTCACATGCAACACTGATTCAAAAAATTCCATTGTGATCTCATTCGACCATATTTGGCCTAAATAAATCTGTCTCATGGATTTTCATGATCTTGTAAAGCCAAAAGTCTTTTAGTCTTCCATTGTTACCAAAAAATGCATAGTTGCAAAAGAGCAACATTTTCAATATGTAGGAAATATTAAACTAGTATGCATTCCTATTTGTGTGAGCCCTCTAAGACATTTAAATGAGCCTAATAATGAACTAACAACATTCTTATAGGTCAATATGATAATTTTAACATGATGGTCTATAGATGTACCAAATCATGCCAATGCCTTACAAAATAGGCCTTTATTATGACTTAATGAAATCAAAAGGCTTGAAGACATGAAATAATCTATCCTAATATGCATTATGGAGTTATTTACATATGAAATTTAAATGAAAATAAATGTTCTTCATGTAGGTGCCCCTGCACCATACACCTTGTACAATTTTATCTCAAGCCCACTTGAGATGAGTTCTTGTAGAGTGGCACTCTTCTTCTTTATGTCTTCATTTGTCATCTACAAAACATCTACATTAGAATAACCTTGAATTTTGACCAAGTATTTTTTGTACTCCCTTTGCTCTTTTCTTCTTCATAACTTTGGTGTCATGTATCTTCTCTAACTTTGGTGCCTCTTTCAATGGTAGATCTTCAAAATCTTCCAAATCTATAATTTGTGTCATATCAACTTCTTCATATCTTCTCTAACATTGGTGCTATGTTAAAGATGGGAGAAATTTCAATCTCGGGTGGCAATTGAATCTCATAAGAATTAGTTCCAAAACTATTCATTATTTGGCAAGGACCTAGTTTTCTCAACATGAGCTTGGTAGGTTTACCTTTTTGCACCCTCTCTTTCTTGAGATCAGCCCACACAAAATGTCCAACTTAAAATTACAAGTGTCTTCTTGTCTAATCATCATGCTTCATATACCTCTGAGAGTTTTTTTGAAGTTGTGTTTTGACTTCATCATGGATCTCTTTGATGGTTGTAGAACATTCCTCTCCATGTGCACTAATTTTCCCTTGTGAACTCATGTCTCTCAACTCCCTCTAGGATGAATTCATACACCACTTGAAATGGTGACTTTCTTGTACTCCTATTGATGGAGTCATTATATGTCAATTTGACTTGAGGTATTATTGTATCCCACTTTTCTCCATGTTTCCTTGTGAGTGATCTCAACAAATTTCCCAATACTATATTAAATACCTCTATGTGCATATTAGTTTGAGGGTGATAGCATGATGAGAAGGATAAATTGGTACCATGATTCCTCCACAAAGTCCTCCAAAAGTGTCCCACAAACTTCACATCCTCGTGTGAAACTTTGTCAAGAGGTAGCCCATGAAACCTTATGACCTCTTTGAAAAAAAAATCCTATATCAGAAGCATCATTGGTTGACTTGCATGGCAAGAAATGAGCCATCTTGTTGAACCTATCAACTACAAAAAAAACACACTATCAAGCCCTTTTTCTGTTCTTGGAAGCCCCATAACAAAATCCATTGTTATGCTTTCTCATGGTCTATATTGTTAGGATTAAACCACGAACAGAAAATAACAATTACATGAAAATATGACCAATAATAAAAAATAATAGATCACACAGAAAAGAACACAAGGCACCAAGATTTAACATGGTTCACTCAATCCTTGGGCTATGTCCACCAAACAGCAAGTTTGATCTTATTACAACCTGATTATGATCTATAATCCCGTACAGCTCAATACTACCACAAGAACAAATTTTGCATCACAACTTCATGAAAATACCTAACCCTAAGCCCTTTTATACAAGTATTTTTATGCCACTTTAGGGTTACAACATGTCGGCCATATGTCATCCATATGAAGCCACAATGTCAGTACAGTACTTTCCTGATTAGTCACCATAAACTAACAATCTCCCACTTGGGGACTGATCAAACTCCACACTAAACAAAAATCTCCCACTTGGAGACTAGTCCTATAGCAATACCACTACCACATGGGGCTCCCACTAGATCAAACCACCTTGGACTCTACTATTCTTTTATTCATGTTCAATCTAGAAGACCAACAGAAGATAAAGAGGAGTTCAGCTTCTCCCTTGTTACTACCTTTGTCAATATATCTTTTGGATTGTCATTTGTATCTATCTTCTCTAGCTTTAACTGTCCATCCTCCAAAATTGGCCAAATGAAATGGTACCATAACTATATGTGTTTGGTCTTGGAATGCAGAGCTGAATTCTTTGCAAGATAAATGGCACTCTAACTATCTATGAACAAATAATTATCCTTCTAGGAATGTCCCAATTCTTCCAAGAATAATTGAAGCCATATCATCTCCTTGGTTGCCTCTGTAGCAGCAACATACTCTGCCTCTATAGTGGATAGAGCATTAATCTTCTATAACCTAGAAACCCAGCTCATGGCTACCCCACCAATAGTAAAGACATAACCTATAGTACTCCATGTGGTATCAATATCCCCTACCAAATCTAAGTCAACATAGCCCTGTAAATCAGTAGTAGAGCCCCCAAAGTGTAAACACTTATTGGATGTGCCTCTCAAATATCTGAGAATCCATTTGATGGCATTCAAATGAGCAATTCCTAGATGACTCATATACCTGCTAACAACTTGCACTACATATGCAATATCTGGCTTGGTACATACCATAGCATACATCAAATTTCCTACAGCTAAAGCATAGGGTATCTTGGACATCTTATCCTCCTCTTCCTGTCTCTTAGGACACATCTCCTTAGTCAACTTCAACTGACCAAGTAAAGGTGTGTTGATAGCTTTAGCATTCTCCATAGAGAAACGTTGCAACACCTTCTCCACATAATTAGCTTGAGATACTGTCAATGTTCTATTCTTCCTATCTTTGCATATCTTCATACCAAGGATTTGTTTTGCTACCTCCAAATCCTTCATAGAAAATGCATGTGCTAACTGACATTTTAGCCCCTTAATATGATCCATGTTAGACCCAGCTACAAGCATATCATTAAAATATAAACATAAAATAATGTAGCTAACATCATCCACCCTCTTAAAATAAACACAGTAATCTGAATGACACCTATTATATCCATGCTCATGCATAAAACTATCAAATTTTAGATACCATTGTTGAGGTTCTTGCTTTAAGCCATATAAACTTTTCTTCAATTTGCACACTAAGTTCTCCTTACCTTTGACCGCAAATCCCCATGGCTGAGCCATATATATCAATTTATCCAAATCACCATGAAGGAAGGTTTCTTTAACATCTAGTTTCTCTAAATGCAAATCTTCAATTGCAACAAGACTTAAAATAGTACAGATAGAAGTCATTTTAACAACAGGAGAAAATATCTCATCAAAATCAATTCCCTTTTTTTGTGCAAATCCTTTTACAACTATCTTGGCTTTAAATCTTTTATGAGCCCCTTCCTCTTCTTTCAACCTGTAAACCCACTTATTTTATAAAGCTCGTTTACCTGCAAGCAACTTGCACAAATCACATGGCTTATTCTTTAGTAGAGAGTCCATTTCATCTTTCATTGTAGACTCCCACTGAATCTTAGTATCCACATACATAGCTTCATCATAACTTTTAGGTTCACTAGCATCAGTAAGTAAAATAGAATACAAAGAGGGAGAGAATGTTTCTCAAGGTCTAATTTTCCTTGTTGATCATCTAACATTCACCGGTGTATGTGGTATTTGTTGTTGTAGTTGTTGCACATCATGAGGAATGGCTAGAACATCAACTTTTGGAGTATCATCCAGCACTATATAATCATCTTCTTTCTTCTCATGTTGCTGCAACAGATTTTTGTTCAACACTTTCTCATTGAATACGACATCCCTTCTTCTTAAAATTTTATTATTTTCAAAATCCCAAAGCCTATAACCAAATTCATTAATGCCATATCTAAAAAATACATATTTCTTCGACTTAGCTTCCAACTTGGTTCTATTTTTAGAATCAATTTGAGCAAATGCTTCACAACTGAAGGTTTTGAGAAAAGAATAACTCACCTTCTTACCAGTCCATGCTTCCTCTAGAATACCACAACCCAAAGGAATAGAGGGACCTCTATTGATCAAATATACAACAGTATTGATAGCCTCCACCCACTTTTGCAAGGACAACCCAACCTGTAACCTCATGCTCCTTGCATGCTCCATTACAGTCCTATTCATGTGTTTAGCCACTCCATTTTTTTGTGGACTACTTGGAAAAGTTTTTGATCTATGAATACCATTAGTTGAGCAATAATCTTCAAATTCATGACTGCAATACTCACCACCATTATCAGATCTGAGACATTTTAATTTCTTACTAGTCTCGTTTTCAACATTTCTATTTCTTAAAAGTTTGAAATACATTTGACTTCTATCTAAGGAAATAAACTCATACTTTTCTAGTTGCATCATCAATAAATGTAACATAATAATGAGAGCCTCCAAGGGAAGACACCTAAGCCGGTCCCCATACATCGGTATGTACAATCTCTAATTTCTCATTTTTATTTTCCTTCCCAATCTTCACAAAACTTACTCTCTTTTGTTTTCTATTCACACAACTTTCACAGAAATCTATATTAACACATTTTAGACCTGGTAGAACTTTCTTTGAATGAATTACTTTCATACCTTTCTCACTCATGTGCCCAAGTCTATTGTGCCACAATGTTGTATCAGAATTTACAATAGCTATTTTTTCTCCCTACTCAATTGTAGCAACTATTCTTGAACATTCATTTTTCTCTGAAACAATTAAAGTAGAAGGAACAATATGACTAGTGCAAAGACATAAGGTGCCTACTTTCATGCCTTTTGCTACTACAAGGGAACCTTTTGAAACCTTCCAATTTTTATCATTAAAAGTAACTACATAGCCCTCATCACCGAGTTGCCTTATTGAAATTAAATTCCTACTCAGCCTTGGAACATGTCTTACCTCATGTAGTTGCCAATGATTCCCATTCTACAACTTAATCTTAATTTTTCCCTTTCCAACAATCCTATAGGGTTCATTATCCCCCAAATAAACAAGCCCAAAACCCCCTTGGACATAATCAATGAAATAACCTCTATGAGCTGTAGCATAAAATAAAGCACCAGAATCTAAAACCCATGAATCATCAGCACTTTCTAAAGATAGAAGCAAAGCATCATGTTCAAATTTCTTACTTACCACATTTGCCTCCTTGTCTCATCTAATTTATCTCCTTCATTTTTCTTTTCATTCCAACAATATTTCTTTTTGTGCCCTAGTTTCCCATAGTACTAGCATTCATTCGGTCCTCTCGATTGAGACCTCCTCCCCTTTGACTTTCCTCTTGATTTCCCATGATTTCCAAAATTATTTCCTCTCTCAGTCGTTATGCCCCTACTTTGTGCATTCAAAGCACTTCCTAATGTAGATCCACCCAAAGATTTCCTACGAGTTTCTTCACTCAAAACAACACCAATCACATCTTCACATTGTAGGGTACTAGATCTAGGAATAGAATTACTCACAGCCATTACCAAGCCATTCCAGCTTTTAGGAAAAGAACAAAAAATCAAGAGAGCCCTAATTTCTTCATCAAAATTGATACCCATAGAAGATAACTAACTAGTAATAGTATTAAATTTATTTAAATGATTTGCAATAGATCCACCTTCTTCCATTTTCATATTAAATAAATGCTTCATGAGAAATACTTTGTTTGAAGCAGAGGGCTTTCCATATAGTGTCACCAGGGTTTTCATCAACTCTTCTATTGTCTTTGCTTTTGTAATATTAAATGCCACCGATGGTGCTAGGCATAATTGAATGCTTCTAAGTGCCTTTCGATCCAAAAGATCCCATTCATCATTTGACATAGATCCCTGATTCTTGGCTTTTCCTTCAAATAACTTCCATAAATCCTTCTGATAAAGATAGTCTTCCATTCGCATCTTCCATAATTGGAAGTTCTGCCCATTAAACCTATCAAGCCTCAGCTTACCCTTGTCTGCCATTACTCCCAGTAAACCATGAGTCTTTCCTATAGAGGATAACTAAAAAAGAAACCTCACTCTAATATCACTTGTTAGGATTAAATCATGGACAAAAAATAACAATTACATGCAAATATGTCCAATAATTGAAAATAATAGATCACACAAAAAAGAACACAAGGCTAAATATTTAATGTGGTTCACCTAATCGTTGGGTTACGTCCACCAAAAAGCAAGTCCAATCTTATTACAATCCAGTGATTACAACCTAATTACAATATGTAATCCCTTGTGGCTCAATGTTGCCACAAGAACAAATTTTGTATCACAACTTCATGAAAATACCTAACCTAAGCCCTTTTATACAAGTATTTTTATGCCATTTTAGGGTTACAACATGTCGGCCATATGTCAACCACAACGTCAGCCACAGCCCAAAAAAAAATTTGAGGTGATGCCTCAAACCCTAAAGAATTTATGAATTATGTACAGTACTTTCCTAATCAGTCACCACAAATTAACATATATGGTATTATCAAAGGTAGATAGAGCCCTACATTAGTGTTCCTCCCTTTGGATATTTGAAAAATCATACATGTTTCCACAAATTTTTTGACATCGGTATGAAATTTATGCCAATAGTAATACCTCCTAAATAACTCTAAGGTTTTATCGAAACCAAAGTCTCCACCCATGGTTCTGATATGTTTTTCTTTAATAATATTTTACCTTATAGAGCACCTACATACAAATAGTTTCCCTCCTTTGAAAAGAAGTCTATCTTGTATCAAAATATCATAAACTCATTATGATATCTATCATCAAAGTCCATACATACCTTGAATATTTCACCCAAATTAGGTTATGATGTATACATGTCCTTTAGTGCTTCAATATCCACACTTTCTAGCTAAATTTGGGAGACACTCATGTTCCTTCTATTAAGTGCCTCATCTACCTTATTGTCTATGCCCTTCTTGTGCTTGATGGTGAAGGTGTATGCCTACAAATCCTCCACCCATTTCATATTCTTTTGACTTAGCTTGTCTCGGCCATTGAGAAAACTTAGTGCTTGGTTGTTTGTATACACCACCAATTCCTTTGGTAATAAGTAGTGTCTCTATCTCTTGATGGATTGAATCAAAACATACATTTCCTAATCATATGAAGAGAACTTCTTCTTTTCCTCATTCAATTGTTCACTTGAGAAAGACACTTGTCTACCTTATTGACTAAGAAGAACCTTTATAGAAACCTTGCTAGAATCACACTCCACTTGGAAAATTTTGTCAAAATAATGTAAACAAAGAATTGTCTTCTCACTAACCTTTTTCTTAAGAATTTCAAAAGCTTCATTATATGATTGACTCCACACAAACTTATGCTTATTTCCACCTTTAATAGTTTCCAACATAGGAGCACATATATGATTGAAATTTCATATGAATTTCCTATTAAATGTAGCAAGACTATGAAAACTTCTAACATCTCCAACTATTTTAGGAGGTAAACAAGAGAGTATAGCACTTACTTTGTCTTTATTCATCTTCAAGTTTCCTTGCAAGATGAAAAAACCAAGATATGTTAGCTCCTCTTGCATGAATATGGACTTTTCCAAGTTTATCAACAACTTATCCTCATAGAATCTTCTCAAGACCATGAAAATGTATTTAAAGTGTTCCTCCCTTGACTTACAAAATAACAATATATCATCCAAATATACAATGATGAAATTATCATTAAAGTATTTGAGCACTTCATTCGTAAGTCTTGTGAAGGTACTAGGAGCATTAGAGAGTCCAAATGACACTACCTTCCACTCATAAAATCCATAATTGGTTTTTAATGATGTCTTCCACTCATCTCCATCCCTTATCCTTATTTTATGGTATTCACTTTTCAAGTCAATATTGGAGAAATACTTTGCACCACCTAAACAGTCAAGTAAGTTCTCAATTATTGGCATTAGGAATTTTTATTTCATTGTAATCTTGTTTATGGCCCTTGAATAATGCACAACCTCCATGTACCTTCATTCTTTTGTGCCAAAACAATAGGTACAACATATGGACTTAAACTCTTTTCAATTAGTCCTGAATCTAGCAACTCCTTCACTTGTCTAACAATCTCCTAATTTTGTTGAGGTGTCATCTTGTATGCAACCTTTTTTGTTAAAGTAGCTACTAAAATGAAATCATTTGCAATGACCAATGTCTCTTATAGGTGGTAAATACTTAGGACCTTCATACTTATCCAAAAGGGCATTCATCTCACCAGGAATTGTCTTCTTTGTTTTAGTCTTCTTGTCATTTTTATCTACTTCTTCTGGCTTGGTTTAGGTATCAGAAGGAAATAAGTCTTAGGTTCATCCTTCCTTTCCTATATGAACTTCTTCCATCCTTCTTGATCACCTTTACATCCTTCTTGATGGTGTACACATTTATCTTTCCATCATGTTGCTCCTACAATTCATATTTCCAAGGCCTACCAAACAACAGGTGGCATGCATCCATGTCAACTCTATCAACAAAATTTTGTCCTTATGCTTTTCAATTTGAAAATCAACCCATGCTTGCTCATTTACAAGATTTTTTTGGCCATTTGTTAGCCACAAAACCTTATAGGGAAAATGATGAGCTATTCTCCTAAGTTTTAATTTTTGAACCATCTAGGAGAAACTAAATTTTTTAGTAGATCTTGAGTCAATGAAAACTTTACATACCTTAGCTCCTAATTTGCAAGCAGTCCTAAATATGGTCTTTCTTTGTGATGGCTCCATGGTAGGTACCTTCAAAAGTGTTTTTCTCATTATCAATTTTTATCCTCTTTCAGGAAAGCTATCTAAATTAGGTATCTCCTTCTCCTGGTATTCATCTTCATGTACTAAAGGTTCTCTTCTTTCACCTTGCGAGCTTGTACTAGCTCTATCTAGGCACCTAGGTGCATAGTGTCCTTCTTTCCTGTAGTTGAAGAAAATTAATGGGCCCAGGTTGGATACAATTGATTAATTGTGTATTTTATTTGATGTTACACAAATATCATATCATTTCTAGTCAGTGTATGCCAAGCTCGCTTGGGCAGTGAAGACATTTTTCTATGTCTACTGAGCAATCTAGAGTTTTCCTAGTTTAGAAGGCAGTGTCTACTGAGTTCACTCAAGTGCCAAACAAAAGTGTGCAGAAGATGAGTGTTAACCAAGATCACTCAGTTAATGAAGAAAGTTGGATGGAACTAATGTTAACCAAGCTCACTTGGTTACCAAAGGAACTATGCAAGTATGCAGTGTTGACCGAGCTTTACTTGGTTAAAACAACAAAATCATTTGGACTCTCTAATGAGCAGGGTTAGCCAATGAAGGATTTTTTTATTTTGGAATATTGAGTTCAATTGATTTATCTATTGGTTCTAGCGAACTAAGAAGATGAATCTTAATTATTCTAAGTTGAATATGAACTGACTTGACAATATGAAAGATATAAATATAAGGTCATGTTGAGAATTAGAGTGTGTAAGAATATGAATGCATGGAAGATTTTGAAGATCTAATGATGCAGTGAGGAAGAGAATCATAAGGATAGGAAAAATATCTTTGTGGAGTTGAAAAGATATATTCGATTAGGAAGGATAAAGTACAAGCTAGAATTGAGATCTGTAATCAGCAATTTAGTTGCATTGAAATCAAGTCATCTTATTGTTACTCTCTAGCCATTGTAGCAATGATCTAAATCTCTTAATAGATTTTTCTTAACAACCATTTGTAAATCCTCTAACAAGGTGATTGTTCTATTAAAAAAATTATAGACCTCTGACAAGGCCACTCCTAATAGGGTGAGTAAATCCTCTAACAGGTTCACACCTAATAGTGTGTTTTGTAACCTTTAACAAGGTTGGATCCTAACAAGCCTCACTTCAAAAGAGTGAAAATAGTAACTAGTTACAATTGGTGGTTTTTCTCAAATTAGGTTTCCATGTTAAATCTTGGTGAAAAATGTGTTCATGTTATTTCTTTTATGTACTTGCAACTAAGTTAAAGAAATGATAATCATAGATAACATCTTAATATTTTCATGTTACTCCTCTTATATTTCCAACAATTGGTATCATAGCTTTTGGTGCTTGCAAAGAAGGTTTCAAGGACCTAAGATAAATATCAGGATGTCTTACAGAAGAGAGATTCCAAAGCTAAACAGAGACAATTTTGCAACAAGGAAAGGACTTATGATGTTATATTTGGCTACCATCAGTGATTCAAGTTGTAAATATCTTGATGCTAAATACAAGACTCCCACTAGAATATTATTGGTTGAAGATATTGTTGAAAATAAGAATCATAACATCATGATGATTGATATTACATATGCTCTCAATTATGTTGAATTTGATGAAGTAAATGACTATAAAACTACTCATGAAATGTGTGCCAAACTAAAATACATTTATGGAGGAGATGACAATGTATGAAGAGCCAAAGCTAAAAGTCTCAAAGGTCATTTTGATTAGATAAAAAAGAGAGAAGATGAAAAAATTGCAAAATATGTGAAAATAATAAAAGCAAGTGTGAGTGCAATCAAAGCATCTAGAGGAGACATTGATGAAAAAATAGTTGTAAGAAAGGTACTTAAAAATCTTCATCCTATTTATGCAATCAGAGTATTAGCTATTCAAGAGATGAGATGTGATCCAAATAATAATATAACCTTTGATGCTCTAGTTGGAAGATTAACAGCTTTTAACTATGATAACTATGTTTGTAGTTCCAAAAATATTCACTCTGCATTTGAAGCCAAACTCACACTCAAAGAAAAGAGCAAGAAATCAAAGTCCAATCAATTAGGAAGTGAAGAAGAAACTGAGGAAAGTTCTGATAGTGATCTTGAAATTGTTGAAGCCCTACTTACAAATAAATACTTCAAAGGCAGAGGAAAGTACAAAGGTCAAATTTCTCTAATCTACTTTTCTTGTGAAGAACTTGGTCATATTATTGGTAGGTGTCCAAACAGAGAAAACAAGAATGAGAAGAAAAGTAATAAGTACAAAGGCAAGAAGGAATTCAAAAATTAAAAGAACTACAAGGAAAGAGGTAAGAAATCTTTTTTTATGGCTAAAGATTCTAATAATAGTGAAGATGAAATGGTATATATTGTTGTAAAAGATGAATCTGATGATGAAGGAGATAAAATGGCACTTATCTCTCATATTAGACAAAATGATACATGGATTATTGATAGTGGTTGTTCGCATCATATGACTAGAGATAAAACAAAATTTGAACACATGGAACATCATGATAGAGGTAGCATAAGATTTGAAAACAATGAACCTTGTTGCATAAAAGGAAAAGGTCATATCTCATTAACCAATGAGCATGTATGTGATAATACTTATTGGGTTGAACGACTAAAGCATAATCTACTAAGTGTGGCACAATTGAATAACATTGGATTCAAGGTAGAATTCATGGATGGAAAGGCCAAACTACTAGATGGAAAAGGAAATCCGGTTGGATCTAGCAAGCAAACAAAAGGTAATCTATTTTATCTAGACCTCAGTAAAAGTTCATTTACTGCTCAAGTAGAAGAAAGTTGGTTATGGCACAAAAGATTATGTCATGTAAACTTTGATAATCTAGTTAAGATAAGAAAAAATAAAAGAGTAAGAGGTATTCCTAGTTTGAAGAAACTTGATATAGGTTTTTTCAAGAATTGTCAAATTGGTAAGATGGGAAAGACTAGTTTCAAAAGCAAGAGCTATCATTCAGAGAAAGTCTTAGAGCTCGTGCACATAGACTTGTGTGGACCCATTGGAATAGAGAGTTACAGTGGAGAAAAAAAATTATTCTCTTTGTTGATGATTATTCTAGAATGATGACTGCAATCAATATAAAATAAAATTTTGAAGCTTTTCAAAAATTCAAGTGGTACTTGGCAAGAGTAGAGGAAAAAATTGGAAAGAAGTTAAAATGCTTAAGATTAGAAAAAGGTGGTGAATTCATTTCCAATGAATTCAATGAATTCTGTATTGAAAGAGGGATTCAAAGACAAGTATCAGCCCCTAGTACACCTCAATAGAATGGTATAGCTGAAAGAAGGAACAGATCCATCATGGATTGTGTAAGAACATTTATGACAGAAAAGAATGTTGCAATCAAATACTAGAAGGAAGCTATTAGTAGAGTATAGCTAAGGAAAGATTCAAATCAAACCTTCAAAAAAGTATAGCTAAGGAAAGATTCAAATCGAACTCCTTATCAACTATGGTATGGCTACAAACCTAATGTAAGTTACTTGAAAGTATTTGGTAGCAAATGTTATATCTTGAAAGAATCTAGAAAAGGAAAATTTGATGTCAAAGGTGATTAAGGCATATTTTTAGGATACTCTTGTAGAAGTAAAGCATACAAATTTTTGGATTGTCTATTCATAAAAATATTGAAAGTGCACATGTGAGAATTGATGAGTTTGTAGAAAAGAGTGAAGAAGAAAGTAGTAAAGAGCTAGAGGATTATAGGTGATTTGTTTACAATGAATCTGATACCCTACAAAATCTATTTGAAAGAAAGGAGGCTTCACCTCCCATCCCCAAAATCTCTGATAGTTATAGAGATGCAAATAGTGCAACCTGAGTCACAGTCTGAAGGACCCAAGTCACAGTTAGAGGCTACCAAGCTACTTCAAGAGTAAACCAAATCTGATGCACTCGAGTCATAGATAGTGGGACCCAAGCTTGATATTGAAGCTCATGATGAAACTAGTGAAACTCATTCCAAGTCCAAACAACCTGTGTTAGCAAGATATGTCAGAAGGCATCATGCACCTGATCAGATCATTGGAGATAAATCCAATGGAACAATAAAAAGAAGAAAATTAAAATTTACATTTTTATTTACTAAATTTGAACCTAGAAATGTTAAAGATGCATTGGACAATGAAGCTAGGTTGGAGCAATGAATGAAGAAATAGAACAAATCGAGAAGAACAAAACTTGGACTCTTGTTCCTAGACCCAAGGATAAAAATATAATTGGCACAAAGTGGGTGTTTAGAAACAAGCTAAAATGAAGATGGAAGAGTATCTAGAAAATAAAGCAAGGTTGGTATATAAAGGCTATTCTCACGAAGAAGGTATTGATTGTTGGAAATTTGATTGAAAAGCTCATTGTTGAAGATCAAAGAGGGAGATTGTTGGAAAGAAGGAATAGAATATTTTCAATCATTTTTTTGTTGTTGATGTCAAAACTATTATTTGTAAGAATGACATTTGCTTATAAGATCCAAGTACTATCACTTATTTGATTGATGAAGAGGATTTGATCAACAAAAGGTAACAAGAGCACGTAAGGGAAAGGTTGAGTTTTGATGTTGTAATGAAGTGCAAGGATCAGTTAAGAAAATGGTTAAATGATGTATTGATAACATACTCAAGGATACAAAGGTTGGTCACACTTAGAAACATTGGAGGAAGAAGACATAACAAGGTGGTATGCAAAGCTTAAACTAAGATCATTAGTGGATGCTGAGCAAGTTAGTTGAAGCCAAGAAAATTTTTAGTTGGAGCCGAGTAACAGAAAAATCTAGTGTGTCAAGTGATCTTCAAGTGTCAAGTGAAGATTAGGTGCCAAGCATCAAAAAATTCTTAGTTGGTGCCAAGTAATCTTTAGGTGCCAAGCATCAGGAAAAACATAGTTGATGTCGAGTAGCATAGTATGTGTCAAGCACCAGTATTTCAATAGTGCCAAGTTGTTGCATTATTTCAAATGATAAAGACTCACAAAATTTGAGCCAAAAAAGTGGTTACATTGAATTTTGTGAATGACTTGGAAGATAAGGATGACGAGTTGGTGGCACAGAATCTTATGTAAAACATTTTTGGATGAATTCTAAAGGATTATTCAAGAAGTTTCTAGAGAAAACAGAATATGGGTTAGATGCAATGAATCCTACCTAATTTATGCAAATTAAAAATAAAGAATGGAGTCATAAACCAAGAAGCATAGAGTTGTTGATACTGTTGCTACTGAAGAGCCAAATCTGTGAAGTGGTTAGAAGGGTGTCGAGGAGAAGACATCTAGGAGAAGGAAGAGCATAAAGGCTCTGCTTCTATAGGTGGTCATGAAGAGATGACTACACTAGTACATTTAGCAAGGAGACTCATGGAGACAAAGCTAGAAAGTGGGCAAGCTATTAGAGTTATAGAGATTAAAGGCCAGGCAAGTGTATGAGCTGAGAAGTGATTTGAGATCTGCAAGATAAGTTGTATGTTGTAGTCAGGTCAAGATTTTTTAATACTCTCTAGCAATTTTATTAGATCTAAAAATCCTATGGACTTAGGTTGGTTTAATAACCATTTCTAAATCTTTTAACAAGGTGGCATTCCAAGTGAATCTTCTAAAGTCCTTTAACCAAGCCCACTTCTAATAGGGTAGTTAAATCCTCTAACAAGGTTACATTTGACAATGTGTTGTAAGCCTTTAATAGGGCATCACTTTAGAAGAGTAATTATGTAGCATGTTACTGGTGAGTTTTCCCAAATTTGGTTTCCATGTAAATCACTATGTCATGTGTTGATTTCTTATGTATTATGCTTACATGTTGATTTACAGTAACTTGCTCTCTAGATAAGTTAAAGCTTGGATGAATGAATGGTTGAATGGGCTCACTATACTTAGTGAAAAGTCTAAATAGGACATTTGGACCATGAATAATTGATTCAACCCCCCCCTGCCCAGTTATTCTAAAACATTTTTAACAATTGGTATCAGAGCCATCTGTTGATTTAGTTTCAAGGTACTAAAAGCAGGAAGATCAAGATGTCCAAGAGAGAAGTTCCCAAGCTCAACAAAGACAACTTTGATACATGGAAAAGTCTGATGAAATTGAACCTTGGATCAATAGGTGACCATGCACAAATCTCAATTGGAATAGAACATGTAAATCCAGCAAGACCTCTCACTGCAAATGATTTGAACAAAAAGAAGGAGCACAATCAAGCAATTCTAGAAATTGCCTCTACACTTAACTATGTTGAATATGATGACATCGAATACTGTGAAACTACATTCAAAATATGGAAAAATTTATCAAAAATCTATGGACGATATTAGAATGTCCAGAGAGCAAAAAGAGAAAGCCTAAGAGGAAAGTTTGATAACATGAAAATGGAGGAAGGTGAAAATGTTGCCCAATATGCTACAAGAATGAAAGAAGTGGTAAGAGAAATAAGAAGTCTAGGTGGTCAGTTAGAAGAAGAAATAGCCATCAAAAAATACTTGAGAACTCTTCTTCCTATCTATTCTATTAGAGTTTCAGCCATTCAAGAGATAAGGTGTGTACAAGGGAACACACTAACCTTTGAAGAATAGTGGGAAGGCTTACTACTTTTGAGCTGTCCAATTTTGATAACTACAGACCTAAGAACCTTGAATCTACTTTCAAGGCCAAGATGACAATAAAAGATACTTAGGAGGACATATCAAACAAGAAAAGAAGAAAAGGAAAACATGCATTCAGTGATAGTAGCATAGATGAGGAAGATGTGGAATAGTTAGAAGCACTGTTGGCTAGGAGATTCCAAAGAGGCAAAGATAAATTCAAAGGTAAGCTCTCTATGATATGTTTCAATTGTAATGAAGTAGGGCATATTTCTGCAAGGTGTCCATAGAAGAATAACTACAAAGAAGGAAACAAGCACAGGAACAAGAGAGAAGATGATAGCAAAGATTACAAAGAGAAAGGCAAGAGATGCTACATTGTTGAAGAAGATTATGATGAGAATGATAATGAAGTAGTCTAGGTAGCCATGAAGGATGAATTAGATGAAGATGAAGATGAACCAACATCATTGATTACTTGTGTGAACAAGAATGATAAGTGGATCATAAATAGTGGATGCTCACATCACATGATAGGAGATAAAAGTAAGTTCATTACCTTTACTCAATATGATTGAAATAGTGTTAGATTTGGTAATGATGCCCCATGTCAAATCAAAGGAAAAGGCTCTATTAAGCTCCAAAAAAAAAATTCATGTGATAATGCATACTATGTTGAAGGATTGAAATACAACTTGTTGAGTGTATCACAGTTAGGCAATGTAGGTTGCAAAGTTGAATTTGGAAATAAAACTACTAAAATCTATGACATTGATGGAAATCTGATAGGAAAAGGTGAACAAACTAGGAGTAATCTATTTTACCTAGATATGGAAGATGCAACATGTCTTGTTGTTAGACTTGATGATGTGTATTTGTGGCATAAAAGGTTGTGTCATGTTAACTTTCATAATTTGATTAGCATCAACAAGAAGAAGAAGGTCACACGGTTGCCTAACTTGAAGAAACCTAAAAACACAATGTACAAACAATGTCAACTAAGGAAGATGACTAAGTCTAGTTTCAAAAGAAAAACATACACTTCCAATGAAGTACTAGAGTTATTCCATACAAACTTATGTTGTCCAATAGAAGTGCAAAGATACCTAAGAGACAAATACATAATGCTATTTGTAGATGATTATTTAAGGATGATGACTACTATGTCCTTAAAGAAAAAATTTGATGCATTTCAAATGTTTAAGTGGTATTTGGATAGAGTTGAGAAGGAAATAGGAAAGAATCTAAAATTCCTAAAGTCAGATAGAGGAGGTGAGTTCACATCAAAAGAATTTGAAATATTTTGCAATGACAAAGGTATCAAAAGGAAAACATCAACACTAAGAACTCCACCATATAATGGTATTGCTAAAAGGAGGAATAGGTCAGTGATTGATTTTGCTAGAACCTTGATGATGGAGAAAAATGTTGCACTAAAACCCTGGAGAGAAGCTGTAAGTACTGCAGTCTACACACTGAACAGAGTTCAAGTCAAGAAAGGTACAAATGCAACACCTTTTGAATTGTGGTATGGTCACTCACCTAATGTTAAACATTTCAAAGTCTTTGGTTGTAAATGCTATATCCTCAAAGATACTAGAAATGAAAAGTTTGATGCAAAAAGTGATGAAGGCATATTCCTTGAATACTCCACTAGAAGGAAGGCATATAACTATTTGAATACTAACACTAACATGATTGTGGAGAGTGCAAATGTAAATTTTGATGAGTGTGTAGAAGTTTAGGTTGATGAGTCCAAGAAAATAGAGGATTATAGATCCTTTTTATACCTCTATGAAGGAATGATAGTTGAAGACAATATTGCAAATCAAGTTGGAAATTAGCAACAAACTTCAGTATCTTCCTAGTCTCAGCCTGTGAATGTTGAGTTACATTCAGAAGCCAAGCTACAAAATGTACAAAATAAACATTCTAATTCTAAAAATAGTACACATGAAAGGAATGATGAAGTGCCTAATGAAGAAGAACAAAATGACTCTAAAGCTGAAGGATCAAACATGGAAAGAAAGACAAAACCAAGATTAGCCAAGTATGTGAGAAGACGTCACCCTAAAAATCAAATCATTGGTGACAAGGATGCCAGACCAATGACAAGGAATAGGCTCAAGAATGAATCATGTCTGTTAAGCAAGGTTGAACCTAAAATAGTGAAAGATGCACTACAAAATGATGACTGGTATAAAGCCATGGAAGAGGAGATATATCAGATTCAGAAGAACAAAACTTGGTCTCTATTTCCTAGACCAATTGATAAGAATGAGATTGGTACCAAATGGGTGTTTAGAAACAAACTTGATGAAAAAGGTGGCATAACAAGAAACAAAGCCAAACTAGTTTGCAAAGGCTATGCACAAGAAGAAAGATTGGATTATGGAGAAACATTTGCCCCTATTGCAAGAATGGAAGGAGTGAGAATATTACTTACATATGTTGCATATAAAGGTTTCAAAGTGTACCAAATGGATGTAAAGCCTGCTTTTTTGAATGGTATACTGGAAGAGGAAGTCCACATAGAACAACCTGAGGGATTTTTTGGTGAGAAAAATAAGGACATGGTCTACAAAATACACAAAGAACTTTATGGATTGAAGCAAGCACCTAGAGCATGGTATGAGAGGTTGCACAAATATCTTTTGAAAATAGGATTTGAGAGAGCAGATGACAACATCAACTTGTACATCAAAACTGAAGGAAGTAAAGATATTTTGATATCAAAAATCTTTGTTGATGACATAATATTTGGAGGAAAAGATGTTCTTTGCAAAGATTTTATTGATCAAAGGAAGCATGAATTTGAGATGTCAATGTTTGGAGAAATCAAATTCTTTGTTGGATTACAAGTACATCAATTGAAGCATGACATATTTGTGACCCAATCTAAATACATCAAGGAGGTACTCAAAACATTTGGGTTGAAAGAATCAAAATGAGTTAGCACTCCAATGGCAATAGGCCATAAGCTATCCAAGAATGATGAATTTGCTAAAGTAAATCAGCAATTGTATAGGTCAATTATTAGAAAGCTATAATAAGTTGTACATAGTAGACCAAACATTACATTAGCTGTTGGAATAGTAGCAAGATTTTTTTTAGTAGACCAGACATTACATTAGCTGTTGGAATAGTAGCAAGATTTTTTGCAAATCCTAGAGAAAATAAATTAATGGCAGCAAAGAGAATAATGAGATACTTGAAAGGAACTAATGACTTTGGTTTGTACTATAAGAGGAGTGAAAAATTTGAATTGAGAACCTACACTGATGTAGATTGAGGAGGTAACATTGATGATAGAAAAAACACCAGTGGAGGAGCACTTTTCTTAGTAAAAAGGTTAGTTACATGGACTAGCAAAAAGGTTAACCACACCCAACCTACTGCTAAACTCAATCTCTAGCCTTAAGTTAATGGTTAATGAGAAATCTTGACTGAGACAATCCACATGAAGATATAAGCTTAGGGAGAAGGATACTACAGAGTATTAGGACTGAGAGAGAATCTCTCACTCAACCTCTGCACTAAATCAGCCCAAGACGCATTAGGGAACTCACAATTTCCCCAACCATCAACATACTCACTTGAAAACACTAACTGAGCTATTGGCATAACCACACTAGCCTACTCTCTCAAGAGAGACAAGGATACAAAGATGCACCCAAGACAACATCCAAAAAGGAGAGTCTAGACTCATCAAATAATTGAGTCACTCCCGAAGGACAAGGCAACATCAACCTTGAGCAAGGAATGCTCACAAACAACACTTCACCTCACAAGGGTGGGTCGACGCAATAGGAAACACACAAACCCAAGCATGAACTCCAACAAGTACCTAGTAGATTATGAAGACAAGATAACTCTTCCATTATTAATAACATGAAGAGTTAAACTTCTCCAATGGCCATAAATATGATATGTCATGATTGAATTGGCCTCTACTAGAAAAAGGTACTTGAAACATCGACCAACAACTCCAAAAGCAAAACTTTCACATTCGGACTCGGATTGGCTCCATTTGAAAAGCATCAAAAAGATATTGACAAGGGAAAAAATATGATGGAGCTTAGAGAGTCCTAAGATCTAAGAGTTTGAGTCACCACTCAAAACCAAACCACAAAGGAAAAAAAAAAACAATAGTCTTGGTTACCAAGACAAGCAACAGACAAAACATTCAAAATCACTCAAGAACACACATGCCCACAACAACATAAGACAAGGAATGAAAGGTAATACACACACTAAAAACCATCATTACTTCTCTTTCATAATTTTATTAATGAAACATAACATAAGAACTAATGCAAAATGAAATTGAAGGGTTTTCAAAGCAAGGGTCCAAAAGTCACAATAAAACAAGTACATATCTTTCAATTTATTTCAAGAATAACATTACATTTACTTATCTTTTAAACCATCCAATTACATTAAAAAACTTTTAAATCTACCAAAGGCACACTAGCCGATTCTTCATGATACTATCCCTTGAACGTACTACCAGAGGTTCGAGATGAACATGATAGAGTCACAACACACAACTGGGCAGTAGTAAAACACATTCTGAATAGTTATCATGAACCAAAACAAAAAGCCCAAATAGGAGAAATTATCGATTCCAACAGTAAGTATCAAAAAGAACTCATTTCAACAATAAGTCAAATGTGATGACTATCACAAAGAGAGCGATAGGTAAATTTTGATGACTATTCTAAGAGAGGAAAAATACCAAAAACCAATACTAGCCCAACAACATGAGGAAAGTACCTCAACCAAATAAAATAAGGCATCAAAAAAATCACATTACAAGTGATGACTGAATACATTCACACAAGAGGGATAAACCACCACACAATGCTAAGGAATACATCATCCTAGCAATGTTAGAGAACACACTCACACACATCAAGTAGTATACCATTAGTAACCTCATGCATATGCAAACAACAATAATTTCCATACAATGCAACATTTAGATATCCATCACATTAATATATTTTTTCACAAGCTTATGAAGAAAACAATTGGGGACTTAAGTCATTAACCCAAGGATATAATGCAAACCTACTTGTTTGCAATGATTCACAATAAACACTCATTTTCAATGAAAGGAACCATTTTATTATTATAACAAAAAAATAAAGAATCACAAATAAGATTCATCTATTTACTTACAATTAGAAAAAAAAAAAAAAAAGGGAATCAATACACCTTACTCCACAAGTAGAACAAAAGAGGCACTCAAAGCCAACACATGGACACCAATTAGTGCTTCCATCCAAAAAGGTCACACATGCAACCAACCAAACAAAGGCACATCGATACCACCAACAAAACTAGGAAGACTCACTTCCTTCTCCTCACACTAATCTAGTTGCATCTACTAGACAAGCAAGTCCATCATGAGTAGATACCAAAGCAACAAAGATCACGAGTTCTCACCAAGACACTCGCACTCAACCAAGGCAGCAACACCTATATGGGCAACATATATACAAAGATCCCAATGTTTGAACTAGGCTCTAATACCAGATGTAATGCCCCACCTGAAGATCCTTGGAACAAGGATTCAATATAAGCCAAGATATTTTATTTTTTACAAGTATGAATGCTTAAGACAACATCATACAGGGATCACAATGATCACAACAAAAGACTTCTCCATAATCTTGGCAACCAACAAATCTCTGAATGCTACTACCAAACTGACACAAGAAAACAAAAGCCAACAACAACTACACACATGATGAGGGCTCAAAATAATGACCACTCATCAACAAAACACCAAGTTGGGGCAAATGCGTAATCTTGAAATTTGGCTAAGCCTAAAATCCTCAAGCCCTGAAAATTGGCTAAGTCTAGATTTCTGAAGACCTAAAATTTCCTAGAATCTTTATCTTATCTCAAAGAGGTCTAAAACCTATCTCAAGAGATTCATTGCATATATTAAAATATATCTTAAGTATAAGAACTTATACTTAAACGATATATTTTAAACCCAATAGAAAGACTATTTTGAACTGGAAAGGTGCAAAATCCAAAAGGGTGTTGAAAACCAACTTTCAAACCTTCCTCGACCAAGCCTAACTGCCCCCTCTTTCTCGTGTAAGAAAGTTCGCTGGTCTTGAATTTCAAGCGAGATCTTGCATCACTTCGTGCAAGAAAGTGCATGGCTTTGCATGAAGATTTGTTGCACACTACGCAAGGATTCGCATTCTTGCACGACGAAATGCATTCTCACATGAGGAAATACATTCTCACATGAGAAACTACCTTTCCATGTGAGAAAACACATCAACATAACAACAAAACAAGAAAAGCTCCACACCGGGGAGTACCGGATCCATGTAAATTGAGGAATGAACACTTGAGTGCATCAACAACAAGGAAAGAGGAGCATCTATCCACCCAAACCATAGAAATAAGAACATACTGAAAGAAACATCATAGTGAACAGAAGCAACATCACAATGTATAGAAATACATCTCAATAACTAAACAACCAAACTAAGTACATGGTTCCTCCCAACCGTCAATAGCATCATAAGACCATCATGGATCCTAGCCATCCCCTACGAGTAACATCCCAAGCCACTAATTTGATCATTGATACTATCGTAATAGGGACGTCACTACTAAATATGCTACCAACATAAGCATAAGGAAATCTAACATGCTAGTAGTAAAGCATCAGATAATCATACAAGTAGATAATATCACCTATTACATGTTGAACATCATAATAAAGAAATCTAAAATGCTAAACCAATAAGCAATAAATATTCTAATATAGCAATACACATCATCTAGGCATATGTTAAACATCATAATATGGGAATGCATCAAATAAACTAACATCATCTAAACATGATATCCAAGCATTCCAATGAAACCATAAATCAAAAGAAAGCATACTCTAGAACTTGAAGCATCAAGTGAAAACATCCAGCAATGGTCGCACTAGGACAAGACCATCTCTATACACCGATCCCTAGCAGCAATATAGGTAGCTACGCCTCCCAACCACATGGAACCTGTAGGTCCACACCCACCATGTTGATGGAGATAATGATCCAACCACAAACACACAAAACAACATCCATGGCTAACACTCACACCAAACAGTATGATGGTTGTAACCAAGAACCTAAGACAATACAAGGAGTACAAGTCCTAGTCAAACACTCAATAGGCTACTAAGTAGGGGCTGACATCATGGAGAGTCACTTGGCATGAACAAGCCCATGCTCAGATCGTGTGTCCTCAAACTTAAATGGGTGCTCACACATTGTGTCCTCAAACTTAATCGGGTGCTCACACATTTTATTGTCCTAAATTTTATAAACACTCACACATTTTATTTTAGTTATCACTTACTTAAAACTTCCTATCCTCCGTCAACCTCAGACACCATAAATGTCGAGCTACGAGATAGAAGCCCCCTCTAGATGCTACCCTACCCTACCCATGCTCATCCCACAACAAGTGCCCATGGGTATGCAAACTCCCATCCCAACCCTAATGATCATAACTTTCAAAAGTACCATGAAAGATCAGACCTCACAAGTCACCTGATAAATGTATGTGCATGTACTTGTGTGTGGTGCACCACCATCATGAAGATCATAACACAAGGACAGGATGAGAACACAATGCAAAAAAAAACACCCAACTGAAAGCAACTCGGGAGGACAGATTCTACACAAATCCCAAGCCAAATAAAACCATACATCACGAAATCACTCTACCGGCCTCAATTTGAGAGTATGGATTCTACATGAATCCCAATGATGCAAGAAGACCAAACATCATGAACTCAATCAACCAGCCTCAATCTGGGAGCATAGATTCTACATGAATCTTAGTGTCCATGAAACAAAACAAAGGTCCAAAAGAAACCATAAAACTAGGTATAAAATCACTCAACCAACCACAGTGTTAAGAGTACGAATGTGAAACGCACCACAATGCAACATAAAAGTGCAATAGTAGTCTAACTGATATCCAAACAGATCATCAAAGTCCACGACCCACATTGTGCCAAGAAAACTCGAGAAAATAGGGTGACATGCAAAATGAGGTAAAAACCCCAAAAATTTGGAAAACTTCAAAATTAAAATCCATTTGGAGTTTAGGTACAAAAACCCAAAAAATCCAAAAATAAACAAGTTCAGACACCATATGCAAAAATGGCCAATATAATGGCGTACAACCCCAAACCCTCATCCCAAAAAATAGGGAAATGTTCATACTCGCCCAACCAGGTAGAACTAGCATACAAAAATAGAGGGAAACACTAGTTCTCAGCCTCCAAACAAATGACTACAAAAAACAGAAGCAGAAACAGAGCAAAAACAATAAAACAGGAAAGTCCTACCTCACAGCCAAAAGGGTAAAATAGGAATCTAAACTAAAAAATAAATATCCTACAGAAGTAGCTGAAAATTGCGGCAATCCAAGGTTTCCTCGAGTTGGATCCAACAAGCTCAACCTCACAACGATCCCACGCCCATAGCTCCCACAACAAAAAAAACAATAAATCCTCATGAAGAGGATTTTGGGTTTTACTCTCCAACTTTCTAATTCAAAAGTGAGAACTGAGGAATTAAATTCTTTTTTGGATATTTATTCACTTTTCAACTGAATAAATGATTAGGGCAAATAACTAGCCAACCTAGTTAAACCCTAAATCAACCCAAATGAAAATAGGCTATTCCTAGAAATAGGAATTCATCTATGGAAAAGCTGCCAGAAATTAAAATAAATCAATTAAAAAGCCCAAAAACCCTAAAACACATAAATTCCTTAATTATTTTCACAACAATATGAACCTCTAAATGCACAAACACGCTCACTAGTCTAATCACATAATGCAAATGAGTTCAGATTTAATAATCACTGAAAGGTTTAATAAAATAATTAAAATAAGGATACATCAACCATACAAGGATGACATTGGTAAAATATGAAAAGTTGAATAACTAACTCCATGTGCCACTACCAAGGATATAAATCATGCACACTAAACAACATGATCAAGTGCAATTGCATCTAATAACATAGCTGAAGCAATAAATGCATTAAATCACCTAATTTAACCATTTATTTAATTATATTAAAATTATCTATTTACATCACTCATGTTTGCATAAAGCATAACAACACAAGAATGAAGTAAATAACCATAGCATTAAATCCATCTCCTAACATAATTAGAGGTATGTCCAAATACTAGATAACGAGATATCATCAAAAAAATACACTGTCATCTCAAAATGGCATCATCATGCAATATGGTCAACT
Organism: Cupressus sempervirens; assembly: GCA_028749045.1. NCBI lineage: Eukaryota > Viridiplantae > Streptophyta > Pinopsida > Cupressales > Cupressaceae > Cupressus > Cupressus sempervirens. The sequence continues at coordinate 31,759,875 of CM053792.1, forward strand.
AAACAACATAGTAGTCTAAAATCTATGATACTGAAATCAAAGTATAACATTTGACCCTCAAGTCCTATCAAATATAAAACATCACATAAGTAACAGATATCTCTCAGATCAAAATATAACAAGGTAAATGTCGCAGCACATATAAAAATAATCCAACCTGAACAATCCATTTCTAATTACTTAAGCATTAAATAATGATTGATTACTCTGCATTAAAAAGGCATTAAAAACACATGAACAACCATAGTCATAAACATGACTAACCACTGCTAAAAGAACCTAGTCTAGTGTAGCATGGTAATAATACATAGTGCAATCTCTGCACACATCTCAAGGTAATCATGGAACAACCTCATGTTACCACATCGATCCTAGTAAGCACTAGAACAAACCTTAGTGAGCCATAAATCATAACATAATCTCATAAATTAGTCAAAGCATAAACAAGGCAACTGATACAGAAACATACATCAAATCACCTCTACAGTGTAGACCACTCATGGTCACAATCATGATCCCATCTTGAGGAGAGATCAACAAGGTTGCATCCATAAGGATGATTCATAGAAGTCAAATGGGAGAGGCACTAAAATACCCCTAGCCAAGGCTACTTGAAGAAAAAGCGAGAATGCCCTACATCAAATGAGTTGAATGTTGAAGATTTTACACATTGATGCAGAGGATGTTTACTTTAGGATTCATGCCTGAAGTAGTAGAAGTGCTTAAATTCCAAAATTAGTGACAAGCAAGGTGGCAGTGGGGGAAATTGAGTGAACTTGTAAAAGCTACATTTGCATACTAAGATGCTAATATGTCTTCGGCATTGTTGTCAAAGAGGGAGAAGATGTTTGAAATTGATCAATAGGAGAAGGATCAAGAAAAGGATCAAGAGGGAGAGATAGCAAAAAATTGATCAAATGAAGATAGAGGGAGAAATTGATAGAAATAATCAAAGGTTGATCAGAACAACAGAAGATGAGCAATATAGAGGGAGAAAGACAAAGAAAAAGGATACAGCAGCAAAGAGGGAGAAGCTAAAATGAAGAAATTAGAATAGTAGAAGGAGATGTGAAGTTACAATTTCATTTTTGGAATTTTACTTACTGTTCTAACCTAATAAAGCTTGTGGTTGAATAGTTGAGTCTAATGGTGTATCAGTTTGGTTTGCCATCAATGCCAAAGAGGGATATTATTGGAAATTTGATTGAAAAGCTCATTGTTGAAGATCAAAGAGGGCGATTGTTGGAAAGAAGGAAGAGAATGTTTTCAATCATTGTTTTGTCATTGATGTTAAACCTACTATTTGTAGGAATGACATTTGCTTATAAGATCCAAGTAATATCACTTAGTTGATTGATGAAAGAATTTGATCAACAAGAAGTAACAAGAGCACCTAATGAAAAGGTTGAGTTATGATTTTATAATGAAGTGCTAGGATCCATTAAGACAATGGTTAAATGATGTATTGATAACATACTCAAAGATACAGAGGTTGGTCACACTTAAAAACATTGGAGGAAGAAGTTGTAACAAGGTGGTATGCAAAGCTTAAACTAAGATCATTAGTGGATGTCAAGCAAGTTAGTTGAAGTCAAGAAAATTTTCAGTTGGAGTTGAGTAACAAAAAAATCTAGTGTGTGCTGAGTGATCTTCAAGTGCCGAGTGAATATCAGGTGTTGAGCATCAGAAAATTCTTAGTTGGTGTCAAGTAATCTTCAGGTGCTGAGCATTAGAAAAAGCACAGTTGATGTCGAGTAACATAGTATGTGCTGAACACTACTATTTCAATAGTACCAAGCTACTGCATTATTTCAAATGATGAAGACTTGCCAAATATGAGCCAAAAAATTTGTTACATTGAATTTTTTGAATGACTTGGAAGATTAGGATGATGAGTTGGTGGCACAGAATCCTATGTAAACCATTTTTGGGTGAATTCAAAAGGATTTTTCAAGAAGTTTCTAAAGGAAATAGAATATGGGTTAGATGCAATGAATCCTACCTAATCCATGTGAATTAAAAATAAATAATGGAAGAATCAAGCAGAAAAAGGAACTCCAAGACTTCTATTTAAGGATTCATAGACCAAGAAGCAAAGAGCTACTGATATTGTTGTTGCTAAAGAGCCAAATATGCAAAGTGGTTAGAAGGGTGTCAAGGAGAAGACATCTAGAAGAAGGACGAGCATAGACACTCTACTTCTATAAGTGGTCATTAAGAGATGATTGCACTGATACATTGAGCAAGGAGACTCAAGGAGACAAAGCTTGAAAGGAGGGCAAGTTGTCAGAGTTGCAGAGATTGAAGACCAAGCAAGGATATGAGTTGAGAAGTGATTTGAGATCTACAAGATAAGTTGTATGTTTTAGTCTAGTCAAGATTTTCTAATAATCTCTAGCAATTGTATTAGATCTGAAAAATCCTATGGACTTAGGTTGGTTTAATAGCCATTTTTAAATCCTTTAACAGGGTGGCATTCCAAGTGAATGTTCTAAAATCCTTTAACCAAGCCCACTTCTAACAGGGTGGTTAAATCCTCTAACAAGGTCACATTTGATAGTGTGTTGTAAGCCTTTAATAGGGTAGGCCTTTCACAAGGCATCACTCCAGAAGAGTGAGAATTGAGTAGCATGTTACTGGTAGTTTTTCCCAAATTGGGTTTCCACTTAAATCACTGTTTCATGTGTTGATTTCTTGTGTGTTACGATTGCATGTTCATTTACAGTAACTTGTTGGCTAAATAAGTTAAATCTCAGATGAATGAATGGTTGAGTGGGCTCACTATACTTAGTGAAAATTTTGAATAGGACATATAGACCTTGAATAATTGATTTACCTCCCCCCCCCCCCCCCCCACCCAGTTATTCTAAAACATTTCTAACATCGATTATGGTGAAAATTTTTCTCTTTGTTCAAGATTAGAAGGTGTTAAAACTCTACTAGCATATGCAGCACACAAAGGATTTAGATTTTATCAAATGGATGCTAAATCTACATTCTTGAATGGAATTATTGATGATGAAGTCTAGAATGAACAACCATAAGATTTTGTAGATCCTAGAAAAAGTGATATGGTCTACAAATTACACAAGGCATTATATGGTCTCAAGAAAGCTCTTAGAGATTGGTATGAAAGACTTCATAATTACTTGATACAAATTGGTTTTCAAAGGACAAATGATAAGAGTATTCTACATATCAAAGAAGGATGAGACAAGAAGATTGTGTTAGCAGAAATATTTTTTGATGATACCTCATTCACATTAAATGATGACTTGTGCAAAGAATTTTCAAAAGAAATGAGTAAAGACTTTGAGATGTCTATGTTTGGAGAAATAAAATTATTTTTTAGATTATAGATTCTAAAAAAGAAAGATGGTATCTACATTACTCAATCTAAAAATATCAAGGAGATACTAAAAAAAATTGGAATGAAAGATTCAAGACCAGTTGAAACCCCTATGTCTACTGGACATAAGATTTCCAAAAATGATGATTCCAAAGAGGTAGATCAGACAACATTCAGATTAATGATTGGAAAATCATAGTATGTATTGCATACAAGGCCTAATATTGCATTAGTAGTTGGTATGGTGGAAAGATTCTCAACAAATCCCAAAGAAAACCACATAATGGAAATTAAGAGAATCATGGGATATTTGAAAGGTACTAAAGAATATGGCTTATGGTACAAACTTGGACACAATTTGGACTTGAAGGTATTCAGTGATGTTGATTGGGTAGGAAGTCTTGATGATAGAAAAATCACTAGTGGTGGAGCATTATTTCTTAGTAAAAGACTAGTGTCTTGGACAAGCAAGAAACAAAATTATATCTCTCAATCCATAGTAGAGGTATAATATGTCGTAGCAATAGTTAATTGTTCTAACATTGTTTGGTTCAAACAATTGTTGGAAGGAATGGTGATAGAAATCAAGGATCCAATAGTCATATACTCCAATAATACCAGTGTAACCAATATATCAAAGAATCCAATGATGCATACCAAAACAAATCATATTGCTATAAAATATCAAATTTTAAGAGAATTAGTGCAAGATAAAGAAGTCAAATTGGAATATGTGAACACAAAAGAACAAATTATAGACATATCTACCAAGCCATTACCTAAGAAAGCATTTTTTTATCTAAGAGGTAAGATAGGGGTCATTCCCCTATCTGAAGCTCACTAAATGAAGCTTAGTGATGCATCAACCAAAGCATGTTGAAGATCAATTAGTTGGTGTAGTATTGGTAAGGGCATATTGCATATGAATCAATACTTAAGGTACATTGGCATTCACTGAACATTGTCTTTGGCATGTATTGTCAAAGAGGGAGAGGTTTACTAAGGGAGAAGTTTGCTATCAAAAGAAGTTGTTACAAATAGAGTTCACAACGATAGAGGGATGTGATTTAGAATGAAACTAAGGACATGTTCCTTACATTATTCTTGTTCTGAAAAATTTATTGTGTTATGACATGTGTTGCCATCAATTCCAAAGAGGGAGATTGTTGGATACAATTGATTAATTGTGCAATGTCCTTAATGCTATAAAAATCTCATATCATTTCCAGTTAGTGTACACCGAGCTCACTTGGGCAGTGAATATAGTTTTCTGTGTCTACCGACTAATCCAAATCCTAGTTCAGAAGGTAGTCTCTACCGAGTTCACTTGGGCACCAAAGGAAAGTTTGTAGAATATGAGTGTTAACCAAGCTCACTTAGTTAATGAAGGACAGTTGGACGGAACTAGTGTTAATCAATCTCACTTAGTTACCAAAGGAACTTTGCAAGTATGCAGTGTTGACTGAGCTTTACTTGGTTAACATAGGAAAATTGTTTCTCAATTAGCGTCTACCAAGTAGGGTCGGTTGATGAAGGATTTTCTTGTTTTGGCATATTGAGTTCAATTGATTTATCTATTGGTTCTAGCCAACTAAGAAGATGAATCTTAATTATTCTAATTTGTATATGAGTTGACTTGACAAAATGAAAGATATAAATATAAGGTCAAGTTGAGAATTAGAGTGTGTAAGAATATGAATGCATGGAAGATTTTGAAGATCTAATGTTATCATAAGGAAGCGAATTAGAAGGATAAGTAGAATATCCTTGTGGAGCTAAAAATATATATTCGATCAAAAAGGATCAAGTACAAGCTAGAATTGAGATATATAATTAGCAATTCATTTGCATTCAAATTAGGTCATCTCATTGTTACTCTCTAAACATTGTAGCAGTGATCTAAATATCTTAACACAATTGGCTTAACAGCCATTTGTAAATCCTCTAACAAGGTGATAGTTCTATTGAATTTTTTAAAGACCTTTGACAAGGCTACTCCTAATAAGGTGATTAAATCCTCTAATAGTGTTACACCTAATAGTTTGTTTTTTAACCTTTAAAAAGGTTGGCTCTTAACAGGGCTCATTTCAAAAGAATGAAAACAATAACTAGTTGCAATTTATGGTTCCTCCCAAATAGGGTTTCCACATTAAATCTTGGTGTCAAATGTGTTCATGCTATTTCTTTTATGTACTTACAAATAAGTTAATGCAATGATAATCATAGACAACATCTTAAAATTTTCATGTCAAGTAGTTACTAAGAATTCTTAGTATTTACTAAGTTCCAACATTTCTTTGTTTGTTGAGCTTTAGTAGAATTAAGTTTTAATAGAATTATTTGTATTGACATCTAAGGGATTTAGGATTTATTTTTGTAGTAATTGATTCACCCCTCCCCTCTCAGCTACTCCTCTTATATTTTCAACAACCCTCCCATCTATGACCAAATTTGCCTCTTGAATTTCCTCTTCTACCTCTAAAATTGCCTTCATTTCGATTGGTATCTTTCTTGATCTCCTTATGCTCTTCATGGTTTTTTTCTCTTCCTTGGAAGTTTTCTCTCCTCCTTTGGTTTCTGCCCCTTCCCCTTTTGTTTTTCTCTTGTTGTCTCTTCAATTTGGATTCCACCTTCAATGCTCATTGATAAAAAATTTGAACTATATTAGGACACAATAAATTAAGTTTGTCTTGAATTTTTAACCTTAATCCATTGAGGTATCTAGAAATGTTCACACTTTCACTTTTACTTTGTCTTTCCCTTGGACTGAATTTTTGGAATTCTTTGCTATAGGTTGTGACATCTATATCCTTTTTGTTTTAAACTTTGTCTTATCCCATGTAGTTGGATTTCACAATCCTTAGGTAGGTAAGTTTCTCTTAACCTTAGCACTCATCATGCCCCATGAACTTATCATGTTCTTATTTTCTTTGACCATTTATCCTTGGATGAAATATCACCAAGTGAGGGCTTCTTCTTCAATTTTGACTTGGAAATATTTACCTTATCTTTTTTCTACTACACTTTCACACTCAGTAATTATTTAGGGATTCTATCCAATCCAGAACAACATCCATGTCCATCTTGCCTGAAGAGATGTGTAGGTCACCTTTGGCATCCTTCTTGCTTACTCTTTTAAGGGATTCTATGAAGTATCTTTGAACTACAAGTAATTACCACATCCTACTTAGGGGACCTTTCTTCTTTCCCTTCTTCCTCCTTCTCTAAGGAAACCTTTACTCCCTTCTCTATCTGGTCCTTCAACTTTTCAAGTTCATCCAATAACCTCTTATTGGTTTTCTCTTATTCTTGCATCTTCTTTGCCAATTCAACGTTAGTAACCATGTTTGATGTCTCACCTTCACACTCTAATGCTAACATGAATCCAATGTATTCAGGAGCTTTCCCCAATATTTTATACCAATAATGATGTAGAGATAATGTTAATACCTTACTTCTCAAGTTTTAGGAAGATTGGAGTTTACCCAACCCTTCAATTTTTTCTCTACAAATTACAGACCCTTCTCTTTCTTAGCATCCTTCTATTGTGACATAAGATGACTTTTTCAAATAATCTATTTCAATATATCACTCTTATTACACCTATTTTCCCAATTAGGTAGTTTTTCCTAGAAGCCTAACCAAAAAGGTTTGCAAGGCTTAACTCTCAAAATCTTCACTAAACTTTACCAAAAAAATTAAGTTTTGAGTACCATTTTGGAATATTTTTAACTCCTAAAAATGGTTTGGATTGATTCATTTTCTAGTGAAGAATTTTTTTCTCAAAGGGTCTAATAGGTTCAATTACGCCCACTTTACAAATGAACTATTAAAAATGGTTTGGTTTTTTCAAAGTAATGATTGGATTAGTTAGGTAATCCTAAATATATCATAAATCTATAGTTTCAGCCTCTGGTTCAACCATGCATGAGAGATATGGTGACTTTTAGTGTTGCTTTCATTAAAAAAATGAAGAAAAAGCCTATTAGGGCTTCTTGTTAAAATTGAATGCCAAAAAATACACAAAAATGGATTGTATAATCTATAAGGGAAACCTCATAGAAACCTAAATCCAAAGCTTCATTATTTTTGTCTTGTTACAAATGGAGAAAACTAGATTTCTTTTCAAAACCCTCAATTTCTAAGCAAAATCCAACCTCCTTTCAAAGATTTCAACTTTTCTCGTGTTTCCTAATACCTTAGAACACCAAATCTATTTAAAAAGAAAGATAAATCAATCCTCTATGCATTCATTTTGGTTTCAAACTTCAACCATTCTGTATATTTTTGTACAAAGGTTGGGGACAACACAAAACATGAAAAAATATATACATTTCAAACCATTGTTCAATGATTTCCACTTTTCTCACACATCTTCTCCTTTCAAAAACTCAAACCCAAATCATTTTAAATATAGCTTGACCCTCTAACCTTCCATGGTGGTTTGATACTTATACTATTGCATAAACATCCACACCAAGGCTACGAACAACAAAAAATGTGGAAAAATAAATATTTTTTCAATAGTTCACATGCATTACTAACCGATAAACTTTCAAATCAATCCAAAAACTTCCATTTTAATCTCATTCAACCATATTTTTACTAAATACATGTGTCTCATGGATTTTCATGATCTTTTAAAGCCAAAAAACTCCTAGTCTTCCATTGTTACCAAAAAAAGCATAGTTGCACAAGTGCAACTTTTTCAATATGCAGGCAATATTAAACGAATATGCATTCCTATTTGTGTGACCCCTCTAAGACATATAAATTCCCCTAATAATTAACTAAATTAACTAACAACATGCTTATAGGCCACTTTTACATTTTGAGCATGATGGTTTATTTTTACCAAATCATGCCAATGCCTTACAAAATAGACTATTATTACAACTTAATGAAATCAAAAGACTTGAACACATTAAATAAACTGTCAAAATATGCATGATGTAGCTATTTATATATGAAAGTGAAATTAAAAGAAAGGTTCTTCATGTAGGTTCCCCTACACCATCTTCCGTAAGTCTTTTTAGGACCTCTTTCCCTCTCTATCTCTCCACCCCTTACATATTTATAGTTATATTTGTACAATCCTCAATTATTCTTGTTTTTCTCCTTTTTGTGTAGCTCACACTCAATAAGTATAGGATCAAGTAGAGGCAAAAGAATGAGTTGGAATTTTAATTAATCAATGTTGGAGAAGGGTCAAACCAAGGTCAAGCAATAGATATTGGAGAAGGGTCATGAGCACTTCATTAAATTAATATTGATGAGTGTATAAATCTAGCAAAAAATGTGAAGATAAAAATTAACTATAGAAATTTGTGTCATTTATTTGGAGGATAAATATTTTATGATGCAATATACACATACTAGTAGGAGGTTAATGAATACAAATTTAAAGGAAATAATTTTTCATTTTTAAAATATTGAAATAGTACTTGAACAAGTCTAATTTTTATCAATTGTACTTCTTTGTAATGAGTTAAAAGATCCATTAAAGTTTTTGGGTGTAGATGTGAAATTTAAAGGAGAATTGTTTTTTCACTTAAAAAGAGATATTGTTGAAAATATTAAGAAAGTTTTGGGTTCCATTGGGAAACAATCTTGATTTCTGGATAAGGAAATTTCAAGAAGACTAATTTTAGCATTAGAATAAGTAAAATTATGTGTCAAAAAGATAAATCTCTTTAATTGCATAATAGATTGGTTCTAGTAGAATTTGAATATCAACACTTGTGAAAAGGAGAATGAATTTTGATGCTAGTTTATTGGAAGGAAAATGGGCAATTTTGTGTAGGGATACTTGTTTTGATAGGATTAAAGATGGAGTTAGGAACTTGATCACATCATTTTGAAGTTATCATACCTATCCTTAGTCAAATATTATAAATGCCATCAAACATAGGATGGGGCCTAATAAATATGATATACATACCAAACATTAGTTTACACCAAAAATTGTGTGCATCATTATGTGATTCAAACCTTAGGATAAAGATTGGAAAAACAATGTTTCAAAGATTAATTACATATATTATGTAAAGATAAAAAATTAAAAAAATTAATTTTGTGTTGATATCATATTGAATTTTATTTCTACTATCGATTGTTTTGAGAAGTTATAGAAGATAATGCTATTTTTCAAAATGCTTCTCCTAAATAACCAATTGAGTTTATAGCATCGATTTTATGTAAAATCAATGAGAGTGAAACTAGTCAAATAAATTGCATAAAAGAACTTTGAAAAACATGTGATGATTTATCTAAATTAACTTTAATAGAAAGAGATAATGACATGAAAAGATGATAAATTGTAATAATTGTAAGTACATAATCTCTAAAATAAAATATGGGAAGTAATCCACAAATTTGAATATGTAGAAGATGAGACACCTATTGGAACATTTATGTAAGTTTTTTCATAAATTTATACAACCACATGTATGTAAGATGTGTTCCTCGCTAAGTGAAAAGTAAAATAGTTCCAAAATTTTAGATAAACTTTTCCACTTGGAACTATTATATCAATTGTCAACTTTGCAAAAAAGAAAAATCCTTTTTCATCAAAACTATATTCAATTGTACCACTACTTTTTGGGGAAAAAATCACTATTATGGTGCAAGTGTGGTATCAACATGCATAGTTGCATTTGAATGTTGTTGATAGTACATTTGAATTGTGGGTAATTGATAAATAATATCAATTTTAAATTAGTAATGTTAAAAAACATGGCTCCCATTTTTTAGAATTATTATCTTAATAAATGTTTTTGGATATTTGGAAAAGAGGGGTTTTATGGTGGCGGTGTGGGGTGGGGAGGGATATATGGATTTGTGGTAGAATTCACATCATTAAGGTTATTTTATGTGATATGTAGTTGTTGGAAACTATAATTATGTATGTTGAATTTGATGATGGCAATGTGTTTGCATATACCATGATAATTGAGACAATAAAAGAGAAAAAAGGGCATAATCAAATGATGATAGATATGGAATATTCTCTAAGTTATGTTAAATTTGATGATGTGAATGATTTCACTAGTGAAAATTAGATGTGGGATAAGTTGGCACAAATTCATGGAGGAGAAAAATATGTTAAGGACTAAAACTGAAAGTTTGAGAGGCAAGTTTGATGACATGCAAATGAAACAAGGAGAAACTATTGCACAGTATTGTGGTCAAAACAAAGAGGTTGTGAATGTGATTAGAGGTGTCGGAGAAGACATATGTGAAGAAATCGTGATTAGCAAGGTATTGAGGACTTTACTTCCTATTGATGGCATTAGAATATCTACAATTCAAGTACTAAGTTGTACACCTAGAAATGATCTAACCTTGGATAGTCTAATTTGTGGATTTGCTACATTTGATTTGTCAAATTTTTATAATTATACACTTTCTACTATTGAATGTGCTTTCAAGTCTCAATTAACCCTTGATAGATCTGAAATAAAGAAAAGTTCAAAAAGTAAGCTTGCAAATAGTGATAGTAAATTAGATGATGACCTTGATGATCTAGAAGCATTATTAGTAAGAAGGCTACCAAGAGGAAAAGCAAAATTCAAAATTAAACTTCCTATAATCTATTTTACATGTAACAAAGTTTATCATATTTTTTCAAGATGTCTTGCCAGAGATGAAAAGGAGGAAAGGAAAGACAATTGAGACAACTGAGGTAATAGAGAATACAAAGGAAAAGGTAAGAAATCTTGTTATATTGTTGAAGAAGATGGTTTTGAAAGTGATTCTAATAAACATGATGAAGAAGTTATTTATGTTGCAATGAAAGATGAGTTTGATGAAGGTGAAAAGTTTGAGAAAAATTCTCTTATTTCACATGTGAGTAAGAATGATAAATGGAAAATCGATAATAGTTTCTCACATCATATGACTGGTGATACAAGTAAGTCTATAAAGCTAGAACATTATAATGGAAGTTGTGTTAAGTTTGGAAATTATGCACCATGTTATTTGAAAGGTAAAGGATCTATTATATTGAATGAAAAGATCGAATGTGACAATGCATATTAGATGAATGGATTGAAATATAATCTACTAACTGTGGTACAACTGAATAGTTCAGAATACCACATTGAATTTCAAAACAAGAAGGCAAAAATATATGGTGCTACTAGTGAAATGATTGGAAGTGGAGAGAAAATAAAAGGTAACATGTTCTATCTAGACCTATCTGAATATACAAGTTTATTTGCACCATTTGCAGATGTTTGGTTATGTAATAAGAGGCCACGTCATGTGAACTTTGATAATTTGGTAAACATTAGTAACATAGAAAGAGTAAGAGGATTACCAAGACTAAGAAAACCTTATAAAGTGATGTGCAAACAATGTCAAATGGGAAAGATGACAAAGTCTAGTTTCAAGAGAAAGACCTATTCTTTTGATGATGTTTTGGAGTTGGTTCATACTGATTTATGTGGTCTTATTGGATTAAAAAGTTATTATGGTGACAAGTACTTACATCATTTTTGTTGATGATCTCTCTAGAATTATGGCTTTGATGTTTCTTTTAAAGAAAAATGTGATGCTTTTCAAATGTTTAAGTGGTATTTAGCTAGAGTTGAAAAGGAAATAGGTAAAAGTTTGAAATGCTTGAGATCAAAGAGATGAGGTGAATTCATATCATAGGAGTTCAATACATTTTATAGTGACAAAGGAATCAAAAGACAAATGTTAGCACCAAGGATTCCATGAAAAATTAGGATAGCTAAAATAAGAAATAGATCAATCATGAAATGTGCAAGAAAACTAATGATGGATGAGATTGTTTCACAAAAGTCTTGGAGAGAAGTTGTAAGTATTGTTATTTATACACTTAACTAAGTTAAAGTCAAGAAAGGTACAAACAAAACCCCTTTTGAATTGTGGTATGGTTATGCACCTAATTTCAAATATTTTAAGTATTTGGAACCAAGTGTTATATATTGAGAGATGCAAGGAAAGGAAAACTTGACACAAAGAGTGATGAAGGCACATTCTTAGGATATTCCACTAAAAGAAAGGCATACAAGTGTTTGAATACTAAAACTAATGAAATTGTGGAAAGTGAAATTGTTAAAGTTGATGAGTTTTTAGAAAAGAATGAAGAAGAATGCAATAAAGAATCTGAAGATTACAAAAAAATTATAGACATCTATGAAGAAGAACCAAGTACTTTTCCTGAACCAATCAAGGAGATTGTAGAGTATCAACAGACTAGCACTACTAACCAATAGCAAAGATGCTCTACAGAGCATCAGTAGGTTGTCAAGCATAAGGTTATAGGAAGTTGAGTCACAAAGAGAGGAAATTGAGCACCTGGCAAAGAAGACTTAGTTATGGTAGGAAATACCTCGAGTACATGAGAAAGTTGAACCAATTGAATTACCACAAGGACAAAGAAGATGTAAACTTGTTTTAGAAAAGTATGTAAGAATACTACATACACCAAATCAAATCATTGACGACAAATATTTAGGATTCATGGCAAGAAACAAGTTGAAGAATGATACATGTTTACTATGTCACTTTGAGCTAAGAATAGTTAAAGATGCATTGGAGAATGAAGATTGGGTAAGAGAAATGAATGAGGAAATTGATCAAATAGAGAAAAATAAAACATGGAGATTGGTACCAAGGCCCAATGATAAAAAAAAATTTAGAAAAAAGTGAGTACTTAGAAACAAGTTTAATAAGAAATTTGAAGTAACAAGGAACAAAGCAAGACATGTTTGTAAGGGATATGCACAAGAGGAAGGAATTGACTATGGAGAGACATTTTCCCCAGTTGAAAAGTTGGAAGGAGTAAGAAAATTACTTGCATATGGTGCTGACAAAGGATTGAAGGTATAACAAATGGATGTCAAATCTACATTTTTTAATAGAATTTTGGAAGAAGAAGTTTACATAAAACTTGAATGATTATCTTATCTTAGCAAGAATGTAATAACCCCAACCAATTATAACTTTGTGAAACACCAAATCCTTCTCAAATTCAATTTTTTGACATTTTATCAAACACTTTTCAAGCAAGCTCTGATACCAATGTAATATCCCTTGTCCAAACTGATTGATTTTAGCTCAATGAATATTGTCAAACACTTGCATGGTGCAGTTCTCTTTTTTGATTTTTTTTGTGTTTTAGATTGTTTGATATAGTTTGAATGATGCTAAGAAATTTAGAATGTTCACAAATGATATTAGAACACCTCTTACAATGAACTAAAATGCAAGTGCAATAATTTTTAGCATTTTCAATGCATATACATGGAAACTAGATATGGAATGCATACCTACAACCAACTCACATTTTGACAAACAATTGGCATACAACTATTATGTTAATTATTTATGCTATTAGATGGACATTTCATCAAAAAAATGGTATGCAACATATATCTCCTTTATTGAATTCATTCCCATGTACAATGTTGCTATGAATTTTCCAAGACAAATGGGCTTACAATAATGACTACAACAATTCCAAATCTGATACTGAGTTATCACGTACAATAGAAAAATCATATGCCTAAGATTACAATGCTAACTACTAATAGTTGCAAGAGGAAGTTGATAATAGTGATGCCCATGGATGGAGATGAAAGTTGCAATTAGAATCAAGCATAAATACTATAGTGTGGGTACTATAGCATAGCACTATTCACACATATTGTAGTAGCACAGATAAAATGATTACTAAAGGTTGTCAAAGATGAATCTTCGGGTCTTCACTCAATAGTCCTTCAATAATATTCAAACCCTTGGTTATTCCTTAACTTTAAGCACAAATAGAACTCCAGAGTGAAGCTCTCCTAAATGCCAAATTTAGTGGATATTTCACCACCTCAAACGGTTGCAAGACTGAAGAATTAATGCTCTCCAATGGCTAAGAAATTAGAAACCCTTAGTTTCTTTTCCCAATTTCATATCAAATGAAATTGACAATAATTGGATGCTTAACAATGAAGCTCTTACCTGTATTTATTCTTTTCCTTCACCCTTCTAGAAGGAAATAAAATATTATTTAATTACAATCTCTAGAAGCTTCCCCCTTTTCAATTTAATAATTAGTTGTACTTCTAAAAAATGCACTCTCTAGAAGCTTCCCCCTTTCTAATACAATAATTAGTTATGCTTCTAGAAAATTAAATTAATTAAATATAAAGTCATCCTTTTAATTTTAATTTTAATTTATTTAATGACTTTATAAGAAATTAATTTAAATCAATTTCTCATTATTTCTCCACTTAGCCTTCAAAGAATGTAAAGGCTAAGAACTCCACTAAGAGGCTAAAAAGAAGGGGACATTACAAAGAAGAACATGCTATGTAAATTGCACAAAGCATTTTATGGTTTGAAACAAGCTCCTAGAACATGGTATCAAAGGTTACACACATATATGGTGAAAATTAGTTTTCCAAGAACTAATGATAATAGAAATCTATATTTGAAAAGTGGTCTGAGAATAAAATATTGCTAGCTGAAATATTTGTTTATGATATCATATTTGGAGGATGTGATATATTATGCAAAGAATTTGTTGATGGGATGAAGAAAGTGTTGAAATGAGATTGTTGAAGTGAAGAAGATTGATGAAACCTATCATGGAACAATCATTATTTTTTCACTAATTTCAAACCTACTAGTTGTTGGTGAAACAATTGTGTACTTTGGTCTAAATGTTATCATTTGTTTGATTGATGAAGAGGATTTGAAAAGAAAGGATAACAAGAGAACCTAGAGAAAGGTTGATTTATTTGGTATATTAAAGGAGCAGTAAGACCAAGAAAGACATTGATAATATAGTATATTTTTTATCTATTTAAGCCTATAATGAAAGTATACCTAAGCAAAGACTAGAAGGAGGCTAAGTAAAGAAAAGTGTGTGCCAAGCCTGAGCAAGCAAATAGTGCAAGTCGAGCAAAGTTAGTGCAAGTTGAGTAGAAACCAGTGGAACCCAAGTGAAGAAAGTTTAGTATGTTATGGGTGAAGAAAGTTAGTATGAGCCGAGCAAGAGAATTTTAGTTGGTGCAAAGTGAAGAAAGTTAGTATGTTCTGAGCACCAGTAAAGACCCAGTGGATGTTGAGAAACCTAGTATTGGTCGAGCATCAAAACAAAGTGTTTTCAAAGAAAATAGAGTGGTATCATCAAGTTCCAATAAGATGTATTAGATTGAAGATTTAACTAATCTAAGCTGACAAAGTTAATTTCTTGAATTCTGTGAAGTGTGTGGAAGATAACTATGATGACCTAATGGTACAAAATTCAAGATAAACTATTTTGAGGTGAATTCAAAGAGGATTGTAGAGGAAGTTTCTAGGAGGGGATAAAATGCAAAAGTGGGTAGATTCATTGAATCTTACCTAACCTTAGAATTTATGATTGTGGTTGAGCGAAAAAAGACCTAAATTCTCTATTTGTAGAGATGACAAGCCAAAAACAACATTTTTCATGTGCAAGAACCTAAGGAAGATAAGAGTCTAGGGTGTTGCTTCATATGGTGGTCGAATAGAAGAGTTGGTTATTGGCATAAAAAGCAAGAAGGCTTAAGAAGATGAATTCTTGAAGGGTGAAAAAATTGTCAAAGATGAAGAAGATGAATGCCAAGAATAATGGAGGACTGAATGTGAGATCTATAATCTACAAGGTGAAATCCTAATGGAATGTTCTAAAAGTCCTCTAACAAGGCTTACTCCTAATAGGGTGATTGAAATCCTTTAACCAAGTCACATTTAACAGTGTGCATTGTAACCTGTAATAGGGTTGGCTCCTCACAATTCTTAATTTAGAAGAGTGAAAATTGGTAGCATGTTACTGGTGGTTTTTCTCAAATTTGTTTTCCACATAAAATCCTTCTATCAAAATGTATGATTGATTTTATGGTTTTACATGTTTACATTTCTGCAAAGTTATTTTGACCTAGGACAACAATATGCATATGTTTAAGATATTGAATGATTAATGCATGCATAAGGATAAGTTACATTATTGAAGAGTTTTATTTGTACATTTGGACCTTGGATAAATGATTCAACACCCCCACCCCCCTCTTAGTTATTCTAAAGTATTACAACCATTGGTATTAGAGCACCAAATGCTTGAGAGATAAGTTTAAAGTTACTTAAAGCTAAAGGTCAAGATGTACATAAAGGAGGTGGCCAAGTTAAACAAGGAAAACTTTCCTGCATGGAAAAGTTTGATGAAGATACATCTAGGAGGTCTTGGAGATTATGCATAGTCAACTATCACCACTGAGCATGTTGATCTAGCTAGAGCCCCAAGTGCTGATCAATTGAAACATAAGAAGGAACACAATCAAGCAATGTTAGAGATTGCATCTGCCCTAAGCTACTCAGAGTTTTATGACATCAAAGGATTTAATTTTGATAAGAAGATGTGGGATTCCCTACAAATGATCTATGGAGGAGACAAGAATGTGTTGAGAGCCAAAGATGAAAGCCTAAGAGGAAACTTTGATGAAATTAGAATGCAAGATGGTGAGACTATAGTCCAATATTGTGCAACGATCAAAGATATTGTTAATGTTATTTGAGGATCTAATGGATAGATTGAAAATGAGACTGTGATTAGAAAAGTATTAAGAACCCTGCTACCTATCTATGTTATTAGAGTCTTTGCTATAAAGAAATTGAGGTCTACCCCTGGTAGTAATCTAACCCTTGAAGGACTAGTTGGTAGACTCACTACTTTTGAACTTTAAGATTTCAATAATTTCAAATCTGAAAATGTTGAATCTTCTTTCAAAGTTAAGCTAACACTAAAAGAGCCTAAATATAACAAAAATAAAAAGGTCAAACATTTTGTTAGTGACAGCAATACAAATGATGAAGAGCTAGAAGAACTGGAAGCATTGTTGGCTAGGAAATTTCATAGAGGCAAGTTACCCATCATATGCTTTAATTATCATGAGGTTTCTCATATTGCAGCAAGATGTGCTGATAAGTCAAACAACAAGAAACATAGAAAAGATGTCAATAACAAAGTCTACAAGGACAAGGGAAAGAAGGCTTTACATTATTGAAGAAGAATCCAATGATGAATCTGAAGATCATTATGATGAAGTTGTCTATGTTTCTATGAAGGATGATTCTGATGAAGATGAGGAAATTGCATTGGTATCTTATGTGAACAAAAGTGATAGATGGATCATTGATAGTTGATGTTCACATAACATAACTGGAGACAAAAGTAAGCTCATTACCCTTGAGTATTATAATGGAAATAGAGTTAGATATGGTAATGATGCACCTTGTTTGATTAAAGGAAAATGATCAATAAGATTAATAGATAAGATCATGTGTGACAATGCTTACTATGTGGAAAGACTTGACTATAATCTGTTGAATGTTTCACAATTGAAAAGATTAGGTTGCAAAGTTGAATTTGATAATAGAAAGGGTAAGATCTATGAAACTAATGGAAAACTAATTGGAAGTTGAGATCAAACTAAAGGTAATCTATTTTATCTTGATATAAATGATGTTATTTGTTTTGTTGTACAATTTAATGATTTGTGGCTATAACACAAGAGGTTATCTCATGTAAATTTTGATAATTTGGTTACTATTAGTAAGATGAAAATAGTCAAAGGTTTTCCAAAATTGAAGAAACTTGATAATATAATTTGCAAACAATGTCAATTAGACAAGATGACAAATTCTAGTTTTAAAAGTAAGACTCATACTTCAAAAGAAATTCTTGAATTAGTTCACACTAATTTATGTGGACCAATTTATATGCAAAGCTACAAAGGTGACAAGTACATTATCCTATTTGTTGAAGATTACTCAAGAATGATGATAGTAATTTTCTTAAAAGAAAAATCTGATACATTTAAAATGTTCAAATTATATTTGGTAAAAGTTAAGAAGGAAATTGGAAAAATCCTAAAAATTTTGAGATCTGATAGAGGTGGAGAGTTTACATCAAATCAATTTGAAAACTTCTATAATGACAGAGGAATCAAGAGACAAACTTTCACACCTAGGACCCCTCCACAAAATGGGATTGTTGAAAGGAGGAGCAAATCTGTAATAGATTGTGCTAGAACATTGATGATGGAGAAGAATGTTTCTTTGAAATACTTGAGAGAACCTATCAGTACAAATGACTATACCTTGAACTAAGTACAACTCAAGAGAGTTACAAATTCCACACCTTTTTAATTATGGTATGGATACTCACCCAAGGTTTTATATTTTAAGGTATTTGGAAGCAAGTGTTACATTCTTAAGGACAATGGAAATGGTAAACTTGATGCTAAAAGTAAAAAAGGTATATTCCTAGGATATTCCACAAGAAGTAAAGTGTATAAGTGTTTAAATACTAACACTAAAAAAATTGTGGAAAGTGCAAATGTAAAGTTTGATGAACATACAAAAGTGCATGAAGATGAACCAAAGAAGGAACCTAAAAATTACATAACTTTTATATACTTCTATGGAGGCATGTCTTCTAATGATGATAATTATGCAACTTAAGATGTAAATCAACAAGAATCAGTGATTGTTGAGTCACATGGAACGGATTCCAAGTTGTATTTAGGAGCTGAGTTGCAATCAAAAGCTGAGGTACATTCTGATACTGAGATCAATGTACATAAAAGGAATGTTGAGTTACCTATTAGAGAAGTGCACAATGATTTTGAGAGACCCATTGTAGAAAGAAGAGAAAAACCAAGATTGTCAAACTATGTCAGAAGACATCACCCTATTGGAGAAAGTATTGGAGATAAAGAAGATAGACCAATGATAAGGGATAGGTAGAGAAATGACACATGTTTTTTTTAGCATGCATGACCCTAAGTTAGTAAAGGATGCATTAAAGAATGATGACTGAAGTAAATCCATGAGATAAGAGATTGATCAAATTTAGAAGAATAATACATGGACTCTAGTACCTAGACCTAAGAATAAGAATGCTATTGGAACCAAGTGGGTGTACAAAAAAAAATAGGATGAGAATGGTGAAGTTACAAGGAATAAGGCAAGATTAGTCTACAAAAGATATGCACAAGAAGAAGGAATTGACTATGGAGAGACATTTGCCCCAGTTGCAAGATTGGAAGGAGTAATAACTCTACTTGCTTACTCTTCATACAAAGGATTTAAAGTTGATCAAATGGATGTGAAGTCAGGATTTTTGAATGGTATAATGGAAGAGGAGGTTTACATGGAATAACTAGAAGGTTTTTAGATCCAAGCAACAATAACATGGTATGTAGATTGCACAAAGCTTTATATGTTTAAAGTAAGCTCCAAGAGAATGGTATGAGAGACTCCATAACTATCTTGTGAAGATTGGTTTTGAGAAGACTGATGACAACAACAATTTGTACTTGAAGACAAAAGGAGGTAAAAGAAATTTACTAGCTAAAATATTTGTTGATGATATCATATTTGGAGGACAAAATGCATTGTGTAAGACATTTGCAAATGAAATGAAGAAAGAGTTTTAGATGTCCATGTTTGGAGAGATAAATATTTTTGTTTGATTAAAAGTATATTAGATGAAATATGGTATTTACATCACTTAGTCCAAGTATGTGAAGGAAATCTTGAAAACTTTTGGTATGGAGGATTCAGACCCTATTAGTACTCCTATGGTGATAGGACATATGCTATCCAAAATTGATGATTATGTTGAAGTAAATCAAACATTGTATAGGTCTATAATTGGTAAATTGCAATATGTAATTCATAGTAGACCTAACATTGCACTAGTTGTTGGGATGTTTGCAAGGTTTTTTGCAAATCCTAGGGAGAATCATATAATGGTTGGTAAAAGGATCATGAGATACTTGAAAGAATATGTTTATACTACAAGAAAAATGATAATTTTCAATTAAGAGCCTATACAAATGTTGATTGGGCTGGAAATGTTGATGACAGAAAGAGTATATGTGGTGGAGCATTTTTCTTAGGAAAAAGATTGGTCACCTAGACCAGCAAGAAATAAAATTGTATAAATCACAACCTACTATTGAAGCTGAATATGTGGTTGTTGTTGTGAATTGCATAAATGTGGTATGGATCAAATAGCTACTCAAAGGAATGAAGGAGTAAATTACTAAACCTATGGTATTTTACTGTTACAATACAAGTACAATAAACATATCAATGAACCTTTTGATGCATACAAAGATAAAGCACATTGTAATCAAGTATCATCACTTGAGAGAGTTGGTTCAAGTCAAACAAGTGAGGATGGAATATGTGAATACAATAGAATAGATAGCTGATATATTCACAAAAGTCTTACCTAATATCTTAGAGGTAAACTAGGGGTGATACCCCTATCCAAAGCTACTTGAGAAGAAAGATTAGTGCCCTACATTAACTGAGTTGAATGGCATATTTTGCAACTTGATGTAGTGGGTCTTACTTTAGCATATGCCTAAAGTACAGAAGGAGCTGAAATAAAAGATATATAGTCACATGCAAGGTGACAGAGGGAGAACCTAGATTTGATTATATCTACATGTATAGATGACAATTCTTTGGCATTGTTTTCAAAGAGGGGGAATGTATTTGAGGGAGAATGTATTGAGAAAAATATAAGATTTTGGAGAATATAATGAAAAAAATATGAGATTGTTGACAAATAGGGAGAAAATTGTATGAGAGGGATATCAAAGAGAGATTAGAATATACAAAGGAAGGCAGAAATATTGATAAAGGGAGAGATTTCAATAAAAGGTATTAATTTTATTTTTGGTATTGTTGTTGATATTGGTTTTCCATAAATGCCAAAGAGGGAGATTATTGAAATGAGATTGTTGAAGTGAAGAAGATTGATGAAACCTATCATGGAACAATCAATATTTTTTCACTGGTGTCAAACCTACTACTTATTGGTGAGACAATTTTTTTCTTTGGTTTGAATTCTATCATTTGTTTGATTAATGAAGAGGATTTGAAAATAAAGGATAACAAGAGAACCTAGAGAAAGGTTGAGTTATTTGGTATATTAAAGGAGCACTAAGACCAAACAAGATATTGATAATATAGTGTATTGTTTATCTATTTAAGGCTACAATGAAAGTATGCTTGAGCAAAGACTAGAAAGAGTCTAAGTAAAGAAAAGTGTTTGCCAAGCCTGACTGAGAAAACAATGCAAGCCAAGCGAAGTTAGTGCAAGCTGAGCAAAAACTAGTGGAAGCCAAGTGAAGAAAGTTCAACATGTGTCGAGTGAATAAAGTTAGTATGAGTTGAGAAAGAGAAATTTAGTTGGTGCCAAGTGAAGAAAGTTAATATATGTCAAGCACTAGTAAAAACTGAGTGGATGTCGAGCAACCTAGTGTTTTTTGAGAAAATAGAGTGTTATTGTCGAGTGTCGATAAAATGTGTTAGATATAAGGTTTAATGTATTTGAGCAAGTAAATTTAATTTCTTAAATTGTGTGAAGCATGTGGAAGATAACTATGATGAGGTGGTAGCACAGAATTCAAGATAAATGGTTTTGAGGAAAATTCAAAGAGGAAGTTTCTAGAAGGGGATAAGATGGAAAAGTGGGTAGATCCATTGAATCTTACCTAACTTTAGAATGGATGATTATGGTTAGGTGACAAAAAACCTAAATTCTCTATTTATAGAGATGGAAGGCTAGAAGCAATAGTTGTCATGTGTGAGAACCTAAGGAAGACAAGAATTCTAGGGCGTTGCTTCATATGGTGGCTGAATAAAAGAGTTTGTAGTTGTCACACAAAGCAAGAAAGCTTAAGATGATGAATGCTTGAAGGGTGAACAAGCTATCAGAAATGAAGAAGATGAATGCCAAGAAGAATCAAGGACTGAATGTGAGATATATTATCTGCAAGGTGACATTCTAAATGAATATTCTAAAGTCCTCTAACAAGGCTCACTCCTAACATGGTGATTGAAATTCTTTAACCATTAACATTTAATAGTGTGCATTGCAACCTTTAACAAGGTTGGTACCTCATAGGGCTAACTTTAGAAGAGTGAAAATTGGTAGCATTTTACTGGTGGTTTTTCACAAATTGGGTTTCCACGTAAAATCCTTGTGTCAAAATGTGTGATGGATTTTCTGTTTACATTTATGCAAATTTATTTTGACCTAGGAAAGAAATATGCATATGTTGAAGATATTGAATGATCAATGCATGCATTAGGATAAGTTGTAGTACTAAAAAAAATTATTTGTACATTTGGACCTTGAATAACTTATTCACCCCCCACCCCCCCCCCCCCCCCCCCCCCCCCCCAAAGTTATTCTAAGGTATTCCAATAGAAAAAGTTTGAGATGTCAATGTATGGAGAGATAAAATTCTTTTTGGTTTGCAAGTTTATCAAATAAAAGGAGGTATATACATTTCATAATTAAAGTATATCAAGGAGATATTGAAGACCTTTGGAATGGAAGATTCAAGACCAGTTGGAATACCTATAGCTACTAAACATAAAATCTCAAAGAATGGTGATTCTACTTAAGTAAATTAGAAATTACGTAGGTCAATGATTGGAAAATTTTAATATGTTGTCACAGAAAACCTGACATTGCATTAGCTATTGGTATTGTTGAAAGATTTTCTACTAATCCTAAGGAGAATCACATGATGGGTGTGAAAAGTATATTGAGATATCCAAAAGGAATAGAATACTTTGGATTATAGTATAAGAAGAATGATAAGTTTTACCTAAAAGTTTACATAGATGTTGATTGGGCTAGAAACATTTGTGACAGAAAGAGTACAAGTGGAGAAACTTTCTTTCTAGGAAAGAAATTGATTTCATGGAAAAGTAAGAAGCAAAATTGTATTTCACAATCCAAAACATAAGATGAATATATTGCAATAGTAGTTAATTGTTCAAAATATTGTGTGGATCAAGCAATTGTTGGAAGGAATGAAGGAAAATATTATTGAACCTGTGGTGATATATTGTGATAACACAAGTGATATAAAAATATCCAAGAACCATGTGATGCACACAAAGACCAACCATATTTCAATTAAGTATCATTACTTAAGAGAATTAGTGCAATAAAAAGAAGGTTAGAATATGTGAATACAAAGGAACATATAATTGATATATTCACTAAGACATTGTTGATCTCTTAGCCTAAGTTTCCTATTTGTGTCTAATACTTAGTTATTTCAAAGGTAGCATTGGATGGTCATCACTGCGATCGAGCCATCTAGAACACAATGAGCTACAAAGGACATGTTTATTTGTCAACACAAGTCATGAAAGTCTAAGGTTGTCAAGTACCCTAGTTGAGACTGAGAAAGCATATAAATCGAGTAATAAAGTTGAGAATGAGATATTAGAAAGTCAGTTATTTCCAAGTGAATAGAATATGTTGAGATAGTAGAAGTGGGTGATAGCATGAATATTAGTTATAACTGAGCATCAAAACATTCAAGGGCTAAGTAAACTAGTATTGAAATATGAGTTTTTAATTACACAAACATTTATGTAAATCATTTTACCTAACCTCTACATGAAATTTAAAGATCATACAGATAATTAAGGAGCAGATTACGCATTTTTTCAGATAACATTAATCCCTAGAGAAGCATATTAGCCAATTAGAAATTTAGAATGAAAAATGGAAAAAGGATGAAATATGGACCATTGATCCTAATCTAGAACTTTCTAGGATTATCTATTAAATAAGGATTCCTACCCTAGGATCATAATAATGAGAATGTATGTGAATAGAAGTGAAGAGAAGGAGAGAACAAGCTAAGTATAGAGCAAAGGAAGGCTAATTCTGAAAGGAGCTCATATAGTGCAACCAAAATAGTGAAGGATAGAATAGAGATATTAGATAAGGAGATCAGATTGATATTTTGAATAGAGGAGATCTATAATAAGATTTTAGAGAAAATTGGAGGGTAAGGTACTGAATCAACTTCAACAAATTAAGTTGAGAAAAATCTCTTAACAGGGTGGTTCTAACAGAAATATTTAAAATTTCTTAACATAGTCCTTAGTTTATTATAAGAATAAAATCCTTTAACAGGGTAAGACCTAATAGTCTTAAACTATTTTAATAGAGTAGACCCCTCACATAGTAGATCATTTGATATGATCAAAATTATAACCTGAATAGGTTAACTTTGTTGTTGCAACAGTAAAGATTTGTGAGTTCCATCCCTACACTAGGTTTACCTTCATATTGAAGTGTTTCTGGATAACCAAAATCATTGTGTTATGTGTTGATGATTTTCATGGATGTCATGCCTAGATAGATTTCATTTTAGCATTACATGTTTATGTTATATGGTATAAGATCAGAGATATGAGATGGATTAGGTGTGAATTATTTTAATAGATAAAAGTATTAAAGATCCTAATTCACCCCCCCACCTCCTTAATGCACAAGCAACCTAGGTGTAAGAGCAATCTTACATCACCCAAAAAAAATTTATTTTCAGTCTTTTCTATTTTAACAAGGACTAGTAGACAGGGTGGTTACTATTTATGGGAACTTGTTATTTTTAGTAAATTTTCCATACGAGCTCAGAATGATCTCATTTTTTATATGAATGTTCATTTTAGAGTTATAATCCTACCATAAAAAATCTCATTTCTCTAACTTAAGTATTGGAGATGTTATTGTCGATTTTCGATGAAAAAATTTGTAGAAATATCTTCAAGCTCATCGTTAGAAGCATTATAGTACCCAAATGAGGTCTAAAAACTCAATGAAAGGGCACTTGTGCCATTTCAATCCTATAGATCATGAGCTAGCATTTTTGAAAAGTGGTTATAATAGCCAACCAGAGCAATGGTTTGAGAGTTATGGCCTTTCAAAGTTGGGCTACGTAAAAAATATAAAATAATTGTCAATGATGTATTTGGCTGACAAAGATGGATCTCAAGAGCTAGTACCATCAGATTTAAATTAGAGAAGGAAATGAATGGAAGACTAATTTCAAGACAAGGAAAGGACTATATGAGTGGTTAGTCATGCCTTTTGGGCTAACCAATGCACTGAGCACTTTCATAAGGCTCATGAATGAGGTACTGAAGGAGTTTCTAGGTATATTTATCATTGTTTACCTAGATGATATTTAGATCTTTAGTAAGACATTGGAGGAGCATTTGATCCATATTTGCAAGGTGTTTCATAAGTTGAGGGAAGAAAAGTTGTTGATAAACCTGAAGAAGTACAATTTTGTAAAGAAGGAGTTTGTGTACATACGATTTGTAGTCACAGCTAAATATTTGAAAATGGACCCAGAGAAAGTGAAGGCTGTCCTTAAATGGTCTACTCTAAGGAGTGCAACATAGGTAAGATCTTTTCATGGTCTGGCTAGTTTTTACAAAAATTTCATAAGAGGTTTTAGCAGTATTTGTCGACCCTTGACTAAAAAAATGAGAGGGGATAGGAAATAATTTAAGTGGACTTTAGGAGAAGATGAGATTTTTAATCTATTGAAATGGAAAGTTACAGAGCATCCTGTTTTAGCACTTCCTAATTTTAACAACTTGTTTCAAGTAGATTGTGATGCTAGTGGTACTATAATAAAAGATTTTATGAGCCAAGAAGGTAGACCTATTGCTTATTTTAGTGAGAAGTTGAATGATACAAAAAGAAAATATTTATATTATGATCAAGAATTCTATGTTATAGTTCAAGCATTGAAGAAGTGGAGACACTATCTTCTTCCTAAGAAGTTGTTTTGTATACTGATCATCAAGCTTTGCAATATTTGAATAGTCAACTAAAATTAAACCAAAGGCATTTGAAGTGGGATGAGTTTTTGCAAAGTTATACATTTTTTTTAAAAAACAAGAGTGGGAAGTCTAATAGAGTTGTAGATGCTCTTAGCAGGAGACAACTTCTGCTAACAAAAATGCAGATAGAGGTGCTGGGTTTCAAGGAACTTAGTACTTTGTATCTAGATGATCTTGAGTTTGGTGAAGTTTTAAAGGCTTGTCCAGAACTTGTTACACTTGATAGGATGAAGTGGTTGGATTTCATGATCCAATATAGTATTTTGTTTAAAGGAAGCCAGTTATACATTCCTAGAAGTTCAATGAGAGAGAATTGCATCAAGAAGAAGCATAGTGGAGGATAGGATGAAAATTTTGGCAGAGATAAAATCATAGCTTTAGTTGCTAAGAATTATTACTAGCCACAGTTGTAGCAAGATGTGAAGAAGTTTGTACAAAGTTGTAGAGTATGTCAGATGGTGAAAGGAGTGAAGCAAAATACAAGGATATATTAGTCGTTACCTATACCAAAGAAGCTATAGGAGGATGTCAACATAGATTTTGTTCTTGGATTACTGAGGACATAGCAAGGGCATGATTCTATTTTTTTGGAGGTTGATAAGTTTTCAAAGATGACAAATTTTATTCCTTCCAAGAAGACTAGTGACGATGTTCATGTGGTAGAATTGTTTTTCAGAGAAGTGGTGAGACTACATGGTCTACCAAAGTGTATAGTTTCAAATTGATATACCAAATTTTTTGGGTATTTTTGGCATACATTGTGGAAGAAATTGAAGATAGAGTTAAAGTTCAGTTCATTACATCATCCATAGACTGATGGACAAATGGAAGTGGTGAATAGTTATTTGGGAAATTTGTTGAGATATTTTTTTGGAGACAAGCCAAAAGGATGGGATCTAATTTTACCACTAGAAAAAATTTCATATAATAATTCTATGAATAGGAGTACTGGTAAATCACCATTCTAGATTATATATGAGAGTAGTCCAAAAACTAATTCTGAATTGAGGTAGTAAGATAAAGGAGAGATAAGTAGTACCAAAGCAGAAGAATTTGTTGAACGTTTGAAGAACATCCGTGAGGAGGTGAGGAAGCACATCATAAAGATGAATAAAGAGTACAAGACTAAGGAAGATGTAAAAAGGAGATATAAAGAATTTTAGTTTGGAGATGAAGTCATGGTTCATTTGAGAAAGGAGTGTCTTCCAGTGGGTACATAAAATAAGCTAAGGATGAAGAAGTTTGGATCATGCAAGATAGTGACAAGACATGACTCTGGAAATCCTTATGAAGTAGAGTTGCCTACTAAATTGAATATTTTACCAGTATTTAATATTTTAGATTTGATAGAGTATTATGAAGGAGGTGATGGAGATGAAGTTGCAAAAGCACAGTGGAGCATTCTAGCAGCTAGTTTGACTATAAAGGATATTGAGGAGATACTAGGCAGTCATGTTGGAAAACATACAAGAATAAAACTTATGAAGAATACCCGGTCAAATGGAAAGGGAGGCTAGTAGAGGATTCATCATGGATAACAAGGAAGGAGGTTAATTGTCTTGGTTTTCCTCTAAACACCTGAGACTTGATGGAGTCACTTCTCAAAATTACCCTGAGTGTTTAATGTAGGAACATCCTAGGTGTAAGAGCAATTTTGCATCACCTAAAAATATTTTCTTTTCAATCTTTTTTATCTTAATAAGGACTAGTAGACAGGGTTGTTACTATTTATGAGAACTTGCTATATTTAGAAAGTTTGTCATACGAGCTCGAAATGTTCTCATTTTTAATATGAATGTTCATTTTAGAGTTATAAGCCTACCATAAAAAAGCTCATTTCTCCAACTTAAGTATCAGAGAAGTTATTGTGGATGTTCAGTGGAAAACTTTGCAAAAAAATCTTCAAGCTCATCGTTGGGGGCCTTAGAGTGCTTAATGAGGTCTGAAAACTCGATGCAAGGGCACTTGTGTTGTTCTAAAACTATAGATAAGGAGCTAGCATTTTGGAAAAGTGGTTATAATAACCAATCGGAGCAATGGTTCGAGAGTTATGGCCTTCCAAAGTTGGGCTCCCTAAAATATCTAAAATAATTGTCAAAGATGTATTTGGCTAACTCTATATGTATCGTTAGGGTCTGTCGGCCCTAGGTATTAAGGTTCATTTTCTAGAACCATCTCAAGTAGCATAAAATTACCTATTTAAGAAAGGCCTGAACATTGTCTAGAGCAACTATGGGGTGATAGTTCACAGCTTTTCATGCAAATTATTGTAATGAAGGTACCCATGTGGGTTAGCATATTGCACTTCTAAATTTTGTAATTTTGTATTTGTAGTGCAAATAATAAGTCCATATTTTGTTCTTGCATTTGTTGTTGTTTCTTTGTTTTATGTTATGGCTTATGGTATTAAGGAGAGCACCCTTCATTGCCCTTCCCTACCTCTCAATGTCTTGTTTCCCATTAAGATTTACAACAATTGGTATTAGAGCCTAGTACTCTTGAAAATTCTAACAACTTTAGAAAATTAGAGCTTGAAGATGGAAGAATACAAGATGGAAAAAATCATTGAGAACTAGATGATTGAAATCCATATCATATTGCAAAAACTTGAAGGAGAAAATGAAGATTTAAGGAAATCCTTAAAGAAAAGAAAAGAAATGACGATTCAGAAAAATGATAAACTATACAAGAAAGTTGATGCACAAGGATTTCTTAACAGTGGGAATACTAGTGACAGTGATGCAACAATAGTAGGTCTACTGGAGAAGAAAAACATTCTGAACAAATAAGTCAAAGAAATCAAGAGATAATAAGAAATAAAATTAGAAAGATTATGTGAAGTGACTAAATAAAAGAAGAAAGTAGAAGAAAATAGAGTCATGGATGAAGAAGACAAAAGACAAATGACTACCAGACTTGAAGAAAGATCATTTTAGGTGCAGAAGCTCACAAAAAATTAGTTGGACATGATGAACCAATTGTTAACTAAAAATCAAGAGTTGAACAAAAACAAAATGAAGATCACAAATCTAAAATTACAAAGTGACCAACTAAGAAATGAGTTAACATCTGAGACAACTGACAAATTTTCTAGATAAGAGCAAGATATGGGGTAGATACATTGTATCCTACCTAATCCATTTGAAATCCTAAAATTGGAGAGGGAGAATTGAGTAGCAAAGGCAAATCAGATTTCTATTTAAGGAGTCATAAGTTCATGAAGGAGAGAGAGAGGCAGTCAAGCATGAAAGCATAAAATGCTGAAGGAGATGTTAAGGAGGAAAGAGAGCATAGTTACTTTGTTTCAATAAGAAGACCTCAGATATGGATGCATTGGTATGATGAGTAAGAAGACTTAAGGAGACGAAGCTTGAAAGAAAGACAAGTAGTCAGAGCTGAAGTGATTGAAGCCAAGAAAAAGATTGAACTGAAAGTGTGATCTAAAATCTGCAAAGTATGTTGTAAGTTGTATCAGATCAAAAATCCATTATTGTTACTCTCTAGCAATTGTAACAGATAGTTTAAGTCCTATGGACTTAGGTTGGTTTAATAGCCATGAGATAAATCCTTTAACAGGGTGACATTCCAAGTGAATGTTCAGAAGTCCTTTAACCAGGCCCATTCCTAACAGTTTGGTGAAATCCTCTAATAAGGTCACATTTAACGATGTGTTGTAAGCCTTTAACAGGGTAGGATTTTAACAGGGAATCACTTTAGAAGAGTGAAAATCAAGTAGCATGTTACTGGTGGTTTTTCCCAAATTGGGTTTCCACGTAAATCATTGTGTCATGTGTTGATCTTGCATGTTTTATCTCTGCATGTTGATTTACTGTAACTTGCTAATATGGTTGATATAAGTTTGGATGGATGAAAAGTGTATGGATTCACTAAAAGTAGTGAAAAAGTATTATTAAGGCGTTTGGACCTTGAATAACTAATTCACCCCCCCCCCCCCCCGTCCCTCCCACTCTCAATTATTCTAAAAGAATTCTAACAATTGGTATCAGAGCAAGATGGCTGATTCAGTTTAAAGGGACTATAAGCAGAAAAGATCAAAATGCCTAAGAGAGAAGTTCCTAAGCTCAACAAAGACAACTTTATTGCATGGAAAAGTTTGATGAAGCTACATCTTGAATCCATAGGAGATTATGCCCAAAATTCAATTGTCACTAAACATGTAGATCCAATAGGTACTCTTACTGCAGAAGATATGAAAAACAAACAAGAACACAATTAGACAATGTTGGAGATTGCTTCTGCACTCAACTATGCTGAATTTGATGATATCAAAGGTTGTGACATTGCATTCAAAATGTGGAAAGCCCTATCAAACATATATGGAGGAGATTAGAATGTACAAAAAGAAAAAAGAGAAAGTCTCAGAGGAAAGTTTGATGATATGAAAATGGAGGAAAATGAGAATGTTGCTCAGTATGGAGCAAGAATAAAGGAAGTGGTAAGTGCAATAAGATGCTTGAATGGTCAATTGGATGAAGATACTATTAATAGTAAGTTCTTAAGAACCTTGCTCCCTATCTATGCTATTAGAGTATTAGCAATACAAGAACTAAGATGTGTGCTAGGAAACAATCTAAGTTTTGAAGGTATAGCAGGTAGACTCACTGCATTTGACTTATCTAACTTTGACAACTATAGACCTAAGAATGTTGAATCTACTTTTAAGGCCAAGCTATCACTAAAAGATGTTGAACAGGTGAAATCAAACAAAGGAAGAAAAATGAAATATGTGTCCAGTGATAGTAGCACTGATGAGGAAGATGTGGAACAATTGAAAGCATTGCTTGCTAGAAGATTTCACAGAGGCAAAGGAAAATTCAAAGGTAAGATGTCTATCATTTGTTTCAATTGCAATGAAGTAGGTCATATTGCTGCCAGGTTTACACAGAAAAAGGATTACAAGGAGGGCAACAAAAAAAAATTCAGAAGAGATGATGACAAGAGAGATTACAAAGACAAAGGTAAGAAGTGTTATTGTTGAAGAAAATTCTGATGATAATGATGATGAAGTTGTTTATGTAGCCATGAAGGATCAATCTGATGAAGAAGAGCCCACAGCACTGGTAACATGTATGAACAAGAATGAAAGGTGCATCATAGATATTGGATGCTCACATCACATGATAGGAGACAAAAGTAAGTTTGTTAACTTTACTCAGTATAATGGAAATAGTGTTAGATTTGGTAATGATGCTCCATGTCAAATCAAAGGAAAAGGTTCCATTAAGCTCACAAAGAAAATTTCATGTATAATGCATACTATGTTGAAGGATTAAACTACAATTTTTTGAGTGTCTCACAGTTAGGCAATATAGGATTCAAAGTAGAATTTGGAAACAAAACTGCAAAAATCTATGATACTGATGGTAAACTGATAGGAAAAGGAGATCAAACAAAGAGTAATCTGTTTTAACTTGATATGGATGATGTTTCTTATTTTATTGCAAAATTTGATGATGAATGGTTATGGCATAGAAGATTATGTCATATCAACTTTGATAATCTGGTCAATATCAGTAAAATGAAGAAAGTCAAAGGTTTACCAAAATTGAAAAAGCCTGATAATATCATGTGCAAATAGTGTCAGCTAGGAAAGATGACAAAGTCAAGTTTCAAAAGCAAAAACTATACATCTAGAGAAGTACTTGAGTTAGTTTATACTAATTTATGTGGTCCAATGGAAGTACAAAGCTATAAAGGAGATAAGTACATAATTTTATTTATTGATGACTATTCTAAGATGATGACTATTATGTTCTTAAAACAAAAATTTGACGCTTTTCAAATGTTTAAGTGGTATGTGGCTAGAGTTGAAAAGGAAACAAAAAAGAGCTTGAAATGCCTGAGATCAGACAGAGGTGGTGAATTCACATCAAATAAATTCGAGATATTTTGTAATGATAAAGGAATCAAAAGACAAACGTCAGCTCCTAGAACTCCCCCACATTATGGAATTTCTGAAAGAAGAAATAGATCTTTCATTGACTGTGCTAGAACATTAATGATGGAAAAGATTGTTGCTCTAAAATACTGGAGAGAAGTTGTAAGTGTAGTTGTTCATACACTAAATCGAGTACAAGTCAAGAAAGGTACAAATACAACACCTTTTGAATTATGGTATGGTCACTCACTCAATGTAAAACATTTCAAAGTATTTGGTTGCAAATGCTTTATCCTTAAAGATGCTAGAAATGGAAAATTTGATGCAAAAAGTGATGAAGGCATATTCCTTGGTTATTACACTAGAAGTAAGGCATATAAGTGTTTGAATACTAACACTAACAAAATTGTGGAAAGTGCAAATGTAAACTTTGATGAGCACACAGAAGTCCAAGCTCAAGAACCAAAGAAAATGGAAGAATACATAACCTTTGTGTATTCTTATGAAGGAATGATTACTGATGAGGATGATGTCAATCAAATTGAAACTCAACAAACAAATTTTAGTCTCAGCTAAGTCCCAACCAGTGAATGTTGAGTTACATTCAGAAGCTGAGTTGCAGAATGAAGAAATTACACAATCTGATTCTGAAGTCAGTACACATGAAAGACATGAAGAACATCCTAACAATGAAGTACATAGTGACCCTGAATCAGAAAGATCAAACATGGAAGCAAGGACAGAGCCAAGATTATCCAAATATGTAAAAAGACATCACACTGTTGAATAGATAATTAGTGACAAAAATGCAAAACCAATGACAAGGAACAGACTGTGACATCAATCATGTTTGATCAACAAATTTGAACCTAAGATAGTATATGGTGCATTACAAGATGATGACTGGTATAAAGCTATGGAAGAAGAGATTGATCAAATAAAGAAGAACAAAACCTAGAGTTTGGTTCCCAGACCAATTGACAAGAATGTGATTGGCACCAAGTGAGTATTCAGAAACAAGCTAGATGAGAATGGTGAGATTACTAGAAACAAAGCTAGACTAGTATGCAAGGGTTATGCTCAAGAAGAAGGACTAGACTATGGGGAAACATTCGCCCCTGTTGCTAGAATGAAAAGAGTAAGAACTTTACTTGCATATGCTGCATATAAAAATTTTAAAGTCTATTAGATGGATGTAAAGTCTGCTTTTTGAAATGGTATACTAGAAGAAGAAGTCTACATTGAACAACCAGAAGGATTTGTTGATGAGAATATTAGGGATATGGTTTGTAAGCTACATAAAGCACTCTATGGTTTGAAACAAGCACCTAGAGCATGGTATGAGAGACTTCACAAATATCTAGTGCAAATAGGATTTGAAAGAATTGATGATAACAACAACATGTGCATCAAAGCAGAAGAAGGAAAGGATATTATTGTATCTAAAATTTTTGTGGATGACATAGTGTTTGGTGGAAAGGAAGTGCTTTGCAAAGGCTTTGCTGACAAAATGAAACATGAATTTCAGATGTCTATGTTTGGAGAAATTAAATTTTTTGTTGGATTGCAAGTACATCAACTCAAACATGGTATATTTGTGACACAATCAAAGTACATAAAAGAGATTCTTAAAAAGTTTGGATTGGAGGAGTCCAAACCAATCAGCACACCAATGGCAACAAGAAATAAGCTATCCAAAAATGATGAATTAGTTGAATTCAATCAAACAATCTACAGATCCATGATTGGAAAACTACAATATGTTGTACATAGCAAACCATACATAGCATTAGCAGTTGGAATAGTGGCTAGATTCTCTACCAATCCTAAAGAAAATCATCTCATAGCAGTAAAAAGAATAATGAGATATCTTAAAGGAACTGATAACTTTGGTCTATACTATAAAAAGAAATGAAAGTTTGAGCTCAATGCATATACAGATGCAGATTGGTGAGGCAACATTGATGATAGAAAAAGTACAAGTGGAGGTGCATTATTTTTAGGCAAAAGGCTAGTTACCTAGACTAGCAAGAAACAAACATGCACATCCCAGTCCACTGCAGAATTAGAATATTTGGCAGTAGTAGTCAATTGCACAAACATTGTGTGGCTCACACATCTATTGAAAGGAATGAAAGAAGAGGTAACAAAACCTGTGATATTGTATTGTGATAACACAAGTGCTATAAACATATCAAAAAATCCAATAATGCATGCAAAAATCAAGCACATCGCAATCAAGTATCATTATGTCAGAGAATTGGTAGAAGACAAACAAGTGAAGTTGGAATACATTCACACAAAGGAACAAGCTACAGATATCTTCACCAAACCATTGCCCAAGGATGCTTATGAATATCTTAGAGGCAAGTTGGGGGTAATACCCCTAACTCAAGCAGTTTAAAGCAACAAGGATGTTGCCCTACATCACTAGCAATAAATCATTGAAATATCAACAGATTGATGCAGAGGATGACAGCAAGAGCAAAAACTCCAAATCAGTCACAAGCATGGTGATAGAGGGAGAAGACATCAAGAAGCCAAAGCTTATATTTTGCATGATAAAGATGCTACATCTTTGGCATTTATCTCAAAGAGGGAGAAATATGTAGAAACCTAATCAATACAAAGCAAGAGGGAGATATATATGAAAGAGGGAGATATATGAGATCAGTAGTAAAGATGTAGCAGCCAAGAAAAGTAGCAGACAATGTATACAATCTTGGTGGTAACTAAGTTGATTAATTGATCAGTTTGGTTTGCCATCAATGCCAAAGAGGGAGATTGTTGGAAATGATTGAAAAGATCATGAGGAAAGTTGTTGGAATGATCATATGGAACTAGTAAAGAATGTTTTCAATCATTATTTTGTCATTGATGTCAAACTTGCTACTTTCAGGAATGACAATTGCTTTAGTGATCCAAATACTATCAATTAGTTGATTGACAAGAAGGAGGAAATCAATAAGATGTAACTAGAACACCAAGCGAAAGGTTGAAGTTATGATGTTGTAATGAAGCACAAGGATCAGTCAAGCCATTGATGAAATAAGTATGTTGATCCTTAGAGAGAGGGAGTCGAGCAAAGCTAGTAGGTGCCAAATAGATTCCTAGTTGAAGCTGAGCGAATACAAGTGCCGAGAAAATACAAGTGCCAAGAAAATACAAGTACTGAGAAAATACAAGTGCCAAGCAGATATAAGTGTCGAGTAACACAGAGGTGCCGAGCACCAGGAAAACCAACAGTGCTGAGTAACATAGAGGTGTCGAGCACTAGTAAATCAATAATGTCGAGTTGCTGCATTATTTTGATAATCGAAGATTTGGCAGATCTAAGTCGACAAGGTTGTTATCTAGAAGTCTGTGAATTAAATGGAAGATAAGAATGATGAGTTGGTGGCACAAAACACCATGTAGAACATTTTTGAGGTTACAACTGGAGACAATTGATGAAGTTTCTAGATAAGAGCAAGATATGGGGTAGATACATTGTATCCTACCTAATCCATTTGAAACCCTAAAATTAAAGAGGGAGAATCGAGTGACAAAGGAAAATCAAATTTTTATTTAAGGAGTCATAAGTTCATGAAGGGATCATTAGAGAGAGGGAGTCGAGCAAAGCTAGTAGGTGCCAAATAGATTCCTAGTTGAAGCTGAGCGAATACAAGTGCCGAGAAAATACAAGTGCCAAGAAAATACAAGTACTGAGAAAATACAAGTGCCAAGCAGATATAAGTGTCGAGTAACACAGAGGTGCCAAGCACCAGGAAAACCAACAGTGCTGAGTAACATAGAGGTGTCGAGCACTATTAAATCAATAATGTCGAGTTGCTGCATTATTTTGATAATCGAAGATTTGGCAGATCTAAGTCGACAAGGTTGTTATCTAGAAGTCTGTGAATTAAATGGAAGATAAGAATGATGAGTTGGTGGCACAAAACACCATGTAGAACATTTTTGAGGTTACAACTGGAGACAACTGATGAAGTTTCTAGATAAGAGCAAGATATGGGGTAGATACATTGTATCCTACCTAATCCATTTGAAACCCTAAAATTGAAGAGGGAGAATCGAGTGACAAAGGAAAATCAAATTTTTATTTAAGGAGTCATAAGTTCATGAAGGAGAGAGAGAGGCGGTCAAGCATGAAAGCATAAAATGCTGAAGGAGATGCTAAGGAGGAAAGAGAGCATAGTTACTCTGTTTCAATAAGAAGACCTCAGATATGGATGCATTGGTATGATGAGTAAGAAGACTTAAGGAGACGAAGCTTGAAAGAAAGACAAGCAGTCAGAGCTGAAGTGATTGAAGCCAAGAAAAAGATTGAACTGAAAGTGTGATCTGAAATCTGCAAAGAATGTTGCAAGTTGTATCAGATCAAAAAGTCATTATTGTTACTCTCTTGCAATTGTAACAGATAGTTTAAATCCTATGGACTTAGGTTGGTTTAATAGCCATGAGATAAATCCTTTAACAAGGTGACTTTCCAAGTGAATGTTCAAAAGCCCTTTAACCAGGCCCATTCCTAATAGTTTGGTGAAATCCTCTAATAAGGTCACATTTAATAGTGTGTTGTAAGCCTTTAATAGGGCAGGCTTTTAACAGGGAATCACTTTAGAAGAGTGAAAATCAAGTAGCATGTTACTGGTGGTTTTTTCCAAATTGGGTTTCCATGTAAATCATTGTGTCATGTATTGATCTTGCATATTTTATCTCTACATGTTGATTTACTGTAACTTGCTAATATGGTTGATATAAGTTTGGATGGATGAAAAGTGTATGGATTCATTAAAAAGTAGTGAAAAAGTATTATTAGGACATTTGGACCTTGAATAACTGATTCACTCCCCCCCCCCCCCCCCCCAGTTATTCTAAAAGAATTCTAACACCGAGACCACCTCCAATGACTATGTACACAGTATGTCAAGAGATTAGTGAATTAGTGAGTTTGACAAGATTTAAAGACATTAATTTTTCTTTAAGTAAAGAAGACCAAGAGAAGCTTGAAAAAGATATGATAGATATGATGATACAATTAGAATCTAAACCTATAGAGTTAGGACAAGGCATTCCTAAAAATTTATATAATAAATTTGATGTTAAGTGGAAGTGTGAATTATCCATAGAAAGATAGATCAGGGATACCACATTAGCACAACAATGTTAGATTTAGGGAAGGCACATATTGTTGGAAATCTGATTGAAAAGATCATTGTGAGAAGAATACTAAAGATCAAAGAGGGAGAATGTTTTCAATCATTATTTTGTCATTGATGTCAAACCTACTATTTGTAGGAATAACATTTTCTTATAAAATCAAAGTAATATCACCTAGTTGATTGATGAAGAGGATTTGATCAACAAGATGTAATAAGAGTACCTAAGGGAAAGGTTGAGTTATGATGTTGTAATGAAGTGCAACAATTAGTTAAGACAATGGTTAAATGATGTATTGATAACATATTCAAAGATATAGAGATTGGTCACACTTAGAAACATTGAAGGAATAAGTAGTAACAAGGTTGACTGCAAAGGTTAAACTAAGTTCATTAGTGGGTGCCGAGAAAGCTACTTGAAGCTAAGAAAATTCTCAGTTGGAGTTAAGTAACAAAAAATTCTAGTGTGTTCTAGGTGATCTTCAGGTGTCAAGTAAAGTTTTGGTGCTAAGCATCAGAAAATCTTAGTTGGTGCCAAGTAAAGTTTAGGTGTCGAGCATCAAGAAAAATATAGTTGATGCTGAGCAATACAGTATGTGTCAAGCACTAGTATTTCAATAGTGCCAAGCTACTGCATTATTTTAAATTACAAAGATTTGCCAAATCTAAGCTGACAAAGTGGTTACCTTGAATTTTTTGAACTAGTTGGAGGATAAGGATGATGAGCTAGTGGCACAGAAATCTATGTAAACCATTTTTGGGATAATTCAAAAGGATTATTCAAGAAGTTTCTAGAGGAAACAAAATATGGATTAGATACAATGAATCCTACCTAATCCATACAAATTGAAATTAAAGAGTGGAAGAATCAAGTGGGAAAGGAACTCCAAGACTTTTGTTTAAGGAGTCATAGACCAAGAAGAAAATGTTGTTGATGTCGTTACTACTAAACTGCCAAATTGCAAAGTTGTTAAAGGGGTGTCAAGGAGAAGACATCTAGAAGAAGGAAGAGCACAAAGGCTCTACTTCTACA
Organism: Cupressus sempervirens; assembly: GCA_028749045.1. Lineage (NCBI taxonomy): Eukaryota > Viridiplantae > Streptophyta > Pinopsida > Cupressales > Cupressaceae > Cupressus > Cupressus sempervirens. The sequence continues at coordinate 31,798,052 of CM053792.1, forward strand.
AGTGCTCATGAAGAGATGATTGCACTGGTACATTGAGCATGGAGACTTAAGAAGACTAAGCTTGAAAGGAGGGCAAGTTGTTAAAGGTTGCAGAGATTGAAAGTTAGCCAATGGTATGAGCTAAAGAGTGATTTGAGATCCGCAAGTTCAGTTGTATGATGTAATCAGGTCAAGATCCCTAATTGTTACTTTCTAGCAATTGTATCAATTAGGATAGAAGGAAAATCATATGGACTTAGGTTGGCCTAACAACCATTTGTAAATCGTTTAATAGAATGGCATTCCAAGTGAATGTTCTAAAGTCCTCTAACAAGGCCCACTTCTAATAGGGTGGTTAAATCCTTTAACCAAGTCACATTTAACAATGTGTTTTAGCCTTTAACAGGGCAGGCCTTTCATAGGGCATCACTTCAGAAGAGTGTGAATTGAGTAGCATGTTATTGGTGGTTTTTTCCAAATTGGGTTTCCACGTAAATCATTGTGTTATGTATTGATCTGTTATGTGTTATGCTTGCATGTTGAATTACAATAACTTGCTAATTAGAAAAGCTAATTCTTGGATGAATAAATGGTTGAATGGGCTCACTACACTTAGTGAAAAAGTTTAAGTAGGACAGTTGTACCTTGAATTGTTGGAGTTGATGAAATCCAACTTTGAAGATGCCCAAGATCACCTGCATGCAAAAACTTGTCAAAGGAAAGTCAAGGAGAGAAGAGCGTAGAGCAAGGGAAAAACCCTAAACAGACATGAGAGACAACAAGATATGCAAACACAAAAAAATATGTATTTACAATATGCTAAATGTGATAAGAGTTGAGATATGAAATACAATGAGGAAACTCGAATATAAAGAGCTCAAGGAATCTCCTAGAACAAGTTAGAAGATGCTAGGAGATAAGTGTGATAACTAAGCATACATCCACATGAGGTGGAAAGTCCTCAATCAAAGTGAGAGGATAAGTATGACTTAGGAGAGAACAAACTCTCGTATTGTCAACAACTTATAACTAACTCCTAGGCTACAACTAATAAATAAAATGCATTTACCTAAGTAAGCTTAAGTAAATAGAATAAATAATTAATTAATTATTTATTTACTCTAACACCCCCCCCTTAAGTGCAACTTAGGGAAATGCCTTAAGCTCACAAAACTAAGAAATGCAAAAATGCAGAATGAGTCCCAGCAATGAGGCCATGTTAGGTACCCATGTAAAAATGCAAAGATGCAACCTCTACAAATGAGGAAAGAGAGAAAACCACGTGGGAAAAACCCTCCCCCAAAAAGAGTTAAGAACCTAGTGAAGAACTAAAGAAGCCTCCAACTAGGGAAATGTCCCCTAAAATAGGAACAAGAAGTGATCATGAAGAGCATCATTGAAGCATAAAGAAGCCACAAAATCTTCCATCAGAAAAAAAATTATTGATCTGAAGAACCTCCAAGGAAGAAAATTGTATGAACCAAGCGTGTCTTTATGGTAGATGATCCATCTCACCGAAATGCATAGGTAGCCAGCCATTGCATTCATCCCATATATAGGATCAACCACTGAATACATAGTTCACACTATTGAACCATCAAACCACAGATGCATTAGAACAATAGCATAACTCCCCCTTAATGCAGATGGGGTGAGATGACAAGCAACTGAGAAGGTGGGCCAAAGTCTCCTACAGATGAACCAAGAATGATGAGAGAGGAAGAGGTACAAACACCTATAAAGAAACAGTCACAATGGAACTATATGGGGGTAATTTAATGGAAAGGACACTCACTTGAAAAAGGGAGAATGCCTAAAATAGCAAACATATATCCCCCCCATGGTGGTTTATAAAAATAGTGCATGTACAACTGACTCAAAAACAACGTTCATGAACCCATAATGCAAAAGTGACATTTTATCTTAGTGTGTATATAAAAGTGCTTACAAATGATGTCTACAATTATCAAAATAAAGAAAAAGCTAACACAAGAAAGTATAGCCCAAAACAAAAGAAACCATGCCAGGAAAATGATCCTTGGACCTAAAACACCCAATATATCCACCATATAGCAAAAATGCCAAAAACATGATAGAAAGAGCATGGGTCAAAATCAAAGGGAAAAAGCCATATTTCTAAAAAGATGACAAAACCAGCTTTCCAAAAAAATAACGTTTTCAATAAACTAACATGGGATGCAAAAGATATGCATACCGGAGTCAAAAATAGAACTTTGGAATTCAACTAAAAAAATGGGCAATAAAACTACATCAAAATCTAAAAATACCTACACCAATGTCTCTGACTCGGAACCAACTTTTTGATGATTCTTTCAAATCAAAAAAATACCTCCGTATGCTCAAATTATGGCCAAAAAACTAGGGGTAGGTCAAAAAGGACCTAGGAGATGTGCAAAAGGTGATGTAGCGCTAATGTCATGTTAACATCAGCAAATCACTAGCTTAAAATTGATAGCCAGTCAGTCATCACTACAAAAAATAAGCCATGTGGCATGTCATGTGGTAGCCAAGTGGCAAAATTTGATGTGGCAGGGGTAACGTGGTAGGTTCACGTGGCAAGGTGCCATGTGGCACCTAGGCCATGTATCACCCCCACACACTACTGAGCGGCTACTGACTGAGATGCAAAAATTTCCAACTATGCACTAATGTAGACACTGACAAGTGTGCTGAATATGGCAACTGGGCAGAGGAAAAGCGCAGGAACCGACAGAGCTAACGAACAAGGGCGGCGATCTGTAGTCAGGCAACAGGATCTAGCACAAATGCCTACAGTGAGGTGAGGACAAGCGACGACCAGGCCAGAGTGGCCTTGGGGTGGTGCTACTAGCTACAGGCTGCACACAAGTGGCATGGTGGTGGTCGTACGGTGGCATGGCAGCAGCGACTCTTTTTTTTCAATATTTTTTATTTTTTGCCACAAAATCATCCGTACGACCATACAGAAGGCCCTGTGCCTAAATTTTTTTTGCCTCCTACAGCCCTGTAGCCAAAATTAGAAAATTTTATTTGGATCCTAGTTGAAAAGCACCTTCTAAATCCAATGGCAGCATCCTTTTGGGCCCAATGTGCTCCAAAAAAAATTTGTTCCCCTGATTTGAAAAAAAATGCACAAACAACCTAAGGTTTGTGTCTCTAAATCATCGCTTCAAAAAACCTTCAATGAAATAGTAGTAGGGAGGCTTTGATACCATGTTGGAGTTAGTGAAATCCAACTCCAAAGATGCCCAAGAACACCTCCATGCAAAAACCTATCAAAGGGAAGCCAAGGAGAGAAGAGCGTGGAGCAAGGGAAAAACCCTAAACGAACATGAGAGACAACAAGATATGCAAACACAAGAAAATATGTATTTACAATATGTTGAATGTGATAAGAGTTGAGATATGAAATACAATGAGGGAGCTCGAATATAAAGAGCTTAAGGAATCTCCTAGAACAAGCTAGAAGACGCTAGGAGATAAGTGTGACAACTAAGAATACATCCACATGAGGTGGAAAGTCCTTGAACAAGGTGAGAGGATAAGTATGACTTAGGAGAGAACAAACTCTCATATTGTCAACAACTTATAACTAACTCCTAGGCTACAACTAATAAATGAAATGCATTTACCTAAGTAAGCTTAAGTAAATAGAATAAATAATTAATAAATTAATTATTTACTCTAACATGAATAACTAATTCACCCCCCCCCCACCCCCCCACCCCCCCACCTTAGTTATTCTAAAGCATTTCTAACAATTGGTATTAGAGCCATCTACTAATTTAGTTTCAAGGTACTAGAAGTAGGAAGATCAAGATGTCCAAGAGAGAAGTTTTCAAGCTCAATAAAGACAACTTTGTTGCTTGGAAAAGTCTAATAAAATTGTACCTTGGATCAATAGGTGACTATGCACAAACCTCAATTGGAATAGAACATGTAAATCCAGTTGGACCTCTTCCTACAGATGATTTGAGCAGAATGAAGGAGCATAATCAAGCAATGTTGGAGATTTCTTCTACACTAAGCTATGCAGAATATGATGACATCAAAGATTGTTATATTGTATTCAAGATGTGTAAAACCCTAACAGATATCTATGGAGGAGATCAGAATGTCCAAAGAGAAAAGAGAGAAAGCCTAAGAGGAAAGTTTGATGACATAAAAATGGAGGAAGGTAAAAATGTTGTTCAATATGCTACTAGAATGAAAGAAGTGGTAAGTGCAATAAGAAGTCTAGATGGTCAATTGGAAGAAGAAAATGTCATTAGAAAATACTTAAGAACTCTACTCCCTATTTATTCTATTAGAGTTTCAACCATCTAGGAGCTAAGGTGTGTACAGGGAAACACATTAACCTTTGAAGGAATAGTGGGAAGACTTACTGCATTTGAATTGTCCAACTTTGAAAACATACCTAAAAACCTTGAATTTGCTTTCAAGGCCAAGATGACAATAAAAGACACTAAGGAGGAGACATCAAGCAAGAAGAGAAGAAAAGGAAAACATGCATCTAGTGATAGCAATGTAGATGAGGAAGATGTGGAACAGTTAGAAGCACTATTGGCTAGGAGATCCCATAGAGGCAAAGGTAAATTCAAATGTAAGGTCCCTATCATATCTTTCAATTGTAATGAAATAAGTCATATTGCTACAAGGTTTACATAGAAGAAGAACTACAAAGAAGGAAACAAGTAAAGGAACAAGAGAGAAGATGATAGAAAAGATTACAAAGAAAAAGGCAAAAGATGCTACATTATTGAAGAAGATTCTAATGAGAATGATGATGAAGTAGTCTATGTGGCCATGAAGGATGAATCAGATAAAGATGAAGATGAAGCAACAGTATTGGTCACCTGTGTGAACAAGAATGACAAGTGGATCATAGACAGTGGATGTTCACATAAGATGAGAGGAGATAAAAGTAAGTTCATTACCTTTACTCAATATGATGGAAATAGTGTTAGATTGGGTAATGCTGCTCAATGTCAAATCAAAGGAAAAGGTTCCATTAAACTCATAAAAAAAATTTCATGTGATAATGCATACTATGTTGAAGGACTGAACCACAACTTTTTGAGTGTATCACAATTAGGCAATGTAGGTTGCAAAGTAGAATTTGGAAACAAAACTACCAAGATCTATGATAATGATGAAAATTTGATAGGAAAAGGTGAACAAACTAGAGGTAACTTGTTTTACCTAGATATAAAAGATGCAACCTATCTTGTTTTTAGACTTCATGATGTGGGGTTGTGGCATAAAAGACTATGTCATGTTAATTTTGATAATTTGATTAGAATCAAAAAGAAGAGGAAAGTAAGAGGGTTGCCAAAATTGAAGAAACCTGAAAACACAATGTACAAACAATGTCAACTAGGGAAATGACTAAGTCTAATTTCAAAAGAAAAACATACATTTCCAAAGAAGTACTAGAGTTGGTCCATACAAACTTATGTGGTCCAATAGAAGTGCAAAGATACCTAGGAGAAAAATACATAATTCTATTTGTAGATGACTATTCAAGGATGATGACTACTATGGTTTTATAGCAAAAATCTAATGCATTTCAAATGTTCAAGTGGTATTTGGCTAGAGTTGAGAAGGAGACAGGGAAGAATCTGAAATGCCTAAGATCAAATAGAGGAGGTGAGTTTACATCAAAATAATTTAAGATATTCTGAAATGATAAAGGCATCAAAAGGCAAATAGCAGCACCAAGGACCATGCCTCAAAATGGTATTATTGAAAGAATGAACAGATCAGTGATTGATTGTGCTAGAACATTGATGATGGAGAAAAATGTTACACTAAAGTATTGGAAAGAAGCTATAAGCACTATTGTTTACACCTCGAATAGAGTCCAAGTCAAAAAAGGTACAAATGCAACACCTTTTAAATTGTGGTATGGTCACTCACCTAATGTAAAACATTTCAAAGGCTTTGGTTATAAATTTTATATTCCTAAAGATACTAGAAATGGCAAGTTTGATGCAAAAAGTGACAAAGGCATATTCCTTGGATACTCCACTAGAAGTAAGACATATAAGTGTTTTAATACTAACACTAACAAGATTGTGGAGAGTGCAAATGTAAAATTTTGATGATCATGCAGAAGTTCAAGTTGATGAGTCCAAGCAATCAAAGGATTATAGATCCTTTGTATACTTCTATGAAGGAATGACTATTGAAGACAATGCTAGAAATCAAGTTGGGAATTAGCAACAAATTTCAGTATCAACCAAGTCATAGCTAGTGAATGTCAAGCTAAATTCAAAAGTTGATTTGAAAAATATAAAAAATGCACATTTAGATTTTGAAAATAGTATACATGAGAGAGATGATGAAATACCAAATGAAGAAGGACAAAATGACTCTAAAGCTGAAGGATCAAACACAGAAAGAAAGACAGAACCAAGGTTAGCCAAATATGTAAGAAGACATCACCCTGCTGATCAAATTAGCGGTGACAAAGATGTCAGACCAATGACAAGGAATAGACTAAGGAATGAATCATGTATGCTAAGCAAGGTTGAACCCAAAACAATGAAGGATGCACTATACGATGATGACTAGTATAAAGCTATGGAAGAGGAGATAGATTAGATTGAGAAGAACAAAACCTGGACCCTAGTTCCTAGACTAGCTGATAAGAATGTAAGTGGTACCAAATGGGTGTTTAGGAACAAACCTGATGAGAATGGTGAGATAACAAGAAACAAAGCCAGACTAGTTTGCAAAGGCTATGCACAAGAAAAAGGACTTGAGTATAGGGAAACATTTTTCCCTGATGTAAGAATGGAAGGAGTAAGAACACTGCTTGCATATGCTGCTTACAAAGATCTCAAAGTCTACCAAATGGATGTTAAGTCTACTTTTCTAAATGGTATACTAGAGGAGGAAGTCTACATAGAACAACCAGAGGAATTTGTGAATGACAAGAATAAAGACATGGTCTGCAAACTACACAAGGTACTTTATGGATTGAAACAAGCACCTAGAGCATGGTATGAGAGACTACACAAATATCTTGCGAAGATAGGATTTGAGAGAATAGATGACAACAACAAAATTTATATCAAAGCTGAAAAAGGTAAAGGCATTTTGATATTAGAAATCTTTGTTGATGATATAATATTTGGAGGAAAAGATGTTCTATGCAAAGATTTTGCTGATCAAATGAAGCATGAATTTGAGATATCAATGTTTGGAGAAATAAAATTCTCTATTGGATTGCAAGTACATCAATTGAATAATGGCATATTTGTGACCCAATAAAAATACATCAAGGAGATATTAATGAAATTTGGATTAGAAGATTCAAAACTAGTTAGCACACCAATGGCAACTAGACATAAGCTATCCAAGAATGATGAATCAGCTGAAGTGAATCAGACATTGTATAGATCAATGATTGGAAAGTTTCAATATGTTGTACATAGTAGGCCAAATATTACAATAGATATTGGAATAGTGACAAGATTTTTTGCAAATCCAAGAGAAAATCACTTAATGGCAGTAAAGAGAATACTGAGGTACCTAGAAGGAACTAGTGACTTTGGTTTGTATTACAAGAGGAGTGAAAAGTTTGAACTGAAAGCCTACAGTGATGCAGATTGGGGAGTTAACATTGATGATAGTAAAATCACAAGTGAAGGAGCACTTTTTTTGAGAAAAAGATTGATTACATGGACTAGCAAAAAGAAAAGTTGTACCTCACAGTCCACTGTTGAAGCTGAATATGTTGCAGCTGCTATAAATTATGCCAATATTGTATGGATCAAACATTTGTTGCAAGGCATTAAGAAAGAGGTAAATGAGCCTATGATACTTTATTGTGATGATAAAAGTGCTATCAACATATCAAAGAATCTTGTAATGCATGCTAAAACCAAGCATATTGCAATCCAGTATCACTATGTAAGAGAGTTGGTGTAAGTCAAACAAATGACGATGCAATATGTTAGCTCAAATGAACAAATTGCTGACATTTTCACAAAATCACCACCTAAAGATTCTTTTGAGTGTCTTAGAGGTAAGTTAGGGGTGATACCCCTAACCAAGGCTACTTAAGAACAAGCAAGACTGCCCTGGATCAAATAAGCTGATTATTGAGATATTTCACATTGATGCAGAGGATATTTACTTTAGGATTACTCCTAAATTAATTGAGGTGATGAAGTTCCAAATTAGTCACAAGAAAGGTGACAGAGGGAGAAATTGAAAATAACCTACAAATGCTACACTTACATGATCAAGATGCTAAATAGTATGTCTTTGGCATTGTTGTCAATGATCTGATTATGATCCAGTGATTCTATCTCTGATACCACTTGATCCGTAAAACTAATCGAGTACTTACTTAGAATAGCTCACGGGCTAGACTTACAAAGATTACATTAGTAAAATCTAACATCAGGATCTTTTAGTTATCGATTTGAATCCAATATGTAAATCCAAATCTTTAATCTACTAAGCTCAGAAAAAAAATTGCAAGAAAATCACAAAAGAATAGAACCGAGATGATAACGGAGTTCACCGAACATCGGCTACGTCTCCGGATTCGTCAGAAAAATGAATCGATCTATTGCCTTCAAGAATTGGGAACATCACAGGATACAAAAAAAAGTCAGCTTTCACCTTACAAGAGGCCTCAAGAAAGCAGCTCCACCTATGTCAATAGTTCCCACGTTGGCAAGACGTCCTTACAAGAGAACATGAAGAAGCTTTGCAAAAGCTTTTACACAATGTAGATTCTTCGCCAAGTTACACAAATTCCTCCAAGGAATGCTTGGCTTACAAGAAGAATTTCTATGAGAAGATTTGAGAAGAGTTGGATGATCAACTGATGAATCCCCCCTTAAGCATACATTCCCCCCTTTATATACAAGAAAATATGCCAAAATTAGGCTAAAATGGATAAAGGGCTTATTTATTATCCCATATCCGAAATCCCCCTTTTGCCATTTTAGGGGATAAACATTATCTCAAAATTGGGGGGTGATTTGTTAATAAATTAACAAATAAACCTATTTTTAATAGGTTGGTAGGCGGATTAGATAAGGGTTATCTAAAACCCACGCCACATACATTGTTGAGCGCATTAATAGCGCAGTTGGTTATTGCAGTTTTATATTGGTCGCCGGTCAGGGGTTCCAACCCTGCCGGCGGCCTTTTAAAAGCCAATTTTTGGCAAGGTAAATTCAAATATAATATTTGCCAACATGATTATTGAAGCCAACGTGTGGTGAGATGGTCATGGGCCTCCACCTTGTGAGAAGGAGGTCGCAGGTTCGAAACCATCTGCCAGCAAATTTTTTAATGAACATAACAACTGTGCCAAGTGTCCTGCTTAGCAATTGCCACGTGTCAAGAGGTGACTTGTCAAAAAATCCAAGTCAACATCCACATTAGCCTATGTGTTTGCCACATCATATGCTGACTGTACATGCCACATGTCATCATTTTGGTTCAACACCATGCTGACGTCATCGTACAGACATGACACATCACTTGTCAACTTTTCCTAATGCCAACTTTGACCACTCATAACTTTTGCGTATGAACTCCTTTTTCGACGAAACGAACACCGTTGGAATCGTGATGGCGAGACCTTTTCGATGATGTCAATTTTGACCAATTTTTTGAAAAATTTTCACCTTTTTTTTCTTGTCCCTGATCTCTGAGTTGACCAGCCTTTGACTGAGCTTTGATCGATGATATCTTGGATATACGGTCTCCTTTTTTGCCCGTTCGAGTTGCATTGGATTCAAAATTCTATGCTCTACGCGATGACATTGCTTCTGAGAGAAACTAAAACACTTCAATTTTAGGTCCTGAAGATCCTCCTCGATCAATCAAAGAGGGAGAAGTTGTGAAAAATTGATCAAATGTTGATGGTCAAAAGAATGAGGGAGAAATGGAAATGTCCAAAAAATGGATCAAATGAAGATAGAAGGAGAAGTAGATAGAAATGATCAAAAGTTGACAAGAGAAGATGAAGAAGCTTATCAAAATAGAGTATAGTAGAAGATGAGCAATATAGAGGGAGAGAAACAAAGGAAGAGGATACAATAGCTAAGAGAGAAAAGCAAAAATGAAGCAATCAAGATAGTAGAGGGAGATGTGAAAACTAATGTTGATGATAATACAATTACTTTTTGGCATTTGACTTACTATTCTAACCTAGTTAGCTTTTGGTTAATAGTTTTGATCAGTTTGGTTTGCCATCAATGCCAAAGAGGGAGATTGTTGGAAATCTGATTGAAAAGATCATTGTGAGAAGAACACTAAAGATCAAAGAGGGAGAATTTTGATAAAGAATGTTTTCAATCATTGTTTTGTCATTGATTTCAAACCTACTATTTGTAGGAATGAAATTTTCTTATAAGATCCAAGTACTATCACTTAGTTGATTGATGAAGAGGATTTGATCAATGATATGTAACAAGAGTACCTAAGGGAAAGGTTGAGTTATGATGTTGTAATGAAGTGTAAGGATTAGTTAAGAAAATAGTTAAATGATGTATTGATAACATATTCAAATATATAGAGGTTGGTCACACTTACAAACATTAGAGGAGTAAGTAGTAACAAGGTTGACTGCAAAGCTTAAATTAAGTTCATTAGTGGGTGTCGAGCAAGCTAGTTGAAGCCAAGAAAATTTTGAGTTGGAATAGAATAACAGGAAATTCTAGTGTGTGCCGAGTGATCTTCAGGTACCAAGTAAAGTTCAAGTGCTAAGCATTAGAAAATCTTAGTTGATGCCAAGTAAAGTTCAAGTGCCAAGCATAAGGGAAAATATAGTTGATGTTGAGCACTAGTATTTCAATAGTACCAATCTGCTGCATTATTTTAAATGATGAAGATTCACCAAATCTAAGCCGACAAAGTGGTTACCTTGAATTTTGTAAACTAGTTAGAGGATAAGGATGATGAGTTGGTGGCATAGAATTCTATGTAAACCATTTTTTGGTGAATTCAAAAGGATTATTCAAGAAGTTTCTAGTGGAGACAAAATATGGGTTAGATAAATGAATCCTACCTAATCCATATGAATTGAAAGTAAAGAATGGAAGAATTGACTAGGAAAGGAACTCGAAGACTTCTATTTAAGGAGTCATAGACCAAGAAGCAAATGCTACTAATGTTGTTACTGCTGAAGTGCCAAATTATGAAGTGGTTAGAGGGGTGTCAAGGAGAAGACATCTAGAAGAACGAAGAGCATAGAGGCTCTGCTTCTACAAGTGGTCATGAAGAGATGATTGCACTAGTACATTGAGCATGGAGACTCAAGAAGACTAAGCTTGAAAGGAGCGAAAGCTGTCAAAGGTTGCAAAGATTGAAAGCTAGGCAATGGTATGAGTTGAAGAGTGATCTGAGATCCACAACTTTAGTTGTATGCTATAATCAGGTCAAAATCCCTAATTGTTACTCTCTAGCAATTGTATCAGTTAGGATAGAAGGAAAATCCTATGGACTTATGTTGGCCTAACAACCATTTGTAAATCCTTTAATAGGGTAGCATTCCAAGTGAATGTTCTCAAGTCCTCTAACAAGGCCCACTTCCAATAAGGTGGTTAAATCCTTTAACCAGTTCACATTTAATAGTGTGTTGTAGCCTTTAATGGGGTAGGCATTTCATAGGGCATCACTTCAGAAGAGTGAGAATTAAGTAGCATGTTACTGGTAGTTTTTCCCAAATTGAGCTTCCACATAAATTGGGCTTTTGTGTGTTATGCTTGCATGTTGATTTACAGTAACTTGTCGATTAGAAAAGTTAATGCTTGGATGAGTGAATGGTTGAATGGGCTCATTACACTTAGTGAAAAATTTTGAGTAGGATAGTTGGACTTTGAATAATTGATTCACCCCCCCCACACCCCCCCCCCAGAGTTATTCTAAAGCATTTCTAACACATATGTCTCTAGCCTTCAAATATTTTGTGAATAAATTTATGCCTAAGGAGAGGGCTTATAAAATTCTAATGAGTAAAGCTTATGAATTTGAGCAAGAGAGCATAAATATATGAAAGGTAGCATTTGAGTTTTTTATTCCATCAGTTGATAAAGAAGATGAGGAATGAGAAGAAAGAGGAGGAGAAGTTAAGGAAGAAGAGGATGATGTAACAAAATGTTCAAAACTTGTAGAGGAAATTAAGAAATTAGTAGAAAGGTGTGAATAATAAGATGTCACAATTGAGGACATTCCTAATTCATCCCCACAGGATCATAATGTGTTGACTGAAGAAGACCTAAAAGATGTTGAATCAAATACATCTCTACCAAGAACCAATCTATCATGTCCCCTTTTCAAATAATTAAAAAATAATAATCTTTGCTAAGGCAGGCAGGCCCAAGAAAGTGAAGTTTCAGAAAAAGGGGGTTAATCTTTGGAAACCGTTGGACTAATAAATGAAAATTATTATTAAAATATGTTTCATTAACCTCTCTTGGACGTGAGTTATGGTTATGCCCTCTTTTAAGGGGTTTGGAGGCATTTTGGGCAGATGCCAGAACTTGATTTTGCTCATTTCTTTGTTATTTTTCAGAGGCTGCCAAACCTGTTGAGAAGGAGACCCAAGAACGGGAGTTTACAGGTTTCCAGGGAGACCCAAGAATGGGAGTTTGTAGGTTTCCAAGAAGGCTAAAGACAGGATTTTGAATCCATTCCATGTGCATGCTCATACAGAGTTTGCCTTTGTGCTGAACAGTGCAGATTTGTGGGTTTTCGGGTGTGTTTTTTGTATGAGTTTGGTGTTTTTAGTTGAGTATTTCATATCAGTTTGGGTTGCTTCTGTATTTAAGAATTTAAGGTGTTAAAATAGAGCTGAATATATTTATTGGGACGTGATTAAACTTCTAATATAGATTATTAGTGTTTTTGTGGTGTTTCCGGGCATTTTTGTGTTAATTTTGGGAGCCCAATGAGCATAGTTTTTGTCCTACATTTGAGAACTATTGTGTAAAGGCTATACGGATCTAGAAATGTCATTTTTTAGGCTTTTATGCTGCTGAAATTTCTGTAAAAATGTCCACTTTCAGATTTATTAATAATAGGTGAAGCTGTGAAGCTTTTGGCACAATTTCTGGCATACCCGATTTGGGGTTTCTTGAGAAATTTGGAGGATCTTTGTGATATTAGTTGTTTGATCTTAAAGATCTGATTAGAGGTTGGAAATATCATATAAAATCAGAAAAGGGACATTTCACAATCCATTATTACTATAAATCAAGGATTATCCAAGGATTGAAAGTGCCAAAACTGATAGTTTTCATGTTACATTAGTTGTTGTCGATACAAGTGTCGAGCAAAAAGATAAGGCTATCATTATGTTTCCACCATTTACTTGTATCCCAATGAGCCATACAATTGAGAAGGTTGAAGAAGAGAAAGAAAAAGAAATGGTAGAAGAAGGTGAGAAACCCAAAGAATGAGAGGCTACACAAGCTATTATATAGCTATCGAGTGCTAAGTCAATTGAGATACTAATTGTTACACCTGAAGAACATGTAATGCCCTACCTAGAGATCCTTGGAAATAAGGATAAACATAAGCCAAGATATAAAAAAATTAAACAAGTCTGGATGCATGTAACATACAACATACTAGGATCATAAAGATCACAATGGAAGACTAAATGAACATCCAAACACCAACGGATCTCCAATAACCACTATTGACTAAAATGATTAACCACAGAAGGATGCAAACAAATACGAATCCAAGAAAAATCTAAATTCAAAATGTAATTCCAAGGTATTTGAGAACACTGTAAAGGGTGTCTACAACACCTCCCAAAAACTTTTGATCAAACTAAAAAGTGGTCGTTCTTCACCCAGACAGGTTTTTCCAAAACATAGGTGATACTTTAAATCAGCACTATACAATACTTTCTAGTATCATAAAACCTTTCTAATGAAGGCATGTGATACAATAAGGGTTTGGGCAACACTTCTCCTGAAGGTGTGTAATACTTCACAAGTATTGTACAATTTTTCTCCAAGAGGCATGTGATACAATAGAGTTGTTAGGATTTGATAGATCTAAAGCAATATATGAATAAATAGTTAAATGCATAAACAGAAGAAGAAAACCATAAGAACACAGATAACACACAGATTTAAAATGGTTCACCCAAATCCTTGGTTATGTCCACCTACATAGTCGTCCAACCTTTCTTATTATCCAGTGATTATAGTACAAACCCCTAATAACAATCTCCCACTTGGGGACTGATCAGACTCCACCCTAGACAACAATCTCCCACTTGGAGACTAATCTTGTAGTGATACCACTACCACATAGGGCTCCCACTAGATAAAAGAATTTCCTGTGTATTAACTCCATGATCATCAATCAAGAAGCCCAATAGAAGCTAAGAAAGAAACCAGCTTCCTCTTGGGGACTGTCTTTATGAACATGTATGCAGGATTATCACTTGTGTGAATCTTTTCAAGCCATAATTGGTCATCCTCCAAAATAGACCATATAAAAGGGTACCTAAATTGTATGTGATTTGTCCTTTAATGAAAAGCATAATTCTTTGCAAGATGAATGGCACTCTAGCTATCACTATACAATGAGCGATCTTCCTAAGTTTGACCCAATTCCTCCAAAAAACATTGTAACCAAATCATCTCCTTGCTAGCTTCCATAGCAGCTACATACTCAACTTTGGTGGTTGAAAGTGCATTAACCTTCTACAATCTAAAGATCCAACTGACTGCAATACACCCTATAGTAAAAACATACCCTATAGTACTCTATCTTGTATCAACATCTCCTATCAAATCAAAGTCAAAAAATCCACTCAAAGTAGAACTGGAACCTATGAAACATAATACCTTTGTAGTAGTACCTCTCAAATATTGAAATATCCATTTGACAACACTTCAATGTTCCATACCCAGATTACTCATATACTTGTTGACAACTCCCATGGCATGAGCAATATTTGGCCATGTGCAAACCATTGCATACACCAGACTACCAATCACTGATGAATACAGAATGTTAGGCATTTTATCTACCTCTTCCTATGCCTTTGGGCACATTTCTTTAGTCAATCTAAAATTACTAGCCAAAGGTGTATTAATTGCTTTTTCATCCTACATATTAAATATTTCCAACACCTTCTTTATATAGTCACTTTGAGACAAATTCAAGGTTCTATTTTTCTTGTCCCGTTTGATCCTCATACCAAGGATTTGCTTAGCAGCACCCAAATCCTTCATAGCAAATGACCTTGCTAATTTCTATTTAAGTTCATTTATCTATTGCATATTAGACCTAGAAACAAGCATGTCATCAACATAGAGTATAAGAATAATGTAACTTCTATTATCCAATCTCTTAAAATATACACAGTAATTAGAATGATATCGATGGTAAGCTTGTTCAACCATGAAACTATCAAATTTTAAATACCATTGATGGGGTGCCTACTTTAGGCCATACAAAATATTCATTAACCTACACACCAAATTCTCCTTACCCTTGACCTCATATCCCTTTGGTTTCTGCATGTAAATCTCCTCCTCCAAATCTCCATGGAAAAGGTTATTTTCACATCTAGGTTTTCAAGATGCAAGTCATCTATAGAAACAAGACTTAGTACACTTCTAATTGAGGTCATTTTTACAATATAGGAGAATATTTCATCAGCATCTATACCCTTTTTCTATGTAAAACCTTTTACCACAAGTCTGGCCTTATACCTTTTCTTTCCTCCATCTTCTAGCTCCTTCAACCTATAAACCCATTTGTTAGGCAAGGCTGTTTTTCCTTCAAGTAAAGGAACTAAATCCCAAGTCTTATTTTTTAACAAGGTGTCCATCTCCTCTTTCATGCCCATTTTCCACTATTTTCTAGCATCTACCTATATTGTCTCTTTATACTCCTTTGGTTCACCAGAATTAGTCAATAAAATAAAGTATAAAGAAGGAGAAAACCTTTTAGGAGGTCTACTCAACCAAGTATAATGTCTAACACTTATAGGATTTTGTGGGATAACCTATTTTTGTTGAGAATTAGATACCAGTGGCATTTCTTTTTTAGGAGTCTCATCCAAAACCACATAGTCTTCTTTGACACGTTCATGCTTCTTTTCCTACAACTATTCTTTGTACATGACCTTCTCATTGAATATAACATCTCTACTTCTAATTATTTTCAGATTTTTGAAATCCCATAACCAATAACCATAGTCATCTATTCCATATCCAATGAAGTTACATTTTTGAGATTTAGCATCAAGCTTGGTTCTATTCTCTTTATCAACATGGACAAAAGCTTCACAACCAAAAGTTTTCAAAAATGAATAATTTACCTTTTTACCAGTCCATGCTTCCTCTGGAATACCATCATCCAAAGGAGTTGAAGGTCCTCTATTTATCAACTAGATAGAAGTGTTTATAGCATCTTCCAAGAAATGAAGTGGCAGCCCAGCATGCAATCTCATGCTCCTTGCATATTCCATGATTGCCCTATTCATCCTCTCAGACATGCCATTTTCTTGTGGATTTCTTGGAATAGTCTTTTTCCTTCTAATTTCATTAATAAAATAGTAATCTTCAAAAGACTTGTTGCAATACTCACCTCCATTATCTAATCTGAGACACTTTAGCTTCTTTCCTATCTCATTTTCAACCAAATCTTTCCATTTCTTGAAAGTTTCAAAGACTTCATATTTTTTCTTCAGAAAATACACCCATGTCTTTCAAGTTGATTCATCAATAAAAATATTTCATAGTAACAACATCCACCAAGAGATGATACCTGAGTCGGTCCCAACACATCCAAGTGCACTAGATCCAACTTCTCACTATTCTTCTTTTTTCCAACTTTGATAAATTTGACTCTTCTTTGTTCACCATAAAGAAAATTTTCACAAAACTCTAAATCAATATTTTTCAACCCTAGCAACAGATTCTTAGAGTGAAGGATTTTCATCCCTTTCTCACTCACATACCTAAGTGTATGGTGCCAAACAACTAAATCTATACTTGCAACATTTACAATAACTTTCCATGCATTATCAATATTAATAGCAACTAAAGTGGAATAAGTGTTCCCAATACACAAGTACAATGTGCCAATCTTTGCACCTTTAGCTACTACTAATGAACTTTTAGTTACCTTCCAGACATTTTCAATAAACATGACTCCACAACCTTCACTACCTAGTTATCCTACAGAAATTAAATTTCTTCTTAAATTAGGGACATGCCTTACTTCTTGTAACATCTAGTCATTTTCATTTGGCAACTTGATCTTTATTTTTCATTTTCCAACAATGGGACAGGGATCATCATCACCCAACTATACCTGTCCAAAATGACCTTGAACATAATCTTGAAAATAGTTTCCATGGGGTGTAGCATGGAATGAGGCCCTAGAATATATTACCCAGGAATCATTAGCATTATCTAAACATAATATTAAAGCATCTTGTAAATCAGCACTTGCAGCATTAGCTTCCTTATTGTCATCTTCATTTTTGTCTCCTTGTTTGTTTTATGAGACTAGCAATATTTCTTCCAGTGACCAAGTTTTCTATAGTACCAGCAATCTTTCTTTCCTTTTGACTAAGAACATCCTTTCTTTGACTTTCCTTGTGACTTTTCATGTGAAGGGCATTTTCCTCTTTGACTTTTTCTTCCTCTATTCTCCACATTCAAAGAAAAATCTAATGAGGTTGAAATTTCACCTGTGCTTTTCCATCACATTTCCTCTCTTAGGATAACACCAAAAACTTCATCAAATTTCAAAGCATTTGAACTAGAGACAAAGTTACTTACAGTCATAACCAAGTTATTCTAGCTTTCTGGCAAAGAACATATAATTAAGAGAGCCCTAACCTCTTCATTGAATGAAATTTGTATGGATGACAATTGATTGGTGACTATCTAAACTCATTTAAATAATTTTCTATAGATCCTCCCTCACCCATTTTCAAATTAAATAAATGTTTCATAAGAAATACATTATTCGAAGCTGAGGGTTTCTCGTGTAACTTAGCTAGTGTCTTAATCAACTCTACAGTCATTTTTTCCTTTGATATATTGAATGTTACAGATGATGCAAGGCACAATCAAATAGATCCCAATCCCTTCCTATCCAAGATCTCCCAATCTTAATCTATAATTGTTCCCTATCTCTTTGCTTTCCCTTCTAATGGCTTCCATAGATCCTTCTAATACAAATAATCTTCCATCTGCATTTTCCATAACTGAAAATCTTGGCCATTAAATTTTTTGATCTTGAATTTGGAATCTTCCATTGCTCCCACTCAAATTTGAAAGTCCTATCAATCTATAGCAACAAACCTCACTTTGATACCAATTGTTATGATTTGACAGATCAAGAGCAATATATGAATAAATAGTTAAATGCAAAAACAAAAGAAGAAAACCATAAGAACACAGATAACACATAGAATTAATGTGGTTCACCCAAAACTTGGGCTACATCCACCTACATAGTCGTCCAACCTTTCTTATTATCTAGTGATTATAGTACAAACCATTACAGCTCAATACTTCCACAAGAACAACCTATCTCATTATACATGGCATTACAACAATCCCCAACCCTAAGCTATATTATATAATATATTACCGCTTTACAGTTACAATATGCCTATCTAAATAAGGCACGATAAAATAGGAGTGGAAAAGTATGTATAGTACTTCTGTAATCAGTCAATACAAACAAACAAGAGTGTCACACGATAGATTTTACATGGGTGTGCAATACTTTTTAGCATCGTATGATTCTTCTCCTTTGAGCATGTGATACTTTAATGCATCACCCAATGTTGATGCATGGTCACCCAGTGAAAGTAAGAATTACTATAAGGACCAAAACATGGGATAAAATAGGAAATCAAACCTCCACACCAAGGAGTACTAGATCCACAGCCAAGGCAAAGACACTCAAAACAATAGCTACAAGATGGAAACTATGTCTAACTATCTATCGTAGAAGTGAAGGGTAAGAACTGAAAGAAAAATTGCAATGTACTGAAACAACATCACAATAAATTGAACAACCAAAATAAGTACAAGGATCCTCCCAACTATAATAGCATCATGAGACCTTGTAGGTCCTAGCCATCCCCCACACATAACATGCCAAACTACCGACCAAATCATCAGAGTTATCTTATGAGGACATCACTACTAGAACTTGCTACAACTTAAGAAAAGGAAATCTAACATGCTAGAAGTAAAGCATAAGATAATCCTAAAAATCAATCTCATCATCTAACATGTGCTAAATATCATAATATACAAATGCAAAAATCAGACTAGATTCATCTGACATGATATCCAAGCATTCTAGTGAAAGCATAAATCACAAGATAACATACTCTAAAACACAAAGTACCAAGTGAAACACAAGCAATAGTCATACTGGAATAAAGAACCATCTCTGTACACCAGTCTTTGGCAATGGTGAAGGTAGCTACACCTCCCAACCACATGGAACCCATAGGTCCACTCCTACCATGTTGATGGAGATAATGATCCAACCAAAAATACACATAAAGAAAACATCCATGGCTAACACTCACACCAGATAGTATGATGACTAAAACCAAGATTAGAGACAATACATTAACTATAGGTCCTAGTTAGAATTGCTTGGCTTCGACAAGCCCAAGCTCAGATTGTGTAGCTCAACTCTTCAATAGAAGGCTCTTGCACATACATTTTATTATCTTAAGTTTTATTACCGCCCAGTATTTTCTTTAGTTATCACTTGATTAAAACTTCTAGATGCTAACCCTTGGGAAATAAACATCGAGCTACAAAAAAGAAGATACCTCCATATGCTACCCTACCCTACCCATGCTTATCCAATGATGAGTTCTCATAGGCATGCATATTCCCAACCCAACCCCAAATGATCATAACTTTTGAAAGTACCATGGAAGATTGGGCCTCGAAAGTCACCTAACAAATGTATGCACATGCACTTGTGTGTAGCACACTACCATCACAAAGATAATAACACAAGGACTGGATGAGAACACAAGTAAAATATCACTCAACCAAAATAGCTCAAGAGGATGGATACAACTCACATCCCAATGCAACAACAAAAAGTGCAACAATGGTCTGACTGACATCCAAATAGATGATCTAGGTTCATGTCCAACATCATGCCAAGAAAATTTGAGAAAATAGGGTAGCACGCAAAATGAGGTAAAAAACCCCAAAAATTAGAAAACTTTGAAATTAAAACCCATTTGGTCTCTAGGCACAAAAGCCTCAAAAATCCAATAAAATTTGGGTTCGGACACCATATGCAAAAATGGCCAACATAACAATGTGAAACCTCAAACCCCCATCCCAAAAATAGGGAAAATATCCATACCCAACAACCCAAAACCAAAAAATAGAAATGTAGTGGAACACTAGTTCTCAACCTCCAAACCAACAACTACTAGAAACAAATATAGAAACTAAGCTAAAATAAGAAAATGGGAAACCCCTACCTTGATAGCAAAAAGGGCTAAAATAGAAAACAACTAGGTAAAATAAATAACTCACAAATATAGCTGAAATCAATGGCAAAGCAAGGTCTCCTCGAGCTAGATCCAACGATTATGTCCTCGCGAAGATCTCATGCCCATAGCTCTCACAACTAAGAGAAGACCAATCCTTCAGAAAAGGATTTCAAAAATAGCTCTCCAATTTTCAAAATTCCAAAAGTAAAAGTGAGGAATTAAATTCCTCTTTCCATACTTATTCACTTTTTGAGTGAATAATCGATTAGGGTAAATAGCTAGTTAGGCTAGCTAAACACTTAATTGACCCAAAAAATAATAGGCTATTCCTAGAAACAGGAATTCATCTATGGAAAAGCTACCAGAAATAAAATTCAAAAAAATTTAAAGTCCAAAAACCCAAAATCACAAAAATTTTCTTACCAACTTTCATGATAATGTGAACCTCTAAATGCACAGACATGCTCACTGGTTTAATCACATAATGCAAATGAGTTCAGATTTGATAATCACCAAAAGGTTTAATTTAAATAATTAAATAAGGATGCATCAACCATACAGGGATGACATTGGTAAAATATGAATAGCCGAATCACTAACTCTAGATGCCATTTCTAGGGATATAAATCTTGCACACTAAAACACATGATCAAGTGCATTTACATATAATATCATAGTTGAAGAAATAAATGCATTAAAAATCTAATTTAACCATTTATTCAATTCTACTTAAATAATTCATGTACATCACTCACATTCACACAAAGCATAATGAAACAAGAATGAAATAAATTACCATAGCATAAAATCCATCATATAACAGAATTAGAGATATATCCAAAGTACCAAATAACTAGATATCATCATAGACCTACTATCATCTCAAAATGGCATCAACATACAAATATGATAAACTAAATAGCATAGTAGTATAGTGTCTAAGATACTAAAATCAAAGTATAACATTCGACCCTCAAGTCATTTCAAAGTACAAATAATAAGAGTATCAAGTATCTCTCAAACAAAAATAAACAAGGTATAGACTACAAACATGAGAGGCACTACAAAACAATTTATGCCTACTCAATAGGAGCATAAACAAGTATCTAGATTGATTGAAGAGGGTAAATAATTGTACATATCACTACCCAGTGATACAACCACTCGATCTCAAATAGTGACACAATTAGATGAGGTGACAGAAGAGTCAATAAGCCTAGATGAGGTAATCAATTTACCCATGTATGGCTTAAATAATTTGACATTGGAACAAATGCAAGAGTTGCAAACTTTGTTGATCCATAAGGCAAAGAAAGAACAACTAAGAAGAGAGTACAAAAAGAAGTAGGTATTACATAACATTAAAAACATTTTTGTTGATGTATTAGGAATCACTGACATTAATAGTTAGTATCTAATTTTGGATTAGTTAGTGTAAATAGTTGAAAAATTTCAAATAGATGATATTGAGACCAATGATAAATTGATGCAATTGTTAGAGAGAAACTTCGAGCACAAAGTTTTGGAGAAATTCTCTAGGGAACTTGTAAATAGATCACAAATAGAGCTTTCTAATATAGTCAAACAGCTGGAGGAAATTTTGAAGATTATTCATTCTTTATATATGAAGCTTTGTGATGTTGATTTCTTCACATTGGGGAATCAACAATCAATTGATATTATTCAGGTAGATATGAAGGCATTTTCACATTCATTAGGCAAGAATACAAGTTCAAGCTCACCTTCATATAATAAGTTGACATTTTGTCAACAGAGGTTAGTCGATTTACTAGCTAGAGATAGTGGCATAAGTATTCAATTCATGCTACTACCAAATTTGGAGATCATTCAAAAGGAATTATCTATAACTCAGAGTCTATTTAAGAAAGATACACATTTTTCAAGTGTTGAGAGCTTAATTGATCTAGTTGTCAAGCTAGAAATTCATAGTTAAGTCATGCAATCCACAAGAGACAAATTGAATAAAGAACTTGAAGAAATTTTGGCTACTCATCAAACATTTTTTGATAAGTACAAGATAACCCCAACAAACCCCAAGCCATAAGTGACAAAAATAAGAGGGAAATATCTAGAGATAACAAGGGGAAACATCTACATAACACATAAAAGCAGGGGGAATATAAAAGATGACATAAATTGAAGACGACATTATTAGATGGAATAACATTAGAGATTTCAAACATTTATATATTGTATAGAAGAGATTAAATTTTTGCAGATCAAGTTACAGTCTCAAGGGGAGTGTTATTTTTTGCATGGAAAGCTAAGTTATGACAAAGTGTTTTTGCCACTAATGTCAAATGAGGAGATTGTTGATCTCTAATCCTAAGTTTCCTATTAATTTCTAACACTTAGTCATTTCCAAGGTAGTGTTCGATGGTCAATCTTATGATCAGGCCGAGCTACAAAGACCGAGCAAGGATATAAGTCAAGTAACATAGTTGAGATTGAGAAAGTAGAAAGTCAGTCATTGTCGAGTGAACATTATATGTATAGTGAGTAGAATCTATGTGATAGCATTAATGTTAGTTATTGTAAGAATTTGGTATAGCTCTTATACAATGTAAGAATTTGGTATAGCTCTGATACCATGTAAAAAAATTCCTATGGCAAGAATGAAATGCCAAGATCTAGAAGCTCAAGAGATAACACAAGAAAGACAAGATATGATCAAATGAGAATGGATTAATCAAATAATTGGATGAATACATCATAGAAGTACATTGTATATAAAGGAAACTAATATGTCTAGAAGTCATACAAGAGATAATCATACCAACTAAGAACGTGTCCACCAAGAGTGGATTATCATTCATTGTGCATGAATGTACGTGCAACAATGAGAGGGTAAGAATACAAAGGTGTATCTCATAAAGAGATGTAGTAGACAAAATGTGCTCAATTAGAGTGCAAACTACTGTGTTGTCAACATGAAAACTAATATGAATATGAAAACTCCTAGGTGTCTACATGACAACTAATATGAATATGCATTAACCTAAGTAAAGTAAAGTATAAATAGTAAATACTTATTTACACCAATAGTTATAACCGAGTGTCAGAACATTCAAATGTCGAGTAAACTAGTATTGACATATGAGTTTGTACTTATACAAACACTTATGTAAACCATTTTATCCAACCTCTACATGAGATTTCAATATTCTAGAGACAATTAAGGAGGAGATTACACATTTTATCAAACAACATTAATCCCTAGACATGAAGATTAACCAATCATAAAATTAGAATGGAAAACGGCAAAAGGATGAAATATGCATCACTGATCCTAATCTAGAACTTTCAAGGATTATCTATTTAAGAAGGGTTCCTACCCTAGGATCATAATGATGAGTATGTATGTGAATAGAAGTGAAGTGAATTGAAGTGAAGATGCGAACAAGTTAAGTATAGAGCAAAGGAAGGCTAAGTCTGAAAGGAGTTTAGATAGTGCAACCAGAGCAGTGAATGACATAATAGAGATATGAGATAAGGAGATCAGATTGAGATTTGAAGAGAGGAGATCTATAATATTCTTTTAGAGAAAACTAAAGGGTTGGGTACTAAATCAATTTTAACAGATTGAGTTAGGTAAAATCTATTAATAGAGTGGTTCTAATAGACCTATTTCAAATCTCTTAATAGAGTCCTTACTTTATTGTAAGTGTAAATACTAAAATCCTTTAACAGGGTAAGACCTAACAATCTTAAATTTTTTTAATAGAGAAGACCCCTCAGAAGGTAGATCACATGATACAATCATAATTATAACCCTAATAGATTAAATTTGTTATTACAACAGTGAAGATTTCTGAGTTTCATCCCCACCCTAGTTTTACCTTCATATTGAAGTGTTTCTAGGTAACCAAAATCATTGTGTTATGTGTTTGTCATGTCCCTTTTTCAATAATTAAAAAATAATAATCTTTGCTAAGGCAGGCAGGCCCAAGAAAGTGAAGTTTCAGAAAAAGGGGGTTAATCTTTGGAAACCATTGGACTAATAAATGAAAATTATTATTAAAATATGTTTCATTAACCTCTCTTGGATGTGAGTTACAGTTATGCCCTCTTTTAAGAGGTTTGGAGGCATTTTGGGGGGATTCCAGAACTTGATTTTTTCTCATTCTTTGTTATTCTTCAGAGGCTGCCAAACCTGTGGAGAAGGAGACCCAAGAACGGGAGTTTGCAGGTTTCCAGGGAGACCCAAGAATGGGATTTTGTAGGTTTTCAGGAAGGCTAAGGATGGGAGTTTGAAGCCATTCCATGTGCATGCTCATACAGAGTTTGCCTTTGTGCTGAACAGTGTAGATTTGTGGGTTTTTGGGTGTGTTTTTTTGTATGATTTTTGGTGTTTCTTGTCATGTCCCCTTTTCAAATAATTAAAAAATAATAATCTTTGCTAAGGCAAGCAAGCCCAAGAAAGTGAAGTTTCAGAAAAAGGGGGTTAATCTTTGGAAACCGTTGGACTAATAAATGAAAATTATTATTAAAATATGTTTCATTAACCTCTCTTGGACGTGAGTTATAGTTATGCCCTCTTTTAAGAGGTTTGGAGGCATTTTGGGGGGATTCCAGAACTTGATTTTTGCTCATTCTTTGTTATTCTTCAGAGGCAGCCAAACCTGTGGAGAAGAAGACCCAAGAACGGGAGTTTGCAGGATTCCAGGGAGACCCAAGAATGGGAATTTTCAGGTTTCCAGGAAGGCTAAGGATGGGAGTTTGGAGCCATTCCATGTGCATGCTCATAAAGAGTTTGCCTTTGTGCTGAACAGTGTAGATTTGTGGGTTTTTGGGTGTGTTTTTTGCATGATTTTGGTGTTTTCAGTTGAGCATTTCATATCAGTTTTGGTTTCTGCTATATTTCAGACTTTAAGCTGTTAAAATAGAACTGAATATATGTATTGGGATGTGATTAAATTTCTGAGATGGTTTATTAGTGTTTTTGTGGTGTTTCCGAGCATTTTTGTGTTAATTTCGGGAGTCCGATGAGCATAGTTTTTGTCCTACATTTGTGAGCTGTTGTGTAAAGGCTATATAGATCTAGAAATTTTATTTTGTAGGCTTTTATGCTGCTGAAATTTTTGTAAAAATGGCCATTTTCAGATTTATTAATAATAGGTGAAGCTGTGAAGCTTTAGGCACAATTTCTGGCATACCCGATTTGGGGTTTCTTGAGAAATTTGGAGGATCTTTGTGATATTAGTTGTTTGATCTTGAAGATCTAATTAAAGGTTGGAAATAGCATATAAAATCAGAAAAGGGACATTTCAGTGGTATCAAAGACATGATCTTGCCAGCCTGAGGGTTTGTAGAAGTTTGCATGTCAGTTTTGACAACTACCCAGATCTTGCATTTCAGTTTTGAGAACTACCCAAATCTTGCATGTCATAATTTATGGTTGCATGTTGCTTCTAATCAGCTGCATGTCAAAATTTATGGTTGCACGCTACTTTTAATCATTTTCATGTTAGTTCTTGGTGAATTTGGTGGTTGTAGAAGTTTGCATGTCAGTTTTGACAACTACCCAAATCTTGCATGTCATAATTTATGATTGCATGTTGCTTCTAATCAGCTAAATGTCAAAATTTATGGTTGCATGCTACTTCTAATCATTTGCATGTTAGTTCTTGGTGAATTTGGTGGTTGCATGTTGCTTCTAATCAGTTGCATGTCAAAATCTATGGTTGCATGCTACTTTTAATCATTTGCATGTTAGTTCTTGGTGTTTGAAGAAGTTATATCCTATTGGGGTTACACTCTACTTTATCCAGAATGGACAGGTATAGTACAGAGTCTCAGAGGACACGATCTTGGACAATTGATATCCAGAGTCAAAATAGTAGAAAGGATGGTTATTTAGACATTCGAGATAAACTTATGAAAATAAGCCATGACATGTCTGAACAGTTGATTGAGCACCACCATATAATGAATGACATGTTGTCCGACCTAGCTAAGGTGGATAAGTTGACTGGATTTCTATTTGCCAAATTTTCTCACAGGACAGATGACACAATTCCCAAGAACTTGCATGAGGAGTTTGAGAAACTAACTGATAGCCAGGTAGAGGTCTCAGATTCTACTCTGCCACAGGAGGTGGTGGGAAAGGATATTACACAAATTGATAGTAATGGTCAACTTGATACTCAAATTGAGACAATTGTTTATAGGTCGTCAAAGGGTGATGCCACAGGTATTCAGGATGGTATAGTTACAACAGGCAGTGACTACAATGTAGTGGGTTCAGATGATGATTATGAGGATGTTGTTGTGCAGGATGGTGAGATACCTGGTAGAGATGAGCAGACATTGAGCATTCATGACTTTGCTGAGAAAGAGTACCAGGCACAGTTAGATGCTTCATCACATGAGGTTGAGGCTAGTAGTACTTCACATGATTTGTCCAGCCAGCTAAAGGTGAACAAAGATAGTATTATGACTTCATTATCTCATCATGACAGGTATGTGGAGTTAGTTGGTATTGGTCATATTACTCAAGTGAGGAGTTTGCTTGAGTTACCAGTTGATTCTAGTTTATGGATATGGACTCGAGATTGTTATATTGGTGTTTGGGATTCAGTTGACTGGAGATCTTTAACACTTTTTGGTAGCAGTGTTTGTTTGGGTGCTATCATGGATTTGATTAGTAAATTACACGGTGTTGTCTTTTCTTGTGCCATTATCTTGTCTGATGTTGGTATTAGTTTTTATACACCAATGTTGGGCTTTGTTCATATATCCAGTCGACCATACTTGCTGGAATGTGTTGATGATATTTCATATTTGGCAGTGTGTATAGATGAGTCCCAGGATCATATTGGCATTGATGACATCCAGGAGGATGCAGTGGGCAGTTTTGAAGACTTAGTTTCCTTGGGTATAGAGGAGTTGGACAGCAATGCTAATTTTTTTGATACTCCGTATGTTGATATGAGCTTTAGATTTGATTCACAGGATATGGATGGTAATACTCTAGAGACTAGTAACTTTGAGGATACTCCTTCAGACAGTGCATCAGAGGAGGTTTGTAGGAGACAGTCAAGCCAGTGCCATCATGTGTATAATCAGTTGAGAGTTAGTGACCGAGACATTGCTATCACTTGCCAACATTTCGATGCTTCTCGTCAGTTGTTAGCAGTTTATGGATGGGGTTCTCCTACTAGTGATGAGCAGGGAGGTAGTTATCTTTCCTTGACAGAGTTCCACTCTTTATGGGAGGCTATTCAGATTTTGAGACAGAATTATATGCAGTTGGTAGCCGATAGAGATTATCTTTTGGAGTGGGGCAGTACAGCATATGATGCATTGTTGGCCAAGGAAGATGAGGTGAGTGAGCTTACTGAGCAGCTTGAGGTGACTTTTGAGATTCTTGAGAGTACACAGTTGGCTTTCAAGGAGTCACAGTTTCATTTGGCTAAGGTGACCATGGAGTTAGAGCGACTACAGTCTTTACCTAATTCTATACAGTCACAAGCTGTGGTGTTTGGTGATCCGAGGATGTCCATGGCCGAGATTGTCAGAGACAGTGGAGATGGGGATGCATCCATCCTTGATACTAACATTGGCATATCAGGTTCATTCCCACTAGAGTCAGGTTCAGTTGAGTTGGGTGTTGTAGCATATTGTTGTATGCCTGACATGGTGGTGGCCTCTAGTACTGATGGCACAAAGACTAGAGATGTATCAAAGATCATGTGTGATGTTGGTGAGTCGGCAGTTGGCATGGTTCCTGCTAGTAATACTACTCCCTTGGTGATACCTTCGGAGGTAGTAGTCAGTTCCAACATGGTTAATGATCAATTGCAGTTAGTTTCATCTAGATTACAGTCTGAGCCATTGACTAAGATTGGCAAATTCTATCGGCATTACACTGTGAGGTACGCTCATCAATTTATCTTTGATGACCATGTTGATGAGATGATGATACAAAGATGTACTTTGGTTCCTAGTGCTTATCATCAGTTATGGGATAGTTTGATGCCTCAAGATGAGATTTGTGATGGGCATGACATGGTGATAGGTTCTGCAGTTGATAGCTTGATAATATGTGACTTAGAGCAGGAGTTTGGGAGTGATGCTTCAGTGGGTGTTGTTATTGATTCTACTCCTTTGGCTATGACATCTCCTGACTTAGCTAGTGATCAGTCAC
This sequence comes from Cupressus sempervirens, assembly GCA_028749045.1. Taxonomy (NCBI): domain Eukaryota; kingdom Viridiplantae; phylum Streptophyta; class Pinopsida; order Cupressales; family Cupressaceae; genus Cupressus; species Cupressus sempervirens. The sequence continues at coordinate 31,826,719 of CM053792.1, forward strand.
AGTGGGTTGTATCACTTGTTCATGGTGATTTGTTGACTGAGGTTGGTTTTTTTAATCGACATTATATTGCGGGGTATGTACATCAGTTAGCATTTTATCCTTGTTTTGAGGAGTTGATGGCATGCAAATTTGGTTTGGATTCCATTTCTTACTCTTTATCTTGTAATGTCTTTTCACCATCAGTAGTGCATGGGAGTTATGGTTATGAGATAGTGGCTAGTGATTTGCAGAGTTGTGTTGACTATAGGAGTTGTATAGTGTGTGGATTCTCCATGCTTGGTATAGTTTCATTCGAGAGCATTCACCATTGTTGCAGAGTTGGATTGTACATTCCGTATAGGCCAGTGGGATGCGTTGATGGTATTTACTATGTTGGTAGTTTGATTTGTCCACTTTACTTGGGTTCTGATGTTCTAAGAGTTTGTGTCTCATGGGTTTTTGACTTTGGTAGTGGTGATTTTGGAGTTTGGTTGAGCTATAATTGCCAGTTTGATTATGGATTCCTCTTGGTCATATTGCAGAGGATATTGCAGGAGTCTGTGTTAATTGGTACTAGTATAGTTCATGACTACATTTGGGATCTAGGTGGATTGATTGGTTTATTGTTCAGCCATTGCTTGAGGACAAGAAATGTTTGGGAGGGGAGGACTTTTCATGTCCCCTTTTCAAATAATTAAAAAATAATAATCTTTGCTAAGGCAGGTAGGCCCAAGAAAGTGAAGTTTCGAAAAAAGGGGGTTAATCTTTGGAAACTGTTGGACTAATAAATGAAAATTATTATTAAAATATGTTTCATTAACCTCTCTTGGACATGAGTTACATTTATGCCCTCTTTTAAGAGGTTTGGAGGCATTTTGGGGGGATTCCAGAACTTGATTTTTGCTCATTCTTTGTTATTCTTCAGAGGCTGCCAAACCTGTAGAGGAGACCCAAGAACGGGAGTTTGCAGGTTTCCAGGGAGACCCAAGAATGGGAATTTGCAGGTTTCTAGGAAGGCTAAGGATGGGAGTTTGAATCCATTCCATGTGCATGCTCATACAGAGTTTACCTTTGTGCTGAACAGTGTAGATTTGTGGGTTTTTGGGTGTGTTTTTTGCATGAGTTTGGTGTTTTCAGTTGAGCATTTCATATCAGTTTTGGTTGCTGCTGTATTTCAGACTTTAAGCTGTTAAAATAGAGCTGAATATATGTATTGGGACATGATTAAACTTCTGAGATGGTTTATTAGTGTTTTTGTGGTATTTTCGAGCATTTTTGTGTTAATTTCGGGAGCCTGATGAGCATAGTTTTTGTCCTACATTTGTGAGCTGTTGTGTAAAGGCTATATAGATCTGGAAATGTCATTTTGTAGGCTGTTATGCTGCTGAAATTTCTGTAAAAATGGCCATTTTCAGATTTATTAATAATAGGTGAAGCTGTAAAGCTTTTGGCACCATTTCTGGCATACCCGATTTGGGGTTTCTTGAGAAATTTGGAGGATCTTTGTGATATTAGTTGTTTGATCTTGAAGATCTGATTAAAGGTTGGAAATAGCATATAAAATCAGAAAAGGGACATTTCAGTGTTGATGATTTTCATGGATGTCATGCTTAGATAGATTTCATTTCAACAATACATGTTTATGTTATATGGTATAAGATTTGAGATCTAAGATGGATTAGGTTTGAATTATTGTTATAAATATTATAGATCCTGATTCAACCCCCCCCCCCCCCCCTGCCCCTCCCTCTCAATATCTTGTTTCCCATTAATATTTCCAATAGACAATACCTAAGGATTCGTTTATGTATCTAATAGGTAATTCATGGTTCATTCCCCTATCTAAAGAAAACTAGGTAGAGATGAAATATTGCATCAATTACTATGATCATAATATCTTAAAAATTGATGTAGTAGGTCACACTTTAAGAGCTACCTAAAACTATAAAAATGCTAGAATATATAGTCCATTGATATAATTGAGAGGTGGGGTGAATCAATTATCCAACTATTATCAAGATTATCAACCTTAAACAACCTTAACCATATAAGTAATATAAACTAAAACCACAACAAGATACTCATACACAATAACACCAGATATGTTAACTAGGGAAACCCTTGATTAGAGGGGAAACCCCAGTGGGGATGGTACCCACAAGATGATGTACTAATATAAATATTTCTTGTTAGAGGATGGGCCCTGATAGGAGTCTATGAATACATTCGGTACATAAGAATCCCTACTAGGAGACTTTGAATCCTTATTAGGAGATTCCAACCCTGTTAGGAGTTGTGGAAGATAGTTGGACCCACTACCCAAACAGCTTCAAGAGAAAGACCAATAAACCCACTATCCAAATGATCTCTATAGTATTCCTTGTAGAATAATAGAATGGTATTGTTTTTTTCCTCCCTCTTTCTTTGTCCTATCAACCAAACCTCTTCTCCTTTTGATCTTGTAACCAGATCACAAATCTCACATCCAATAATCCCTTAGATTGCTTACACGCATTTAGTAAGAACTCTACTCCTTTTTGCACTTTGTACTTCATACAAAGAATGTAATACTTCATCCATCATATTACAAACATGGAAAACATCTTTCCTTTATACCATATCTTCATAATAATTCCTTGAGTTGGCCTTGAGGCTTTCCCAATTAATTATAATAAAATAATTAATTAATTACAATTATAATAGCATCATCAGCTCACAGTATGTACAAAATTCACACATGTGATACTAGGGCTTGTGCACTTATTGAAATCATCAGCTAATTGTCCTTTGTCTTTATTTGACTATGCATCACTTCATTACATCTCAAATGTAAGATACACAAAAAATATCAAGAACTAATTTCCCAATACTGTATCTTTGAAATGCTCTATGTAAATTAGGTACAAATTCTATACATCTTCAACTCAGACTCTTCTCACTTGACCACATCATCAGGATACTATGTTGAACATGTCCATAACTACACATCACCAGAAAATCAAACCATTACCTGTACCATTAAGATCTTTTTCTACTACTCAACCATTCTTTATAGAAACCATGCTATGTTGACATCAATAACAAACACGGTCATGAATGCAACATGTCAAAACTCTCCAATGCTTAAGATACTCCTCCAATGTAGTGTGATTATCATTCATGCTAATAATCTCCCCCTTTTTCATTGATGGCAACATAGATGAACAGACCATCTAAGTTCCAAGAATACCAAATAGTGTTCTATTGCTATTGTTGACTAGCAACATTTGTCCACATTCTAAAAAGAATATCAAACATAATAGATGCACATAGTTTCATATTCCTTCTTCTTAGACATCAATTGTTTACTTCACACTAAACAATTCATAATACATCAGGTGCATATTCCTACTTCCTTTCATGAATCCTTCTAAATCTCTCTAAAGAGATATCTCTCCTCCATGCCTTAAGAGATGCTCTCCTCCATACCTTAGGAGATGTGTTTTTCATTCATATTCTCCCCCATTGACATAAATTTCAAGGACCTCAATGTTAATGTTACAACATACCAATTGTTAAATACCAATTGCCAATATGTTGCACCAAATCATCAACCATCTTGAGTGTCCAAAGAACCTATTCAATACTAACTACCAAGAGTCCTTACTGACATAGATCATTACGGATACTCTCCCATATAGCAAGCATCAACATTTAGTCTATACTAACAATAGTGCTCTAAACCACTAGACTAATACACTCTCTACATCATCTCCTCAAAAGTAGGTAGGGACATAACCCCAAGCATACCTCTCAAGTACTCAAAAGTATCTTTAGGAAAAGGCTTCTAAAAGATATCTACAATTTCATCTTTTAGTACTCACATACTCCAATATGATCTCCTTTTTTGTTGCTTTATCTCTTAGCGCATGATACTTAATAGATCTATATGCTTAGTCTTAGAATGCAATACAGGATTCTTAGACATACTCATTGTACTTGTGTTATTACAATAAATGATAACAGGTTCTTCAAAATCAATTATAATATCCTTTAGCATCTGCTTCATCCACATAACTTGATTACAATTATTTGTTGTGACAACATACTCTACCTCAATAGTACTCTATGAAATACAATCTTGCCTCTTGCTTAACCAAGAAACCAATCTTCCTCCAAGAAAGAATGCTCCACCACTAGTTCTCTTTCTGTCATCCATACTACCTACCCAACTTGCATCAGTATATGCATATGGAGTGAAATCACTCAATCTATCATACCAAATTCTATAGCTAGATGTCCCTTTCAAATATCTAAATATTCTCTTTACTACTACAAAATGATAGTCCTTAGGATCAACCTAAAATCTAGCTACAATCCCAACTTCATTTTCTATATCAAGTCTAGTGTGAGTCAGATACTGCTAACCTCTGATCATGGATCTGTACTTCTTCTCCTCTATTGCAGGTGTCTCATGTTTTCTAGATAACCTGTGACTAGTTATCATAGGAGTACCAACAGGTTTAAAATTTTCCAAACCAAACCTTTTCAACAAGTCTTTCAAGTACTTAGCTTATGAAATGAAAATACCATCATTGTTCTATACAATCTACAACCATAGGAAAAACTTCATTTCTCCTATCATGCTCATTTCAAACTCATTCTTCATCTCTTTAGCAAACTTATCACTTGCTTCATCATGACCTCCAAAAGTGATGTCATCAACAAATATTACACTAATCAGCAAACCATTTTAAACTTCTATCAAATACAAGTTATTGTCTACCATACCTTTAGCAAATTCAAGCTTTTCCAAATAACTATCCAACCTTGCATACCAGGTTCTAGGTGCTTGCTTCAGACCATATAAAACTTTCTTTAATATGCATACCATGTATTTATCTTTTTATAAAGGAAAATCTTCAGGCTGCTCAGTATATACCTCTTCTTCAAGTTCTCCATTCAAAAAGGTTGATTTAACATCCACCTGATAAATTTTGAACTTCTTATCCATTACATAAGCTAGGAGTATTCTTACTGAATCCATACTAGCTACAGCTACATATGTTTCCTCATAGTCTATGCCTTCTTTTTGTGAATATCTCTTGCATACAAGTCTATCCTTGTTCCTCAAAACTTCACCTAGCTTATTCATCTTATTTGTTAATACCCATTTTGTTCCTATCACATTCTTATCTTTAGGTCTGAGAACTAACTCCAATGCATCATTCTTCACTATCTGATCCAATTCTTTCACCATTGCTTGAATCTAGTGGTCATCTTTACACGCTTCATCTAGGCTCTTAGGTTTAACTTGGTATATCACACATATCTCTACATTTACTCTATTCCTTGTCATCACACCTTTGTCTTTTCTTCCAATTATCTGCTCAGGAGGGTGATTCTTTGTCAAATTCTTGTTAGAAGTAGGAGTTGACATCTCAACTCTTATCTCTTCTCTATGTTTAGATCTTTGCACTCCTCTTTGCTCAATAGTTAGCACATCATTCTACAAATCATTGTTAGTCCAATGATAACTTCCACATTTTCATGGTTAGCCTTTGGATCAACAATAGTTACCAAAGCTATCTCTTCTACTACTTCCTCTTCATTAACCAATTCAAGCTCAATATCTTTAACATTACACTTATTAAAAAATCTTTCCATACTTACTTTAAATTCTTCAACTTCATTAGAAAGTGAACTGCTTCTAGATTTTCTTACTCTCTTAGGACATCTAGACAAAAAATGACCAAACTCTTTACATGTCCAACAAACAAAAATTTCCACACCTCTTGGCTCTATTTTCATAATAAGATCAACACCTTCCTTGATCTTCATGTCTTCTTCAAATCTAGATCTATCTTTACTTGTGCCTCTATTATTTTGTATGTAACAAAAGGATTTTGGATTTGGAAACTCAATGTTCTATTCTTTACATAAATTTGATAACCCTCCAAGAATCTCCATCTTCTGGGTGTCAAAATTTCCTCAATCTAACTTAGGACTATCTTTCTAAAATAACTCCTCACTGATCTCCCAAAGTTTTTAAGCTTATCCTTTAAAGACATATTTCTCTAGTACCAATTGTTAGAATATATAGTCCACTAATATAATTGAGAGGGGGGGGGGGGGGGGTGTGAATCAGTTATCCAACTATTATCACAATTATCAACCTTAGATAACCTTAACCATATGAGTAATATAAATTGAAACCACAACAAGATACTCATAGATAGTAACACCAGATATGTTAACTAGGGAAACCCTTGATCAGAGGGAAAACCCTGGTGGGGATGATACCCACAATATGATGTACTAATATAAATATTCTTTGTTAGAGGATGGACCATGTTAGGAGTCTATGAATACATTCAGTACATAAGAGTCCTTGTTAGGAGACATTGAATCCCTGTTAGGAGATTTGAACATTGTTAGGAGTTTTAACAACCTTGTTAGGAATTGTGGAAGATAGTTGGACCCACTACCCAAATATCTTCAAGGGAAAGACCAGTAAACCCACTATCCAAATGATCTCTATATTATTTCATGACAAATAATATAATGGTATTGTTTTGTTCCTTCCTAGCTCTTTTTCCTATCAACTGGACCTTTTCTCCTTTTGATCTTGTAACTAGATCACAAATATTGCATCCAATAATCCCTTGGATCACTTACACCCATTCAGTAAGTACTTTTCTCCTTTTTGCACTTCCAACTTCATACAATGAACACAATACTTCATCCATCTTATTACAAACAAGAAAAACATCTTTCCTTTATACCATATCTTCATAATAATTCCTTGAGTCAGCCTTGAGGCTTTCCCAATTAATTATAATAAAATAATTAATTAATTATAATTATAATAGCACTGTTGGCTCATAGTCTATACAAAAATTCACATGTGTGATACTAGGGCTTGTGCACTCACAGACATTATTAGCTGACTATCCACTATCACTACCTAACTACACATCACTTCATTACATCTTAGATGTAAGATAGTCAACAAACATCGGGAACTACTTTCCCAATACTCTATCTATGAACTACTCTTTGTAAATTAGGTACAACTTCTGTATGTCTTCAACTTAGACTTTGTGCGCTTGACCATGTCATCAAGACACTATGTTGAACATGTACATAACTACACATCACCAGAAAATCAAACCATTGTCTATATCATCAAGATCTTTATCTTTAACTCATCTAGTCTTGACAAAAAAAAAAATTTATGTTGACATAAATGAAAAACATACTCATGAATGCAAGATGTCAAAACTCTCCAATTCTTAGGATACTTCCCCAATGTAGTATCATCAACATTCATGCTAACAAAAAAGTAGGAAAGTTGTATGAGATGATAAATCTGCAAGTAAGAACATAGTGATATAGTCAAGGACAAAGATGAAAGAGGGAGATATTATTCAAAGATTAGTCAGTACAGGAAGTGATAAAGAAGGAGATGATGTGTATAGAGGATGATGTCTTTGACATTGTTGTCAAAGAGGGAGAATTATATTAAGAAGTCACCCTCCAATTTACCATTCAGTAAAAGTTACAAATCAAGAGGGAGCTATGAATGCTAGCTACCATCCAATATCTAAAGATGTGTGAGAGAGATATGTGTTACCATCATGAGATATATGTCAGAGGGAGCTAAGACAATTGGTATTACAATAAAGATTCAAAATTGGTATTATAGAAGGAGAAGTTTAAAGACATGCAATGAGATAGCATATCAAAGATTGCATGGTTGAGAATCAAAATAAAATTAAGGATATTAATGAAGAGTTGATAAAAAATATGGAGGGAGTTGGAAGTATGAGATTTTTCCATTGCATGGTAACTAAAGGTTTTTCCATCAATGCCAAAGAGGGAGATTGTTGGAAACTATAATTGGAATAATTGTTATGTTGGCATTAATGTCAAACCTTGTTAGTAAGACATTTTTGGAAAATATAATTGGAACAATTGTTATGTAGTCATTTATGTCAAACCTTATTAGTAAGATAGTTTACTATCTAAGTGGAGTGGCATATCAAGATGATTGATGAAGAGGGTTTTACAAGAAGGACATAAAACAAGGACCTAGAGGAAAGGTTGAGTTATGAGGAATTATAACAAGCACTTGATCTGTTAGACTTTAAAAAGATGAAGTGATTATTTAATCATAATACAAGTGAAGAAGATAGTTGCTCTAAAGCCTAGAAGAAGTGATCAAAGAATGACCAAATGCATAGGCTTGATCGAGCAAAAGACAAGAATATTAAGGAACCTTAAATTTATGTCAAGTGATGCTAGAGTTGATTGAGTGATAGTATAAGCTAAGAAAAATATAGTGTTGACCAAGCATCAATATTGACCAAGTGTTAGTATATCAATCAAATAGAACAATTAGTAGTGATTTAGTAATATAGTGATGGCCAAGTGTTAGAGCACAATGTTGGCTAAGGGACAACATTTTTACTAGATTACAAGGAAATGTTGATTTTGAGCTGACATGGTTGATTCCTTAGAATATGTAAAGTGCGTTGAAGATAAGGATGGATGACCTGGAGCATTTAATTTAAGAGAAACCATGTTTGAGAATTTCTAGGCATGCATTCAAAGAGAATTTTTGAGAAGTTTATAAAAGAGAAAAGAGGAAATAAAATGATGGAAGGATTCGATGAATATGACATAACCCTAAAATATATAGTGATGTTTAAGCAGAAAAATATTAGAATTACCTATTTAAGGAGGTACAAGGACTAAACATAGAGAGGTTAGTGGAATTGGTGAAGACCTTAGCAAGCTTGGAGTAGTTATTGATTATTGGCAAACATGAGCAAGAGGCTTAATAGTAAAGATATGTGAGGAAGAGTGATTTCTTGAAGGGATGCCAAGTGAATCACTGGTGGAGATGTCAATGAAGTCCAATCAATGAGTTAGCTATTGGACCAAATTTTGATTTGTATTTGTAAAGTGACTTATATTTGTCAAATTAGCCTATTGTTACTTTCTAACCATTGTATCAGTTTTGAAATCCTTTAATCAAGGTTGACCTAATAGTCATTTATAAGTTGATTAGTCAAGGAGACATTCTAATAGAATATTATTAAGCCCTCTAACAAGGCCACTCTTAACAAGATGATTAAATCCTTTAACAAGGTCACATTTAACAATGTTTTTTGTAACCTTAAATAGGATTAGCTCCTAACAAAGCTCACTTCAGAAGAGTGAAAAATTGGTGACATGTTACTGTTGGTTCTTAACAACTTGGGTTCCATGTTAAATCATAATTTCATATTTGTGTGGATGTCATTTGAGATTTTTTACTGTTAACTTTTTACATTATGTAAGTTTGTTACTATTAGGACAGTGGACTACAAGTTTATGTTATTGATTATCTGTTATAGAGACCAAGCTATTAAATATATATATACAAAGTATTTGAATTGTTTAAAAGTTCAACTAGTACATTTGGAAAAGAGGATAACTAATTCACCCCCACCCCCTCCCCCCGCCAAGTAATTCTAAATCATCCTAACAATTAGTATCAAAGCATTGGTGCTTGTAGAGAATAGTTTGAAGGTACTTGAAGCTAAAGATCAAGATATATAAAAAGGAGGTGCCAAGGTTGAATAAGGAAAAATTCACTTCGTGATAGAGTTTGATGAAGTTACATCTAGCAGAAATTGGAGAAGGAGCAATACACTATGTGGAGAATGCATATGTGGAGATACCAAAACCCTTAACAACATAGCAACTAAAAGAGAAGCAAGAACACAATCAAAAAATGTTGGAGATTACATCAGCCCTAAGCTACACTGAGTTTCATGACATAAAGGAGTGCACTATAGCCAATAAAATGTGGGCTACATTGCGGACCGTCTATGGAGAAGACAAAAATGTTTTGAGAGCAAAATTAAAAATCTTGAGAAGAAACTTTGATGAAATAAGAATGGAAGAAGGAAAAAATATTGTACAATACTATGGATGAATCAAAGAGGTGGTAAATGCTATAAGAGGATCAAATAGAAAGATCAATGATGAGATTGTGATTAGCAATTTATTGATCACTCTATTTCCTCTCTATGCTATTAGGGTTTTTTCAATACAAGAATTGAGATGTACCCCTGGTAATAACCTAACTTTGGAAAGTGTAGTTGGTAGGCTTATTGTTTATGAATTGTCAAATTTTGATAATTTTACTCCTACCACTATTGAATCTACTTTCAAGTCTCAATTGGTTCTTACCATGAAAAGAAAAGCAAAATGTGTGAATAGTGACGATGATGTCTCTAACAATGATCTTGATGAGACTGGGGCATTTATGGAAAGAAGACTTCCAAGAGGAAAAGGTAAACTTCATATAATTTGTTTTTCATGTAGCAGAGTTGGTCATATTGATGCAAGATGTCCTAATAGAGAAGACAAGGATGAAAGAAGGGAAAGCAAGTACAAAGGTAGAAGAGATGAGAGAGACAAAAAAAGAAAGAAGGACTACAAAGAAATATTAGTATGTTGCTGAAGAAGAAATTGACAATGAGTCTAATAGTAATGATGAAGAAGTCATCTATGTTTCTATGAAAGAAGATTCTGATGAAGATGAGAAAACTACATTAATTTCATATATGAGTAAAGGTGATAGATGGATAATTGATAGTGGCTTCTCACATCACATTATTGGTGATAAAAGTAAGTTTTAAACCATGAAACAATATAAAGGTAGTTGTGTTAAGTTTGGTAATGATGAACCATGTCTTGTGAAAGGTAAAGGATCAATATAATTGACTGATAAGATCAAGTGTCAACAATGTTTATTGGTTTGAAGGACTTAACTATAATTGTTGAGTGTTTCACAGTTCAACAAAATAGGATATAAATTTAAATTCCATCACAAGAAGGTAAAAATATTTGATGTTACTAGTGAACTAATTGGGAGTGGTGATCAGACAAGAGGTAACATTTTCTATCTAGATTTATCTGATGAGACATGTTTGTTTGCACAAAATGAAGATATATGGTTATGGCATAAGAGGTTGTGTCATGTAAACTTTGATAATTTGGAAAGAATTAATAAGATGAAAAGAGTAAGAAGATTACCCAAATTGAAGAAACCTAATAATGCTATGTATATAGAATGTCAATTGTGAAAAATAACCAAATCTAGTTTCAAGAGCAAGACATATTCATCTAATGATATTTTTCAATTGGTTCATATTAACCTTTGTAGACTCATTGGAATGCAAAGCTATTATGGAGACAATTTTTGTTCTATTTGTGATGACTATTCTAGAATGATGATTTTGACGTTTCTTCAAGAAAAATTTGATGCTTTTCAATTGTTTAAGTGGTATTTGGCAAGAGTTGAAATAGAGACAAGTAAAAGTCTAAAGTGCTTGAGATTTCATAGAGGAGGAGAATTTATCTCTAATGAATTCAACATAATTTTCAATGATAGAGGAATCAAAAAGAAGATGTATGCACCTAGGACTGCTCCACAAATGGAATAGATGAAAGGAGAAATAGATCAATCATGGATTGTGCTAGAACACTAATGATGGAGAAGAATGTGCCATAGAAATACTAGAGAGAAGCTATAATTATAGAATTCTATACTTTGAACTAAGTGCAAGTCAAGAAAGGTATAAATCTTACACCCTTTGAGTTATGGTATGGGTATGCACTGAATGTGAAGTATTTTAAATTTTTTGGAAGCAAGTGTTACATACTAAAGGAAAATAGGAATGGGAAACTTGATGCTAAAAGTGATAAAGGCATATTCCTAAGATATTTTATTGGAAGATTGGCAAGATTGGAAAGATTGGTTTGATGATGATATGTTACATTCATGATTGAGTTTTTCATTGATGTCAACATAGCATTTTTCATATCTTCTGTGGTATCTGACAAAAGTATAGTGGAAAGATTAAGTTGGTAATGGCAGCTAGTTAAGCATGATAACCACCTAAAGTCATGGGAGATACTTTGGAGTATTTGGTATATGCAATTAATGTTGGAAGTAGAAAGGAGAAGTCTGGAAGAAGTTATGTAAGTTTTGGTGATGTTTGTTCTAAGATAGAATTTACAATGGCATGTTCTAGTAAACTTGTTATACCTCTTAGCAGAGTTGATATCTTGAGGATTGAGGTTGATGACATGAAGATGACATGTTGAGGATGATGTGGCTAAGCTCACTTGTCATAATATTGCATGTACAAAAAGTTATTCAAGTTGCAGAGTGGAAGATTAAGGTTATTGCTAAGTGTAACATGTTCTTAATGTGGTGCTATACTAATTAATTGAGAAGGACTAACAGCCAACTCAGGGAATTTTTTTTTTTGACTTAGTATAAAGGAAGGAAATTTTCCTTTATCATGATGTGTGGTGTGATGATTGAATGATCAATGATAAGTAGCAAAGAGTGTGAAATGCAAAGTTGAGCGGAGCAGTGCAGAAGTGAAGGAAACATCATTGCCGAGGTTTTGTTGAGTGATCTGAGGTTTGGTATTTGGATCTAAGGTTTGTGACCTAGTCTACAAGGTCTGATAATAATTGTTCTAGTTGATTGGACAAAGGAAAGGATAGAGGAAAGAAGAAGATACCAGTAAATTACTTGTTTGAGTAATGAGCTCTTTTTGTAGTTGAAATTGCATGTTTGGGCAGTGGGCTCTTCTTGCATACATTATACCACAACTCCTAATAGCATGGGCACAACTCCTAACAAGGTTGGAATCTCCTAACAGGGATTCAAAATCTCCTAATAGGGACTCATTATGCTAAATTTTGTAACAGACTCCTAACAGGGTCTATCCTCTAATAAGGAATATTTATATTATTACATCATCTTGTGGGCATCATTCCCACCAGGGTTTACCCTCTGATCAAGGGTTTCCCTAGTCAACATATCTAATGTAATTATGTATGTGCATCTTATTAAGTTTTTTGTTTACTTTGGATGAATGGTTAAGTTTTTTTTAAAGAAGATAAATGTTTTAATTGTTGGATAAGTAATTCACCCATCCCCCCTCACAGTTATCTTGGTGGACTATTGTTTCTAACAATTGGTATCAGAGCATTAGGTTCTTGAAAAAATTTAACAGCTTTAGGAGATCCATGGTGTACATGTTCAGAGAAGATAGTCCTACATCTGATAGAAGAAATTTTGACACCGGAGTTGTGGAAATTCTTGGTGAATTATCAAATTTGTGTAAAGAACAAAGTATTGAGCTTATAGATCTAGAATCCTTCTATTGTATACAAGGGAACAGTAGCACAAGCGAAGTTAGATCTAGAATAGAAGATGACATAAAGATAAAGGAAGGTATTGATCTGCTTACAAAGAGAGAACCTGAAGGTATGAAAAATTTTGTTTGTTGTCCAGACATGTAAAGAGTTTCACCATTTTTCAAGTAAATGTCCTAAGAGATTGAAAAAAACTAGGAAGAAACTACTTTTTGATAAAGTTGAGGAATTTAGAGAAAGTATAGAAAGATCCTTGAAAGACTATGTTAATGAATCTAGATTGGTTAATGCAAAGCATGTATCAGAAGAAACAACTTTAGTGACTATTATGGAAAGTGCAAATGTGAGAATTGATGAGAAATTCAAAGTACAAGAGAGAATAATTGATTACAATTCAGATGATGATGTTGTTGTTATTAAGACAAGGAATGATGAGGTATTTCTTGAGGCTAACAATGATTTTCAAAATGAGGAGAGCCAAGGTAGGAACAAAGTTCAAAACCTTCAATAGAACCCAGAGTTGAGATAGTAACTCCCACTTTAGAAAAGAATATGATAAAGAATCACCCATATGAATAGATCATCAAAAGCAAAGACAAAGGTGTGATGATAAGGAGCAGAGTAAATGAAGAACTATGATTGATATCTCAAGTTGAGCTGAAGAATGCAGATGAAGCATGTAAAGATGATTACTAGAAGCAAGCTATGAAAGAGGAATTGGATTAGATAGTAAAGAATGAGACATGGGAATTGGTCCCCAGACCAGCATATAAGAATGTGATAGGAACCAAATGGGTATTCAGGAACAAGATGAATGAGAAAGGAGAAGTTGTAAGAAACAAAGCAAGATTGGTATGTAAAGGTTACTCACAGTAAGAAAGAATAAATTATAAGGAGACTTATGCTCTGGTGGCTAGAATAGAAGCAGTAAGATTATTCTTAGCCTATTTCGTACAGAAGAAATTCAAAGTATATCAAATGGATGTCAAGTCAGCATTTTTGAATGGAGAACTCAAAGAAGAGGTATGCATTGAGTAGCCTAAAGGATGTCCTTTAACAGATGACAAGGACATAGTATGCAAACTGAGAAAAGCATTGTATGGATTGAAGCAAGCACCTAGAACTTGGTGTACAAGGTTGGACAAGCATTTGACAAAGCTCAGATATAGACAAGGTATGGCAGATAGTAATATATATTGGAAAGAAACTAATAATTGTTTGATAATTTTGGTAATATTTCTTGATGATATAATTTTTGGAGGACATGATGAAGAAAGTAAGAAGTTTGCAGAAGAAATGAAGAAAGAATTTGAAATGAGTATGATGGGAGAGATGAAATATTTCCTAGGATTGCAAATAGTACAGAATAAAGAAGGAATCTTTATTTATCATACTAAGTAGTTGAAGGATTTATTGAAAAGGTTTGGTCTGCAAACATGTAAACCTATTGGAACACCTATGGTAACTTGAAACAAGTTATCTACTAAGGATGAAACACCTATTTTTGAGTAGAAGAGTACACATCTATGATCGAAGGATTGCAATATTTGACTCACACAAGGCTGGATATAGCAAATGTAGTTGGAATTGTTGCAAGATTCCAGGTTGATCCCAGAGAAGCACATTATGTAGCAGTCAAAAAGATATTCAAATGTTTGAAGGGAACATCTGAGTTTGGATTATGGTATGACAAATCTAATGATTTTACTCTAAGTGCTTATACTTATGCAGATTGGGCAGGCAGTATAAATGATAGAAAGAGCACTAGTGGAGGAGCCTTCTTTCTAGGAGGAAGATTGGTTTCTTGGTTAAGCAAGAAGCGGGATTATACATCTCAAAGTACAATAGAAGCAAAGTATGTTGTAGCAAAAAATAATTGCAATCAATTAATTTTGATGAAGCAGATGTTGAAGGATATAAGGATAGAAATTAGTGAACCTATTGTTATAAATTGTGACAACACAACCACAGTAAATATGTCTAAGAATCCAGTGTTTCATTTGAGGACTAAGCACATTTCTATTAAGTATCATATGTTGAGAGAAAAAATTGCAAAAAAGGAAATCAGATTAGAGAATGTGAGCACATAAGAGAAGATTGCAGATATATTCACTAAGCCTCTTCCCAAAGATACTTTTGAGTATTTTCAAGGTATTCATGGGGTTATGCCCCTTCCTATATTAGAGTAGAAGATGCGAGAGTGTATCAGTCCAGGGTAACAAAGCATCATTGTTTATCTAGACTGGATGTTGATGCTTCCTATATGGGGGCGTATCTGTGATGGATAGAGTCATTTAGAACTCTTGTTGATATTGTTCTAAAAAGTGTCTTTTGACACTCAAGCTAAGTAAGTATCAGTTGTTGCAGAGTTTGATGTAGAGATGTTGGTTGCAGAAACCTTTGACATTGATGTCAATGGGGGAGAGTTTCACATGAAAAACATTATGATTAATGGGGGAGAAGTATTGCATGAAAAAGAGGAGAAGTTTGGCATGAATTTGTAATAATAGTTTGGTACAGAGAACGTTGAGGTATATCAATGGGGGAGTATGATTGATGAAGAGGATTTGAAGATTGTCTGTCTCTTGTTGGTATTCTTGGAACTAGATGTTTTTTAATCTATGTTGCCATCAATGACAAAGGGGAAGATTGTTGGAAGATTGACAACATTGGAGAGATTGGTTTGATGATGATATGTTACATTCATGACTGAGTTTTTCATTGATGTCAACATAGCATGTTTGATGTCTTCTATGATATCTTATAGAAGAATAGCGAAAAGATTAAGTTGGTACAAATGGCTAGTTAAGCATGATAACCACCTAAGGTTATGGGAGATACTTTGGAGTATTTGGTATATGTAGTTAATGTCAGAAGCAAAAAATGAGAAGTCTAGAACAAGTTATGTAATTTTTGGTGATGTTTATTCTGAGATAGAGTTTACAGAGGCATGCTCTAGTAAACTTGTTTTAGCTCTTAGCAAAGGTGATATCTTGAGGATCAAGGTTGAGGACATGAAGAAGACATGTTGAGGATGATGTGGCCAAGCTTTCTCATCATAATATTGTGTATACAAAAATTTATTCAAGTTGCAAAGCAGAAGATTAATGTTATCACTAAGTAACCTTTTCTTAATGTGGTCCTATAATAATTAATGGAGAAGGACTAATAGCCAACTCAAGCAATTTTTTTTGGACCTAGTATAAAGGAAGGACATTTTTTTATCATGATGTGTGATGTGATGATTGAATGATCGATGATAAGTAGCAAAGAGTGTGAAATGCAAATTTGAGCTGAGGAGTGCGGAAGTGAAGGAAACTTCATTGCTGAGGTTTTGCTAAGTGATCCAAGGTTAGTGACCTACTCTACAAGGTTTGGAAGTGACTGGTCTGGTTGACAAGACAAAGGAAAGGATAGAAGAAAGAAGAAGATACCAATAAATTACTTGTTTAAGTAGTGAGCTCTTCTGGTAGTTAAAATTGCATTTTTGGGCAGTGGGCTCTTCTTGCATACATTATACCACAACTATTGAGAAGTTTGGAATCTCCTAACAGGGATTAAAAGTCTCCTAATAGGGACTCATTTGTACTAAGTGTTCTAATAGAGTCCTAATAGGGTCTATCCTCTAATAATGAATATTTATATTAGTACATCATCTTGTCGGCATCATTCCCACTAGGGTTTTCCCTTTGATCAAGGGTTTCCCTAGTAAACATATCTAGTTTGGTTGAATAGTTAAGTTTTTTAAAAGAAGATAAATGTTTTAATTGTTGGATAACTGATTCACCACCCCCTCCCCCAATTATCTTGGTGGACAATTGGGACTATTGTTTCTAAGATATTCTACTAAGATTAAAGCTTATAAGTGTTTGAATTCTAACACTAACAAAGTTGTGAAAGTTGATGAATAAGCAAAAAACAATGAATTTGAATGCAAGATAGAACTTGATATAACACATTCATATATGTTAATGAAGGTGTTCTCTACACCTTACCTAAACTAGAGAACAAAGCTACCAAGCAACAATAAAATGTAAATGTTGAGTGATAGTGGCAGGCTATTGAGCAATAGACTATAGGTGTCGATCATCAGAAGATTGATTTTGAGATACATGAAGAAGATGTTGAACATTAGGAAGACCATGTCAAGCAAGTAGAAATTGAAATAGAACCATAAGCAGATATACAAAAAGAAATTGAAATCAATTTTCAAGATGAATCTGAAGAAGAGAGAAGGAAAGAACCTATACTAGCAAAATATGTAAGAAGACATCATGCATCTAAACAAATCATTGGAAATAAACAATCCAGAGTTATGACTACGAAAAGACTAAAAAGTGATTGATGTAGGAGCATACTAGGTGTAAGAGAAATCTTACATCACCCAAAAATATTTCTTTTCAGTCTTTTATATTTTAATAAGGACTAGCAGACAGGGTGGTTACTATTTATGGGAACTTGCTATTTTTAGTAAGTTTGTCATACAAGCTCAGAATCTTCTCATTTTCTATATGAAGGTTCATTTTAGAGTTATAAGCATACCATAAAAATCTCATTTCTCCAACTTAAGTATCAGAGAAGTGATTATGGATTTTCAATGGAAACATTTACAGAAAAATCTTTAGCGTCACCATTGGAGGCCTTAGAGTGTCCAGATGAGGTCCAAAAACTCGATGAAAGGGCACTTGCACCATTCCAAGCATGTAGATTAGGAGCTGGCATTTTTGAAAAGTGGTTATAATAGCCAATCAGATAAATGGTTTGAGAGTTATGGCCTTCCGAAGATGGGCTACCCGAAATATCTAAAAGAATTGTTAAAGATGTATTTGGTTGACTGTATATGTATTGTTCAGATCTGTTGGCCCTAGGTATTAAGTTTCACTGTCTAGAACCCTCCCAAGTGGCATAAAATTGCTTATTTAAGAAAGGCCCGAACATTGTACTTGTGAGTTCCATAATTTTGCATTGGTGACACAAATAAGAAGTCCATATTTTATTCTTGCATTTGTTGTTTCTTTGTTTTATGCCATAGTTTATGGTATTCAAGGGAGCAATGTTCATCAAGTGGTATCAAAGATAAAGTTCCTAAGTGTATGGATAGATCATCGACTACGAGGTAGTTCACACCAGGACTGTAGTTTGGGATGAGCATGTAAAAAAATCACCAATTGTGAGGTAGTTTGCACTAGGGTTTTAGTAAAAGTGCAAAAATACCTCCATGAAGAGAGCATGGTGGAAGAGTCGAGATGTTACACCTAAGGATTTTAGAATCTTGTAGAGGCAAATGCAAGCAATGCAAGAATAGATTCATAGAGGAATCAATCTTTCCATAAGAGATGATGAAAGTGCCAATGAAAGAGAAGAAGAAGGAAACATGGACCCAAAGGTAGTAGAGGAAGTTCTTAACCCAGAGGAGACAAATCTTTTTAGGGCCATTTCCAGTATTGCAAAAAAGACCTAAGTTTGATGTTCCCACATTTTTTAGAATTCTCAACCTAGAGGAATTGATTGACTAAATCAATGAATTGGAAGAGTACTTTGAATATGAATATATTGAAGATCCAAATAGGCCAAGTTTGTGAAGGCCAAACTGAAGGGTCATGCAAAGATCTAGTGGCAGGAGATCTAGTTGGATTGAAATAAAAGAGGAAAGGAAAAAATCACTAGATGGGATAGGATGGTAGCTAAAATGAAGTGAAAGTTCATTCCCATGAATTATGAGCTTGATCTATTAAAGAAAATGAAAGGGTTGAAGCAAGCGAGAAAATATGTTCAAGAGTATACTGAAGAGTTCTACTGAGTTCTCATTAGAACCAACCATGCAGAAGATGATAAGGAGAAATTTTCTCATTATATTAATGGGTTACAACCAAGCATTTAGGATGAGATGAGTCTTTTTTGAGGGACCAATAATGAGGAGGCATATTAATTTTCCCTAAGGGTTGAGGAGAATCCAAGCAAAAATTTTGATAACAAGAAAAGTGGAAGAGGTCATGGTGGAAGATATAATGAACGATCTTATGGAGTTCATAATGATGATCAAAAGAACAAGGATGAGGATGAAAGTAGTAGTCAGAACTAGAGGGGAAAAAAATCCAACCATTTCCATGATTAGAACAATAGAGATCAAAGAGGAAGAGGCAAATGATAGGGATCTAGAAGAGGAGACTTAAGTGGGAAATATTTTCATTGTGGAGAAGAAGGGAATAGAACATTTGAATGTTCCCAGCACCAAGGAAGGATAGATCAAAGAATAGAAGGTTGGACTAGAGTTGCACATGTTGATGAAGATGCTAGATCCTCACATTTTGAATATGTTGAAAGAGGAGAAGTCCTAGTTAACAAAAGAGTCTTGTTGAGTGGTGAGAATTAACTTGATCAAAGAAGAGCTTCTTTCGCACAACATGCAGATGTGAAGATAAGTGTTGTGATGTAATCATTGCTTGTGGAAGTGCTGACAATCTGGTGTCAAAAATGATGGTCACAAAGTTGAAGCTAAAGAGACAGAAACACTTGCATCCATACTATATTTCTTGGGTGCAAGATGACCACAAGGTCATGGTCAATGACCAATGCTTAGTGAAGTTCAAGATTAGAAGCTACCAGGATGAGGTACTATGTGATATCATACCTATGGGCATATGTCATATGTTGTTAGGTAAGTTGTGGTAGGTTGATAGGCATGTTATACATGATGGGCACAAATACTACACTCTAACTAAGGATGGAGTGAAACATAAGTTGAAGCCATTAAAGGAGAAAGAAGAAAAGTTATGTAGTTCTGCCAGAATACCTTTTATTGATGGAAAAGAGTTTCTCAAAGCTATGAAGTGTGAGCATATGTGTTTTTCTATAATTCCAAAAGATAGTAAAGAAGAAGTAGAGGAGGTACCTGTCAAAGATGCAGATATGTTTGGAGAGTTTTTTGATATTGTGTCAGATAATGTACTTCATGGATTACCCCCAATGAGGAAGATCAATCACTAGATGGATTTGGTTCTAGGAGCTAGCTTTCCAAACAAGGTAACGCACAAAATGACACTAGTAGAAAGTGAAGAGTTGAATAGACAAGTTCATAAGTTGTTGTAGAAGGAGTTGATTTGAGAGATTATGAGTCCATGTGATGTACCAGCTATATTAGCACCAAAGAAGAATGGAGAATGGAGGATGTGTATAGGTTCTTGCATTATCAACAAGATCACAATCAAGTACAAATTTCCATTTCTAAGGATGGATGATATTATGGACTCTTTGAGTGGAGCTAAGTATATCACAAAGATAGATTTGAAGAGTGGGTACCATCAGATTCGTATCAAAGAAGGTGATGAGCGGAAGACTACTTTCAATACTAAAGAAGGATTGTACAAGTGGTTAGTCATGCCTTTTGGGCTAACCAGTGCACTGAGAACTTTCATGAGGCTCATGAATGAGGTACTGAAGGATTTTTTGGGTAAGTTTGTCATTGTTTATAGCTAGATGATATATTGATCTTTAGTAAGACATTAGAGGAGCATTTGATCCACATTCATAAGGTGTTTGATAAGTTGAGGTAAGAAAAGTTACTAATAAACTTGAAGAAGTGCAATTTTGTAATGAAGGAGTTGGTGTGCCTGGGATTTGTAGTCTCAGCAGAAGGTTTGAAAATGGACCCAGAAAAACTAAATAATATCCTTGAATGGCCTACTCCAAGGAGTGCAACACAGGTAAGATCTTTTCATGGACTAGCTAGTTTTTACAAAAATTTCATAAGAGGTTTTAGCAATATTTGTGGACCCTTGACTGAAATAATGTGAGGGATAGGAAAGAAGTTAAATGGACTATAGCAGCAAATAAGAGTTTTAATCTGTTGAAATAGAAAGTTACTGAACAACCTGTTTTAGCACTTCCTAATTTCAAAAAGTTGTTTCAAGTAGGTTGTGATGCTAGTGGTACTACAATAGGAGATGTTATGAGCCAAGAAGGTAGACCTGTTGCTTATTTTAGTGAAAATTTGAGTGATGCAAAAAGAGAATATTTTGTTTATGATCAGGAATTTTATACTATAGTTCAAGCATTGAAGAAGTGGAAACACTATCTTCTTCCTAAGGAGTTTGTCTTGTATATTGATCATCAATCTTTGCAATATTTGAATAGTCAATGAAAATTAAACCAAAGGCATTTGAAGTGGGTTGAGTTTTTGCAGAGTTATACATTTTTTTTGAAACACATGAGTGGGAAGTCTAACAAAGTTGCAGATGCTCTTAGTAGAAGACAACTTTTTTTGACAAAAATGAAAATAGAGGTGGTTAGGTTTAAGGAACTCAGTACTATGTATCTAGATGATACTAATTTTGGTGAAGTGTGGAAGGCTTGTACAGAACCTATTACTCTTGACAGGAAAAAGTGGTTGGATTTCATGATCCAGGATAGTATGTTGTTCAAAGGAAACTGGTTGTGCATTCCTAGAAGTGCAAAGAGAGAGAATCTTATCAAGGAGAAGCATAGTGGAGGATTGGTTGGACATTTTGGTAGAGATAAAACCATAGCTTTGGTTGCTAAGAATTATTACTAGCCACAGTTGCAGCAAGGTGTGAATAATTTTGTACAGAGTTTTAGAGTATGCCAGATGGTGAAAGGAGTGAACTAAAAAATGGGGTTGTGTCAGCCATTACCTGTGCCAAAGAAATTATGGGAGGATGTCAGCATGGATTTTGTTCTTGGATTACTGAGGACACAACGAGGGCATGATTCTATTTTTTGGTGGTTGACATGTTTTCAAAGATGGCACATTATATTCTTGCAAGAAGACTAGTGATGTTGTTCATGTGGCAGAATCATTTTTCAAAGAAGTAATGAGACTTACATGGTTTTCTGAAGAGGATAGTTTCATATCAAGATACCAAATTTGTTGGGTATTTCTAGCGTACAGTGTGGAAGAAATTAAAGACAAAGTTGAAGTTTAGGTCATCACATCATCCACAGACTAATGGATAGACAGAAGTTGTAAATTGCGGTTTGGGAAACTTGCTAAGATGTTTGGTTGGTGACAAGCCAAAAGGATGGGATATAATTTTACCACAAGAAGAATTTGCATCTAATAATTCTATCAATAAGAGTACTGTTAAATCACCATTCTAGATTGTATATGGGAGTAGTCCTAGAAATGCTTCTAAATTATGATACATTGATAAAGGACAGATAAGTAGTGCTGAAGCAAAAAAATTTGTTGAACATTTGAAGAACATCCATGGGGAGGTGAGGAAGAACATCATAAAGATGAATACATAGTACAAGGCTAAGGTAGATGTGAAAAGGAGGTATAAGGAATTTCAGATTGGAGATGAGGTCATGGTTCATTTGAGAAAGGAGTGTTTTCCAATGGGTACATATAATATGATGAAGATGAAGAAGTTTGGACCATGCAAGATCGTGAAAAGGCATGATTCTGGAAATGCTTATGAAGTGGAGGTGCCTACTGAATTGAATATTTCACCAATATTTAACATTTTAGACTTGACAAAGTATTATGAAGGAGGTGGTGGAGATGAAGTTGCAAAAGAAAAGTGGAGTATTCTGGCAACTAGTTCGGCTAAAATGGAGATTGAGGAGATACTAGATAGTCATATTGGTAAAAGTACAAGGAATAGAACTTGTGAGGAACACCTGGTCAAATGGAAAGTGAGGCCAGTAGAGGATTCAGCATGGCTATCAATGGAGGAGGTTAACCATCTTGGTTTTCCTTTGAACACCTGAGATGTGACGGGATCACTTCTCAATTTACCCTGGGTGTCTAATGTAGGAGCATCCTAGGTGTAAGAGCAATCTTGTATCACCCAAAAATATTTTATTTTCAGTCCTTTCTAGTTTAATAAGGACTAGTAAATAGGGTGGTTACTATTCATGGGAACTTTCTACTTTTAGTAAATTTGTCATACAAGTTTGGAATATTCTCATTTTCTATATGAAGGTTCATTTTAGAGTTATAAGCCTACCATAAAAATCTCATTGCTCCAGCTTAAGTATCGGAGAAGTTATTGTGGATTTTTGGTGGAAATATTTTGTTGAAAAATATTCAGGCTCACTATTGGAGGCTTTAGATTGCCCACATGAGGTCCAAAAATTTTATAGAAGGGCACTTGTGCCATTTTGAACCTGTAGATCAAGAGCTGGCATTTCTAGAAAGTGGTTATAATAGCCATTCAAAGCAACGATTTGAGAGTTATGGCCTTCTAGAGTTGGGATACCTAAAATATCTAAAAATAATTGTTAAAGATGTATTTGGCTAACTCTATATGAATTATTAGGATCTATCAGCCCTTGGTATTAAGTTTCATTGTCTAAAACCTTCCTGGGGGACATAAAATTGCCTATTTAAGAAAGGCTCGAACATTGTCTAGAACAGCTCTACCTAGTAGTTCAAAGCTTAGTCTTGTAGATTACTGTAATGAAGGCACCCATGTGGTTTAGCATATTGTACTTATGAATTCTATAATTCTGCATTGGCAGTGCAAATAAGAATTCCATATTTTGTTCTCGCATTTGTTGTTGTTTCTCTGTTTTCTGTCATGGTTTATGGTATTGAGGGGAGCATCCTTCATTAGTGATACATGTTTACTTTGTGAATTTGAACCTAAATTAGTGAAAGGTGATTTGTATAATGAATATTGGATTCAATAAATGAATGAATACATTGAACAAATAGAGAAGAACAAAACTTGGACATTGCTAGCTAGACCAAAGGACAAGAATTTTATTGGAACAAAATGGGTACTCAAGAACATGTTGAATGGAAAAGGAGAAGTCACAAGGAACAAGGCTAGACTAGTATGCAAATGATATGTACAAGAAGAAGGTGTTGAATATGGGGAAACATTTTCCCCAATTGCAAGATTAGAAGGAGTTAGAACATTACTTGCATATTCTACTTACAAAGGATTTAAAGTGTACCAAATGGATGTCAAATCTACATTTCTAAATAGAATACTAGAAGAAGAGGTTTACATTGAACAACTAGAAGGATTTTTTGACCTTGGCAAGAAGAACATGATATGTAAACTACACAAAGCTTTATATGGATTGAAACAAGCCCCTAGAGCATGGTGTGAAAAGATGCACAATTGATTGGTAAAGATTGGATTTTCTAGAACTAAAGATAACAATAATCTATATTTGAAGACTGAATGTGGTAAAGAGATATTGTTAACTGAAATATTTGTTGATGATATCATATTTGGAGGAAAATATGCATTATGCAAATCATTTTCAAGTGAGATGAAAAAGGAATTTGAAATTTTTATGTTTGGAGGGATCAATTTCTTTGTTGGTTTAAAAGTATATCAAAGGAAGCAAGTTATCTATATTACTCAATCAAAATATATCAAGGAGATACTGAAAACTTTTGGGATGGAAGATTCAAGGCCAATCAATACACCTATGGCTATAGGACATAAGCTATCTAAGAATGGTGATTCTACTAATGTGAACCATACATTGTATAGATCAATGATTGGGAAACTACAATATGGTGTTCACAAAAGACTTAATATTGCATTTGCAATTAGGATTGTTGCAAGATTTTCAGCAAGTCCTAAGGAGAATCGCATGATGGTAGTGAAAATAATATGAAGATATATGAAAGTAACAAAGGACTATGGCATATATTACAAGAAGAATGACAATTTTGAACTGAAAGTGTACACAAGTTATTTTGTGCAGTCAATGTTGATGATAGAAAAAGTAGAAGTGGTGGAGCTTTCTTTCTAGGAAAGAGACAAGTTTCTTGGACAAGCAAGAAGAGGAACTACATTTCACAATCAATTATAGAAGTTAAACATGTAGTAGCAATAGTATATTATTCAAACATTGTGTGGATCAAGCAATTGTTGAAAGGAATGAAGGAAGAGATCATTCATCATGTTGCTATCTATTGTGATAACATAAGTGCTATTTAAATATATCAAAGATCCCTATAATGCACACAAATACCTAGCATATTCCTATCAAGTATCATTACTTGAGAGAGTTGGTTCAAGATAAATAAGTGAGATTAGAAAATGTGAACACCAAGGAACAAATAGCTAATATTTTCACTAAGGCTTTACCTAAGGATGCACACGAGTATCTAAGAGGCAAATTAGGGGTGATCCTAGATATGGCTTCTTAAGCTAAGTTGGATCTCTGCATCAAATTGTATCATCTTAAAATGGAAGCACTTCTATGTTAAGAGTATTTATCCCTTCGAGGAACTCGTTTGGGGTCATGTCAAGTGCCTTGAATGGGTCTTGGGCTTATATTTGGATTTTTCCCCTAATTGTGCCCCCGTTTCCACTTTCTTTCTATATTTTTCTAGAATTTTGGACTAAGATCCTAAGAATTCTGACCTCAGGATCAAGGTTGACCTTTTAGGTCAAGTTTGACTTCAACCCTAACCTAGGTTAGTGTTCACCTCAACCTTGACCCAAAGTCTAGATTTCAAGGTTCCATGATTTTTAGATGTCGAGTTTTGGAAAGAATTATTATCCCACTTCTAGGTCGGTTGTTTTGGTCTCCAAAATGGTAAACTCTTAAATAGAATTTAATTTAGGTCCATTTCCAGGGGTAAGGGTCCAATGGGAATTTATTTCTAATATATCAGCTTCTCTAGGAGTTTGTGCTAGAGATCTCTATAAAAGGAAGCCTCCTCCTCTCATTTTCTCAAGGAGAATATATTAGACAATCCATTATCTCGTGATCCATTATCAAGCATTCACTTTCATGATCAAGCTCTCAAGTACAAGAAATCCTTCAAGCATCCATCTTCAAGCATTCAAGCCTTCAAGAATTCAAGCATTCAATTCATCAAGGAGATCCATTAGTAGCCATTGAAGGACTCAAGCTCTATTGAGCCCTCTTGTTGAAGATTGATCCATTTCCATTCAAGCCTCTTCCTAATCCAAGATCCTTTTAATATTGTTGTTATAGATCTAAGACAATTGATTTGAGACATCCTCCATCCTATTTTACATTCATTTGGAGCATCCATACCTGTGGATTCAAGGATTTGAATCCTCCACAAGGATTTCAACATAAGCAAGGTGAATAGTTCCATTTACTTTCTTTATACATATTGCAATTTTAATTACATTTCAAGGTTGATTCCAAACTGGGGTTTGACCAATGAAAACCCCCATCCAACAAAAAAAAACCATTTTTCTTGAAGGATCAGGTGCGAGACAGTGAATATCAGTGCAGATTTGAGTACCC
Organism: Cupressus sempervirens; assembly: GCA_028749045.1. NCBI lineage: Eukaryota > Viridiplantae > Streptophyta > Pinopsida > Cupressales > Cupressaceae > Cupressus > Cupressus sempervirens. The sequence goes on from CM053792.1 coordinate 31,853,134, forward strand.
TTTTCGGCAAACTTTCGAGATTTGTGAACAGAATTTACGTTAGAGCTATGCAAGTCAAGGTTGATGTTTTGGGTCAAGGTCAACTTTTTGGGTCAAGATTGACTTTTTTTTACCTAGGTTGAGGTTGACCTGGCCTCATAAAAGTAAAAAAATTCTGAGTTTTCAAGATCTTGCAGTTTTGATTCAGGATTGTGAAAATCAACAATTTTTGAGACTGTTTGATAGGGTGTTCAGCTGATTCATTTTCAAAGGTAAGTACCTTTTTATTTCTTCATTTCATATTATTCCCTTATATTTACATCCCATATCATAATAATTTATATGTATGTGTAAAAATATGAGTTTAGGGTCTCTTTCATGTGTATTATTCTAAACCCTATTCATCCATATTTTTACCCTATACATTTTGGTGAACCTGACACACTTACCCTCTTTTCTTTTGTGGAATTAGATGCCCTATTGTGGTTTTTTTGTTACATTTCCCTTCATATTATCTTGTGTGTTCACTTTCATAATACATTTTGGTGAACTCGTTTATGGCAACTCTTTCTTTTTGGTGTTAGATTTACATCTTGCATGCTTATACGATTAAATTTCTTGCATTTATATTTCAAAAACACAAAAAATTTGCAAAATTTCTTCACAAATACAAAATCATTTACATTTTTTTATGCTTTTTGGAATTAGATGCCCTATCCTATTTATGATGTTTGATTTCCTTTTCATTCTTATAAATTTTATTTGACTGCATTTAGATCTTTTTTAATGCATTTATTTATTCGTTATCATGTTGTAAAAGTTGTTACAAATGTTTTCCAAACAATCTTCTTCTAGGATTATACAACATCCACCTCTTACCTTACCATCGCATTGTGTTATACCTAGGAAGGCTTTGTTTAGTGTGTGTGATGATGCTTTGTCCTCTTTTGAATTACCTTGTAAGGATATAATAGAGCACAAAGATGACCTTAATCTATATCTCCATCATATTTCTCTTTTTGGAGATGATTTGAGGATTGATGTTAATTCTTCTCCCAATATGTCTCCTTTCTATGAGCCCACTTTAGAATATAATTTTCCTTCTTCCCCATTTAGGGATCAAGCTTTAGTGATTTATGGAACTCCTACAATGTCCTTTATTGATAAGGATGATAAATCTCTTATTTGGGATGAACCTTTGGATTTGGATGTTGATTGCTCTCTTCCTCATGAAACCATTATGGTTGATCCCATGGATAAAGACATTGATTTATCCCCTTCTTATGGAGAATATTTGATACAAGAGGGTGATTTATTAATGGATTACATATTCATACATGATGGTAACTCTTTTTGCTAAAACACCCTCTTCTTATGTAGACATTTTAGTGAAAGAAGATAACATTATAGATGTTTTACCTCCATTTGAGATTCCTTCTATCCATGAGGCATTAGCAAAAAATGATATGACTTCCCTTAATGTTCTCCCACGTAGTGATGATCTTATGGAGAAATAAGATTCTACTTCATCTTCTCCTAGGATGTCTTCTTTGCTTCCTTCTTATGAATTTGTTTGTAGTGTTGAGATGACTAACATGGTTTATCTAGAACCTTTGTTGAATATTAAAGTTTTTCCTCACATTACAATCAAAGGAAAATCTATGGAGTCTTTAGAGTCTTTCAGTGACCAAGGTTCTATAGCCCACACATATCCTACAAAGAGTAACCTTCAACTTAATCTAGTGGTTTCTACTTCATTGCCACCTTCTCAACCCATTATTCCCCCTCCATTTCATCTTCCTAGCAAGGAGAATCATTTGATAAACCAATTACAAAATACCTATACCAAGATTTATTTATGGGAGCTTCTTCAAACTTCACCTACCTACTATGAAGCCCTACAAAAAGCTCTATCAACTCTTCCCACTCCACCTCCATTTCAAGAGAACATCAATAACTTCTTAAAATGCATGCATACTACCCTAAGTGATCTTGACATTGTGTTTACTCAAAAGGATTTACCTTCTAAAGAAGTTCAAAATCAATATGATGCTCTTATGGTGGTTGTTACTATTAATAAAAATATCATTTGTAGGGCCTTGATTGATAATTGATCTAAGCTTAATGTTTGTAGCATGGACATGCTCAAATCAATTAATGTCAATTTTTCAACTATTCAACTTGATAATATTTCTATATGTGGCTTTGATGACATTTCTAAGAGAACTTTAGGAATCATTACCTTACCTATCAAAGTAGGTTTGGTCATTCCGAATACCCCTATTCATGTTATGCCTAGACCTCTTAATTATAACTTTCTTTTGGGTAGACCTTGGTTGCATGGGATGAATGCTATCCCTTCCACCCTTCATCGTAAAGTCAAGTTTATACATAACAACATGATGTATACACTTCATGTGGATGGTGCAACAAATCCTTTTCTGACAATTCAAACCCACACTACTCCTAGTTCTAATAGTAATCCTTCTTCCTCTAATGCTCTTCCTAGTGATGACTGGGGAACCTTGGATTTTAATCCTACATTTATTGGAGAGTATAAGGTTTCTAATCTTGATTTTATGAAGCCACAAAGAGATTTTGAACAATGAATTTTTACTTCTAAGTCTCTTTGTAACAACTTTTTCATTGCTTCTATCCACAATAAATCTGTCAAATATACTAATGATGACATAGTGACTACTAAAGTTCCATTGACTCCTTCTGATATGGCTTCTCATTATGGTCATGGTTATCATTTCCTAGTTAAACAAGGATTCAATGGTCAAACATGTGGCAAGCATAAATATGGAATTCAAATGCCCTTACAAAATCGGGGGCATAAGTATTCTTATGGATTGGGATTTAATCCTCAACAACAAATCAATATTAACAACATTTCAAATAAAACTTCAAAATGCGATGAAACTATGAAGGATTTTGACCAAGAAGTTCTTTTGCCTAAACTACTTTATTCTAAAATGATTACTAGAGCTAAAAAAAATTAAAGACTCTTCCTTTTTTTAATTATTATAGATTTCATGATCACTCTACTAATGAATGTCAAGCTTTACATTATAAGATTTGGCATCTCATTGATGGTAAGGTTATTTATATATCATGTGGAAATGAGTTGTATTTCAATCTTGTTTTCTTTAAATAACATCCATGTTCCTATTATGGAACTTCGCATTATGTAAACAATGTTAGCCTAATCTTTGGGGGCTTGCTGTCTTGTATAGTGTTGTGAGCGATATAAGAGGTCCCCTTTCATCCTTGTTCCTATGCTTAGGGGAAAGGATATCATCTCCTTATTTTCTATCTTTTCAGGATCCACTTTTCCTTCGTTAAGTAGTATCTATCTATTATGTGATATCCAATCATACATAAAAAAATTGGTTTGCATTAAGAATCTATGTTCTTAATCATAACCTATTTCGTTATTGGATATTGGGTTTCCATGGTTGATATATCTCTCACCTTAGAAGCTGAATTGTGTGTTATCCCTCACAAGGGTTACTTTTTCTCTTCTTGCATGATATCTATTTGCATTCATCCCTTCCATGGCCTCATAGGAGCTGTGACCTTCCAGGCTATGGATATTGTCTTCATGTTGAAGAAGGTTTTATCCTTGTTCTTTTCTTTCCTTAACATGTCAAAATAGTATGTATTTTTTCCATCTTATGGAGGGGGGCATATATATGGCATTACTTATTCTATATTATGCATTTTTGTTCTAAACTTTGTTTTGCAGCATGCTAAATCTCAGAAGGTAACACACATAAGTTGATAAATCCTGAATAGACACACATTTTTAATTTTCAATATGCTAAATCCTTCGAAGGTAACATACATAAGTTGCTAAATCCTAAAGAGATGTGCATTTCCAATTTCAAATATGTTAAATCCTTGGAAGGTAATGCACATGAGTTGCTAAATCCTAAAGAGATATGCATTTTACAAATGTATTCTATGGTGATATAAGTATATGGATCCATGGGTACTTTATAAAAGTTGTTAGAAGACGCACTACATATATGCACAAAGCTACCAGAAGGTGCATAACTTAATGGGGTGACTATCAAGTTCTTTCTTGGTGGGTCATCCTATTCTTTTTGTGGTTCATAGTGAGATACACACATATTATTTGGCGAGATAACCTCTCCTCTCTCCCTCTTCTCTCTTTTTTTTAGTGATGTCTCTCTTATTGTAATCTTAGAGTTGACAAAAAATTGAGTCCCTAAGGGCTTGAGGATTTCATTGTCCCTTTTATTCCAATAAGATTTTCTTTTTTCTTTATGATCTCCTTTACCAAGAGTTTGCATCGATTCCATACTTTTGATAAAGTGGGGTCTTAATGTATTGTCTTAAAATGGAAGCATGTCTATGTTAAGAGTGTTTATCCCTTTGAGTAAGTGGTTTGGGGTCATGTCAAGTGCCTTGAATGGGTCCTTGGCTTAGATATGGATTTTTCCCCTGATTGTGTTCACTTTTTCTACTTTCTTTCTGCATTTTTCTAGCATTTTGGACTGAGATCTTGAGATTTCTTACCTTAGGGTCAACGTCAGCCTTTTACATCAAGGTCAACCTCAATCCTGACCTAGGTTAGAGTCAACCTTGACCTTGACTCAAGGTCTAGATTTCAAGGTTCCATGATTTCCAGATGTTGGGTTTCAGAAAGAATTATTTTCCCACTTCCAGGTCAACTGTTTTAGTCTCCAAAATGGTAAACTCTTAAATAGCATTTAATTTAGGTCCATTTCTAGGGGTAAATGCCCAATGGGAATTTATTTCTCATAAGTCAGCTTCTCTGGGATTTTGTGCCCTAGATCTCTATAAAAGGAAGCCTTGTCCTCTCATTTTCTCAAAGAGGAGATATTGGATGATCCATTATCAAGCATCCACTTTCATGATCAAGCTCTCAAGTACAAGCAAGCCTTCAAGCATCCATCTTCAATCATTCAAGCCTTCAAGCATTCAAGCATTCATTTCATCAAGGAGATCCATTAGAAGCCATTGAAGGATTCCAACTCTATCGAGCCCTCTTGTTGAAGATTCTTCCATTTCCATTCAAGCCTCTTTCTAATCCAAGATCCATTCAAGATTTGTGTTGAAGATCTAAGAAAATTTATTTGAGAGATCCTACATCCTATTCTACATTTTTTTGGAGCATCCATACTTGTGGATTCAAGGATTCGAATCCTCCATAAGGATTTCAACATAAGCACGGTGAATAGTTCCATTTACTTCGTTTATACATATTGCAATTTCAATTACATTTAAAAGTTGATTCCAAAATAGGGTTTGACCAAGGAAGACCCCACATCCAACAAAAAAAAACCCTTTTTCTTGTAGGAGAGGGTGCGGGACCGTCAATATCAGTGCAGATTTGAGTACCCTTTTCGGCAAACTTCTAAGATCTGTGAACAAAATTTCTATCAGAGAAGTACATGTCAAGGTTGAATTTTTTGGTCAAGGTCAACTTTGTTTACCTAGGTCAAGGTTGACCTGACCTCATAAAAGAAAAATATTTATGGGTTTTCAAGATCTCACAGTTTTGGTTTAAGATTGAGGAAATCAACAGTTTCTGAGACTATCTGATAGGGTGTTTAGCTGATTCTTTTTCAAAGGTAGGTACCTTATTTCTTCATTTCAATATTGGTCTCTTATATTTACATCCCATATCATAATAATTTATATGTATGTGTAAAAATATGGGTTTAGGGTCTCTTTCATGTGCATTATTCTAAACCCTATTCATCCATATTTTTACCTTATACACAAATATGTTGATCAAATTATCTTACAAGTTGATGTTGAAAGTCATACTTTAGGAGTTTCCTAGAGTAATGAGGGAAAAAGAACAAAATGTTGTATCACTCATAAGAACATATGACAAATGGGAAATAAAGATTTAGAAGTGTTGACATGAAGATATCTACATGATAAATATGAATGAGAAAGATGAAGTGTCTTTGGCATTATTGTCAAAGAGGGAGAGTATGTTAGTTACCATGAAAGAGGGAGAATATATGGAAGGTGTCACCAGCAATGCAAAGAAAGTTGGTTGATTTCATGATCTGATATGATAGAGGGAGTCTATATGTTGTATATCAGAGATGCATGGATGAGAATCAGAGTGAAACTAAAAAAGGGAGATAGATTGTTGGACACTTAGAGGAGAATCAGAATGAAACTAATGATATTAATGAATGTCTGATACTGAGCACACACAGAGATACTCAAAGAAATTACATGTCTTGGATTGCATGGTAACTAGACGTGTTTCCATCAATTCTAAAGAGGGAGATTATTGGAAATATATTTTCATTGATGCCAAACCTTATTGGTAAGAAAAAAAAAATTTTGAGTAGAGTGCCATATCAAGATGATTGATGAAGAGGATTTTAGATGCACATAACAAAAGGACCTAGAGGAAAGGTTGAGTTATGAGGAATTACAAAGTGCACTTGATCAGTTGGACTTTGACAAGATAAAGTGATTAGTTCATCATAATACAAGTGAAGAAGATAGTCATGCTAAAGCCTAGAAGAAGTGATCAAAGAATGACCAAATGCATAGGCTTAATGAAGCAAAAGAGAAGAACATTAAGGAACTTGAAGTTTATGTCAAGTGATGCTAGAGTTCACCAAGTGACACTATAAGCCAAAAGAAATATAGTGTCGATTGAGTATCATTATTGATCAAGTGTCAATATATGTGTCGAATAAAATAATTAGTAGTGATCGAGTAATCCAGTGATGACCAAGTGTCAGAGCACAGTGTTGGCCAAGGGACAGCATTTGATAGATTATGAGAAATCATGATTTCCAGCCGACATAGTTGATTTATTGCAATATGTAAAGCATGTTGAAGATAATGATGGATGACCTAGAGAATTTAATTCAAGAGAAACCCCATTTGATCATTTCTTGGCATGGATTCAAAGGGAAGTTTTGAGAAGTTTCTACAAGAGAACAGAGGAAATAAAATGATGGAATGATTTGAGAATTACCTATTTAAGGAGGAATAAGGGATAAACTTAGAGAGGTTAGAAAAATTGGTGAAGACCTTAACAAGGTTGGAGCAGTTATTGATTTTGTTGATTGGCAAATATGAGCAGGAAGAAAAATAGTGAAGAGTTGTGAGGCAGAATGATTGCTTGAAGGGATGCCAAGTAAATCAGTAATGGAGATGTCAATGAAGTTCAATCAATGAGTCAGTTGTTGGACCAAATTGTGATCTGTATTTGCAAAGTGAGTTGTATTTGTCAGATCAACTTGTTGTTACTTTCTAACCATTGTATCAGTTTTGAAATCATTTAGTCAAGGTTGTCCTAGCCACTCTTAACAGGGTGATTAAATCCTTTAACAATGTGTTTTGCAAACTTTAATGAGGTTGGCTCCTAACAAAGATCACTTCAAAAGAGTGAAAAAATGGTGACATGTTACTGGTGAATTTTTTGCAAATTGGGTTTCCAAATTAAATCCTAGTGTCATACTTGTGTGGATGTCATCTGAGATGTTTTACTATTAATATTTTACTTTTTGCAAGTTTGTTACTATTGGGACAATGTACTGCAATTTTATGTTACTGATTATCTACTATAGATAACAAGCTATTGAATGTTTAGATCTGAAGTATTTGACGTGTTTAAAAGTTCAATTGGTACATCTAGACCTGAGGATAATTAATCCGCCCCCCTCTCAATTATTCTAAATCATTCTAGCAAATATTTGCTAACAATGTAGATTGCCATATTAGTTGATTCATGAAAAGGATATGAAAAGGGAAGATAACAAGATGAACTAGTAAAGTTGTTGAATAAAGAGGAGTACGTATGATAGAATTACAATGGGCACTTGATCAATTAGAATTTGATAAGATAATGTATCATCATTTCAATGAAGTGCAGAAGTAATTAATGAAGTTAAGAAAAATAGAAGTTTGACCTAGTATCTTATGGTCAATGGAGTAAGCATTGTTGAGAAGAATACTAAGGAACTTAAGTTATAGCCAAGAAAAATAGTATTAATTGAGTGATGGTAATAATAGAGCGAAATGAAGAGGAAACTATAGTAGACACTGAGCGCAAAGGTAGTCAAGCGATCCAGTGTAAGCCAAGAGAGAAATATTAGTAGAGACTAAGCTACCCAGTAATGATCAAGCCGAAGAACATAGTGATGACTAAGTGTCAACATTTAAATAGTTTATGAAATAATTGAGATTTGAGGTCGATGTAGTTGAATTTACAAATTGGTGAAAACACGTAAAAGATAAGGATTGATGAGCTAGAGTATTTAATGCATGAATTGAGTTTTTTAAGTGAAGTTTTCATAAGTTTCAAGAAAGAAGAAGGAAAAAATGATGAATAGATTCAATGAAAATGATCAAACCCTAAGACCTACGATTATGTTTAAGAGGAAAAAAATTAAACCTATCTATTTAAGCAGACATAGGAGATGATTTGTGGTTGTTGGACTAGCAAATTTGTGGAAAATAAGTGAAGAATATAGTTGTAGAAGAAAAGTGAGAAGTTGGTCAATGTGATTGCTTGAAGGGTTGCCAAGCATATCAGAGATGGAGAATGTGATGAAGTCCAGTCAATGAACCAAGAATGAGCCGAATGGAGATCTAAATTTCCAAAGTGATTTGTATTTTATCAGATCAACATAATTGTTACTTTTTAACGATTGTGGTAGTAAAACCCTTTAATTAAGGTTGACCTAACAGTCATATTGTAAATTCTTTAATCAAGGTGGCATTCCGATAGAATTTTCTAAAGACCTCTAACAAGGCCATTCCTAACAAGATGATTAAATCCTTTTACAGGGTCACACCTAACAGTGTATTTTGTAACCTTTAATAGGGTTGGCTCTTAACTGAGCCAACTTTAGAAGAGTGAAAAGTGGGAGCATATTACTTGGTGGTTTTTCCCAAATTGGGTTTCCACGTTAAATCCGAGTGTCATACATGTGTGAATGTTATTTTCATATTTCATTTTATTTACTATTATATGTTTATATATTATTCGACATATACTAAACAAAGAGATAAGTGATAATGTGATAAGTTGTATTACTGATTAATTGTTATATTGGTCAAGTGGATTTAAGAGTTTGAATAAGCTGTTTGAGGTTGTTAAAAGTTTAATTGGTACATCTAGACTCGAGGAAAATTGATTCAACACCCCCCCCCCCCCCCCCCCCGTCCCCCAAGTTATTCTAATCATTCTAATAGTAGTCTATCTTCAAAATAAAAAAGATACCACATGTTTGGTGTCTCTTCGAGAGTGGAAAAAGAATGGATGGACATGATGGTGTAAGTGCTTGCATCAAATATCCTCTAAAAACGTATCAAATAAATTAACATAGAATTTGTATAAGAGATGAACATGATTTCATTGAATGGTGCAATATGAACTTTATGGAAAATGAAGTTGTTACATAATCATAAATGAATCAAGTGATACCATATAGTTATTATGGGAGATATTAGGTATGTGCATGTTGTAAGTGATATAAATTATTTACTTTAGTAAAAATAAATTTTATAAATATAATTTATGTAGTTTTTTAATGTTTTGAAGGATTTGATAGAATTATAATGCTTGATTGTAGAAGGGAAGAGAAGAAAAGACCTCTGCATTTAATCGTGACCACAGATAATCACATATGGTTATTATAAACTAGTGATTATTGATCATTTTTTTTTGACCTCATCATCTAAAAATATGATCTCCTATTCCTACCCCTCGACCTAGTGTCATTCCTTTGTTCTTCCATCATAAGGAGATAGGGACCCCATGTTGATTGAACCTAACCATCCTTGAATGGTTATACCTTCTTGAAATCTGAAACATACATCACATTCTATGCTTTGCCTACTATAAGTTTTTTTATCAACTTTGTAAAGTTTAGAATTAGTTAAGGTGGTCAAACACAAGAGATTCTATATCCTAAATAAGTTTTAGCAGAAAAAACATAATTAATTATTAAGTTTAAGAAAATTAAACAAAATAATGTGTCATATCTGGGCATGAATCTACTACTTATACCTAGAATCTTGTGGAAAAATATCATAATTTGATTGTGGTTAAGGTGGTCAGACATACATGCACTTTTTATCTTTTTTCTAAAACTTATGTACAGCTACATTGAAATATAAAAATTTCAACTATTAGATTTTTTTCTTTCAAAAAAGGATTATTATTTTAGAAACTACATTCAATTTCCTAAAGATTCTCTTCTTACTACTTTTTGCATATGGTTGATAAGATGTTCAACTTTTAACGTCAAGTTGAGCAATCCTAATTTTTTGATTTTTCATTGCCACTTAAGGCCATAGCATGGTATACCATGACCCCACACATACCCTTATGTTAGGATAGTTTTGAGAATCTCATGGGAGGCTAGGAATTTTCCCCTTCCTAGTATTCAATAAATGTAGGTCAGTGTATGCATTGATCCAATGTATAGCATGTTTATTCTTTTCTAGATTAATGATTGACATCTTCCTCTCAAGGGGAGAAGAGTAAGCTAGTTTTGTCCCTTTGACATTGTTGTCAAAAGGGGAGAATAATATAGGACTTTGATGCTAAAATATCTTGAAAGTAAGTTGTTTTATTTACTATTGATTAATGTTATCATGAATGAAAAAGGGGGATATTGTTCGAATGTGAGGTTGATGCCATCTGTGTTTCCATTAATGGTTTTCATTTATGTTGATATATCCAATGCTTAGATGTTTTTGGTTATTTTGGTATTGCTAGAAGTGTGAACTAGGTGATTTTCTTTAAGTATTTATCCTTATATGTGTCAATATTGGTACTATGTTGTGTTCAATATATTATGGATTGTTTGTTTTGATTCATTCCTATTTGAAATAAGTTTTTTGTACTTTAGCCCTAGAAATTGTCATATAATGTACATAGATCATATCTCTTGGTACCAAATATCTTGGAGATAGTGTATATGTTGATATGTATGACACATGTTGTATTGAACAATGTGGTCTACATTTCAGTACTTACCACTATGGGAATGTTTTCATGTAGCCTATATCAAATTGCTTTACTCTGGTATGAGGCAATATATGAAGAGTGATGATTATATTTGTTGTTGTGATTCTTTTATGTGAGTAATATTTGAATTGAACATGAAACAAACATTGAAGAATGATCAATGTATTGATGTACATAGGTGAGTTGGTGAAATTAGTAAGATCATATTGTTATATCATTTATGTATTCCAATATGTTCATGATAATGGTTTTAGTGGTGGATTTAGTTCTCATTTCTTATATTTTACTTGCAAGCCTACTTGCATTGGCAGTGAGCCTATTTGCATTGGCAATTGACCTCTTTTATATTCCTGGGTAGTTACCCAAACTAAAAGTGAGTTAGGTTATACAAAGAAACCAACAATGAGCCCTTCTATAAAAACCATCTTAACTACTGTCACCTTAATCTATGTTCTTTTCATGAGAGTTAGTTTCTTTTTGGTTTTTCCCATCTTGCATTTTCACATAGATTGTAGTGTTCATGGTGTTGATGTTTGGTGTTTCATAAATATAGCTAAGTTATAATTTTCTAAACGCTTTAGGTGTTTACAATTTTAGTAAAGGTTTAATAAAGTGTTGTGGAATAACTTATCCACCTCCTCTCAATTATTTGACATATTTAACATAGTAAAATGGGGTCAACCCTTCACCATTATGCCCTTAACATGGGTGAACATGTTCATTTAATTGCACAAGGGAAAATAATTCTTATTTTTCAATGTGTAATGATTCAAATTGGGCTTAAAGACAAGGAAATGGTCAGGGGTGAACCCACTTTAGTAGGTACCCATGAAGTGTTGATGATAAATATGACTTAAGGGGCTTGTATTAGTAATATTTAACTAGCTCAATAGGTAAACCCAAAATTATGTGAATACGAAGGTCAAAAGCATTTAACCAATCAAACTAGGTAGACAAGGTCGATGGAGTTGGTTACCTCAATGATAAAATAGGATCAAAACATAACTTATGTAAGTAGGAACTTATTGCTAACCGTCAACGATAACAAAGAATGACAAGGTCATGGAACTGCTAAGATTTAGGAATTTACAAAATTGTCAAATCCCTGAAGGGCTTATGTAACCGGATAATGCCAAATAAAACATTAACAATCCCTTGTAAAAATTACCATTAAAATTGGGTATTTGTGTGTTAGATTAGCAAAGATGATCTACATATAAACCAAAAGAGTTTTAAATTTTAGTAAGAATAATTCTTTTGTAATTTGATTAAGTCCTTTACTGAATTCAATAGACTCTTCTTAGAGATTGATATCTATAAAATTTAGTTAGCAACTTTAGGATTCTAGATTTAAAAGGAGCTATTCTAATCCTTTAATGTCTAATTTGTTTCCTTGTCGATAATAGTGGAGCCATATATTCAAAGGTTGAATTATGTTAATATTCTATTTTTTAAATTACCAACCTTTAGGCCTTACATAGTTATTCAATTTTAGAATTTTGCCATAAGATGGTTATATTTTTTCGAAACTAATTGTGTTAAATCTATTTCAGAATGATTTTGAATGTACATGTGTAGTTTAACAAATTTCATTTATAAAACTAGGGATTGACCTTAGCTAATATTGATTCACTTCTAATGTATCATTAACTATTGGATAGTTTAAATTATCTTACTATTACATGCTCAATTTTGTGGTTTTTTATCAAACTCTATATAGTTCAGCTTATTAGGTATATTGAGTGTGATTGAGCTATATCAATTTACATTCCTTGATGCACAAATCTATAGACTCTTAGATTATGGGTCATTTCATGACAAGACACAATATAGCATACAAATATATAATGTGACACAACAACTACAAATACAAGTTGTAAAGTGATATGATCCAAATACACAAACTTTACTCGTAAATGGTGATTTGGAAGTCTTCAATGTTGAAATGATTCATCATTACAAGGTCTTTAGGACATCTAGAATCTTTAAATAGATTTCTTGGGAATTCACTTGTGACCTTGACTCATGCTTGGTGTTAAGTGTTAATATGCTCTTCTCTTAAGATTTAGAGAATTAAAAAATTTATTGACATATATATATATATATATATATATATATAACCATATAATTTATTTATTTTTAAATCAAAATCTATATCCATTCAACCTCTAGCCTTCACTACTACTCCCACCCCCTAATCTTAGTCATTTGTCCTCTAGAGATGACATATTGAAGTTCATTGTTATATCTAATTACATAATAAGAGGTAATCAAATTATCACCATAAGGTCCCCTTTGGTTGCAAGAATTGGTCAATGTGGAATTCAACTATGCTAGAATAAGCTCTCTTCTGGAATTCGTGCATTCTAAAAATAAATTTTGGAATATCATTTGGAGTTGTTTGGTTGTCCTGGAAGAGGAATCGGTAGATGACTATTCCGTGTTTGGTTGCATCAATAAAAATAGGAATTAAAATAAGTTTTTTTTTAAATCTTAATATGAATTTATAAAAAATATTTTTTTTGTTAATTAATTTTTTAAAATTCAAATTAATTTACTACCCTCTCAATTATAAATTGACTTTATCAGTAAGAAAGGTATATCACAACCTTTATATTTCACTTAATACTAAGTTAAACATGTTTCAAAGTTTAAAAAGTTTAAATATTTAGACAAGGTATATCGCAACCTTTAAATATATTTCACTTAATACTGAGTTAAACGTGTTTCAAAGTTTAAAAAGTTTCAATATTTAGACCTCACTTATCCGCAAATATTTTTGCTTGCTTAGCCCACACATTAATTTCCCAGTGAAAGCAACCCAAGTTTAATCAATTCGCTTTGTCATATCCACATTTTTGGATCTTAAATTCATTGAATTTAAATCTAGTTATTTTAAAATTATATTCAATATTGCCTAAAATTGTTTCCATTATAAGCGTAATTTTTTAATATATATGATTATCGTTAAAGAAGTCAAAAGTTACAATTTTTAATCATAAATATTTGACAACATTTTTTAAAATTTTAATTACATTTGAAGAATTTGATTATAAATACTATTGTATGCATAAAGAATATAAAAAATTATATTAAATATAACTATAAATTTGAATATAATATCAAAACTAAAATTATTTTATTTTTGGGTAAGAACCGTCAATGACTGATAGCCTTAACCATGTGTGAAGGAAAGTCCAAAGATTATTCCTGTCCTTATCAAGGGAGATGCCAACCATCTCTCCTTTTCGACAAATACAAACATTTCAGTTTTAAATATATATAAAATAAAATATAAGATATTTGAACATACTGTTATTTAAAGATAAGATTTATTTGTAAAGATGATTTTAATAAAAGTTTATAATAGATATCAAGTCCGATAGTAGACATTTTGTCATCGATAAAAATCCTTATACAAATTATAGCTATGCATTTTTTTTCATATGTTCCCAACAAATAAATGCAATTAAAAGGCAAACAAGACATCGTAAAAAGTAAATTTTAGCCTTCTGACTATTGCAACACTTGCACTCTACTCCATCATCACGCACTGTACTTGTTGTTTTTGCATCACTAGCCGATTCAAAGAATCCACATCCATCGTGTCCCTACAATAGCAAATCTTCATTAGTTCCTATTATAATAATTATTTATTCATTACGCTAATTTCTAACAAAATTAATAACTACCTTTTTCTTATTCAAGAAACACCAAAATTTATGCCCAGGATTTTTTGGTGTGTTGGAGATTTTTAACAAACAAGGGCTAGCACCACATCGACATGTTGGCACATTGATTAAAGCCATCAACCCTGCAACATAAAAAATACATTAGTTATATGAAAATACACATACTATAATAAAAGTCTTTTAAATCACTATACAAAATCTTTATAATCATTATTAAAAGCCTATTTAAATATCGATTTATGTAGCTGAGTCGTTCACAACAAAATCAATCACTACATCTATTTCAGTGGTGCAAAATTAAAATTCGATTGGATTGTTCCATCAAGTGATATGAAATCCTAAAAATTGTAAGTATAGCATCTCCTACTGCTGCATTATTTATGGGAGTGAAGAATCAAACAATAGGTTTCTAAAAATGATCATATGTTTTACCGACAACCCAACTAGAACAATGTTTTCATATTTTGAATAGAAAATCTAAACTCTTGCACTTTTAAAAAGCAATAAAAGCTATCTAAGTTTAGACATCAATAATAGCTTAATGGAAAGAAATCAAGCCATCTATTGTCATGACATCTATGCTAAAGTTTAGAACTGACTACAACAGAGTGGAAAATAATCTCTAACAATGTTTGCATCAGATATTTCCAATATGAGAAAAAACATGACTAGAAAGAAGATAACAACATTGTGCACGCCCAAAAAAGAATATGACATTGTCCAAATTAAGACATTATCCATAGGAGCCAAACAACATGAATTAAAGTGAAATATTGATGCAGACATTAGTAATGTTGATGTAGATATTACTGCTATAATAAATAGTGAATAAAATGTTAAAAATTCAATCTAAAAACTATTTTAGACACAAGAAGTAATTGCGATATGACCACTAATTCATTATGGAGAAATTAGATGGCATCTCATTTTCATATAACAGTTAGATGCCATGTCATTTTATGATGAATGCTCAGGAAAAGCATATTATTTAGATGAGAAACATACAGTGTAAAATGTGCCACATGAAGGTGGGATTTAGTCTCATAGAATGTGATTGGAATGGTCCATCCTACAACATGTCAGCGACCAAAACCTTTGTCACCAATGAAAAAGGATAAATTCAGAGTGAAAATCCATGGATGGTGTAAGATAGTAGGTTTTAGTGATATAAGCAGACATACAGTTGCGTGCATAGTACTGAACACAGTCTAGTAAACATATTAGATTCCAAATATGGAATTAGGGTGCAACTGTAAAGCATCCAACAATTCAAAAATATTTAATTGAGCTAGTAAAATAATTTTTTAATTTGTCACTATATACTTTGTTATAAAATGTTCTAGAAATTGTATAAGATGTCCTAGATTACAGCAGTTCAAACTAAAAATCCTAAAACGGAAAAGAAAACCAACCCTCAAAATTCTTGTCATGTAAGGCACACTGAAGAAAAGATTTTTGTAGCCTGTTTCAGAGCCCAAAAAAAGAAGATATGTTATGTACACTACACTCACATCTGAGGATGATGAATTGTGTTCAAATTGGTTAGGGAGGATTTCACAAGTGGGTACTGTCACGTGATTTTCGTATACCATGAGAGCTATGCCTATTACTAAAGGCAACAATGAGTTCAAGGATACCATGTCTACCATCAATGAGCATACAATAGTAGACCAAGCCAAAAATTAGAGCTAATGTTTTTCAAGACTAATTAAACTATATATTTGCAAATGAATGGCTACTTGTAATCATACACAAACTGCAGAAGACAATTACATGTTGTCTAACTCGGGCTAACCACAGAAACAAGCATGTGCATAAAGATTATCATTCATATAAACATCTTAAATATCAATTAGGAATTGAGTCAAGGATAAAAGTATACAATCACACTAAGAAATGAAAATATGTTTGCAGCTAATAAAAATCATAAGGCATGCTATGAAGTAGTCAAATATAAAGGTCAAGAAATGAAAATATGTTTGCAGCTGATAAAAATCATAAGGCATGCTATGAAGTAGTCAAATATAAAGGTCACTATAATTCAAAATAGTTTTAACAAAAACTCTAGAGTCCTCCATACTTAAGTTGTATGTATTTGACTCTCTCCCCCTAAGTCATTCTCAAGAAGCCTTTTGCTCTTCTAGTTTCAACCAAAAATCATCATAGGCCTTTATCATTGAATTTTCACTAATCCTAGGAATGCCTTTGATGGCATCATATATTTCTCTCAAATAGATTCATAATCCTCTTCATCCACTTTGACAATGTAAGGCTTTAACATGCCCTTGTAGATCCTATTCATGGCTTCACAAATGGTATCCATCAAACCAGCCATGCTCACCTTCTTTCTCTTTCCCTTCCTTGATGAAGATGGTGATATTCTTTGACTACCACTTGCACTCGATTGGTTGGATTGAGCAAAGTCTTAATCCAAATGACTATTAGCATCGACTAGTATACTGAAATCCCCAACATCGTCAAGATCGATGGCCTCATCCATAATGTTCCCTTCCTCCATCTCCTAAGTCATGGCAGCTATAGTACCTTCTACCATGTCATTTCCCACAATGAAGGCTAACTCATTATAATATTGGAATGGCTGCCTTTTATACACTTTTGCATTTTTGAATTCTTTCCTCTACAAATTGGGAAACAATTGAAATGGTTAGTTGTCTTTCAATACTAAATTTACAAATATAAAGTTATACTTAAAAAAAATGAATATTAAATACCATTTTACCTTCAAAAACTCATTCCAAATACTGTCTTCAGCATCCACACATTGTGTACCTTCATTCCAAGCAAAGCCACTTGTATTTCTTAAATCTTTCATTACTCTAAATCTTGCTTTCCATGTTTTCAATTTATTCTTCAAATTATCCTTGGTCATATTTTTCTTTAGCTCATCATTGAACCGTCTTTCAATGGTAGTCCAAGCTTCCTTTTTGAAACCACCTTCACCTTTTTGACCTAGTTGTACTTGCTCTTGAAGCAACTCAAGGAATTTGTACTCCATATCCCTTGTCCATAGCACCCTATTCGTAGAAGGTGCATTATTGACTTGTGTTTCTTGAGCCATGCTAAGAAACATAACAAAAATGGGTAAAAAATACTCGAACATATAATATTAGACCTTAATAATGTGTATGGAAAAATGAAGATGGTCAAATAAATAAACATAATACAAACCTACACCAATCAATATACATACATCCACATTATGTATCCAAAAAAATTCAACATAGATTGCATCAAATATGAAAAATAAATATCATAAAGTACTCTTTTTGAACTTTAACATGAAATGATTTAGAGATTGTGTCATGTATTCTCTCTACAATTGCTATATAACTCCTTGGATTTATTCGTCACAAATTTAAGTACTTATATATAAAAGATGAATTTACAATATTTCATAAAACTACAACTATGCTTGCCAACTAATTGTAGCTAATTGACATTACCTCAAGGTTATTAATAGCTAACTAAAAATGAGGACATCAAAATGGTAAAAAGCCTATAGTTCCAGATTGCCACCTATTTATACTCCAATGAAGTCTAAATAGCTCGAAAATAATTCAGTCATGATAAGGCTTGCCTTATTTAACTTTGAGTGGTGCATAATTCTATATAATTGTTATCTTATATCATTTCCTCATCATATTGCTACAAATCATGCATGATAGATTTTATTTCTTCTAGCTAATTGATTAGAGTTTCACTAACACAATAATGGCTAAAGCTAGAAGGTGGAGAGCTTACGTTGGTTTATACTTTATAATTGAAATTATAAGGTGTCATATTATCTTTATATCTGTCAAAATGTAGAATCATCATGTCTAGCTCACACTGTACTCTTCTCACAAGGACACTAAGGATTACTAAATGTGGGTGGAACAGGCAGTCAAATATACACAGTATTCTTCTCTTCACACAACTACCCCACACTCTGCACCCATTTACATAATGATTGGCAAGGAATTAGGTGCTTTCAGCATGCTTTCCAACATGGTAATCTCCTCCTTTCACAGAGTACCAAAACATGGTATGCTTAAAAATACATTGTATAACACAAGTAAAGGCCATGCATTCAAAGAACAAAATGTGCAAAATAAGGATACCTATATTTTGTCCTACTGAAGCTAAGTTTTCTTAAAGTAATGGGGACAATAGTCTATTGGGTTTCCCCATTTCAATAAAAAATAGCATTTGGGTATTGGAGAATGGGAAGTTGGGTCATGGATAATCTAATCTTTGCTCCCTTATCTCTAAATCAGGGTCAAAATTCAATCAAACACAAATGATCGCAACACACAAGTACACCAAGCTATTCCCAAAACATAGGAGAAGTGTAGTTAGCTAGATTTTGAATGGAAATGATGTACCTCAGCTCAACTTCCTCTACTAATCTGGAAGAATGTATGAATGTGTTTACCAAGTTGGTAGTAGCTAGAGATGATAGTAATGATGAACAATTAACTTCTTAAATGCAGACTCAGTTGAGAAAGAAAATGAGGAAAAAGAGAATAAAAGTTGCTAGGGTTGCAAATTGTAGCACTAACTAATGAGTTAGAGCACTAAAAGTATAATCAGAAATTAGATTTAAAATAATACATAAGATGTTTCGAGACCACAATATGCATTGAAGGTGGCCAAATAAATAAATATCATACAAACTCGCACCAATCAATATACATACAGCCACATTTTGTATCCAAAAATTCAACGTAGATTGCATCAAATATGAAAACTCAATATCATTGAAGACACCAGTCACAAGACAATAGTGTATGCATTGAATTATAAATCAAAGAAACAAATATCATACAAACTCAGACTAGTCAATATACTTATAGTCACATTATAATGATAATGAAAATGTCACATATAATTCATTCATTTGAAATAACACACAAGTGTCTATATATATATATATATATATATATATATATATATATATATATATATATATATACTTGTTGAGTCATCCCATATATCTCAAGTATGGGTACATTTATCCCATCATGCTCATCCACTTCAATTTCAACTTCACGAGGAAGGTCATCCTCTATCATAGTGAAGTTGTGCAAGATGCAACATGCTAAGACAATCTTAGTCTGTGTCATGATTTGATACAATGTTGCATGCCTCAAGATAGGAAAGCATTGCTTCAGATGCCAAATGTACGCTCTACTATATTCTAAAGTGCAGAGTGTCAGTGATTAAATAGCTCTCATGGAGAGCTAATCGGATTTGCTCTGCCAAACTCCTTTAGATGGTAGCATGTACACCGATAAGGGGTGAGAAATCCAAGTACATTTGGATATCCTGCATCAACCAAATAAAATTTACCTACATAAATGTACCGAAAGTATATTGATATAACCTTGACATGTCTCTCATAAAATTAAAGGAACTAAACATTAACAAGTTGATTGCACATACTAGGGGGAACTACTAGTGGATCTAATATGGACAAAGCAGAAGCAAGAACATGACTGTTTGCTATAGACCCTTCCCAACCAACAAGAATGTATTGAAACTTATAATCAAAGGAACACACACCCATAACATTATGTGATAGGTTGCCTTTTCTATCACGATATTTAGCTTGGTTGTCGATATCAATAGTAATCGGTATATGGGTCCTATCTATTGCTCCAATACAATCCTACAAATCATTAATTTGTATTAAAATATATATTATTATGAGTAATAATCAACATAACAAATATATGGCAATACGAGATGTACCTTGAAGTAGGGATCAAAATGATCCTTCCCAAGAATTTGAGGAGAAGTATTTGGCTTAGCGGGCAACATATAGTTAGCATGGAATGCTAAGATAACCCTTAAGACCTTGTGGAAGTATCTACCAATTGTCTCTCCCCAAAATTATTAGTCTTATGATTCCTCAAATTGTGCCCAAGTATGTGGAGGAACATCACTAGTTGTTCTTCTAAAGTGATGTTCCAAGAATCTCCAATGATTTCTTTCTACCTAAGAATAGTGGATAGACGAAAGAAGGTTGTTCTAGTCATACGAAGATGGTCATGGCAATTAGTCTTATTTTAATGAATAATACTCTAATAAAATGGGATTTCATCTCTTTTGCATTTATGCCTCTCTCTTCTTGCCTTTTGTGTAGATGTCGCAATGGATATTGCAATGGCAAAAAGAGCAGCTACAAGCACAAGCATGATTCTAGTCCTACCAAGGATACCATGAATCATTGGATCATTAGCAAGATCCATCAATGATCTAGATAAAAATTAGTACCAAAGATGAGGAGAGAGAAATTTGAAACAAAAATCAGTTTACTAACATGAATATTAACCTTTAAATTATAAGCTTTCCCTATACATTTTAATAGGTTATATAAGTTATTATCATATTTAGAAGGCAGCTTTGTATACACCCAACTTTTTGTTATATTAATGAAACTAAATGTCAGTAGTGAATGTGCAACAATATAGTGACATAGAACTCAAACAACACCATAAAATAACTAACGACATACCTTACATTAAGATTCACCTTGCATAACTATAATTAGTTCACCTCTAGACCTAATCATGTAGCAAGTGAAACCTAGTCCAGTGGCAGAAGGATTTGAGTTCTTATGGCTGAAGTATTGGGTTGTCTAATTAAGAAACCATGCTAACAATTATCATTGGAAGGGCATTATCATCCATTGAAATGTCAAAATAGCCACACGTTCTCAATTCACAAATGAGGTCCAAAGATTCCAAAGAAAATAGTAGATGAAGCAAAGACAATTAAAGCAAGTCTTAAATGCTATTAATATCACAATCTCAAGCTGATCAAATGCTCTAGGCTAGAACAATAATATGCATCTGTATTAAGAGCAAGTGACTCAATTATATGTAGCCAAAAATGATAGTAATGAAATTCCAATAGTATATACTATTTATAGGCTATGCAATAAAACATGCATATTATCACAAAGGTAGACTAGATATAAATTTGTAGTTCGAGGTACAATAAATAACAATGTACCCATCAACCCAATTTTGGGACCTCAACTCCTAATGCAAACACAATTTATTAACATATTCAATTACACAATTCATTAAACATATTCAATTACTATTAAGTATCAATACTTATAGATTAATCATTCACCAATTGCTTACCTTAAGTTGGTATTGGTATTTCCATATATGGAATTTAGATAACATGGGCTAGTTTTTTTTTTTTAGTTTCTTGATATCTCTATTCAACTGGTGTTTGAATTATCCACTGCGGTGTATAGATTATAAGGTGCTTTCTTATTAAATTTATTAAAAAGGTTGACTAGTTTTTGCTTTTGCCTTTGTTAATATAGGTTAGAATTTATTACTCCCTACCTCTATTTCAAGAAACTGATTCTTGCCAAACAGGATGGATTAAATGCTCTATTGTGTGTAGTTACAAACTTAAAAAATAAGTTTCGGGTCCAATTCAGAGGCATACTTGAGCATGGTACAAACAAAGAGAAAGATGATCAAGAAAAGAGAGGGGCTAGGGTGCCTATCACCATGGACCCATAGGATGGGGCAGCTAGGTCATTATTTGAGTGATTCAACATAAGATTTGATTATAAGGAAATTTGGAAGGTCTTGAGACTAGTTTGACCCTTGTTTTGTGATGGAAACACTTGTGAGGACTATGGCACCTAGCTCTAGTGTCCAACCATTTTAAGCTAGATATGTTGATTGTAGTTTTAACATTTAACATATTAATTGAGATGTTGATTGTCTAATATAGTATGTCTCGCTAATGTGATCATTTTGTTCCACTACATGGATCACCCAACACAACACATAATGTTGGGAAGTGGAATTCATGGATTCTCTCATCATGAATTGGTGTACAATTATTCTTTCATAATCTAAGTCCATTGTTTTTAAGCAATCAAATCATGTAATAATGTGCACACATATAGTAATCCAATAATCAACCACATAATGTTATAAGCATCAAACATAAGGAAGAAAAAGGAATACAATTAGCATTATTATAATACAGAAATCAAATCAACAAGTCATCAGCAAGCATTATGAATATACCTTCAACAATATCACGTAACAATAAGAAACAGAAGACAATAAAGCAGACCCAAGAATCATGGTAAATAGCAGAGTTATAATCAGATCATCAGCAAGCATTATGTCTAGTAATCTCATCTGATCGATTTATAAATGTAAGACAAAGGTCAAGATGTGACTAAACATTTAAGATTTTCTTTTTGAAATGTAAGTTCAGCAAGCAGGTGGTTGAATCTTTTCTTTTAAATAGCTAAACTTCTCTACCTGTGCAACTATGCTGCAAAGAGATCAAGATTGCCCATACATTACCCAAGACATAACCACAAATGAAGTTCAGTGTTGAATTTGGTAGTAAAAGATGGCATTTCTATCTGAAAGCATCTTTGGAAGGAAAATAAGATAAAAGTAACGAGATTCTTGAAAGAAGGGCAAAAAATTGACCCAACTACGCTTTGAAACCTTGTGGCCTCGAGTACATATATTCTAATACACAGCACTATATTTGTGACCATATGAAAGCATCATGCATCTAAGATGTCATCCTAAGCCATAGAAATATCCCCTATTCTTTAATTTGCATCAATGAAGTGACAACTGATATCTCAACACAGAAGATAATAACTGCTCTACATCAACATCAATCAAGCACATAATTTGAAAGAGGATTTTTGCTACTACAATCACTGCCAAACCCAAATGTAATAAATATGACAAACAGTAACAAAAATTAAGTTGATTTATGTAATAGATGTTGAAATGTAATCCTTGTTATAAACGTGTGGCTGTATATAAAGACAGTTGTAATTACAAACTCTCGTGAAATCCCTATTTGTATTAAAGCATCATCAGCTCAAAACCATTGCATTTGTTAAAAATGTGTTTGTATGGGTGTCTCCTGGTACTTTTCAAAATGAATGGAAAATATTACAATGTCACTTAAAAGATTTGAAGTGCCTCCTAAAATTAAAGTTGAAGGCAAACTAACCAATGCACTCAAGCTGAATCCCTTCGTCTGTGAGCATTCGGCAAACGCCCATGTATTCGAATTTCCTTCTTTTACCTTCTCTATTGTATTGCAGGTATTTTTTAGTGAACAATGCAAAATAACCTACTAGGTCTGATTGCATTTTATCAGATTTTGATTTTGAGTTGGTGAATTTGAAGGTTGTAAGTATATAACAAAACATACATCTACATAAGTATAAGTATAAAGCATACATACATTCGGGATTATGGATTTACATTGTCCAACAACATGTGCTGATTAGTTTTGTCTCCTTATTTGATATGGCAAATAGACAATTTTGAAACAATAGGACCCTAGATTGAGAAGATGGGTTTTTACTACACACTTTGTCTATGCATTCACATCTGTTAAAATAGCAACCTCAATCTATGTTTTCAATTTGAAAAAATGAAAAAATCACAAATAGACAAATTAGCAAATTTTCTTTGGGGGCTTCTTAAACGAGGAGGTCAAAAAACTAGTTTCAACAGTCATATATCAAAAACCCTCATTTTCATAACCCAAGGGGTCATATTAGACAAAATGGAAAGATGTGTACCAAATGTGTGGGGAACGCAATGAAAATGGGGAAAGTGGGGAAAGTGGGGAAATCTTCAATAGACAAGAAATCGTACAAAATGTGTGGGGAAAGCGGTGAGGACATACCTGCAAAGAACATCCATAGAAAAAGCTCAGACTAACATAAAACAATAGTGTATTAACAATGCTAGGGCACAACAAAAAAAAGTGGTAAAGATACCTAAAAATATGCAGTGTGTTTGGCGAAACAAGAAAAGTCCTGCCAAAAAATACAAAACCCAAAATCCATTAGATGCAAAAAGTATAAAATCCAAGAAACTGTGAAAGGGCTTCACTTCATATCAAGCAGAGATTGGTACCTGCTATAAAGGGCATACAAGACTGGCTCTCTCAAATGCTTGACTGGAATAGATGGAAAATTGTTGCATCAATAGCTCTCTCAAATGCTCGACTGGAACAGATGGAAAATTGTTGCATCGAGCGGAAGAATGAACAAATGGAAAATCACATCGAGCGGCAAAATGAAATGGGATTCAAACTCACGGACCCAACAAGAAATTATATATGCTTTACTAAAAAGTGGAATAAGAATAGAGTATTCTTATTCCAACTTTTTTTAGGCGCTCTACTATGCCTGTGTTAGGGTAAAATGAGGAGAGGAGGATTCTAATTCCATTTTTATATTTCGCACACAAACGTTAAATTGGCGAATTCCAATATATAACTTTCCCTATTCTGCTCCAATTCTTGCAACCAAATGTGGCCTAAATTGATCAGCAATACAAGAAAGTGGGACTTCTCAACTTCTCGACTAACAAAAAAAAATTTCCATATAACTATCCAATTACAAACACGATCAACTTTAATCTTAAGCATTTATGATAAAAGATCAACTTTAATCTTAAACATTTATGATAAAAGACATTATCTTTTTTTTCTGGGTCCTAATAAACACTGAGGGGATTGTAAACATGATGACTAAGAGAAATAAATTTATCAAATATAGAAATAAGTGTGAAATTGTGTTTGATTTGATTGACTTTAAATATATTATGATTCGTAGAATATATGTAGTGATATTGTTGTTGTGGTTTCACGACAGCGCAGAGGTATCTTAATTACACGGAACCCACATTATGAAAAAATCAACTTTTTCCATTATTTTACTCGTGAAATTTATTTCCCAGTAAACAAATTTTCCTTCCACAAACAAACACATCTTTTTAAAAGCTACATTGCTTGCGTGTAATCTTGGCTTTGTTCCAAACTTTCTCTCTTCCACTTCGAATTAGAATTCTAGCCTAATTTGTTGCACTGCACAAGAGGGAGGTTTGAACGTGTCAAAATGCTTTACTTGAGTGCTCGTTTTGACGGTAGGCGTGACTGATTTGAGATGATAATTATAATAATAATGGTGGTGAAATTTTTGGATGAGATCAAATATTTAACTGGGTTGCTTTTATTTAGCTTGTTACGTATGGTGGTGGACTGGACTGGATGATAATGAAGCTTGTCTGAGATGGTGGAAAGAGTTCCGTGGCGCCCCACTTCGCCCGAATTAATACATTATTAAAATATAACAACCATCGCTCTCACTCAGGGTTATCTCCATCAAGATCCGGTGGTCCAATTTGGCAATAAAACTGAAAGCCTTTCAACTTCCTTTTTCCTTGCTTTGTCAGCAGGAAGTCGCAAGGAAAAAAGGCACCAATCGCTCTGCACTTTCACACACTCCACGAGATAATTCATTCTCATATCAATTCCATTCCTGCACGGCAACCACAGATTTTGTTATGTTGTTGCATGAATATATGAATGTGCAACATCATTCTGGCGTGTGTATTGTCATTCCACTGGACTGATAAAACCTTCACAAGCATCGATATCAAGAATAAAAAGAAGAGATTTTTCATTAGTCTTTCTTTGACTAGATATCATTACATGTGATAAAACACACATAGGTATAAATATATATGATTCTCTGCAGGTGTAGCAGTCGGAGACTAGCTAGCTAAAAGCCAAAGATATTAGCAGTAGAAACAAAGGGGCAGCTTCCCACTAATTCACCGTAATCATTTGATTGGCGTCACATGTGCACGGGTCTCACGTAATGCTCTCGAGTGGGAAGAAAAATGAATGACCTGCAAAGGAAATCTTCATCTTTCCTTTCCTCTCTCCCTCTGTCATTGTATTTGTATATGATTAATTATCGTCTTGCCAGCGATGCCAGCCAAGACTGACAAATTTTGGCCAGTATACTTTGTATTTACAGGTCTCTATGATGATTACATTACATTAGAGGATTACAAATGGTATTAACTCGTATTATAATGCGAGCGGGGATCTAGCGGGGCGTGGGAAAATTCTCTGCCCAGGCGCTAGAATTGCGCTGGGGTCGTATGTTGCTTTCCATTCTGAGAACTTGTTCCATTTGCTCCCAAAATGCTTCTTCCACTCCCACTCCCTGCTGTATTCGGGGAGGTACTGTTTCACACCCATTCCTTCCCTCCTGCAGAAATCTAATATCCCTTTGTTTTGCTCCCTCAGAAACCCTTCGCTCTTCGGTCCTCCTCTCGTTTCGGACCAAAGTGCTGACCGCAACAAGCCCACCAGGTAGAATATCTCCTCCCCCTCCGGTGTCACCGCTGACATTTCCTCATCCCACCTGCAATTCATCATCATGTATTAGAGATCTTCATCTTAAATCTAGCTATTTTCATTTTCTCCTGCGTCTTTTCCTATCTTCAAAGTGTTCACCTCTAACCTTACAAATAGTAAGACTCTCATAATCTCCAATGAATTTCTTTGATCGTACATCTAACTATTCTCTCTTAAAATATAGGGAAACATCATATATGGAATATCTAATTATTTTCTATAACATCTCTCTCTATAGAGCAAGTTCTAAGTGAAACATTAGACCCAACAATTATATCTCTCTATAGAACAAGTTCTAAGTGAAACATTAAACCCAACTATTATATCTTCCTATAGAGCAAGTTCTTAGTGAACATCTAACTATTCTCCAAACATTAGACCCAAATATTATATCTCCCTATAGAGCAAGTTCTTAGTGAACATCTAACTATTCTCTATAACAACCCTCCCAAGAGATCATCTAGCTATTCTCTATATAACATCCCTCCCAAGAGACCAAGTTCTAAGGTGACCCCCCAAACAACAAACATAGTGAAAAGGAATCAGAGTGGATTGAACATTGAAAGAGGAGCAGGAGGAAGAGAAAGAAGTTTGTTATTACTTGTTGCGGTTGATGGGGTAAATGAGAATGGGGCCGCTGCTGGTGTTGCGGAGAATGTGTTTGAAGACGTGAGCATCGAAATCATGGATTTTAGACTTGGGGACCATGAGATTGAGCCAAGGGTGGGGCACGTCCCAGAGGCCTTGCTTATGGAGTTTAATCTCAGAGGTGTGAACCCTATCCAAGAACTCCACGTATGAGAGATCCGTCGTGAACACCGTCCCCGGGATGAAGTGCAGAAGCGATAACAGCCACGTAACATCCTGCGAGATGGACCAAAAAAGAAAAACTAGTGTTAAAAAGCTGCAGTTTTCGTTTCTTGGTACACCCATAATCTCCAATCTAAACGCATAGAGAAATCTGCACCGTTCAACAACTTGTAGAGTTAGGAGACCTAGCTACTGTTTGTGTGCTTCTAACTTCGCATATATATTAATGGAGACATAACTTGGGTGTTTATCCATAGACAAGAAGAAGATTGAGAGTTTAATTGTCATCAAGTGGGCATAATAATAATAATACCTCATCAACTTTGTTAATGGGGGTGTGGTGCATGTAATTGAGGGTCATTTCTAGGCAGTACAAGACGCGGCCAGTGGTGTTCAAGCTGCTCACTTTGACTGGGTTCTGCGGCGAGAAAAACGACGACCTCCAATTGCTCAGCAGCCCTCCGTTGTTCACAATCACGAATCCCTCAACGTAATCAAACGTCACTTGGCCCTCCGCCGGGCGAGAGATTAGATGTTCCTGGTCTGAGGTAAACGTCTTGAAGTCCGAGTACAACACTCTTATCCATTTCACCTGTCCATTAAAAAAACAGACCCAAATATGGCATCAATATTGGGTTGGACAATTCATTCAAAATGCATGTCATCATGAACAATAATAATATTCTCAACAATGAACGCACTCTGTGGGGTGCAGGCTCCAGAGCAATCCGAGCTTTGGTGATGATGCCAAACTGCCCCAATCCGCCGAGCACTGCATGAAATAACTGGGCATTGTGGCCTTTCGAACATGTCAAGACGTCACCTTTCCCTGAACAACAGACACAGATTATAGATTAACACAAACAAGGAACAAAGAACAAGAATTCAGTTTTAACGTTTTGGGCAGAGAAAATTAAACAAGAAGATTGAAGAGCAAGCATATAATACCTGTGACGACTTCGAGGTAATGAACGTTGGTAATCTGGGGGCCATGGCGGAAAGCTTGGCCGCTGATGCCCGCATTCGAGAGAGTTCCCCCGACGGTGAGATAGAGATAGTCTGTCCATGACTTTGGAGCCAATCCGTCCTCCAAAGTCGCATTGAGAACATCAATCCACAACTCTCCTCCTCCCACTTCGACATACATCCCCTTCTTGTCAACTCTGATTCCGCCCTTCAAAGACTCCATATTTACCACAATTCCACCTTCCGCCTGGGCCTGCCCGTTGAGAGAATGCGCGTGGCCTCTCGCGGCGACCGTGAGATTCGAACCCGGGCCCGACATGTAAATCGATCTGACGAGCGTTGCAACGTCCGCTACAGAGCGAGGATGGAGTACGCCAGCGGGAAGAGCTGTCTTGTGGTTCCCAAAATCAGTGGCAGCGAAATGGGTGTTGTGGAAATCGATATACCCCTCAAAATCGAGCATTGTGAGAGGCGGGCAGCCCTCGCAGACTCCTAAATCTAACGTCAAACCTACTGCCGAAATCAGCCTGGCGATCACGAAGATCAACACCAGAACAGAAGTCCGGTTTTCAATGAGCCAATTTACTTGGAGGTTTTCCATGGGGAACCAGCGAATGCAGGATGTAACGATGGGCGGGGAGTTTATAGAAAGGCACGGGTGTTGGTGTTGGGAAAGGCTTTCAAAAGACGTGCCAGAATGTGGGTTTGCACTGTCTTTCTCGAATTGGGCAAGCTATACAATCTTTGCCTCAGACCGCAAATCTACACTTTCTACAGGCAAGAATCCTCCTTTTTCCTAAGGCAAACAAGCAAGCTCATCTCAAACGACGCGAATATGATTTTGAAAAGAAGAGCAAGGCAAAATGTGTGGAAGAGTGGGTGGAAGGAGGGGGTATTTATAGAGAGATTGAATGCATGGGCATATGGTAGAAATTGGCATTGCCATTGCCATTGCCATTGGGCATATATTTATTTATGTCAAATGGAGGGAGGGAGAGTCACTGCATTGAACAAGACAAAGTCAACTAAGGTGAAACAGAACGGAAGGCACTGGTGGATCCCACGCGGGACCAGTAGAATCCGTAGACTGCAGTTGGAGAGAAGTACACGTAGACTTGCTTGCACAATGCAACATTGGTGCTGTCAGACCTCCTCCTAGGCCTAGTCAGCCTACTTAAGTGTTTTTAATGGAGGGAGGGCATCTTCTGGATGAATAGAGTAAGGGACCACAAATCATATGCCAAGTCATTTTAGGAATTGAGTTTCTATTTATCATGGATCCTTACGATGGACATGGGCAGTTTTGTAAAGCCTAAGCTAATCTTATATTGATCACAAATATCTTCTTCTTACATAGTACATTGACTATATGTACATGTTCTTTCTTTTTTAAATTTCTAGGAAACCATCTAAGGGAAGAGACCCACTATTCATTGAGGTTAACTTCATGTATCTAGATCTTTTACATGTAAGTCAAATTATGGCATTTTTTTCATCGTACCTCTATAAGTGACTAAAGAGCTTAAAGTTAAGGCTTAAGCGTTTAGGCATTTACAGATCTCTCTGTAGAGGTCGTGGAGTGTGAAGTGGTTGAAAAGTGTCATTTAAAACACTCATCCAATACCCATTATGTCCACCCCCCAATAATCGCTCCAAAAAAGTAGTATATGTTGGACAAGTGGACCAATCAGCAACCAAAAAAGCTAAGAAATAATCAACTATTAGTGCATGTGTGATCGGCTATTAGCACGTGTTATCATTTTTGGGACTTTTTATGAGCGGTAATAAGGGGCACCCTTAAACATCACACACTAAGGAAGAAATTAAACTTGGAAAAATAAGTCAACTTTGACTATTTAACACTTTTAGTCTACAAATCAAACCTTAGAATATGATGTTTAAGTCGTTCATCTTGTAATTGGGGGTATCTATCACAAAATCCTCACGGTCGTTGGACACCCTAAGAGTTACTAGGTCTCTTCCCCTAATGACATTCAGCTTCGATTACTTCTTTTCTACAAAAAGTACATAATCTTTCTTTTCAAATCTCTTGGGAGTCCATCCATCTACCTATCTCACATCTTAGTTGATGAAAGACTCTTTTCTTGCAAAACTAACAATCTAGGGGAAGACCACCACGACTCGCACACTCTAACATTGCGCACCTATAGAACCTAAACTATACATCGAGTTTCAACAATGTTTTCTGGGTTGTCTTTGTATGCAAAGTGACTTCAATTTATTTCTTTGCTTATGGGTATTAACAAAACTCCATATAGAGGTCATCAAGAGTTAAAGGGTCAAAAAGTAGTTATTTCAAAGTATCCCTCGATACACACTTGAACATTACTTCTGAATAAATGTTAATAAGACTCAAATCAGCTAACTATGAACTTAAAAAGCTGAAAAATAATAATAGAATAATGGTAAGTGCATTATCCTTTTTTAAGAACTCTTTCGAATTAGTAGTGGGGTCATAAGATCTTCCTCTAACCCAACTCTTAATTGCCATAGTGGCCATCCTTTTTCATCATGTTCCCAAATACATTGATCTCTTTCACATTAACGGACGATTTTTTCGCCTGCCCATCACATCCTCTTCCCACACTTTCTTCCCCATTTCCCGGCTGGGGCCCTTTTGGATTACGTCATTTCCAGATTCAGGGGAATTATTGAGGAACAAATTCGGGGAATTATGCAAAAGTAAGGTGGGTTGGGGCACCTCTTGAGAATCCCATCCAGATACGTGACGAAATCTCTCCCCGGTGCGAATGTCGTCCGTCCGATTCGGGCGTACGGGTCGATAGATATACTGATCTCACGGCTCTGGAACAGAATCGGATTTTTCGGGCCCGCGACCAAAAAGCGTGCGTGCATTATAACCCTAGCGGCAGCAGGAGGAGGAGGGAGGGTAAGAAGAGCAGAGAGGAGGGGAGCAAGTAGTCCAGATTCCTCCCCCATCTCCTATTTGGAGCACTAGGAGGGAGGGTCAGGGACTTGGTCCATGTAAGGCAACAAAAACATCATCTTGAAATGGAAGATATGGGATATCTGCGTGGGGACATGAGCCATACCCTTTTCACGTGGCCTGCAAGCCCAACTAACTCTCCTTCCCCTCTCCCTCCGCAATGCGAATAAAAACATTCATGTCGCTGCCACAAACGCAAACTACTTAAAACGCAAATGGACTGTCCATTTTACGGCAACACAAACGTCCATTCTGTCATTTCTCTGCTTCCTCCCTCGCCCACACGCACCACATATATTCCTCCCATATCTCAGACCCTTGTGCCCTAAATCCCTTCAGTACGTGCCCCTCTCGCACTCGCCAAACCTTCGCTTTCTCCCATTGCCCTCACTCCAGAATATCACTAGGCAGAAGGCAAGAGAAGATTCGCCTTTCTATGTGGTCAAGATATGGGCAGACAATATTTTTCACAGCATGCATTCACCACACACACACATGACCAAGCAAAACAAAAAAACAAACAACGTCTAGTCATGTACCACCTCAGGATATCCCGATGCCCTTACACATTTCCTACTATTTCACATAGACACTTGATGCTACTATTTCACATGCCCCTATTTTGCATTTGCTCTCTCTAAATATTTTGTTCGTAAACGTACACAAAAAATTGTCTGCCTATATCTAGAAAGGAATGATCTACTGACGCCTTTGGCTCCTCCTAAACAACCCAGTTTTGGGCAACACCTGAACTTTTCCATTCGTGTCTTGTCTTCCTCTTCCTCCTCCACTTGCCTGCGAGCCTCTCGAGAGATCTTCACCAGATACCATATTGCTGTTTACCTGTACTCCTCAGAGATTTGGAGATTCGCTGATTCGAAAGGACTCTAAACAAGCTTAGAGGTCATCTTGATTAAGTCGACAAGCCACAAATCAACAAAGCATTGGTTATTGATCATATATATTAGCATGAGAATACTCTGTGATAGTGTGGGTGCGGCTATTCTCCCCACATAATGTACCTTACCTTTGATTAAAATTGAAAACACAATGAATTTTGTTGAAATTTTTAACATTTTTTTTTCATAATTTTTATGTTTTATAATCAAAAAAAAATTAAAATTTTAAAAAAATTACTATGTTTTCAGAGATATAAAAGTTTTTTTTTATTTTTGACTTTTAGTGCATTTTGTCTGGAGCATAACCGGCACCTAATACTATTAGTTCTTTACATTTTTACACTAATGTTAAGGTCAATTATGAAAATCAAACCAGTGAAATTGACATTCAAATCTATTATAATATACTTTGATATTATTCTATATAGCAACTAACCATGACCCATCAACACACCATAATGAATGATCAACTTTAGGATAAAGGCAAATAGAAACAAATAGTAACAAACATAAACTAGAGAAGCCATCAATGTTTGGGAGATGGTGTTTTTAATCCCAATCTTTTCAAACTTTGCAAGCTTCTTGGAAGTGAGCAAGGCAAATGCTTTATTGATGTAGAAAATTTCAAATAATTATAATTAATTATGATTAGCTAAAGTTATCTAATTAACTGGAATAACTCAGAAAATTATAATCGATTATGATTAGCTAAAGTTATCTAACTAATTGCAATAACTACATGGGTACAACTTTTTGATGTTAATAATTGAAGAATGGCATTGAAGTTGTATATGATGGATTCATCATTGTCAAGTTAATTATTAGTGTTTCATTATTGGCTTAAGTTTTGTATCATTCTATAAAATTCTACATCCATAATGAGCTCAATCATGAGTATCAAAAATGGGATCTTTTGTTAGGATTTTATTTATATTATATAATTTAAGAGACATAAGTACTCAAGAACTTGTTTGTCTTTATCTATCAAATAACTTCTTCAAACATGTGTAAGGATTTTACTTGGAAATTACCAACTCATAAGTGAATGGGTTCTCCTCATTCGCAATATTATATAGTTTAAGCAAAATGTACACTTTAAAAGTTGTTTGTCTTTACCTTTCAAATAACTTAACTTCTCCAAAGGTGTCTAAAGATCTTGCTTGAAAATTACCAACTCAATAGATTGTTCTCCTCAATCATGCTTTTTAATTTTTCCAAAACAACAAATCTCATTATTGTATTAGTTTCATCATTAAAAAAAATAAAAAAATGGAAACTTGTCATATATAAAATAACTACTTCTCAAGAGTTTGACACTTTAATGCTATATTAATTTCATTTTAAAAATGTCATACAAGTGCCAATATTATTATTGTGTCGTTGGGATTTGCAATGTTTAGTTTTTGGACTCAATATTTGTTTTGAATAGATTTTATTTTTCTATGTAAAATCAAAAGATGTTTCATGAAACAGGAATAATGCCTATAGAGGGATCAAAAGAATGTTGAATAAGACAACTTTTCATTAGATAAATGAATAAAAAATCAGAATATAACTAAATAGAAAAATGTCTTATCTAATACCTTTCTAATGCTTGTATAGACAATTCAACAATTATGAAACATTTTATTTTTCATTGTTATTACAAAATTTTAAATTTTTCTTCCATTATAATTTCACATAACTACAAGCTACAACCAAAATCTTCTATATTCCCCATATAGTGTAGAATCAAATTTTATTTTGTTGGTTTCAATACTTTTATTCCTAATGTCTTTTAGTGACATCAATAACCTAAAACATCTCGGAAGCTTATGGACAAATTATTCTAGTTTTTGTGGGTGGAAGGTTGGGTAGAAATGAACAAATATATTTTCCAGAAAATCAAGAAAAAGGACAAAGATATCGCCCAAGATATTCACATTGTCTTTCCCACACCTAAATGACAAATTCATTTCTCACGTTTGTTTGCAAGTGCTAACGTTGGTCTGGGGAATATCTTCACCATTAAAGACTCGTTTACAAAATTAATAAAATAAAATAAAGGAACACACAAAAATTAATAAAATAAAAGAACACGGGAAAACGAAATTAATTCGTTGACTGTTGGCACTAAGTCTAACTCAAAACATTCAAACATTCAAAGTGAATAAAGCCGGCGCCAAGGCTGCCCGCTGCCCGCTGCCCGCTTTCCCCGCCCTTCATGTGAAATCGCCCCTTTCGGTAGAAGATTATTTAAGAAACCGGGAAAAATCAGATCGCGGACACGATCGCTCCCGCCCACGTATTTTTATTAACATCGCAGGCCGACAATCGGTGGGGCCCGCCTCTGCCCGCATGACGTCATTCGAACAGGCTATGATTGTGGTGTTTTTGTTGCCAGGAGACCCCATCAATAAAAAACATTTCTTAATATTTATTAACAAGCGCTTGCGTCAGCAATTGGGTTTTTTCAAAGATAAATATACAAATCTGTATTCTGATTCGCAAATTCCAGTGTACAAAAGATAACTGTAAAAAATAATCTAACAATTACCGCATTATTTCAACACTTGGCAAACTTAATTGAAACATAGCATTTGCCGCCCCGGCCGACTCAATCAAGAGCAATTTATGCGAAGTTATTTTTATTTTTATTTGCATACGGTGTTAAAAAAAAATTAATTAATTAATTAAAAAAACAATTGGAGGGTAAGGTTTAAATGGCTAGGCTTGACAATCTCCATGGCATGTGCAAATGCGCTGTGTTTAGAATAAATAAATACCAATGAAATGAAAGCAAAATTGACGGTTGGTGAGAAGGGTCCAATTTGGCAGTATTATGGGACGGTGTTAACCTCATCGTCTTACGACATCTGTTATTGTTGTTATTATTAGTAGTGATGGAATCACTCTTTTTCCTTCTTTGTCTTTTCCTCGCCTCCCAAAACATGTGGGCATGTCAATAATCTAGAGGTATAAGAATGTTTCCTATGTTTATAATCAATTCATTGAGGATAATTAGAGAATAAGGCAAATCCCAATCCTATAACTATTATTAGTTTGGCATTTTCCAGTGGAGATAAGATTATGATTGGACACTTTTGTAATTAACAAAGATGCATTCATTACAATTCCATTGTTTGGTTGGAGAGGTGATTGTATGAATCTGGGTTAAGCATTTAGAATATAGAAGATTATAGTATTAAAATTATCTTAGTGATTTCTTGGGAGGATAAGGTGATCGCATTGTAATGTCTATGGGGACATATTTAAGTTGAGATAATGTCACGATTGGACCCTTATTTGAATTAGGAGAGATTAAAAAGTAGAAAAGATAAAGTAGTTAAAGCTTGTGATGGGAAGATTTAAAGGTAGGTGGAATGTCTCATTATTTATTCCTTTTCAAATTGACATAAATTTAAAAACATTACTCTCATAACACATTCATTCTATTATTAAGAGCACATTTTTCCAATCTTTTATTTTGCATTTGAATAGTGTTCCCTACACTAAAAAGTTGAAAGAATTCCTTATATCTTATTTAATAAGATTAAGTATCATAAATTTTTATCTTTTGTACTTTGAACCAAACAAACTGTTATAATAGTTGTTATAATAAGAGAAGGGAGGCAATCATGTCACATGAGCATTCTACAAAATGTAATCCCAATTATTAGATTTTGACACATATAAAGAGTTTTTAATCACTTTTATATTATTTAATAATTTTAAATTAATGTGTAGGTATGTGCATTTAATTTTATATTTTATACTTTATTATGCAATGATATGGCTAGGCTATTTCTTTTGTAATATGTTATAAATTTAAAAAGATGTATTCAGTAGAACTAAAGTGTTTGTTTAGAGAGGTGATTGTATAATTTTAGTTTAAAAACTTAGAATATAGAAGATTATAGTAATAAAGTTATCTTAGTGATTTCTTGGGAGGATATGGTGATCTCATCGAAATGTCCATGGGGACATATTTAAGTTGAGATAATGTCATGACTGGACTCTTATTTGAATTAGGAGAGATCAAAAGGTAGGTAGGATAAGTCAAAGTAGTTAATCTTGTGATGGGAAGATTTAAAGGTAGGTGAAATGTCTCATTATTTATTCCTTTTCAAGTTGACATAAATTTAAAAATATTACTGTCATAACACATTCATTATATTATTAAGAACACCCTTTTCCATCTTTTGTTTTGCATGTGAATAGTTCCCTACACTAAAAAGTTGAAAGAATTCCTTATATCTTGTCTTATAAGATTAAGTATTAGTAAATATTTATCTATGTACTTTGAACCAAACAAACTATTATAATAGTTATTTTAAGAGAAGGGAGGCAATCATGTCACATGAGCATTCTACAAAATGTAATCCCAATTATTAGATTTTGACACATGATAACTTTTATATTATTTAATATTTTTAAGTTAATGTGTCAGTAGGATTTAGGAAAATATGTATTTAATCTTATCTTTCATATTTTAATATTATGTAATGATATGCCTAGGCTATTTCTTTGTTTTATGTTTTAAATTTATAATGAATTTGTTTTATGTTTTAAATTTATAATAAGTTCAGTTTTAATGTATTAAATAGTGTACAGATGGTTAAATTAGTGTGGAAGGTAACAAATTATTGTATATGTTTGTAGTTCTCATTATTACATTCTTATAACTCATTTTATAATGACCTTACAATAGTGTGTTTCATTTTTCTTTGGTCAAAATGAAAAATTGAAATCAATATTTATCTTTAGTAAAAATTTACTTTTTGTCCAATTGTAACTAAACTACTAATATTTTTAAGATGATGTGAACTAACAATCTTTGAGATCTTGTCTATAGATTATATATTTCTTTTAACAAACTTTGATACACACACACACACACACACATATACACACATATATATACACATATATATACATATATATGTATATATATGTATATATATATATATATATACACATATATATACATATATATGTATATATATATATATATATATATATATATATATATATATATATATATATATATATATATATATATATATATATATATATATATATATATATATATATATATATATACATATATATACATATACATATATGTACATATATGTATATATATATATACATATACATATATGTACATATATGTATATATATATATATATATACATACATACATACATACATACATACATACATACATATATATATAATTAATTTTATACGTAATGGGTTGAAGCCTTTAGTATTATTATTTTATTATTATTATTGTTGTTGTTGTTGAAATTAATTATAATTATGTATCAAATTTGAATAGACTTGAACCTAAGATCTCCCATATAAGAGACTGACAATTTACTATTGTGTTGAAGGCTCTTGCCTAATTTTATATGTAACTTTTTCTTGCCAAGTTTTAGTCTTACCCTTAATGCTTAAAGTCTTTTGGTATGAAAGTGAGTGTGATGTCTAAGTGTCCATAGGTAACTTACTTCTCATCTTTCCCAAAGTACTCTACTTTCTTTGTTTGTCAATTTCCCTTTACCTTTGCCCATCACCTAAGAGGGTTTCCTATTTTTTCAGTGCATGTGGGGTCTAGGTGATCTAGGCATGGTTGGGATGTGTTCTGGCATTCTCTCGATGAGAAGTAAGTTTTTTTGCACCTCATTATCTGTTATCTTGCCCTAACATTCCATGTCCCACAAATTCTGAGCTTTTGAGCTTACTTTCCCCTTAAGAAAACTACATTAAGTGTGAATCTAAGGGATGAAGCAATGGCAGTGATTACCAAGTTGAGAATACGATTATGTCATGCTAGAAAGGCCATATAAGCTAGAATGAATCTCATTCAAATTTGTGGACATAAGATCAAGTGCTATGAGGGAATACGGGTCTATGGTTTTTCAGTTGCATATTCATCGAAATGAAGTTTTTTAGTTGTGTTTCAGAATTTGTATGAACTTGAGCCAAATCTCAATCCCAATGATCAAATAGTATGAGCACGATGTTGAATGAACCATTTATGGGCTCATAATCAGAAAGGCATGCTCAAGATCTAGCTTCGAGGCCATCAGATTGAGGTGAAAGGATGAAGTGTTGTTGTTGTGCTCCAGTACAGAAAATGTTGGTGGGAAAGGAGTTTTCTACCCCAAGGCAGTGCAAAGGGCCACTTCTCCAAAGGACTTGAAAATAGAAGTTCAAATTACTCTAAAATGTGAATATCCGTCAGAGATGCTCAAAAGATACTTCCAGAGAAGTTAGTGATGGAGATGTGATCCCAATATAGTGGAAATGCAATGTTAAAAGCCTTGGGCAAAAAGTGGAAGAATGGAGTGCACAAGCTAGCAAAAGGAGTACTTCCCGTGATGCAACTCTAAATAGAAGGAAAATGGGTTTGTGAAAAGCTAAGTGTCTCTCTCTCTCTACCATGTGATAATATTATTAAGTATATTTGCATTCTGAATTCTGAAGCAAAGTAAGGCACTTTTCGTAAAGCTAATGCATTTGTGTCATTAAGTGATTCTTAATCATATCACTTTACTTTAAGTAAAGTAAGAAAGCTTTTGGAAACTTAGTATTTTATATGCAAATGAATAGAAAGTTTAAATAGTCGTTACTCATGGAATTAAATGCAAATCTTGTCGTTATAATCGTTGGCTGAACTTAATTTCATTCATGTGGCACCAACATTCTAATTCCTTAAGCTATTTCATCAGAATTGCATGCAATTGGTTTGTTCAAGTATATTTAAATAGTTATTTATTGAGAACTGCATCATGTGCAATCATAGAAAATGGTAATCAAATATTTTGGTTAAGATAAGTTAATTGGCTTGGAGAGTGAGTTAAAAGAGCTTATAGACACATTCTTCAAATTCTACAATTTGGATGATCTTCATAGAAGACTTAATTCTCAACCCATTTACCCACTTAGAAACATAAAGAGAGTCGATTGGTTGAAGCAATCAGTTTTTCAATGGCAGTTCATGCACCTAAGTTAGTGAAGAAATGCATAGAGAGATACAACCCAGGAAACAAACTAGATTTTTTTTCCAACCAGTCTATTCTCATATCAATCAACAAGGCACTAATACAATCCACATTTGGCATTCCTGTGAAGAAGTAGTGTTGTGATGTCGATTTCAGGTCCTTCACATCCATGTTCAATGAGAAGAA
This sequence comes from Cupressus sempervirens, assembly GCA_028749045.1. Lineage (NCBI taxonomy): Eukaryota > Viridiplantae > Streptophyta > Pinopsida > Cupressales > Cupressaceae > Cupressus > Cupressus sempervirens. Next base: position 31,892,901 of record CM053792.1, read on the forward strand.
GACCCTCAGACCAAAAGACATGCAGAGGACCTAGCTCTAGACTACCCGCTCAAAGAAGAGAAAAATGCCAAAGACTCTGTTTGGCACAAATATGAAATGAGAGATTGTGGATATCCTCTCACTCCTCAGACTGAAAGGAAAAGAGGAAATTTTTGAGTTCATCGAGCATCATTTCTTCCTAGTACAAGAAATATGTGTTGAGGATATGCAAATCGATGAGGCATAGATAATATGTGATGAGCTCACCTCGTGGTTAAATTCAGCCAAAGGATTCAAGCAATTCTACATGTCCTCTTATTTGATCTATGATTTGGAAACTCACCACTTGTGGTCTGGTCTCCCTAGCATCCCAAATTATGATGAGCACACCAAAGTTTATGAATTTTACCCACATCTACAATTGCAAAGAAGCTATGAGGAGTACGTAGTTGTCAACGATACCTTCACAATGAAGCTATGTCGAGAATAGAAAGGATGTCCTAAAAGAAGATTCTCACTAGAGGAAATTTTGGCCATAAGCCAGTTTAGATGCTCATTCATCCAGTTTTAAAGTTTCTCCTTTTTGTGAATAGGAGCCTATGATAGATTTCCTAAGAGATTGTCAAGATATCCAGAGGACAAGGTGGTTCTAGTTGAACTGTGTTGACAGATCCTTGAGGTGAACACCATGTGTTCTAATGCGAAGAAGATGATTGAGATCCCATTCCCTATAGTGGTTGGCTCATATTCATGTGTCTCCATATCAGAGGCTCAAAATTTTTTAAATAGCTTTGAGAAAAAAATTAAGTTGTTAGACTATGATGTGCACAGGCCTCAATATGATTCAATTAACTTTGTAAGGCATCATTTGAAGTTGGGATATACCTACCAGCATGTTCTAGATATAGAAGACTTCTGGTCTAGGTGTCTCAGTGAGTACCAAACTCGGGAGAGATTTTGGTCGTGACTAACCATTGATGATATCAAATTATATAATGATTATGTTGATGTTTCTTACCTTGTAGATGATGAAGCCTACATGCACCCCACATATTATGAGAAGATCAGATGCACCCCAATTTTTACTACCCCACCTACAGATCTAGTCATTGACTCTATGGAGGTTCTTATGCAAGGGATAATCAAGAGAATAGACAAATGGGTGGAGTGGACCCAAGCGAGGAAAAAGAGGACCGAAAGTACTAGTTCTATAGGCAAAGTATCAACTAGAGCCACCCAATCAACCATAGCTGTAGCCACTACATCAACATCTGCAAGGCCATTACAATCCATTCGCCAAGGTGGAGACTAGTCTCTAGAAAAGATCATGTCACTCACTTCTACCTATAGAGCTAGCTCTCTTTCGAACATTAGGAAAGTTGGAGAGAAGGAGGATAACAAGGATAAAGGGAAACAACAAGAAAAATCAGTGGCCAAGCCATCTTCCCTTGTTCAATTCATCAATTTGGATGGAAACACTAACCCCGTGGATGGTCAAGAACAGGATGCATCTCAGCAAGGGGATGCCTTAGCCCTTTCGGTAACTAAGGTCATTGCCTTTCCTATTGCTTCTCAGAGCAAGCCAACTCCATTAATCCTGAGGAAGTTGTTTGATCCCACTAGCTTGCATCAGCTATCAATGTGCTTTCTACATAGTCATGGTTCAAAGAGACCATTAATAGAAGGAAGAGGAGATATGAGGATGCAGCCCCATCAAAGGACTTGATCACACAAGTCACCTCCTCTTAGCCATCCAAGAATTCAAAGAAGCAGAAGACGATTGTTGCACTGGCTACGGATTCAAAAAATTTCCATATGCTAGTTGAGATTGCTAAGCCATAGAAAGAAGGAAGATTTTATGAGCTATCAAAGGATGGTTTCTAGATTAGAACAATGGACCTTGGCATCCTAGTTCAGGACTCCATGGCGAACATGTGGAAGTTTACTAATGATAAAATTGAGGACAAGCTAGAAGAGCTTAGGGCAGAGAAGGAGATATTGAAGACCTTGAATAGAGAGTTAGTGGAATGCATAAGGTTTGCACTCAGGATCACTTCTTTGAGTCAATTAGACCCGAATGCAGAGGAGAACAAGAACTTACTCCTAAAGTTGCAATAAGAAAGGCAATTTGGGTAGGTAGGTCGAGCATGGGTAGATCAAATGAAGGCTCAAGGTCCCCCACTAGTTGAAAACTTGGGAAGCCTAGTATTGGATACTCACAAGCTCAAGGAAGTAGCTTCAAACCATCAAAAAACCATACAGAAAGTAGCAGACAAGCTGACAGAGCAATTGGCCCTTCTACAAGAAGTAATTGACAAGAAGACAAATGTGACCATTGCTCATAGGATTGTGAAGATGGGCGAGGATTCATTATTTCACTCGAAATAATCCTTGGAGTTTGTTATAGAAAGCTCGATGAGATCTGCAAATGAGCTCAAGGATGTGTATAACCTACTACAAAAGGTCATTGAAAAGTTGTTTCAATATTTGAAGACCTTGCACATAGAGTCCTTTATGTCCACTAATGGCAAGCTTGTAGACATTGAGAGAATGAAATCAAAGTTTTTGTTATTTTTTAATGAAGTTGTTGACCCACTCAACTTCCAAGTGTCCAAGATCCAGGAACTCTTAGTAGCAGATGCAATTGTAAAAGAGAAACAAAGAAATTCTAGTCAAGACTTGCTAACATAGATGAACTGACAGAGATGCATGACTATTGGATGGTCTGAGCCAACAATATCATCATTTCATATATCGAAGAGCTAGAAAAAGTAATTGAAGCCATGAAAGCTTACATAGCCAAATCAGTTAAGGCATGATGGCTCTAATGCTTTTCTAGACAACTGTCATTCTCCTTCTTCTATTTCCTAATTTTATCCATTCTTGGTATTTTGTCAGTCTCTGTAACGGATAATGATTCAAGCTTGTCCTATTTTTAGTCTTTTTTTACAGATGCTTTGTGAAGAAATCATCCATGTAAATGACCATTTTGAGAAGGCCTATAAATGTGACCTTTTGTGATGTTAATAAGATCGAAAAAAATTTACTTTGGGCAAACCCCTGTAGCTAGGACTATTGTGTGTGACTCTAAGTTCATTTTAAGTTTTGTTGTTCATTAATTTAATGCATAGTGAATGGAATGAATATGCTAATGTTGAAAGTTGAATGAATGTGAATGAACTTGGTTTTGTTTCCTTCGTTCAATAGATAGTATGTTTTACTTTCTTTAACATCAGCATCTCATTTTTTCTTTATGTTGTCTGTTGTTGTTCTTGTGTTTAGAGCAGTTAGTTGCATGAGAAAGCTGAAAACTAGTGTGTGGAGAAGCAGAGAGAGAGAGAGAGAGAGAGAGAGAGAGAGAGAGAGAGAGAGAGAGAGAAACAATCCAAGTTTTGTCAAAACATCAGCTAATTGTGCACTTCAGGAATTACCTTTTTTGTCATCTCTTCCTTTCTTCCTATTGTTGTGGTTGGTTATGCTTTTGTCCATCTATTGCATTGTAGGTCTGAATAGATTGCATATTGTGAGTTAGTCCCCCTTTTAACTACCCAAGTTGTTTAAGGTGTTGAGTAACTTGGTTTTTGCCTCTTCTACTCTTTGGTTAAGAGCATACCCCAAAAACCCAAAAGACAAATTCATTGTGTATCTTGCATTCATAAGAAAGTTGTAGGTCTTTTAATTTAGGGCTCTTTGATAGATTACTACATTGACCCATAATGTTGTTAACTTCTTTGTTTTCCATAAGCCATTGGGTAGTATAAGAGTCAAGGTATAAACCAAAATATCAAGGAAGAAAAATTATTAACCAACAATTTCTGGTGACTCTGTTGGGGATGATACTCATACATCCTATGTTCTCTTAACTAAGTTTGTCTGTGGCTTTACTAAGAAACTTAGAGATTATCTTTGTGGCACTCAAATAGTTGATTCATGTATAAAAAATTATAAGAAGAAATGGTGTTGCCTCGTGAACGAAAAATCCCCATAGTGCAACCTAATCTTGGCTTCCAAAATGAACAAGAGGATATCATAAAGTAGTTGAATACCCTTGCATGGAAAGGCCAAAAGTCCCTTGACCAACGTAGAAGAGTAAGTTTTTCTCTTGAAGGAGAGGAAGCAAATGTTGAATATTGGGAGGGCATTTTATAGGAAAGAAGATTAAGAGGAGCGCGCCCATTGTGAGCTAAGATAGTTCACCTTGGATTCTACATATACCCACAGCACTCATGCTAAAGGGAAAGTTGACCTTATGTTTGAAGAATTGTAGAAAATTGAGTTCCCTATATTGGAAGATCCTATAGGAAGAGGGAGAACATGCTCTTAGGACTCAGTATATCAAGCTATCCATGGTGATCTTTTTCCACCTCCTCACCTTATTTCCTGAATACATAGCCATTCATCTTCTCCTCCTATTTTTTGCACTCAAATCCCATCATTGTGCAACGTACTCACTCTTCACAGAGTTGTTACCCCTACTATTGTCACTTTTTAGGTTGTATTAGTAATCCTCCCTACCTCAATGGTTGTTCCCTAGGGTAATGATATTGGCCCTTTTCTATTTGCTACCAATAATGACTTTCCTAGAGCTTCTAGAAATAATTTCCCAAAATTCAATGGTGATGGGAAGGTCTCTATTGATGAGCACATCGTGGCTTTCTTCGCTGCATCCAGTGTCATTTTTCCTCAATATGAAGTTGTAGTAGTGAGGATGTTTGTAGAAACCTTGGTTGACAATGCAGCTAACTAGTTTCAACACCTCCCAATAGGATGTATCACAACCTGGGATTGTATATGAGAAATATGTTAGCAAGTAATACTAATCTATTAAGAAAACAGAGCATTAACTAGCATAAAAGACATAACATATATGAGAGACAAAGTGAAACCCTCAAATGAGAATATGAGCCATGGAATGGCTCTCCCAATGAGGATAGTCACTTGATTTAGGGATGAGTCTATTTGATAGGATTTGGGATGTATGCTCAAGCTTCAAACTAGCTTCAATGGAGATTTTTGGGATTTTTGGTGTGGATGCATGCAAAAGTATGGATTTGGCTTCAAAATGGCATTATAACTTTACTTGATGGATTGTGATTGAAAAGGCTTGGGAGGGGATCCAATTTATAGGCTAAAGGCTTGAGAGATGGAGGGCTAAGATGGAAGGAAAGATGAAAGCTTAAGGAGGGCTAGGATGCACTCAAAAGGGAGCACATGGATTGTGCTTGTTTAGCACCAATCAGGGAGTGACACATGTCACAAGGTGAGTGGATGGAGGAAAGGGGAAGGATGAGTCGACAAAGGAGGCTCAAAGGATAATATCTTCATAAAGACCCTTCATTATGGCTTGTAAGAGCTTGTAAGAGTCTTTATGGCTTTTGTAAGAGCATTCATTGTTGGGTGGTTGGGATATTTTGGAGGGAGTTGAGATTGTTGACTTTCCTTGGCTTAAGAAAGTCTTAAGCTTGCTTAGGGAATGTGACAACATTAGGGGGTGGATTAGGCTTGGGTTTAGGATTAGATTAGGCTTGTTAGAGATTTGCAAGTGGATGGCATTCATGAGGGTGGGTGAGTTAGTGACTAAGCTTAGTTAGTATGGGTGGATGGGGTGGATTAGGCTAAAAAGAGGGTTTAGGAATAAGTTAAGGGTTATTAGATTTGAGGGTTTTATTTATCAAATAGGTTTATTTAATAAATGGAGATTTTGGATTTAGATAGAAGAATAGGATTTAATTGATAAATAATAGGTTATTTGATTTATCAATTAGGACTATAGATGATTAATTAAATTAATCAGCTAGGGGATGGCAAAGGATTAATTAAATAGGAATTTAATTAATGATGCCTTTAGAGATAACTAAATAGGATTACCAAAGCAATGTAATCAAATTTAGGTGTCTACAGGGATGACATGCAGAACCAACTTGAAGCACACTATAAGAGTACAAAGAATGAGCATACTCTCTTGACTCAACTTACCTAGATAAAGAAGGAACCCAGTGTTCCTATGAGAGACTTTATTGCTAAATTCAATAATTTGGTCAATAGGATTCCTGTTGCTAGCAGACACTAGTACATTTGAGGTCATTTTTCGACCAAAATTTTTGACCATCTATTAAAATGTTTTAGATTGGTCGGAATATGGAAGGAAAAATCTCTCTTTTTTTAAATCCATGCCCATGTTGGTCAAAATTTTGACAAACACTTAGTTGAACATGTTAAAATGAAAAAAGGTTTCGGCTGCCCATTTCATTGTTTTCTTAAATTAAGAGGCGGTAGATTAGCACTTGTTGGTGCCTGCAGAGGTTGGGAGGTATATGGCTCGTAGGGCATGTGCATCTCGATTTGGATCTGAATACGCTTGGGCAATGAGGTCAATAGAATCTATATCCGATCTTGAAACTGTATCCACCTTCATCGCTTCTACTACTGCCTTTACCTCTGTTCACTAAGCCTTTGCTCCTATCTTTCTCGTCTCCCCTAGTTTCAAAGATTCTACGAAGTGCGCGCGGGGGAGCTACACAAGCAATTTAGGAGAAGAGGCAAAAATCAAGGAAGAGGAAAGGAATCAAGGTACTTATCACATTTTTCTACCATTTTTTACTCAATCTTAGCCATGGCACCCATTAGGTCATTTTGAACAAAGTTTTTCTCTGCAATCTCTTTAGCAATTTCTGCCACATGTATATCATGCTTCATTGCCAATTGATGCTTTCCTATGTATGAGCAACCAATTTGTTTAATCAGCCTGCTGCATAAACTTTGCTAACTCTTCCAAACTCTATAACATCACCTATCACACTAAACCACCCCCACACAGTATTTACAAAAGGCGATCATGCGTAACTCAACTCTAGGGATTCAACACAAACAAAAAATCATATTTTCTAGAGTAAACACTGTAATTTCATAAGCATTCAAATAGTGTCAAGATACTAAGTTAGTCTTTCAAAGGGTTTATTGGACTCCAAATTGCTAATATGTTGAGGCTCATGTATGGTTGAGAAGAACACAACAGAATCTATATCTGGTCTTGAAACTATTTCCACCTTCACCGCCTCTACTACTGCCTTTGCCTCTGTTCACTAAGCCTTTGCTCCTATCTTTCTCGTCTCCCCTAGTTTCAAAGATTCTACGGAGCACGCGCGGGGGAGCTGCATAAGCAATTTAGGAGAAGAGGCAGAAATTGAGGAAGAGGCAAGGAATCAAGGTACTTATCACATTTTTCTGACACTTTTTGCTCAGTCTTAGCCGTGGCACCCATTAGGTCATTTTGAACAAAGTTTTTCTCTGCAATCTCTTTAGCAATTTCTGCCACATGTATATCACGCTTCATTTCCAATTGATGATTTCCTATGTATGAGCACCCAATTCGCTTAATCAGCCTGTTGCATAAACTTTACTAACTCTTCCAAACTCTATAACATCACCTATCACACTAAACCACCCCCACACAGTATTTACAAAAGGCCATCATGCGTAACTCAACTCTAGGGTTTCAACACAAACAAAATATATATTTTCTAGAGTAGACACTAAAATTTCATTAGCATTCAAACAGTGTCAAGCTACTACATTAGTCTTTCAAAAGGTTTATTGGACTCCAAATTGCTAATATGTTGAGGCTCATGTATGGTTGAGAAGAACAAAAATATCTCCTATATCATTTTGGACATTTATGGAGTCTTGGAGTCATGTGATCAATGAGTTGATATTGTTGTACATCAAGGGTCTAATACACCAAGATGATGTAAATGAACTTAAACTTATTCATCTGCCAATTGGAATTGCTCCATTTTGCTGATCTATGTGCTGCTAATCATATGTATTCAAGGTATGATACATTGAGATGTTAGAAGGGAACTCAAGCTTGATGGACTGTGAAGTCTGATTTGCGGTCTCTGTGAGCTATTATCATCCAAAAAATATACCCCCTTTCATTCATCTATCCATGAGCTATTTCTTGTGATTGTGATTGTGATTGAGCCTATAACTCAATGACCTACTTTGGTTGCTAGTGTAGTTTTAGTCTGTTGCTTACTTAGATTCACTCCTCTATCACAATGTAATGTCCCCAAATCTTATTTGATTTACTAACAGATTAGATCTAACAGAGTAAATATTATTCTAAATACAATAGGAAAAGGTGTATTATAATTAACAAGGACTATCATCAACATTTATTTTCCAAATATAATTTTCAAGCCTCTTGGAGCATGTAGGGGAAGAAGTTGACATAGCTTATGAAATTATGCTATGCTCTTATTCTATGGAACCAATATTTTTTGAGGTTGGACACCAAACATATTACCTCACAACCATGTTCATGGTTGATAAGGCACTGTTAGAAAAGATTTCTCAACATATTCATTTTGTTAGAAAAGAGTCAATGCACACAAAAATTCATCAATGCACATAAAAATTCAAAAATCATTCCTAATGGATATAGAAAATTAATTAAATAAGGGGGATATGATCATATTGTGTGACTTATGAAGATAGATATTGGAACCCTTAATATGAACTACTATACTACTATAACCTTGTTAACATGTTTTTTTTTTATAGCAGATGATCTGTGATGCAGCCACATTGTTCTTCGGTGTTGAGATCCCGATCATGTTTGGAGGCTTCATACATCAAAATTTACAATTATTTTTGACTGATCTTTGAAGGATTCATAGATTAATTTACAATATTTTCAGTAATCTTCAAGGGCTTCAAAAAAAAAACCACTTTGTGTGATCTTTGAAGGCATCAAAGATAAAGTCATGATATTTTCAGTTATCTTTGAAGACTTCATAGATAGATATATCAAATTTTCCTAAGTTCAAAGATTTCAGAATTTATGTATTTCATAGAAGGATAAATCCCATGGCATAATTATATTGTTAGTATCTATTTTCTCAGAAACTAATTAGAGAGGAGTATATCATTGAATATATAGATTTTAGTGGCTTAAAATGAAATTCCATGTGGATGCATGGCTAAAATTGATATAATGCCTGGATATCCAAAACATCTCGAGGACAGGGGTGTTGAAAAATGTAATGACACACAAAATGATTACCTAGAGATTCAATATTAATAAAGGAGTGAAAGTCTCAATTAACAAGAGTAACAAACCATGTCTAATAAGGACAAGATTGAAAACTAAGAAAAGATGACAACTAAAAGAATAAAATAATTTTCCAATCAACTAGAATGTTAAAAAAAATTAGCAAATCCAATCTAATTGGATAAAATGACTCACGTCTGGATTTTTGAAGCAATGTTGGAATAGAGCAATGCCGCCACCACCCACGACACCCATTCAAAATGCAATTCGAACCTGCCAAAACTGTAAACCTTACAGAAAATCCAATGCAAATGGATATTGGGTCCACCCCTGAAGCTCATTTGAAGCTCAATTTTATGAGGAACAAAAGAAATTATACATACCCCAATTCTCTCCCATTATACCTACATAATCAAAATACAAATTAAAACAAAACATTAAGATCAAGATTCAAGGATATGGAAGTCAAATCAACAAAAAAAACATTTATAATAAAACATGACACTATAATCTTCTCCAATTCGGATATGTATCTACCAAAGGATTCAGTCCACAACATAGCTTGTTTGCTTTATAAACTATTATCCAAACCAAAACTACTCTCATATTGAAGATAGGGCTCAACCTTTTAGAACAATAATTACATAAAAATGTATGTGAAATGTTTGATCCTATAACCCACTTCAATTTCTAGATCATTTTTTTTTTGTTCTCTCTCATAAGATTTGACAGACATTTGTTGGTTTTGTGTCTGGATGAACTAATTTTAGAAGTTTACATTACAATATTTGTGAAATTATCCTTCCAAAATTGAGAAGGAATTCCATTTACAAGAGAGATTCTTGGGTGAATCTATCCACTTCTTTACAGTAGCTATCTTTATCTAAAGGAATCTGGCAACAAAGAAAACTTGAGGAAATATCACCCTTGTACAAATGGCTTTATGTCTTTAATATGTTGATTTGATTTTACAAAAAGCTATGTTATCAGTTTGGCACTCATAGTCCCTGGATCTAGGTCTGATATAAAGGTTATTTGAGATCTAGTTCGGTGTAGTAATGCCTATGGGTTAAACCCAACAAACTCAAAATGAACTGAGTTAGCCCCTCTCTAAAAGAATGCCTTTATATATCATCTTAAAATGAAAGGATGTTGTTTTTTTTGCCTTGAAAATCTTCTTTAACTCTATGTTCATGCTTTTGTATAGACTATTTATAAGGCATTCTTCCTTGGCCAAGCAGGAGCTAATAATGCCCTACTGTATTCAGTTGTCTACTGTCAGAGAGTCTTCCCCAAATCAGGCCTTTTTCTGTTGTGTGTCATCCAATTATTTTCATTTTCATTGTTTTTGTTTTTATATTTCAATATTTGCAGATGGAATATATATAGACATGATGCAACATAAAGTACTGCAAGCAAGATCTTGGTGGGCATCAGTATAGTAGGGTGTCAAATAGTGCCTTATAGGTTGTGATGTGTGTTGGAGAGTTAGAAAGTGCTTAAAACACTTTATGCCCTCTTGAACTTCTCAATCAAACTAAGAGCAGCTTTTTCAAAATTGGACCATTGAAAATAGGTAAATACAATTTGGAAGTTTGTATGAACCAATTTTAATTATATTTAGGATTATGAAACAGGCAACAAATGGTTGTAGGCATCATTTCTTAACCTTGTTATCAGAGTAGCAATAGTAGAGTTTTGTATCTTCCACTCACCATCAGGCTTTTAACTATCCAAGGACAAATAGGCAAGAGAAGCCATTGATAAGGCATTGAAAGAGATCATTCAAAAGCCTTGTAGCATGGAAGGAGTACATTGTGAAGACTTCTAGCAATTCTATTGGCTTACCAAATGACATACGTTGTTACTATCAGACATACTTTTCTTCAGTGGATGAGAAGTAGAAATCCTTAGGACATATCCTAAAGTTGGATCTCATCCGCTAGATCCAATATGGAAGAGAAAAAAGAGTCAGCTTCCCTTAGTAATGGAAATCCTCTCATCACTTTCCCATATGCCCCTTGAGTTTTGTTTTCAAAGTGTTTCTTCTTAATAATTAGTAGGTAATTTTTCATGTTTTGATGGGAATTGTGCCATTTAACTAATAGTTCCCACATGGAGTGCCTGCCAAACTGCATGCAGGCTGTTTATTTTCATCTTTTGAAGTTTTACCTATATAGGTGCATGTGTAGTTTTTAATGTGCATGAGAGTCCCTCATACAAGACCTCAATGGGATCATTTTTAAGTTTTTTGAGTTAGTAACTCTGAACTTTTGATCCTCTTTCTTCTCCTTATTATGTGACCATCTTATTCCATCAACTTGTGTGTTGGTCTAGGTCACAAAAGCCTCAAGCTTATCGTCAAAGTAGTATTCTAAATCTCAGATGAGGATTTTTTGTATTATAAACTAGTATAGGAGTAGTTATGCATATAATTTCATACATCTGCACTGTAATTTTATTTTTATGCATGGTTAGAACACTAGCTATAGTTTCTTAGTTTAGGAATTGGAGCATTATATAAACAAGTATGTACAATGTAAATAATATTGACAATTTTTTTGCAATAAAGCTTTATGCAATTGTTGCTTCACTCATGGTGTGAGAATGCTTATATCTATGTCATTTGATTTTTTTCCACATCTTGTTCAAAACATATAATGCAATCTCATCTATGAAGCGTATTAAAAGCTAAGGATTTGGAGTGACTCGTATACAATTCATTTTTTGTCATTTCATTATATGGTTTGAACAAGTGTGGAAAAAAATCAGATTTTTATTATGAATTTTATGTTCACCAATCCATGTTAAACTAATCAGCAAGGTCACTTTTCTAATACTTTATGAACTGGATGCTATTCGCAAGGTCAGTTTCCTAATACTCACTATAGTACTTGCTATTCAATTGAGATAGACACGGCTCATTAGTTTGTTTGTATTCTCTTTGGGTTTTGTTAAAGAAGACAGCTGAATGCTATATGAACTAAAAGTTCCGTGGTGTCAATAGGCTTGTGCATCTCTTGAGCCAAATTACCAGCCCCAGTGACATTTGTTGTTCAAAAGCGGCACCATACTAGACTATTTGAAAACAACCATGCAAATAGGCATTCTATAGATAGACTTGGGAACATCTTGCCAAATCTTCAGTACATAATAAAGCAACTGAATTCCATAAATTTTTTTTTTTGATAGTTTATTTGCTTAAATATTGCCCATCAAAAATTGCTTAGTACATCTCATCTTTTTTCTGCACAGGAGCTTGCAGTTCTGAAGAATCTGATAGCGAAGAATTTGAAGAAGATATTGTAGAAAAGGTATATTTGGTGTTCTTTTTTAAGTGAAAATGTGATTGGAAATTTTGTATATTGTCATATTTCACTTGCAGAAAGGTCGAATTGTAAATAGAGGTGAAGTTGTATGGATTTAAGTTTCTTCTTCATTATTTATAATGCTCTCGATTCCTCCTTTGTAGTTGTAAAAATACTTGTTTATTTTCACCTTTCCAAATACCCTTTACCAGGTTCTTCAAGATTCCAAAATATCTTGGGTTGACCCCACTCCAGCATGTCCTAACTCCTACTTGGTTCAGAGACCTAACTCCTTTTTATATGTGTCTTTCTCTTACTACTCCATTTGCAGGTTGCAAACAAATCATCCTTCTTCCACCAATGAGTCATTCCATTCAAGAAAGACCATGTCTGATGATATCAACACACAAAAAAATAGGGAGACAATTGCTAGACTGTGGTCTAACTTAAAAAGAAAAGGTGATGGAAAATGTTATTGTCCTTGCAAAATGTGTAAGGGCTTAAAGACTCAAAGATATCTAATCACAACAGCTGAGCAACATTGTAGGCAAAATGGTCACATTGAAGGGGGAAATGAGTATCGCCCATTGGTATGTATTTTAATAGTTTATAAATTACATAAGATATGATTTGATGATGAAATCATGGTCATGGTTAATATAAGGTCATTATTTTCATATAGGTCAACATCCCTGATTTTCATGTTATGGACCATGACAATTCGGAGAATGTGGATTTCCAAACGAGGAAACATGGAGGTGTGAATATTAAAGTAGAAGGTAATGATACCATGGAAGAAGACTAGGATGATGAAGATCACAATGATCAAGATGATGATGATGCAGAGCTTGATGTACCTTTACTTGAGAAGGCACACCAGTCCCTATATGAAGGCTCCAAAACAACTCTTCTTGCCACTGTATTGCTATTGGTGAACTTGAAGGTTATGAATGGTTTATCCAATGTAGCAATGACACATATGTTAAGGTATCCCATCTTCTTTCATTATTTTACTCATAGTTCCCTTACAATTAACATTGGGTTCATGTAGTAATTAATATTCTTTAAATTAAGAAATTATATTTTTGGTCGTAGGTTGATAGGTGAGTGTTTGTTACCACCATCAAACATTCTACCTCGCTCGTACCGAGAATTATCTCCCATTATGAAAGATATTAGAATGGAGTATCAAACAATACATGCATGTCCGAACGATCATATTATATATCATAAACAGCATGAATTTGCAACACAATGCCCTACTTGTCATATCAGTAGATATCAATCAGATCGATTAACAAAAAAAGTGTCTCACAAGGTTCTTTGGCATATTCCCATTTTTCCACGTCTGCAACAATTATTCAAGTGCAATAGCTCAGCGCAATTTATGGATTACCATGCATGCAATAGAAGTCAAGATGACATTATGGGAATGCCTATAGATGGTTCAGCATTTCAGGAAATAGAGAAAAAATGGCCACACTTTAAAGAAGAACCTCGTAATCTCAAGCTTTCATTGGCAGCAGATGGTGTCAATCCTTATGGAGAGATGAGATCTACTTACTCGTTGTGGCCTATTTTTGTTATCAACAATAACATACCTCCTTGGTTGTCCATAAAGAGAGAGCACATAATGCTGACACTGATTGTTCCAAGTATTTTTTGATTTAGTAGTCATCTAAATTAATTTATTATTACTAATCCATCAAATGGTCAAAATAATTATGTAATGTTTTTGCTCATTCAACTAGGTAAGTACCAAGTTAAAGATATCAACGTATATATTGAACCCCTTATCGACAACTTGGTGGTGTTATGAAATGGGATTACTATGTATGACATTTGTAGACCAATAGGACAAAGACAATTTCAATTTCATGCAATGCTTGTATGAACAATACACGATGCCCCTGGGCTAACACATTTTTGTGGTATGTTCTCTTCTTGACACCTCTTTTTTGGTATGTCAAAGTTAACACATTTAATCCAATTATACACGATCTTGTAGGTCTTCAGACAAAGGGTAAATTTGCATGTCCAATTTGTGGTCCAAAGATGAAATCTCATCATTCAAAAAGTTTAAGAAAGAAGGTGTTTGATGAGAATAGACAAATTCTGCACAGAAATTATAAGTACCGAATTATCAAAAAACATCTTTTCAATGGTCTAGAAGAGACTATGTCAAAGCCACAGAGAATGACACCTCACCTATGGAAGTTGGCATACAATAAAATAAATCGTCGAGGTAATGTCATTCCATTTGATGGTTTTTGTTTCAAATTTATATTTCGATATTGTCTTTTGTTTACTAATGATGTGATTGATGCTTGTGAAGGTCGTCAAGACATCAATGACCAACTTCCAAAAGGACTAAAAATTTATCCTACACAATTTACTAGGTTGTTGTACTACGAGCAACTCTCAATTGTGCATTTGTTTGAACCTATGCATATTGGAAAGAATGTAGCAGAGACATTATGGAAAATCTTGGATGGAAGGCGTGACAAAGATCAAATTTTCAAAACTTGTAGTGACATTGAAGAATCCAACCATGCAATGAAAAATGGCATTCAATTAAATAACAATGGAGACCAGATTGATACAAGTGCCCTTAGTTGGTTATTGTTAGAGTAGCAGAGCAATGCTATAAAAGAAGTCATAAAAAAAATACAATTTCCCACAGGATTTGCTGCGAACATAAACAATGTCATATCAAATAAAAGTGAATTTGGGCCAGGGTTGAAAACACACGATTGGCATACATTTATTAAGGTAATTTATGTTATTTTGTATTCACTATATATTTATATACTGCATGTAGTTTCAATTGCATTCTTTTATAAAATATTGACAAGATCATTTTACAAATATTGCAGTACGTTCTACCTCTATCTCTCCCACACCACTTCACCAACAATGTCAAACAGGTTATATATGATCTTGGAAAATACATGAGGTGGTTGTCATCAAAAGAAATCAATAAAGAAGATATAAAATATTGGAAGAGAAAAATTCCTCTTCTAATGTGTGAAATGCAAAAGTGTCTACCTCTAAGTTTTTCAATGCACAAGAACACTACCTCATACATCAAGTTGAGGAGATTGAATTGTGTGGACCTGTACCAACCAGGTCAATGTGGATGGTTGAGAGGCACTTGAAATTTCTGAAAGGCTTGATTCGACAGAGAGCACATCTCGAGGGTTTTATGGTGGAGGGATATATGGTATACCAGACCATGGTGTACATTAGTGAATATCTTCCTAAGTTTGCAGCAAAGATCCATGTAGATCGTATTTGGGATCCCAACTCAATTAACAAATTCAAAGGAGAGTACTTGATGGGAAAAGGTTGATCAAGGAAAGTGAGAGGTAAATCTAAGATGTTATTGTAGTTAATTAATTCTTATAAATATTTAATATAATTTATTTTTAATTGGTGTATTTTTTTGAAATAGGTGGTCGAGAGTAGGATGCAATACATTTGTATATTGCGAACAATCTTGATTGGATGACGGAATGGATTGAACGATGTCAAAAAAATGGTTGGTCGTTAACATGGGAAGGTGTTGCTTCATTGGTTACAAAAGCTCATCGTAATGGAGATTCCAATGTTATGTCGATGGTAGTTGATCTAGTAAAGGGTTTAAGAGGTGGAGAGGTACGTAGAAATTTATTAATGATCATAACTTGATGTATGTTTCGTATCAACTCACGATGAAAATAATTTACACACACTTCAAAAATTGCAAGTCAAGCACCACAAAGCTATGTACTATCATGGCCACAAATTTCGCATAAAAAGGTTGGATGACACAAAGAAAACATGTGATTCTGTGATAACTGCAGTTTTTGAGGTCACCAATATATCATCTAGAAATGACATACATCCTCAACAATCTCAAAATCAATACTATGACATCTTGGATGATATAATTGAGTGTGAATTTAACACCTTCAAAGTAGTTATATTCGTCGTCAAATGGTACAGGTTATGACTAAATCAAAATGGTCCAGATATAATGGTTATTGAACATGATAATGGATTTACAATGATCAATACAAGGTCATTTGAGCCAGTTGGAGATGAGCCCTATGTTCTTCCAAGCCAATGTGAGCAAGTGTTTTATTCAGAGGTTCCACATAAACAGGGTTGGTCGTTTGTTGTTAGACATTATCCAAGAGGAAGGCCGATAAAGTATAATGTTATGAAAGAAGAAGATATTGAAGATGATGAAGATCAAGATGATGGTGATGATGATGATGATGATGGTGATGATGATGATGATGATGGTGATCATGATGATGATGGCGATGGTGATGATGGCGATGATGATGGTGATGATGGCAATGATGGTGATGATGATGGCGATGATGATGGTGATGATGGAAATGATGATGATGATGATGAAGAAGAAGAAGATAATCAATGACTACAAACGTCGTCACCCCTTTTGTTGATGATCTTGCATTCCATATATAAGGTAAATTGGTTCATGTTTATGATGTTGCATATTGTTCATGCTGTCTTCTAAGTTATTTGTACCATACACGTATCATGTAATTTTTAGCTAACTTAAGATAAATGATTAACATATGTAAGAAATTTTATTACATATTTATTGTGTTCATTTCTAATGATTACAGCATATGTTATTTATAGTTACCTATGTTTATGTTGTGTCTGATTATGACCCTTTTTGCAAATAGTCAATTGACTACAGGTACATCGTCACCCCTTTTGTTGACGATCTTGCATTCCGTATATAAGGGAAATTTGTTCATGTTTGCGATGTTGGCTATTGTTCATGTTGTCTTCTAAGTTATTTGTAGCAAATGTGTATCATATAATTTTTAGCTAACTTAAGATAAATGATTAACATATTCAGGAAATTTGATTACATATTTATTGTGTTCATTTCTAATGATTACAACATATATTATTTATAATTACCAATGTTTATATTGTGTCTGATTGTCACCCTTTTTGCAAACAATCAATTGACTACAGGAAATTTGACCCATTTGGCATGGATTGTGCACAGTGACATGGATCAATAGGTATAAGTCAATAAATAGACATAATTTCTGTATATTCTTCTTGTTTATCATTGAGCACGTATGTTATAAATAGACATATTATATAATCATATAATGTATATTTAGACAAAGAAGGTTAGTATAGAAATATAATTGTATAATCACTTTCAACTTACTACATTTTATATTTGTCACTTTCACTTTCCATTTGATGGATTGCAGGACCCACCAAATAGGTACTTGTCAGATCTATCTAAATCGAATGAGGGAAATGAGGAACTGGTAGATGAAAGCTATACATGTAGTATGGCTAAAATAAGGAGATCAACTAGAGGTCAAAAGAATAGAAAAAAATTTGATAAACGCATGCAATTTTTCCTTGCTAATGGGGTGTCATGTTCTTATGATGATGAGACCAAAGGCGACATCAAGGTGCCCTTTTGGTACTCACACATTGAGAAAGAATGGGTACCCAATGAGCTACCTCCAATTAACACAGATTTTTGTGTTAATGAAAGGATATATCGCATTGCTCCATCCTCATTACATGGTTTGGGCTTATTTTCCATGGATGGGATAAAGGTGTGTTATAAAAAAGTTGTTGAATTGTTCAAGTATGTCGATCCATGTTACAATTACAATGATTGGATGCGGATTGTTCGATATAAAAAAGGTTTGCGTAGGTATGGGGTATCAGCTAATTATATACAACAGAAAGAAAATGATCAAAGTAAAAGATTTGCTATGTACATTGATGGGAGACCAAAAGCAACAGGTAATATTGCAGGTTTTATAAATAGTATGCGACCTTCTTCAACTAGTAAGCAACCCAATTGCATATTTGAGGTGCGTGAAGGGAATGAAGTTTTTGTTTGTGCAATAAAATCAATAAGTGCAGGGGAAGAATTGCTAATTGATTACCATTTAAATTGCATAGATACAAACAAAGTTACTATCATGAGGGTTGTAAGTACTATTTACCATTTTGTTAATAAGTTTTTTTTTTATGTCTATTGCTTTCAGTTAGCTGAATTTTTTATGTTTAATCTTTGTGACAGGACGATATGGATCCGACAGATGATAGAGGTCACTAGGATGCTACTCCCACTCCTTCTTCAATGAGGGTAAACCTTTTTGAAATTGTACAAATTAGATAGTTGAAAAATGTTATATTATTATGTTATTTTATTTACGGTGTAAGTACTATTTACCATTTTGTTAATAAGTTTTTTTTTGTTGTCTATTGCTTTTAGTTAGCTAATTTTTTTATGTTTAATCTTTGTGACAAGACGATATGGATCCAACAAATGATAGAGGTCACCAGGATGCTACTCCCACCCCTTCTTTAGCGAGGGTAAACCTTTTTGAAATTGTACAAATTAGATAGTTGAAAAATGTTATATTATTACATTATTTTATTTACGGTTTTTTAGTTTTTATGATAGTTTTACTGATATTCCTCTCACAATTTGATGTTCAAGATAAGGGTAAAGCAGCATCAGTAAGTACCGAGCCACTAGCTATGCCTTCTAATGAGGATATTGTTGAAACTCCCAATTTCATAAAAATGTTGAAGAAAAAATTTTAAAAAATAAATTTAGAAGCAATGAAAATTTTGGATGAGGCAAATATGAAATCCAAGGAGATGATGAAGAGGCTATCAGATTTGAGAGCGCAAGCTCGTCGTTATGAAGTAAGCTCCAATGAATATTTAGTTATAATAAAAGTTCAATAAAGATTTATATTTTATAATCTTTTATGTTGTGAAGTAAAATATGTAATATGTGCAAAAATACTTTATTGATGCAATTTTTTTAAAGAGTTGTAAGAAACTTTAACTACTAAATTCTTGTTATACAGGAATTTTTGGCAACTGATCCACAACTTGGTCAAGGACAACGCAGTGAGTCTGGTAGTAGCAGAGCTCCGACTGCCACTGGTAAAATAATCTTTTAGTTGACAAGTTAGAAGGAATGTTTTATTTCAAACATTCAAAACTTCTTAACTCTTACTTTTATTATTTCAGAATGTCTTTGCTAACAATGTATTGTTCAAGTCATCCAGTGCAGGAGACTCCTACGAGGTTGACGGATGCCCGTACGAGATTGTCGACTACAATGTCGACAACAAGGGGACGTCTAGCTGGTAAATCCTTGTTTTGCTATATTTGGTTTTGTGTTAATTATGAGTTGATAATATGTACTTTAATCTTGGGTGCATCACATAGTGTATTGTTTTTTTTGTGGTAGGAGATGCACCATTTGGTATGCAGCCAAATGCGGATCATAGTGCATGTATTGGTGATAATTCACTGTCATTTCCTAGAACTACTTGTATTTCTAGCACGGGAGCTATGCAGACATCGTTGTTGATTGACGATAATGAATCAATTCCTTTGAAATGTCCTAAGATTCCAGGTACTTTAAATAATTATTTTTATATTGTAATAAGGATTTTCTTGGAAGACGTAAACATGATAGGAAGTGGTGAATGCAAGGGCTTTTGATGTGGAGTGATGCCTCATGACCTTCTTTAGTATGTCGTATTGTGCAAGTTGTTTAATTATTTTGGAATTCCTTTTTATTAGGGGTTTGGTAGGATCATCTGAATTATCAATGACCTTTTGTTTATACCAGTAATTCTCTAGTTTAGTAATTTGGTACATTGCAATTTCATGCTTTCAGTAGAAGATACTAACCAATTTTTCTATAGAGAACCAAAAGTGGGAGTCTTCTTTCATATTCAATGTTCAGTTTTCAATTATTTCCCACATCATTGCTATTGCCTGTTAGAGTTTTAGAGTGCTCACTTTCAGCTTCACTGTCTATTTTAGCAATATTTGTTTTCCATAATATCCCAGGTATGATTAGTGACAACATCAATTAAGAATGACAAAAAATGAAGGTCATGGAAAGTTATATGTATTATGCACTATATTTTTTTTCAAGGTATACTGATTAATATAGTCACAGTACATTTTTTAGTTTCAGAACATTAGCAACAGAACTGTGGTAGAGTTTGACTAGTTTTAGACATTTTAAATTTTTTTCCAAACTTCTTTTTTGGTCAATTTTGGTCAAGTTGATCCTCCAACCCTGAAATAGATCACTAAAAAGATGAAATGTATCTCATTTTATGTATTTTTTATTCACTATGAAAAGTATTCTTCGCATGATTAATTTTAATGGTTCTTACTATTAATTATCCCATGACATTATTTGCAGGAAATGATACATTTTATAGGAGGCCTTATGACCTCACGCTGCGAAGATTCGGGCCCACCATACGTAAAAGGTGGAACATCATAACTGAACTAATTTTATCCCACTATTTTTTTTCATATCATTAATTAGTGCATTATGTTTCCTTTCATTCGGGTCTTTTCTTATACTAGCTATATCTAACAATTTTGTGTTTTTTCTTAAAAGGTGGAACTACCAAGATCAAAAATTAAAAGATGAGCTCATCAAAGATATAGAGCATGAGTTTGGTAGTAATATTTTTGATCATAAGAAATTGTCACAAAAAGCTTCCAGACATCTTAAGGTTGTGAGGGACACATATAAAAAGAGCCTCGTCCTAAACTTGAAGTCCGAGCGTCCTCCCTTTGTTTCAATGAGGGACTGAATGAGTTCATTTTGGATGCAAAGGAGAAAGGGGAACATCCAAAAGAAACTACACTAGAAAATCTGAAAAGGTATGCAATAGTATTAACTACTAGTATATTAATGAGCAAATTTAGGGTTCAACTTCAGTATCAACAATTTCAACTAGCTCAATTTAATCTATCTATTGATGAAAGGTATGTAATTCATATGCTGACACAATTGCTTATAAATCTCAATCTATATCTGGGCATAAATCCTACATAAGATATAACTGACACAACTGCTTATAAATCCTAAATTCATATGCTGACACAATTGCTTATAAATCTCAATCTCAATGCTGACACAACTATATATATCTCAATCTAGGCATAAATCCTACATAAGATATAAATAGTGCACTTATAACTTCACATATAGCTATATTATGTCTTGAAAATATAGTAATGCTCAACTACATGTACCATAGTTGTATGTGTTAGCAGTATAGGTGATAAATGATATTTAGTAATTTTAATGACAAGTACAATTTTTTTGAAAAACTTTGCAAGAATTTTACTAATGGTCAGTCTCCTAAAAGTAATAAGCATCACGTTCAATGCCACAAACACAAGTTAATGAAAACAATCATGTTCCTATCTTTGAGGACTAACAACAACCCTTGTAGATTTATATTTATTGGTATTGTGGAGAGATGATCCAGCCTACACTAGGTAAGACAAACTATTTTACACTTCATTTGGATGACATGATGTATGTTACCTATAGACCATGGCTAGGCATAGAGCCATAAGATGATGTAATGTCCCCTTTCTAGCATTCATAGCATGATGTTTTCGTTAGCCTATTTCCCCACAGTCCCGTAGGCTAACTAGGACATTAAAGGGGCTTAGAGGCCATTTGGCCTAGACAGTTTCAGTTGCAGGTCTTTCTTAGGGGTTCTGAGGCAACTTTGGGCATACTTACTATTTATAGTAAGTCATCTTGGACATGACCGGACATTCAGTCATAGTGGTATGTCGATGGTAATTGTTTAAAATCGACAGGGAAACTTATTTATCATTGATAAGATTTGTTATGCATTGATAAAGCCATTTTATAAGGTTAAATTTAAATTTTTAACTTTATTAATGCATAGACTATAGTTTGTGGGAAATATTTAAATTAAAAGAGTTCCCTTTATTTTTATAACACATTGGAGACATAAGGTACATAAAGGGAGTTATGTTTTATCCCACATTGAGAAAACGAAGGATTGAGCTCTTGTGAGAACACTATAAAAGAAATGGAAGAGCTTTTTTTTGTATGCTTGGATGAAGATTAATGTTATGTTGCTAGATATCTAGTTATCGGGCTTGGAGGACGGAATCCCTCTTTGCTAACATTCTCTTCACTGTTGGAAGACACAGTCAGGAGGATCAAGGGTGTTTTCACTTCAAGAAATACACTGGGTTTCATTTGAGGCGTTCGCATAAAGAAATTTACAAGGGTTTGAGGTGCAGATCTGAAGTTAGTTATTGCTATAGTGCCGCATGAACAGTATTTTGCTACAGTCGGCATGAACAATATTTTGCTACAGTACGGTGTGAACAGTGTTGGTATCAAGTTTACTTGTTTTTCCGGCTGATTAGAAGTTTGGAGGGCTGCCGACTACTTCTGTAAAATACTAGGGCCACTAATTCCAAGTTTCTTCTGTCAAATTTTGATACTTTGCATAATAATTGTTGAATACAAGTCTGAATAGTTGTTGCAGCCTTTAAGGTAGCTGTAAGTGCACATCTACATTTAAAAATCACCCTTTTATCAGCAGATTGAAAGAGTTTCCAGATTTTTCATATACTATTGAATGTGTGCCAAGTGTTTGTGAAAATGTTATGATGTGTATTATGCATTTTAATGTCACTTCATAGTTGTTTGTAAATCTACTCATTGGAAAGCAATTTATTGAGGAAATCAGCTTTATGAGTTTGCATACAAAGTGTTTGACAATATTCCTTAAGTTAAATTTCTACAAGTCAAAGTTCAAATCAGGGGAGGATATTACAGTGGTATCAGAGCTATAAGTCCTGCCATCTTGTGGAGGTCTCATATGAAATTTGGAACTGGCGGATAGAGGTGAAAGTGTTTGATGAAATGTCAAAACACTAAAATCAGAGCATTTATGTTTGAGCATGCGACAGGGGCCTTATAATTTCCGCAATACCAGAGCAAGAAAAAGTAGGAGTTCAGACCTGCAAAGAAAATAGTCTAGTTCATCCGTACAGGGGGGTATAGAATCTAGTCATACAGACACAGCGGAGGTATTCTTTGATCAAGACAGCAATATGGGTGATCGAGATGACAGGAATACAAGATTAGGTGGAGGCGGGAATGCTGGTCCAGAGCCTGGAGAGGAAAGATTCTTACAGTTATTAGAGACCTTGGTACAGGGTCAGCGAGTAGCAGAACAAAGGGCACAGGAACAGAATCAAAGATTGGATCTTATGATGCAGATGATGGCTCGTCAAATGGGGTTGAATGCTAACATGGGTGGAGGAAATAATCAGAATGGTAACAATCAGAATGGAAATGATCAGGATGGGAATCATAATGGAGCTGAACAAGTTGGGAACAATTTCGGTCATGCACCCCAGCAAGCTAGGACAGTGAGTTCAAGGCCCATGATTCCTACATTTCCTCCTAGAGCTCCAGAGCAACTTGTACCAGAGCCCCAGATTACTGATATACAGGACTAGTTGAGGAGAGATTGGGAAGCTGGAGGGTCAGATTTTACTGCTGCAATTACCTTTAGGGAGTATATGGATGTGCGGATGAAACATATGCCATGTGGACATAATAGGAACCAGAGCTATGAGCTACGAAAGAAAGTAGGGAGACTTGAGTTACCATATTATGATGGCTCAGGAAAGTCTACAGCAAGAGCTTGGGTTCAAAAGCTTGACACATACTTTGAATTGAACCCTATGCCCAAGGAAGAAGCTATTAAGTATGCACCAATTCATCTGGATGGGTTAGCACACGAGTGGTGGCATCATGGTATGGTCACTATGGGACATGCACACATTACCTCATATGTGGAGTTTACAGAGAGGCTGATTGAACGTTTTGATAGGAAGGATCCAAAACTCCATTTCAAAGAGTTAGCTCAGCTTAAACAGTGGGGATCATTGGAAACATACATGTCAGAGTTTCAGAAACTTGCAGTGTTAGTAACAGATGTATCTGAAAGGAGGATACTAGTTCTATTTATGGATGGGTTAGCTGATCCGTTGAAAGGGTGGATTAAAGCTCTCAACCCTCCCACTTTGCAGGAAGCCATTAAGAAAGCTCGTGACATGGATTCCTCTTCATCTTCAAAAAATAAATTCCAGGCAAAGAGTTTCCCTTCAAGGAAAGATAAGGACAGGAAACCTTTTCATAAAGAGGTTCAGCCAGCTAAGGAGGAAAGTAAGAGGTTGGACAATGAGACACTTAATGATCTCAGGAAGAAGAAGCTTTGTTTTCATTGCAAGGAGCCTTGGGATTTGTCACATAAGTGTCCATTGAAAGAAAAAGCTAAGCAGATGGAGTACTTTTCAGCCGAAGAGTCAGTAGATAGAGATTCAGAGTAGTCATTCGAATCAGATGGAGATGATGATAGTTCTTCATAGGAGGAAGCACGCGGTGATAGCACGATAGCTCAGTTGTCAAGTATACAGGAGGCCGTCACTTTCAGAGTTAGGGGAACCTTGGATGGACAGAGAGTTGTGGCACTCAATGATACAAGGGTGACACATAACTTCATTGATGAGAAGTTTGTGACACGCAGAGGGCTACATACAGAGGAGCATAGGGGATTTAAGGTGATGGTTTCCGATGGCTTCAAAATTGAATGTACCAAGAAAATCTCCAACTTGCAGCTTCGTTTGGGAGATTATGACATGACAGGAGATTTCTTTGTGGTCAACATTGGTGATCAGGATATGGTGCTTGGGATGAACTGGATGAAGTCTCTAGTAGAGTTTACATTTAACCTTGAGAAAATGGAAATGAGGTTTGAGGCAAATGGTAAGAAGATAGTGCTCAGAGGGTTGTCAGATGGGAAACTTCGAGTGGTGTCACTCAAGCGGATGCAGAGTTTCTTTAGACATGATCAGGTGCAGTGGGCAATAGAGTTTAGAGTAATGCCTGAGATGACAGAGCAGCATAAACAAGAGTATCCACCTGATGTACAAAAAATAATAACCAAACATACTAAGGTGTTTGGTGAGATACCTCCAGGGAGACCCCCGGATAGGGGAATCGAGCATGTTATTGAATTAGAGGAAGGGGCTAAGCCAGTTATCATCACACCTTACCGCCATCCGAAGAGATGTAAGGATGAAATAGAAAAGCCAATTAAGGAGTTGATTGACATGGGGCACATACAGCCAAGCAAAAGTCCTTTCGCTTCTTCAGTAGTATTGGTGAAGAAGAAGGATGGTACAATGAGGATGTGCATTGATTATAGGGAGCTAAACAGGAAGACAATCAAGAATCGATACCGTATCCTGCGCATCGATGAGCTTATTGATGAATTGCATGGTGCATGCTACTTCTCCAAGATTGATTTGAGATCCGGCTACCATCAAATACGGGTTAGAGAGGTGGATGTGGAGAAGACAGCTTTTAGATGCCACTATGGACATTTTGAGTTCTTAGTCATGCCTTTTGGTTTGACAAATGCCCCTGCCACTTTCCAGTCCTATATGAATAGAGTGTTCAGAGATCAGTTGAGGAAGTTTGTGTTGATATTTTTTGATGATATACTGATATACAGTCGTACTTGGGAGGAACATTTGAAGCAAATTGATACAGTGCTCAGTATTCTAGAGAGGGAGTCATTATATGCCAAGATGAGTAAATGTGAGTTTGAGATGACAGAGTTGCTCTATCTAGGGCATATTATTAGTGCAGGAAGTGTTCGGGTTGACCCAGACAAGATTAGGGCCATTCTGGATTGGCCACCACCGAGGAACACTTCACAACTCAAGGGATTTCTCGGGCTTTGTGGGTTCTACCGCAGATTTGTGAAGGGATTTTCACAAATAGCAGCACCACTTACAGATTTCACACGGAAAGATAGTTTCAAGTGGTCAGAGAGGGCTCAGGATTGTTTTGACAGGTTTAACGAGCCGATGAGTACATGTCCTGTTTTAGCCATTCCAGATTTCACCAGGCCCTTTAAGCTGCAGTGTGATGCCTCGGGAGAGGGCATAGGAGCTGTTCTCATGCAAGACAAACATCCCATCGCATATGAGAGTAGAAAATTATGAGGTATGGAGAGAACCTACACCATCTACGACAAAGAGATGCTAGCAATCATGCACGCGCTAGCTAAGTTTAGGCAGCTGTTAGTAGGAAGCCGGTTCACAGTAAAAATAGATCATAATAGCTTGAAACATTTCCTTGGACAGAAGGACCTTAATGATAGGCAACAAAAATGGGTGAGTAAATTACAGGCCTATGATTTCGACATAGCCTATGTCAAAGGGAAGAAAAATATTGTTGCAGATGCTTTATCTAGAAGGCCTCATTTGCTTGCTATTGGGATAGTCATGGATGATTGGAGAGAGATGATCTTGGCAGAATATGCTAAGGATAGTTGGGCATCTAGCATTATTGAGGGAGCTATTCAAGATAGTCGATACACTGTCGTAAATGATCTGATCATCTACAAGGAAAGGATTTATTTAGTACCCGAGTCTGTTATGAAGCAGAAGATTTTGAGGGCATTTCATGATTCACCAATGGCAGGACATCCCAGATTCTTTAAGACATATCGGCAGGTGAGAGAGCGCTTCACTTGGAAAGGTCTCAAATCAGAGGTGCTTCAGTTTGTGAGGGAATGCCCTGTGTGTCAGCAGAACAAACAGGAACATTCTTTTTCGGGTGGTTTACTACAGCCCCTACCCATACCAGAGAAGAAGTGGGATAGCATTTCCATGGATTTTATCAAAGGCCTCCCCAAGGCACAGGGTCGGGATTGTATCTTTGTTGTGGTAGACAGATTGACGAAATTTGCACATTTCTTTGCAATTTCGTCTACATATTCAGCAGCACAAACAACAGAACTATTTTTTCGAGAGGTATTTAGACTACATGGGATACCACGGAGCATAGTCAGTGACAAAGACAACAGATTTATGAGCCACTTTTGGCAGGAGTTGTTCAGGTTATGTGGAACAGAGCTCACTCCAAGTACCAGCTACCACCCCCAAACTGATGGGCAGACAGAGATAGTGAACAAATGGGTTGAGGGGTACCTTCGAAACTACATCGCAGGAGAGAAGAAGGCTTGGGTGAAGTGGCTACATCTAGGGGAGTACTGCTATAATACCTCTTTCCATATGTCTATTGAAATGTCCCCTTTTATGGCACTGTATGGGTATGATGCTCCTAATTTTTTGGATTTGTTATTTGGGGACAGCAGGGTGCCTAAGGCCAAGGATACTTTGCAGGAGTGCCAGGACATTATGCGATCCTTGAAGGAAAATTTACAAAAAGCACAAAATCAGCAGAAGCAATATGCTAATCAGCACAGGGTTGAGAGGTCTTTTGAGGTGGGAGATATGGTGTACCTCATGTTACAGCTGTATAGACAATCCTCTCTCAAGAAGAGTGGAGCAGAGAAATTGAAACCACGCTACTATGGACCGTTCAAAGTAATCAGGAGAGTGGGCGAAGTAGCTTATGAGTTGGAGTTGCCTGCAGACAATAAAGTGCATAATGTGTTCCATGTGTCACGCATTAAGAAGGCATTGGGTCACAATGTGGTGCCTTCAATAGTATTGCCACCTCTTGATGATGAGGGAAAGCTTATCTTGGTTCCCGAGGCCATACTTGACTCCAGGGAGAGGGTGCTTCGCAGGAGGACTATCAAGGAGTATCTAGTGAAGTGGAGGAACCTACCTATCGAGGATGCTACTTGGGAAAATGAGCAGATATTGCAGCATCCAGAGCTGAAATTGCTTGAGGACAAGCAATTTTGGGAAGGGCGGACTGTAATGTCCCCTTTCTAGCATTCATAGCATGATGTTTTCATTAGCCTATTTCCCCACAGTCCCGTAGGCTAACTAGGACATTAAAGGGGCTTAGAGGCCATTTGGCCTAGACAGTTTCAGTTGCAGGTCTTTTTGAGGGGTTTTGGGGCAACTTTGGGCATACTTACTATTTATAGTAAGTCATTTTGGACATGGCCGGACATTCAGTCACAGTGGTATGTCGATGGTAATTGTTTAAAATTGACAGGAAAACTTATTTATTATTGATAAGATTTGTTATGCATTGATAAAGCCATTTTATAAAGTTAAATTTAAATATTTAACTTTATTAATGCATAGACTATAGTTTGTGGGAAATATTTAAATTAAAAGAGTTCCCTTTATTTTTATAACACATTGGAGACATAAGGTACATAAAGGGAGTTATGGTTTAACCCACATTGAGAAAACGAAGGATTGAGCTCTTGTGAGAACACTATAAAAGAAATGGAAGAGCTTTTTTTTGTATGCTTGGATGAAGATTAATGTTATGTTCCTAGATATCTGATTATCGGGCTTGGACGACGGAATCCTTCTTTGCTAGCATTCTCTTCGCTGTTGGAAGACACAGTCAGGAGGATCAAGGGTGTTTTCACTTTAGGAAATACACTGGGTTTCATTTGGGGCGTTCGCATAAAGAAATTTACAAGGGTTTGAGGTGCAGATCTGAAGTTAGTTATTGCTATAGTGCCGCATGAACAGTATTTTGCTACAGTCGGCATGAACAATATTTTGCTACAGTACGGTGTGAACAGTGTTGGTATCAAGTTTACTTGTTTTTTTGGCTGATTAGAAGTTTGGAGGGCTACCGACTACATCTGCAAAATACTACGGCAACTAATTCCAGGTTTCTTCTGTCAAATTTTGATACTTTGCATAATAATTGTTGAATACAAGTCTGAATAGTTGTTGCAGCCTTTAAGGCAGCTGTAAGTGCACATCTACATTTAAAAATCACCCTTTTATCAGCAGATTGAAAGAGTTTCCAGATTTTTCATATACTATTGAATGTGTGCCAAGTGTTTTTGAAAATGTTATGATGTGTATTATGCATTTTAATGTCACTTCATAGTTGTTCGTAAATCTACTCATTGAAAAGCAATTTATTGAGGAAATCAGCTTTATGAGTTTGCATACAAAGTGTTTGATAATATTCCTTAAGTTAAATTTCTACAAGTCAAAGTTCAAATCGGGGGAGGATATTACAGATGATGTCTTCTCCTAGCTAGGATTCATGTTGGTATCTTAGCCACTGAATGGCCATTCTTCATTGAAGATAGAGAGATTTCCGCTAACCCATGTCTAGAGACAGTTCAACTATGAATAGAGTATATCACAGGAGTACTGTAGTTACACCTGCTTCACCAAGGAGGTAAAGAAAGGTTGTTCTCCTAGATTGGACCCAATTAGATGTATGGAAGATGTTAGTGGCCTTACCATTTATAGGTGGGACTACTTTCTAGATGTAGTGAATGATGGTGTCACTCCCTAGTACATAGAGCATTTGTCCACACATTCATTTCCTCATATAACTGATCCTATAGGGGTAGTTAGTTAGGCACCACACCCTGATGTTCAACAACCACAAGAATATCCTTTGAGGGAGGAGAGACCATTATAATGGCCACTGGTAGTTCTTGTTATGATTTCTTCTCATACTATTAGATTGGATCTTAGATCGAGCAACAATGGATAGGCACATAGGCCTACTCATGTGAGAACTCACAGAGAGATGAGCACCATGGGTGTAGTAGGAGGTGATGCCAGGAGACATAGGGTAGAGGAGCCACCACAATAGGATGTGGGTGGAGGAGGGGATGATGACATGCCAAATTAGCCTCCACGGGTTTCACCCATAGGAGATGTATTAGCACAAACTCAAGATTCTCTATGACATGTGAGGGAGAGATTGAGGACTTCTCAGAGGTAGGTGGGCAAGTTATAGGTGCAAGTTATAGTTAGAGATGCATGACTAGCTAGAAGAGGGGAACTGTGAGATAGTAGATCTATGGTCTGAGATCATAGAGCTAAAGAGATAGATAGAGTTAGAGCGAGATGAGACCTATCATCATACCTCTCAGGCTGTTCATTATTACGTAGTATATGAAAATGCAATACCTCTAGCTCAACATGTCTTAAGGTTCTTTGATTATGCTTGAGCTTCTGATGGTGTAGTGCCTCCTACACATGTAGATGTTACTCCTCCTCCTCCTCCTGGTGATGAGGGGGAAGGCTATAGCTAGGTCCATGCTATCTTTTGTTCCTTTTTGTATCTTTATATTTATCATGAGATTTATTGTATATTTGATGTATCATTTTGAGACTTGAGATATTCATAGTGCTCTGATTAGCACTTATTTTGATCTTTTGATTATATCACCCTTCTGACATGTCAATGATATATATGACACTGGATGTGAATTTTCCACTCTTAGAAAGCATTAGAATTATTGATTGCAGTTTGCCTAGTAAGATAATGGTGAGCTTTTGTTTACCTAAATGTCTCTATTTGGAAACTGACACTCAACTTCTGGAACATTTTGCAAAAGTGAAATCGATCAGGAAAATCACCTGTTCTGATGATGAAGATTTTGCTAATGTCAAAGTTCTACAATGCTTTCCTTATTTGGAGGAGTTGTGTGTGCATTCTCCATTATTGGTCGTGTCCCCTACAAGTGTAAGCATTTATGTTATTTTAATCTACATGCAAGCATTTGTTTGCAAGCATTTAAAGTTATGAAATTTTTTTTGGAAAACTCTAACCCAAATTTTATTCTTATAAATAATGCTGATAATTTCTGCTATTTCTTTCCACTCTATGAAATTTACTGTTTCTTAAACTCTTATACCTTATTTATAGGATCAAAATTATGTGGCATTATTAAAGCGAATGGTTTAAACATGATCACATACTAATTTTCTTAATTTCTATAGTAAAAGTGTTAAAGTTGACTTTTTGTTTTTTTCTATCCTTAATTCTTTTTTTACTGTGTGACTTTTAAGAATAGTTGAAGCTTATCTAAACAATTTTCTATCCAACTATTAGCTTTGAAATCATTTTTTGTGGATGTAGACTATACGAAACATCCTCCAAACTATGATGTAATGTTTCTAATCTTCTCAAACATTCTGAATGGTGCTCCACTACTTGAAGCAATCAAAATAAACATAGATTAAGACAAGTCTTAAGTTGTGAGTCTTCTGCTGGAACAATGCTAGGTAGTTCCTGTTAGTTGCTAGTTATCTTAGCAAATCAGTGGGGATTTTGTTTCAG
Source organism: Cupressus sempervirens (assembly GCA_028749045.1). NCBI lineage: Eukaryota > Viridiplantae > Streptophyta > Pinopsida > Cupressales > Cupressaceae > Cupressus > Cupressus sempervirens. The sequence continues at coordinate 31,924,222 of CM053792.1, forward strand.
TTACAACCACCATTTATAAAATCAATTCCATGCAATGTGGAGGCTAAAGAAGCACTTGATGCACAAAGGTGATGTCTTTTAAATTGAAAACAAAAAAATACTTACCTTTCAGCTACGAGTAAAAAGGAATGCTACTAAAACAATCTAAAATCTGACATTCACCCTCAATTTTATACCTATTGCATCCTTGGGGATAAAAACACTTTGAGTGTGGAACCTATGGATACTTTGCAGGACATCAAGAACTAGCAGGTAATGATACCAAGGTAATGCTACTAGACTCATGCCTTTCCACTAAGCGTATAGACTCTAAACTGTAGTTTGAACCAGTGGTTCCTCCATGAAGCCCCCCCCCTCCCCCCCAATTTACCAAATATGTTCACATCCCATTCAACTAAATTGACTTATCTTTGATGGAAAAAAAATTTAATCTATAAAATCTACTAGCTGTTTGAACTTTTAGCTTATCGTTTACTTTGTGTGACAATGGATAATATAGACTATCGAAATTGATGTGTAAGTTTATGGAGAGGCATTTCAGAATATGGATAAATACTTAGCATGAACTCCATGGATAAATAGCATGATTACACATGTCAATTAAAGGTATGATGCTATAATTTCTTCATTTTTTTTATATTTTTGGTGGAACATGCTGCTTTATGCTAAAACCTTCATACCAATATATAATAATCCACTATTTATTACTGATCTTTTTATCCATATCATCTAACATATTTCAAAGTTTTCATAGGTTGCAGGACACATAAAAGGCAACAAAGGTGAGGCTGGAAAAGGTTGGGCAACATAGACTTAGCTCTGGGGGATATTCGAAAATGAAAGCACGCGTTGTAAGTAGAAATAAATGAATTGCAAAGAAAAATTATTTATAAAATGCAAATAATTTTGTTAATTAATAAAAAAATGCAGGGCGCTGATTTTAATATGGAGGCCACAGAAGAACACAAAAAAATTGCCTTCAAGCAAGGCTATGTAGCGGTGGTTGAATGCCTACAGCAAACTTCCATTGCCCCAAACGAACAGTCTCCTACATCATGTGCACAAGTAAATATGCCAAAATATATATTAAAAATTTAATACTTGAGAAAAAATTTATTTGATAATAATGTGCATGACATTGCAATGCAGCCTGTTAATCGCGACACAGATCATACGCAGCATCATGAAGCCCCTGATGTGCATTGTACTATCGATGGAGGTGGTCATTGGTTATTTAAAACTAATTATATAATTATTAATACAACTTAACATCTTTAATTGAACTTGGTGTAACCTTTTTGTGTTGAGGATATAGAATCATGTCGTGCTAAATGAGTGAGGATGTTCAGACTGATCAGCAGGTGGATCATGTCGCACATTCAAGTAAAGAAACTCTATGTTTTGTTCTTTTAAATTATTTTTTTGATTTATAGTTTTTTTACTTAAATAAAAACTCGTAATTCACTAATATAAAATGGTGTGAATTTAACTCATGAAGTACTTGTTATTGCAGCGGACCCCCCTTTGGTGCAACAGCCTCATGATGTTCCTGAATAGATGAGGAGGAGACATGTGTTAGGACCAGTAGAGGAGGGGGATGACGAGGACATTGATATTCCTCTTAGAAATTTTATGAAAAAAAAGAAACGACAAGAAAGAAAAAAAGATATGATTATTCATGAATGACTTACTCTTGAAAATTGTTAATGAATATTATTCATTAATGTTGGGTGTTAATGAATTATTCATGAATGACTTACTCTTGAATGTTGCGTGTTAATGAATTTTGTGTTAATGAATTATGCACGAATGTTGTGTGTTATGAATTTTATGTGTTAATGAATGTTATCATGTGATTATAATGATTGAATGTTATATTTCAAAAATGGATGAATTGAATGTTATTAAATGTTAATGGGGGTGATGAGGACATTGATATTCCTCTTAGAAATTTTATGAAAAAAAGAAACAGCAAGAAAGCAAAAAAGATATGATTATTCATGAATGACTTACTCTTGAATATTGTTAATGAATATTATTCATTAATTTTGGGTGTTAATGAATATTGTGTTAATGAATTATTCATGAATGACTTACTCTTGAATTATTCATAAATGTTGTGTGTTTATGAATTTTATGTGTTAATGAATGTTATCATGTGATTATAATGATTTAATGTTATATTTCAAAAATGGATGAATTGAATGTTATTAAATGTTAATGGGTGGGTGGGTGGGTGTGCAAATGAGCTTCCACCTTCACGTGGTTGGCCCTGTTAAGTAGAGAATATTTAACTTTTCTCGAAACCAAGTGAAGCTCAAACTTTAAAGATAAGCTTATAGTTAATAGTGACAACCAATTAGCAAGTCGAAATGAAGTTCTTCGTTACAGGTACCTTTTTAGTTTTTAAAGCACAATATCATGTTTTAATATTGTATAGTTTTTTTTTTCTTAAGTTAAAGTATTCTTTTACTATAACAACATAATTTATGACCATTTTAGTAACTATTCTAACATTGCTTTATGACAAATCCTGTTTTGGCAAAGATGGTGATACGTGGTGCTATCTATTCCTTGTGAGATTGGATTGCACAGGTCTGTATCTCAACATCAATATGGCAAATGGTGTGAAATTTCACTTTCCTTAGTCGTGGTTGCATACCTACTGCACTCTTTCATTTGAAAAATGAATAGAAATACTATATCTAGTAGCTTCTCTATGTTGTATTCATTTATTGGTAATGATTCAATGTCATGCCATTTGATGGTAGCTTCTAGAGTTTCATTTAGTTGTAAGGTGTGTCTTATCTTTTCAAGTTTGTATACTCCATTCGGTAGTTTGGTATTAATTGATGATGTTTGGGATCTTCTACCTTCACTCTAGTCTTCATCATCATCCAACTTGTTGTTTGGTATTTTCCATGTTATCCTCTATTTTTGTGGTCTTCAGCATGGTTGTGTATTTTATCTATCTAGTTCAAAGAATCTATGTGCCTAAGGTAGAAGCCATTTAGAACTAACAGTTGGAGAGATCGTGTTTCCCCCTGTAAAACTAGAAAATGTCACGAGTTTAAGGTCAAGAAGGAAGAAGTTGTAACATTTTGAGTAGAAAAATATGCTTAAAATTACATATTTAGTTGATTCTTTGGTGAAGTTTCTTATTTCAATTCAATTGATTTTGGTTGTCAACCAAATTCCTAACTCCAATGTATATTGTATTTCAGTGCTACATTTTCATAGGGATCTAAGTAAAATAACAGTTGACTATTATTTATATTTGAGAATTTGTGTTGTGCCTTACTATGATCCTCTGATAATAGAGGAGAAATCAATCTGAATTTGTTTCTCATGTCCCATGTTGGATGCTTCTTCTTATGTAACTAACCACTTTTGATGTGGGTTATGAACTCTGATGCTAGTATGCTATTACACTGTCATTTATTATAGAGTAGATATAATAAGTATCTATGAATATACTATAAGGATCTCTAAACATGAGTAAAGCAGTATTACATAATGTAGATCCGAACTCAAAATTCATGATGTTTTCCACTGTGGAGAAAGAGGGAAACTTAATATACTGATAACACACCCCATCAAAAGAGATCCATTGGATGGTTTTTGTTGGGGTTTGACTCTCCTAGTGTAGTGCTAAGCTAGGCTTCTAGGTGCTAGGATATTTGCTCTTGTTGGTGGTTCTAGACCCGTTGAATGCTCTAGATAATTGTCTGTCAAATTTTGGTTGAAGGAGCTATGCTTGGGTTGTCAAGTCTTATGCAAAGTTTGTCCTATTTTGTGGTGATAACATGGACTTTTATTAGTGCAGAAGTATGGTCTATAAATTCTTAGAGTCTCTAGTGCCTCTAAGATTTACACCATTGGGTGACTAATTCTTTGAAGTCCCTAATGTTTGGTGACATTGAGCTATACCTATGTGATTTATGTTTGGGTTTTCCTTCCTCATCTTCATTTCACTTTTGTGAGTTGTTTTTCCCGAGGACATTGGAAATTCCCTTTGCTAGTTCCTAAAATTGGATGGATCTAGTACAATTTTGGGCTATTCTATGTTTGTATTCTAGTTAAAATAGAGATCTCTCCACTTCAATCATGGTTGATGAGAGGCCATGGGTGAAGCATTGAATATGAGGGTTTTCCATTTTGTTGTAGAGATTGCATCTCTATAGGATACATGCCTAATGATTTCCATTTTGTGTTGGATAGGTGTTGTCACTTGATGGAGGGCCGTGAAAAATGACCATTTGACAATTAGAGCTTCTGATTCTATTTTAGATTTTCCTTTTGAGGACTTGTTTTCTAATGAAGAAGAAACTTTTTTTGATTATATTGATGCTTCGCATGCTGTTGGTCTGAGCTAGAATTCTATCGCTTCCATTCTTGTCACAATTTTGGATGTTAGATCGTATTTTAGGTACGATGCCCGCTAGCCTTGTGGCCTATGTTGTTGAAGTTACTGCTCCCACTTCTATTTTGAACAAAATTCTACTGATAATGTTGACTCTTAAATAATCACTCTTGGGCCTTGTTGACAAGTTGTAGTGGGGTTTCCTTTGTTCCAATCCTAACAATAGCGTTGCTTAGACTTTTGTCCAAGTGCATAGGAAGAGGTTTTTTTGTTGTGTTGTTGATGCCCTATGTTTATGCTTTCATCCTTGTTTGTGTAAAGGTTAACAACCCCTAGTTTTGGCTGTTATAGAAAAACAACATATCAATATCATCCTTTCAAATTGAACAATACTAGACGAGTAATGATAATATCTTGAAAAATACAAGAAGCCAAGACTACAATATACACTCGTTTGATGAAGCAAATAAAATACTTACAACAATAATTAGTCAGAACTATCAAAGTGAATTTTTAGGATTGTATAAACACAATTAGAAAATGGATCAAGAAGATTTCATGTCTTTCTCATGGAAACTTTGGTTATTATGTGTAAAATTGGCCTCATTCTTTTAACAATTATTTTCATGTTATCCGTAGAATTTTTTTTATCATTTAAGTTTCTTGTTCTTGCAAGATGAACTATGAGATGCAATGTTACTGGTGTTTGCAAATAAGTAGGATATTCCAAATGCAATGAATGTTGCAGAGATCATGATAAACTTGGGTTGCATTCTCTTAGGCAACGACACTTGTGAGTATTATATTCTTTATAATTTTTAGTATTAAAAATTGTAGATACTAATCATCTATTATGCTGCACTATTTCTACTTTGCATATAGTTTATCATCACTCTAGTAAACGAGAAAAAAATTGGAATGTTAAGTGTTGCTTGTGAAACAACTTGTATCATGTCCTAAGGTATATACAAAGCATCTGTGATAGTTTGTTAGAAATAAATCCTTTTATTTTAGATCTTATGGCTTTTGTTTTATTTTGCAGGTTTGAAAGATTATAGTGGAATAGGGTTCAAGAATTTTGTATTACAAAAATGTCTTATTTCTTTATTGATACAGATAGATTGAGGAGGTAAAAATTTAGTTTTGATGCATACTCATATGTAGGATGCAAACTTATTTTGATGTGACATTATGTGTGTTCTCTTTCACATTTTACTATCAATTTTCTATCTAATTTAATGACCCAAAATTGTGAAGGTCACAATTGCTATTAAAATCTTGTACTACCTTTTTATGTTTATCGCTTACCTATCTGCAACTCCACAATCGATATTGATAGTCTCTTGCCCTCACCGTGCAACTAAACTACTTTAGTTTTATTGATGCAACTGAACTATGAGTGCCTTTTGTGTTCTTGACAAATCGTAAGCTTTCAACTGTTGTGAAGCCATACGGATGCAAATTAACAACTGGTGAGGTGTCAATTTTAAGGCAATTTTTTGTTTCTATAATGTTTAGTTCAATTGTTAGAAATATTTCATCTAGATTGTTAATTGATAGATTGTTAACTTTTCATGTCATTTTCTACTTTGGTTGGGTTGTTCTCCTTGCATTTGTAAATCATAAATCTTGCTGCAGTCTTTAGCCTAATGATAGTTTGGTATTACATCCAAGGCGATAACATAGTTGACTTAAAACTTTGCATTAAAGAAAACATCAAGGGATAATATTTGAATTGTGGATATTTGTAAATTATGTTGGTTTTAGACATAGTTATAGTTATAGTTATATATGTGCTCTTATGATGATGTGATTGGGACTGTAAGTTTTTTTTTCACGTTTATTTGTTTGAAAAATAGATGAAATTATTGGCTTTCATTCCTAATAAATAATTCTTTTCTAATTGTATTCTTCCCTGCAGGAACCAAAATTTAGACACGCTGTGCCAATTATTGCAAAGGCTTTGCTCTCATAGGATCCTTTTAAACTACACAAAATTTGAGTTGTAAAGCATAATTGCTCAGTGGAGACTCAGGATATCGTGCACATTTCTCCCTCCTTCCCATTGTTTTGTATGAAATAAATCATGAGATGAATGAAAGAATGGTGTGGAGGTAGAAATGTGCATGATACCCTGAATCTCATGCACCGAGCAATTACACTTTAGAATCAAGTTTTGTGCAGTTTAGAAGGCTCCTATGAGAGCAAAGCTTTTACAATAACTGGGATAGCTTGTCGAAATTTCTACATATCTTGGTCTCAATTTTGACACAAATGCAAATAAGAATTAGTATTTTGGTCGCAATTTTGACACCAAACCAATCGCCCTTGACATCACTTGTATGGCACCGGCGTAGAAAATTAAGGTGTTTTCATTGCAATTTTGATGCCAAATTGGTGTAGGTTTACGTCAAAATTTTGACCAACGGCGCTCGCAAATGAGGAAATAACTGTTCAACTTGGACTAGGAAAATTGAAGAAATTCACGTCAGTAAGTCCACCTTTATGAAGTCAAAATTTTGATGCAGAATGTATGTGGCAAAAAACTAACCAAAAAAGACCAACAGTAAGCTTGGTTGCCTTATCGACCTACTCTTGTCAAAATTTTGACCTTTCTGCATCAAAATTTAGGCCTAAATTTACTAGTGAGACCTATTGTTGACAACCAAAAGATGTTCTTCATTAGCTCCATGCCCCCTAACATAAGTTTTCAAATTAGATGTGTGCATGTGGCTAATCTACTAGCTGCTCAGACCTTGGCAATCAAATTGGAGGATGATCTAATAGTGGCCAAGAAATGGAAAAGAGAGATTCAGAGCAGAGTCTCTACGAGCTCTGTCCCTAGTGTAACCAACAATACTAAAGAAATGCTTTAGAAGCTCTCTAATGAAATGTTTTCCATGAACAGACAAATGGGAAAACCCAGCTCATCACTCTAGCAACCATATCAAGACATTCCTTGAAGGTGACATGAAGGCAGACCATTGCAATTGTCGTCTACTCAGCAAAAGCTCACTATTGAGGTACCTCCTAGGAAACAAAATATGTGCATTTTTCATCTACGAGCTGATCGTGATGGTGATTCCTTCTTGAAAATGAATAGATATAAGTAACTCAATACTACTAGTAAGCTAAACATCAAGTGCCCCACAAGTGAAGATGATTTTGCTACACATGGTGACTCTAGAACATTCTTTTTAGAGTATGAATCAGATTTGGATGTTGGAGGTGACTATTTCACCACCTTAGATAGAATTCAGATGACCGTGGCCATGAGAATTTAGAGAGAGAAGAACTATGTGAACTTTGTTCCTTCCCAGAACATAGCCACTGACCCTTCACCAGCTGCAGCTGGAGCATCCACTTCCTCATCCTGGAGGAAAGAGCAATCAAGGTTCGATCCAAGTGGTGAGCCTCAATCTTTATGTGACATAATACAATATTGTAAAGATGCTCATATCCAAGTGTCTCCCCTTGATTATCTCAAAATTCATCCTATCAAATTGCAAAAGCTAGTAGATTATTGTAAAAATGATGCTAATGCCAAAACTCAACCTAATCTCAACTCTACCTTTAGCAATGACCAATCTCAATTGAATAGTGGTCCACTAGCTAATGAAGAGTTTGTTTTGCCTATTCTCTTCAAAGAGGAAGAAGCATCAGTTCTAGCTACCTCCCCTGGTCAAAAGTCGGAACCATTCTATGTGTCCTTTGTTAGCATGAATATTAATGCTATGGGGGAGCATTGCAGAAAATTGATGTGACATTTTCATGATTGTGTTTGTCATTGATGACAACATAGTAATAATCTTGTAAAGACTGACAGAGTAGCAGACTATGATTTTTGTATTGAGAACATTATATTACTTATCTAATGATGCACGGTTACCAGCGCCTACTACAGTGTGTATTTGTTACAAGGGCAAGTGTGCAAAACCTAATGTAACAATGTACAGAAGATATGGTTGATCTATAGAGAAACATATGGAAACAGAGTATTAGGAAAGTAGTTCCTATTGTATGATTGCTACAGTTCATTATTACAATTGTAGTAAAGGGTTGGGCAATCAACTGAAGATAGTATACTGACCCTTGATGATGTCAGAGAGTGCACATGTATGAAAGTCGCACATGTGAAAGTTTATGCATAACTATGGGTTGACAGCATTAATTAAATGTGTATTTCATTTAATTAACGTGTGGAAAGCCAACTCAAGGATTTATTATTGAGCATGGTATAAAGGAAAGATTTTTTTTGTGTTTTACACAGAAGAGAGAAGACTTGCGAATTACTAAGCAGAAAAGGAATACAAAAGCAGAATAACATACCTATGTGTGTAAGTGACCTTAAGGGTTATAGTTACTAAGTTCAGAGTTCCAAATCTGATTGCATGATCTCAAGGTGAACGAGTTCGATGTACTGGACAAAGGAAGAAGTAAAAGTTTGTTACACATCTATTATTTTGAGAGGAATATTATTGAGGTCAATTGGACATTGGGTTTGTTGATCTAATCCTAAACCTATTTGGACAGTGGGTTCAGCTTCCTTCCACAACTCCTAATAGGGTTGGAATCTCTTAACAGGGATTCAAAGTCTCCTAACAAGGACTCTTTGCACTAAATGTTGTAATAGACTCTTAACAAGATCCATCCTCTAATATGGAATATTTATATTAGTACATCATTTTGTGGGCATCACTCCCACTGAGGTTTTTCCTCTGATCAAGGGTTTCCCTAGTCAACATATCTGGTGTAATAGTTTATGTGCATCTCTTTATGATTGTTGTTTACTTTGCTAAAATGGTCAAGATTGTTTAAGAGGACAATTGTTTTAAATTTTAATATAAATGATTCACACCCACACCCCCCCCAGTTATATTGGTGGACTATTATTTCTAACATCCTTATATGTAAATGGCCATAAGCTTAGTAACTGCATTATTGATTATGGAGCCTCTGATAGCGCCATGCCCTCTTTAGTTGCTCATGCCCTTGGCTTGACCCTTACCAAAACCTTTGGATGTTGCAAATCCATGGATGCAAAGAAGGCCCCTCTAATAGGTCACGTGAAACATGCACAAGTAGCATTAGCTACTCACCCTACAAAGAGAATGAAGCTAACCATCCTGGTAGCAGATATTCTGACCAGCTATGGTATGCTTTTGAGTAGAAGCTTTTGTAGAGATATGGGATAGGAAATCAAGATGGGTTGGTCTCATGCCATCATTCTCATGGGTAATAAGAAGATCAAGTTGGAACCTAAGGAAAAGGCCAAGTTCATGGCCTTGAAGTCTGATGACCCTAAGGCGCATATCCTATATTAAGAAATGGAGTTTTGAAATTACATGATGTTCTCTTAATTCAATTATTATGAGGAACATCTAGAGCCTTCTAGTGACCCAAAAATTTGGACTCTGGAGTTCGATGGCAGTTGCTCTACTATCGGGTCTAGAGCTGGTGTAGTGCTTGTATCCCAAATGGAGATGTGACTCAGCCTGCATACAAGCTACAATTCAAAAACACCAACAACACAAAAGAGTATGAAGCCTTTTTGTTGACTATCACTGCAGCAAATTAGAGAGAAGACAAGATCTTAAAAGCTCAAGGAGACATAGAGCTTATATTCAAGCAAGTTCTATCTCAGTATATTGTAAATAATGCTAGACTCAGGAATTACAGAAATAGGGTTTGGGATGAGATTGAGCATCTAGACACTTTCTCAATTCAATTTGTTCCAACGGAGCATAAGGCAAGGGTGGACTTGTTAGTTGCATCTTCCTCATTGCTACTCCCACATCCAGATCTCATAGACAATCAACACAAGGTCAAAGTCTTGTTCAGGCCAAATATTTCTAACAATGTTGAGACATGGAAAGTGTTCAATGATGATAAGAAAATCTAGTCTTTTCTGGAAGAATATCAACCTTTCAGTGAGCAGTACTTTGAAGGGAGAAAAAACACCTGCAAAGATTTCTCCCCTGACACCAAGAAAGAGTTGGGGCTTGGAGCTAAACAACTCAAGTTAACAAGATCCCTCGACATCTTATTTCCCTTGAGAAACTATTTGATAGGCACGATGTAATCATTTGAAGGGAAAAGGGAAGAAAAGGTAGAAGTTTTGTAGAGTATGAAGGAATGAATATTGGCACCAAATATAAACCCAAGATGGTTAATATCGATAGCAGTTGCTCAAAGGAAGAAAGAGAAAAAGAAAAAGAACTATTGACAAAATACCAATATGTATTTTCTTCGAGATATGAAGACCTAAAGACCTTTAGTAATGGTGAGTTAAAGCACAAGATTCTCCTCAAGCATGAAGCTACTCCCTTTAGGAAAAAGCAACGTAACTACATACCTATGGTCTTAGATGCCATCTTTACGGAAGTTCACAATATGTTGGAAGAAAGAATTATCTACCCCATAGATCATTCGACATGGAATTTGAATTAGGCATCTCTAAAGGACAATTATGCCTTACCCAATATGGATCATCTATTATAAATAGTGCCGGCTCTAAAATAATGTCAATGCTAGATGGATTTTTGGGTTTCAACCAAATTGAGGTGAATCTAGACGATCAGTTCAACACTATGTTCACCACTCCTTAGGGGACATTTGCATATACCAAAATGCCCTTTGGGATCATTAATGTTGGTTCCACCTTTCAAAGGGCTATAAATCCATCCTTAACTGATCTAAAGGATAAGATCATCATTATCTATGTGGATGATCCGATAGTCTTCTCCAAGAAAAGAGAAAAGCATCTAAGGAACTTAGAGAAAGTGTTGAAAAGATGCAAGGAGTATGAGATTTCACTCAATCCCAAGAAATCGATCTTTTGTATTACAGATGGCAAGCTATTGTCACATAATATCCTAGGAAGGCATCAAGATTGACCCAAAATCTGTTAGAGCCATCCAGCAGCTAAATTTTTTGAGAAGCAAATCTGGAGTCAAATCATTCTTTGGACAAGTAAACTTTATGAGATGTTTCACCCCTAATTTTTTTGAATTCACCAAGTGCATTGTTGATATGATGAAAGGAAGTCAAAGCTTCAAAGGAATGATTCTGGAAGAAAGACTTTCGATCAAACTAAAGATGTACAGCCAAACCACCCATGTTAGTAAATCTAGATTACACTAAGGAGTTCATATTGCACTTCTATTCCTCAGCCCATACACTATCTACAATACTCATGTAGGAAAACAAGGAAGATATGTAAGCTCCCATTGCTTTCATGAGTACTTCCCTCAAGGAGAATGAGCTGAGATATTCTCAAATGGAAAAGCATGCCTATGCAGTGGTAAGAGCTCTCAAAAAAATTAGATTATATTTCTTACACTCTCATTCTATTGTATTTGTACCCGATTTAGTCGTCAAAAGCATATTGACTCAACAAGAGATAGGTTCCAACACTAGAGGTTCATGGATAGAAAAGGTTCAAGAGTATGACATTGACTTGAAGCCAACAAAATTGGTGTGCAGAAATAGCTTATGTAAGATGATTGTAGAAAATTAGGACTTGAACTAAGAAGATGAATCTTCAAGGGGACTGATGATCAGTCTCCAAGATCCCTGGTTCTCAAACATTCCCTATATTCTAACTTACAAGGATTTCCCTAATCGACTAACATATAAGTAGAAAAGAGACCTCATTCTTAATTGGCTAAGTATGTCATCTATGATGACTGACTAGATAAGAGGGCAATAGATGAGACCTTCCTAAGATGTATGGATAAACCTCAACAAGAGAGATTGCTTCATAGTTTCCACAATGAGGCCTATGGTGGTCATTTTCATCAACAGTTACAACATAAAAGATTTTGAGGCAATGTTATTACTAGTCTGGCATGTTCAAGGATGCTTATAAGTGGGTGGCCAAGTGTGACAAGTGTAGGATGTTCTCTAGCAAGCCTCAAGTAGTTGCTCTACACCTAAGGCCATTTGTAACTGAAGGTCCCTTTCATCCATGGGGAATTTATTTCATTGGACCAATCACTCCACCCTCTTTTGCTAGCCATTTATATGTCATCACTACTATAGACTACTTCACTAAATGGATGGAGGTCAAACCAACTAAGAAAACTACTGCGAATTCATCAAAGAGAACATTTTGATAAGTTTTGGAGTGCCAACAAAGCTTGTCATGGATAATGCTTCTTATTTTTCTTCGACAAAAATTACAAAATTTTGCTACAACAACAATATACACCTAATTCATTCATCAGATTACTTCCCTCATAGAAATGGTCAAGTAGAATCAAGCAATAAGAACTTGGTCAATAACATGAAGAAGTTGGTTTCTAAGAACCAAAAGAACTGGCAAAAGAAATTGCATGATGCACTCTGGGTAGACACAATTACTCCTAAGAAGGAAATTGGGATTTCCCCATTCGAGCTAGCATATGGAGTTCAAGCTAGCCTTTCTCTCCCATTAGAGCTATCCATTTGCAAACAACATCAAGTGATCAAGGATCCAATTTTCCAAGATGGATTCGAGAAGTGCATTATGTACCTAACTAAGCTAGAAGAAGAATGTGAAAGGATGGTTGATCATATTACATAACATCATAAGTGCCTAAAGACATTCTTCAACAAGAAGGCCAAACCAAGGAAGTTCATGGAGGGAAATGTGGTCCTATTATGGGATAGAAGGTAAAAGCCCAAAAGTATGCATCACAAGTTTGACTCCCTCTAGAAGGGCCCTTTCAAGATAATGCAAGAAAACCATAACAACTCTTTCATTCTAGTGTATTCTTCTAGAGAGATTCTGCCATTTTTTTACAATTTTCAGGATCTAAAGTTGTATCAAATTCATAATTGAAAGCACGTAACCCCTGTAGTTAGTGTTAGTCTAGGTAGGTTTCTTTGCATCTTTCCTTGCTTTGTTTTCATGCTTTTCTAGATTATTTTTCCTTTCTATTGCATGCTTACTTTAGTTACCCATGGTAGTTTTCCATTTCAGCTAAGCAAAACTAGAGATTTTGGGTCCCTTCTTAGACATTTTGCAATGCCTAAGTCCCCAGTCAAAGCTAGTTGTTTCCAATTTTTAGTCTTACCCTTAATGCTTGAAGTATTTTGGTATGAAAGTGAACATGATGTCTAAGTGTCCATAGGTAACTTACTTCTCATCTTTCTCAAAGTACTCTACTTTCTTTTTTTGTCAGCTCCCCTTTACCTTTACCTTTACCCATCACCTAAGAAGGTTTTCTATTTTTTTGGTGCACATGGGGTCTAGGTGATCTAGGCATGGTTGGGGTGTATTATGGCATACTCCCAATGAGTAGTAACTTTTTCTGCACCTCATTATTTGTTATCTTGCCCTAAATTTCCATGTCCCATGGATTCTGAGTTTTCAATCTGATTTTCCCCTTGAGCAAACTGCATCAAGTGTGAATCTAAAAGATGAACCCATGACAGTGATTAAATGTTATGCTAGAAAGGCCATCTAAGATATGGATCAAAGCCAGAATGAATCTCATTCAAATTTGTGGAGATAAGATCAAGTGCTATGAGGGAACACATGTCTAGGGTTTTTATGTTGCATATTCATGGAAATGAAGTTGTTTAGTTATGTTTCCGACGATGTATGAACTTAAGCCAAATCTCAGTCCCGAGGATCAAATAGTATGAGCATGACATTGAATGAACCATTTATGGGCTCATAATCAGAAAGGGATGCTCGAGATCTAGCTTTGAGGCCATCAGGTTGAGGTGAAAGGATGAAGTGTTGCTTTTGTGCTCTAGTCCAAAAAATGATGATGTCAAAGGAGTTTTTCACCCCAAGGAAATGAAAAGGACCACTTCTCCAAAGGACTTGAAAATAGAAGTTCAAGTTGCTTTAAAATGTGAATATCTTTTGGAGATGCTCAAAACATACTTTCGGAGAAGTTAGCGATGGAGATGTGACCCTGATATAATGGAAATGTAGTGTTAAAAGCCTTAGGCAGAAAGTGAAAGAACGGAGTGTCCAAGCTAGCAAAAGGATTACTACCCATGCTACAAATTTGAATATAAGAAAAATAGGTTTGGGTAAAAGCTAAGTGCCTCTCTCTCTTTCTCTCACACATGTATTAATATTATTAAGCATATCTGCATTCTGAATTCTGAAGCAAAGTAAGGCACTTTCTATAAAGCTAAAGCATTTGTGTTGTTAAGTGATTCTTAGTCATGTCACTTTACTTTTAAGTAAAGTAAGAGAGCTTTCGAGAACTTCTTTTTCTCAATTGTAGGTGTGTCATCTTTGTTAGATAACTTGAGACTAGTTATCATACGTGTACCAATAGGCTTACAACTTTCCAAGCCAAATCTTTTCAACAAGTCTTTAAAATAATTAGCTTCTGATAAAAAAAAATACCATCACTATTTTGTACAATTTGTAGACCCAAGAAAAATTTCATCTTACCTATCAATACTCATTTCAGTTTTATGTCATCAACAAATATTACGATGATCAAAAGTTCATTTTCAATTTCTTTCAAATACAAATTTCTATATGTCATACCTTTAGCAAATCCCAACTTTGTTAAATATTTTTCCAATATTGCATACCAGGTTCTAGGTGCTTGCTTTTGACCATACAATGATTTCTTCAATTTTCATACCATGTCCTTTTCTTCTATCAAAGAAAATCCTTCAGGCTTCTCAATGTAGACTTCTTCTTCAAGTTCTTCATTCATAAAAGTTGACTTAATATCCATTTGATACACTTTGAGCTTCTTACTTGCTACATAAGCTAAGAACATTCTTACTTCTTCAAGTCTAGAAATAGGGGCAAATGTTTCCACATAGTTTATTCCTTCTTGCTATGAATATCCTTTGCATTCTAATCTTTCTTTATTCCTCACAACTTCACCTTTTTTATTCATCTTATTTCTAAAAACACATTTATTTCTTATAACATTCTTGTCTTTAGGTCTAGGAACCAATTCCCATTTCTCATCCTTCACAATTTGATCTAGTTCTTCATTCATTGCTTTAATCCAATAATCATCCTTGCATGCCTCATTTGCACTCTTTGGTTCAACTTGAGAAATCAAACTCAATTATTCATGTACTTTTTTCTTGTCATAACTCCTCTATCTTTGCTACAAATAATATGATTCTCAGGGTGGTTCTTTGTCAAATTCATGTTCGGTGTAGGTGTTGTTGTTACAAGTCTTACTTCTTCTCTAGTTTCAGATCTTGGTTCTTCTCTTTGTTTAACAATTTGAACATAATTGTGCAAATCATTGTTAGTCTCAAAGAAAACTTCAATATTCTCTCTAACATGTTTAGGATTATCTTCTTCATTTTTTAGAAATATAATCTAGCTTTCTCTCTTTAACTTATAAAAAATTCCATCCACTTTCACATTTCACACTCAACAATTGTCTTATTCATTTGATTAAAACATTTATAAGATTTAATTTTCAATGACTAACCAAGGAACATACCTTTATCACTTCTTGCATCAAACTTACCAATATCATCATCTCCCTTTATGTAAGACTTATTTCCAAAAATTCTGAAATATTTCACTAAAGGTGCATATCCAAACCATAATTCATAAGGAGCCTTGTTTGTAACTTTTTTGATATGCACTTTGTTCATGGTGTATACTGCAATGTTGATCATTTCTCTCCAAAATGTCTTGGATGCATCATTCTCAAACATCATTTCTCTTAATGCTTCTATTGCAGGCCTATTTCTTCTTTCAACAATCCCATTTTTCTCATAAATTTCTTTTCTGAAGTGACCAACCATTGATCTCCTTAAGTTGTTAAGCTTTTTTTTTAAGGACTTGATGCTCTGACACCAATTGTTAGAAAGTAAATCCCACAAAGATAACTGAGAAGGGGGGTGAATCAGTTATCCAACTATTAAAAATTTTATCAACCTTGTTAATCCTTACCCATATGATAAATATAATCAACAACAATGAGAATATACTCATACACAATAACATTAGATATGTTAACTAGTGAAACCCTTTATCAAAGGGAAAACCCCAGTGGGGATGGTACCCACAAAATAATTTACTAATATAAAAGTCCCTTGTAAGAGGATGGACTTTGTTAAGAGCTAATGAAATAAATTTAGTACATATCAATCTATTTCAGGAGACTTTGAATCCCTTTTAGGAGATTCTAACCGTATGAGCGATTGTCTAGGAAGAAGGACCCACTATCCAAACAACTTTAGGGGAAAGATCACCTTACTCACTATCCAACTTATCTTTGTATTATTCCTTGCAGAATAATAGAAATGAAATAACTTCAGCTCCTTCTTTGTCCTCTTGACTAGACCAAACCTCTTCTGATCTCAATACTAGATCACCAACTTTGCATCCAAATACTCCCTTAGATCACTTACACGCATTTACCAACTTCGCATATCATTTGCACAATCCACACTTCACTCTTGCTCTCATCAATTACATGCTTCATCAAAAGGACAATAATCTTCCTTTATACCATATCCTTGAGATAATTCCTTGCGTTATCCTTCAGGATTTCCTAATTAAATATAATAGGACCTTATTAAAATATTATAAAACATTACATCTTTTTGTAGTTACAAGTCACTATTGGCTCACAATCTTTACAACTTCTTACATGTGTGACCTCTAAGCTTGTGCATGTACTAGCATCATCATCAAGATGTCTTCTATCACTATTTAATTGTGCTTATCACAATTCTATCCTAGTTAAGAGATACAAATCAATCATTAGAAGTCACTTATCAGATATTATGTCTGCTTACCATCTTATGTAATTGATGAATAACTTATGCATGTCGTTGGCTCTTTGTATACACACTTGTCCACATTAACATGACACAATGTAGAATACATCCTTAACTACGCT
Organism: Cupressus sempervirens; assembly: GCA_028749045.1. Lineage (NCBI taxonomy): Eukaryota > Viridiplantae > Streptophyta > Pinopsida > Cupressales > Cupressaceae > Cupressus > Cupressus sempervirens. The sequence continues at coordinate 31,941,433 of CM053792.1, forward strand.
TGACCTGGTCATCAATACACAGTCTATAGGACCTCATTCTCTATCTACTACTCTATCAGTCTTCACATAAATAATACTATGTTGACATCAATGACAAACACAATCATGAATGTAACATGTCAATCATGTACACATTGTCTCCACAGCATAGGATACTCCCTCAAAGGAATATCATCAGCATTCATGTTAACAAATTCTTCATAAAGTTCACAAATTCTCAAACTTCAACACTATTCATTACTTCAATATCCAGCTCCCTTAACTCAGTAGTTCCTCTAGGACTCATGTCATTCACAATCTCAAAATAAGTCTTCTTAGTACTTATGTTGATTGGATTTTTATATGGAAACTCAGCTTGTGCCAAAACCAAGTCTCAATTATAAGGTTTATCTCCAATCATGGATCTCAATGGGTTACCTAGCAACTTTAGTTTATCCATTAGTCTCTGGATGAAATGTACAACTAAACTTAAGCTCGATATTCAACTTCTTCCAAAGTGTTCTTCAAAAAATAACCATTAAACTTGGTGTCTCTATCTAAAAAAATAGTCTTAGAAAAACCATGAAGGAAAATAGATTTGTGATGTGTACTACAACTGATGTCTTCTTACAAGATATGAAATATGTCATTTTAGAAAAAAAATTAGCCACTACAAAGATAGAATATTTAACTCTCTGATTTATGGGTAATCTAAGAACAAAACCCATATTGATATCTTTTCAAGGCTTACTAGGAATAGGCAATGGTGTGATAAAGGGTGCTCCCCTTAATACCACAAACACACAACAAAAATAGAGAAACAACAACAATATTGAGAGAGAGAGAGAGAGAGAGAGAGAGAGAGAGAGAGAGAGAGAGAGAGAGAGAGAGGATTCTTATTATCTCCATAAGTGTGGAATTAAAGAATTCAAAATTATAATATGCAAACCCACATGGATGTCTTCATTACAACGGTCTATAAGAAAGAGTTGTGACTATCACCTAGAACTACCTTAGACAACCTACAGGTCTTCCTTATATATGGAATTTTCACTAGCCAGGAAGGTTCTAGATACCAAGTCCTAGCCCTGAAGGTAAACCAACCTCATATAAGATTACTTTATTACACTTTATTCATGGGATCAGCTCAAGACAATTTTAAAAATATATTTTTGAATGAGCCCACTTCTAGAAATCATAACTAGCAAACCATGGATCTAAGGGGTTATTATAACCCCATTCTAGAATACTCAGCTACATTAATCCAGTGGTTGTTTGTACAAGAACCTATTAGTTGATGTTTGACCTCATTTCAAAGCCATTAAGGTCTTCATCACTAGACCTAAAGTCTGGATAGCAAAAACTTTGCAATAACTACAGTAATACATATGATATGACAATAAAACTCATCTAGTAGGTTGATATGTCTAAGATGAACCTATGCACATGAGATTAGAATAATATTAGCACATAATATAAACTTTACTAAAATTAGAAATCTTCCAAAAATAGAAACTCTGCATGGGAATAACCCTTATTGAAAACACAAAATTGGAAAAGAAATATTTTTGAGTGATGCAAGATTACCCTTACACCTAGGATGCTTATGCATAAAAAACCCAGGATAATTTTACAAGTGACTCTATCACATCTCAAGTAGTCAAAGAAAAACCAATATGTTCAACCTCCTCCCTTGCTAGCCGTGATGAATCCTCCATTGGCCTCCTTTTCCATTTGACTAGATACTCTTCATATGTTTTATTTGTTAGCATGAATTCAGATGATACTACATTGGGGGAGTATCCTAAGCATTAAAAAGTATTGATATGTTGCATTCATGATTGTATTTGTCATTGATGTCAACATAGCAGTGATTCTATTAAGACTAGAAGAATAGCAATCAGTAATCTTAGTATGTGCAGTGGAGGACATGTTCTTGAGGTTGTTTTGATGACATGGTTTAAAAGAATAAGTCTGATTCAATGTTGTATAGAAGTTACACTTGTTTTACTAGAAGCAATGCAGAAACAGAGCATTTGTTTGGCAGTTTCTGATGTTTCTATTATATCTTTTAGACAAGATGTAATGAAGGTGATGCACAAATAATAGTGATAGAGGACAGTCATGTCATGATGTCAACATGTGTGCAAGATGTGGTTTCACACATGTGAAGTTTTGTATAGATTGTGAGCTGACAGTATTGTGAATTAATTAATTGTCTTATTTTAATTAATTGGGAAACCCTCAAGGCCGACTCAAGGAGTTATTATGAAGATATGGTATAAAAGAAAGTTTTTTTCCTTGTTTAGGAAAAGACTTGGATTTAGAGGATCAAGTGGAATGCAAAGTATTAGTACACATCTCGAGGAGCAGAATGCTTACTGAATGCATGTAAGCGATCCAAGGGATCATTAAAGGTGTAGTATGAGATCTGGTTACAAGATCTGAAGGAGTAGAAGTCTAGTTGATGTGACAAAGACAGTAGAAGGAAGTACATTTCATTTCTATTATTCTGCAAGGAATAATATAGAGATCATTTGGACAATGGGTTCTTTGATCTTAAACTTAAATTTTTTTGGGCAGTGGGTACAACTGTCTTCTATAACTCCTAACGAGGTTGGAATCTCCTAACAGGGATTCAAAGTCTCCTAACAAGGACTCACATGTATTTTATGTTGTAACAGACTCCTAACAAGGTTTATCCTCTAACAAGGAATATTTATATTAGTATATCATCTTGTGGGTGCCATCCCCACTGGGGTTTTCCCTCTGATCAAAGGTTTCCCTAGTTAACATATCTGGTGTTAATTGTTCATGAGTATCTTGTTGTGGTTTCAGGTTATATTACTCACATGGTTAAGTTTGTTTAAGGTTAATGTTTCTGATGATAGTTGTATAACTGATTCACCACCACCCCGCCCCCCCCCCCCCCCCCCCCCCCCCCCCCTAATTATATCAATGGACTATATATTCTAACATTATTCCTAAGATTATTAAGCCTACTAATGTTGTCTGCAAGGAATGTATTTTGGTTAAGCAAAGGAAAGTGTCTTTTCCCAGCAAGAATTTCTCTACTACAGAGAGATTGGAGATTGTTCACATAGATTGGAGTGGTCCTACAAGAACCAGAGGATTCTATTGTGAAAGGCACTTTATGATTTATGTTGATGATTTCACTAGGATGATGTGGGTAGCATTTCTTAAAGAAGAGTCTAAAGCTTTTGAGAATTTTAAGATATTCAAGAATAGAGTTGAAAATGAATCTGGTGTTAAGATTAGGTGTTTAAGATCAGGTAGAGGAGGATAGTTCACTTCTAGAGAGTTCAACATATTTTGTGAAGAGAATAGAATCAAAAGATAGTTACCTTCACCTAGAACACCTGAACAGAATGGAATTTCTAAAAGAAGGAACAAGTCAGTAGCAGAAGAAGAAAGAGCAATGTTATTTGAGAATGATGTCTCAAAGACATTTTGGAGAGAAGCGGTTAACGCTGCAATATATACTCTTTACATAGTACATATCAGAAAAGGTATGAGCAAGACACCTTATGAGTTATGGTTTGGTCACTCCATTAGTTAAGTATTTCAAAAAAAATGGAAGTAAGTGTTACATAAAGAGAGATGAAAATATTGGTAAGTTTGATCCTAGAAGTGATGAAGGTATGTTTGTTGGTTACTCATTGAAAAGAAAAGCATATAGATGTTTCAACTATAGAACTAAAACAATAGTTCAGTGTGCAAATTTAAAGATTGATTAAAAGTTTGGTACTAAAGAGAAGATTGTAGATTATAATTCTGATGAAGAAGAGGATAGTTCTAGAATTGTTAGACAGAATGCTAAAATTCTTTTTGACACTAACAATGGCATACAGAATGATGTATCTATTGAGCATAGAGAAGATTAGAGATTTGAACCTAGGGAAGAGATCAAATTTGAGATGTCAACTCCTACTTCTAGTAGAAACATGACAAAGAATCACCCTCTAGGTTAGATAATTGGGAGCAAGGATAAAGGTGTGATGACAAGGAACAAAGTGAATGAGGAATTGTGTCTAGTTTCTCAAGTGGAACCTAGAGCACAAATGAAGCATGTAAGGATGATCACTGGATGCAAGCTATGAAAGAAGAACTAGATTAGATTGAGAGGAATTGGACATGGGAATTATTTCCTAGACCTAAAGGCAAGAATGTGATAGGAACCAAATGGGTATTCAAAAATAAGATGAATGAAAACAATGCCAGACTTGTTTGTAAAGTTTAATCACAACAAGAAGGCATAGATTATGAAGAAACCTATGCACTTGTGGCAAGAATGGAAGCAATAAGGATGTTCTTGGCTTATGCAGCAAGCAAGAATTTCAAGGCTTATCAGATGGATGTCAAATCAGCTTTTTTGAATGGAGAACTTGAAGAAGAAGTCTACACTGAGCAACCTCATGGATTCCCTCTGATAGAAGATAAAGATTTTGTATGTAGACTAAAGAAAGCACTATATGGTCTAAAGCAAGCACCTAGAACTTGGTATGCAAAATTGGATAGGTTTTTATCAAAGCTTGGATTTATCAAAGGTATAGTAGATGGTAATTTGTATTTGAGGAAAACTGATGATGGCCTATTTATCATTGTAATATTTTTGGATGACATAATATTTAAAGGAAATGATGAAGAAAGTGACAAATTTGCTTAAGAGATGAAAAATGAATTTGAAATAAGCATGATAGGAGAAATGAAGTTTTTCCTAGTATTGTAGATTGCGCAGAACAAAGATGGGATATTTATTTCACAAACTAAGTATCTGAAAGATTTTTTGAAAATATTTGGTTTAAATAATTGCAAACCTATTGGTAAACCCATGATAACTGGTCACAAGTTATGTAGTAAAGATGAGACTCCTACAATTGAGCAGAAGAAGTACAGATCTATGATTAGAGGATTGCAATATTTGACTTGCACTAGACCAGATATAGAAAATGCAGTTGGGCTTGTGGAAAGATTCCAAGCTTATCCAAAAGAGTATCATTATGCAGTAGTAAAGAGGATATTCAGATATTTGAAAGGTACATATGATTATGGGATCTGGTATGATAGATCAAGTGATTTCACCTTGTGCTCATATATTGATGCAGATTGGGCAGGCAATATAGATGATAGAAAGAGCACCAGTGGTGGAGCATTCTTTCTTGGAGGAAGATTAGTTTCTTGGTTGACCAAGAAATAGAACTACATATCTCATAGTACAACTGAGGTAAAGTATGTTGCAGCAGCAAATAACTATAATCAAGTTATGTGGATGAAACAAATGTTGAAAGATATTAGGATTGAGTTCACAGAACTTGACTATGATAACACAAGTATAGTACAAGTATGTATAAGAATCTAGTATTACATTCTAAGACTAAGCACATATCCATAAAGTATCATGTTTTGAGAGAAAGGCAACAAAGAAAGAAATAAGGTTGGAGTATGTAAGCACTAAAGATCATATTTTAGATATCTTTACGTAGTCATTTCCTAAAGATACTTTTGAGTACCTAAGAGGTATGCTAGGGGTTATGCCCCTACCTACTTCAAAAAAGTTAATGCAAGGAGTGCATCAGTCTAGTGGCACAGAGCATTGTGGTTAGACAAGATTGAATGTTGATGCTTCCTAAATGGGGGAGTATCTAATATGTACTGATTCATGAAGGACTCTTGGTAATTGGTAATTGACATTGAACAGTGTCTTTGGACACTCAAGTTGGTTGATGATTTGAGCAGCTGATTAGCAATTGGTATTATGATTGATACCTTTAATATTGATGTCCATGGGGGAGAGAATGTACATTAAAAACATATTGAGAGAATGTACATAAGCAGTAAGAAGAGAAGCACCTATTGAGATGACAATGGGGGAGAGTTATCTCTTTAGAGAGATTTAGAAAGATTCATGTAAGTACGCAGTCAAAAATATATGTGTGCAGAAGGAAGTGCAAGTGCGCAAATGCAACCAAAGAGTATTGGAAGTTGTTTACTGTGAACAATTATTGTCATTCCTAAAAGAAGAAAATGAACAGTACAATGTTCTAGAAGATTTTAGATTGATGAAGAGGATTTGAGAAGATGGCTTCAGTAGAGTGCAGTTTGTTATTCTTAGAACTTAGATATTTTTCATCTATGTTGCCATCAATGTCAAAGGGGGAGATTTTTAGCATGAATATTGATTGTACTACATTGGAGAAGTATCTTAAGCATTAAAGAGTATTGATATGTTGCATTCATGACTATATTTGTCATTGATGTCAACATAGTAGTGATTCTGTTAAGACTCGAAGAATAGCAGTCAGTAATCTTAGTATGCATAGAAGCTGAGGAAGTTTTAGATGATGCACAGTGGGGGACATGTTCCTAAGGTTTTTCTAATGATGTGGTTTAAAGGACTAAGTTTTATTCGATGTTGTATGGAAGTTACACTTGTTTTACTAGAAGTAGTGTAGAAACAGAGTATCTATTTGGTAGTTTCTGATGTTTGCATTATATCTTTTAGCCAAGATGTAATGAAGGTGATGTGTAGATAAAAAATATAGCAAATAGTCATGTGATGATGCTAGCATATGCGCAAGATGTGGTTTCACACATGTGAAGTTTTGTATAGATTGTGAGCCGACAATATTGTGAATTAATTAATTATCTAATTTTAATTAATTAGGAAAGCCTCAAGGCTGACTCAAGGTATTATTATGAAGATATGGTATAAAGGAAAGTTTTTTTCCCTATTTGGAAAAAGACTTGGATTTAGAGGATCACGTGGAATGTGAAGTATTAGTGCGTAGTTCGAGAAGGAGCGGAATGCTTACTGAATGCATGTAAACAATCCAAGGGATCATTGGAGGCACAGTATGAGATCTGGTTACAAGATCTAAAGGAGTAGAAGTCTAGTTGATAGGATAGAGATAGAGGAAGGGAGTACATTTCAATTATATTATTCTGCAAGAAATCATACAGAGATCATTTGGACAGTGGGTTCTTTGATCTTAACCTTGAAGTTGTTTGGGAAGTTGGTCCAACTGTCTCCCACAACTTCTAACAGGGTTGGCACAACTCCTAACAGGGTTGGAATCTCCTAACAAGGATTCAAAGTCTCCTAACAAGAAATCATATGTATTGAATGTCATAACAGACTCCTAACAGGGTATATCCTCTAACAAGGAATATTTATATTAGTACATCATCTTGTGGGTACCATCCCCACTGAGGTTTTCCCTCTAATCAAGTGTTTCCCTAGTTAACATATCTAGTGTTAATTGTGCACGAGTATCTTGTTGTGGTTTCATTTTATATTACTCACATGGTTAAGTTTGTTTAAGGTTAATGTTTCTGATGATAATTGTATAATCGATTCACCCTCCCCCTCTCAATTATATCAATGGACTATATATTCTAACATTATTATTTGTACTTCTTCCAACATGACTATTCAATATCTCCTCAATCTCCTTTATAGATGAAGTTGTTGTTAGAATACTCTATTGAGTGTCTGCAACTTCATCTTTGTTACCTCCTTCATATTACTCTATCAAATCTAAAATGTTAAATGTTTGTTAAATATCTAGTTCAACAAGAAACTCTATTTCATAGGCATTTCTAGAATCATGCATTTTTAGTATTTTACATTGTCCAAACTTCTTCATTTTTATGTTATTATATGTACCCGCTAGAAATCTCTCCTTCAAATGAACCATGACTTAATCTCTAATGGGTAAAAGCATAGATTTGTGTCACCGTTTAGGATACCAAAACTTGTTTTAGTCAAATCTCATTTCTCTATCAAAACTCAATTTTTTTCAAAAACTAAAAATATTGTTTTATAGATCTCAGATTCAATATCATCATTATATAAATTTTTGAATGTTTTGATTAGTTATAATATGTTATAATCTAAAAATATTATAAGTCGATATTTCAACATTTCAGAAGATGCTCCCTCGAAAAAGGAAAAAAATAGTAAATCATATCAAAAAAATAAAAATTCATATTTATCTCTAGAGGAGAGAATCCTCTTCACGAATATGTAATTTTTTTTCAAGAAGGTACAGATTTGATAGGGAAGTTTTGATGGGAGGACAAGACTATTGGACGTTAAAAAGGTCAAACTTGAGTGCTTATAACAAAGAAAATATACATAAAAAATAATTATTTCTTTTTTTGTTCCCTAGCTATACATGTCATCTATAAGATATTTTCAAGTCAAAACAAAAAAAGATGATTTGCATATACTTGTTTGACAGGAACTACACCCAATAATTTTTACAATTAAAAAAGGGACTTCAAAATAAAATAAAATGAATAAATTCTTACTCAAAATTATATGCATAAAATTTATCCAATTCTACACATTTCATCAATTTACATCATCTTCATAGTCTAAACACAAATACCATTTTTTTTGTCATTAATGTTGAATTGTCGCATTATGATATCTCTTTCTTTATAAAAGGTGACACAGGTTTGTGTTTTACCCATAATATGAAATTCCTTATACCTCCTTTTCACATCTCCCTTCGCCTTATACTATGTATTCATCCTTGTAATCTTCTTCCTCACCTCCTCATCGATGTTCTTTAAATGTTCAGAAAATCTTCTACTTCAACATTACTTATCTCTCAATTATCCAACTACCATAGTTCAAAAGTATTTATGGGACTGCTTCCATATATAATCTGGAATGGTGATTTACTACTACTCCTATTGACCGAATTATTGTATTCAAATTCTTCTTGTGGTAAAATTAGATCCCATCCTTTTGGCTTATCTATAACCAAGAATCTCAGCAAATATGGAATCATGCCCTCATTGTCTCCTTGGTAAACCAAGAACTAAATCCATAATAACATCTTCCCATGGCTTCCCAGGTATAGGTAATGGGTGGTATGACCCTATGTTTTACTTCACTCATTTTTCCATCTGACATACTCTACAACTCTACACAAACTTCTCCATATCTTGCTGCAACTGTGGCTAGTAATAATTCTTAGCAACCAAAGCAATAGTTTTATCTCTACCAAAGTGTCCATCCAATCCTTCACTATCTTCCCCTTGATGATATTCTTGTTACTGGAATGCAAAACTAACTTCCTTTGAACAAAATGTCAACCTGGATTATGAAATCCAACCGCTTTGTCTTGTCAAGTGTAACAGGTTTTGTACAAGCTTTCCAAGATTCACCAAAATTGAAATCCTCAAGATGTGAATTCTTGAGTTCCTTGATCCCAACCACTTCAATCTACATCTTTGCCATGAAAAATTGTCTTCTACTAAGAGAATTTGCACCTTTATTAGATTTTCCACTCCTGTGTTTCAAAATAAAACTATAACTCTACACAAACTCAAACCACTTCAAATGCCTTTGGTTCAATTTTCGAAGACTATTCAAATATTGCAAAGCTTGATGATCAGTATACAAAACAAACTCCTTAAGAAGAAGATAATGTCTCTGCATCTTCAATGTTTATACTATAGCATAAAATTCATGATCATAAATAGAATGCTTTATTTTGGCATCATTCAATTTCTCACTAAAACAAGCAACAAATCTGCCTTCTTAGCTCAAAATAGCACCTATATCAATACCATTAGCATAACAGTCTACTTGAAACACCTTGTTAAAATATGGAATTTCTAAAATATGTTGCTCTATAACTTTCTATTTCGTCAAATTGAAATTCTTATCTACTCCTATAGTCCACTTAGACTCTTTCCTATCTCCTATCTTTGTCTCAGTTAGGGGTCCACATATAGTGCTAAAACCTATGACAAACCTTTTGTAAAAACTATCTAGTCCATCAAAAGATCTTACCTCTGTTGCACTCCTCAGAGTGGACCATTTGAGGCTAGCCTTCACTTTCTCAAGGTCCATCTTAAGACCTTTTTCTCAAACTAAAAATCTCTGGTACACCAACCCCTTCTTCACAAACTACACTTCTTCAAATTTATCAACAACTTTTCCATCCTCAACTTATCAAACACCTTATGAATGTGCATCAAATTCACCTCCAATGTCTTACAAAAGATTTAAAAAAATGTCATCTAGGCAAATAATGACAAACTTACCTAGAAAATCCTTTAGTACCTCATTCATGAGCCACATGAAAGTGCTCAATGCATTGGTTAACCCAAAAGGCATGACTAACCACTCCTCAATCCTTCCCTTGTCTTTAAGGCATTATTCCATTCATCTCCTTCTTTGATGTGAATCTAATGGTACCCATTCTTTAGCTCTATCTTTGTGAAATACATAGCTCCTCTCAAATAGTCTATAATATCATCCATCTATGACAATGGAAATGTGTACTTGATTGTGATCTTGTTGATAATGAAAGAGTTTGTGCACATCCTCTATTCTCCATTCTTCTTTGGTTTTAATACGATTGGTACAACACATGGACTTTGACTCCCTTGAATCAACCCCTTCTATAATAACTTATGCACGTGTATGTTCAACTCCTCATTTTTTTCCTTGTGTCATTCTATATGTTACCTTGTTTGGAAAACTAGCTCCTGGAATCAAGTTCATCTAATCAGTGATCTTCCTCACTAATGGTAATCCATTAGGAACATTATCAGATACAATATCTGGAAAATCTCCCAAATATTCTACATTTTTTGCATGTACCTACTCTACTTATTCTTTACCATCTTTTGGAATTATAAAAGAACACATATGCTCATGCCTCATATCCTCTAGAAACTTCTTTTCATCAAAAAGCATACTCTAGAAGCACTACATACCTTTTCATATGTATCCTTCAATGGCTTCAGCTTATGTTTCACTGCATCCTTTGTCAAAATATATGTGTTTGCATGCCCATCATGTACAACATGTATGTCAAACTATCATGGCTTGCCTAGTAACCTATGACATATGTTGATATGTATGATAACATAAAGTACCTCATCCTAGTAGCTGTTAGTCTTGCGCTTCACTCAGCACTGCTCGTTGACCGGGACCTTGTGGTCATCGTATACCCAAGCAATATGGTATAGACTTAGTTTTTTCTACCTCTTGAGCTTTAACTTTGTGACCATCTTTTCTAATACCAAATTGTCAATTTTTACACCATCAATTATAAAATCACAACACTTATCTTCACATTTTCACCTTGTGCGGAATAACCTCCTCATTTGATCATGATCATTCTCACCACTCAACATGACTCTTATATTAAATAGGATTTCTCTTTTTTCAGCATCTTTAGAATGCAATAGTTTTGCATCTTCATTGACATGTGCAACTCTAGCTTAACCTTTGGTTCTCCTATCTATCCTTCTTTGGCACTAGGGACATTCAAATGCTCCATGCCTTTCCTCTCCATAGTGAAAATATGTTCTACAGAAATCTCCTCTTACAGATTCTTGCCCTCTTCCTCTTCCTCTCTAATCTCTATTATTTTGATCATGGAAATGAGTGTTTCCCCTCTAGTTCTAATTTCTATTGCCATCCTCATCCTTCTTCTGATCATCATTTCTTCCTCCATAATATTGTGTGCTAGATCTTCCACCATGACCTCTACCACTATTCTTGTTATCAAAATTCTTGTTCATCTTTTCCTCAACTCTTAGGGAAAACTAGTATACCTCCTCGATACTATTCATTCCAATGGGACTTAACTCCTCCTACATGATAGGTCTCAACTCATTAAGGTAACATGCAACTCTCTCCTTGTTAGATTCTACATTTGCCAATTCTAATGAGATCTCAATAGAACTCCTTCGTATACTCCTTAATAGATCTTCTCGCTTGCTTCAACCCTTCCATTTTCTTCAACAAATCAAGCTCTTAATCCATGAGAATGAATTGTTTCTTCAATTTAGCTATCATTCAATCTCATCTTGTGATCTTTTCTTTCCCTCTTCTATTTTTCTCTAATTTAATCTTTGGCCACCAGATCTTCACATGGTCCTTCAGTTTGGCCTTTACAAATTTGACCCTATCTAGATCTTCAATATCTTCATACTAAAAGTATTCATCTAATTCAATTATCCAATCTATCAATTCCTCTAGGTTAAGATTTCCTGAAAATGTGGGAACCTCAAACTTATGTATTTTTCAATCTTGGAAATGGCCCTAAAAAGCTTTTCTTTTTCTGGATTCAAAACTTCCTTTTGAAATTGATCAAATGAAGAATAGTAAGCTCGGTTCAAAAGATACTAACTCTAAATTTGATAGAACGGATTGTATTGATCTTGATAGGAAATTGGTTCTAAATTTAATAGAACAAAACTTAGCAAGATTGATTCCAAACTTGACTAAACGTAAAATTAGGAAGTTTTGACAGGATATTATTTTTTAACTTGATTAAATGAAATTAGTTAAATCGAATTTGAACTTGATTAAACTAGAATCAATGAGTGAAGTTTGAATGTACAACTTGATGTGAAGCAATGAAACTAAACATTAGGACTAGTTTGATTGGTTTAGAGATTATCACACTGATGTGGTGCGATGAGAATTGATATACCCTTGTTTGGTTTAGGTGCCTACTTCGGGAAATTTGATGTGGAACAACAAAATTTCTTGTGCTGAAGAGTTAATAATCTCAACTTGATATGAAGTGATGAAGCTGATATACCCCTGGCAATGGTATGTTGATTGATTTATAGTCTTGAAAGATGATGATAGAATATTCCTACCCCCTTGGGATTGAAATTGAAATGATGTCAAGGAGATGCAGATATGAGATAGATTTGATAATATTAAGATTAGATAGTGTCCAAGATGATCGACAATCTATTGAGAGAGATTTGAGGAAAATTTGGACCAAGTTTGACCACCTAGTGATGAGAATTTGCCCTAGTTTGACCAGAGTTGGCTATTTTGACCAAGGTTGACCAAAATTATGTAGCAGTTATATTAGGTCAAATCAGATGATCACAAATAAATTTGAGTGTTTTTGCATCATGAGATGTGACTTAGAAGGCTGGTCAACTATATTTGACCAAGAGGATTTAAGTTTGAAATTTTAACTACGAAGTTGATTTTGGATTTTGATTTTGACCTCGAAAATGGATTCAAAGCATCAAAATTAGGTAAGGTCGTGAATTTTAAGAAAATCGTAGACAATTGAAAATTAGATCAAAATCTATATAAAGGGCCCAAAGGATCATTCTCAAATCATATGTTTCATTTGTCTTTTAGTGAGCCTAGAGGCCTTCAGAGAGAAAGATATAGATTCCCATCTAATCGCACTAATTTGATAAGTCCAAGAGAAATAACTAATCTTGGTGCACCAATAAGTAGGCAAAAACTAGTCTTGATTTCATGCATTTTTTCTTATTTTTGCATGTTTTTAGGGCCTAAATATTGTTTGGTCATATGATAGATTATTTTATCACATGTAGTTTTATGTTTTATCATATGACAAAACTTAAGTAAGACGTTTATTTCTCCCTAGTTCTGGCTTTCAGTGTATGTTTTGTACCCATGTCCTTTCTAGTGGTGTGATGTATTGCATAGTACTATTTTATTGCACTACATAAGGAGATTTATCGTATGATAAAGTTTTGTTAGTAGGGAATATCACACAACTTTTTGAGTTAGTTTTTCACTTCTTCAATCAATCTAATGTACTTTTTAGCTATTGTCAGTAACTTATAGATATGATTAGTTGTGTTTGTATATCTTGTTGATGGATTCTAACATATTTTTTGCTATGTGTTGATGCGGAAGCGACTCTCAAACTTGCACATTTGTTTGCCCTATCCTACAAGGTTGAGAATGGTAAGGCATCGTAATGCCAATGACCATGATGTGATTGATCACTTGGGTCTTAGGAAGCTATAGCAGCTCCCACATATCTGGACAAACCATGGTTTGCTGAAAACATCGTTAGAGTGCTTGCACTTGGAGCATAACACCTTTCATCTATGGACCGGAGAGGTGACGATCACTCTTGAGGATGTCTACTACATTCTTCATATAACATGTGGTGAACAGCCTGTAGCATTTTCTTTGTATGTTTGCAATTTATTTCTTTTGATTTAGTGAACTTGTGTTGAGCTTTATCTTTATGTGTGCAGGTATATTTTGATCAAACCCCTAGAGAGGGCATTGCTGCAATGAGACACATATTCAATGATGACACCATTATGGACCAACATATCACATGGGAGTACATGATGACCACATATGGAGGAAATTTTCCAGTGTCATCCATACTTGTGTCATTGATTGGGTGTGTACTTGGAGCTAATCAGAGCTAGCACGACTTCTTATGTGGATGGGGCCAACTTCTAATGGACATGTTACCCTAGCCGCATCATTATACATTGGGGCCTAGCCTGGGATGTGACCTTTACTAGGTGCTAAATGATGTAGTGTACCAAGAAGGTAAGATTTGGTCCTCTAAAGTTTTAATTGTGCACATATGGGTATGGGAGTGCATCCCAGTTACGATGTTGACAGTCAATTGTTAGTGAACAACCTTAGTGTGGAAGTAACCCTCACCTAGGTCAAATAGCCTTCGTTTGAAGCCCCCTCTGTAGTCCTCATGCTCACACTCCGTAAACATTGTCACCTCTCCTACAAAAGAAGTTATGAATGCAAAAGGATGACTTATTTCTATGAAGGAATGAATGGAAAATGTGAAAGATTTGACATTAGATGCAAATGAAACCGACAAATGTGAAAGACTCACATTCATATACCTCCATGCAACTGAAAAAAAATAGATGAAACCAACAAATGCCAAAGTAAGCAAAGATTTTACTCTAATAAATTTGAGATACGATGGAAGTAAATATAGAAAGTAAGAGTTGCATGGTCAAGTTTCAAGGTGTTCTACTTACATTCTGGTCCCAAACAAAAAGAACTCTCCAAAAAAGAGGGGATAGAAAGGTATGAACGATTAGAAAAATTTTCAAGGAGGCAACTGTACTAAATAGTTTGTGCATTATTTAATGTAACAAGATTGGTGGAATTAAGAAGAGGTGGGGCATATTAAATGTGATGGGACATTCAAGTGTAAAGAGTCGATGATAAGATAAGGTGGTGCATACAAGTGGATTTGGTAGCTATTTGGATAGTGGACATGAAGCCATAGTGACCAACACTGATGGAAAGGCGGACCACTTTCAAGGGTGGGCCCACACACATCTCAATTGACACCTTAGAAGGGGTCATTTTAGACATGTTAACATAAATCGGCTTGTTGACATGGTTGATTGATGACTTAGTGCTAGAAATTTTGATTTGAGGTTGTCAACTAGGCAAAGGAAATAAAAAATTACAACTTGGGGGTCTTCATGGCGACCCACATGGACCCAAAATTTATGTCTACATCTTTTGTCTCCCCTCCCCTAGGTCAAACTTGGAAAAAAGAGAGAGAGAAAAGAAGTGTTAGTATTAATGATTGTAGTCTCGAAACGATGAATCTAAACAATGAAATCAAATGTTTGAATAGTCTAGATCGGCCTTAAACAACTAAATCTATCATACACTATTACTATCATAGGACATTAGTATTATGACATTAGTATTATATATATATATATATATATATATATATATATATATATATATATATATATATATTCACATATTTTAATATGATAATACCTTACAAAAATATTATTTGGAGTAGCTAATGAGAGTTAAAGAGACATCTCTACGAAGACATGTCTCTTTATATTAAAAAAACATGTTCAATTAAGAAGATAACTTGGAACACACAGAAATTTTATAATGTTGTTCTATTGTACATATTACAATGTAGGGCTTGATTCACTAATTTGTGCAGAGGGTGATTATGGTCTCAACCATGGAAAAGAAAAGGATCATCTTAAATACATAGGAGGAGAATCACAACAAGAAAAGAGAAGGAAGAGCTCTAGGAATTTGTTGAGGAGATTATTTATATTGGTTGTCTAAAATGTAAGGAAGTGATACAATTAATATTGGTGATCATGACTCTTTCATTTGCATCTTAAATTAATAGAGGGTATTATTTCTCCCAAATAGTGACCACCAGTGAGTCCCACACGATGCATATGTTGTCCAATCATTTATACTTGCGGCACATGGAAAGTTCTTCATTCATCGAACATTTACTTGAGAATGTGTTGAAAGCTATGGATCAAGCAATCTGAGTGCTCCCACAGTCCACATATCAAAAGAAAAATTGTAATGACCCCATCTTTTAGCCTTCACATTCTCCAAAGTCTAAGTGGAGGATAAGAAAAATTAAATTAATTTCTTATAAAGTCATTCAATTAAAATTAAAGGTGACTTTGTATTTAATTAATTTAATTATTTACAAGGGAGTAGCTTCTAGGGTATGAATTAATTATTGGAAGGATGGAAGCCTCTCGTGATTTAATTAATTATTGCCAAGGAGGAATTTTTGGGGTATGCATTAATTATTAGAAGGAGAAGCTTCTAGCTCTTGCAATTAATTAATGTTTTAGTTCCTTCCAGAAGGATGAAGAAAAGAATAAATAGGGCTGAAAGTTTCATTGTTGATCATCGAATGATTATGACTTGCATTTGATAAGAGCTTGGATGTGTGAATTACACTCCCTTCTTTTGGCAATAGAGGACGTTCATTCTCTGTTGTAACATTCTAGAAATCATTCCCTCAGGGTTTGGCCTTTGGAATACATCTCTTTGTAATTAATTGCAGCATTCTCAACATTAATATAATTTCAGCCTTGGTTCAGCTTTTGAGCATTCTTGGGTGTCCATTACAATGGTATCAGAGCTTGCTTGCAAAAGTGTTTCACGAAGTTATAACCAGTAGGTGCCCATTACAGTGGTATCAGAGCCATAAGTCCTACCATCCTGTGGAGATCTTAAGCATTTAATCCAGTCATACAAACATAGAGGAGACATTCTTTGAACAAGACAGCAGCATGGGTGACCGAGATGATATAAATACCAGTTCCAACCAAGAAAATGTAATATTTTGATTACTGGGTACATTAGAGAAGGGGCGACATATGCAACAAGAGCAGAATAGGATGCAACAGGAGCAAAATAGGCTAATGGATATGATGTTGCAACTTATGGCTTAAAAGATGGGCATCAACATTGACGATTTGTATGTTGCTCCAGAGTAGAAGGTAGTTGATTTTTCAGATGGGATCGAGACACCACCGGGCTATGCTATTGGTGATAGTCAGGAGTCCACATATGAAGCTTTGTCAGAGGATGGCGATGCAGCAATAATGGGATTAGGAGAATGCGAGGATACTATCATATCAGTAGCCACTTCTGTGTCAATTGAATCATCCAACAAGGAGTTTAGCAGTATGCACGCAGTTGTAGATGTGTGCTTTAATGATAGTACACCTGTTATTGCTAATGAGGTGAGTGCTATAGTGACAGAGTCATATTATACTATCAATCAACAAAGTGTTAATGTTCACTTCTGCGATAGTACTATGTTCAACATGGATGCCACATTATCTTATGACAATTTGATGTTTGCGGTTGATATTGATCACTCTCCTGAGTGGAGTTGGGCTTTGTTTTCACCATCTACAAAGATTCAGTTTTGTGTTGTAGTAGTTGGGAAGAAGAGATTTCATAGATTTTCTATGGAGCTGCTTTCTGGTGACATTCTCACTTCTATGTCATCAGCACAAGTTTTGGGTGCTAGGTTGCAGGACATGTGGTTGGTCCTGATGATGCTCATTTGCAGTTGGTTTAATGTCCTTTCTTATGTCACATACTTCAATTGGGATCCAGGTGGAGATTGGAGTTCACTATGTTGCTGGATTGCTTGAGGACAAGCAATTTCAAGGCGGGCAGACTGTAATGACCCCATCTTTTAGCCTTCACATTCTCCAAAGTCTAAGTGGAGGATAAGAAAAATTAAATTAATTTCTTATAAAGTCATTCAATTAAAATTAAAGGTGACTTTGTATTTAATTAATTTAATTATTTACAAGGGAGTAGCTTCTAGGGTATGAATTAATTATTGGAAGGACTGAAGCCTCTCGTGATTTAATTAATTATTGCCAGGGAGGAATTTCTGGGGTATGCATTAATTATTGGAAGAAGAAGCTTCTAGCTCTTGCAATTAATTAATGTTTTAGTTCCTTCCAGAAGGATGAAGAAAAGGATAAATAGGGTTGAAAGTTTCATTGCTGATCATCGGATGATTATGACTTGCATTTGATAAGAGCTTGGATGTGTGAATTACACTCCCTTCTTTTGGCAATAGAGGATGTTCATTCTCTGTTGTAACATTCTAGACGTCATTCCCTTAGGGTTTGGCCTTTGGAATACATCTCTTTGTAATTAATTGCAGCATTCTCAATATTAATATAATTTCAGCCTTGGTTCAGCTTTTGGGCATTCCTGGGTGTCCATTACAAAAACATGCCACAAACCAAGTTTTGTGCAATGGGTTTGTCTAAAACCAGACTTGATCTGGAATAAAGTATCATTGCTATTGCCAAAAATGAAGATCATCATAAACATGTTATTCACACGGGTCGTAAATTGACTTATATCGTAGGTAGATTTATAATGGGCTATGTTTTGAATCATGCAAATATTGTGCAAAATAAGCATAAAAAGGTTGTAAGCAATGGAGAAGACGAGGTGACAACTCCTTACCTCTGATTTCTCTTATGACTCAATATTGTGAGAGGCCCAATTTTTATCATAAACATCAACTGATATGCTTATGATTCTAGAATATATTTTATTATGATTCCTAATTTTTATTTTTATGATCAAACAATGTTTTTAGAAACTTTTTTTTTTTACCTACTTTGTATTTCTAATTATGAATAATTAATATTTTACATTTTAAAGTTTTAAATTGTGTTTACATTTTTAAAAAATTATGATTATACATATATCTAGAGAAATCTTTAATTTCTATTTTTATTTTTATTTTTATTATTTTATAAAATTAATTGATAACTATAAATAATGTTAAACTATAAAAGAAAAAAATAGAAATATTTTATATAGATTTAGATTTTAATTTTAGATTTATTTTAAAATAAAGTGATGATATATTTTAATGATTAGAAATCATTTTAATTTTATAATATATATAATTTTAAGGCAAGAGCCTAAAACACAATGGTAATTTGTGAGCCTCTCATCGGAGAGGTCCTTGGTTTGAATCTACTAAGTTTAACACATGAATATAATTAATCTCAACAAATAATAATTACTAGCAGTTGCATGCTTTTGTACATGTAACGATGCATCGATAGGAGATGAGATTTAAGAGAAAAATGTAGAATGAACATTAAATAATGTAAATATTTTTTTTTTTAAATAAAAAATTTTAAAAAATAAAAAAATTAAAGATTAAAACATAGATATAAAATTTACAATATTTAGGAAATTTGAATATTGTTTACGAAACGTGTTCAATAATTTCAAGATTTTACAATTAAATTCAATTTATTAAATATTAAAAAATCATTTTAAAAAAACCATCAAAAAATTTATTACGAAAAATTAATAAGAGAAATACAAAAAATAATATGAAAAATATTGACATATTTAACAAAAAAACTAAACTAATATTAAAAAATTAAAAGTTTAATAAATAGAGATCACAACATAATCTAATGTGGAAATCACAAGTAATTATTTTTTAAATAAATAAGAAAAGAAAAACAATAGTTAAAAGTGGATATTTAAAATATAATCTTATGTGAACAAATTAGATTAATAATAATTTTTAATTTAAATAACATAATATTAACTAAAATCTTTTAAATAGATTAATAAATATTATTTATTTAAATTAAATTTATTAAATATGGAGAAAAAATCCATTTTAAAAAAAACCCATCAAAAAATCTATTATAAAAAATTAATAAGAGAAATATAAAAAAATAATATGTCTAACAAATATTCTATTGACTAAATAAACTATAGAAACTAAAAGATAATTTATAAAGAAAAAATTTATATAATATAAAAATTAAAATTAAAATCTAAATCAATTTTAAAAATCAAAAGTTAAATGAACAGATCACAACATGAGCTAATGTGGAGATCACAACTAATAAATAGTTTTAAAAAATAATAGTTAAAGTGGAGATAACAATTAATAAATATCAAAACAAGAGTTAAAAGTGGAGGGAAATAAAAACTGACCGGTAAATAATTAATGAGAAGGATTTTCAATTTTTCAGCCAAACTGACAACTTTCCCGACCAACTTGCAAATTTTTCGTCAAAAAATTAATTTCCAGGAACAAAGTTCCCACAAATAGCCTATCGGCTAAAATATAAGTTACGGCCCATTACTAATCAAAAAAATGAATAAATTTATGCTAAATCAAAAATAAAATTAAATAAAAAAATAGAAAGATTATATACATATTTTAATTTTAGATTTTATTTTTATAATGAGATTAAGTGTTGATATATTTAAACTTAAAAATTTATATATAATTTAATCTAATTTTATAAATTAAACAATTTACATATAAAAAGAAAATATAGATTAGAAATGTTGTTTATTTATAAATTAATTTTTTTCTATTTTCTACTAAAGTCTAAACAACATAAGTTTAGTGTTTCGATTAAAAATATATTAATTATTTATTTATTTTTAGTAACAATATATTTAAGTGTTGTTACATTTATCTAATATATCAACTATTAAATATGATAGATAATAGAACTAGTGTTTGATTAACTTTCAGTACATAAAGTGTACAAAAAAGTTAACTAGTAAATTGAAAATTTTATAAATTAAATAACAAATCACATAACTAATGTGTAATCTAAAGCCTACAAATATATTCCTACCTATAAACAATAAATCTAACTCTAATCTTACATAAAATAAAAATATATAATTATAATTACAATTATAATTATAATCCAAAATCCAACCCTAACTCTAATATGAATTATATTTGAAATCCATATTCTAATCTTGTTAGTAAACAATGATTAAGCTTTTAGCACCTTCCAAAATCTACTCCATCTTTGATGAAAAGTTAGGATCACTTAATAAATGAATCCTTAAACCAAACCCTGAAACATATGTTGAACAAAATTGAATATTAATCTATATACAATCTAAATGTAAATTAACCTAATCCTCTATTATATTAGGTGTGTGTGTGTGTGTGTGTGTGTGTAGTAATCCTAACACTAATCTAATCCAATTTGAAAGATAACACTAAATAAAACTAACTTTGCTTCAAAATCAAAACCTAATCTAAATATAATAAAACCATGATCATTTTTCAATCTTAGGTAAAAGTGTAACCCTCATGAAAGGCTAATCTTGATTAAATACCACCCTCTTATAATTAACTAATTTTAGACCTAATTGAACTATAAGCCTAACCCTATCTAACTGAACTATAGTCATTGACACTATGTAACTGGTCTATGTTGCATTCACACATAATACTCCATTTTTATTTCACATCAAACATATCACTCCTATTATAGCTTATCATTGCACACACAAAAACATGCAACTACTAGTATATTTATATGTTTGAAATCATTATGATGATCAAACATTGTGAATTGAAGACAATGCAAAATAGAGGTGTGTGAGGTTGTGATGGCAATAAAAGAGTTCATGTTTCTTAGACACGACATGAACATTTCACAAGGGAAGGCATAAATTATGTCTAGCTCAGTTTTGTAGAATTGTGATTTTCACACAATTAAGGATGGCCATTCAATTTCCTTTTGTTACTTTTGGAAGCAACTATCAACTAACAAGAATTGGAGGTTGAGTTTCATAAATAAAATCTTCAGTGTCAACGGGTAACTTGCTGGCACAACATACTCATAATTGGGCATTAAATGGCCTTTGCTCATGGTGACAGTATCTTCATCCTAAACATGTATAACAATGAGATCTATCCTCAAGATTTTGAAGCAAGGTGACACATTCACAAAGGGTAGAAATACCAAGTGGTCCTTCAAACAAGGAGTACTTGGATCACTTAGACAAAAAACCTAAGGTTGCTAGGAATGCATTCAACCCAGAATTGGTTAGAGTGTAGGAACTAACATTCTCACTAAGGAAGGATGTTAATGAACATCTTGAAATAAGTATTGTTGGTTATTACCTCTTGAATACTACTTTTGTTTGCATATTGTAGTCAGTCAACTATATTTGTGCATATAATATAAAAGTTATTTGCTTTATTATGCTCTTGTTCTTTTCTTTGATCCCCACGGATTATCTTTGCAAAAAAAGAACAAGAATTTTGTCCTATTTGATGTGATGCAAAATTGTTCAACAATACAAGGGTGGGAATTTTACATTGTAAGAGGGAATAATAACCAATGTTTCATTCCCACTTGAACCATCCTTAGAGGGCAGATATCAAAGAAGAGACACTATCAAAGTTCTAATTTTGAATCATCCTTAGAAGGGGAGATGTCTCTTAAACAATCTAAGAATGGGAGCATAGACAATGTACTCAAATTGTTTAACAAATGCTTATATGGAGGCATTTTCTAATTTGTTGCATATATTCCTTCATTGGACCAACTTGTATCAAGGATGTGTAGGGATATTCTTCTAGGAAGAGAAGAGTGGTGCATTATGAATGTTGTTGGGGTGATAACATCTAAGATTATGAAATAAAGTCAAGACAAGAGGTTCTTCTAATCAGAGGGAGAAGACTACAATAGGATTTTTCTCAAATGTCAAGATGGTCATATAACTATTTGTTTTAGGAGTTTATCTTGTGATAGTAACTTCAAAGTGGTCTTGGATCTAGCACCTTAAACCACATATGAATCATGTTAGATAATAAGAGACTCTTGAAACAAGATTCTTTGATGATTGAGATTATGAGTATCGTTCAATATCAAGAGGGAGCCTAGAATTCCATTAGAGGTGACCTTGGACAAAGAGGTTACAAAGTTGATACCTGTGCCTAAGAGAACCACATTATATTAATATACAATGTTGCCAAGCCTGAAGATAAGTTCCAAAGTTTAGTACTTTCACTCATGTTACTATGAATCAAGGTATGCTTTCACGATAAAGGGAGACGATAAAGGAAATGATCTAGTTGACCTATGAGGATCTTGGTCATATTGATTCAAAGGGAGTAGACTATGTCGAGATGGATTCATTAGTAATCAAGAAATTGTAGCAGTCAAAGGACTATGACTCATGAGATGAAGTTTTCATATGTATAAACTGAAAGGCCTCTATTCAAATTTAAGTCTAATTTTGGAGAGGAATACATGGAATGTTACTCATTAAGAATACATTATCACTAAAGCTCTAGCAACCGATATTTTCTCAAAGCCTTCAGCCAAAGTGAATTTTGCACACTGTTGAAGGCAAGCTTGGTGTTATGGATCGAAGCCCTTACTGAGAAGGAAACTTAAACATGAATGATTTCCTGGGGTGTATCTTGATGCAAACTTCTCAAATGAATCATTGCATATATTAAAATATATCTTAAGTATAAGTTGATCAACTTATACTTAAACAATATATTTTAAACCCCATAGAAATATTTGTTGAACTAGGAAGAAGTGCAACCTTAAAGGGTACTCAAGACACCAATCAACTCTCAACCGAAAAGTCTAGAGATACATGTTGTTTGCTCAAGTGAGTTTTTGCAAGAAAACCAAGTGACACTTTAATGCAGCCAAGTGACATTTCTTACTATAACCAAGTGATACTTTTTGTCGAGGCGATACTTTTCACTATAGCCAAGCGATACTTCTTAGTATGGCCAAGCGATAGTTCTCATTATCACCATTGTGATTCTTCACTGATATTGTATGAGCTTTCTCCTTAATGCATCTGATGCTCTTCTAGTATTGCCCAATGTTGAACAATTGTCACTTAGGATTGAAAAGGAACAATCAGAAGGGAAAAAGAGTAAGGACCTCCACACCGGGGAGTATCAAATCCACTATAATCGAGGCTTGGACACTCGAACGCATGAAATACAAAACATCATGCAACAGGGAGAAGAATACAACCATCCATCTAATCCATAACAACATATGAAGGAACATGCAAAAAAAAACATCACAATGTACATACATGGTTCATAAACCAAACATCATATGAAAGAAAACATAACATCAAGCACCAAAACAACTAAAACTGGTGAACGGTTCCTCCCAACCATAATAGCATTATGAGACCTCGAAGGTCCTAGCCATCCCCCGC
This sequence comes from Cupressus sempervirens, assembly GCA_028749045.1. NCBI lineage: Eukaryota > Viridiplantae > Streptophyta > Pinopsida > Cupressales > Cupressaceae > Cupressus > Cupressus sempervirens. The sequence goes on from CM053792.1 coordinate 31,965,551, forward strand.
ACGTAACATCCCAAACTACCAACCAAATCGTTAGAGTTGTCTTATGAGGATGTCAGTACTAAAATGTACTACATCATAAGAATAAGGAAATCTAACATGCTAAAAGTAAAGCATTAGATATTCCAATAAAACAAACTTATCATAACATATGCTAAACATCATAATAAGGGAATGCGTCAAATAAAATAGCATCATCTGACCATGATATCCAAGAATTCCAATGAAAGCATAAATCACAAGAAAGCGTACTCTAAAACCCGAAGTACCAAGTGAAACATCTAGCAACGGTCACACTAGGACAATAGACTATCTCTGTACACTGGTCCCCAACAGTGGTGAAGGTAGCTATGCCTCCCAACCATGTGAAACCCATAGGCCCACTCCCGTCATGTTGATGGAGGTAATGATCCAACCATAAACACACATAAACCATACGTCCATGGCTAACACTCATGCCAGACAGTAATGATGACTGAAACCAATAACATGAGACAATGCAAGTAGTACAGGTCCTGGTCAGACACTCAATGGGCTACTATGTAGGGGCTAACATCATGGAGAGTCGCTTAGCATCAAAAAGCCCAAGCTAATATTGGCAGTTGCACTCCCCAATGGAAGGTGCACACTCTAGGTGGCAGCTCTGCCCAATGGAAGGTGCACAATCCCAACTTCTTAATTATCTTAATTTATTACCACCCAGTATTTTTATTTAGTTATCACTTATATAAAACTTCCTCTACCAACCCACAGGAAATAGTCACCAAGCTGTGAGATAGAAGCCCCTCCATGTGCTACCCTACCCTACCCATGCTCATCCAACGATGAGTGCCCGTAAGCATGCATATTCCTAACCCAACCCCAAACAATCATCACTCCACCGAAGTACAAATGGGAGATCGGGCCTCTCAAGTCACCCGACAATGTACACGTATGTACTCATGTGTGGAACACCACCGTCATGAAGATCATAACATAAGGACTAGATGAGAACACAAGAAAAATATCAATCAACCAAAAATTACTCGAGAGGACAGATTCTACACGAATCCCAAGAACAATAAAACAATACATCATGAACTCACTCGACTAGCCTCAATCCGGGAGTATGGATTCTACATGAATCCCAATGATGCATCAAGATCAAACATCATGAACTCACTCAACCAGCCTCAATCCGAGAGTATGGATTGTTCACGAATCCTAGTGTCCACGAGGTAACAATAAGGGTCCAAAAGAAACAATAACGCTAGGTATAAAATTACTCAACCAAACACAAAGTCAGGAGTATGGATGGTGCACGCTTCCCAATGCAAACATAAAAGGGAAACAATAGTCTGACTGACATCCTATGGATAATCCAAGTCCATGACAACATCATGCCAAGAAAGCTTGAGAAAATTAGGTGGCACACAAATCGAGGCAAAAAACCTCAAAACTCCAAAACTTTGAAATTAAAACCCATTTGGTCTTAGGGCACACAAGCCATAAAAATCCAATAAAATATGGGTTTGGAGTCCATAAGCAAAAATTATCAACATAATGGTGCAAAACCCCAAACCCTCATCCTGGAAAACAGGGAAATGCTCATACTCACCCAACCAAGTAGAGCTAGCATATAGAAATAGAGGGGAACACTAGTTCTTAGCCTCCTAACAAATAGCTACCAAAAATAGAAGTATACACAAAGCTAAAACAATAAAATGGGAGAGCCCTACCTCGCAACAAAAAGGGTCAAATAAGAATCTGAACCATAAAATAAAAAACTCATAGAAGTAGTCGAAAATTGTGGCAATCCAAGGTATCTCTAACCTGGATCCAATGAGACCAATCTCACGATGATCTCACACCCATAGCTCCCACAATGGATAAACCAGTAAGTCCTCATGAAAAGGATTTTGGGTTTTACTCTCAAACTTTCTAATTCAAAAGTGAGAACTGAGGAATTAAATTCCTTTTTGGATACTTATTCACTTTTCGAGTGAATAATGGATTAGGGCAAATAACCAGGAGAACTAGTTAAATCTTGAATCAACCCAAATGAAAACAGGCTATTCCAAATAATCAGAATTGATCTATGGCAAAGCTGCCAGAAATTAAAATCAATTAGAATAAAGCCCAGAAACCCTTAAACCAAAATCACAAAAGCCTTAACAACTTCGCAACAATGTGAAACTCTAAATGCACAGACACGTTCACTGCTCTAATCACATAATGCAAATGAGTATGAATTTATCAAATCACCAGAAGGTTTAATTAAACAATTAAATAAGACATACATGGACAACATTGGTAAAATATGAATAGCTAAATCACAAACTCCATGTGCCACTGTTAGGAATATAAATCCTACACACTAAAATACACGATCAAGTGCAATTGCATATAATAACTTAGCTAAAGAAATAAATGCATTAAATCACCTAATTCAACCATTTATTCAATTATACTAAAATAATCTATTTACATCACTCATGCTTGCATATAGCATAATGAAGCAAGAATGAAGTAAATAACCATAGCATTAAATCCATCACATAACATAATCAAAGATGTGTCCAAATACCAAATAACCAGATATCATCATGAAACATATTTTGATCTCAAAATGGCATTATCATGCAAATATGATTAATTGAACAGTGTAGTAGTCTAACATCTATGTTACTGAAATCAAATTATAACAAGGTAAATATCTATAGCACATAACCAATGAATCCAACATGGACAATACTTTTCTAATTATTTAAGCATTTAATAACGGTTGTTTAAACAACATTAAAAAGGAACTTAAAACACATAAGAAAACACAGTCGTATACATGACTAACCACTGCCACAGGAACCTAGTCCAGTGTAGCAAGATAATAGTACACAATGCAATCTTTGCACACATCTCTGGGTAATCACAGAACAACATCATGATACCACATCAATCCTAGTAACCACTCGCACAAACCTTAGTGAACCATCTAACACATCATAATCTCGTAAATTAGCCATAAGCATAATCAAAGCAACCGATACAGTAACATAAATCCAATCACCCCAAGGGTGTAGACCACTCATGGTCCCAATCATGATCACTCACCAAGCAAGATCATCAAGGTTGCATCCATCAAGATGACTTACAGAAATCAAATGGGAGAGGCACTACAAAGACAATATGTTCTTCTAAATGGTTGAAAAACAAACAAGCATAAAAAACAAAATAGTTGTTTCTCATAGTAGTTCCTCTTATCTATTTACAGGAAACGCCATCGAACTCTAGAAAATGATAATGTGGTACCAACTCTAAAAGTCTCATAATCATGTCAATCAGTTGAGAATCAAGATTCTACCCAAAAAAAAAAAGCATTCACCATAGAGATTAAGGCGTGAAGCCCTGCATCAGTGGGGACGCTTGGGTAAAGGGATTCCACATCAAAGGTGAAAAGAAGACAATCTCGAGGAAGACTGGGGGATTGGAGATCTCACAAAAGGGAAAGGAAGTCTTGAAGATAGTTATTCTGACTTAACATTACAAAAAGGGGGAGGTAATGCAAAAGTTTCGATGTTGGTTCAAGGAAGTAACCAGAATAAGACTGGATGGGTCTGTCAACTTAGACAAGTTTATGAATTTTAGGTAGCAAATATAAGGCACAAGGACATGCTTTAGAGACAAGACTCTACAAAATTAACTTAGAGACATCTTTAAGAAAAAGGTAAAAATCTTTGATAATCTCATAAAGAATGAAATGCATTATCCCCCAAGGAATTTCAAAGATATCAGCATAGACAGTAGAATCAGAGAGTTGACAGAGACCTTCACCTTTATACCAAGATTTTTCAAGAACAAGGTCCAAGTTTTTATTGGCAAATTTGATGATAATGCAAGGATCTTTGTGGATGTTATTCAGAGCATTTAGGAGTCAAACAAGTATTAAAGGTTGAACCTCAAAGGATGAAGAATGAATATGATCATGCAGGATATGTTCTCCCTTCCATAAAATATCATCCAACTCGAATCGCAACCAAGTGGGTTCCAAGAAACATTGGAGCTTTTGAATTTGAAGGGTAAAATGCAAGAAAAAGGGAGAAGATTTGAAGAAACAAGAATTGGAGCTTTGGGATTAGGACTATAGAAGGCATGGAGCTGAAATTTTCTGGCAAAAGCATGGAACTCATCTTTGAGCTAGTCAATTATCATTGGTGGGGGTCACTAGATGAGCTTCAAACTGAGACCGAGCATCCTTCTCTCATCATAGGAAAGAGGGGTAGAAGAGAAATTATGGACATCCAAAGTGGAGATCCTATTCTCAACTTCATAAGGAAACTTCCAAGAAAAAAATAATCAGAGCAAAGCATGCAATGTCAATGATCGAACCCCAAAGACTTAGGCGGTACCTTTTGCAGATTGTTACATCCCAATTTTTTACCTAATTTAAAATATAGTTGTTGACATTCACATGAAGTCAGTTGATAGTTAAATTGGTTATAATCATGTGAAATGATAATATGGTTAGTCATAATTTCATGCAAAGATAATATGCTAGATGATTATTTATCATGAATTCATAAGATGGTTAGCCGTTATGATTATTTATACCTTGTTATGATAATATGATTTAATTGCGGAGAATTTTCTTGCATGAAACACATTGAAGGGGTGGAAGCATTGTCAGAAAAGAATTAGGCACAGGAGCATCACCATCACTGGAAAAATGGGTTGAGGACCTAGCAACTTGAAACAGGATACATCTGTGGGACTCGCATGAGCTATTTAAATAAATAATTTGAGAAACATAAATAATTGAGTTAAAATATAAAACGTACCTCAAAGGATTTAATATGATCTTTCACCTTATTATTATAATAGATATAGCTATATATGTACATATAGAGTAAAAATAAAATGGCACCATTATATTATAATAATTTAATAAAGTGATGTCACCCTATTAATAAATTTACATGTACATATATAAATATAAGATTATAATAATATTTGAATTATAATAACATTTGAATTACAATATTTCCAACTCCTCTTTTTATTTAAATTCTTTCTTCCCTCTCTTTTCATAATCGATTTATTACTTGGTAAATCGAAATGACATATGTTACATAACCGACGGAAGCCAAGAAGGCACGGCCTTCCTTTTAATTTAGTCGTGAATGGAGTTTGGCACCTTTCCTTATATATTCGTCTACCTTGTATTACAACTTAGCATCTGCATTACCATCAACCTTCCTTTACCACTACGAACTTTTCTCTAATAACCTCTCTAGCATTCGAATTCACAAGAGCCATGAGCCAAGGTTTTATTTCATACTAGCAGTCTGAGCATCCAATACAATAGCAATTCTATCGTGAGAACCCAGCTTGGAGGGATCTGCATTTGGGACGTTTGTAATTAAAGGAGGACTGATTCCAAATTTGGGTTGCATCGATTCTAGTATATCCAATGATACATCGGGTCATTTTATGACATTACCATATTAGTTTATTACTTCCAAAGCAGCTAGTCAGGCGTCTAAGATATTTATCATTTCAGATTTATTTTCAAGAATCAATATGAGATGCTACTTATTTAATGTCCTTATTATCAATTCTTTTTCCTTAAACTTTCATAATAAATTAGATACAACCCTTATGGAAGCGTATTTCCAAATGCATTAAAATTTGGAATGAGATATACTATCCAATGATATTTTCCAAATAGTCTCAGGAACATAATCTTTTGGCCACGGTTGTGATAAGCATACTTAGCAGTGAATCTATGCATAGAGGGGATTGCAGCAAGTTTCAATATTTATCATGATGATATCTTATTTGATATCTTGTTTGAATTTATAGATTGAACTTCTTTAAATTAGCCTTGTTCATGGCAGGTGATAACCAAGTAACCATAGTATGGATCCTTATGCCAATGGATATTAAACAATCAATTGTGAAATCTTTAAAGAATAGAATCTCTCAAATCACAAATTGTGATAAGCTGAAATATATGTTAATTATGAAATAGTTGAGAATCACTAGAAAGAACCGGTTGTTCTGAGAATTTTGAGTACCTAGGGCTCACCCAGTTGTGTAGCCAAGGAAATGGGTGATGAGGTGAGAGAAAAAAATCTACAATAACATGAAATAGAATCAAATATGACATAACAATGTTTATCATTTTTAGTTTGAATTATTTAATAGCTCATGCATGATCCTGTTAATTGTATCCTCCTACTATCAAGTCGAATGGTGTGTTTAAATACTAGGATGCTCAGTAGATGACAGATGTTCCAAGTCCAATTCAGGGTAGGGAGAGGGTCTTTCTCATTAGAGATTGTGTGGGGATAAGTTATGGTCCGAAGTTGGGTGGTTAAGCCCCTGACAATGTTTCACCTCTCCACAAGTTGTTAGAAGTGCAATAGACAAAGATAAGCTACGCATTAAAACGTTTGTTGGAAACAGATATATTTACTTTTATAATGTATATTCAAGTAGAAGGTAAGATTAATTGAGTTATATCATCATTACATTTATTTTACATTTAGTTGCGAGAGATAGGTTTATTTGGTGGATTGTTATCTTTTATTTATATGAATAATAAATATGAGCATACTAATCTTATGTCATTGCCACAGTGAAGCAATCAGAAGGAAAGGAATGATACAGAGGTATATGGAATCCTAAATGATACAATGGTATCTGAAGCCCTAATTGATTCAATGGTATCTTGAGCCCTAAATAATACAGTGATATCTGAAGTCCTAATTGATTCAGTGGTATCAGATGCCCTAAATGATTCAATGGTAATCGATGCCCTAATTGATACAATGGTATGTGATGCCCTAATTTTATATAGTAGTATTTATTGGTAATCGTCATTTGATTTTGATATAGCGGTATTAGATGGTAGTCGTTATATGATATTGTTATAGGAGTATTTGTGGACTAATCTGGGTGATTGTAGAAGCATTCTTATAATGATTTATCAATTTAAATTCCATGGTATGTGGATTTTAATCTCTATAGTAAATTCATTGGTGGTGTTTTAAGTTCTTAGTTAAGAAATTATGTTTAACTGATTTTTAAACGTCAATTTCATTCATATGAACGAAACTGATTTAACTGTCTTCCTATGATAATAAAGTAATATTTATAATTCTTGGATATGTTGATTGTTAATTAAGACCCGAATAAACTGGTTGTTACATAGATGCCTTGTTATTCTTACTACTCTTCCTTGATTGGTCACGACCACAAAGATGGCGATTGCGGTCATGTCCCTATTTTTGAGTGTCTCAAACGAAAGAGGTAAGCAGTTTTGCGAATTGCACGGAGTGACTCATTTTTGGGTGGATGGGGATTTTGAGTGTCGCTGCCCAGAGACATTCAAAGTGTTCTTCCGGGAATTGCTCCTAGCACACACCCTGTTTTTTGGCAAATTTTGTCGTTCGGATTGTTAACTCGTTAAAATAGGCTACTTAGGCTTAGTGGGATTCTTTTGTTGAACAGTTGGTTGCTTCTGATGAAAAAGAGTCTTATCATGGCCAGATTGCTTCTTTTGGCCAGGAGGGCTAGACTGCTTCTTTTTCTATGAAGTATCAGCAAAGAAAAGAGAGTGATGCTCTTTAATCTTATTTTGAAGATTATTGAACTTTGGGGTGAGCTTATCATTGAGCAGCTCAGCAATAGATTTCTCAATAGAAATGAAATCGACTTCAATCATGGCGGCATCACAAGGATCTTTCCTAAAGGCAACAACAACATCACTAGCATTCTTCTTAAGAATATTATCCATTACGAACTTGTTGCACTATGATTCAAAAAGATCCTTAGCGGAAGAGAGTCGTAAATCTGAAAGAACAGAAAACGAACCCAGGAAGGGTTGTTTTTTAACTTGTTCAATAGTAAAGTTCAAAGAAGCAGAGAACTCAGAAACAAGATCATCAATAGCTTTATTATGGCTTCTTGAGCCCATCTCCATAGCAGCAATATAGGTTGTCAAAAACCATTGATTCGCATCGGCTTGAATAGAATCAAGTTTCCAAGCGAGGTGTTAAAAATAATGTTTATTATAGTAGCTGGGCATTTAATGCACAGTCCAGAACTTTCTACTTGCTTCTTGGAGCCTCTCTCTTTGTGCAAAATGTGAATTTAAAATTATGTAGAAATCTCTAGAGTGCTTCCTTTCTTGAAGCTTCTCAAGAACCCTCTAGAAATATGTATGAGCTCTATAAATAGAGCATTCCTCTCAGCTGTAATAATAAGAAGAAACTTTATAGCTCTTTGATATATTTGAGTTTTGCTGCTCTGTTTTTAAGCTCTGTTTTTTATTCTTTGTGCTGCTGTTTTAATTCATCATGGTATCAGAGCACTTTCAGTTCTTTGGGCTGTGAATATATGATGCTTTTGGAATGAATATATCTGTTTTCCTTGTGTGAATCTTTACATTTGCAGGCTGTAACTAAGGAGTGAACAGCAGTTTGGTTTGGGACAAAAAAACTACATCAAAAGAAGGATATTGCAGCAAAAGAAAAGGTTTTTTCTTCAACAAATTGGTGAGATTTTTTCAATTTCAAGCTTGGGTGTTCAAGTTTTTAAATATCTTTCATTCTCATCCAAAAAAAAGGGAGAGAATTTAACAATGGAATCACTTGGTGTGACTTTGCCTACAGTTAAATTAAATGGAAAAAATTATTATGATTGGGTATCTCATGTTGAAATCACTCTAACCCTTCAAAATTGTTATGATATTGTGACTGGTAGTGAACAAAGGCCTACGAATCCAGGAAATGATCAAGATAATTGGGATAAAAGGGACAAGAGGGCAGCAGCACTAATCAAGTTTACACTTTCAGAAGAAGTTTTTTCAGAAGTTCGTAATGAGAGAAGTGGAGTCAAAGTTTGGAAGATTTTGAAAGATTTATATCAAAATTCAGGTGATGTATGGATCTTATCTCTCACAACTGAATTATACAATTTGAAATTATCAAGCTCACAAGAGATAGTCCCACATTTAAGTAAGTTAAAGGAAAAGAAAAATGAGCTTGCTTCTCTTGGAAAAGATATAGATGATAAAGATTTTCTGCAAATTATATTACAAAGTCTTGCAGGATCTTATCAATCATTTATAAGGGGTTTAGATACTGCAGATAAATTAAAAAGTATTAAATCAGAAGAATTGTGTGCTAAGTTGGTTCAAGAAGAGAAAAGACAAGTTAAAGAAAAAGAATCATTTGATGGTGAATCTCAAGCATTTGTAATGAAAGGAAAACAATATTATAAGAAGTCACAAGAAAATGAATCTAAAGAAAGAAATTGGAAGAATGAAAATAAGAGTATTTCATATATAGATCATAATAGAAGTAAATGGAAATGTCATTATTGTGGTAAAATGGGTCATAAGGCAAATGAATGTTTCAAGAAGAAAAGAGATGTAGAAAAGAAAGTAAATAATTATCCAAAATTAGGAGATTCTAAAAGAAATGCATTTTGTGTTGCACTTAAAGAAAATAATACTTTCAAAGAAGATTGGGTTATTGATTCTGGTGCTACACAACACATGTCTCATAATGAAAATCAATTTGAATCAATAAGTGAAAATAATATAGAGAAAATATATTTGGGGGATAATAGTGCTTTAGAAGTTAAAGGGACTAGTAATGTCAAAATTGATAATGGTTTGTTCAAAAATGTGAAATTAGTCCCTGAATTAAAAACAAATCTGCTTTCAGTATCTCAAATTGCAAGTCAAGGACATAAAATAGAATTCTACAATGATAAGTGCTTAATCAAGGATGTCAATGATACTTATAGAGTCATTGCAATTGGTAAAATGGAGAATGGATTATATAAATTTCAAGAATTTACTTCTAAATGTGGAGATAAACATATGTGTGCTATTGCCCAATATGATGATATGAGCAGGATATTGCATGAGCGTTTGGGGCACATCAATTTTCAAAGTCTCAAGCTTATGGAGAAATTACAAATGGTGCATGGGCTGCCAAAGATATCATTAAGCCCTAAGGTGTGTGAAGGATGTGCAATGGGAAAACAACATGTGGAAAGTTTCCCTCAAGGTAAATCATGGAGAGCAAAAACTCCTCTACATCTAGTCCATAGTGATGTAATGGGTCCTTTCAAAACATCATCAATTGGAGGATCAAGGTATGCCCTTACTTTTATAGATGATTATAGTAGAAGAATTTGGGTGTATTTTCTACAAAAGAAAGATGAAGTGTTTCAAAAGTTTAAAGAGTTTAAAGCTTTGACTAAAAAACAAAGTGGAAAGTACTTAAAGATACTAAGAACTGATAGAGGGACTGAATACATGAATAAAGCTCTTTTAGATTTTTGTAAAGAACATGGCATTAAAAAAGAATCAACTGTCTCTTATTCACCCCAACAAAATGGTGTTGCTGAAAGGAAAAATAGAACTATAATAGAAATGGCTAGGTGCATGCTTCATTCTAGAAATCTAGAAGCTAAATTTTGGGCTGAAGCAGTTCATACTGCCGTATATATCTTGAATAGAACACCTACTAAGGCAGTTTTGAACATAACACCAGAAGAGGCATGGAGTGGAAGAAAGCCTACAGTATCTCATTTTAGAATTTTTGGTTATAAAGCATATGCTCACATTCCTGATGAAAGGAGGAGCAAACTTGAAAGGAAAAGCGAGAAGTGCATAATGGTTGGATATAGTGAGGAATCGAAAGGATATAGGTTATACAATCCTAGAACTAATGAAATCTATATTAAAAGAAATGTATGGTTTGATGAAGATGTTAAGAATGATAATTCTCCAACATTATCTTTCTTTCCAATTTTGATTGATGAAGAAAATTCTACTTCTACCAATAGTCAAAGTCAAGGTGTGCAAACCACTACATGGGATGAGACTCAAGAAAGTGATAATGAAAATCCAAAAAAATTTAGAAGCATCAAAGAAATTTATCAAGAAGGTCCTAGATATATATTTGCTAACTATGCTCTTATGACTAAGGTGATGCAAGTTGACACTCCAAACACATATGAAGAAGCAAAAGGAAAAGAAAAATGGGAAGAAGTTATGCAAGAAGAATACAATTCTTTGATGAAGAATGGAACATGGGAACTAACAACACTTCCAGAAGGCAAAAATGTGGTTGGTTGCAAGTGGACCTATAGAACCAAATTCACATCAGATGGAGCTATTGAAAAATACAAAGCAAGGTTAGTGGCTAAAGGTTTCTCACAAGAAGAAGGTATAGACTATACTGAAACCTTTGCTCCAGTAGCTAAGATGACTTCCATTCATACAATAGTTGCTTTAGCTGCAAAGTTTGGTTGGAAAATTTTTCAAATGGATGTAAAAAGTGCATTTTTGCATGGTGACTTAAAAGAAGAAATTTATATGCAACAACCACCAAGATTTATTAAGTATGGAGAAGAGAATTTGGTGTGTAGATTAAGAAAATCACTCTATGGTCTCAAACAAGCACCAAGGGAATGGTACTCAAAAATTAATAATTACTTCCTAGAAGTTGGATTTAAAAGAAGTAATGTTGATCTAGATGTGTATGTAAAATATTGTGATAATAAGGTTGTTATCATTGTATTGTATGTGGATGACTTGATTATTACAGGAGATCACACACATGATATTGAGATAACTAAAAATCAACTCAAACAAGGTTTCGAAATAACTGATTTAGGACTAATGCACTATTTTTTGGGTATGCAAGTATGGCAAGAAGAAGGAAGAATCATGCTCTCTCAAACTAAATATGCTCTTGATGTACTTAAAAAATTCAATATGAGTGATTGTAAACCATGTAATACACCATGTGAAATAGGAGTAAAGTTAGGTGCTAACTCTACTCAAAAGAAAGTGGATGGAAAATTATATAGGCAGCTTGTTGGAAATCTTTTGTATCTTACTATAACTAGACCAGATATTGCATATGCAGTTGGTATTGTATCGAGATACATGGCAGATCCACACATTGAACATTGGAAAGCGGCTAAAAGAATATTAAGATATATTAAGGGTACTTACCAGCTTGGCATTGAATACAAATATGGAGGAGAACCTACTTTAGTTGGATATACGGATTCTGATTATGCAGGTGACATTGATGATAGAAAGTCAACTTCAGGATATATCTTCCATCTTGGATCAGGACCGATTTCGTGGAGTAGCAAGAAGCAATCAACAGTGTCACTCTCATCTACAGAAGCTGAATATATTGGTTTATCAAAGGCATCTCAAGAAGCATTATGGCTTAGGAGGTTACTTGAAGAATTGCATCATCCACAAGACTCTCCAACAACAATATTTTGTGATAATCAAAGTACTATCAAGCTAGCAAAAAATCCAATATATCATGCAAGGTCCAAGCATATAGAAGTGCATCATCATTTTGTTCGAGATCTAATTGAAAGACAAGAGGTGGAGCTTCAATTTTGCGGAACAGAAGATCAACTTGCTGATATATTTACAAAAGCATTGTCTATTGTAAAATCTACGAAATTTAGAAATCTATTGCAGCTCAAAGATGTTCCTACTCTCTCCAAATAAACATTATGGGGGGGTGTTAAAAATAATGTTTATTATAGTAGCTGGGCATTTAATGCACAGTCCAGAACTTTCTACTTGCTTCTTGGAGCCTCTCTCTTTGTGCAAAATGTGAATTTAAAATTATGTAGAAATCTCTAGAGTGCTTCCTTTCTTGAAGCTTCTCAAGAACCCTCTAGAAATATGTATGAGCTCTATAAATAGAGCATTCCTCTCAGCTGTAATAATAAGAAGAAACTTTATAGCTCTTTGATATATTTGAGTTTTGCTGCTCTGTTTTTAAGCTCTGTTTTTATGCTCTGTTTTTTATTCTTTGTGCTGCTGTTTTAATTCATCACGAGGAAGGTATTGCCTTCCGGATCATTGATAGTGATCTTCGATGGCTTAACTTACAATGTTTTTGGCAGAGTACCAGCATCTTTGAAGGCTTTGAGTTTCCAAATAAATTCTTAGGAATGGTCATCTTGGAGATGTTTCTGCTTTAAGTCCTTGAAGGCAGTCTCAACAAGAGAAGAGATCGTAGGAGGAAACATCTGGTGGAAGTTATAATCATTGGGATCTCCATATTCAAGGGGCTCTTTCCTAGCACCAGAGTCTAAGGGGTCAATATCAACATTCGAACCAGTGGAGCCCATGTGAGGCTGGGTTTCAAGGGCAATAAGAGGTGGAACAACAATTTCTGAGGCAAGTCACCGAGAAAAATGTTTAGTATTAAACTCAAACTCCAACTCTTGAATCCTCATGAGAACGTCATCTAAAAATCTTGGAAATGATTGTTGATTACCTGAAAGATGCTTCAACTCGCATGGATCTCATGAGTAATCTTGGTGAGAGAGTGTTGAGTGAACGCCAGATCTACACTAGGAGACTTTGAGCGTGTTGTAGAAAATGACTGAGAAGGAGAAGGAGAATGCAACCAAGCAGGTCTCGAGTGAGACCTAGTGCAAGGATCACGTCTTGCATCATCAGTACAAGCAACAAATGAAGAACTCTGAGCTACTTGTTTGACATGAGATGAAGATTGATCCTCAATGACATGGTTTTTGCCTCTGGCTATCGTGATAACATAAATTTTAGGGCTTAATTTTTTTGTGAGAATCACTAGTAACAGAGGAACAAAAACACAAAGTAAAAAATGTAAAAACACAGAGATTTAGCAAAAAGACATGAGTCTTTATTGAGTTTTTCAAAACTAGTTTCGCTTATTAGAGGCTCATCAATTGAACTCAAAGAAAAAAATACGAGTAGGAGAATAAATAGAGAAGTAGAAGCTTCTAGAAGGGGTCATTACATGATCATTCGGGAGATGGCCATTACATGATTGTTGAGATTCTAAAAAAATTTGAGAAACTGGAAAGGTTGTTACATGACCAAAAATTATTCTTCAAAAAGCTAAGTATCAAAAATTCAACTCTACTCTCTTAAGGTGATTGTAGAAAGAGCAGATTCTCCACTCTTTTCTAGAATCACCACAAGACTTCCCAGGAGGTTACCCATTCTAGTTGTGCTCCCAATTGAACACCCTTAACTTTCTCATTTTGTGTGCGTAGGGTTCCACCAAAGCCAACTAGCCAAGTTGGAAGTTACTTTTTAGAAGAAAGATAAGAATTAAACAAAAAAAAAAAAGTTGTGAGTAATGAAGCAACCAAGTCACCTAGGATTTTACCAACAAACAATAGTTTGATATAGCATGGTGTATACTATGAGACTTAATATATGGAGACACCATGTGCGGATATTTTCCTCGGTAGGCATTGTGAAACTTGATGCCAGTGCACATACTAAGGGGAATATAAGTATGGTGAATATCTTGTGGTTGATATTCATGGCTAGACCATACTTTTGATGATATTGTAAGGTAACATCTAAATAATGGATCTATGTTATATATCTTCTTTGGTAGACACTATGAGACGTGATGGTAGTGTGCATACCAACAAAAGTAGGAGTATGGTGAATATTAAACGATTGATATTCTTGGGCATGCCATACTCTTGATGTTGTCGTGAGGTAACAGTTGTACACTATGTTGTTTTATTTAGATAGAAATCATCCTCCCTAGCTAAGAGGGAGTGTTAATTATTGTTGCTTCGATCAGATAATTCCAATCGATAAATTCAAATGTTTGAGTGGCCTACTAGCCTTAACCATTTGATATCTATTCTACACTATTATTATCACGAAGCATTAGTATTTTGATAATAGATTCAGCGAGCGAGCGAGGCGTTATCACATATTCTAATCATGATAATACCTTTAAAAATACTATTTGTAATAACTAATGAGAGTTGAAGAGCCATGTCTTCCATGTCTCTTAATATTATATATAGATTCATTTAGAAGGTAATTTGAAACACACAAAAATAAAATGGTGAAAAAATGAGATTCTTAAAAAAAAATCTATTGTGATATTGCTATCAGAATTGAACTATGTAGTTTTTCAAGTCAAACTCACTCTTAAAACAAGAATCTAGAAAAATTATTAAAATTTGGTGTTAAATCTTGTTCATTAGACTTTAACAATTTAGAATATTTAAGAAATGTTATTATAGAGTTTCTATAAACACTAATACAACAAAGAGAATATAAAATGATTTTACTTAAATAGAAATAAAAAGGAAAAAAAAATTAATTACCTGTTAATCTGAATTTGCTTCAAAGACATCTTCAAATCTGCAAA
This sequence comes from Cupressus sempervirens, assembly GCA_028749045.1. NCBI lineage: Eukaryota > Viridiplantae > Streptophyta > Pinopsida > Cupressales > Cupressaceae > Cupressus > Cupressus sempervirens. Next base: position 31,980,769 of record CM053792.1, read on the forward strand.
TAATCGATCGAATTCCTTGCAAGTCACCTTTCAAAATCTTGGAAGGTTTTTTCTTTGATGTTGTATCTAAGCATGCAGGCGATTTTTATGAATGACATATCCAACAATGTATCCATAATAGGGGTCTTCCAAAATGGTCACATCTATATCTGTATCTATATTTGTATCTGTATCTGTATATGTATCTATATTTGTATGTGCTTCTTTATGTTAATAGTGCCTTACACAAGCAATCTGAAAACATCTACCAAACAGATTTCTTACTTTAAATTTTATCTGTCTCACTTGTATGTCCAGCACCTAACTGAAACCTGCATAATTATTATGCATCCATCCAACCAACATGCAATATAACAATGGTTACATGGCGAAGTTGCAGGAAGTGTTACCACTTGCATTTCGTTCCCCAACAGATAGAACTCTCCAAATAAGGCAGGATAAAGAGTGATGAAAGATGGTGCAATCCGCGAGGAGACGAGGGCAGTAAATGATACGTGGAAAAGGGCCAAGCACATTCCCAACATATCACTTATTGGGCATCGCACACCTCCCTAGTTGACCTGATTCAGAATTGAAAAAATGTACCTGGTTCATTTCCTAGACTTCTTACTGCATAAAGACATTGTGATTGTGTTGATACAAGACGACTAGCATGGGCAGTGGAAACCGCATTCCTTTTACAATTCAGAATACTAGACTTATTCAATGTGTACATACTTATATAGGCATATATATCAGAAAGCATTGAAAGGCACCTAACAATAAAGGATGTTGTAACTTTTATCTAGAATCTTCAGTTTTGTTCATGTCAATTTAAGTTGTGTTGATTCTTCTTAAAAGGAACTGCACAAGGAAAACGAGAATATATAAACTTGTGTGTACAGGAAGTTGTGCCTTACAACCATTGTATTCCCAAAAGAATTGTACAACATTCCTATTGGCGACATTAGAAGTGATCACGTGCACATTCTTTTTCACGGGCCCTAAACCTTTGAAAAATTAAAACTCAACGATACCTTTTTCAATTGGACCTATGCATCAAAGCAAATAAATAAAATGCATTATGTTTATTGTAATCAAATCGTTAAGACAAAATTTGCAAACCCTCAATTTCCACACCCATAACATAATCAAATCCTTAACACAATTTGTATGCCGAAAGGGCAATTGGGATCAAATTCTTAGCACACAATTTTGTATACCCACAAGTGTTTTGATAATACAAAGTCAACCACTGACTATCTTTTTTACAAAATACAACTTTTCTCACAATAAGATAAATCATTTTTTTTATGGAGGGTTCAAACCTACGAGGCAACCCAAAGAGGCACGAAGCCTGCGAGCTACCAACCAGTGAAGGCCACCACATAAACAATTTAGGAACCCGAGATGGGCCCACTCGTGCTTAAAACCTCTTCAGCTTAAAGCCAACGACTGAGGGGCATCCACGCCATCAAAATCACCTAAGGCACAATCTCGACCTCATCCCTTATGATGTTAGAGCCTTGCACTCAGTAAGACTTGATCATTGGTGAGCTCTTTGTGAGCCATTCAACTTCACCAATGGACCAAGGGCCCATTGACAAGATAAATCTTTTTAACAAGCCCAAAACCTAAATATAGCTTTAATAAATCGTTATTTGCAAAAATACAATAACTACAATACACTTCCAAAATAGTTTTTTATCAACTACTATTGTCCAAGTAAATGAACTTGGGGTTTATAATTTCAAAATAACTTATTAAAAGAAAGCAAGAACCCGAATACGAGTTTGATCAAACAAAATCTGTAAAACCTTTTATGTTCAAGGAAATGGAAACAAATTGTTATTTGAAGCAATACAATATTACCAATCTTGCAAAAACCCCATCACAATTCCCACTTTCTATTAGCATGAATGTTAATGATATTCCTATGGGGGAGTATATTAGCATTGTTGGAAACATGATTCAAAGCATCTATGTTGCATTCATGATTGTGTTTGTCATTGATGTCAACATATTGGCTATTCTATGACAACTAGTAGAGTTGCAAAGGAAGAAGCATTTGTTGTGGTTCGAGGATTGAAGATTAGCTTATGCACACTTGGGATTATATTCTACAGTATGTCTAGATGTTACAGTTAGCGTACAGAAATATGAAGACTGAACAAAGTTATGAATATTTTGTGAAGGCAGCTTTCAGATAGCATATCTGAAAAGTAGGTATTGTTGTTTTGATTCTATCTTCTTACAAAAATGGAATTGGCTTGAGCGAACTGAGACAAATGTTGAAGACATGTAAGAGATGCTTTGGTTTAGATAGCATAATTTGTAGATCATCAAGTAAAAAGTTATGATAACTGTGAGCCGACAGTTTGTGTTATCTTAGATAAAGTGTAAAATTGTAATGCAACGTGTATTGTAATATATTAAGATAGTGCTATATTATTATAAATTGGGAAAGCCTCAAGGCCAACTCAATAACTTGTCTTAGGACTTTGTATAAAGGAAAGATTATCTCCTCATGGCATAGTGTGAAACACAAGCAATCATACCTTTTGTAATATCTATTGTGCAAACTTGGCATGCGAAATTGTGAAGATCAAAGCAGAAATTGGTGCGGTTGTGACACGGTGAGCTTACAAGGAACTGTATTTGGCAAGACAAGTTGTTGTTTCACATTGTATTATTTGGAAGGAATAGTACAAAGGTTATTTGGACGGTGGGTTCAATGGTCTTCCTTTCAACTCCTAACAAGGTTGTAATCTCCTACCAAGGATTTAAAGTCTCCTAACAGGTACTCATATGTACTGATTGTATTTCATTGGCTCCTAACAGGGTTTATCCTCTAACAAGGCACTTTTAATTAGTACATCATTTTGTGGGTACCACCCCTACCGGGGTTTTCCCTCTGATCAAAGTTTTCCCTTGTTAACAAATCTAATTTATTGTGCATGGTTATCTTTCTGTGGTTGTTGCATCTATTGTTTACATGTTTTAGAGTTAATAAAGATATTTAGAGTTTTTTTAATTGCATAACTGATTCACCCCCCACCCCAGTTATCTTGATGAATTGTACTTTCTAACATTTTCAACACCAAAATATCAATAACCCAAAACTCTCATTACAAAAGCAACTTATATAAATTTCATGCATGAAACTTGCAAAATGAGCATCTCGTATTTGATTGTGACAAAAGATAGGAGTATGGTTCCCTTTTGGACATTTAAGTTTTTAAGAACACTATAAAATGCATTCATAAACACAAAGACCCAACACTAGATTTGGGAACAAAAAATACAGATTAGAAAATGCCAACAAACAAAAGCATAAACCAAAATTTTATAGTCATTTCTTGTTAATGGGTGGCCTTAGTGAGGAAGTAATCCTCACCTGGATCAAATAGCCTTAGTTTGAAGCCCTTTTTGTAGTCCTCGTTTTCATACTTCACAAATGTTGTCACCTCGCCCACAACTGAAGTTATGAATGCAAAAGAATGGCTTATTTCTATGAAGGAATGAACAGAAAATGTGAAAGATTTGACGTTAGCTACAAACGGAATTGACAAATGCAAAATAAACACATTCATATACCTCCAAGCAACCAAAAAAAGATGAAAGTAACAAATGTCAAAAGTAAGGAAAGATTTTACCTAGAGAAATTTGAAAGACAGTGGCAATAAATATAGCAAGTAACAATTGCATGGCGAAGTTGCAAGGTGTTCTTCTACTTACATTTTGGTCCCAAACAAATAGAACTCTCCATAAAAAGTTGGATAGAAAGGGATGAAAGATGAGCACAATCTGCAAGGAGGCAAGTGTACTAAATAGCTTGTGCATCGTTTAATGTAACAAGGTTGGTGGAATCAAGAAGAGGTGACACATTAAATGCAGTGGGGCATTCAAGTGTAATGAGTCTATGATAAGTTAGTGAATACAAGTGGATTTGGTGGCCATGTGACTAGCGAACACAAAGCCACAATGACCAGCACCGATGGAAAGGCAAACCACTTCCGATGGTGGGCCTGCACATGTCTCAATTGACACCTCAAAAGGGGTCATTTTGGACACGTTGACATAAATGAGCTTGTTGGCATGGTAGACAGATGACTTAACACCAGAAATTTTAATTTGAGGTCGCCAACCAGGCAAAGGAAATAAAAAATTGCCATTATGGTTAAAAATTTGATTCTTAAAAAAACAATAAATATCTATGGTTATATTGCTATCAAGCTTTAATAATGTAGTTTTTCAAATCAAACCCATTCTTTAAAATTAAAAAAAATCTAGAAAAATTATTAAAATTTGGTGTTAAATCTTGTTCATTATACTCAAAGTATTTTTTTAAATATTATTATACAATTTCTATGAACTCTAATACAACAAGAAACGCAATGCGTCAAAGTTCTTGCCAATAATTGGAAAAGAAAGAAAATAGAGATTAAGGAAGGATACGTAGAAAGAGCTAAAAGAGAGAATGACGTGTTATTATAAGGACAAGTAAAGGTAGAATTATAGAGAGAGTTGAAAGGAATTTTAAAAATATTAATAATTATTTTTTTTTTAAAATATAAATAACAGTAAAAAATATAAATATATTATAAAAATGAACTACTCATTTCTACCAATTCAATTACTAGTTAAAATATTTAATTTAAAAAAATAAATTGTTGATTACTTAGTTCAAACTACCAAAATACCTAGTAAGTTTGAAGAGTTGTATTAGCTTTACAATTTGTAAAATAGTATTAAAAAATTAGAACAAAATTGTAAGATAGTAGCTAGTAAAACATAGTGTAAAATTAAAGAAATAACATTTTAACAATGTCAAAAATAAACATCAATGTAAAACTAATAATAAATATATTTAAAATAAAATAAGAAATAAAAAACATTTATTAGACATTTATTTTTGTCCAGAAAAAGTTGTGAGGTGGAAGATAAAATGATTATTTTTTTTAAAAAAATCAAATTGCCACAAATGTGGAAAAGATAAAGTTGTAATTAATGTATTCATTAATGCATGATAGAATTGTTAGAAAATATTTGTATTTTTGTTGAAAATTTTTGAATTTTCTCCTTACCAAAAATAATATCGAATGAAAGATGTGATTTATAAAATAATAGAAAAGTAGGAAAAAAATGTAAACATTTGAAGAAATTAGAAAAAGATGTAAACATTTGAAGTTCCTTTTAATCATTTAAATTTTATTAGTTGATTGGTCAATTGAGCTTCCTTGCCAAGACAAGGAGAAGATAAAATGAAATTAATTAAATAGAAAAAAATTGAAAACTTCGCTGTGAATCCGATTTTGCTGCACCGACATCTTCAAGTCCGCCAAAAAAAATTATTGAAATCCTAGCAAATCGCCTTTCAAATTCTTGGAAGGCTTTTTTGTTTTTGACAAATGGTCACATCGATATCTGTATCTGTGCGCATGCAACTTTGAGGGGAAGCAACTGAACTGAGAGACGTGCTAACAAATAACGTCTTCTTTAGGTTCTTAGTGCCTTACACAAACAATCTTAAAACATGTAGTAGAAATTTAGATGACTCCCACAGACCAAACAGATTTCTTATTTGGATTTTACCTGTCTCGCATCTATGCCCAACGACTGTTTAGGGTATAGGCATCCATCCAACCTACATACACTAGAACATTGTGTCTTATTTTGTTCAGAAAACTGCTGTAGTAACTGCGCTCAGACAAACCAATAAGTATCAGCATTTCACACCCTGTAAGTCTTTTCAGACAAGTGATATGCTTTATTATTCTTCAATTGTAGCCGTCATCGTCCACTCTTGAAATGGCTTCAGAATCAATTAGATTTCTTAGGCAAATATGCATTTTTTTTAATATGTTACTCCATGTTTGTCCACAATATTTTGACCAAACATGAAGCCCATTAACATTCTTGACTTCTCTTCAAAATAAAAGAGACGTGGAAGGCTTTTGAAAACTTGAATATTAATTAACACTAATACAACTAAGGCCTTTATAAGTTATGCCTTTAATTCAGTATTATTTTTAAACTCGAAATTTAAAATATTTGTTTACCTTGACATAGGTCTAACACATACAATCATGGTGTTATGAAGAGATTCAGTGGGCCCCGTGTACTTAAACCTCTTCAAGTTCTTCAACGCTTCTTCCACAACCTTTTTTATCTTGTTAATTATTGAAAAGATCACAATTATCACCAGAGAGCGAATTGATTTAAGTAATAACTGAAACTGTAACCTTAATAAATAGACTTAAGAGCAGCAAGGCAAGGCAATGAAATACAGAGAATTCGGGATGAGTGTGACCATACACTCTGTATCATGCATTAAAATAATTAGAACATTGATTTATTTAATCAAATTAGTTGATTTCTCTTTGTCCATTACTTGCTCGACTCTCATGTTGCTACAAAAAAAGAGGTTTCCATTCTCTCTAGTAAATAAATAGAAGAGAACGTCATCCTGTTGAAAACATTCATGTCAAAAATAAAATAGATCAAAAAGTTCACAATCAGCTAGCTACTTAGACATCTTAGCAGTTAATTCCCTTACAAGCTTTGCTGCTACCATTGCTGTCATTCCATCCACTGTATCACGCTGTGGGTTTAATTCTACAACATCCCCTGCAACAATGTTTCCTTGCAAATTTTGCACAATGTTCATCACATCTCGGAATGAAAGTCCGCCTGGTTCAATGTGTGAGACACCAGGTGCAAAAGCAGGATCAAGACAGTCACAATCTATCGAGACATAAACACCTTTTACACCTTCTCCAAGTTTCTACAAAATATTTGAAAAGCAAATCAGCTATTAGATAAGAACTTTGTATTTGCATTTTACTAAACTATAAATCACAATTAAAAGTATACAGGTTCTAGCATATGATAATTTAAATGGTTCTAACATATACTCAAATGCCTCTAGCATATGACAAATTAAACAAGTGCTGACTTCCCATAGCACAAGTCATATTCACAACCATCGATTATGAATGAGCAAGTAAATGACAAGCATCCAAGTTGTTTGTCCGTCATGAGTCTAGCTTTGAAATTAAAGGAAACTCCACCGAATATGATGAATACTAAAGCCTTAAACAATTGTTGACTCCCCATCCAAACCAGCCATTTACAATCATCTCTAATGAATGAGAGAACTGGCAAGCATCCTAGGGTCCCGTTGTAATTAAACCATGTCTAGCACTAAAACAAATGTCTGCCAGAGTCTCTGACTTATAATGGGATCTGCATTAAATCACTAAGTGCAACTGATGTCGAACCAAGGATTCAATTAACAGAAAAATGCACCATGGTCAAAAGTAATACAGTGCATCACTCAATGACAGAGCAAGTATCAAAATCTTTGTGGAAGATATGAATAGCCTTCCATTTAAAATTTGTTTTTGCAAACCTAGGTCAAATATGCAGGTATCTTGGCATTGAATGTGAAAATTAAAAATTTGCAGTCCAGATTGCTCAATTAGAATAAAAAGCACACATGAATCATATAAATATGTTCTATTTATAACCTTATTTCATGCGTATAGGCATTTTATGTACTCGGTTTAGAGAATAACCTTATTTCACACCTATTTCTTGCAAGTGTGGCTGCTAGTGCCCATTATCCCTTTCATGAATTTAAAATTGTTACTTTAATGAGGTCTTCAGATATAAGCCATTTTTGTTCGATTTAATTTGTCAACCATGAATATAATTTGGCCTTGCATAACCTTATCATTAAATTAATATAGGAGCTGTAAGTATCTGAAAATTAATGAGCTAACACACACTTACAATGATGATTTGGCAGTCCAGCTTAGCCCATGTAGCGTGCTCATTTCTCCTCTTAACCTTCTCACCTCGAACAAAGCCTCCCTAGTGTCCTAGAACCCTCCTTTAGGTTTCCACCGTTGTTTGCCCTCTTCTCAGCCTGCTAAACATTTCTCACCATCCAAAACTCTATATCACCTACCTTAAGTTGCAGGGGTACCCAAGAAAACCATATCCTAATGTGTAACTATCTCATCATTCAGCATGTCCAATGAGTCATTTAGATATTTCCTTCCCAAAACTCAATTTTGGAGTAGGTTTGTTTTTTTCCACTTTCTTTCCATCTTTATAGCATGATTTCATTCCTTCTTGCTTCTCTCTTCTCTTCTCTCCTTTACCTATTTAAACCCCAAAATAGAGTTTGTAGAAGATTTCATAAACTAGAGAAGAATACTCAAGCTTTGTTGACATGGGATAGGAGGATTGTTGAGCTACCTCTACAAGTTTTTACTACATGCTCAAGATCCTTTCTATAGGAACATAGGATCAACTTCAGAAGATTGTGCACCTCTCTACTAAGCCAAAGCAATCCCCAATCCTGTTATTTAAGCTCTAACCACCACACTTAGAACTAGTTTACCTTCCTCCCATATCAATAGCAATCTATGTCTTCCAACTTCATCAAGCAAACCACCCCAAGGCATAAGAGAAGAATAAAGATAAAAGTTGGATCCTTTGAAGAAACAATTACAATGGGTACATAAGAAGCTTCATGTTGTTATGAGCCTAATCAGACTGGGAAGTTCATTTTTCCTCATTTTTATTGGCACAATTTTGCCCCATATTTTTCAACAGGGATATGAGGACAGCGCCCCCAATATGGGGTCAACAGGCTAAAAATGACCTTTATTATTATACAGAGGCATTGGGAAGTATTTCTCTATTGGCCAACATATTCTAGCCCTATTCTTTGTAACCATGAGTCTTGTTAAAATGGCCTTAGAGTTAGCGTTCTTCACATGAGAATTTGGAAGCTTCTTGCAGTCGTATTGAGTCACAACAGATTGTAAATTGTGATCAGTTGGATTAACTGGATAATAATATTGAACTTCCTATTTGGTGGGATGTAGCCCGAGATTGGGTGAACCACATTAAATATGTCTTCTTGTTCAGTTTTTTCTGTGGCTTTATTCCTCTGCTTTATTAGATAAATCTGCATCAACTGTTAGATATTTGCCTTTCAAACTCTTACACTCCACGTTTTTTTCCAAGTTCTTTCATTTCAAGAAAAAAATTGTTTTTCAAAATGTTATTTGTAGGTAATTATATCATATACTCTGTAATGTCCCTTGGACCACTCTATACTTTGTGCCCTAAATTCACATATACAAATGAAACAAATGGCAAAATATACTTAGAAATATAATCCTTACTTAAGAATAAGGTGGGCTATGCCTGTTTGGAGAAAACCAGCAACCAGATTACATACAAAGTAGATTTAATTCATGAAACACATCCAATTTTATGGTTAGGAAACACACATATGAATCTACACATCACAATTTTAATGATTACATAGGTGCTCAACCCTTAAGAATGTTTGTATTGGAAGACATGACAAGGTGTCCCATGTGTACTCATGTGGCCCTACAATAATATCTTATCCTCTGTGGCCTCATGTGATCCTCAACTCCTTAACTATCATCATGAGGTGGTGTACTTAATGGCTTTACGTTGTTCTCCTCCCTCATGTCAACCTCTCACCTCTCGTGATTGACTCCCTTCAACAATTACTCAATGCGGGACCAGTAGAGATGCTACAATAGGGTGTCCTTGACCCTCAACCCTAGGCCAAAAGAAAGACCTCATCCTCCTTGACCTCATGTGGTCCTTGATTGATGGTCCTTGCCTGTTGGTAAAATAATGAACAAATTAAAAGAATGACCAAACAAACTCATTTATAGAGTTACAAAAGACAATGTTTCTATAAAGAAACAATCGTGAATTAGAAAGCATCTAATATTTGCATAAGTTACATTATTGACTATTAAATAAAAAATAATAAAGATTTTATAAAGATGTTATTCTAATACTCTCTTAATGATTAATCTTTTAAGTACACCAAGTTGCCCCCTGAGTTTTACATACTTGTCCGAGCTCAAAGACTTGGTGAGAATATCCATTGTCTGATACGCAATTGGAACATGCAGCAACTAAACTGATCTATCATCAACCAATTGCTGAGTGAAATGACAATGAAGGTCAACATGCTTATTGCTCTCGTGGAAGACCTGATTCTTCCCCAATTTGAGCACCTCGTGGTTATCAGGATACAAGGGAGTAGGATTTGCTTGAGACATCTGCAAGTTTGAAAGAATCCTCCAAAGCCAAACTGCCTCAAAAGTTGTTCCTCAATACTCAACTTTTGTCGAGGAAAGAGCCATTGGCTACTACTTCTTGCTAGTCCGAGCGACTACACCAGATCCAAAACCCAAAACATACACATATGTTGATTTTATGTCATCAATGAAACCTACCCAATCTAAGTCAGAAGTGAAGTTCACATGACTGAACAAACAATTCATTGCTACCCAATGATCAACCTTGGGGATTGTCATGAAGTGTGAAATGTAGCTCATTGCAAGTCTGAAATCAAGCTTAGTAACAGTAAGGTAGATGAGATTACCCACAAATTACTTGAATGCTAATTTACTCGCCATAGATGAATCTGATTTGGCTGTTACCTTCAACCCTTTCTCTGTAGGTGTGGATGCAAGTTTGTTGTCTTGCATCCGAAAATTGTCCAGGAGGCTACGGGCATACTTTAAGATAAGAAGATACTACCATCAATCTACAAAACTACAACACCTAAACAACAATGCAAAAGTCCCAAGTCTATCATCTCAAACGATTGATACAAACTCTATTTGATCCGATCAATCAAAAGTGTCAAACTACCAGTGATAATCAGGTCAACATAGACAACAACAACAAGAATATCACTAACAGTGTTTTTGACAGACAGATCATAATCAAATGTATTCCTCTGAAAAACATTATTTATAAGCTACTTGTACATTTTGATGTAACAAGCCCTAGGAGCTTATTTCAGGTTATAAAGTGCTCTCACCAATCTAGACATCTGATGTTCTTTTCCAACAACCTTAAAACCAAGAGGTTGGGTCATACAAACTTCTTGCAACTCACCATTGAGGAAGGCATTCTTAACATCCATCTAATGGACTTTCCAACCAAATTGAGTTGCTAAAGCAAAGGCAATCTGTAAGGTACTCTTTGGTTGTAGGAGCCAAAGTCTCCTCATAGTAAATGCCTTCTTTCAATGAGAACTCCCTAGCAACGAGACAAGCTTTGTACTTGTCAAGGGTAGAATCAGCTTTGTACTTGACTTGATACACCGATTTGTAGCTAATGGGCATCTTCCAAGGAGGACGATCGAAAACAATCCAAGTGTTATTCTTTAGAAGACTATGATGTTTAGCTTCCATAGCCTTTTCCACTCAAGAACCCCTTTACCTCAGTATATGTTTGTATTAAGATAATATCTTATACTTTCTATAATAGTCAACTACTTGTCTGTAGTCCGTCTTTCAGTCCAGATAGGAATGTTTCCTATCCCGTCTCTTTTTTCTTCAGTCTAGATAGGAATGTTTCCTATCTTGTCTCTAGTTTTGTTTCTAATTCCGTCTTCAGTCTACGTTGTTTCTTTTAGAAACAACATCCTTGTAATTCTTTATAAGGAACACATTTGTTCCTCTGTTAATCAATCAATCATCCGTAAATCCGTTAATCTGCCAACTCTTCTTGAATCTTGTAACATGGTATCAGAACTATTAAATTTTTTCGAAAAAATTTATAATTTCTTCGTGAAATTATTTGTTTAAATTTTTTCAAAATTATTTCTGTTGAATTTCTCTAAAACCCGCTTAGGGTTTTCGGCCTAGAGAAATTCCCAAACTCAGGTTTGCCTGTGTTTGTTCAGCACACTCTAGCCCCATTCGTCCATGCACATCAATCCTTGAAGAAAAATCTGCCATTTTTTATCAAGAAATCTGAAGTTTTTTCAAGCTTTTTTCAGCTAGGGCCGTTTTTTTTCGAAACCCTAATTTTTGGGGTCGAAAAAATATTTTGTTTGCAAATTCATGATGGGTTTTTCGAGAGCTCAATTGGGTCGTCGTCCGTTTTTTTGGGTGCCTCGATTTTCGAGCCAACAGATCCAAAAAACGACAGCAAATTCCTTTTGAGTTTTTCGAGCTCTCTTCTGGGTCATTCTCTGATTCTTCTGGGTCTTTCGTATTTTTGGCTCGAAGAACGTGCCTTAACAGATTTTCACAGTTTTCCATTGAAAAACGTGCTATGGCATCTCTAACAAATATTTTGCTCAAGCATAATTCCAAATTCAATGGTCGCAATTATGGAACCTAGAAGCAGCGCATCATCGCAATCTTTGAATATCGAAACACCGATCAACTTGTTCTGGGTGTTAAGCAACGTCCGACTTCTCCAGGTCCTAATCAAGGCGAAGCTGCATTTTTCGCCTTCTAAATTTGTTCCTGTTTTTTTGGGTTTGTTGATTTTCTCCTCAAAAATCATTTCAAGTTGTCTGCAATACGCAAGGTTGTGTGAGATTCTGGGTTTGTTGATTTTCTCCTCAAAAATCATTTCAAGTTGTCTGTAATACGCAAGGTTGTGTGAGATTCTAGGTTTTACCGTTTTTTTCACAAAAACGAAGTTTTGTAATTGCAACTTATTTTGAGTCATAGCACTCTTCTGGCAAAGCTTCTTGGTTTCAGCATTCTGTAGATCCAGGGAGGGTCTCTGTTATCACAAAATGTTTCGACATCCGTACGTTGACCATTAAGGGAGGGTATTAAGATAATATCTTATACTTTCTATAATAGTCAACTACTTGTCTGTAGTTCGTCTTTCAGTCCAAATAGGAATGTTTCCTATCCCGTCTCTTTTTTCTTCAGTCTAGATAGGAATGTTTCCTATCCTGTCTCTAGTTTTGTTTCTAATTCCGTCTTCAGTCTACGTTGTCCTTGTAATTCTTTATAAGGAACACATTTGTTCCTCTGTTAATCAATCAATCATCCGGAAATCCGTTCATCTGCCAACTCTTCTTGAATCTTGTAACAGTTTGAGGCTCAAAGATAATATGAATGTTGGCCATGAGAGCAAAGTTGATTGTATTTTGCTGCTTTCTTTTGCTTCTGGAAGATACACCCTCGATGAGCTCATTGATATACCCTTGCTTGCTTTTGCTTCTAGCCCACCAATGGTTCTAGCCCACCATTTAGGCCGAAGAGTAGAAGAACCAACATCAGATGCAAAGGAATAATTGGAAAATGATATGGAACAAATCCAACAAGAGGAACATCTGTAATGTCCCCTTTCTAGCATTCATAGCATGATGTTGTCGTTAGCCTATTTCCTCACAGTCCCGTAGGCTAACTAGGACATTAAAGGGGCTTAGAGGCCATTTGGCCTAGACAGTTTCAGTTGAAGGTCTTTTTGAGGGGTTCTGAGGCAACTTTGGGCATACTTACTATTTATAATAAGTCATCTTGGACATGGCCGGACATTCAGTCACAGTGGTATGTCGATGGTAATTGTTTAAAATCGACAAGAAGATTTATTTATCATTGATAAGATTTGTTATGCATTGATAAAGCCATTTTATAAAGTTAAATTTAAATATTTAACTTTATTAATGCATAGACTATAGTTTGTGGGAAATATTTAAATTAAAAGAGTTCCCTTTATTTTTATAACAGATTGGAGACATAAGGTACATAAAGGGAGTTATGTTTTATCCCACATTGAGAAAACGAAGGATTGAGCTCTTGTGAGAACACTATAAAAGAAATGGAAGAGCTTTTTTTTTTTATGTATGCTTGGATGAAGATTAATGTTATGTTGTTGGATATTTGATTATCGGGCTTGGAGGACGGAATCCCTCTTTGCTAGCATTCTCTTCGCTGTTGGAAGACACAGTCAGGAGGATCAAGGGTGTTTTCACTTCAGGAAACACACTGGGTTTCATTTGGGGCATTTGCATAAAGAAATTTACAAGGGTTTGAGGTGCAGATCTGAAGTTAGTTTTTGCTACAGTTGGCATGAACAGTATTTTGCTACAGTACGGCGTGAACAGTGTTGGTATCAAGTTTATTTGTTTTTCCGGCCGATTAGAAGTTTGGAGGGCTGGCCGACTACATCTACAAAATACTACGGCCACTAATTCCAGGTTTCTTCTGTCAAATTTTGATATTTTGCATAATAATTGTTGAATACAAGTCTGAATAGTTGTTGCAGCCTTTAAGGCAGCTGTAAGTGCACATCTACATTTAAAAATCACCTTTTATTAGCAGATTGAAACAGTTTCCAGATTTTTCATATACTATTGAATGTGTACCAAGTGTTTGTGAAAATGTTATGATGTGTATTATGCATTTTATTGTCACTTCATAGTTGTTCGTAAATCTACTCATTGGAAAGCAATTTATTGAGGAAATCAGCTTTATGAGTTTGCATACAAAGTGTTTGACAATATTTTTTAAGTTAAATTTCTGCAAGTCAAAGTTCAAATCAGGGGAGGATATTACAGTGGTATCAGAGCTATAAGTCCTGCCATCCTGTGGAGGTCTTATAGAAAATTTGGAACTGGCGGATACAGGGGAAAGTGTTTGATGAAATGTCAAAACACTAAAATCAGAGCATTTATGTTTGAGCATGCGACAGGGGCCTTATAATTTCCGCACTACCAGAGCAAGACAAAGTAGGAGTTTAGACTTGCAAAGCAAACAGTCTAGTTCATCCGTACAGGGGGGTATAGAATACAGTCATACAGACACAGCGGAGGTATTCTTTGATCAAGACAGCAATATGGGTGACCGAGATGACAGGAATACAAGATTAGGTGGAGGCGGGAATGCCGGTCCAGAGCCTGGAGAGAAAAGATTCTTACAGTTATTAGAGACCTTGGTACAAGGTCAGCGAGTAGCAGAACAAAGGGCACAGGAACAGAATCAGAGATTGGATCTTATGATGCAGATGATGGCTCGTCAAATGGGGTTGAATGCTAACATGGGTGGAGGAAATAATCAGAATGGTAACAATCAGAATGGAAATGATCAGGATGGGACACATAATGGAGATGAACAAGTTGGGAACAATTTTGGTCATGCACCCCAGCGAGCTAGGACAGTGAGTTCAAGGCCCATGATTCCTACATTTCCTCCTAGAGCTCCAGAGTAGCTCGTACCAGAGCCCCAGATTACTAATATACAGGACCAGTTGAGGAGAGATTGGGAAGCCGGAGGGCCAAATTTTACTGCTGCAATTACCTTTAGGGAGCATATGGATGTGCGGATGAAACATATGCCACGTGGACATGACAGGAACCAGAGCTATGAGCTACGGAAGAAAGTAGGGAGACTTGAGTTACCATATTATGATGGCTCAGGACAGTCTACAGCAAGAGCTTGGGTTCAAAAGCTTGACACATACTTTCAATTGAACCCTATGCCCGAGGAAGAAGCTATTAAGTACACAGCAATTCATCTGGATGGGTTAGCACACGAGTGGTGGCATCATGGTATGGTCACTATGGGACATGCACACATTACCTCATATGTGGAGTTTACAAAGAGGCTGATTGAACGTTTTGATAGGAAGGACCCAGAACTCCATTTCAAGGAGTTAGCTCAGCTTAAACAGTGGGGCTCATTGGAAACGTACATTTCAGAGTTTCAGAAACTTGCAGTGTTAGTAACAGATGTATCTGAACGGAGGATACTAGTTCTATTTATGGATGGGTTAGCTGATCCGTTGAGAGGGTGGATTAAAGCTCTCAACCCTCCCACTTTGCAAGAAGCCATTAAGAAAGCTCGTGACATGGATTCCTCTTCATCTTCAAAAAATAAATTCCAGGCAAAGAGTTCCCTTCAAGGAAAGATAAGGACAAGAAACCTTTTCATAAAGAGGTTCAGCCAGCTAAGGAGGAAAGTAAGAGGTTGGACAATGAGACACTTAATGATCTCAAGAAGAAGAAGCTTTGTTTTCATTGCAGGGAGCCTTGGGATTTGTCACATAAGTGTCCATTGAAAGCAAAAGCTAAGCAGATGGAGTACTTTTCAGCCGAAGAGTCAGTAGATGGAGATTCAGAGCAGTCATCTGAATCAGATGGAAATGATGATAGTTCTTCACAGGAGGAAGCACACGGTGATAGCACGATAGCTCAGTTGTCAAGTATACAGGAGGCTGTCACTTTCAGAGTTAGGGGAACCTTGGATGGACAGAGAGTTGTGGCACTCATTGATACAGGAGCGACACATAACTTCATTGATGAAAAGTTTGTGACACGCAGAGGGCTACATACAGAGGAGCATAGGGGAATTAAGGTGATGGTTGCCGACGGCTTCAAAATTGAATGTACCAAGAAAATCTCCAACTTGCAGCTTCGTTTGGGAGATTATGACATGACAGGAGATTTCTTTGTGGTCAACATTGGTGATCAGGATATGGTGCTTGGGATGAACTGGATGAAGTCTCTGGTAGAGTTCACATTTAACCTTGAGAAAATGGAAATGAGGTTTGAGGCAAATGGTAAGAAGATAGTGCTCAGAGGGTTGTCAGATGGGAGACTTCGAGTGGTGTCACTCAAGCGGATGCAGAGTTTCTTTAGACATGATCAGGTGCAGTGGGCAGTAGAGTTTAGAGTAATGCCTGAGATGACAGAGCAGCATAAACTAGAGTATCCACCTGATGTACAAAAAATAATAACCAAACATACTAAGGTGTTTGGTGAGATACCTCCAGGGAGACCCCCGGATAGGGGAATCGAGCATGTTATTGAATTAGAGGAAGGGGCTAAGCCAGTTATCATCACACCTTACCGCCATCCGAAGAGATATAAGGATGAAATAGAAAAGGCAATTAAGGAGTTGATTGACATGGGGCACATACGGCCAAGCAAAAGTCCTTTCGCTTCTTCAGTAGTATTGGTGAAGAAGAAGGATGGTACAATGAGGATGTGCATTGATTATAGGGAGCTAAACAAGAAGACAATCAAGAACCGATACCCTATCCCGCGCATCGATGAGCTTATTGATGAATTGCATGGTGCATGCTACTTCTCCAAGATTGATTTGAGATCCGGCTACCATCAGATACGGGTTAGAGAGGTGGATGTGGAGAAGACAGCTTTTAAATACCACTATGGACATTTTGAGTTCTTAGTCATGCCCTTTGGGTTGACAAATGCCCCTACCACTTTCCAATCCTGTATGAATAGAGTGTTCAGAGATCAGTTGAGGAAGTTTGTGTTGATATTTTTTGATGATATACTGATATACAGCCGTACTTGGGAGGAACATTTGAAGCATATTGATACAGTGCTCAGTATTCTAGAGAGGGAGTCATTATATGCCAAGATGAGTAAATGTGAGTTTGGGATGACAGAGTTGCTCTATCTAGGGCATATTATTAGTGCAGGAATTGTTCGGGTTAACCCTGACAAGATCAGGGCCATTCTGGATTGGCCACCACCGAGGAACACTTCACAACTCAAGGGATTTCTCGGGCTTTGTGGGTTCTACCGCAAATTTGTGAAGGGATTTTCACAGATAGCAGCACCACTTACAGATTTGACACGGAAAGATAGTTTCAAGTGGTCAGAGAGGGCTCAGGATTGTTTTGACAGGTTTAAGGAGCTGATAAGTACATGTCCTGTTTTAGCCATTCCAGATTTCACCAGGCCCTTTGAGCTGCAATGTGATGCCTCGGGAGAGGGCATAGGAGCTGTTCTCATGCAAGACAAACATCCCATTGCATATGAGAGTAGAAAATTACGAGGTGTGGAGAGAACCTACAGCATCTACGACAAAGAGATGCTAGCAATCATGCACGCGCTGGCTAAGTTCAGGCAGTACTTAGTGGGAAGCCGATTCACAGTAAAAACAAATCATAATAGCTTGAAACATTTCCTTGGACAGAAGGACCTTAATGACAGGCAACAGAAATGGGTGAGTAAATTACAGGCCTATGATTTTGACATAGCCTATGTCAAAGGGAAGAAAAATATTGTTGCAAATGCTTTATCTAGAAGGCCTCATTTGCTTGTTGTTGGGATAGTCATGGATGATTGGAGAGAGATGATCTTGGCAGAATATGCTAAGGATAGTTGGGCATCTAGCATTATTGAGGGAGCTATTCAAGATAGTCGATACACTGTCGTAAATGATCTGATCATCTACAAGGAAAGGATTTATTTAGTACCCGGGTCCGCTATGAAGCAGAAGATTTTGAGGGCATTTCATGATTCACCAATGGCAGGACATCCCGGATTCTTTAAGACATATCGACAGGTGAGAGAGCGCTTCACTTGGAAAGGACTCAAATCAGAGGTGCTTCCGTTTGTTAGGGAATGCCCTGTGTGTCAGCAGAACAAACAGGAACATTCTTTTCCGGGTGGTTTACTACAGCCCCTACCCATACCAGAGAAGAAGTGGGATAGCATTTCCATGGATTTTATCACAGGCCTCCCCAAGGCACAGGGTCGGGATTGTATCTTTGTTGTGGTAGACAGATTGACGAAATTTGCACATTTCTTTGCAATTTCGTCTACATATTCAGCAGCACAAACAGCAGAACTATTTTTCAAGAGGTATTCAGACTACATGGGATACCACGGAGCATAGTCAGTGACAGAGACAGCAGATTTATGAGCCACTTTTGGCAGGAGTTGTTCAGGTTATGTGGAACAGAGCTCACTCCGAGTACCAGCTACCACCCCCAAACTGATGGGCAGACAAAGATAGTGAACAAATGGGTTGAGGGGTACCTTCGAAACTACATTGTAGGAGAGCAGAAGGCTTGGGTGAAGTGGTACATCTAGGGGAGTACTGCTATAATACCTCTTTCCATATGTCTATTCAAATGTCCCCTTTTATGGCACTATACGGGTATGATGCTCCTAATTTTTTGGATTTGTTATTTGGGGACAGCAGGGTGCCTAAGGCCAAGGATACTTTGCAGGAGTGTCAGGACATTATGCGATCCTTGAAGGAAAATTTGCAAAAGGCACAAAATCAGCAGAAGCAATATGCTGATCAGCACAGGGTTGAGAGGTCTTTTGAGGTGGGAGATATGGTGTACCTCATGTTACATCCGTATAGACAGTCCTCTCTCAAGAAGAGTGGAGCAGAGAAATTGAAACCACGCTACTATGGACCGTTCAAAGTAATCAGGAGAGTGGCGAAGTAGCTTATGAGTTGGAGTTGCCTGCAGACAGTAAAGTGCATAATGTGTTCCATGTGTCACGCCTTAAGAAGGCATTGGGTCACAATGTGGTGCCTTCAGTAGTATTGCCACCTCTTGATGATGAGGGGAAGCTTATCTTGGTTCCCGAGACCATACTTGACTCCAGGGAGAGGGTGCTTCGCAGGAGGACTATCAGGGAGTATCTAGTGAAGTGGAGGAACCTACCTGTTGAGGATGCTACTTGGGAAAATGAGCAGATATTGCAGCATCCAGAGCTGAAATTGCTTGAGGACAAGCAATTTTGGGAAGGGCGGACTGTGATGTCCCCTTTCTAGCATTCATAGCATGATGTTGTCGTTAGCCTATTTCCTCACAGTCTCGTAGGCTAACTAGGACATTAAAGGGGCTTAGAGGCCATTTGGCCTAGACAGTTTCAGTTGCAGGTCTTTCTGAGAGGTTCTGAGGCAACTTTGAGCATACTTACTATTTATAGTAAGTCATCTTGGACATGGCCGGACATTCAGTCACAGTGGTATGTCGATGGTAATTGTTTAAAATCGACAAGAAGATTTATTTATCATTGATAAGATTTGTTATGCATTGATAAAGCCATTTTATAAAGTTAAATTTAAATATTTAACTTTATTAATGCATAGACTATAGTTTGTGGGAAATATTTAAATTAAAAGAGTTCCCTTTATTTTTATAACAGATTGGAGACATAAGGTACATAAAGGGAGTTATGTTTTACCACATTGAGAAAACGAAGGATTGAGCTCTTGTGAGAACACTATAAAAGAAATGGAAGAGCTTTTTTTTTTTTGATATGCTTGGATGAAGATTAATGTTATGTTGTTGGATATTTGATTATCGGGCTTGGAGGACGGAATCCCTCTTTGCTAGCATTCTCTTCGCTGTTGGAAGACACAGTCAGGAGGATCAAGGGTGTTTTCACTTCAGGAAACACACTGGGTTTCATTTGGGGCATTTGCATAAAGAAATTTACAAGGGTTTGAAGTGCAGATCTGAAGTTAGTTTTTGCTACAGTCGGCATGAACAGTATTTTGCTACAGTACGGCGTGAACAGTGTTGGTATCAAGTTTACTTGTTTTTCCGGCTGATTAGAAGTTTGGAGGGCTGGCCGACTACATCTACAAAATACTACGACCACTAATTCCAGGTTTCTTCTGTCAAATTTTGATATTTTGCATAATAATTGTTGAATACAAGTCTGAATAGTTGTTGCAGCCTTTAAGGCAGCTGTAAGTGCACATCTACATTTAAAAATCACCCTTTATTAGCAGATTGAAAGAGTTTCCAGATTTTTCATATACTATTGAATGTGTACCAAGTGTTTGTGAAAATGTTATGATGTGTATTATGCATTTTAATGTCACTTCATAGTTGTTCGTAAATCTACTCATTGGAAAGCAATTTATTGAGGAAATCAGCTTTATGAGTTTGCATACAAAGTGTTTGACAATATTCCTTAAGTTAAATTTCTGCAAGTCAAAGTTCAAATCAGGGGAGGATATTACAACATCATCCAAAGGAAATTTAGGTAGGGTATCATCAAACTCAGAGTCTGGATCATCCCTCTCATCAGGTGAACCACATGGAAGATGGACAACCAAATAACACCTTCAAAGGTTGTTCTTCAGAATTTTGTACACATGAGCAAAGCTAAAAAGGTCTTTGCTCTTCATCGAAGACAACATCATTATTGAAGATAATACAATCAATCTACACGAATCAGTCAATAAGCCTAGCAGTTTTCACTGTACCCTGTAAACACGAGTTCCTAACTCTTGGAATCCAACTTGAAGTGTTGGGCATCTGGAATCCAAACATATACTAAAGAACCAAAAGTTTCAACAGACTGATCCAAGGTTTGCAACCACTCCAGGCTTCCTCAAGAGTTTTCCCATTAATAGCCTCTACCCAGAATCCCTTAGGAACACTTGTGTTTAATCATGGACCTAACAATTTCAATTATAGTGTGGTCTTGACACTCAACAATGACACTCTGCTAAGGAGTGTAAGATGTGGTTAGTTGGGTTTGATGTCGTCTGTATCATAGAAGTTGGAGAAAGCATTAGAATAAAACTACCCTTCCCCATTATCAATCTTAAGAGTGACTGTAAGACAGCCTGAGTCTTTTTCTACTAAGGCCTTAAACTTTTGAGGTACAATAAACACAATTGATTTCTATCTAAGAGAGTACACCCACATTTTACAACGGCACCAATAACAAAAGTATTCATTAGACCATATACATCAACTTTAACCAACTACAATATCTTTGAGGCTCACCAAGAGTCACCATCCTTGAATGGTCCTGTGCTGCTTCCCAGCCTGCAAAGCTCCACAAACTTCATGACACTGAATCTTAATCTCAAGTAAGCCCAGAACAAGGTCATTTCGAACAAGCTGCACAAGATAGTGAATGTTCAGGTGGTTATACTCTTAAAGTTAAAGACTACTAATGGAAGATGATTAGATGCAAAGGCATGCTCAAGAGAATCACCCGAACCCACAAGTCTCTACAGACCATGATCCTTGATGCCAACAACCTCAGTAGTGTGAGTCGCATGATTAACAATCAAACACTTGTTTCTTTCAATAAAAACACTTGATATCAATCGTACCAGGTAAACAGAATACAAGGATTAATATTCCTGAATTTTCAAGCTCCCGAATTCTCCCACGATCTGAAGCTGTACGTTTCCAAACACAATATGCAAGAAGTCTGCTACACAAATCTGCCCTAGTTGACGTCGACTCCAGCTGGAACTGTAAGGCCCCTATGAGGATATATTAAATCCCACAACCTTCCACGTTCTGCTCTCGGAATGACTGTTCTGATCAATAGCAGCTGTATGAACCCTTACCACTGCAAAAATATGCAAGGAAATCCTTCCGTATAAGATGACATCAGCTGTCTAAGCTTGTAGGGCTGGTCTGGAGACTACTTCCCTCTGTAAACAACTTGATTTGTATAAAAAAAAAGAAGAATGTATGATCTCTTCCTCCTCAATATGAATTATCAAAGCTGTCTTCAACACAATCTGCTCTCCAAAACTGAAATACCAATGAATTCCCAATTCGTAGTCAAGTTAAAGGAACATCCAACTTCTTTTCTTCAAGAGGTTTCAGTCTTGAAGAACAATATGGCTGCAAGTCTGAAAAGACAGAGCTCTTTCTTGAATGTGTGCAAAACAATAACTTGGATGATGAAAAATGAGCTCTCAAAATACTCGTATTCACTTTTATTTTCAGCCATAACCCTAATTTCGAGTTAGGGTTTCATTTGCCTCTTTTAAATAATTAAATTTATTTATTTTACTATGCCCCCTTATAAAAATTGAACCACAAGGGGTAATTTTCCATTACTTTATTTGCCCCCCCCTCATTAAAATAAAAAATTTCGCTTTATTACCTAGGAAAAGGGGTCCAATGATTTATTATAACTTATTCAGTCATAAAGTGATTATGATATCACTTTATTACCTTTTTATTAAGTTCAACTTAGAAAATTTATTAGTAAGTTCAAATTGGAGCTCAGAATCGAGATCTGTCTGAAATGTTTTGATCGCTTCTGATATCTGCCCTAAAATTTAGGAACCTCGCTCAGAGTGCTAGAAACTATCCAAGACGTCTCTACTCATCTCCTCGGTCCCTCAGGTCGTCAACATGTTAACTGCCAATTCTGCTTAAATCTAGGGATACTCTAAAAAAGGAGACTAGACCTGTCAAGCCCAAACTGAGACCCTGTGAATCAACTCTGTTGTGTGTATCTCTGAGGATGCTGTAACTGAAATGGGAGTTCCTCCAAAAAATAGTTAAGGCGCTCAAAGTCACCAATACGATCCCAAAGAACACGGATGCCTCCTAGACTACTCTTTTCAATCCCTAAAAAGTAGGGATCCCCCTAAATTTTAGCAGATTGTCCTCAACTACCCAAAACGGCTTGAAAAGCTCTTGCATAGCTCTCCAAACCCCTATACCAGTTCCCTCTACACTCTACCGACCTACAGGAACCAAATTATAGGCTGACCATGATCATCTGCATGCGTCCTAAAAAGGCGACATTACATTGGATTTTCTAGTTTTTTTCTTTAAAAAGGTTATTTTGGGGTTTTCTAATTTTTTCTTTAAAAAAATTATTGACGGGTTTTATAATATTTTCCCTAAAAAAATATGGTTGGATTTTATAACTTTTTTCTAAAACATTACTGTTTGGGTTCTTTTCAATTTTCTCAAGAATTGTCAGAGTTTTCTGGCTTTTTCAAAACAATTCATGGCTGGTGTTGCTGGTCTCAAGTTTCTGTATTTTTTCTATGGAAAAATTATTGGAGGGTTTGACAATTTTTTCCTCAAAATCATGGCTTGAGTTTAAGTTTATCTCGGTATCTCTAGATACAAGGAGGGATAGCTTTGTTTCCAAACATTAGGTTCGAAGGATTGTGATTATCTTGGTCTTATCTAGAAGTTTTGTGTAAGTAGGGAGGGTCTTAGCAGCAGGCATATCGCAGAGCATTCTAAAGAGAGGGAGGCAGCCTTCTTTACACTCATGACCAAAAGACTTGTAACTTATGTCTTTTGAGGGTAATTAGAATGATGACCATTATGGGAAGGTATTATAATATTGTAGCGTTTCTATAATGATCATCTTGGTTGATTTTACAAGGGTGCTGATAAAGCTAAGTTACCATGGTTCGTCCCTCTCCCCCCACCAGGACCAGCAGAAGTTCGAACTGGTTCGAAGTTCTGATCCGGTTCAAACTCTGGTTTGGGTATGGTGCTGGTTTTTGACTGCGGGTTCAAGTGGGTTCGAAACAAGTTTGAACCCACCTGTTTGCTGGGCCCCGTGGACAGCGAAAATCAGATTTTTTGCAAAATTTATTAATATTTTGGCATCCACAACTATTGTTGCTGCTGCTACTGATCCCATTGGCCTTAGCTCAACTAATGCCAGAGAAGAAGAAGAAGATGAAGAAGATGAATATGAAGAAGAATATGAATATTGAAGAACTTAGAATATTAATAGATTTTTATCCCATTAGTTGAACAATGAAAGTGAAACAATCATACTTGAACTTGATGCTATGATTTATTTTTATTGTTTTGAATCTTTGATGTTGAACTATATGATGGTATGATTGCTGTGATTACAAGTTTATGGTGTTTTTGTTGTTTAAATGTGTTTATGCTACTATGCTACATTCTAATTCTAACTCCTTCTATATAATAAGCATGTTGACCTTCATTGTCATTTCACTTTATATATATATATTGTACTAACAAACTCAAACCCCTTTGCAAAATTTTCACGAACTTGTGAATCGGTTCTCAAACTTTGAACTTGGAACCGAATCCAGTAACTTAGTGATAAAGGATAAGAATTAGAGTTTTTTATAACGCCTCATGCCTATGTCTTTTGGTAGGAGAGATCAATTTCTGGTTAGGAGAATTTGGAGACAGCGGGAGATAGCAACTAGAAGAACCCTGTGCATCAGGACATTTCCAAGGACATCTCTAATACCCGAGACACATCTTTGATAGGTCTAAGGAGATAGATCTCATTGTAAGGATGGATTTAACTTGTACTATATACAAGGGATCTTGGTTCCATGGCCTAGTAACATGCCTATTAAGAACTATATGTTTCAAGCTTTCATAAGAGAGACTTTTTCAATGGTGTGCCTCTGATATCAATGTTTTGGGGCTTAACGTTTATGATGTTTGATGTCAAACTAGATATGTATCTGCAACAATATATTGATTTGATTGCTACAAACTTTGAAATGTTATACAAACTTCAAAGTACCACTTACATGGTTATTCTCTATTACTTAAAGATATCTGTTAGTGAATAAAAACAATGCATTCTTTAACAAATTGATAAATGCAAAACTTAAAGGAATCTTTGTATCAACCAGAAACAAACAAAAAAGAAGTTGACTACAGTCATTCAAATCATACAAACTTTCTGCAACAAGCTAAAAGCCTGTAAAGAATTGCTAATGTGCTCTTGTTTCAACCCAAATAGATTCACAGTACCAAAAATGATATGAACTATTAAATATGCATTATACAGCATTAAATATGATGGTGAATGACATTTACAATAAATAAGATGTAGAATATAAATATTAAATGTAAATCTTCATTAATTAGTTATTTTACCTATTTATTGGATGACTTGTAATTATGTATGTGTACCAGACTCCTGTTGAGGAGAGATCCAAACCATTTGGCAAAAACATCCCTCTTTCCCTGCATATTCTTCCTACCATTGCATTTGAAAGTTTCTATTCTGATGTTTGATATCAGACTGGATATGCATCTGCAAAATTGTTTCCATTCAATTGCTATCCAGTTTTGTCATGCTTTTACGAATCTTAATTCCGCAACAATTTCTGAAGATAAATAATACCGTTAAACCATACGCTGGTTAAGCAATTGTACCAAAATCTTAAATGCAGTGGAAGGAGAACTGTAACACTGACAATATAACAAGAGAAGTTACCCTAGGAAACCCTTTTGTAAAAGAAAACAGCTAAAAAAGGCACACACTGACCATATTAGCTCAACCATTCACAATACAAGGAAGATATTTTGTACTTGTTCTTAACCCTAATGCATACGCAAGAATTTATACACCAGTATGTTAACTGCTAGGCAGTATTACAATACAAAAGGCATAAAACAGCCACCTCACCTACACAGCTGACCAATGCCTGGGGTCCCACTAATTGTAGTGGTCTGTACAGTAAATAATAAGTGGTGTAAAACATTAAAGTAGTACAACAAATCAAACAACTCTCTTTTCCTTCAAAATAGCTGTTTTAAAATTCAAACTGTCCTATCTAACAAATTGAAGAAAGCAAAAATTAAGGAAATCTTTGTTTTTCCTAAAGGCAAAAATATAACAAGTCATAGAAATCATACAAACATTCTGCAACAAGCTACCAGCCTGTCAAGAATGCTTCAATTGCCACTTGTTCTGACCCAAATAGGTTTCAGTCCAAAGACAACATGCAATAAAGTATTCAATTTAAAGATATAAAGTTAGATGAGATAATGAATGGCACTTATCAGTCTAACATTATACTTGTCAAGTGGATGACTCCTGATAATATATATGTGCCAGACTGATCTGGAAGGGAGTTTCAAGCACTAGAAACCTGATCTTCTTGGCTCCCTGGCTATGCTTGAGAGATAGTGCTTTAGACATCACTTCCAGGATACCATGACCAAGATGTCCCTCTTGGACTCTTTGGTCAGACTAGCTGCCCTCTGAGGCTCTATTGTGTGGAGGCCCTCTCTTGGCTTCCAATTGGGCTTAAGTTGAGAGAGTCCATACCCTTCTTCATCAGCACACTATCAAATGTCATCGGTCCAACCCCCAACAATATCATCTTGGCAAAATTTGGGGCTCATCCTTTCAGACTTGGGACCATCTTCGATTTGGTTTGGTTTCTTGACTGGCTTTGTAGCTTCGTAAACTCTACGGAGGGTCATAACAGATATTCTTACATGACCTATTACTCTTGCAAGCAGGCTCTGATCCTACTGGCAAGACTTGTTGGTTCGCCCAAGTTTTTGCTCTTCTCAAATCGATTGGGGTTGCAATAGATTGCCTTCCCCCCTTCCAGTTCTCCTTAAAAGCCCCAGCTCACCTCCTTCCTTCTCAGCAGAAGTTGAATAAGCATGTCAAGCTCGACGTCTACATGTAGCAATCTTCCGAGGGAGATCTGCCCGAGGATGGCCTTCTAAGTTAAGCAATACATGTTTATCCACGACTATCATGCACCCTTGGTAACTCGCTCATCGCTAAACTCTGTGTGCTTTGCATCTATTTGGGATCTTTCGGAGTGGGTTCTCATCAGTTCATATACAAACTAACCACCAAATTGACAGAGGATAGGATTTGCTACCTTTGTCCCCTTGGGGAGGCAGACATTGAGACCCTCTTTGTTTTTCATTGCCCTCTTTACTATGAGATCATGAGGGTCTACAACTTGTTCAGAGAGTGCACATCCATTTCTTCATTTCTTAGGTATATTGATCAACGACGTCTTGCACTTTATATCAAAGAGGCCATGCGGCTTCGTGATTACACTTTGCAGCTTCAATTTCCACTGAGACCAACTTCAAACCAGCTCATCACCTTTTTCTTCACCCTTGTATCCCTTGCCTGCAGGACAAAGTGGTCGCTCGACCCTTCTTCGGGACATACCAGGTCTATGAGGCCTCGCAAAGGTCTTACTCGGCAGCATCACCATCACCGTCACCATATCCCCAGTGTATCTAGTCTTTCTTTGTTCTATCCTTCTATTTCCTTTGCTTTCCTGCTTGTTCTTTTCACGGACTCCATTTGGTGCTCTCGCTGCTGGTTGTTGCCTTGTTGTATGTTTTCCAGTCTCTTAGACCCTTGTGTTCCCTTGTTGGACATTAATAAATTTATCTCATCTTAAAATTTGTATCTTACATATGATAGATTTGGGTTTTGTCTATGTTACCTCAATTTGGATATACTATGAGCTAAATCTATAACTTGGATAGGTGGTCTCATACCACCCAAGCAATCTATTAAATGTATAATTATTTATCTTCAGATCAGAAGGTGCTCTGAGATGTTTCCCACACTCAAATTAGTCCCTTAAAACATTGTTTTTATAACTTTTACTTGTTACGAGTTTTTCACTATTTGACAGCATGTCAACCCAATTGCACACATTTCCACTCTTCTCTCAGGCCTGCCATGGATTTGACTTGGAGCATTTGGAATTCACAAAGTGGAACATGTGCGATGTCTTGCACAATTCATTTTGAATTTTCTGAAACCTGAAAGAAACAGGCCAGAATGCTTTTAGTTTTAGACTTGTGCATCTCGCCTTTTATTCTCATGCATATTACTTTTTATTGTCACGCAACTGACTTTACTCTAATATATCCTGGACACTTATGCCCAAAAGATTATGATTCTCATTGCACAAGGCATTCTAATGTACTCAGCAGATACCTCAGTTGCCAGGGACCTTCTAAATGTTTTGAAAACCCAAAAAAAAAATTGGAAACAATAGAATCAACTTTTCTTTCATACCTTATACAATTATTCTTGCCAATCTTTAGCTACTCTAAGTTGTACACCTTCCCCTTTTGCTCTGCTTCACTGTAAAATTGATTGTCTTATATGTTTCCTTGCCCATAGAGTATAAGAACATATCTACATCAATTCACTATAGGCAGATGCTGTCAATAGAAAATCTTCCAATAGAACTTTACTCTTAACAGTAGGCTCTTTATAAGACTTGCATCCCCTGGTTATCTCATATTTATCATTTATCCATAAACCATTACTGTTCCTTATGTTCAACAGTCTACATAATAAATATTTGCAAAAACTTCCATTGTAGCCTTAGTATCTTAAATCTGAGAGGAATTGCAACAACATAATCTTTCATCCACTGTGTAAAATGCAACAGATTGCACGAAACCAGGGCAGAGAACTTAATGTCTGTGCTTTCCAACTTGCTTCTTAAAATATTCCTTGATCATCTCATGCCAATGATGACCATGATATATGATTATTTAGAAAATGTATGTGACACGAAAAACTGATTGTTGAAATTGAGATCATTATTTTAATATTTAAACATCGAATATTTTGTAATATGTATTATCAATGTTTTGAATGATAACCGAATTTATGGTGATTTTATTGATTATAGGATGCCGTGTAGAATTCTAAACTTAATCCCTGCTGAAGTTACTGGGTCCTAGATGATGATTGATGGGCTCATGTGGATTATCTTTTGAGTTCCACTGAGCTTGTCATGACTGTGGTCAAGTTTGCCAATACAAATCAGTCGTGTCTGGGCAAAATATATGATGGCATAGACTACATGAAAACAAAGGGTCATAACAGAAACTAAGTAAACCCCATAAAAATATCTTTCAAACGAGTTCAAGGACTCATTTTTAATCGACAAACAAAACGATCAAACTGTTGCATCTAGTGTTTTCTTAACCACATCAGACATTACAAATACACCACATCAATACTTAACTTACCCAGGATGGTGGCACATACAGGGATGCTATAGTTAGTGACAGATACAAGGCCGCAAGCAGTAGACTCTTTCCAAATCCAAATTTAGCGAACATTTTTTATTATTGAAAGGGTGAACATTTTTGTGAATGAGGTTGGTAGTTTTATAACTTCAAGCAGTCATAATCTTAGCAATTAATGTTTTTTGAGAAAGATAGAGTAGAGCATACATGGCTATACACCATTGCCAAGTTATGCAATTTTTGATGTTATACACTCATACACAAAGCCCCTAGCAAAAGTTGCAGACTAATCACTTGTGTTTAAAATTAAAACCAACCATGTGATGACATTAATGCCCTTGATGGAAGAGCAAGATGAAATTTATTGATTGTAAATTGTTTTATGATTAGATAATTTATATATTAAACGGTTGATTATCTATACCATTTTCACTTGCATGTACAATTCTTTTCTTTTCTTTTTGCATATTATGGGTATTTTTTTTAATAATATTTATAGCACAGCGGTACCCAATCATTCAAAAACGAAGGCAAAAAAATTATAATTTTGGCAAACCAATAGCCGAAATAGAAATTCAAGGAATGCACAATGAAAATGGTAAACACAATATTCTAGTCATGTTGCTCATACTTCCAAAAGAAAATTTACTTTGGATTTGTGCCAAAGACATTATATGACCAGTACTATTTATTACCCAAAAATATGGAAATGCAAAAGTTGATAAGGCATTTGTAGCAGAGAGTTTAGCTCTTCATTGTTTAGTAGTGATGGTGACCTTAAGCTAGAAGATAACGCAATTAGGGATGTTTGCCATGTACATGAAAAGAAAACTAAACTTGTAAATTCACTACATTCAATGAAAATTGTGATTTCCCACTTCTAGTCAATCCATTCAACACTGTAGAAGATGATAAGACTGTAAAATCCACTTTGGAGAATCTTTCACTTATATTATATGAATAACTTTCAAACGATTAGCTTGTTGTAGTGGAATCTAGTTCAATTTTGACTTGCATTGGGAACTAATTGAACAATAATTTATAGTCAAAAATGTCATAACACCATCCAAAGTGAAAATGACAGACTAATTTTGCTCTCATAACTACAATCAAAGATACTCCTTATTGAAATTCCTATTTCAAAGTAAAAAGAAAAGTACATGGGCAAAAAACATGCTGAAAGAATCATTTATAGACAAAAAATAACAATTAGAAACTAGTACTCTGTCCTAATGCAAAAATGTGGACAGAAGCATGTAAAGAAAGACTGATTTGACCTCAAATTGATGTTTAAAGATAAAAATATGACTTATGGCAAATGGATATTCCCAAAAGGAGAACATTGACTTTAGGAGATATAAGCTCCAATGACCAAGATTGAATCTGTGTACATTTGATTCTCCTGCAGCTCAATGTGGATGGGAAGGGCATGTCGAAAAAAGAAATTAAATAGTTAACTTCAAGAGATAATACAAATGGACCAACTACAAGGGTTTATTCAACATTGTGGTTGTCATCTATGCAACATTTGATAATCAAGTCTATACCACTGTAAATGTTGACTTTAATGCAATCTTGATTGATTCTATAAAAATAATTCCACAACCCAAGAAATATTATCTTAACATTTTCTCATCTTGTTTATCATACTGATATTAAAATATTTTAGCCTTTTTTTCTTTACTTATGAATGGACTATGCAGAGAATGTGCTTCGAATGTTAAAAAAGTAAGCATCTGCAAGCAGCAAGCAAGTATGATTATAATATCTTTGAAGACATTTGTTTTGATTTAAATCTATAATGGTGTTAAATTTTAGAGATGAAGAAATTAAACTGCTGGTTTAAATACATTATTTTATTTTACCAAAGTTCTGTGTTAAGTTGGCTGCCTTATTATACTTGACACACAAATAAGTTAAATAATATCAAGCTATGTAATGCCCCGTCCGTCAAATATATGAGATCACAACTTTGAGATTGCAGTCCTTAAACTCATAACCTAGGCATCTGAAAAGAAGATGAAAGCAATTATATAGAGGAGACAAATAAACAATATCAAAGATTATTACTCTTATCAGTTTTGAATGAAAACCCAAACCTTGATCAAGGAGGATGAAAACTCTCCAAGCTGGAATAAGAGATTTACTCTTGGCAAGTTAAGGATCAAAACTCTCGATATTGGTAATGCTGAGTTAGAGACAAAAACCCCAATGCAGCAAGCATTTCCAAAGAATTCAAGATATGATTGGATTTCAAAACTATGCCAAAATTTATTGACCTGTTATTATTATAAATTCATAATATTTGACAAAGTCACTATCAATTGGAGTAAGGATTATTGTTTTAAGCTTAGTTATTAATTTTTTCTGCTAATCCTCGGAGGTAGAAGTGTATGCCTAGGTAAGCAAAGGCTGGAGCCAAGTGCCCTACGGATGCAACCAGCGAGCGCATCAGGGTGCCCAAGATGTGCTTTCAGGTGGCATCCAAGAGCATCCAAGAGCCCATTGTCTTTTCAAACACAAAAAGCACTTTGTAACATGTGCTAATTACATTTTTTTTTTTTAATTTTGCTCCTAAACCCTAACACGGCCCTAAAAGGGGTCATTCAATCATTTTCCATGTCGTTTCCTTTGCAGCTAGGCCTCTTCTCATTTGGTCTCCATTTCCTAGGGTGAGAGATAGCTTCCACAAAGGAGTTTTAAGCATCTGAGGTAAGCATTTGATCCATTATTGAGTCCTTTAATGAATATTTTTGGGATTACGATGAATATTTTCAAGTTTGGGAAGAACTTTTTCAAGTTTCTTTCAATTTTTTCGAAAAAGAAATAAAGAAATGAGATTAGCTATCTATTTTGGTATTTTGTTTCATTTTTTTGCACTTTTATTCTTGATGTTCATAGTTTATTTCTAATTTAAGTTTATTTAGTTTCTTATTGTAGCAAGAGATTAGATTGTATTGTGCAAGAATGGCTGACACAAATAGTGAAAGTTTAGTGGGAGGGCAACGAGCCAATAGTTTCAAAATTGATGTAGGATCTCCTTTATGGAGACATACAAAAAGAATATCACAAGTTTGAGAAGGTGGCTCATATCTTTCGGAGTGTAATTATTGTCAAAGTAACAAAGGCAAACCATTCAATAGCTCATATTTCCAATTCAATCTTCATTTTATGAGCCCTTTTGGCCAAGGAATTCCAATGTGCAAAGGCAATGATGGGAAGGGGATCTCTAATGCACAAATAGCCTCATATGTAAAAGAACAAGAAATTGCTAATAAATTGATTAAAAGATTTTTAAAAACTTTTTATCAACCACCATTCGAAAGTTAAAAATGCAACTACCCACCAAACCAATTGTATCCTCCAAACATCCATTCTTGCAAGTACCTATAACAAGAGAGGAAGATGAAGAAGTAAAAACCACCAACAAAATAGGTCCATTGGACACCGCATTTAAAATGGAGGCAAGAGCTCTTTCCAATCAAGCCATTGCACATTGCCTCTATGCCAATGAACTTCCTTTCAACTTGGCGAGATCACCATATTGGAAGGAAATGCTGACAACCATCAATAAAGCACCTATTGATTACACAAGTCTTGGGTATTAAAAGGTGTCTACCCCTCTCTTGCAAGAAGAGAATACTTTTGTAAAGAGAGTTATTCAACCAATTAGAAATTATTGGAAAACTTCAGGTGTTCCTATTGTTTCTGATGGATGGAAAGATACAAAAAAACCGGCAATTGATTAATGTGATTGCAGTGTCTCCCAAAGTGGCAATGATTTTTAAAGGCAGTTGATTGTGAAAGGGAAGTGAAAGATTCATAGTTCATTCCCAAAATTCTCATTGAGAACATAGAGATAGTGGGTATTGGCATTGTAGGGGTGCAAGTGCTTTGGTTGAGGGTCAATATGATCAAATTTTTGGACACCATGCACCGTACACTCCCTCAACTTGGTCATGCAACAAATTGGCACTCAAATAAATTAAGTGAAGCAAATATACCAAAAGGCAAAACAGAGGCAAATGTTTGTGACGAACCATCATATGTTACAATCGATATTCACATCATTCTCCAAATTAGAGTTGTTGAAGGTAGATTATAATTACTAAATTTAATTTATTTATTTATTTAAATTTTAATAAAATTTATGTCATGTCAACTATCAAATTGCATGTAACTTTGCTTAATATTTATTGACATGCTATAAACTTGCTTAGGTTGCTTTGACCCAATTTGTGTCTCATACTAGATGACTTGTCATGGTGCAAAGGTCATTGAGTTGAATGGTTATCTCCAACCAATGAAGTGTGTGGAAGGCTTCACATTTAGAAAGTGCCCAAAAGGTCAAGGTATTGGTCCTAGTTGACAATTGGTGGGCTTATGCGCAATTTGTATTGGATTTCACCGAGCCCTATCATGACAATGCTCTGCTATTGATATAGATAAACTATGTTTCGAGAATGTGTGTGATGGCATGGATACAATGGTTGAGAAAGTTAAACTTGCCATACAAACACACAAGAATGACTCCACAAAATGTGAAACCTTATGCAATAAGGTGGAAAACATCATTCATCATTGTTGGGAGAAGATGACCACCCCATTGCACTTCCTTACATATGCCATGTCTTTAAGGTACTATAGCGAGGAAATACTTGCAATGCCAAATACAGTAGCACCATATGCAAATGAAGAAGATGCTAGTAGGTGCTACAAAACTTTTGCAAGACTCTTCACAGATGAAGAAATGAGCAAAAAAGTTAGGACAGAATTTCGCTTATTTGCGTTGAGAGGTAAACTTGGTCCAATTGCAATAAAGAACCAACGCAACATGGGAGCTATCACATGGCAGTACCTCTATGGTCAACCATTTAAGCATCTACAACCTCTTGCAATTAAAGTCCTCTCACAAGTAAGTTTTTTTTGTTTTTTCTTTACCACTTGTATTCTACAATTCTTTAATTTGCTTTTTATTTTTATATTTACTTTAATTTTGTGAGCATCATCCAAGTTGCATGTTCTCCTCTTCGGAATGGAATTGGAGTACATACTCATTTATCCACTCAATAGAACATAACTAGTTGGACTCAAAAAAATCTTAAAAGTCAGTTTACATTCATACCAATTTGCGGCTTCTATCATGTAAGGAGGATCACTACATGGAAGGGACAGCCAAGCTTTGGGATGTAGAACATGTGTGTGCAAACTTGGATGCAACTATTCAAGATCTTACTAGAATCATGGATGATGATAGTGATACCATCATGACACATGGTGTATCTAGCACAAGTGGAACCATTTTGGATTCAATAGATCCTGAACTTGCAGCAGTTGGAGGATTTGGAGATGATGAGGAGTTTTTTGCAAATCCATATGATTATGATTTGGATTGATGAACATAGAATCATGGACTATATTATGATTTTGTAATTGCAATGATTTTCTGATTTGCATTGGAATCCTGAACATAGACGTATATGATATGGCTTGTTAAGTTTTAAGATATTTGGTTTCACTATTTGTGAACTACCAGATATCCTGATAAATGGTGAAGTATTATACTATCAAATAATTTAATTTTGTATATTTATTGCATTTCTTTGCATAAATATAATCTATATATTTTTACAAATATATATATTATATATACACACATGTGTATGCGCGCGCGCGCGTGTGTGTGTGAGAGAGAGATTACCAAATTCTCCAGAAAGTCTTGATCTTTAGTGAAACTATGCATTTCAAATTGTTCCACTCCAAATCTTTTAGCTTGGTCCCGACCTTCCTTTGTAATGGACCTAATGCCCACCTGCAAAATAAGGAAAAAAATCGTTAACAACAAATAATCATTATACCTTTTATATTCTCCTGAAAAGAAATTCAAAACATTTTAATCCTATAAGCCAATCTTTTGACATTTTACAGTTACCCAAATAAATATTAATGTAAATCACTACCCCTTAAACTTTATCTAGGGACTACAAAAAGGAGAACTACTTAAATAAGGAAAATATTAAGTATACACGGAATAATTTTTATTTAGAGCATGATCATGGAATTTCTCTGCTAGATAAGTGGAGTGCTTTTCAGAGCTTAAAGCTGTGAAAATGCTCAGAGAAGTTTTTCACAGCATCTGGATCCAATTCAATTTTTGTTTACAAAAAGCAAACCAAAAGATTTGGGCATGAAAGGTTTGTGAAATAAACTACCTGCAAAAGTCGTCTCGCATGACCACCCTCCATAATCCGAGCAAAAGAAGATGCATGTGAGTATTTATTTCCTTCATAAGCATCGTATATATCAGGATGAGCATCTAAATGAAGAATGTCCACAGGCCCTCCAAGGTACTCAGTAACAGCTCGAACAACAGGGTAGGATATTGAGTGATCACCACCTAAAACCAGTGGACAGAGAGGTGCCTACAACAGAAAAGAAATTGTGTCACCATGGAAATTGTCAAGTATTTAAGATTAAATTATAACCAAAAGCATATTTTAAGAAAATTAAAGAAAAGAACCATAGAACATTCCAAAACTCCAAAGGTTTTCAAAGAGCAACCCTAAAGAAACAAATGAAAAACTGAGGTATTCAACATACAAACTAAATGGCTATCAGACTAATTTTCATGTAATTACGAGTTAATGCCCCATAACCATTAACAACTTGTTGCTTACATATACATTTTAATAGATAGAGACTCAGCCTCACCTCTTCCATCACAATTTTCACAGAGTCACTGATAGTTTTCATTAATCTTTCGTCATCTATACCACAAGCTCGCATTTCTTGAACTGGAACATCCCCAACATCTGTCAGTACTTTTGGATCTTTTAACTCTTTTCCTGCATCACCAAGATTAAGACAAATATGCAATCAGTACAATTGTCAGCAAACACATTTTTCCAGCAGCATCCAGTCCAAACAAGACCTCAAGAATGTATGTCATTAAATGAATTGCATACATATAATTGAAAACAACTTAAATAACAACTGTAATGCTCATCAACCCAGACAAATAAAAATTAACTGAATAAATAAATTTAACCAGGTTCAATAAGTTTTCTTTATAAATCAATTCAGTAAATGACTTTCAGATTGTAGGTATGTATCAGAGCTTGTCTCTATGAGCTTTGACTAAAAAAGATAAAACTCACTGCTGGGTGTTGTTATGAATCCTAAATCTGAAAGTGTGGAATGAACAGAAAACAATATTACAGAAAAAAAAAAGGTCTGAAACCTTTTCTTTTCTTTGATTTCCCTAATTTCTTTATGAAGCTGACATTTTTTTAAAATCAAACTGGTTATTTAGGAAAACAATTAAATGTCAGTTATTTTAATTGTTAACAGACAATACACAAGGAAAACAATACTGAATTTCTTTAAATCAAACTGATTATTTAGGAAAACAACCGTCAGTTATTTTAATTGTTTGTAAGTTATTTTAATTGTTTGTAACATACGAATTTTCATAACCAAATTTTAATCTCAATTTAAACTAATTTCACAAGTCACATGACAATGATTTATACCAACTGATTATAACTGAAAGAAACTTTTTTCTATCTATCTTACATATTCAGCTGATATCACAAGAAACAAAAAGAGTTATGTATTGCTAACATTTTAGCTACTTCTAAATATTCAACTGAAAATAAAGTAACGGCTAATTATATCAAATGAAAAACTTATTAACATAAAAGTAAATGTTTTCTCTATCTTGAAAAAAAAAATCCATCTATTCATTCAGAGGTTAAAAGTGAAAGAAACATATAGTATAAACAAAAGAATCTCTTAAACTCGTTGTCCAAGCCTCGGCATTGGTCAGAGGAGAAGCATAGACATAGGCTTAACCTCCCAACCGCGGACCGTTACTTATCCCCACACTTTCTAAATTAATAGAACGGCCCTCCCTACCTCGGGATCAAGCTTAGGATGTTCATAAGTCCAACAATCTAAGTAATCAGGTGGGTTGAAGTCCCAACAGTTATTCTCCAAAATAATTGAAGCGTATGGACAATCAACAAAGATCACATGTTCAGTACATCTGCCTAATTTCTACCCTAGCCAAGGATTTAAGTTGGGTCTACAAACCCGATCTCCACCACTTGACTTGATAACATATTGCATAATTGGAAAATGCATGAGCTATTATAGTTTTAGCATATTATTTATTTGATCTAATTCCATTCTTATTTGTGCAAACTCTCTACACCTCCTCACCATTTTCAGGCTACCATGCCGGTGATTCCCAGGTGCTTGTGAGTTTATATCCACAGCATTGCTTTACACCTCTTCACCTATAATGGCATCATTGCTTGGTGAATTCCTCGGTGTTCGGATTTCATGATATCATTTTCATTTTTGAATGTATTAAAATTCTGAACTGAGATAATTGATCATGCATGATTGATACACTATCTTGATTTAGTAACATCAATGATATATATATGACAGAGACCATATTTGATAATTTTGTTTATCATTCCCTTGAGTTCGGTCGGTAATAAATTGATATCAGTATAAGGGATTTAACATTCAAAGGAATACCCAACTAGTGCACTCAGTATGGAAGATTACATACATCATTGACGGCTTCAGAACTTGGTCTTTATGCTCTATTTTAACCGCAACAGACTTGGCACTAAGAAAGAATGTAATAAATTAGGGAAGCAAGCTAGGTAATATCTTACGTGACTGTTCTGTGCGGATTCTTTTTTGTCGGAAGAAGTAAGCTCTACTCCTTGCTCAGTAACCCGCAGATGTGAGTGTGAAGGTGATATGGGAAAAGACGGATAGTGATGGTTTCAGTCAGTTTTGATATTCAATCTTTCTACTCTGAAATATCACAATGAATCCAATAGCTGAGAAAGATGAAAGGTAAAAAGATATATTGAAAACACAATCAAGAGACTCTATAAAAAGATTTTGTTTGGCTCTTCGACTGCCATCGGTTATTAAGAGACTTTTCAAATGCAAAAACAATATGAATTTTTAAAAAGAAGGAAGAAAAGAGAGGAAAAGAATGAAAAGTTGAAAAATTTGATTTTATTATTTTATGTGTACGTATTGGTAAAGTGGCATCATTAGATTATAGCTTACAATTTATTGGTGTCACTTTATTTTTATGTATATATGTTCGTATTTAAGTATGAATAATAACAATAATTAAATAATGAATTCATTAATAATTTCTTCAAAGGTATGAATTATAGTTTTAATTTTTTATTGATTATTATATTGTTCTTTTAATAGCTCAAGCAGTTCCATAATGCAACATGTTATCAAACCTAGTATCTTTGCCAGAGTGGTCTTAGGTCAAACTTGTCAATTCAGATGACTGGACTTTTCGACCATCCCCTTTCGATGATCCCGTTTAGAAATGCTTCCCCTCTCTTCAATCTTCTTCCTACAATCATTCAAAACAACATTCTTGCCAAGACATCAATTCAAGATTTATTAATTGTTAATTCAAAACCATTGTTGATCATCTAGTGACCGTTAGAGATTTCATCAACGTCAGAATAACTAACTCATTTCACATGTTCATGAAATTATCTCATTATCAATTAATACAACACATATATTTCAACTAACTCATTTCACCCGATTAGAAAGAAATAAATTGATACAACGGCTAGAATTAACTAACTCACTTCACGTGATCAAGATTCATTAAATCAACGGCTAAGTTCAATTTAATATTTAGGGCAAAAATTTGGAATGTAACATTGTTAACAGACAATACACAAGGAAAACAATACTTCCTAGGGAAGATATCACCATCAACTCCAATCAAATAACCTCCAAGGGCAATATAGGCCTAGCACTAAAGTCTTCCCTGACTACTCGCAGTTTCACACAACCATTTCAAGACCTCCCAATTACCTATTTCCCTAAGGGTTAAGGCCTTGTTTTTGCAAGCATCATATTAGATGCTTCTTGCCCAAGATGCTTCAAGTAGGGGTATCATACCACCCAGTGAAGTTCTTGAAATTGGCATTCCAGGAACCAGATCATGCCCAACAAAAAAAAAAATCCCAAAATCATTATACCTTCAAATGATTTAATGAAATTGTCCACTTCCTTAATAGGTGATGGCAAAATTGCTAAAGAATAGGTCGGCCAAATAGAAAAAATATTAACCTAGATATGTAGGCCTTCCAAGAGAAGATTATTTAATATTGTTTTTTATTTTCTCAGTAATAATTTTGATTTTTTATTAGTCCCCGAGAAAAGCCTAGCCCAGTCCAGTGACTCAACTCAAGAAGCCATTATGCCCGAAAGAAAACTTCACTAACTTGACCAAAAATAAGTCAAACAAAGAATCCCCCTACAAACCAAAATGATCTAATAATCTTCAAGGACAAGATCAGTCCCGTTGACTCTTCACGCTGCCCTTAGTCTGAGAACAAAGTACCATATCAAAAGATTCCTTCTTTGCTTTCTTATCTTTCTTCTTTTTAAGAGTTTGTCAACCTTCTTCCACTCGAGCTACCTCAGATTGTCACCCCAACAAACTTTTAGAGGAAATCGTCTTTGTGTCAGATAACTAACAATCTCATTGCATCAAACTACCCTCATTCACCATTTCGTCCTCCTTATCTCTTGACCCCACTGGCCTTTTCTTCTCCCTACCCTCCAGTGTAATAGCTCCATTTTGCTTCCCCCCCTTTGTCCCTTCAGTATTAAAAATATTAGCACTATTAATCACCAGAGAAGCAGATTGACTTGGATTTTCGGGGAATCATTGGGATCCATCACCTTTCACGACCTGGGAAAAACTCTATTAAATTTCAGCCTTCTTCTCTATTGCACAATGACAGGTTCCTACATCCTGCCACCATATTCCCTTCTTTGAAACTTTTGGTTTAGCACAATGATCAGCCAGACACCCTATTTGGAAACACCTTCTACATCTGAAAGGAAAACCTTCATAATCCAAGGGCTATAGCCAGCAACTCTTGGAAGTATTAATCTTTATCTCTTTAGGGAGCATGCCAGATACATTCATTTCCACAAAAGCTCAAGCATATGTTAAGTGCAAAAGATTTGAAGATCCATCATCCACCATAAGAAAGTTTCTAACAATTTTCCAATCACTTCAAAACAAGAATACAACGAAAAATGTAGGGGAGGATTTGGAAGTCTTACCCAAATCGGAACTTTGTCAAACCTCTCATTAGTTGGAGAAAAGGACAAGTGTCAGGCTTCAACATAAGGGAAAATTTATCTTCCCAACACCGAAAATAGTCACATAGAATTTTTTTTCCTGTGAAGTTGTTTTTCAAACATCACAATAAAAAAAGCCCATAGCAGTAGGGCACATTTAAGCATACTCATCCAAAATGGGCTCCCACTACTCAATAATCCATTTATGGAAATCATTAAGATTGTGCCAAAATCCCCTGATGTGCCCTATTAATCCAAGTGTTATATCCCAATTTTTGACCCAATTTAAAAATGTTCATATAGTCGTTGAGGTTCACATCAGTCAATTGACAGTTAAAATTTGTTACAATCATGTGAAATGGTAAGACGGTTAATCATTATAATTTCATATGAAGATGAAATGCTAGTTAACCATTATGATGGTATTTTAAAGCTATTTTGAAAAGTTGATTATTTATCATGAATTCATGGGAATTGAAAAGGCGGTTAGCCATTATGATCGTTTATGATTAATAACTTGTTATGGTAATATGATTTAATTGTGGAGAATTTCCTTGTAGGCAGCACGTCAAAGGGGTGGAAGCATTCTCAGAAAAGAATTGGGCACAGGGCACCACCATCACTGGGCAAATAGGTGTGAATCTTGAATCACCATGGCTAAGGGTAAACAACTAGATAAGCAAGAGTGTACATTGGACAGTACCATGAGCTACTTGGATAACATATAAAACATTTAAATACTTAAACATAATCAAAATTCGTACCTTTAATGATTTATGTTGGTATCTTCATCATTTCATTATATACATATATAAATGCACATATGTATAAAGGTATGATGCCACCATGGTATTAAATTACTCAAGCTCGTCTCTACTAACATACGTACACATATATATGCATATACTTTGGGAGGATGTGAAGATAAAAATAAATTCTCCAAATTATGCACATATATAGATATGTGTACCCTAATAGGTATAACCTTGGACACAATAATAGTATGATGACATCATTCGAAAATAATATATATATACATAATTATAAGTTATTCTTTTGATAAGGAGTCCTTTGAATTCTTCCTTTTAAAAGTATAAGTCTTTATGAGAGATGATGAGTACACTTGGCAATTTTCCTTCTTTTGAATTGATGAACCAAGAAGCCGATAATCTTTCTTGTAACTGCCATCATGAGTCACGACTTCAATTGAAGCCTTCTATATTGTTTTACATTTAAGTTCGATAGTGTGTCCGATAGCTATCATCGATATTGTTTTCCTTCTCCATTCTTCGTTTTCTCATTTTCTTATTCTTTCATGCAACCGATATTGGAAGTGAATCCAAGCTTCTTATTTCTATTATCAAAGGGGCTCAGTATTCTGAAATCTGCGTTGGCAATCCAGATTTTTTAGAGTCGACCAATCAGGATTAACCAAGTTCAAATCCATCATTGATCAGTTTATGTGAATAGCTTCTATTCTTTATTTGGTATATTTATTGCATCCGAAATCTAGATGCAAGGGAGTTTCAAGGATTTCCAATGTTATTTGTTCAATACTTGACTATGAAGTGAAATAAGACTATCGAATAGTTCATTCAATCAAGCTTACCAAGTTATCTGAACATGTTAGATCTGAAACTAAATGAAGATGTCATGTTATGTTTCCATTTTCGAATCAGCTTGTCTTCTAATTTCTGAATTATAATCCTTTGATTTTTCTTGAGAGAGTCCTTGAGTTTCAAGGACGGCTTCATGCCACTACTAAAATATTATCTTACATCAGCTGAGTTCAGCAAATGAATTTATATCCTCTATGAACAAACACCCAGGACTCACCCCGACTGGATGGCCAAGAAAGAGGGTGAAGAGGCAGAAAGGAAGTTCTGCAAAAGCAAAGAATAGGAATCAGAATTGTTATGATAACTTTATTTTTAAAGAACTATTCAATAAGCTCATGTTTGTCCAATATGTACCCTGTTGCCAAGTCGAGTGGTGGAATTAAGAACCAGAATGCTCAGTGGCTTGACAAGGTGTTCCATGTCTATTCCGAGTAGGGAGGGCCTTTCTCGAATGAGATTTGTAGGGATATTTTGAGGGTCTGCGGTTGGGAGGTTAAGCCCCTGAAAATGTTTCCCCTCTCCACAAGATGCCAAGACATGCACCAGACAAAGATGAGTTATGCATTCAAACATTTGTTGGTAACAGGTGTTGTACCTTGATGAAGTTTATACAAGTAGAAGATATGACGGATTGATTTATATCATCGATTCAATTGTTTCCTTTAATGAAAGTAACTTTTCTCATCAATGTAATTAGTAACCAGATAGATCGGTTGATCTTCCAATTGAACATGGAATATATCTATATGCAAGAGATAGGTTTATCTAATGAATTGTTATTTTAGTTTTCCATTTATGTGAATAATGAATATGAGCATATTTTCTAACTGAATGCTATTGCCATAGTTAGCAATGGAAGGAGAAGGGATGATACAGTGGTATTTGATGCCCTAAATGATAAAATGGTATTTGAAGCCCTAAATGATAGTGGTATTTGATGCCCTAATTGATACATTGGTATTTGTTGCCCTAAATGATACAATGATATTTGATGTCCTAAATGATACAGTGGTATTTGATACCCTATTTGATAAAGTGGTATTTGATGGTAATGGTGTTTCGATAAAGTGGTATAGCTATTTATTCCTAAGCGGCATATATAGTAACCTCGATTTTGTAGAAGCATCCCTAGATAGATTTTGGTTTTGAATTCTACGGTATGTAGATTTTTTCCCTTGTTAAAATCATTGATGGTGTTTTCAAATTGTTAGTTATGAAATTTTCCATTTCACTATTTTGTAACCATTAATCTCATTCACATGAACATAATTATTATAACTATCTTCCTATGAAT
The DNA here is from genome assembly GCA_028749045.1 of Cupressus sempervirens. Classification (NCBI taxonomy): domain Eukaryota; kingdom Viridiplantae; phylum Streptophyta; class Pinopsida; order Cupressales; family Cupressaceae; genus Cupressus; species Cupressus sempervirens. The sequence continues at coordinate 32,023,969 of CM053792.1, forward strand.
ATGAAGTATTAACTGTATTTCTTTGATATGACATGATGTTAGTTAAGACCTAGGAAAAGGGGATGTTACACCAAGCTTCAAAAAATTGATAGATTAAGTTCAACCTCCTGTTGTATCTCATGACCTTGACCCACAGTCATGGATCCTACTATCCCTTGTTTGTCAGAACCATCATGCACCTCATTCTAATGGGATTACCCGTTTTACAAAACTGAGGGGGAACATGTTGCTCTCCCTCCAATGAAGCAGAACCCAGCTCAGCACTTTTGAAGACATCTTTACCAAAAGCAAGCTTACTAGAAGGCACTTTAACTCCATGGTTCCTACCCAACGATGTCCTCTTCCCATTGTGCATCTACAACTCCCCATTCACTCTAGGGGCCACTGTATTTGCAAGCCAAACCCCCTTTTGATCTGCACCCAATCCATTCCCAATGCCCTACCACAGCTCAACAGCATGCTTTGGCAACCCGTGGTCATTGAACAACAATTTTTTTCCTATGTTGTTGGCGCTCCAGAGGCATCCCCTAAAATGCCTGTAGATATCACTTGCTCGGCAACAATCTATGCAAACTCTCTTCCCCTTGTGCCCTGGGCTGCAGGAACCATTGCAACAACCTTCGACCTCGACAACTCTTCCATACTCTCCTATTCACTAAGCCCACCCATTTCTTTTCTAATTCTTCTTTCATTTTCCCAAGGTTACATGGGTACTCGTACCCACACCCCTAGTACTTGTACCCACATTCCCAAGTATCGGGTAGACGTATACGAAGTAACAAGTACTCGGTGGAGAGCATCACAGCTAAGGACTTTGATTAAGATTTCTGATTTTTTTTTGGTTTTTTGTTTGCATATTAGCTTGTTGTTTATCAAGCTTAATTCAATACCTAATCAGCTTGAAACTTTGATACAATATTGATTAACAATAAACTTTTATCACTGTTCAACCCAAAAGTTTATCGTGTGCAATATGTCATTGCCATATGATTTATGATCTTCTTGTTCATGTTTAAAGTTTGCCTTCTCTGTCATGCATCTAAACCAAAGTAACGAGAATCGCAATCGACAAGGCCAAATCAAATCGCGAGTCGGCCATGAATCGGCAAATTTAAAAAACCCTTGAAATTTAGAGATTTCAACAATTTAAAACTTATTTCATGAACCCTTTATTGAATATAACTTAAACACACTATAACATCATCAAATAGAAGCTAACATACATAAATGATAAATCCATCACATACGTAGCTATTTTACACGTAAAATGTAAATTGTACCTGAAGTAAATAGATATCATAGAATCATAATGAGTCAAATCATAGAATGTATGTAAGATGAAGATCCATAAGACATCAAATCATAAATGTATGTAAGATAAAGAATCAAGATCCATGAAATGCATATTACAATAATAGATAAGACGTCTATTATTAGTTAATGGTTATCTTGTAAATATCTTTAGCTTTAGTTTGCTTTCGTTTTTTGCTTTCTCTGGAATAGAATGTTTCTATTCTTTACGATCGTTTCCTAAGGAAACATCGTCTCTTCCTTTTGTATAAATTGACCTTTCGGTCTCTGTTATTAATAAGCAAGTATTTACCAATTACCTTGTAATATGGTATCAGAGCTAAATACTTAAATTTTTTCGGAAAAATTTATAATTTCTTCTTGAAATTATTTGTTTAAATTTTTCCAAAATTATTTCAGCTAATTTCTCCAAAACCCACCTAGGGTTTTTCTGCTTGGAGAAATTCCCGAATTACGGGTCTGCAAATCGCGTGGAAATCGTGGCCATTTTTTGAAGACTCGCATTTTTGGGGTGAAAATCTGCATGTTTCTGTATCAAATCTTCATGCTCTTAGCCGTCTCAGTCTGTCATCGTGCTCTGGGAAGCAGATTCGACCATTTTTCATCAAGAAATCTGAAGTTTTTTCAAGCTTTTTTCAGCTAGGGCTGTTTTTTTTCGAAACCCTAATTTTTGGGGTCGAAAAAATTTTTTGTTTGCAAATTCTTGGTGGGTTTTTTGAGAGCTCAACTGGGTTGTCATCCGTTTTTTCTGGGTGCCTCGATTTTCAAGCCAGCGGATTCAGAAAACGACAGCAAATTCCTTCTGGGTTTTTCGAGCTCTCTTTTGGGTCATTCTCTGATTTTTCTGGGTCTTCCGTATTTTTGCCTCAAAGGACGTGCCTTCACAGATTTTCACTGAAAAACATGCCATGGCATCTCTAACAAATATTCTGCTCGATCATAATTCCAAATTCAATGGTCGCAATTATGGAACCTGGAAGCAGCGCATCATCGCAATCTTCGAATATCGAAACACCAATCAACTTGTTCTGGGTGTTAAGCAGCGTCCGACTTCTCCGGGTCCTGATCAAGATACATGGGATCTGAACAATCGAGAGGCAGTAATGCTTCTCAAACTCTCCATAGCTGATGACCAGCTTTCTCAGATTCCATCCGGCAAGACAGCGGCCAAAATCTGGACACATCTAAAAGGTCTTCATGAGACTTCCGACAAGAGCAGAGCCTTCTTTCTGAAAAACACTTTGTTTTCTATTGTCATGGATGAGCGCACCTCGCTCCAGGCACACCTGAATCGGATTCAAGAAATCCGTGATCAGTTACTTGCCATCGGTCGCAAGATGGAGGAAGAGGATATTGTGGTAATCACTCTTCGGAGTTTACCAAATTCCTATGAGCATTTTATCGAGACTCTCAACATCACATCTACTGGTGTTGATCTAAAGTTCACTGATCTCTGCACCCTGCTACTTCAGCAAGATCGGTGGAAACAACAGTTCGGTAGCAGCTCCAGTTCCACCTCCATTGAGCAAGCCTTTGCTGCGAAATCCTTTCAGAAGGATAAGGGCAAGTTTCAGCAACCATCTCAGCAGAAGTCTTCTGCTCTAGCATCCGATGGTACCAAAAAGAACATTCAATGCAACTATTGCCACAAGTATGGTCACATGAAGGTTGCATGTCAGAAACGCTTAGCTGCCCAGTCTAAGCAATCAGGTTCGCAACCCAAAGCGAAAAGTGCAAAGCACACTGAGCAGGTGGAATCTGCCTTTTATGCCTTCATGGCTAAAAGACCTGCAGATCATGTACAGTCATCTGCCTGGTACATTGATTCAGGTGCCTCTCGACATTTCACTCACCGCAAACACTGGTTTACTGACTACCAGCCTTATTCAGATTCTGTTATCTTTGGTGGTGGAGAAGAGTACACGGTTGTTGGTAAAGGCAACATTCAAATTCAGTCTGTTGGGAGGAAGCTCATATTCCTTGATGTATACTACGTTCCAGGGATGGAACTAAATCTACTCTCGGTCAGTCAGTTGCTGCGACATTCTCCACACTTGGCAGTCACCTTCAGTTCACATCAGTGCACCATCACTGATCGGGCGACTAAGTCTACTATTGTAGTTGGTCTTGAGGATCATGGTCTTTTCAGACTTACTGATTCTGGTGATTCTCAGGACTTAGCTATGGCTGCTCGGCGATCTTCCATCAGCACACTTTGGCATCAGCGATATGGGCACTTAAATGTGCATTATCTCTCACAACTTGCTCGAGATGAGCTTGTTCTTGGTTTGCCAGAGATTCAAACCCAACACCTTGGAGTTTGTGACGCATGTCAGGCTGGGAAGCAACATCGCACACCTTTCCCCAGTGGCGATTCTTGGCGAGCTTCTCAAGTACTTCAGCTTGTTCATGCTGATATCTGCGGCCCTATGGCCACTCCTTCTGTTCTTGGGTACAAGTATTTTCTGTTGTTTGTAGATGATTTCAGTAGAAAAATGTGGGTGTATTTCCTTAAAAAGAAATCCGATGCATTTATTGTATTTCAGAAGTTTAAACCCTTAGTTGAAAAAGAGTCTGGGAAATCTATTATTACTCTTAGATCAGACAATGGGGGGGAATTTTGTTCTAATGTTTTCTCCAGCTTCTTGGATACACATGGCATCCAACGCCAGTTCACCACACCCCACACGCCACAACAGAACAGTGTAGTTGAACGTCGGAACAGGACAATCACCGAGATGGCTCGTTCCATGCTCGAACACAGACATGTTCCTTAGCGTTTTTGGGCAGAAGCAATTAACACTGCAGTTTATCTGTTGAACCGGTCACCCACAGTGGCGGTCAAAGGTAAAACTCCAGAAGAGGCCTGGTCAGGTCGCAAGCCCAGAATCAGTCACCTAAAGGTTTTTGGCTCTCTTGCTTTTGTTTGGATCCCTGATGCTTCACACACCAAGTTGGATGCCAAGAGTCAGAAACTGATGCTTGCTGGATATAGCAGTCTTCACAAAGCCTACCGCCTTATTGATGTTGAGACATCTCGTCTCATATACAGCCGCAATGTAGTCTTTGATGAGCAGCGAGGACCATTCATGCCTGTTTCTCCTGTTCCTGATCCAGCAGACCAGCCTATGCAGGTTCATGATTTGGGAGTTCGGCTTCCATTAGGTCCACCTGATGGGAGGGCTCCAGTAGCTCCTACAACTCCAGTCCTGCCAGTGATACCTGTACAGCCACCTCCGGCTTCTCCTGCAGGATCACCTCGTTTTGAAGATGCTTCACCTGAGTTTGATCCATATTCTTCTGATCAGGATCCTGCTGATCAAGCATCTCCTAGTACTACTATTGGTCATTCTCCTCTCCGGCCTATGTGGTGGGCTAAGACACTTGCTGATCTTCATGATGATGAGCTCATTGATGGGAGAACTACTCGAAAAAAGAGCAAAACTATAGATTCTGTTAACTTTGCTCTTATGGCCAACATTCACAGTGTGTTTGAACCTCAAACATATTCCGAGGCTAAAGGAATTCCAAAGTGGGAACAGGCCATGCAATCTGAACACCAGAGCTTGCTGAAGAACAACACTTGGGTCCTTTCTGATCTTCCCCCAGGGAAGAAACCCATTAGCTGCAAATGGCTCTACAAAATCAAATACAAATCAGATGGTACTTTGGATAAGTACAAAGCTCGTTTAGTGGCAAAGGGCTTTTCTCAGCGTCAGGGCATTGATTATGAGGAGACCTTTGCTCCTACTGCAAAGATGAGCACCATCAGATTAGTCTTAGCCATGGCAGCACAGTTTGGCTGGAAGGTCCATCAGATGGACGTAAAGAGTGCTTTCCTGAATGGTGATCTCCATGAAGAGGTCTACATGACGCAGCCTCCTGGTTTCAAGGTTGCTGGTAAAGACCATCAGGTTCTCAGATTGGTAAAAGCTCTCTATGGTTTGAAGCAGGCCCCTCGGGCATGGTACATCAAGATTGATACATACCTCAGTGATCAAGGCTTCAAGAGGAGTTCTGCAGACTCAAATCTGTACATCAAGACTACTGACAGTGACATCATCCTTCTGGTTATCTATGTGGATGATCTGATCATCACTGGCAGTTCGGCATCTTTGATTCAGGGAATCAAACAACACTTATGCCAGTCTTTTGATATGACTGACCTTGGGCTCATGCATTATTGCTTAGGTGTTGAAGTTTGGCAACAGTCTTCTGGTATATTCATCTCTCAGTCCAAATATGCCAGAGCCTTGTTAGACAAATTCCGAATGCAGGATTGCAAACCTGCATCTACACCTATGGAGAAAGGTCTCAAGTTATCAGCCAAGTCTGATTCTCCTTCCGTTGATGATACTACGTATAGGCAACTAGTAGGCAGCCTCATCTACCTATCTGCTACTAGGCCTGATATCAGCTTCGCAGTCAGCTATACTTCACGCTTTATGACAGCTCCTAAGGCTGATCATTGGATGGCAGCAAAGCGTGTGCTTCGTTATGTGAAGGGCACTTCTGATTATGGACTTCTGTATTCTCGGAGTTTTAATCCTAAACTCAGTGGGTTCACAGATTCAGATTGGGCAGGCTCTGTTGATGATAAAAAGTCAACATCTGGATATGTGTTCAGTTTGGAATCCGGTGCAATCACATGGACCAGCAAGAAGCAGCAGGCAGTTTCTCTCTCTTCTACAGAGGCTGAATATAGAGGGACTGTTAAGGCAGGATGTGAAGCTGTTTGGCTTCGTCGGATGCTTGGGGATATGCAGATGTCACCAGCAGGACCGACTACTCTGTTTGTTGATAACAAAGGCGTTATCAAGTTAGCACGGAATCCAGTCTTCCATGAACGAACCAAGCATGTGGATGTTCATTGTCATTACATACGACAGCTGGTTGAAGACGGGACTATAGATCTACAGTATGTTCCTACCTTAGATCAGATTGCAGACATTCTCACCAAGCCTCTTGGTCCTGATAAGTTTGTCAAATTCAGAGGACAACTTGGTGTGTTAGATAGATTAATCATTAAGGGAGGGTATTACAATAATAGATAAGACGTCTATTATTAGTTAATGGTTATCTTGTAAATATCTTTAGCTTTAGTTTGCTTTCGTTTTTTGCTTTCTCTGGAATAGAATGTTTCTATTCTTTACGATCGTTTCCTAAGGAAACATCGTCTCTTCCTTTTGTATAAATTGACCTTTCGGTCTCTGTTATTAATAAGCAAGTATTTACCAATTACCTTGTAATAATGCATGTCTATCAGTATCTGTAAATGTATGTCTATTAGTATCTGTAAACGTATCTTTTTTTGGTGCACTTCCTTCTTGATAGTTGCAAACCTGTGGTTTTTCTTTTCTCTTCTTCTCTCTCACTTTTCCTCTCTTCTACTCATGCTAAACAAGTAGAAGGCCCTTTAGGGTTAAAACCAAGAGGAAAGACAAAAAAACATTAAAAAATGATGTGTTTTTTAATAAAATTTGACTTGACTTTTTCCCTACCTGTGCATCCAATTTTTCACAATTCACAAAGGTGATTCATGCCTTGAAATTGCTGAACTGATTCACTGGTTCCAAAAAAATCGGGAACCATGAATCGAATCGCCAAACCAGCGATTCATGCATTTTCATGGCAATTCTCGTTACTATGATCTAAGCATTTATCATTTATCAATATCATAAACATATAGCAAATTTGAAACTGAAAACAATACATTACATTTGTAAACTTTATCAATGTTCTTGTTTTGAAAAACCATTGTCATGACTTCTAGTTTCAGATTTTTTATAAAGATAAATAGTATAATTAAAAAATAAAGTTTAACATACCCAAGTACCCACATCCCCTATATGAAAAAATAGCCATACACGTACCCTAAGAACCCCAAGTACCCCCTGTCCCCATGCAACCTTGCATTTCCAAATTGTTCTCTCCCAGTCACACACAGATGACAGCTGCATGCAGAGTTGGTTCCTCAAAAACCCTAGTTGCAAAGGATGGAAGTGCCTCCATAACTCTTATGACTATTTAATATTGTTACTTTAGTAAGTAACTATGTAATAATATTAATAATATTTGTATTATTAATCAATACTTAGTGTTTTTAAAAACACTTCATCTCTGACTGAAATCACAGAAAGGCTACAAATTATTTGGGGACATGACATCTCAAATGCTGTCTAGCCCCACTTTTGATTTTTTGTAACTATGACAGTTAAGATAGTTCAATATCTATCTCCTTGTTATTCTTTGTGACTCTTATGACATGATTCCTTATAAAAGCTTCAATATGAACTTTGTGAGACAATCTACCTCCTAAAACTCATATGGTTTAAAATACTTTCTGATATAAATCACAACTAATTCGTAAGTACCCTACATACAGCTCAGATGATCAACTTACCACCCTCCATAATTAGGTATGCCCCAATGCAATTGTAAAGCTATATATTCAGGAACTTCCAAGCCTTCTCAACAATTTCTTGAACTTCTATCCATCAGCATTGCCCCCAAGGGTTTAGGTAGGCTGATAGATTCTTCAGATAATAGCTTTGAGAGAAACATATATTGTACAAATTTATAGGAGCTTTCACTATTATAACCCCACATTCTTTGGCCGCAAATATGTAAGGACAATGCATCCAACTTTCAACTCCCAACATGAGAAACGTACTATATTATTCATAGTTTCAAACCTTGACTAGTACTCACAAAACTTGTGAGCATAAAAATTCAAAATATCATACTTTGTTATGATCTTGTATGCCATTAATCTATTATGTCAAGAAAATGACCAAGCTATAGAACAAATAAAAGTGAACAAGATCTTAGCAAACTAACTTGGTTCCTAAAAAACAATTCTAAGTCTTTTGGCTTCAACACAGAAATTTATTTTTTTTAAATTCAATTGCAAAACTCCAAACAATCTACAAGTTGTGTATTCAAGCCTGCAAACCATTTAAACTTGTATTTGAGCAAAATTTCATTTAAAAGACCTGCATGCTTAAATTTTCACAATTATAACTCTGAAAATTCAAGCCTGCAAATCACTTAAATTTGTAATATGAACAAAATTTTAAAATGTTATCTAACGTCTAGTTTCCATGATAAACATTCTATGAACACTCCACAAGCTTGAGTTATCGCAATAATGACCATGAAAATTTAAGCCTACAAATCATTTAAAATTGTAATATGAACATTATTTTATTTAAAATGTTAAATGACCCGTATGCTTGGATTTTCACAATTGTGAATGTGAAACTTCAAGTTTGCACATCATTTAAATTTGCAATAGAAACAACATTTTTAAAATTTATACTATTTTTCATAACCAACATTCTATTAAATCTTACTGGTTATGATGTTCTCTTATATTGTTTCAATTCATCAACATGTAATCGTTCCACCTTGAGTTTAGAATAATTAAGCCTATTAAGTTTCATGAGAAGTATTCTGGGTATTAAACTGAAGAAATTCGCAGAGTAAGTATAAATTTTTGTCTTCTCACTCGGACTAGTACTCATTACAGCATGCTCTGCTTGGCTCTCTTTAATCAATTAAAATTATATCAGACTTCAGTTTGAGGTTTTAAATCTGTTCGTATGATAACTTTTCTAGGTAAAGATTAGTATACTGTGTTCTTCATTGTAAAATGTGGGTTTCTCTTTCTTCCTTGGATAGTAGTGAATCCTAAGTGTGTTAGCAGGATAATTTAGGAAATTCTCAGAGAACTATGTAATGGTTATGAAAGTAAGCATTGGATTTAATAAAAGTTTGTAAAGGTAGGATAGGACAAACAAGAGTAATATTTCCTCTATATTGGAAGGCACTACCTACTAATAATTTGGTGTAGATTATTACTGACACATAATATCGAGAATGATAAGATATTTAATGCTTAATGAGGAGTATGGCTTTGATTATAAAGAGGCAGGTTGAAGTATTAATAAGCCTAAGTAGGGCAGGTACAGTTTTCTCAGGAGCTATCCAGGTCATCTTAATTCTCCAATATCTGTTCAGGAAATTAATTTACATGTTATTACTAACTATTCAGTTGGCCTCTGTTCAAAGCTACATAACTGATCTTCAAGATAGTAAGGCAGGTTTGATTCTAGCTCACAGCAAGGGATGGGAGCATATTAAAATCTAAACCATTGGCTGATATGGTCTTTCCAGCAACAGGATTCTATTTGTTATAAGCATCATTAGATTACTAAAATTCATTGGACTTCAGTCCACTACTGTGTAACTATAACGAATTTGTAGTAATATCAACTGGGGTATGCCCCTTTTATGATGTAATAATAAAGGATCATGGTCCCGGGCAAGACTAGAGGTTTTCTTCTCTGTTCTTTCCTACCAGTGCCCGTTTGAACGGAGTTGCTCTGATGTATTTAATTTTATTATTGTTTAATCAATATAATCAAGGCCTAGGCCGTTTACCGATCAAAAAAAAACCATTCTATTAAATCATTTATCTGTAAATACTAAAACCTTTTTATTCACCATTTTTTTCTTTTTCTAAGTTTAGGCTGTTGGGTAGGTTGTAGCTGATTTTCCATGCTAGGTTTCATTTTTATTTTTCTAAAACAAATAAGCATTCCAAAAATACAAGAACTAGTGACAAACCAAGAGATTTTTGCTAGAAACATGAGTCACACAAGTGCAGTGTGAGGAGAGGTTATTTGTACCCATTGCACCAAGCCTAGACCAGTGGCACAATTGACTCAAATATCACCTTGCACAAACCCATTGTTAAGAGGTGAAAGCACTCCTTGCAACATAGAAGCAAAAAAAAGTAGAAAAAAAATTAAAAGGGCAGAGACAATGGCAACCCCAAACCCAATTTTCAGTTCTACACAATCCTAGGAAATATTGAGAGCTCTCCTTCCATTGGGCCAAAGATACAAGAATCAAGAAGTGCAACAGCCATAGTTTAATTTTTTCATCCCCAATAACATTCTTAGTGTACAACCTTCAATGGAAGGTATTGCATGGAATAGAGAATTGCAACATCATGCAAAATTAGCATGTGCAAAATGTTCATACTACAACAGTATTGTGTTCAATGTTTCTTCAATTCCTTATTGGGAGTAGTTGGTCAATGAGGGACCTGTCACAATTTGTGGTTCAATGTCCCAAGGCATCACGAGTTGAGTAGGCCATTAGCAAGATGGATCCAAAACACACGTCTACTAGTCCAAGAAAAAGAGAGAAATCAGGAAAAGCAAGACTGCCATTTTATCCATTGGATGGACATATATCATATCCCCACCATGAAGGCATTATTTATACTAACCTAAGCATATAAGATTGAGGGAGGCCAACCTCATCCAAGACCAGCTGTTAAGGCCAGACATGATAAGTAGGAGACGTTTTCCGTATCAAGTCAAATAGAGATATTGCTATCAAGATTCATCTGTGTGGTTTTTTTAGTCCAATTCATTGACCCATGTTTCACGAGTACCCCTCTCTCATGAGGATGAATGGAACACTTAGCACTCATTGCATCTAGGTGATGCTCACAGAGGTGAGGTACCAAGACTTCCCAGGAGATCACCAATCCCAATACCACTCCAGCTTGAGCGCACTTACTCCATAGTTAAGCCCACTCTACTTGCAGCCCCATTTGCAAAACCTTTAGCAAGTGCTGTTCCTTATGAACCAATCATTAGAAAGCCCCTTAAGCTCATCAATTCCGGAGTAGGAGACATTTTATGCAGCAAATCAAATAGTGATAAGGCCAACCTTCCTTGGTTATTCCTCAAACTCGGGTGAGAGTAAATTAAAAAGTAAATCTGCAATTAAATGTCGGTCTTTGGAGTTATTAAAAATCATTTTATATAATAAGCCAACCACTCTTTATGTGGCACCCATATTAAGAGGCTTTTTTTGAAATTTAAAAAATCATAGTATTCTGCAAGGGCCGACCTCCCTAATGAAGTGCCCAATTTTGATATCAAAAAGTGCATATTAATTTTATGTTGCCACCAAGAGACATTCTTTTCAATCAGTCCTCCTCTTTGAGATCATATAAGAAGTGTGTTTAAAAAGCTATATAAGGAGGCAATTCTGGATTATCCTTTAATGCTAGAGAAGATCAACTTGTAGATGGGTGTTACATGACACTTGCTGACACAAAATATATTACCTGTTACCTACTATTCTATCATCTCTTCAACAAGGAAACCTCAAATGCTAAACAATGTGAAACTGCATGATCAAATAAGGCAACCCCAAGGTTTACACTACAAACATGTGACTTTGTGTTGGATGTAGACTAAGTGAATTGAATAGATTCTAGTAACACAATGGGACTTACACAATCAGATTTATCGACTCTTTTTCCCTCTAAAGCAGCTAGAACTTGAATTAAACTGACTCAGTCCTCAGAAAACGTAAAAGTATAAGGGTTTAGAGAAATCTAATCTACTTCCAATACCTAAGGACAATGAATGGATAGCACTTCAATAAATGAATTCCTTAAACCAAGCTTTGCTTCACAATGAGGAAACAACTACACCAAACTTGAATTCAAATACTGAATACTAGCAAAATCCAAATGAACATCCACAATCTAACTAGTGCTTTGATAGGGTTCAAACTTCAAACTAACCATCGCTACAATTTGCAATCAACAAACTACAAATGGTATGAACCAAGGAGTTCATCACATATCTTCATTAAAACCAATGAACTTGAACTAAAACTTTGACAAGTAGAAATAATGCAAAATGTTAAAAGAACACACAAAAACCCATCATATCTTCAATGAAAATTGGGTATTAATTTTGACATAGTCTTGGCAACAATCTTTGATCTCCTCCTACCACTACTTGTTATTCACCTATCTAACTTGTAATCTTCTAACAACTTCACAAATGAGAAGTGCAACCCCTCTATAGACTTCTCAATTACAAATGAAGGGCTCGGATTATTTCTAAATCAACAACCAAGATAATTCAACGAAACTCTATTTAGGGCATTATCAACCAGTACCTACATTTTAATGTAATCCAATGAGAAGATTATAAATCTTTAAGTACATATCCTTTCAAGGATGAACCAATACGAAAATTGATTGCAACGTTGAATTCAATGACCTCCACATGTCCACTGTTGTGATGAGTTAGGTTTGATGAACTTGGACATGTTGCTCTTGAATTGTTTGATTGGTTGAAGATAAGTAGGCACCACATCAATGTGTATATCTTGTAAAGTTCATCATTTCTTCATAGAGACAAGATATATCTTGAAACAACATTACTTTTCTTTTTCTAACTTTGATTAATTCCTCTGAAACTATCTACTTCTTGTAAATGTGATGGTTCATATTCACAAATTGCTTCGTCTTCATGAATATTCTTCTTCATCTTCGTGTCCCTGGACATTGTCTTGCTTTGATCTTCTTGTAGTAACTAAGTCCTTCATTTCGATCTTGGATTCCCAAAAGAAATCCAAGGTCATTGTGGCATTCTTGTTTGTAGAGCAATCTGGAACTTGAATGTTCTGCTCTTATCTTTGATTAAAAAAGTGGGATATCTTTCTACATGTTAAATCCTCTTCACCTGTATCGTTAATCCTGCTCAAGCTTGTGGAGGCATGGCATGGGCTTTAGTGAAGCGTTTTGCCCTGTTTCTGGAGATTGTTTGACCTTGGAAAAAGGTACCTAGACTCCTGTTGGTAACTGTGGGCATTTTAGCTTTGAATCATCATCAGATGAATAGGTTTCAAATTAATTTCACCCCTGCCTCTAACGCCATTGATTCTGAAGTTTGGAAACAAATCATTGTCTCCATTTTTTGGCCATTGTGCATTTCAGGGTTTCGGAGTTAGTCTATGGCATTGGGAAGTTGTTTGAGGTTGACCTTTTGGAAGGATTTGATGCTCAGAAGAGAATGAACGGTCCCAGTAATGACTGAAAATTGTCGAACCTCTTTTATTGTGTATTTAAGGCTGTTGGTGAAAGCTGGAAGCTTGTGGAGTTGCTAGATAATCTTGGCAGAGTCCATTGAGAATTATCCATGCATGTTGGTGACTGATTTGGAGGATTATTCTTGCTATTTAAGGCTGTATCGGTCGAATTCCAGCCCTGCAAATACTCAGTTCTGGTTTTCAGTCCTGTACCAGCCAATTTGTTAGTTTTTTAACAGTACTGGATGATTGGGGTGGTGTCCTACACCATTTGCAATAGCTTGGGGATAACATGTGTCTGCGGATTGATGAGTATTAAAGTTTGTCAATGTAGTCATGCCCTGTAAACAGCTACAGTAGACCTGCAATCAATTTGTTATCCTCTGTTTTCAAGGTGTTCAGATGTACTTTCAATTGGATGTTCAGTTTAAGAACTCCAAAAATTGAACCTGGAGTACTTTGCACCAGAATCATCACACTGTCAGTGAAGTCAGCCTGATTCCACAAAAACGTTGCATATGTTTCAAGTGGAAGAACTTCCAACCCTAAACAGATACGTAGACCATTGGAAACAGAATCTGATTCCAAGGTGTGTCATACCTGAATCAGCCAATATATGTGCTGATTTGGTAACTTAAATTACCTCAGATAACATTGGGCCCTGAATGCAAAAAAATGATAAACTTCTGTTTGCAATTTGCCCCAAGTAAAACCAGAATCATAACTTAACCAGATTACTCTCTGAATCTGTGGTTGATAACCCGGTAATAAACAAATGTCTACTATTAAAGGCATTCAAGAAAGAAAGGGTGTAGAAAGATGAAATCAAAAACAATAAAAAAAAGTAAGCGATAAAAGAAATTTTTAACTAACCGAATTCTAAGTATGTCTCAGCTCATTAAATTGATTTTCAAATATACCAGTGCCAACATTTAAGCCTTTTTATGTAATATGGGATAATTTAATTCCTCAAGATTTTCAAATACCAACACAACTACTTTAATCTACAATTAGCTGACATTAAGCAACATAGTAACTTCACTTGTAGGAACATATATAAGGTTCATGTCAAGATAAGCACTTGCTCATGCATCAAGCAAAAGATACTCTGTAGTTGAAAATTACAGAGGCCAGGTACAATTTAATCTTTGGATGTTTTGTTCTTCCTAAACTCTTATTTGTGACAAAAGACAGCATTCAAAATATTAACAAGGCTAATGAGTAAATGTTCAGGTAAAAGCACATTGCTGTAGAATGTTTACGATTAGGAGACTTGAATATAATCTGGAACTAAAAGAAACTAACAAAAATCTTACCATGGACATCATAATAGTTTTGAAGTTCCAAAAAAAATTATAACCAAATTACATTAGTTTTATAGGCCAAAAAATGCTTCTGATTTGCCAATCAGTATTAAAAAAGTTGTACCTTTCTCAGTTGCTGAGTTTGTACTGCCACACCAAATGGCTTCTCGGATACGAGGAGGAGCAAACGCAGGACCTTGAAGAAAAGATGAATTGTGTCCTAAAGGAACCCCAAGAAGGCATGAGGTAGCAATGGAACCCCCCAATGCCCGCACCAGTTCTGCCTGAAACAAATAACCCACTTAACTTATAAATTCAGAGAGTCCAGTACATGCAGCCTGCAAGGATAAAATGACAATCTTAAATCATCTAAATAGTATCTACCCATCAATGAATCAGAACAAATTCAATCGTGATGATGATGATGGTGTTCACCATCATTCATGTGACAGGTTATTTAGAACCTTAATAGAAAAAACAACAAAAAGGTACTCAAACTTGAGTATATTAGGAGTAAATAACTCCTTCATTCCCCCCAAATTTTCAAAGAGCTTCAGATTCTAAAAGTATTGCAAGAATTTGTAAACCATTTGTCATGCCCACATTGATCATTTTTAAGACGTTGAGCTTCAATTCATGATGACCCAAGTTCAAGCCTACTGGGTAAAACCCTTGCGCCTGATAATCTCCATGAAGAGATGCTTCTCAGGGTAATGATAATTATTTTCTCTACTATTTTTCAAATATTAAAGGGTTTCATCTGACCTTACAAAAAAATATTTATGTTTCAACTTTGAAGAAACATTTCTCAACCTGGTGAGCATGTTGGAAAAAATTTTAATAAAATCATTGAGTTTGCACAGTGCATTAGATTCGGATGTATTTCTGTCAACATTCCAAAATTTTGTAAATTATTTCCCCAGTTTAATGTAATCAAAATGTAGGGAAGAAATGATAAAATATTCACATCGATGACAGGAAAGGTAACCCCCATGCCTCCTTGAATGAAGGATTCTAAGATCAACAGTGCATCTCCCACGCATAATAAAGAAAAAGATTTCTCTGTACATCAGATGTTTGATAGAGCAGGACAGACTAGGACAAAATGATTCATCCTCCATAAAATGTAGTTACACATTGCAATTGTCAATATTCTAGTATAGTTGATGTTAGCATTGAACCCGTTTAATCTGAAGCCTTATATTTGCATGTTTGAAAATGCCCAACAAGGCATCGTTGAGTCCTCCATGCTGAAATACATTTCCTTCTACTCAACAGTTATATTATTTCTCAAATGAAGATTTAAATTTTTTAACATATTGTTTCTTGTACTCCCTCAAATACAAGCTGTCAGCAGACATACCACAGAAAATTCCAGATTATTTGCACCTAAGCGAGGCCAAATTTCTTCTATCCATTCGAAGCTCAGAAATTATGCAGACAATTTATTCGAACTCGTTTCCAGAATATATACCCAAATATTTAATCTTAGATGCACAAAGTAACCCTCAGCACTGAACCATAACTTATAGTTAGTTTGTTCTACCATTATCAATATCTTCTTCAATTAATCCATTACTGATGATTTTCATTTTTTCCAAACTAGATTAAAGACCTGTTTCTATTGACAATCATAAATATGACCAGGATGAAAGAAAAAAATATTACAATCTCTTTTATTAAACATGATCTGGAGTATCACTATACATTTTCAGAAAACTTACGGGAGAAATTACAGGAAAAAATGGTGATAGCACTGATAGGCATAAGAGATCGATATGCAAAGGTTTGTGGCTAAATGACAGCAGTCCCAGATTTTTTTTACCAGGTCAAGATCCTCTTGAGGCAATAAAACGGTTTGATATTGTAGCAAAAGGCTAGTTTTAAAGAGGTTGTCAATTTTCCAGAGTTTGGCTCATTCTCAAGATAAGGACATCTGAACCATCTCAAAGCTTTTGAAAAACTCGGCGGTCTCAACCCCTCAAGAGTTTTGATTGCATGGTAAAGGAAACTCTAGTATGGACCTAAATTGGTTGGGAGATTCGGAGTACAGTAATAAGCAAACACTATCTCCAAACATGAATGAATCAGAACCTGGCACCTAAAGATCGATTAGAGTTGATGAGACAACTAATACTATTACGATGGGGTGCTATAATTTTCCCCGCTCCCCCTGTCAGACTGCATTCCATTGGATCTAAGGTCTATTACCCAAAGCCAAAAAGTTGTGTTAGTTTCATATTATAAAGCAGATTTTTGGCTGAAAAGGGTGCAAGCATCTTTCTTTTTCGTACAAATGTCTCTTCCTACAATCCAGGATGTTTATTAGTGGACATTTCCGGCAACACTAAGTAGTCCATCATCCCTATGACAGAAAAGATTGCAGATACCACATCCTCCTCCTGTTTACTCTATTACTATCATAAATAACAACACTACACCCTGGGGGGAAGTTATTTGAACTGAAAATGATTGATGGTTGTAACATTCTTAAACAGTATCTTAGTTTACAGGTTTCCAACTTTCCAGCGTCTTACGAAGATGCCGTTCCACTGTAAAACTCTTAGTCATAACTTGCATGCAAGAATGTAAATCAACACTGCATACACATTACATGTCAAAGCCTAGAAAGAAACGCGTACCTTGAGTTTTGCCCTCTCCCTGATTAAGGTTAGAGAAGCTTCTACTACGCGATTTTGGCCCTCGACCAAATTGGTAGAAGGCACACTGTCCACACCCAATCTGTGCACAAATCTCGCCCCGATTTTCCCCATTCTATTCATGATTGTATCCCTTAGTTCCCGGTACTTGAATTTCCAGAGAACTTAAAATGCTGCAAAGTCCAAGATTTTGATAAAGCTGCAAAATCCAGAGGAAAAAAGGCTGTACAAAATGAGCTGTTGATTGTATCAGGCGACCCCTCTAAGGAGCAACTAAAACTAATCTTTGTCGCAAGAATAATTGAGAATGCTGCCAAACCTTGAAAACAGGGTGAGATACCATAGAATATAATGTGCAGTGAAACGCATATAATATTTTAGGGTTACTGAACAAGCTCCCAGTGCTGTGCCGGAAAATATAGGTAGATTCGTTCCAAACAGTTTGAATCTAATCTAGACCGTGGGGACACCAGTAGTTCAAGCCAGATAAAACACTTCAAATAGTAAACACGTGATTGGACGAAACGTCGAAATCTTGAAATGCCTTGACAATGTTGAACGAATCACTGATTTAAAAACTTACTGGGCCCGCATTATGGGAGATAACCGACGCCGCACGCCATTCGAGCGGGACAAGGAATAACACGATTCAAAATCTACAGCCACGACAAGCAGAACGACAAATGTTCTTGCTTTATATTTTTTTATTTTTGTAAGGTTCTTAGGTGTATTTATAGTTTAAAAACCAATCTAAAGTAGGCTGACATATGAATATTTTGTTGTCATTTTTATCATTAGTACGAGCCGTAGGCATAGTACTATTGTAATTACCATTTTTAACGATTAAAAATAATTTCTTCGACTAATCAAAATTATTGAATTAATTTCTAGGGAAGATTGTGTGAGAGTTTTTTCATCAACGTTTCGGATCATACTATATGATCCATCATCAACATGCCAATGAGTCACTGAGAGCAAAAAATTAATTCAATATTCATGGATTGTGGAAATCTGTTTGCTTTAATCAAAATTAGTAATTTTTAGAATTTGTCATATAATCACTATTTTGTAGATATAGATGCATTTTTTTAATTCATAATTTTCAAAAAAATAATTTTCAACTATCTTATTGATCAAAAAAACTTTGGATCTTATACACAAATTTATCGTAAAGCACTATGTATGTACAATTTTGTAGGCAATTTTCATGAGATGTTAATTGTCCTAATCAAAATTACATTATACTTAATGGTTACCTCCATTATTAGCTATGGTTATAAAAATTAGATTTATCCTTTATACATACAAGTAAAATTTCTTTTACATTCTATGTGTGATAAATTCAAAAAATATCATAATAATAAGAAAAATTCACAATTTAAAACTTGATCTTATGATGATTGTTCAAAAAATAATAATAAATCTTTAAATATAATTTCAAAATATTTGAAATAAGTTTTTTGTCATAATCAAACTGTAGTGGACTAGTAATAATAGACTAGTAATTTGCTAGGTGGATATGTACAACTACAAAATGCTAACTATGTTAGATATTTTTTCTAATGAATATAAAACTCTACTATATATGAATCTATAATTTATTGGGAATATTGGACTCTATAATTAGATTTTCTTCCCAAAGATTTTTCAATTAATATTTAATCCTTAAAGATCTCAACAAATAGAACAAATAGAAAATCCACTTATATAATCTTCATCTAACTTATTGAAAAACACCAATAATATTGAAATTTTTATTATTAGTCTCTTATTTTTACTTATATTGTAGAAAGTGTATTCAAGAATGAGCAATATCTCTTATGACCAATGCATCTTTAACATTTTCTCAAAAATAAGAAATTATAAAATATAGAACAATATATCTTACACTCTATAATTAGATTTTTTTTTCAAAAGTTTTCTAATAATATCCACCCTTAAAAGTCTTATTAAATTTTATTTTATTTTTGAAAAAAGCGGTAAAAATTTATTCAATTAAATCCATATTACATACCAAAGGCCAAAGGCCCACAACTGCACTACATATTCCTATCTTCCAATAATAGCTGATCAAAAATCTCATGATATTCCCCAAGTAACTCATCCCTTCCATTAATATCCCAACCATCCACATTCTCTGAAGCCCACTTCGCCAAACAATCTGCAACTCTGTTCCATTCGCAAGGGATATGACGAAAGGAGACAGAATCCAAGGAACTACATAGACTTAGAATTTGTCTAGCCAAAGAGGCTAATCTCTAATTATCGTTCTCCAAGCTCTGGTTATTCAGTATATCAACAACAATCTGAGAGTCAAACTCACATATGATCTTTTTCTAGCCTAAAGAGCATCCTCTCTCCACAGCAATCTTAATAGCAAGGGCCTCCAAGAAAAGAAAAGAAAAAAACCACATAATTTATTGTTATTGTTATTTATTTTTTATTATTTTAAATCAAGTATGTTTGATAACATATTATATTATATATAATTTTAAATGATATATTCAATATTATTTATATTTGATAAAATATATTTAATAGAATATTATATTTAATATTTATATATTAATTTTTCTTCAATTTTTTTAAGTCTGTATATGTTCTTTCGCTTAGAATACGATGGTTTCTCATAATTATTTTGTAAGCCTTCTGGTAGTAAGGTCTCCCTACCCAAATCTATAATGTTAGGCTAGCAAGAATCCCCTCTGGCTTAGTGTGCTTATTTTTTTTTTACATGGGGAGGGCCCAATCATATTGTAAAATACCTAGGGATACCCTTCATAGTTTGTCCAAATCTAAGGGAGATGTGAAGTTGGGTTAAAAAAACTTTACAAGAAGTTCACCGAATGGAACAATAGATTTTTATCTGTAGCATGGGAAGTGCAAGTTTATCAAAAAAATCTCTCCTCTTATACCATTTGCTATGCTTCAACTTGGATGTTTAACTAGAGTCAAATTAATTACTTCTAAAAATTGATAAGAGACTTTCTCTGGTCTGATGGTGAGAGTAACAAAAAAGCATGTATTGTTAGATTAAACTTCAGACAAAAATAACAATTACATGCGAATATAACTAATATCATAAAATAATAGATCACACAGAAAATAACACGAGACACCAAGATTTAACATGGTTCACCCAATCCCTGGGCTACGTCCACTAAACAACAAGTCTGATATTATTACGATCTAGTGATTACAACCTGATTACAATCAGTAATCCCTTACAACTCAATATCGCTACAAGAACCAATTTTCGCATCACTCACAATCAAACAATCCCTAACCGTAGGCTCTTTTATACAAGTATTTCTATGCCGCTTTATGGTTACAACATGTCGGCCATATGTTTATGAAGTATGTATAATACTTCCCTGATCAGTCACCACAAACTAACAATCTCCCACTTGGTGACTGATCAGACTCCACACTAGACAACAATCTCCCACGTGGAGACTGATCCTGTAGCAATACTACAACCACATGGGGCTCCCACTAGATCAAACCAACCTAGATAGTGTTGTTCTTTTATTCTTGTTCAATCTAGAAGACCAATTGAAGCTAAAGAGGAGTTCAACTTATCCCTTGTCACTACCTTTGTAAACATATCTGTTGGATTGTCATCTGTATGTATCTTGTCCAGCTTTAACTGTCCATCATCCAAAATGGATCAAATGAAATGGTACTGTAACTTAATGTGTTTTGTCTTTGAATGCAAAGCTGAATTCTTTGCAAGATGAATAGCACTCTGACTATCTATAAACAAATAATTATCCTTTTGAGGGTGTCCCGATTCTTGCAAGAAGAACTGAAGCCATATCATCTCCTTCATTGCCTTTGTAGCAGCAACATACTCTGTCTCTATAGTGGATAAAGCATTAACCTTCTGTAACCCAGAAACCCAACTCACGACTGCCCCACCAACACTAAAGACATAACCTGTAGTACTCTATCTGGTATCAATACATCCTGCCAAATCTGAGTCAACATAGCCCTGTAAATTAGTAGTAGAGCCCCCAAAGTATAAACACTTATTGGATGTTCCTCTCAAATATCTGAGAATCCATTTGACTACATTCCAATGCTCAATTCCTAGATGACTCATATACCTGCTAACGACTCCCACTACATGTGCAATATCTGGCCTTGTACATACCATAACATACATCAAGCTTCCTACAATTGAAGCATAGGGTACCTTTGACATCTTATCCTCCTCTTCTTATGTCTTGGGACATATCTCTTTAGTCAACTTCAAATGACCAAGCAAGGGTGTGCTGACAGCTTTAGCATTCTCCATAGAGAAACATTGCAACACCTTCTCAACATGATCAGCTTGAGATAGCGTTAATTTCTTGTTCTTCCTATCTCTGCAAATCTTCATACCAAGGATTTTTTTTTTGTGGCCCCAAATCCTTCATAGCAAACGAATGCGCTAACTGGCATTTTAGCCCCTTAATATGATCCATGTTAGACCTAGCTACAAGCACATCATCAACATATAAACATAAAATAATGTAGCTATCATCATCCAACCTCTTAAAGTAAACACAATGATCTGAATGACATCTACTATATCCATGCTCATGCATAAAACTATCAAATTTTAGATACCATTATCGAGGTGTTTGCTTCAAGCCATATAAAGTTTTCTTCAATTTGCACACTAAGTTCTCCTTACGTTTGATCTCAAAACCTAGTGGCTAAGCCATATATATCTCTTCATTCAAATTACCATGAAGGAAGGTTGTTTTAACATCAAGCTACTCCAAATGCAAATCTTCAGTAGCCACAATACTTAAAACAATACGGATAGAAGTCATCTTAACAACAGGAAAAAATATCTCATCAAAATCAATGCCCTTTTTCTATGCAAATCCTTTTACAACTAACCTGGCTTTAAATCTTTTCTTACCTCCATCGTCTTCTTTTAACCTATAAACCCACTTATTATGTAAAGCCCTTTTACCTGCAGGCAACTTACATAAATCCCATGTCTTATTTTTCAACAAAGAGTCCATTTCATCTTTCATTGCAAACTCCCACTGAATCTTAGTATCCACCTACATAGCTTCATCATAATATTTAGGTTCACCAGCATCAATAAGTAAAATAGAATACAAAGAGGGAGGAGAAAATCTTTCTAGAGGTCTAATTTTCTCTTGGTGACCATCTAACATCCACTGGTGTGTGTGGTATTTGATGTTCTAGTTGTTGCACATCATGAGGAATGGCTGGAACATCATCTTTTGGAGTATCATCTAGCACTACATAATCATCTTCTTTCTTCTCATGTTGTTTCAACAGATCTTTGTACAACACTTTCTCATTGAATATGACATCCCTACTTCTTATAATTTTATGATTTTCAAAATCCCAAAGCCTATAACCAAATTCATTAATGCCATACCCAACAAATACACATTTTTTTGACTTAGCTTCCAACTTGGTTCTATTTTTAGAATCTATGTGAGCAAATGCTTCATAACCAAAGGTTTCGAGAAAAGAATAACTCACCTTCTTACCAGTCCATGTTTCCTCTAGAATACCACAACCCAAAAGAGTAGAGGGACCTCTATTAATCAAATATATAGCACTATTGATAGCCTCTGCCCACATTTGTAAGGGCAACCCAACATGTCATCTCATGCTCCTTGCATGCTTCATTCTAGTCATGTTCATGCGTTCAGCCACTTCATTTTCCTGTGGAGTCCTTGGAACAATTTTTTGTCTATGAATACCATTAGTGGAGCAATAATATTCAAATTCATGATTGCAATACTCACCACCACTATCATATCTGAGACATTTTAATTTCTTATCAGTCTCATTTTCAACCAAGCAGTTCCATTTCTTAAAAGTTTGAAATACATCAAATTTTTGTCTAAGGAAATAAACCCATACTCTTATAGTTGCATCATCAATGAATGTAACATAATAATGAGAGCCACCAAGGGAAAATACCTGAGTCAATCCCCATACATCTTTATGCACAAGCTCTAATTTCTCCTTTTTATTTTCCTTCCCAATCTTTACAAAACTCACTCTCTTTTGTTTTCCATATACACAACTTTCACAAAAATCCATATTAACACATTTTAGACCTGGTAGAACTTTCTTTGAATGAAGTACTTTCATACCTTCCTCACACACATGCCCAAGTCTGTTGTGCCACAGTGCTGTATTAGAATTTATAGCATTTATTTGTTCTCCTTGCTCAATCGCATCAATTATTCCTGAACATTCATTTTTCTCTAAAACAATTAAAGTAGAAGGAACAATATGACCTATACAAAGATATAAGGTGCCTACTTTCACACATTTTGCTACTACAAGGGAACCTTTTGAAACATTCCAATTTTTATCATTAAAAGTAACTACACAACCCTCATCACCGAGTTACCCTATTGAAATTAAATTCCTACTTAGCCTTGGAACATGTCTTAGCTCATGTAATAGCCAATGATTCCCATTTTGCAACTTAATCTTAACTTTTTCCTCTCCAACAATCTGACAGGGTTCATTATCCCCCAAATAAACAAGTCCAAAATCCCCTTGGACATAATCAATGAAATAACCTCTATGAGTTGTAGCGTGAAATGAAGCACCAGAATCTAAAATCCATGAATCATTAATACTTTCTACAGATAAAAGCAAAAAATCATCTTTAGATTTGTTACTTACCACATTTCCCTCCTTGTCTCCATCTAGTTTATCTCCTTCATTTTTCTTTCAAGTCCAACAATCTTTCTTTTTATGCCCTGGTTTCTCACAGTACTAGCAGTCATTCAGTCCTCTTGATTGAGACCTTCTGCGTTTTGACTTTCCTCTTGATTTCCCATGATTTTTGAAATTACTTCCTCTCTTAGTCATTCTCCCTCTACATTGTGCATTCAAAGCACTTCTTAATGTAGATCCACCTGAGGATTTCCTACGAGTTTCCTCACTCAAAATAACACCGATCACATCATCATATTTAGGGTACTAGATCCAAAAACAATTACTCACAGCTATTACCAAGCCATTCCATCTTTTAGGCAAAGAACACAAAATTAAGAGAGCCCTAATTTCTTCATCAAAATTGATGCCCACTGAAGATAACTAGCTAGTAATAGTATTAAATTCACTTAAATGATCTGCAACAGATCCAGCTTCTGTCATTTTCATATTAAATAAATGCTTCATGAGAAATGCCTTGTTTGAAGCAAAGGGTTTTTCATACAGTTTCGCTAGGGTTTGCATGAACTCTTCTATTGTCTTTGCTTTTGTAATATTAAATGCCACCAATGGTGCTAGGCATAATTAAATGCTTCCAAGTGCCTTTTTGTCCAAAAGATCCTAGTCATCATTTGACATAGATCCCTGATTCATGGTTTTGCCTTCCAACGACTTCCATAAATCCTTTTGATAAAGATAGTCTTCGATTTGCATATTCCATAACTAAGAGTTCTGCCCATTAAACCTGTCAACCCTTAGCTTACCCTCATCTGCCATTACTCCCACTCAACCATGAGACTCCCACTTAACCATGAGACTTTCCTACAAAGGATATCTAAAAAACAACCTTGCTCTGATATCACTTGTTAGGATTAAACCTTAGACAGAAATAACAATTACATGCAAATATAATCAATATCAAAAAATAATAGATCACATAGAAAAGAACACAAGACACCAAGATTTTATGTGGTTCATCCAATCCATGGGCTACGTCCACTAAATAGTAAGTCTAATATTATTATGATCCAGTGATTACAACCTAGTTACAATCTGTAATCCCTTACAACTCAATACCGTCGCAAGAACCAATATTTTCATCACTCACAATGAAACAATCCCTAGCCCTACGCCCTTTTATACAAGTATTTTTATGCCGCTTTAGGGTTACAATATGTCAACCATACGTTGGCCACAACATCAACCACAGTCAAAAAATAAATAAAAATTCTATGAAGTATGTATAATACTTCCCTGATCAATCACCACAAACTTACATGTGCAATCAAATGGTAGTGGTGTACTTTGGATAAGTCACTGGGTGGACTTAGGTTGAAAGACCTTAGAACCTAAGGCATTTCTCTGATAGTGAAATGGATTGCCAAAGCTATAGAGCTACAGAGGGCAATGAACTCTAGAAAATACTAGTAAGGAACAACATTGCAAGGGGATATCTAGTAAAGGCCTCTTTTTAGAAGGCTGTGTGTATAGGTGATCTACTATCAAGTAAATTTTTTGTGAAGGTCGAAGGATCCAATGTTTTTAAAGCTATTTGGAAATGTTGGGAAATGGTAAGATCCCATGTGGCTAACAATGAACTAGTGAATAAGGAAAACATAATATAAGTCAATTTCGTGGAACTTAAGACATGGTGAAAGGCCCCTTGCACTCCTACAAGGTTGATCTTCAAATAAATGGGTCACTCTGGGCATGTGCAAATTTGAGGACATTCTTGAGAATAGTAGGTTGATCAGTTGGGATAGCCTGTCTGTAAAGTTTTATCTACCCTAACTCAAAAGAGAACCTATGTTATGATTGAGAAAGCCTATGAGCCTTTGTTTCTCCCCAAACTTGTCTTTATATCTCAATGCAGTGCTTTGAACCTATCTTGGTCTAATGGAACACCTCTACCCTCTACTAAAACTAGATTGATCTATAGCCTTACCTCCACCAATGCTATATTTGATCATCTTAATGAGGTCTGGTACTTTTCCCTAAGCCTTGTTGATTGGAAGGTCATCCTTGTTGACCTGCAACATAGGCCTATGGAACCAAAAAAAATTGGTGTCTCCTTTTGCACAAGCTTCATGTTGTTAAGCCTAATGGAGATATAAATCTTTGCTCATGTTGTAGGAAGCCTGAAACCACCTCTCGCATCTTTGTTGAATATATGTTTGTCAAAGAAGTTTGGGCACTATTTGGCTTCCATTTTGAATATAAATTTAATCTCATTAATGTTATTTCTATAAAATTATTGAGTCACAATAATGTTGGTAAACAAATTGTTCTTTTATTCAACACTTTGAATGGCCAATATTCATGAACAATAATTGGTTACAACAGTTTAGAAATTGAAACTGAGTAATTGACTTCCCTCTTAATTCATAGGTACAACTCCCTTGAGTTTGCAATTTGCAATGAATTTTGTTTGTTCTTAATTCTAAATTGGGTTTGCTCTTGACCAGAGAACAAAAGAGGTAAACCAAGTTAGGCCTAAACATGAACTAACTCAGAGAAAGATTCGGGTCTTTATGCTAATCAAATCTATGAACTCCCATATCTTATGAACCCACATAATTTGATGATATAGTAATGAATTTTATCTATGAATCAGCTATTTAATAGAATTCTTCTAACTCTAATATGCACATGACTAAATTAAAGAATAATGCAAGACAAAATCTCTTTTGACCTTCAATAACAATATTGTTATCTTCAGTTTGCTGCATTGAACAAGGGAACAAAGCTATGTTTGTTCCTTAACTCAATTCAACTGAAAGAGATATCTTAAACTATCACAAACAATGGAACAATAAATGATTGATATAAAATACATCCATCTTGTCTCTGCAATATGAAGTATCTCACACCAAAAAATAATCGACCTTTCATTAATCTTTTAATTAGGTACATATAGGATTCTGAGATGACCGTTACAAAATGGAACTTAGATAGGTTCATCTCCTCAAAATGACGAATGGCAAGGAGCCAATTGTCAGTTACAATCAAAATACAAAGGGCAGGATAAATTTCATTTTGCCTTCTTTCCTTTTTCCAACTTCACCTTATAGGATTTGGCGGTGACAATGATTAGGACCAGCTCCTTGTGTCTATGGACATTGACGTTGGTGTATCTCAAGAGCCACGTAGAGTGCTCTTTGGCTAAGCCTTTGATGGCATTCAACTACTCTTGCATTTCCTCCATAGCCACATATATACATCCACTAAGCTTTTGGAGCTGTGACACTTTGTTTTGGGGAGTAGTAGACTTCTCTATCAAAGTACCTAGATAGTTGGAGAAGTTCTTTTGCATAATAACAACTCCTATTGTTCCTTTCCCTTGTCAACTAGTTTGAGAGCCAGTGCGTAGGCCTCTTAGTAGCTCATAGTTTCTGGTATGTTCCTTCTTAACTTTTCTCTCCATTTCTTTTAATCCTTCTTTTGTCGTTGAAATCATTTTAGCTTTGAATTGCAAGCTCTATTGCCATTCAGACAAGGGTTCATCTCCTTTTGGTAGAATCTTTGCTTCCACAGCTTATTTAGTCTTCATTTGGATGACCATATTCAAGAGGAAGATGCAATCTTCACTCTTTGCCCTTTCTGTTGATAGAGTAGCCCTGTTGGCCAACATATTATCCTTTTTCGTTTCTAGCCTCAACACTGCATTACCGAGTTGTTCTATAACTTCAAGTCCTTTGGACTTGAGTTTCTCACTTTGTTCCTTACCAATTTCCCTAAAGTGTTTGTCTTCTTGTAGCTGGGAAATGATAGCTTGGATATATGTGGTCATAGGGTCACTAGTAGGGGGAACTCTCAAAATACTTGCTAGTGGAGAAATTAGTTGCCTAATGAAGTGGTTGAGTTCGTGGATCTTCTCTTTCATCCTAACTTTAGAAAGCTTGAGCCCTTCAAGTTCCTCCTCTATCACTTCATTTCTTGACTTCCATAGGTCCACTTTGGTGTAATGCCTAACTTCTCTAAGGTCTAGAGACTACAATGCGAAGTCATCTGTAGTTAGGTTTTCAATTCTCCCATCCTTGGTGGGCTTAGCAATCTCCATAGTTAAGTGTCATGTATCAGGGTCTTAGCTGAGGATTGACAGAGTCTGCTACTTCTTAACTTTACTCAATGTCGATCCAGAATGGATAGCTAGAGACAAAGTCTCTATGTTTGGGGCTCCCTCCTCTATCCTATTCCCTTTTTTGTCTCAAGGTATTCTCAAGCCATGATTTAGTGTCAATTACCTTAGATGTAGTCTCGAGTGTATCTACACTAAACATTTTCCTCTTAACTGGTGTTAATGTCTTTGAAGCTGAAGAGAAAGGATTCTTTGGAGCCTGGGAAATGAGTTTTGAAGCTTCAGTTCCCTTCTCTGCTTTTATTGTCTTCTTTGTAGCTTCTTCAAACTTTGTGGATTCACTCTCACTATTCCCTCCATCTCCAAGGCTAACCACTTGTATTTGGGGGCTACTTGGTAGGAGTAATGGGGCACCTATGGATGGAATAGGGCTGCTGCCAGGTGTGAGAGCCACCATGACTACACTATCTTTCATCTCCCCCACCTTCTTCTTTTTGGCCTCTATTTATGTTCTGATCAATGGCACTAAACTATCCTTAAAAAAATTATCAAGTGGAATGTTCTTGTCAAGAGGTTGGTCACCTCCACTGGCCAATTGAGTAGGCCCTTGAGTGATAGGTAAGATTGTGCTTGAAGCACTACTTTAAGAAGATGAGGTTGCCACAACTTTTGGGGAAGACTAAGCGGATGGACCTTTGCTCCTACTTCTCCATGTGGTGGTCCACTCGACCCACTTTCTAGCTCTCTTATAAATTCTGGCCATCATCAAGTCCAAATCCTCCACAACATCTTCGTAAGGTTTCAAACTTATGGGAGTGCTCCTTAGCTTGGTCAAATAAGTATTGTTATACATATTTTGACCATCGTCTTCAACTCCATCTACATTAATGTTTACCTTATACATCTTCACTTACTCAAGTGTCAACCTCACAAAGCTCGAGCATGGCTCTCGAACTCATCCTTATAATCGCCCCAATAATCCTCAATGGTAGTGATGCATTTTATCATGCTCACAATCTACAGGACATCTCTGGCACACCCATTTGGGTCGAACATAGACCTTAGGACTTCATATATGTCCAAAGTATATTTCCTCTTGAGCGCCTTCATCATGTTCTTGGCATTTGACTGAGTGTCACAACTGAAGGCTCCAACTTTCATGGGGAATTTGTATCCTTTCTTCTTTAGGGTTCTACTTAGTATGTTCACTTATAGAGCTTTCCATATAATCTCAATCAACACGATCATGTCACTTGGATACCTTAGTATCTTCAAAGGAAATCCATCAAATTCTATGAGATGCAAATAAGAAAATGATGAGAATTGAATAAAGTAACATATAAACTAACTAATGGTGGCCATGGCTTCTAGGCTGAATCTCCTTTCTCAGCATCCTTGTAGTTCCCTACAAATCCTCATGGTAAATGCATCATTCACCTTAATATAATCTGCATAACTATTCTGTAATTGGGGACATGGATAAAACTCATAATACTTAACATCAGCAGAGAAATTATCTAATCTCGGTAGGTCAGTCCATTATTGCAATGAGGGTAGCATGTAAATCAAGAAGGAAGACATGTAGAACATATTGTAAAACTTGGCCACCTGGAGAGCATTGGACAGAATTTCGCTTACCTCTTGTGCCAATCAATGTACTGGGTATTTGAGCATATGACTTGAACTAGAAAGAAATATTACTCAACAAAATTTAAGGATTCTACCTCACCTTTCGACCTATGCAGGAGAACCAAAATATCAATGATTTATGGCTTAAGGTTGGCTCTAAACAAAGTTTTGGGAACTTTTCTCTTATCACTCTGTGGCTTTTGGAACAATGTCCTCATGATTTTCTTCCTCCAAGTCATCTTCTCTGCTGAGAATTCTGAGACTACTCCACCAAAGGTTAAGTCAGAGAACTCCTCCCACTTTGGCACACAAAGGTAGTTCACCACTATTTGCTTATTGATTAAGATTAATATTGTATCATCAAGTAAAACAATTTTTCTAGTTTCTAGGTTGTAGTGATGAATGCATTCATAAATCAACTCTAGGGCTTAGACTGGAACTAGAAAACCAACAACCTTGACTAAACCACATCCTTAGAGTTTCTCAATAATGGGGTGAATTCATTCAAATTTCAACCTCCTTTGGAAGTCTTCCATGTCATAGAAGTGGAGGGATGTGCCCGTGAAATTTTGCAATTGGGACTTTATCCTAGTCAAACCACCAAAACCCGCAAACTTGGTTGTCATGAGTTTGTGAATAAGATTTTGAATTGAAAGAATAAATGAGACAACAAATGCAACATTCATAGACTTTTCAAAGGCTATGCATATTGATAGAATGAGAAATCAAAGAATAAGTGTAACCCATTCAACTACTTGTGCATCTTTATATGAGAGCCTCGATTCATTCGTTATTTGTTAGTATTTGTGTCACACAAATGAAATTTAAGGAAATACCCATTGAATATTAAATGCAAAAGATCAACGGATATTTAGGGGTCTTTTCACTATTCCATTAAGCTTAATGGTAACTTTCTATAAGACCATTACTTACGTTTCTATTTTCCTTTAAGTTTTGGAAAGTTACCATTGGGGTACCCTGTTGGGGAAAATCTACCAAGTGAGACTTTGATTATAGCTTCTTTCCATAATGGTTTGATATGTTCTAATATCATTTTGGCATACTCTAAATCTAGTATGGGGGCCAAACTTAATCGTTAGCTTGATCTTTCTCGAATAATCAGAAAACTGTCTTCTTGGGTTGGAAACCCACCAAGGAGAAGACAATTTCCATTTTTCTGCCAATGATTCCTTATAGGTCAAATCTTTAACAATTTTGTTTCTAGTAGTTGGGAATGCTTAGTTAAGGTGTGAGGACCTGCTTAAGAGCCATTTAACGTCTTGTTTTTCACATCAAGTTGCTTTGCGAAAAACCATCTTGATGGGTTGAAAACCCACCGAGGAGAAGATAATTTTAGGTTTTCTACCATGGTTGAATATAATGAATCTAAATAATCTTTAGGAATCTTATCTTGGATTCAAACATTAATTTTCTATGAAATTCTGCACCTTTTGGAACTTCTTGAGTTATATAGTCTCAAAATGATCTTTTGCAGGAAATTGCCTTCACGGGTTGGAAACCCACCAAGGAGAAGACAATTTCTGAATTTTTGGAAATGCTTGTTTTATCAAGAGATGATACGCCATGAGAAAATAGAGCACACATCTAATCTACAATGAGTACATTTAATCTTTATCATACTAGGTACTAACTTACCTAACCAATCACAAGGTAAAACAAACACCCACCTAACTATAGAGATAGAGAAGATGAAATGGGAAAATTTGATAAATATCACCTACCCTTTAGGGACCTAGACCTAGTCTCAAACAAAAATGAGGACTAGACTCACTTCATCTATTACACAAAACTAGCTTTTGTCGATAGGTTAGAAAACAAAAAGCAGGGCAACAACTGGCTCTATCTAGGGACTTGGACAATCTATATTCAAGCAAGGAATCCAAGATCTTTGGTTTCACAAAACTAAAAAGGTGGCTACACAACAAAACTAAAGCAAGAAAGAGCATGAGAAACCTAAATAGGAAAAATAAAAGTGAGAACTAAACATAACTATGATACAATACATGGATTACTTGTTTTCAATTTGGAATTTAGTACAGCTTCAAGTCCTAACCATTGTAGGTAAGGGGCAGTACTTCACCATCTGGGTATGCTAATTTGAATGAATTATATTTGAAGCCTTGATGAATGATGAATGGTCCTTTCCATAGTGTGTTGAATTTCCCATGCATGCCCTTTGGTGCCCTTCATTTATTCCATAATAGTATAATATCTCCTATCATAAACTTTTGCGGCCTGGTATTCTTATCAAACAGGTTCTTTACACGCATCTGATGTTGTGTAATGTGATCCACAATTTCTTCTGTTTCTTCCTTGAGCTTGCTCAGATATAGGATTCTCTTTTCTAGTCCATCTTTATAGATGTCATCTGCGATAACTATCCTTAATCTGCTTGTAGCCAATTCCAGAGGTAAGGGAAGACTAGCTTCCACTCTGTAGACCAATTCAAAAGGGGAAACCTTGATCACTCTCTTTGGGGTCACCGTGTTTTCCCAAAGTGCCTCACGAATCTTCTTATGCCAAGTTTTCTGATTGTCTAATACCTTATTTATAATGATGTTTACCAAGTTTTTGTTGCTAGACTCAACTTGACCATTCCCTTGCAGAAAATAGTCAAACAAGTGACTAACTGTTATGTTATACTCAAAACAATACTTAGTAATTTCAACTAAAGAAAAATATGTTGCGTTATCCATTACCAGTCTAATGGTTACATCAAACTTAGCCAGTATATTTTCTTTTATGAAATCCTAGACTACTTCATAAGTAGTTTTCTTGGTTGCCCTAGTCTGAACCCATTTTGTGAAGTAATCAGCTGCAGTGATGATGTAGGTGTGACTAGTGCTAAATGTCAGATTAATAAGGCCAATGAATTTGTCACCTCACTGTTGGAAAGGACCTTCGATTACCATAGGCCTGAGAGGCAATGCAGCTAACTAGGGCCTACCCATGAACATTTTGCATTTTTCACATTTTGACACCCAGTAGTAGGGGTCTTTAAACATTTTGGGCCAATAATAACATTGCCGCAATACCTTAAAAGCAGTGACCAAAGATGATAAATGTCCACCACATGCTTCATTATGAAATATTTTCAACAATCACTATTGTTAATTATTTATCTATGCACTTGAGGAAAGTTCTATTTATGGATCTTTTGAACAATTTATCGTCCTAAATCACACACTTAGTGGCTTTTAACTTGAGATCTCTTATTTTTTGTTGTTGTCAACCCTTCGAGGCATTCACCATGTTTTAAGAGGTATGTAATATTTTTGAACCAAGGATCCTATAGACTCATAGCCAAAACTAATTTTTTTTCTTCTAACTCTTCAGTGTTTCCATTTTCTGCTATGGCTTTACATAAGGCATTGCCTCTTACTAGCTTTGTGGGCTTAATTTCAGTGCCATACTCTTGTGCTTTAGCTACCCACATCCCTCTGATATTGCACCCTACATCCTATTGGATCAACACACTCTTTACTACTACATTAGGTACATGAACCATGAAATGGGAGTGTAGGATATAAAATCTAATTTTTTTTCAAAGCTTACCCATGAAAAAGGCATGTTTTTCAATCTAAGAGTATTTCAGCTCATGACTCTTTAGGGGTATACTCATGAAGGCGATAGGGGCTTGTACTCCTTTGTTATCCTGCATAGCTAACAAGGTGTGTTCGGAAGCATAACAATAGATCATAAAATCTAGTTTATAATCAGGATGACATAGGACTAGGGCATTAGCAATGGTAGTCTTTGTGTTCTGGAAGATCTGCTTTCCAACATCATTCCATTTAAAACCTAAATTCCCTTTCATCATATCTATAATAAATTTAGTATTTTCGGCAAAATTAGGTACGGACCTTCTGAGAAAATTCACTTGCCCAAAAAATGACTTCACTCATGTCTTGCTCACAAGTAGACTTAGTCTTTGGATGGCCTTAATTTGTTCAAGGTCAATTCTAATGCCTTCTTGTGACACTATATGGTCAAGTAACTTTACTTTTATTACGCAGAAGATGGATTTCTTAGGATTTAGAGAGATTTCATGCTCTCGACATCTTTGCAACACTTTCCTCAAATCTTCTATGTGATTTTTCCTCTTCTTCAAGAATACAGTAAGGTCATCCAGATATATGATGATGATTCTATCCTTCAAGTCATCAAAAGATTTATTCATACACCTCTGAAAAGTGGCATTAGTGTTGATAAGGCCAAATGGAATTCTATGGTATGCGAATGTACCCCAAGGAGTGGTAAAAGTTGTCTTGTGTTGATCTTTCTCTTCCACTTCTATCTAGTTGTATACTGCGAAGCCATCAAGCATGGACATCATTTTAGCTCTGGCCATTATTTGTAGTAGATGATCCATATTTGGGAGAGCATAATTATCCTTCAAAGATGTTTGGTTTAGGTTTCTAAAATCTATGCAGATCTGTATCTCTCTTTTCTTCTTTCTCACTAGTACTACGTTTGTTATCTAAGTAAAGTGATGAATAGGGCAAATGATTCTTGCCTTCAACACTTGTCAACTTCTTGAAATATGGTGTCAGCTACCTTCAGATTATAGTTTCTCTACTTCTTTCAGAAATGAGTTGCATCAGATTTCAAGGGAATCTGATGTTTCATTTTCTTGTCTCTACAGCTTTTCAAATCCTCATAACTTCAGGCAAATACATCTTGATATTCTATGAAAATTTATTTTGCAACTTCCTCTTCCTTAGGCGAGCAACATTTTTTTGATCATTTTGGGACTTTGCATGTCTCTAGTGTTTACCCCCACATACTAACTAGTAGTAGGCCCTTTTCTATCTTGTTTTCCTTAATGTAAGTATCATGTCTATTAAAAAACTTTTCCAATGATACAAAGTATAGGGGAATGATATTATGTTGTAGTTAAATTGCATCAGTTCCATCTTATTTTTGCTTCTTGTGGGGATCTTCTTGAATAGTTTTGACATTTTATAAAAATAACTATAGACTTTTGTCATCTTTGAACACTTGTTAGGCTTCTATATTGTCAGGGAACAAAAGGTCTATATATAATTTCTACCTGATACCTTTTTTTTTTGAATCTGGATGAGGAAGTAATAAGGAGGCAGAAACGACTAGTGATTCCACTTTAGAGTTCATCTCCCTTGGTACTAATTCAATTGAGAATGCATCTAGCCCTTCAATTTCATCCCATACCCTAGTTCTATAATTTTTCAATTTATGATTCTTTACAGAGTACTACCGTTTGATTTGTCATACAATAAGCTCTACATCACTCGAGCTCTCATAATTTGTATCCCTTTTTCTTTTGCAACTATTATCTTGAGTAACAAGGAGTCATATTCTGTTGTGTTGTTCATGTTCCTAAATTATAACTTGAATGCCATGGGTTCAGGTTCTCCCTTAGGTGATATCAATACCACCCCTGCACCAGAACTGGATGAGGAACAACTTCCATCAAATTCTAGTATCCATATCGACGATGATTCTTCTTCCTCAACAAGAATTTGATCTTACTGCTCTTTGACATCTTGGTTGTTTGAGACATCTTCAGTGAACAACATATAATTACCAAATTCTAATTCTTGGTAGAGAATTTGAGCTTTGGGATCATCTAACTTTAGAATTGTAAACTTGGCTTTCTCTTGAGGCTCTAACTTTACTTTCTTTCTCCCTATGGGTATAACTGCTTGAGACCAATCCAACTTTATTTCTCCTCCTATGTCTCTGCATAACTTCTACTTAGAAGCAAACCATAGCTGGTTGGGACATCTACAACTAAGATAGTTAGCAACAATTTCTTTTTTGGGTGAGAGGCCAGTGCTACTTGAGCATCCTTGATTATCCCAAGTAGAGGGACTTGTTTAGCATCCATGGAATAACATCTACCATGAACTTTAGTAAGAGTGAGGCATATAACTTTAGCTACAGGATAAGGCATCACATTGTCTAAGACACCTGAATCAATTATACAGTTTCTTAGTTTACACCCATTAATGTATAATGACATGTAGAATGGGTTGGGTTTCTATCCGAGAAAGGTTGCTAAGACTGTGGACTCTTCTTGATAAAAAGGTTAGATGTTAAGGACTCATCTTATTGTTTAGTCGTAACATTGTGATTCAGGTTTAAACTATCTCCTTTACAGTGGTCTACCAATCTTTTTAACTTGAAGGGATGAGATTTCAAATAGTCTATTGGAGAAATTTGGATCTTAAAATCTTTACAAATTTGGATGAAATATAAGGGATTCTTTTCCTTACCTAGTTGCAAAATTGTGGCTTCTTCGTCAGCATGGTTGATACTCGAAGGAGAAGCATCATTACTTCCTGAGCTATGACTGGAAGACTAATTTTTGTGCTTTTGGCTCATGGTTAATACTATGTATGAGGTTCCATCAATTGTTGCATAACATTTGCCTTATCTTTCTGAGTCTGACTCATACTCTAAAAATAAATTTCCAGGGTCAGCATTCGAGTAAAATTTTGACTCAGAACTAGAGGTTTTGATATTCAACTCGTTAGTGGATAACAATTGCATCATACAGGTAGTTTTAGGACAACTTTGGTTATCATGATTAGTTTTTAAATGAAAAAAACACATGTTCCCTTTCTTAGGTGCAACCTCTATTGTGGACTAGTAAGTTGTGGAATTGTTTCATCAATATTCCTCCCTCGCTGGGTTTGGTAATTTTGTTGGTAGGAATTATTGAATCCACAAAGTTCCCTCTTCATAAAAACTAGCTTGTTTGACAAATTTTGCAACATCTCATCAGATGAAGTAGTATTACTAGAGCTTCCTTTGGTTTGAAGCTCTCGTTTCCATTTTTTGATGGAAATCAAGTCATCTTCTAGTTCAACCACTTTCTTTTGGGCATCTGTCAAATTCGTGGGATGGGATCTCCTCAGCTGATAGTTAATATCTGGTGGCATCGTACTTATGAAAAATGTTTTCAAATTACTTGTAGTAGGTCTGTCAACAATAGGGATTCTACTAGTGATCTTATTGAAATTGGCAATAAAATCCCTCATACTTACAATAGGTTGCTTTTTATAGACGTCAATTGTGCTAGCAGGACATACTTATCTTCTGCAGTTTTGAATCTTGTTTTAAAAGTCATCCTCATTTTATCCCAACTTGTGATTGAGGCATTATCTAAATGATAAAACTAGTCTTCTATATTCTCTATTAGAGTCTCTACAAATAGCTTGACGACTACATCTTCATGTGCCACTCCCAAGATATGAGTCATTGCGAAGAAGGCCTTGATATGTTCATCAATGGTGACCTTCCCATCACTTGAAAAGTTGGGAAAGTACCTAGGGAGTGGCCATAATTATCTTAGCAAGGTATGGCAGAAAATTGACAACTAGAGGAGCAACTATTTCGTGTAAAGCCAATACCTGGCAAGTAGTGTGAGATGAATTTTGATTTTGGGGGGTGAAGATAGCCTACTCCTACTCTTCTTATCACCCTTTTGTCAGGGTACCTCTAGGATGGGGAAGCCAAGTTCTATAAGCTTTTCAAAAATAAGGTCCCATCCACCTTGATCTCTGGTGCTCCTAAGAAACCTTGCTTGGTCCAAGGTGTTGAATTAATTTTGTCTATAAGCTTCATGCTCTGCTTGTCTTTTGGCTCTTCAGAGTTCTCTCCTCTAAATGACTCTTTCCAGTGCCTCGGCTCTAGCTTCTTCTTCTAACACCTGGCTAGCATTTCTATAGTGTTCTATGTTCCTCCTATTCCTCCAAATGAATATATTTAGGGATGAGATTATATCTTCTTGGTCATCTTGAAATCCAAGATTAGGTTGGAGTACTGGGGCTATGTTCTCATGAGGTAACACCATCTTTCTTCATACTATGGGTCTATGGGTCTAGCGATTGTTTGTCTCCCCAACAAAGTCACCAAAAATTTGTTGGTAAATAGATTGTTCTTTTATTCAACTCTTTGAATGCCCAATATTTGCGAACAATAGCTGGTTACAATAGTTGGGAAATCATAACTGAGTGATTGACTTCCATTTGAATTCATAGGTACATCTCCCTTGAGTTTATGATTTGCAATGAATTTTGTTTGTTCTCAATTCTAAATGGGGTTTTTTCTTGACCAAAGAACAAAAGAGCTAAGCCAAGTTAGGCCTAAATAGGAACTAACTCGGGCAAAGATTGAGGTCTTCATGCTAATCAATCTATGAACTCACACATCTTATGAACTCGTAGAGTTTGACGATACAATAATGAATTCTATCTATGAATTAGCTATTTAATAGAATGCTTCTAATTCTAATATGCATGGGACTAAATTAAAGAATACTGCAAGACATAATCTCTTTTAACATTCAATAACACTAATATTATCTTCAGTTTGCTACATTGAACAGGGGAACAAAGCTCTATTCATTCCTTAACTCAATTCAATAGAAAGAGATATCTTAAACTATGACAAACAATAGAACAGTAAATTATTGACATAAAATACATTCAACTTGTCTTTGCAACATGAAGTATCTCACACCAAAAATTAGCGAACCTTTCATTAATCTTTCAATTAGGTCCATATAGGATTTTGAGATGACCATTACAAAATGGAACTTAAATTAGTTCATCTCCTCAAAATGACAAACAATAAGAAGCCAATTGTTAGTTAAAATCAAAATACAAAGGGGAGGGATAAAAGATCATTTTGGTTTCTTTCCTTTTTCCAACTTTGCCTTATAGGCTTTGACAATGACAATGATCAAGATTAGCTCCTCATGTCTATGGACATGGACGTTGGTGTATGTCAAGAGCTGCCTAGAGTACTCTTTGGCTATGTCT
The DNA here is from genome assembly GCA_028749045.1 of Cupressus sempervirens. Lineage (NCBI taxonomy): Eukaryota > Viridiplantae > Streptophyta > Pinopsida > Cupressales > Cupressaceae > Cupressus > Cupressus sempervirens. Next base: position 32,062,415 of record CM053792.1, read on the forward strand.
TTGATGGTATTCAACCACTCTTGCATTTCCTCCATAGCCACATGTATACATCCACTGAGATTTTGGAGCTCCGACACTCTATTATGGGGAGTAGTAGACTTCTTTGTCAGAGTACCTAGATAGCTAGAGAAGTTCTTTTACATAACAACAACTCCTATTATTCCTTCCCCTTGTCTATTGGTTTGAGAGTCGGTGTATGGGCTTCTTAGTAGCTCATAGTTCCTATCATGTTCCTTCTTAACTTTTCTCTCCATTTCTTTTAATCCTTCTTCTATTGTCAAAATCATTTCAGCTCTAAATTGCAAGCTCTGTTGCTATTCAGATAAGGGTTCATCTCCTTTTGGTAGAATCTTTGCTTCCACAGCTTATTTAGTCTTAATTTGGATGACCATATTTGAGAGGGAGATGCAATCTTCACTCTTTGCCCTTTATGTTGATAGAGTAGCCCTATTGGCCAACTTATTATCCTTTTCCATTTCCAGCCTTAGCATTACATTATCGAGTTGTTTTATAACTTCAAGTCCTTCAGAATTGAGTTTCTCACTCCATTCCCTACCAAATTCCTAAAGTGTTTTTCTTCTTGTAGCTAGGAAATGATTGCTTGGATATCTATGGTCATAGGGTCACTAGTAGGGGGAACTCTGAAATACTTGCTAGTGGAGCAATTAGTTGCCTAATGGAGTGGTTGGGTTCATGGATATTCGCTTTCATCCTGAGTAAATTGCAAGCTTGAGCCCTTTGAGTTCTTCCTCTATCACTTTATTTGTTGACTTCCATAGGTCCACTTTGATGTCATGCCTAACTTCTTTGAGGTCTAGAGACTACAATGTGAAGTCATTTGTAGTTAGGTCTTCAATTATCCCATCCTTGGTGAGCTTAGCAAACTTCATAATTAAGTGTCCTATATCAGGGTCTTGGTCGAGGATTGATAGAGTATTTTTATTCTTAACTTTACTCAATGTCAATCCAGAAAAAATAGCTAGAGACAAAGTCTCTTTATTTGGGGCTTCCTCCTCTATCCTCTTCCTTTTTTTGTCTAGGGTATTCCTGAGCCATGATTCAGTGGCAATTACCTTAGACATAGTCCCAAGTGTATCTACACTGAACATTTTCCTCTTAATTGGATTTACTGTCTTTGAAGCTAAAGAGAAATGATTCTTTGGAGCCTAGGAAATGAGTTTTGAAGCTTCAAGCCCCTTCTCTACTTTTGTTGTCTTCTTTGCAACTTCATCAGACTCTGTAGATTCACTCTCACTACTCCCTCCATCTCCAAGGTCAACCGCTTGTATTTGGGGGCTACTTGGTAGGAGAAATGGGGCACTTATGGACGAAATAGGGCTGCTGCCAGGTATGAGAGTCACTGCAATTGCACTATCTTTCGTCTCCTTTGCCTTTTTCTTTTCGACCTTTGTTTCTATTCCGATCAATGGCACTAAACCAACCTGAAAAGTTTTATCAAGTGGAATGTTCTTGTCTGGAGGTTGGTCACCTCTATTAGTTGGTTGAGTAGGCCCTTGAGTGATAGGAAAGATTGTGCTTGAAGCACCATTTTGACAAGATGATGTTGCTGGTACTTTTGGGGAAGACTAAGGGGATGGACATTTGCTCCTACTTCTCCATGTTGTGGTCCACTCGACTCATTTTCTACTTCTCTTGTAAATTTTTTCCATGATCAAGTCTAGATCCTCCACATCTTTGTAAGGTTCCAAGCTTATGGGAGTGGTACTCATCTTGGTCAAATAAGAATTGTTATAGATGTTTTGACCATCATCTTCAACTTTATCTACATTAATGGTTACCTTATGCATCTTCACTTAGTCAATTGTCAACCTCACAAAGGCTTGATCACGACTCTCAAACTCATCCTTATAATCACCCCAATAATCCTCAATGGTAGTGATGTGTTTTGTCATGCTCCCAATCTAGAGGACATCTTTGGCATACCGATTCAGGTTGAACATAGGCCTCAGGACTTCATACATGTTCAACTTATATTTCCTCTCAAACACCTTCATCATGTTCTTAGCATCGAATTGGGCGTCATATTTGAAGGCTCCAACTTTCATGGGGAATTCATATCCTTTCTTCTTTAGGATTCTGCTTAGTATGTTCACTTTTAGAGCTTGTCGTATAATCTTGATCAACACGATCATGTCACTTGGATACCTTGGTAGCTTCAAGGGAAATCCATCAAATTTTGTGAGATGCAAATAATAAAATGGTGAGAATTGAATAAAGTAACATCCAAATTGACTGATGATGGCCATGGCTTCTAGGATGAATCTCCTTTCTGGGCATACCTGTAGTTCCGTGCAAATCCTCATGGTAAACACATCATTCAACTTAACATAATATGCATAACTACTCAGTAATTGGAGACATGGATAAAAATCATAAGACTTAACATCATCTGGGAAATTCGCTAATCTTGGTAGGCTAGGCTATAATTGCAATGAAGCCATCATGTAAATCACGAAGGAAGACATGTACAATGTATTGTAAAACTTGGCCACTTGGAGAGCATTGGATAGAATTTTGCTTACCTCTTGCACCCAATCAATGTACTTTGTATCTGAGCATATGACTTGAACCAGAAAGAAATATTTCTCAACAAAATTTAAGGCTTCTACCTCACCTTTCAACCTATGTAGGATAACCAAAATTTTAATGATTTTTAGCTTAACATTGGTTCCAAGCAAAGTTTTGGTAACTTTGCTCTTATCACTCTGTAGCTTATGGAACTATGTCCTCATGATTTCCTTGCTCCAGATCATCTTCTTTGCTAAGAATTTTGAGATGACTCCACCAAATGTTAAGTCAGAGAACTCCTCCTGCTCTGGCACATGAAAGTAGATTACCACTGTTTGCCTATCGATTGAGATTAATATTGTATCATCAAATAGAATAATTTTCCTAGTTTCTAGGTTGTAGTGATGAATGTACTCATAAATCTGCTATGGGCCTTGGACTACAACTGAAAAACCAATGTCCTTGACTAAACCAAATCCTCAGAGTTTCTCACTAATGGGGTGAATTCATTCATATTTCACCCTCCTTTGGAAGTCTTCCATGTCATAGAAGTGGAGGGATGTGTTTGTGAAATTCTGCAATTGGGACTTGATCCTAGTTAAACCATCGAAACTCATGAACTTGATTGCCATGAGTTCATGAATAATATTTTGAATTGAAAGATTGAATGAGACAAAAAATGCAACAGTCACAAACTTTTCAAAGGCTATGCATATTGATAGAATGAGAAATCAAAGAACAAGTGTAACTCATTCAACTACTTGTGCATCTCTATATGAGAGCCTCGATTCATTTATTGTTCTCCAGCATTTGCGCCACACAGATGAAATTTAAGGAAATGCCCATTGGATATTAAATGCAAAATCTCAACGAACATTTAGGGGTCTTTTCACTATTCCATTGAGCGCAACAGTAACTTTCTATAAGCCCATTACTTACTTTTCTATTTTCCTTTAAGTTTCAGAAAGTTGCCATTGGGGTACCTTGTTGGGGAAAATCTGCCAAGTGAGACTTTGATTATATCTTCTTTCCATAGTGGTTTGATCCATTCTAATATCATTATGGCATACTCTAGATCTAGTACGGGGACCAAACTTAATCATTAGCTTGATCTTTCTTGAATAAACGAAAAACTGTCTTCATGGGTTGGAAACCTGCTGAGGAGAGTATAATTTCTATTTTTCTGCCAATGCTTCCTTCTAGGTCAAATCTTTGACAATTATATTTCTAGTAGTTGGGAATTCTTAGTTAAGGTTCAAGGACCTATTTAAGAACCATTTAACATCTTTTTTTTTACCTCAATCTACTTTGTGGAGAACTGTCTTCATGGGTTGGAAACCCGCTGAGGAGAAGACAATTTTAGGTTTTCCACCAAGGCTAAATATAATGAATACTAATAATATTTAGTAATATTATCTTGGATTCAAACATAAATTTGTTATGAAATTTTGCACCCTTTGGAACTTCTTGATTTATATATGTCTCGAAATGATCTTTCGTGGGAAATTGCCTTCATGGGTTGGAAACCTGCTGAGGAGAAGACAATTTTTGAATTTCCACAAAAGCCTATTTTATCGAGAGATGATACACCATGAGCAAATAGAACACACATCTGATCTACAATGAGTAAATTTAACCTTTATTGGACTAGGTACTAACTTACCTGACCAATCACAAGGTAAAACAAAGACCCACCTAGCTATAGAGAAAGAGAAGGTGAAATGAGAAAATCTGCTAAAGATCACCTAGCCTTTAGGAACCTAGAACTAGAATCAAATAAAAATGAGGACTAGGCTCACTTCATCTATTACACAAAACTAGCTTTTGCTGATAGGTTAGAAAAGAAAGAAAGTGGGGCAATAAATAATAGTTGTAATTTGTTTTGGTCTTTTCCATCAATTGAAATTCTATGGCTTCTTTGGAAAAAAAGAAATGATAACATGTTTGCTGAAATTGCTAGGAATATTAATGGGTGTCTTTAGAGACTCATATATCATAACATCTCTAAGTAACCTTGGTAATGAAGATTGAGGAAAGAAAATTTATGGACCTCCTGAATGATGGTGTTGTTGTGATGTTGGAGAAGGAGATAACCTTTGGCTATATTGCTATGATGAACTTGCAAGTACCTCCCCCCTTCGAACAAGCTCTGAGGAGAATGAGAGAACTCTTACAGAAGAACCAATCTGTTGTTGTTGTTGTTCCATTATCAATGTTGTCACCTCCTATCATGACCTTGGTCTTCTCGAAACCTCAAGGATGGACTAAAAAGGTGCCTAGGAATGTTATACATGGGTAATAGCTTGGAGTATATGTCAAGAACAATTATGATATCAAATCCATTTTTGTAAAAAAATTGTATATCATAAACATTATGTCAAAGCTTCTCCAACTCAAGCTTAGATATATAAGGGGTGCTACAAAGAAATTGACGGTTGGAGAGTTGTAAGTTTTTGTTAATACATTATCATTAATAGAAAAAATATTTTAGCATATATTTAGTAAATTCATTAGATATAAATGTAATAATTTATTATTATTATTATTCATTTATTATCAGTTATAATGATGTGTACTTAAGAAAATATTATGGTGTTATATTGCTATCATGATTTAACTATGTAGTCTTTTAAGTCAAACTCATTGACCCATATTTCATGAGTAGTGGTTCACAAAAGCTATATGTCATGAGAATGAATGGAGCACTCATTTGGGTTTTGAGGTCCATTCATTATCTTGAGAGATGGGTTATATGAACCACTACTCATGAAATATAGGTCAACGAGTTTGACTTGAAAAAGACTACTAGGATAAATCTTAATCGAAATATCACAAGTTGACTTGCTATGGAAAATATCTCCTACTTGTCAAAATATTGTATATAAATAATATAGTACAATATTTTATTTTTTGATAAAATACATTGTATAGAACATTATATTTAATATTCTTATAATATTTCATCATGAGTTTTTCTAATTCAAAATACGCTCTTAGGCTTGGAATATGATAATTTGTGCATAGTTTTTTTTTCAATATTAGATAGTATAGTATTAGTATATTTATCTTATTTATTATAGAGAACTCCAATAATTTGTTGTTATTGTTATTCATTCATTATTTTTTTAAATAATTTATATTTAATTTAATATTATACGATAATATATATTTAAGAGCTATAGTACAATATTCTTAATTTTTATAAAATATATTTAATAGAATATTATAATTAATATTTGTATGATATTAATTAAAATATAATACTAAATATAAATGTGCAGATTTAGAATAACACGTTGAGCATTCTTGATCGGAACTTTTGGCAAAGTGAACACATTTACTATAAAAAAATGTATGAAAGAGTGTTTCTAAAGTGGTGCAAAGCAAAATGCACATATTTATTATGGAAAATGTATGAAAGAGTATTTTTAAAGTGGTGCAAGTTTTGGGGTGCCTTCATTTCTAGTAAGGTTGTCCTTTTATGAGTAGTATGTGGACTCTTGGTCTTGTTTGATTCATACGCAATGTTGTGAATAATTGATATGAATTGGGAGGGAAAGAAAACTAAATCAAAGGAAAGTTGGAATTTGTTCTAAAAAGAAGAAAAGAAAAGAAAAATAGAAGAATTTGTGGCTTTTGTGATGGAGCACACTAATCATATTCCCCAAGAGACTATAGGTAGAATACCAGAAATAGGGGATGGTACGCCTTTATCTACCATCAAACCCAAGATACAATTTGTAACTTATCTTTTTTAACTTTATAAAAGGGAGTTACCCCTTTCGTAGTGCTTACCTTTATATGTTTGCAAATATGAAATTGATACGAGTTAACCTATAAATTTATCTTTGATAGCAAAATAAATTTACAAAAGACTTGAATTAGAATAAAAAATCACATACAGTAAACCTTCTATGGAATGTCAGATGCTTCAACAAGGATACAAATCCTTGGTGTTGTACCTCCCTTGCACTAAGAGTTACCTATGAGAGTCAAATAAGATAAAATATTAGTTAATATGTACTTGTACAAAAATTTGACAATGTAAATGATAATCATGTATAGTTGATACAAAAATGTAAATAACTCAATATAGAAATATACCTACTATTGGGACTCAAAATCGTCTTCCCAATTTGAGTACCATTCCAAGATTTTGAGCCTTTAAATCACATTTAATGCATGTGTACCCAACTATCTTTTTGAGGCCTAAGAGGTTTTTGATGTTTTTGACACCTTGTATTTAGCATATCCACTCATCCCATGAAGATAAATTACCATTCTGAGTCATTCTGTGAAGTTTCATTTTGAGTAATGTCCAAATCTGTATTTTTACTTAAGTGTCAAACAATGATAGAAAGCCAAGTTTGCATTTGAATATCTTGCACCTAGTAATGTTTCATGACTCTCTACTTTGAGATTGTTTAGTACATGTATCAAAGAACCTAGGTTTCAGATTTGAAGTCATTTTGACATGTTTTGATTAGGCTTTGAATCCCTTGAAGTTGGTCGTTTACTGTTGTCATGTTGATGTAAATTGTTCAAAATTCTGGGAGGCCTTGTTTGATCAGTTGTAAATTTAACCTAGTTGACCAAATTGAGAAATTTCCTTATGCATTGCATTCTAGAGGTCAAACACTTGCTATGTTTTAGATTTGAGCTATGAAAAATCCATTTGATCAATTTTTTAACGTGATTCCAAATGTAATTTATAAAGTTTTACAAGTGTCAAGAAGTGCAGATTGATCAATACCCCTGTTCAGGATGTCATAACTCTAAATCTATGATAGGTGAGATCAAATGGATTGTACCATTGTGTTATACTCTGAAAATTCTTTAATTGTGTCAATTTGCAAGGCTTAACGAATCCATCTACATACTTTCCTAGGTCCATTCCATTTGTAAAAATCACTTTTCTGCCATTGTTTCCAATTTTGAAAATTCAAGTAGCCCACTTTGACCACTTGCCAAATTTGCCCTACTATTCATCATGAGCCCAAATCATAGTTTTATACTATCCTTGTGATGATGAACTAATTCCCTAGTTTTCATTCCCCCAAGTGTCAGTTTGACTTATTTCTAAAGCCAAAATTGAACATGATTTATTATTTTCTAACATGTTTGCTTGCAGGCAGTTCTGAGAAGGCAAATTTGATGGTCAATATCGTCTGACCCTAAAGTCATCAAGAGACAAATTTTGACAGTGTGCAAGAATGTGGAATAGAGAATTAATTTATCTAATTTCAAAGCTCAGCTAGGTGTTTTAGTCATTTTTTAAGGCCAATCAAAGGACCCCTTGGGGTGAAGTTGACAATTTACAAAAAGAGGTGAAAACAAGTTTTAAAATTTGAACCAATGATGCAAATTGATTTCATTTAGAGTCAAGTTTTAGTAGATTAGTCTGACATATCAGTTGTCCAAAAATGAAAAAAAATTTAGCCAGACCTGCCTTGGGGCCCGACTAACTTCAGGAAATGTTTTAACTACGGGGATTCAAGATTTTATAAAATCTACATTGGGAAAATTATTTTCATTTTGATCATCAAAGTATGAGGAGGGTGGTTGGAAAAAGGGATTATAATGATATCAATCACTAAATTGTTATAAGACGCATATATAATCCTTTTCTTTGTCAAATAGATGAAGAGGGTTATATGAAGACGATTATAAACTCAAACATCACCAAATCCTTAGCTGATCCAAGGTATGCCTCTGACTTCTCAATAGACTGCATAACAATTATACTCACATCACACATCCTCTGGGGATCCAAATCTCTTATTTTCTTCACATCCTTCATTGCCTCTTGGAATTGAGACAAAGGCACTCTCACTACCATGTCAAACAACAAATTTGAGTGCACGCGATGGTCCCAACTACAAATGGCCTCATTTTTATCTAAAATCTATGTGAGAGTACAACTCTCATCTGGGTGGGAATGGATCACTTGTTCGCATTCACCCATTGCTTGAATGCGATTGTCGAAACCCACAACTGGGTAGCCCAAATATGTTGGCCTTCTTCCTTGCTAAAAGGGAAATGGATGATCAAACTTGCCACTTGAGCACCAAACCCTTCACACTTCTTTTCAAAATGGCTCCTACCTATTTGTGACGTGTTCTAAGCTGCAGGAGGGATTCCCATTATTAAAACTTCACATATTATTGGCATATTTTTAAACATGACACCAGTTGTTTCTTTGAAATATCATTAACGCCCATACTTGTATGTGAGATCCTGAAAAGGAAATGGAGGTTTTGAGATGGTTTTAATAGTTTCCAAGCATGAGATGAAATGCTTTTCTTAACATGAGCACCGACAAGCAAAGGAAAGCACAAGAAACATTGAAGTCCTTAATCCCACATTGATGCCATGAAGAGAACTTTTGATATTTAAATACTAAGTCACTCTATTGATAAGTGTCTTTAAGAAACAAGAATTTTCAAAACCAAGGAAAATATGTTCGTGTGGGGCCCATGGACAGTTGGATGTAATTTGGAATAGATGCACAAATCAAGATAGTGACCTAGACCAACCAAAAATTGACACGTGGTAAATCGATGGTGAACCATACAGTGACACATGGTAGAGTATTTGCAAGCTTGGCATGAACTTTGAGGTGGTGATGTGGTGAGGTTAGACAGGTGTTGTGACATCGCTATATTTCTAGTCACATGGTAGACTTGAGATCCCATAGCGACATATCAACAAACTGCCACGTGGCAGGCCGATGATGTGGAGGTGGTGACATGGTCCATGTTATGAGGTAGATGACAAGGCGATAATGTGTAGAGAGGTGCCATGTGTCACAACATCTCTATGTCATGAGTATGTGGTGACCATGTTGTCAAGGACAATGACATAGCGACCCAATTAGGAAGTGACACGTGACACCTAGGTGGCATACCTATTCAGAAGATGCTGACGAGGTGGTATGGACCAATAATAGATTGATACATGATAAAGGGGTAGTATGGTAGGATGACATGTTAGATGATGGTGCAAAAGGCCAACCAATCAAAATGTGAGACATGTCAGGGCTGGTCAAAGCATGTTGACCCAAATTGGTAATTGAAGGGAAAATTTCAAAATACAAAAAATCAATTTTTTTATTATTTTCTTCACAAAAGAGACATACATAGGCATTTTAAATACAAGGAAAATTATAACCTAAAGTTTTAACTTTAGAAACAAGATAAATTTTTAAAATGAGATGCAAACATGTGAACCAGTCCAAGAGCCTAATATTCAAACTAAGATTCTCGGTGTTTTTGGTAAGCAGATATATGACTATCATATATTGTAGGAACCAAGAGAAAGTGAATTTTCCATTTTTGGAGTTTTTTTCCCATAGGAAGCCACAAGTTCAAGTTATGAAAGGCTTTGTCTCAGATACCCATTTTTTAGTTTCATTTAGTTAGGGTAGTTCAGATTTGATTTATGATGAAATGATAGACTAGATGAACATTAGAGGCAGTATAAATGCAGTTAGGGGTAGATTTTGTCACCTCCAAGTTAGTTCAGTGGATGGATTATCAACATTTTAGATATTTTGGAAAAATAAGGGTTTTCATCATTAAGGAAGAGATATTTCCAAGTTTGTTATAGACAATGATGAGAATCATATTAGATTTTGGTTGTAGAAAGATGAGAGATGCATTACAACAATAGGGAATGAAGATTCAAGTGGACACATGTCACTTCTAGATTAGATCAAGGATTACATTCCTTTCCTATATCTCTCTCTTTCTCATCCATCGTAAGGGTTCCAGTTCTGGAGAAAGTTTCTCATGGATGTGATACCATCTCTCTTCAACATTTCTCTTGTAATGAACAATAAGTAATAGAATAAAAATAGTTCTGATCTGTTAGGAATTTCTATGTTTCAATTTCATGCATCTTATTGTATTTATTTCAAAGAAATGAATTAAACTATAGTAGCAAGTTAATCTTCATTCTAATATCTTGTTTCCCATTCATGTTGTTTGTGATCTTTTATGTTTTGTAAACAAAGAATATGAAACTCAGTTGCAATCTCTTCTAGGTTGTATATGTTGATTTATCTTTCTTATGACTCAAGGAGTCATGTAAATACTTGTTTTATCATCATAGTTGCAGATCTCATGAACGGATAGGTTGAGTATAACGTTCAAAAAGATGCAAATGTCTGATTCACAAGGTGAATGGAGAGATCAGGAATCTCCTGATGTATGGGATATGTCAATGGATTTTAGGGATGTGTGTTAGGGGTTTGTGATATTGACCAATAGATAAGGCATCGATCAGCTACATGATCAAAGTGTTATGTTGTTCATGTCTTGGTTTTGCTAAAATCAACCTCATTAATCAAATACCTTTTCCCTTTAATGTTGAAGGAACTGAAAAGGATGCCCACACTTAGCTTATCAATTTCCTAGGTCATGTTATTAGCTATTTCATGTCTATGATCTTTGCATAAGTACAAATGATATAAGGGTTCTAATCTGCTTTGTTTTAGATTCAGTGTATGCTTTGAATATTGGTACCATATGAAGAATCTATAGGTCCACCTGCCTAGGTTTTCCAGAGCCTAAAGTAGAAGAAGGGTCTAGCCTTATAGTTGGCCCAGTGTCTAAAAGGATATGTTGCAGATGGGAAGTAGCTGCCCCTAGATGTATTCTATTCTCATCGGGGTAATTTGAAACCATGACATTTCAGAAAACCAACACCTACTATGGGGCTATCATGCCCAAATGAAATGCCTGAGAGTGTAAGCTCATGAACATGTGTTAGTACATCATCAAACATCACTCTTTGTACAATAAATCATACATAAAATAAACATCAGTACACACAAGTAAAAAGTATTAATGCATGCAATGATTCTAAAATGCTTAATTATCTTCCCCTTATCAATGTGTATTGTAACAACCCCCTCACAAGATGAAAATATTAATTAGTATATGATTCTTATTACATTAATTTTTATGATAAAACATGTATATTGATAATAAAAATAAAGTAAAAAAAAGAGTGCAAAGATGTATACTGTAACACCCTGCCAGGGTCAGAACTCCGCAGTTAAGTGCGCTTGGGCCAGAGTAGTACTGGGATGGGTGACCTCACGGGAAATCCCAGTGTTGCACCCTTCTTTAAAAAGGGGCGGGGGCCCTAGCTCGGTTGGCTAAATCTTCCCTATTGTAGGGGGTTGGTCACGGGTTCTAGTCTCCCCCGTCCTCGTGGTACTGGTGGGCGTGTCACGCCAGCGCTACCGGTCACGTTAAAAAGTTTACCAGGTGCACTGCAGTTTATAGGGGGGCCGTGCTGCACCGATTCCTGCAGTAAAAAAAAAAAAAAAAACACCCCACCAGGGAACCCAAAAGAAATTAAACTAAAGTTTCACTAAGTTTGCCAAATTTCTTTTATAAAGATAACAACAACAAGAGATAAAATAACAGAAGCAATAACTCACATATATACAACCATCATAAACATATTACATCTTTTAAATGTCCCATGACTTTTAATCATATATATAATTAAGTTTTATTAATACTAAATCTAATACACAACAAATCCACATCAAAGAATTATTACAAGTACAATTCAAGTCATATATAATTACATAATATGTCACTTGCCATAACTAGAATGCATAATCATTCACTATATGAGTCACAATGTATGAAAAGCTCAAAGAATATACATCAAGGATAAAATACATCATCTCATAGTCACTCTAAAAATCAGATACTATACAACATAATATAACCATACATCAGAACACATGATCATAAGATAGTAATAGCTGCATAAGGACATTCAAAATAGGCCTCTAGTTGTCAGATCTCAATGGTATAAGTAAAAAATACTACCACCTGACCTTGTGGAACCTAAATGGTCGACTCCCACCATACTGAGGAGATAATCTCAAGTCCCATAGGGATATCAATCCCAAAAGTAAAATCCAACATCAAGGTCAAAGAAAACTTGATAGAAATCTATCTCAAAGGTATCAAGACACAAATTACATCTAAACCCAAAGGCACAAAGGCAAGTAGGAAATCTACTATGTAAGTGTGCAAGTGTCATTGCATGAGTCAACTCTAAGGTTACTCTGGCAACCTCTTTAGACTCTAACCCCCTAGTGAATCTATGCGGCATCGATATCCTTTCATACAGATAAGGTATACTAACGAGGCAAGGTCACAACTAAGCATCCTCTCTACTCCCATCCTAGTCTATATTAGCACTCGAGGCATGGGCAAAGAAAAACATTAACTCTTTTAAATTTATTTTAAAACCCATATAATGAAATGTTATCACTTATTAAAATAACCCACAATGGGTTACCTAGGTAACCTCTTTAGGGCTTCAGCCTCCATTGTAAGCCACTTCCCAACAAACATAAAGATAACCTATCCTAAGCTCACAAATAGCAGAAGGTCTCATAAGATCATAATAACTCACATCAGTTCTTAAACAAGCAACTGGAAAGCACTGAAATATAACTAAATCAAAGTCACAGATTTCACTAATACAATCACCATATAGAAATTGATTCATGAGTCAAAGATTACATTACAAAACTATGACAGCACATAACATCACCAAAATAGTAACTCTTGGCCTTTGGTAGACATCCAAAACTAGTCAACACTCCAAGTCAACTCCAAACCCAACACAAAAGAAAACATACATCACGGTGGTGTAGTTTCATAGAATTTGTTTGGTTTTGAAAATATAGGATTTTGATTAAACAACAGGGTTCAAGTTTTGTACTCCATTAAAAAATGTATCCCTAAAAGTTCATAATGATCATTTAATTAAATCAATATTTAGATTTAACAATAAATAATCTAGTTATAACTTATTGGTTTAAAACGGAAAACCATTTCCAAAAACTTGTAATTTATTAACTAAAATATATTTTAAATACATATTATTAAAATTAAATATTAATTATTAATTATTAAAATAATAAATATTAACTATTAATAAATAATATGAATTTATTAATAATCACAATAACTATTATTAATAATATAATATTAACTATTTGATATTATAATATCTTTTAATTTAATTAATTTAATTTTAATAAAAAATAAACTATATTAAAAAGTTTTATTAAATTAAAATTTAGTAAATTAAATTAAAATTTAATAAATTAAATTAAAAAAACAAATATATAGCAAAGCGATTAAGGCCCACTGACCAATAACATGCTACCGCAACAACATACTGCCTTACGATAGTACCTGCTATTATGGCAGCAACAACAGCTGTCGTGTGGCCACCATGTGAGCCGTGGGTGGGTGGGGGTTTGGAGGCTTCGCCCACTTTATATATATAGTTTTTGTTAATAAAAAAAGCAATTAAAACCAAAATCTCACCATTCTTTTTTTAATATGATAGTATAATTATCACATAAATTTTTAATTACTGTGGTAATTATATACATATACATATATATATATATATATATATATATATATATATATATATATATATATATATATATACTAGATCTGGTAGGAGAAATACAAACAATCAATCAAATTTTGTATATCAAATTTTGATTTATTTTCCAAACCTTACTCGCATTGTACTCAATCAAATTATGAATCTCTAAACTTACAAAACAAGGGTTTCCAATTTTAAATTCATTTACAAATGTTTCAAAAATGAAGAACAATAAAAATTCACAAATAAGGGTATCAACCCAATTAAATTATGAAAACTAATTCCATTCAAACATGGAGAAGACATATATTTCAATGAAAGAAACTACTACGCAAAACCCACAAGATCCTACCTAGATATGATGCTAAACAACAAATGCATGGAGCTCACAAGTAATTCCTTTCCTTTCGAAAACCCTCTTCTCATAAATTAGCTTCTCCAAATCTGTGTGTCGAGAAATGAGCTCTAACTTCTTAACAAAGAGCCTTTTCCAATTAGGGTTTCAATTTTGCAATCATGCGAAACCTTTTTTCTTAATTATTTTATTATATTTTAAATTTCATGTGCAACCGTTTGCAATTTAATTAAAATAAACTTTATTAAATTAATTATTTCTCTCCGTGTCATAGCTAAGAGTGAGGTAGTGTTGCCGCTTGAGAAAGGCAATGCTGAGATGGTTGATAGGTTTAAAATATAGGGGATATCTCTAGTATCAACCTGTGTTAGGAGAGGCAGATGTGTGAAGCAAAAAGTTCAAAGGATGGGTAGATGACTGCCCCCTCCTGCTGGTTTTTTGAAAATTAATACAGATGGTTCTTCTAGGGGAAATCTAGGTCTGGCTAGGATTGGTGGGATCGGTAGGGATTCTTCTGGATCAGTGGTTTTTATTTTCTTAGCTAATAAAGGGATGCAAATTGTTAATAGGATGGAAGGTTTGGCTATCCTATATGCTTTGAAGTGAGCTTATGCTCTAAGGTGGCGTAAGGTGATTTGTGAATTTGACTCTTAGGTTTTGGTTAATCTTCTTCTTGAGAGGAAGATTTCAGATGTTAGCTAGCAGTTGTCTATGATAGTATAGAAAATTTTACAGGTTAGCTCTTTGATGGATTCAATGTCTTATGCCCATATTCCAAGGAGTCGAATAGGGCGACCGATAGCCTGGCAAAATGGGTTTCTGGAAATATAGATGGCGAGAAGATTGACAAGTGGGAGCAGATGCCATGCAAGTTATGTCAGGACTTAGAGAGGACTTTGGTAGAGGATGTTAGTGGAATTAGGGAGAGATGATCTAGTTCTTGTCTTTTTTGTGGTCTCTGGTGGTTCCTGGGGCTTTGGCCCTTTGCTATTTTGTAACGTTTTGTTCTAAAGTTCAATAAATTTTTTACCCCTCTTTTTTTCAAAAAAATAAAATTTCTCTCTCTTATTAAATCACGACACTTTTAATAAAATATTTATTAATTTAAATAATAATATTTAGAGTTTATTATAAAAATGAAACTCCAAAATATATTATTATTAAATTAAATAAATATGATTATGCCAAAATTAGAACTTTAATTAAAACTTTAAATTTAATTATTTTATTTGATTAATTTCTCAATTAATTAAATATTGAATTTTCTTTATAAGATTTTCATTAAATTATCTTTTAATTTTATTTAATTATAACTAAAAATCACAATAGGCCCTCAAGGCTAAATATGAAAACCGATTAAAAAGTACAAAATGCTAAAAAAATCACAAATTCATGTCACTTGACGAACTTGGAAGGGTAAAAATTAGATACTTGTCCTACTTTCCAGGATAATTGGCTTAGGGTTAAGATTTGGACTCAAGAATTATCTCCCTTATTTTACCATTGAGATATTGCAATAGGGCACGCTCATCTTGGCAATTTAGGGAAGTTGATTCCTAGTACCTATAATCTACATAAAATTTGAGCATGTACATACACATATAATCGAAACTGAACAAGCAATAGTAGGGAGTTGTGCATGATGTAGATCCCGACTAGTAGGTGACTACGACTCCCTCCCTCAACCACATCAGAAATGTCATACATAAGGTAAAGCATACATGTACACCATACACATGCAAGTATAGGGTAAGTATCCATATAAACTACATATAAATCATCCATCTAACTATCATCATAAAATAACTAAAATCATGTATACAGACATCATCATCAAAAGAATAACCATGTACACATGCAATAATTAAGTACCAAGTAGCTCATCCCATAAATCAATTGAGTATGAAATAACATCAAACAATCAGTAAACAAGTACCATTAATCGTCAAACATAACCATAAAGCTAACCTAAAAGAATTTGATAATATACTATGAAAAGTAAACTAGGGGGAGGCACTACATCCACCTCCACTATACTTGGCTTACTCCTGGAAACCTATAAACAAATAGGGGTATGAATCTTGTAAATCACATTAGTAGGGTCCCACTGGACCCTTACCTACTCTATGGTTCGACCCTTGAGGGTCAACTTATGTTGTTGCAAAATGTGCACTAGCCCCGAAGCCAGTTGCCCATCCTCCACCTGTAACACATTCTAATCAAGAACATGTATCACATCAGGAATATAGTATCTAAGAACAAAAACATGGAAAACATCATGAACATTAGCTAATTTGGGCGACAATGCAAGACGATAGGCAATTGGACCTATCCTCTCAAGAATCTCAAGTGGTCCCACAAAATGAGGTACTAGCTTCAGACCCTTTCCATAATAGATCGAACTCTTTTGTAGACACATTCTCAAGAAAAATTTCTTACCTACTACAAAATGCTTATCCATCCAATGACCATCAACATAATTCTTCTGTCTATACTGTACCATATGTGCTTAGAGATGCATACTGCTCGTTGCTCTATATCTCAAAGCACCTCAAGACCCAATAGGATGAGATCCTCTAAACCATCCCAACTCAACGATGTATGACAAGGATGACCATTCAAACCTGAAAAGGTTCCATCCCAATAGAATTGCAATACCCATTATTATATGCAAACTCTACTAGGTATAGATAATCCTCCCAAAGATTCTATCTATCCATAACATACATCCTTAACTTATCCTCTAGAACCTGATTCACTCACTTGGTCTGACCATCTTTTTTTGGGTGATAAGTTGAGTTGAAGTTCAACTATGCTCCAAGATCATGCTACAAGGATGTACAAAATGTGGATGTGAATACAAGATCCCTATTCAAAATGATCTTCTAGGGAATACCATGCAATCTCATGGTATCACACATGAAGACATTAGCTATTGATGTTGTTGTGTAGGATGACCTCATCGGTGAAAAGTGTGCCACCTTAGTCAACTAATCAATAGTGACCATGATAGTATCATGTCAATGAGTAGTCATAGGTAATCCTACAATGAAATCCATAGAAATAATATTCTAATTCCATGAAGGAATGAGATTTGGTTGTAAAAGCCCTGCTAGATGGTGATGCTCTGCCTTGACTCTTTAGCACTTTAGACCCCTAGCTACAAAATCAATAATATTATGGCTCATTCTTGTCCAAAAGTATAGACATCACAAATTTCCATGCATCTTCTTGACACTTGGATGTGCTGAGTAAGGTGCACGATGGGCCTTTGATAGGATCAATGTATGAAGCTCATCTAGTAATGGTACATAGATCCTTCCTGAATAGCACAAAAGGTCATCTAACTCCAAAAAATAACCTAAAAATCTGCCTTCCATTGGTCTTCCTGAATCTATCTCCATGCTCACCTCCTAATACCAAGTATATGTAGGAAATGCCTAAAGTATATGGCTTCTCAAATCCACACTAAGAGTCAAAGATAGTATCTCATGTCTCCTCTGACTCAAAGTGTTAGTTACCACATTCTCCTTTCCCTGAATATACTTCATCTCAAAGTCATATTCACATAGAAACTATAGATAATTTGCAAATTTTGTGTGATCAAACTGAGATAATACCTTCTCCTATGATTGCTAAAGATGATCTTCCTTTATTCAAACTTGTATGAAGAGATGTCAATAATATATTTATTATTTTGAATTTTTTTATTTCTACAAGGATTCATATGGAGCAGACTTGCTTAAAGGAGAAGACTATGTTCGTTTTGTGTGTCCTTTAACTACAACCAAACCCCATACAAACAAGGTAACCAAAGGGCATGTACCTTGAAGAGACATGAGCCTATCTAGGTTGGCCCTTAATTGATTTGTCATCATTGGCGCCAAGGAGGGATAGTAATTGTTTGTTATCTAAACTAACTATGATTAGTTTAGTTCAAACTTAAATGCCGTCATCCAAGAGAGAAGTTGATCATGACTTAGACAATGAGCAATTATTTATAGGCCTTCCATGCAATAATAGATTTGTATGATCTTGTGCAATCATATCAATATTATATCAAAGTTATAGATTTAACACTCCCTCTTAACTTGATAATCATACTAAGAGATAACATATCTAGCATCATCAACTACAACGAATAAGCATAGATTGATATTCTATATCTATCTAAATATTCTTAGCATGTGGTGGAGCCCATAATAGTCAATAACCTAACAATAAACAATTATTTTAATAATAATTTAAAGAATACAAATGTATTACAATTCAACCATACCAAATCTTTTCCTAAAGTGATCTATCTTTACTCAAGAGAGAGGTTTGGTAAGAATATCTATTGTCTGATCTGCAATGAAAATGTATTCTAATTTTACTCTATTCCTATCTATCATATCTCTTACATAATGGTAAGGAATTTCAATATTCTTGGACCTATCATGAAAAACTGGATTCACAGAAAGCTTGATGGAACTATGATTATCATAATGAATAATTTTAGGATTCATAGCTTGACCAAATAGTCCCACAAATAACTTTCTAAGCCAAACTACTTCTCTGAGGCCATTGTCACTGCAATGTATTCAACTTTTGTGGAACTTTGTGCTATTGATGACTACTTTCTACATATCCATGATATCATCGCTAAGGCTAAACTGAAACAACATCTTGAAGTGCTTTTCCTGTCAGTAACACTTCTAGCCCAATTTGACTCTGTGTAGCCATGTAGGTCCAATTCAATTTTCTCATACATGAGCCTAAGGTTAAGAGTGCCTTGTAAGTATCTCATGATGTGTTTGACTGCAACTAGGTGAATCTCCTTTGGCTCACAAATAAACTAACTTAGGGCATTAACAAGATAGCAAATAATAGGTCTTGTATTTACCAAGTACACAAGAGACCCTATCATCTATCTGTAGAGAGTAGAATCTATGGAAGGTGATTCTATTGCTACTTCCTTAAGTTTATGTAGATTAGTCTCCATTGGAGAAGACATAGGCCTACAGTTCCACATTCCACATCTCTTCAAGATGTCTAATGTAAACTTTCCCTGATTAAGTATGATTTTGTCAAAATTATGCCATACTTCCAATCCTAGGAAGTAATGAAGGAGTCCCAAATATTTCATTTCAAATTCTCTGATTAGATCTTTCTTGCATTGATCTATAAGATGACCATCACATGTTATTAGTAAATCATCAACATATAGTATCAATATTATCATATCATGTTTATCCTTTTTATAATAGAGATTTGGATTAGCTTCATTCTTTGAGAATCCTAAATTGGTGAGATACTTATCAATTCTCTCATACCAGGCCCTTAGAGCCTGTTTAAGCCCATAGAGATCTTTCTTGAGCCCACAAATAAAAAAATTAGGGTTATGAGTTTCAAATCCTTTAGCTTGCTCCAAATATACCTCTTCTATAATTTTTCATTTAGAAATTTTGTTTTTACATCCATTTGATGTACTTTACTTTTCATCCCTTTGATGTTGCAATAGCTAGGACTACTCTTACAGAGGTGTGTCTAGCAATAGGAACAAAGGTTTCTTCATAATCAATTCCCTCTTTTTGAGAGAATCCCCTGGCTATGAATCTAGCTTTATATTTTTCAATGTTACCATTAGTAACATGCTTGATTTTAAATATCCACTTAGAAGAAACAAAGAATTTTCTTGGAACAATTTTCCATTAGGTCTTGGAACAATTTCCCAAACATCATTCTTCATAATGGATTGGTATTCTTTCATCGTGGCATCCTTCCAAGTTGTATGTTTAATAACATCTAAAATACTGGTTGGTTCTGATTTAGACAAATCACTCATGTTTGTTGCATAACTATAAAATCTTTTGGGTCTTTTGCTTTCTCTAAAGGTTCCAGATGGTGTAGTGAAGTCTTGTGCTTCTTGTACTATCTTAATGGTCCAAAGTGGTATTTTCTTTGAATTTTGAGTTTCCTTAAGATTAAGATTTTGAATTTCATCTTCAATTTCTTCAACGTTCTCCTTCTAAAACTTAGATTCAATATTTTCTTCAGAACTAGGTAAGGGAGAGGGATCTCCAGAACTTAGGACTCTTTTGAATGCTAAATCTTCATCAAATATTACATCCCTACTAAGTTCAATATTTTTCTGACCAGGTATGAAAATCCTGTATGCTTTAGATGTTTCACTATACCCAACAAAAATACCTCTCCTCCCAAAGGGTTCTAACTCAGTTCTCTTTTCTCTTGGAACATGTATATATAATGGGCACCCAAAAATCCTAAGATGACTTATATTAGGTTTAACCTTAGTAAACTCTTCTTTAGGAGTTTCATCTCTAAGGTAGGAGTGAGAACTTTTGTTTTGAATATAGACAATAGTACATGAGGCTTCTGCTGAAAGATAATATTTTAGACTTTGATCAAATATCATAGCTCTTGTTGCTTCTATAATTGTTCTATTCTTCCTTTCTACTACTTCATTTTGTTGTGGGTTATAAGGAATGATACACTACCTCTTAATTCTTGTTTCTTTACAAAACTCTTTAAAAAAAATTGAGGTATATTCCCCTCCATTATTAGTCCTAAGATTTTTAATGTGTTTGATAAGTTTTCAATTAAGATTTTGAATTCTTTAAATCTCTAAAGGATTTCTTCTAATTCTTTACATTTTAAGAAGTAAATCCAAGTTTTCCTAGAGAAATCATCTATAAAAAGTATATAGTACCAGAATCCTCCAAGAGAAGGAATAGGCATAAGTCCACATAAATCTGAGTGGATTAATTCCAAAACATTGTTAGTTTTTCTAGTGCTATCATGAAATGGAATTTTGGTGTTCTTACCTAGAGCACATCCTTTGCATTTGCTTGAGTGATCTTTATTCAACTTAGGTAGACTAGTTACCATCTTCTCCATGGTTGATAAGGTTTTTAAATTTAGATGTCTTGACCTTCTTTTCCATATTTCATTTATATTAGCAACTTCATTAATTAAGGCTTGAATAAGTTGACAAGGTTATGGATTTAGCTCATACAAGTATCCCTTTGTTTGACTAATCAACTTTACTTTCTTAAAAGAAGGTTTTTTAGACCAGTCCATTATTTTACCATCCATGAATGCAACATTATGTGCATCATCTTCAAGTGTCGTAACTGATATTAGATTCCTTTTTATCCCTAGTACACAGAGTACTCCTTTGAGATATAGAGAACTACTCAACTTCAGTTTCAAAGTGCAATTCCCAACTCCTTTGACTAAATGAGAGAAATTATCACCAATGGTAACTTCACCATCAACTTCTTTAAATATGGAGTCCAGTGCTTCTTTGTACCTTGTAATGTGTCAAGATGATCCACTATCGGTTACCCATGCTTTGCTTGATACTTCATTTGATAGTGCAAAATACAATACATGTTTCTTAGTATTATAGTTATCATCTTTCCTAGTAATGTTAGTATAGTTTACTTGCTACTTTGTATTATTAGGGCAATTAGATCTATAGTGTCTAAATTTTTCACATTTGAAGCATTTTATTTTGGATAGATCTTTCTTAGGTTTGTCATTTCTTTTATTACCCTTGTTCTTCTTGAAGTGCTTCTTCTTACCTTTTTAGGAATTTGTATTGAGAAAATGAAGTTCTCCATCTTCAATTTTCAATCTTCCTCCTTTCTTAAGTTTCCTAGATTCTTATTACAAGCAATCTCCTTTAAGTCTATTAAAGTTTGGAAGATTGTGTCTAGCACTTACTCCTTGTGAGAATGTTTCCCATGAATTTGGTAATCCATCTATAGCCGTAAGTGTTAGTTCCTTGTCTTCAATTATGGTCCCTATACTTGCAAGTTCATCTCTTAAACTAGCCACCATTAGGAAGTAAGAGTTCATATATTCTCCCTTCTTTATCTGTATATGATTTAGTTGCCTTTTGAGTGCAAGGGTTCTAGTTGCATTGTTAACCTCATCTGCATTTAACAGTGCATCCATCATATGAAATGTTGTTTGATGTTTCATTAGCATAGGTAATATTTCATTTTTCACTTCATCTATTATGATCTACATGACTTTTTTTGTTTCCTTTACTCCATATAGTTTTATTAGTTTCAACAATAGGTTGCTTGGATGCTAAATCAACATACTGTTTCACATCATTGTCTTCAAGAATCATCATAATTTTGAATTTCCAAGAAACAAAGTGTTCTTCCCCATCAAACTTGTCCTTAGGTCTAATTGTGCTTTCCACTGAAGATATAATGATGTTGCTAGATATATTAAGTTTGACTATCAATTTATAGAGCCTAGGTTCAACTACCATAGCTCTGACACCATGTAGATAATCTGCAAATTGTGTGATCAAACTGATATAATACCTTCTCCTATGCTTGCTGAAGATGATCTTCCTTTATTCAAACTTGTATGAAGAGATGTCAATAATATATTTATTATTCTAAAATCTTTTATTTTTGCAAGGATTTGTATGGGGTAGACTTGCTTAAAGGAGAAAACTATGTTCTTTTTGTGTGTCCTTTAACTATAACCAAACCTCATATAAATAAGGTAACGAAAGGGCATGTCCCTTCAAGGGACATGACCCTACCTAGGTTGGCCCTTAACCAATTTCTCACAATCAACGCTAAGGAGGGATAGTAATTGTTTGTTATCCAAACTAACTATGATTAATTTAGTTCAAACTTAAATGTTGTCATCCAAGAGAGATGTCAATCATGCCTTAGAAAAGGAGCATTATTTATATCCCTTCCATGCAAGAATAAATTTGTATGATCTTGTGTAATCAAATTAGTATTATATCAAAGTTATAGATTCAACATAAACTCCATCCAACACAACTGTGTAGCATTTAGATTAGGCTGTGTGAATATATACTGTAGACTATGATGATCACTATAAAGCTCAAAATGGTGCCCCAAAAAGAAGTGTCTCCATCTTAGTAGACCATGAGCTACTGCAGCTAACTCAAGATCATGTGTGGGATAATTAAACTCATGATCCTTGATTTTGCGAGACTCATAGTAAATCACCCATCCATCTTGCATCAATACTACTCAAACCCCTTCAAGGGAAGCATCCATACATTCCATAAAGTCACCTATTAGATTAGGTATTACTACTATTAGTGCACTAGTCAAAAGCTCCTTGAGCTTTTGAAATGCTTCCTCACATTTCTCTGTCCAAATAAACTTCTTTCACTTTCTCTGGAGCAAAGTGATAGGATATGCTACTCTAGAAAAGTTTTGGATGAACTTGTGATAATAACCTACTAGACCCATGAAGTTGTGAATCTTTGACATGGTAGTGGGTGCAGGCCAATCTGCTATTGCATGGATCTTCGCAGGATATACTGAGATACCATCCCCTAATATGATATGCCCTAAATACTGTATCTATGGCTGGAAGAAATCACACTTTACCAAGTTGGCATAAAGTTTATTGTCTCTCAGGCATTATAGAACCAATCGTAGATGTTCCTCATGTTCCTCCTAGGATCTAGAATATATCAAAATATTATCCAAGAACACAAGTACAAATTGGTCAAGGTAAGAATGGAACACTCTATTCATCAAACACATGAAGACTGATGGAGCATTTGTCAACCCAAATGAGGCCACTGTAAATTTTTAGTGTCCATAGCAAGTGCAAAAGGTGGTCTTATGAATGTTAGTATCTTGAATATGAAGCTGATGATATCCTAACATTAGATCAATCGTAGACAACAATGTGTCTCCCTTGATCTGATCAAATAAATCATTGATCCTTGGTAAAGGCTACCTATTCTTAATCGTTACCTTGTTCAACTATCTGTAGTCAATGTACCAGCATAATGAACCATCCCTCTTCTTCAAAAGAGCATTGGTGATCCCCAGAAAAACTTGTTTGAATACAACCTTTGGCCAAAATATTCTCAAGCTAAAGGTGTAACTCACTCAATTCCTGAGTGGTCATTTGATAAGGAGCTCAAGAAATAGGCTCTACTCTTGGGATAAGGTCAATACCAAATTCAATGTCTCTCTTCAGAGGCATACCCAAAATCTCATTGGAAAAGACATCCATGTATTCCTATAAGATAGGATGGTCTAGAGTCTCCCCTATAGGACCTTATTCCTCTAGTTCACTCATAGTGATGGAAAACACCTAAAAACCTGACAAAAGCTCTGCTTTAATTACATAACATAGATTGTCCATAGGGATATAGGTCTCTGGATGCTCACAATCTTTGAGTCCCTACCCTAATTGTCTTTACATATAATGGTCTTCTTTCTATAATCAATACTAGCTCTATGAGAGCCAAGCCAATCCATATCCAACACTATGCCATAAGAACTAAGAGGGATAACTTGAAGGTAACCTCCTAGGTTCAATTCATACTACTACACTAAAGAATCTATGGGAATCTTAGCTCCTGAAGCTAGTTCCACTTGTCAACCCAAACCCTTCTTTACTGCCTCTACCTTACATTTAACAACTATGAAAAGTGAAATGAAAGAGTTTGTAGCACCTAAATCAAACAATATGGAAAGAGGTGTACCTTCGATAGCTTTTGTAGTCTCAACTTTGGTACTTTGATGGTCTACTTGGTGGTGGTCTACCACTACAAAGACCATGTGTGATATACCCACATCTCCAACTATAGGCTTAGATGTTGTTGTCCTAGGTCCCAAATAGTGAGATATACATTGTGGGCAGTTGGCTACAATGTGCCTGAATTGTCCATAAGAGAAACATATTGTGCCTCTGCCAGAGCCTCTCCTTGCTAGAGGTACATTTGAATGCTAGTGGTTATCTCTACTAGCAAAAGTTTGGTTTCTCTATGCAGGCTAGTTATTCTATTTTTGCCTATTGCGCTATGAGTTACAGAAGTTCCAAGAGTTGGAACCACCGGCACCACTCTGTGCTAGAGGGTAGGATCCCTTCTGCTATTACTATTACTGTAATTGCTGATGTTGTAGCCCCTAATTTTCCTTGGAATAGGGAGGCTTCCTATTCCCACGTGTGCTCTGGTTACCCTTGGACCTGGATGTTGCAGGTGCTCCCACAAACCCACCATGTCCTAAGGTGACACTCTTCTCTACAAGTATATCTTGATGTACCACATCCTTGAGGGTTTTAGGTTGAAATACCTTAACAACCACAATTAGATAGTTGTTTAAGGCCCAAATAAAATGGTGGGCCATCAGTGGTGAGCTATAACTAATCCTTGCATAAGGCATGAGCTCATAGAATTTTCACTCACACTCTGTCATGGTCATGTTGTACTATCTCTAATTGTGAAATTTATCTACTTTCTGCTGATGTCATTCCTCTAATAGGAAATGCTTACAGAAATTCTCTAGAAATAACTCCCATGTGACAATATTCATATTTAACCCCAGCTTCTTCTCCTCGATGTTCCACCATGTAGCACCAAAGAATTCTAGGTGGGTGATGGCAAATATCACTTTGAAATTAGAGTAAAAGTAATATTTAGTAAAACATTTGTTTAGAGAAATTAGCCACTGTTCTGCCACATATCCTAAACTAACCCTAGTGAAAGGTTTGATCTTGGACCTCTGGAGGTCCTTCATCTGAGTGGCCTTAACTAACCTCTATTTGTCACCATGAAGGTCTCTTTGAGGACACTTAGACTTATGCCTCTCCTCATTCCCTACATGATGCGACCCCTCGTAAGTTTTACCCCGAGGTGGAGGTAGGCACTCCATAATGGTCCTCATCATTTGCCTTAGGTCAACCTTCTTTGAATCATCCTGATGCTCTATATATTGCTCTTCCTTGTTCTCCTCTTAAACAAGACCTTCATGACTAGACTCATTCACACTGATATCCCTACCTCACCCATGGGCTCTACCACAACCTCAGCTATGGTCTCTCACTGATGATCTCATCCCAAATACCATCTTACAATAATATCCAAGAACAACGAGATGCTATAATATCCATAAGAACATGCTAATATTAAACATACACATAAGAAACATTTTTTTAATATAATATAAAACCCAGTTCAATTTTGCCTATTTCTAGGTTTAAGTACATTTCAATTCGAAGTTCAAGTGTTGAAGTTTGTAATAGATATATATAAAAATTTAAGTTTTGTTTCAATTAGCTACTTGTTATCTAGCGATTTTACAATATACCCAGAGCTCCCAATGCACCTTGAGCTCTAATACCAGATGTAACGCCCCACCAGGGAACCCAAAAGAAATTAACCTAAAGTTTCACTAAGTTTTCTAATTTTTTTTTAATAAAGATAACAACAACAAGAGATAAAATAGCCAAATAAATAACTAACATACATACAACCATCATAAATAGATTACATCTCTTAAGGGTCCCATGATGTTGAATCACATATATAATTAAGTTTTATTAATACTAAATCTGATACACAACAAATCCACATCAAAGAATTATTACAAGTACAATTCCAATTAAATAATATACAATTACATAATATGTCACTTGGCATAACCAGAATGCATAATCATCCACTATACAAGTCACAGGGTATGAAAAGCTCAAAGAATATACATCAAGGATAAAATAAATCATCTCATAGTTACTCTAAAAATAAAAAACAATACAATAGAATATTACCATACATTAGAACACATGATCACATGATAGTAATAACTGCATAAGGACATTCAACATCGGCCTCCAGTT
This sequence comes from Cupressus sempervirens, assembly GCA_028749045.1. Lineage (NCBI taxonomy): Eukaryota > Viridiplantae > Streptophyta > Pinopsida > Cupressales > Cupressaceae > Cupressus > Cupressus sempervirens. Next base: position 32,089,401 of record CM053792.1, read on the forward strand.
GTCAGATCTCAATGGTATAAGTAAAAAGCACTACCACTTGACCTCGTGGATGTTAGAGTAATTAGATATTTTCTAATTAACTCTAGTCTACTTAAGCTAAACTTTAGGAATCTAATAATTAATTCTTTTATTAATTATCATGATGCAACCTAGGTTAGACCATTTTAGGGTTTTGATCTCCTTTATAAGGATGATCTCTCATTGTAAACATTCATTGAGATCAATTCACTTTTGATTATAGCAATCTACTTTTTTGCTCATCAAGAATGTCTCGTCTATGGATCTAGCAATTTCAACCTCCATAGCTTTTTCTTCTCTCTTTTTGTGATAGGTGTTTGCATGTAGGTGATTCTTGGGAATTATGGAGTTGATCTTTCATCAAATTCAACGTGGTTTCAGAGCTCTAGATCTTCATGCCCTTGTTCTATTCTTGAAATATTTTGCATCAGTTTTCAGATTTGAGCTTTCAACCTTTTTTATTGGGGAGGGGGGTGGGGCGGCGTCACTACTTTTCGAGGCACTTTGAGCCCAAATGGACATCACCGTTGAGCTCAAAGCACTCCAAAACCCCCATTTCCATATAAAATATATCTAGTTTGGATGTTGTTGAAATTAAAGGCAATTTTTTTTTGCACCCAAGCCATTTTGACCTGGGCACACAAAACAAGATGATGATTTTTTAAATTTTCTATCAAAAAAATTAATTACAAATTTATATATTTTTGTAAAAAGTGTTATTTGAAAGTGCATGAGCATTTGGGAGTCACCATTTTTTATGAATGGAGTAAGCCTTTTATTTGAAGATCATCGAGCTACACAAAGTACATGTGCCTTTGATCTCTATTGTTCTTTGTGTGTCATATCTAACATAGCCAGCAACAGACCTGTCCACTTTGGTCTTTGTTCTTTTCTAGGGATGTGCATGCGTTGAGTGTGAGGGGGTCTTACATTTTTTGGTAACTCCACATTTACCTGAGCGGTACTGGTTTTGTAAGCCTTTTTTGAATGGAGTTTGTGCTTCCCACTCATCTCATTGGTAGTTTGTGAATTGAGGGCCTCCTACAGTCTACACATTTTTGTCTTGGAACTGAAAGCATTTAACTAAAGTCAACATTTTTTTACCTTGGCCATGCAAATTTTACACAGGGTTGACATTTTGTTTGAGGCCCTACATGCATCCTTTTTTCCCCCATCTACATGATATTGGTAGACTTTTGGAGATTGACTGTGACTTTGCTTCACTACTGGTGGTGATTCTGGAATTCTGGGCTTCTACATTTGGACAAAATGCAATTTTTTTATGACTTGTCCTCTACTTGCCTTTATATGTGGGTGCCATTGCGATCTCCTCCTTGAGAATCCTAGCAGAATGCGTGTTGGTCCCCTTAAAGATCATGTGCTCCAGAAAGTTTGTTGACCCGTTAGTCTCATCCATCACAAAGTGGCTTCTAGCAACTATCGTTGTCTTCTCATGCTCATGTTGCTGTGAATATTCTTTGGTGGTCCTTGACCCTACATTCTGCTACTTGCAGCTATCCTCACTTGATCTAGAGCTTCCACTTGCTCCAACGAGCTGCCCAAGTTTGTCTTCAAATCCAAATCAATGGTCATTAACTGGTGCTCTATTTTCCCAAATCATCATTTTATTTGGGGGAGCATGTAATATTGATGGCCCATCATGCCACGTCCTATAATTGGGAGACCTATGTTAGCTGCATTAGATTAGTTGGTGTAGGACCCAAATTTGTGCTACTGATAGGGTGCTATTGCCATGTGTTTTTGGCACACATGGATTTGGGAAATGTTGGGAATGAAATTGTGATCACTGTGACTCTTTGCAAAGTAGGAGAATTGGTGGACAAACTAGTTTCATATGTTGTGGGTCTAGTGCAAAAGGTGGTGGCCATGGTCGCCTTCATTGATGACCACTCTGTTAGTCACCACCTAATCTTGATTGGCATTGCATACCTCAAATTTTGGGTAAGGAGAAAAAATTCAATCTGATCTTATCACTCTACCTGCTAAAGAAGTCATTCACTTCCTCTCTCAAGGTAGCCAATGCCAGAGCATTAATGTGCTCCTTGGCCTTCCTATAATGCCTCCTTGATCCATGGTGGCCATTATCACTTTCATGGGGATGCAGTAATAACATTTTTGTGGGTGTTTTTCATAACATGTTTGGGGACATGGATCTTCTCCACTAGTTTCAACGATTGATGGATATTGGTAGTTCTTTGGAATGATTGACATGTGGCATTGATAGAGTTTTGATTTTTTTGGGTATTTTTTCCACCAATTATTTTTACTAGCTCTGGCATGTTTCCCTATTAAGTTGACTTCCATCCACCTTTTTTTCGATTATTATCTGGCAACCATGATACTTTCATGTTTTGGCCACTGATTTTTAATCTGGCACCAACTCTTTTATCGACGACAAATTTTCATTTCGGTCTTGTTTTCAACGATCAATATTTTTTCCGATAGGGGTCATTTTTTCAAGCATTTTTTGCCTTGATGATTGTTTGATTGTCAAATTTGGGCTCGTCACTTGCTGATGTCAATGCCATGTCAGTAGTGCATCAACATATCCTATCACCTCCTTAGGCTCTATTTGGACCTACCTTCACATTTTTTCTCATATCTCAGGTATACAGATGCTATTTTTCACAAAAGAGATATTGTTGAAAAGCTAGTTTTGAGGCTATCATAGTGGTATAGGTGTTGTTTAGTTTTGATTCTTTTTTGTTGGCTTTTTCTATAGTCAAAGTTTGGAGTTCCTTTTTGCACTTTAGGAGACATATCTTGAGCATCCAATCTTCAATTTAGGATTCTTTATATCATTGGAAAGGTCTTTCTGAGATCTTATCAGTGATGCTAGTTTTTTTCCAGATTCTTCTCCAGTCACATTCTATTCAGTCTTTTGCATTTTTGCATTCTAGTAGATATCTTGGTTGTTCTAGGTTTGGAGATTGATTTCTTTGCTTCAAATGATTCATCATGACTTGTACTATCTATTGTACTAGTATTATGTCTCTTCTAGTCTATTTTGACATCATTTGTATGCATTCTTGAAAACACACTAAGATAAAGTGCCATATTGCATCTGTATTTTTCTTTCAGTTGTTTTTGCCTTGTTTTGCCTTTTGATTTGAGTAGTGTCATCTGAGGAAAATCATTCAAATTATTGTATTCTTGGGATTCACCATATCTTGTGCCTTATTGTACATGCACTACTATGATAAAGTACCATGGGGGGTTGATGTTTTGCCTTTGTTTGCCATCTTCCTTTGTCTAGTGAGTGTTCCTTTTGTGATATTAGCCTCATGATGTGTCTGAGATTGATCACCTCAGTACACACATATGTACTCTTTTGTGCATCTTGATCATGGTTCTTTGACATGTAGTTCTTTTGGCCCACTTTTTTAGTTTCCTGTCACCTCATCCTTATTTGCATTAGGTAGGTTCTTCTGTTGTTTCTCATGTTTCCTTAGTTCAGTTGATTAGCTCTTCAGGCTTTGGTATTTCATGCCATCTGTATCTTTGAGTATAGTTATTTTCCTTTGTGTGCCTCTTGATTCAATGCAAATTACATTCTTCTCTACTTGGTTAGGTTCTATTTCAGTGGAAATTCTTTGGATCAACAGTTACTTTTGACACAACTTTGTAGCTTCTACATGCTTCAGTAATGTTCTTTATGATCATCTTTTGTTCCTATCTTTTGTGATATTCTCTAATTCAAAGACTTCTTTAGTTCTTCATTGGTTATTTTCAACATTATTTCCATCTCTTTTTGGAGTAGGGTTTTTCCCATGTGGTTTTCTCTATTTCTCCTCTTTTTAGAGATTTGGTTGTGCTTGGGTACATTATCAAGCCTTGTTTGTTGGGATCTAATTTCTACTTTCAGTAGTAGTTTATAGGTTTTTAGCTACTCCCTAAGTTTATCTTAAGGGGGGTGTTAGAGTAATTAGACATTTTCTAATTAACTCTAGTCTACTTAAACTTCATGATCATCTTTTGTTCCTATCTTTTGTGATATTCTCTAATTTGGAGACTTCTTTAGTTCTTCATTGGTTTCTTTTCAACATTATTTCCATCTCTTTTTTGAGTAGGGTTTTTCCCATGTGGTTTTCTCTATTTCTCCTCTTTTTAGAGATTTGGTTGTGCTTGGGAACTTCATCAGGCCTTGTTTGTTGGGATCCAATTTCTACTTTCAATAGTAGTTTCTAGGTTTTTAGCTACTCCCTAAGTTTATCTTAAGGGGGGTGTTAGAGTAATTAGACACTTTCTAATTAACTCTAGTCTACTTGAGCTAAAATTTAGGCATCTAATAATTAATTGTTTTATTAATTACTATGATGCAACCTAGGTTAGACCTTTTTAGGGTTTCAATCTCCTTTATAAGGACAATCTCTCATTGTAAACATTCATTGAGATTAATTCACTTTTGATTATAACAATCTACTTTTTAGCTCATCAAGAATGTCTCATCTATAGATCTAGCACTTTTAGCCTCCATAGCTTTTTTTTCTCTTTTTTTGTGATAAGTGTTTGCATGCAGTTGATTCTTGGGAGCTGCGGGGTTGATCTTTCATCAACTCCAATAGTGGAACCTAAATGGCCACTCCCACTGTGCTAAGGAGATAATCTCAAGTCCCATACATATATCAATCCCAAAAGTCAAATCCGACATCTAGGTCAAAGAAAACCTAATAGCAATCTATCTCAAAGGTATGAAGACACAAATGACATCTAAACCCAGAGGCAATAAAGACATATAAGAAATCTACTATGGAAGTGGGCAAGTGTCATCACATGAGTCAACTCTAAGGTTACTTTGGCAGCCTCTCTAGACTCATGCCCCCTAGTGAATCTATGCAACATCGATATCCTTTCATACATACAAGGTATACTAATGAGACAAGGTTGTAACCAAGCATCCTATCTACTCTCATCCTAGTCTGTCCTAGCACTCGAGGCATGGGCAAGGAAAAACACTAACTCTTTTTAATTCATTTAAAAATCCATATAATGAAATGTTATCACTTATTAAAATAACCTATAATGGGTTACCTAGGTAGCCTCTTTAAGGCTCTAGCCTCCATTGTGAGCCACTTCCCAACAAACATAAAGACAACCTACCCTAAGCTCAAAGATAGTAGAAGGTCTCATAAGATCATAATAACTCACATCAATTCTGTTGGTCATGTTTTTACCTCATGCTTTCTTGAATATATTTTACTATGAATGTTCTTGGTTTTTATATGCAAATTAGGGTTTGGTCTCTTTTAAATTGGTTAAACCCAAGAAAAACCCTAATTAGCATTTTGTAAAATTGTGCCCTAAGAAAGCCCTTTAGTTCATATTCCTTTACCTTATAATCAAGTGGGAAAATTATTTTTGAAAAAATATATCCTTTTTTGGGAACCTTTTAAAAGACTTTTTTTTGTTCCATAATCTTCCAAAATAATCTTTAATGTTAGATATTTTAAAGATCTATGGTAGTCATGTTGTCATTATAAAAATTTGTGTGCAATTTTTTGCATGCGACATGGCGACCAAGGAAGTACTACACATGGGATCCAGTTAATATATGCATGGTTTCAAGGTAAATTGCATACACCTTTAGATATTTTAAAGATCTATTATGGTTGCATTGTCGCTACTAGAAGTCGCAAGGTTTTTACCCTATGCAACATAGTGACCATCATAAAAGGAGACATGGCAAGACCAAGTCCAAAGATAGGTGTCATAATTTTTATTGTAATTTATAAGCCTGTTTGCACAATGGAATGCCAGACATGTCAAATGTAGGTAAAGATAAGCAAAATGCTATTGATTCATGCCGTCAGATTTCCTTGACATCAATGGTGGTCGACATGTCACCATAAAAAATTGTATGTATTTTACTACATGTGACATGGTGACCTCCCATGAAATGGGAATACAATGGGTCCAAGTTCAAAGGCGACACCATGAATTTATTTACCATTAGTAAGCCCCATTAGCATGAGAACTTGTCATAAATGCTAGATGCACTCAAAGACACACACTAATAGGAAAGTATTGTTGAGCCACACCATTAGATCTTTGCAAGATTGACAGTGGTCACCATGCCGTTACTGGAAATAACATGTCTTTTAATGATAATGACATGGAGACCATTCTAAAAAAGGAAATACGGTGGACCAAATCTTAAAAAGTTACACCATAAAGATTACTTGTCATAAATGGCCTTGCCAACATGTTAGGATGGTATGATGTCATGTACCATCATGGATTTGCACTCAGAAAAAGAAACTTGTTGATTGGTGCCATCAGATCTATCCTAGATTGATGGTGGTCACCATGTCATTATAGAAACTTGCTCGATCTTTAGTCCACATGACATGGTGACCAAAGGAAAGTTAGAAGGACCCACCATAGTTGCAATGAAATAATGGTGAAATGTTCATTGTCTGGTCAAGGCTGCATCAATGATGGTCGCTATAAGAAATTGCTCGATGTTTATGCCTAGCAATATAGTGAGAGCGTGACACATGTCTAGAGGCACAAGTGGGTCCAATGTAAAATGCCAACAGTGAAAAGGATAGCTTATGTGGATGAATTCAATTGGATTGAATGCCAACTTGTTTCTAAAATTAGAAGGTGGTGCCACCATGTTCTTCTTACAATCTATTTATAAAATTTATACTCCTTGTGCAAAGCAGAACCAGAGATATTGCATAGCATTTCATGAATTCTTCTCCATGCAAACAAATTTCAAATTTTCAAAGAGCGAAGAGCCCATTGAAGAATTGTTCCCACCTAGTTGAATTGCAAAAGAGTTTCCTGTATCTGTTGTTTGTCGCATAGCTTCAAAAAGGATAACAAAGAACCAAGTAAGTTTTTTAATCCATCATATAGTGTAAAAGCATTTTGGTATTCTGTAATATTATTAAATATGCCTCCAAAGAAGAGGTTTTTTGGAAAGGTAGACTATGCCAATAGGAACATACATGATGATTTTTTTGGAATAGTTACCCGAGTCTATGACTGAATCAGCTCAAGTTAAAACATTAATCCCTATGAACCGTAGGCTTAAGATTTTAGATGGTTTATATGATAAGGGGAATTGGGTTAGGGATGCCATCACCTCAAAAATAGGACTTCAGCTTTTTAGGAAATGGTTCCCAAAGAGGAAGTTGTTTGCCCCCATGGGAATATTTGGAATTTTGATTTGGGTAAACTAGTGGTCCCTAGTGTTTTCATGGACTCAGACCTGCTCATAGCCATAGCCAAAAATTATAATCTCACAACCAGGATAGTAAGGAGAGTAGATGGGGAACCTCTAGTAGTATTAATGCTAAAGAAATCAGAGAGGTTTTTAGTTTGGAGCCACTCACAAACTATCATGTGGCCATTGACTTACCAGGATTGGAAAAGGAGTATTTATCTAAGAAAGATCAGGTCAGGCAATGTGCACTGAGAGCACACTTGGCCTCAATTGGAAATTTGACTTTTGTTACAACATCCACTAAAGACCCTTTTAAGAAGGAATTTTTCACTACTAGGGCCATAGATATATATGACTTTGTGTAGGGTTTTTGGTGAGGATGAACAAAATTTTATGCCAATAAAGTTCATGTATATGATGACACATATTTCTTCTTTTGGTGTGGATATCATTTTTGACTTTGCATCTTATATAGAAGAGGAAATTCATATAGGATTGAGTTGGATTACAAAGAGAAAAGTGGAAAAGACATTTGGCCATTATTTATTGTTAATGTACATGTTCTTATTTAAAGGGGTTACATATTTTGAAAAGGAGATGGTTTTGAACTGAGAGTATGAAGGAGAGGCTCTGCCAGTCCAGTTGTGGAGTGTAGCTATGACTTGGGATGCAGAGGAGGCCAATTTTTAAAGATTTGATAGGTATTTTGCATCCAAAATGAGAAGCCTCATATTAAGAGACAATCCTAGAATTCCCAAGGCATTGCTAGATTTTATTAAGCCCATGGACAATCTTTCTAGTTTGAAAGTGTCACACAACTGGGCTGATATTATACCTTACCTATTTCTACAGTTTTTAGGGTATATGGTTTTTAGGGGACTCCCCATGTGCTACCTTACCAAGTGCCTCTGAAGGTAGGGATAGCTGAAATGCTATGGCAGATAAGTGGGTTAGAAGAAGCACAATTAGTTGGTAGATCTAGAGGTTCACTTTTTCCCACTTGTATTGTGGCTCACCATTTTATAATCACTAAGAGTGGTTGGCTATTCTTGTATAAATTCTTGGACCAGTACAAGATGGCTATGTCCCATGCCTATTTTTGTGATAATGAGGGATTTTTTAATGTTTTCAGGTGAAGGGCTAAAGTTGGTTTAAAAGATCATGAACCATACTTTCCTGAAGATATAATAAGGAATGAGTCCTCTCTGCAAGAGCAAGAGATCAAAAAGGAAAAATGAAGAGATTAATCTAGAGTTTTGGAATTCATTAATTATTTTGATGATAAATATAAGCCTCTAGATGATGCAAAAATAGAGGTAGATAAATTGAATAAACTAATGACCACTTTTCCTAAAATTATGGAGGTCATGAATGAAAAGAAGTTATTATTTATTAATTCCTTTCCTGATAAGACCTAAGAGGTCATGAGAAGATTGTCTTTCAATCTTGTGATAGGATTAGGGAAATTAGTTGTTCAAAAAAGGCCTGGCTATAGTATAATTTAGAATAAAAGAGCTACATTAGATAAAGGAAAAAAAAAATGGGGTCAACCAATGCCATTCTCGAGGAGAGACCCAATGAACCCATGCCAAAGAGGTAGAGGATAGAAAAAAAAAAGCACCTCAAATAGAGGAATATTCACCCACCCAATTCCCATTACACATAGGAGATGAACAACTCACTAGGGAGTAGGTGGAATAGTTGGGATCTCAATGGAGAATTTTTATTACTTCATTAGAATTAGAAGAGGGAAATCCTCAGGAACCTCCAATGCTAAGCCTTGAGCTAACTGTTGTAGACTATAGAGGAAGGGAGTTGGAGCCTGTTGTATAACAAGCCAGCCATGAATTCATTTCTAATGACAAATTTGTCAAGTCTAGAGCCTTTTATTAATTTTCTCAGGCAAAAAACATTGGACTGTTTGAAGAAAGATGTAGTGAATTGAAATTAGAGCATCTTGAGATAGAGGATGCAAACATACAAAACCAAATAAAAGAGGAAATGATGCAGGAATTCAAAGGCTTCACTCTTGAAGAAGGTAGGCAAATGATAAAAGCATCTGGGGTTTTGTTGTTGCCCAATTGGGATATTGCAGATGCCATGGTTTTTAATTCTATTACAAATAAATTGAGTACATAGGAAAAAGGGAAGAAAGAAATGAATGGTGCTAAATTTAGTAATGATCATGTTGCACTAGTTATATGGTTGATGAGAAAAGGATCCAGGACTAGCTCTTCTTAGCTTAATGACACTGGCTTAATAGGAAATCTAATTGTGAAAAGGGTTGAAGAAACTACTAGTGAAGAGGCCATAGAGCTTGGTGTTGGATCAACCAATTTCACCTTAGCCACAGCTCTGAGAGACAAAAAAGAGAGGTTGGAATTATAGGATAAATATGAAAAGGTTTTGGCTGCTTATAATAAAGAAGTTCAAAAAAGAATTGAATTGGAAAATAAAATGATGGGACACCAAGGGCAGTCTAGTAGACCTAGAATTACATATCCTTACCCACCAGTGGAGCCTTTTTAATCCACTACCCTTATTGAGATTCCAGACACACCATAGAGACCTCAGTACTATACTGCAGAATATTTTAAGGAAGAAAAGAGTAAACTATGGGCATTGCATGCAGAAATGGAGATCCAATATGAGGATAGGTCAAGGAAACCCATTATGTATCTAGTTGATAAAATTGATTGGCTAGCCTTCTATGCGTAGTTAACAAAGGTACGTATTAAATACATGTGAAGAGCTGAAAGCAAGTGATGATGCCCTTAAGCCAATTGTCAA